>CM061554.1:184715461-187115461 GCA_030864225.1 Capsicum baccatum var. pendulum
TTGACGCCAAAGGAAGCTTCACGAAAGAAGTAGAGCAGAGCTTGGACGCCTAGGACTAAAAGTGACGCATGGGAAACCTGTCCCGGGCAAAAACAACATTTCTCAAGACTTTGGGGATCAGCAGTAACTTATTAGGATTAGGATAATGATGCAGTAATTTATTAGGATTAGGATAATGATGTAGTAATTTATTAGGATTAGGATAAGTACGCAGTAGCCTAGTAGGAATAGGATATGGGTATTATAAATACCCTATTTTGCGGAAGCTTTTGAGCATTCTGATTATTTTCATCATTCACATTCTAATTCATTCATCTACAACTCTAAACAATTTGCTTTCAATTAATTCTTATTTACTTTCTCTTCATCTATTCGACTTTTAATTTTCACGACAAGAGAACCACTACTTTGAAAGGAAATCACGCCACAAGCCCTACCAACATATACTTCACGTGAGATCTTTATATTAGTATGATGATAATGACTATTGTGATTTCCATTGCACTCATGAGTAGCTAAACCTCTCTGTTGGGGTTATGGAAGCCTTATGAGATACTATCTATTACTATGAGTTTGTGAATTCTTGACACGTATGCTGCTTATATCATTATTCTCCTCATCTTAATCTAAATTCTTGTGGTTGCAAACATATAGAATACGCCAGTATAGCATTAACTTGTTCGAAAGAAAAGTTATATGTCTGGAAAAGAGATAATGTCAAGGTAATAGGGCACCAACCCCTGTTAAAAAGTTAATGTCGTAACTAGATTAACCTCTTGGAGAATTTGTACCGTTAGATACGCTTTAAGCTCGAAAGAGTTAAAGTGAAATAATCCTTGATGGTCGAAAGACGTCTGGATTTACCATAAAATAAAATTCTCTATAAGCACATGCATGTCTGAATTCCGCATAACTCATAGTCAATAGATACGTACAACTCAAAAGGTGGACATAACCCCAGCTCTCAATTCTCATTGATCAAAATCAACCAAACAATCCGTTTTACTCTTCTATTTTCGGTTCTTACGTTATTATTTTGTTACTCACGCTACAATCCCCCTTCTTTACGAAACTTTCACCAAAAGTCTAATAATCTTTGCTTACTTAGTGACCAAGTATTCTCTGTGGGATTCGACACCCAACCCAGTTGGGTTCTATATTTGACAACGACCGCTTACACTCTTACGAGAGTTGTAGTTTGAGCGTTATCAAATTTTGGCGTCGTTGCCGGGGAATACGGTTGTCAACTAAGTTTGTGATAATTACTAGACCCTTTGGTCAAAGATTCTCGTATTTTACTTTTAGTGTTTTTGTTTTCTGCAGGTTTTTATCCAGTGCATGCCCCATACTCGAAGTTCTGGTCAACCATTATTACCTTTTAATCCTGAACCACATCGTATTGGCAGAATGGAGGCTCAACAGGAAATTAAAAGAAGGGCTGCTCAACAGGAACAGGCTAGACTAGCTGCTTTGGCCGCCGCTCAAGTGCATCAACAGAATATTGATAATCCTGGGCGAGCAACAAATCCTGATAATGAGGATCTAGGTGATGACGAGTTACTAAACCCTAGGCGTGATGCTGAGATGGAGACACCAGCCAACAGAAGAGATCGTCAAGCTAGGTTCAGGCCTGAACGCCGAGCCATACAATTCGATGATGATGATGATCTTGATGGAGCTGGTGCCACAGGAGCCATTATTCCTCCGCCATTGGCACCCGGAGCCAAGTTCAACATCACGAGCACCATGATTCAGTTATTGCAACTCAAAGGATTATTCGGTGGACTAGCAGGCGATGATCCGAATATGCATCTGATCAACTTTATTTCTACATGCAAGTCATTCGACAATCTTGGCATTGGACAGAATGCAATTCGGTTGTGTTTATTTCCATTGTCTCTATCTGGGGATGCAACTCTATGGTTGAACGGGCTGACTCCTGATTCTATCACTAATTGGAGGCAATTGAAAGACGCTTTCCTAGAAAGATTCTTTCCGCCATCCAAGAGAGCATAATTGAGAGATGAAATCAGCAATTTTCGACAGCTTCCAACTGAAGCCCTCCACGAAACATGGGAGAGATTCAAGAAGAAGCTTATGAGGTGCCCAAACCATCACATGACCAATGTTCACTTGATGGAGATACTATATAGATCCTTGAATTCAAGAACTAAACCTGTGGTGGATAATGCGGCTGGAGGATCATTTATGGACCTCACCTTTGTTCAGGCAAGTGATATGCTAGACCGGATGACGAAGAAAAGTAGGGCGTGACATACCAGAGATTCTGAGGTAGCAAGCCCCACTTTTTCTATAGGCATGACTGCAGAACAAAGGAGAAGAGAAGAAGAACGTGATCAAGATTTGGCGCACATGAAAACACAAGTGGACCTTCTTACAAAGCATCTACTATCAGGGAAGACCGAAAAAGTCAAAGCAGTTGCGTCAAAAGGAAGAGAGGAATTCGATTCTGAGGAAGAAGCCAACTACGTGAACAATCAGGGGGGTTTCCGAGGCAATGCCCAAGGAAATCAAGGTCGGAACTATTATGATAATTCTGGAAACAAGGACCGGGATCAAGGTAATTGGAAGAACAAGACTGACATGAGTGGCGTGTATATTCCTCCTGGACGACGAGAGGCCACTGCATCTGGTTCGGGAAATATGTCAATGGAAGATATGATGGCTAAGCTGTTGAAAGGAGTGGAAGCAACCAACACGGGAGTAACTGAGGTAATAAATGACTTGGCCTCAATGAAGCAATTGGTTGACTCATATTCCACTTCAATAAGACAGCTGGAACAACAATTGAGTCAAATTTCAGCCACATTAAATCAAAGAAAAGTTGGCACCCTACCGAGCGACACAGGGCAAAACCCAAGAAACGATGGAACATGCATAGCTGTTACTACCAGAAGTGGTAAGGTGCTGAAAAATTCATCCCAAAGCAAGCAAGTGGCCGAAGATATCGTAGGTAATACAGAAGAAGATGACGCCATCAAAACTGATGAAGACGTTCATGACGTCATTCCTCGACGTCCACAGCCTGAAAAGATCTCCGAACCTAAGCATGATGAAAAGAAAGTCGTGGAGAAAACAATTCCCATTCCACCACCTCCTTTTCCGCAAAGATTAAAGAAGAGAGCTGATGATACCCAAGTTCAACAAATTCATGTCAATGTTAAAACAGCTGACCATTAATGTTCCCTTGGTTGAGGCACTAGAACAAATGCCAGGCTATGCAAAATTTATGAAAATTCTTTTAACAAAGAAGCGAGCAGCAAGTGGTGAGTTGACAGATGTTGTTCATCATTGTAGTGCAATTGCTACCAGATCACTAGTTCAGAAGAAGGCTGACCCAGGAGCCTTCACTATTCCTTGTACCGTCGGATCTTTGAATTTTGCCAAGGCATTATGCGATTTATGAGCCAGCATCAACTTGATGCCATTATCCATTTACAAAAAGTTGGGGTTGGGTGATCCTACTCCAACCAATATGAGGCTTGTGATGGTTGATAGGTCGGTAAAATGACCTGTTGGTAGTTTATGTGATGTATTGGTGAAGGTTTCTTCATTCATCTTTCCGGCAGACTTCGTTATTTTGGATTGTGAGGTAGACTCTGAAATTCCCATAATCTTGGGGCGCCCTTTCCTTGCAACAGGAAGTGTGCTTATTGATTTAAGAGCTAATGAACTTCTATTCCGGATGAATGACGAAGTAGTCCGCTTTGATGTATGTAAATCAATGAAGCATCCCAAAGATCTGAACGTGTTCTCGGTAGCTGATGTTTATATTGATGATGAGAAAGAATTACCCGTAGAGGAGCAGCTTGTTGATGACCCATTGGCGGTTGAGCTTATGAATGTTGAGCATAAGGATGCTGAAAATTATGAAGAAACTATTTGTGCTTTAACAGGATTAGGGTCATATCCTCATGCTCCCAAGAAGCTGGACCTTGATCTCAAAAACCGACTAACACCACCAGCTAAACCTTCTATTGAGGAACCACCCATGTTAGAATTGAAGGAGCTGCCTAATCATTTAAAGTATGCATTCTTGGGAAGTGGTAACACACTCCTGGTTATTGTGGCGGCAGATTTGGGTGAGCAGCAAGTTTCAGCTCTCATCTCGGTTCTACGAAAGTACATGAGAGTCATCGGTTGGACCATCGCTGATATCATTGGTATTTCGCCTGGGATTTGTACACACAAGATTCAGCTTGAAGAAAATTGCTTACCCACTATTGAGCATCAAAGGCGTCTGAATCCACCTATGCAAGAGGTGGTGAAGAAAGAAATTATTAAATGGTTAGATGCAGGGGTTGTGTATCCAATCTCCGACAGTAAATGGGTAAGCCCGGTACAATGCGTACCAAAGAAAGGTGGCATGACGGTAGTTGCGAATGAAAAAAATGAGTTAATTCCACTCAGACCTGTCACAGGGTGGAGAGTATGCATGGACTACCGTAAGCTGAATTCGTGGACCCTTAAAGATCACTTTCCAATGCCCTTTATTGACCAAATGCTTGATCGATTAGCAGGGAAAGGATGGTTTTATTTCTTAAACGGTTATTCCGGCTATAATCAGATATGTATCGCCCCCGAAGATCAAGAAAAGACAATGTTTACATGCCCCTATGGTACGCTTGCCTTCAAACGTATGCCATTTGGGCTATGTAACGCACCCGCCACTTTTCAGTGTTGTATGATGTCCATTTTTTCTGATATGGTGGAAGACACGCTGGAGGTATTCATGGATGATTTTTCAGTTGTGGGTGAGTCATTTGAATCGTGCTTGACAAATCTAAGTATGGCGTTGCAGAGATGTGTTGAATTCAACCTAGTGCTGAATTGGGAGAAGTGCCACTTTATGGTGAAAGAAGGTATTGTTCTTGGGCATAAAATCTCCAAAAGAGGAATTGAGGTGGATCGAGCTAAAATCGAAGTTATCGAGAAACTACCACCCCCAATTTTGGTCAAAGGAGTTCGTAGTTTCCTCGGCCATGCAGGTTTCTACCGAAGATTTATCAAAGACTTCTCCAAAATTGCTAGTCCATTATGCAAACTTTTGGAGAAAGATGCAAAGTTTGACTTCAATGAAGATTGTGTGAATGCATTTGAATGCCTCAAAGAGAAGCTAATTAAAGCTCCTATCATGGTAGCAACAGATTGGTCTTTACCTTTTGAAGTCATGTGTGATGCTAGCGGGGTAGCTTTGGGTGCTGTACTTGGCCAGAGAAGAGAAAAGTTATTCCATCCAATCTACTATGCGAGTAAGGTCTTGAACGAAGCCCAGAAAAACTATACTGTCACAGAACAAGAGCTTCTAGCAGTTGTGTATGCCTTCGAAAAGTTCCGTGCTTATTTGTTGGGAACCAAAGTGATAGTTCATACAGACCATGCGGCCCTTAGATATCTGATGACAAAGAAAGATGCAAAACCAAGGCTAATTCGATGGGTATTGTTGCTGTAAGAATTAGATTTCGAGGTAAAAGATAGACGAGGTTGCGAAAACCAAGTGGCTGATCATCTATCTAGACTCGAGAATAAGCATATAGCACAGCAAGATCTTCAGATTGACGATACCTTCCCTGATGAAGAGATTTTAGCGACAATGATGGAGGAGTTACCATGGTATGCAGATTTTGCAAACTTCGTGGTAAGTAATGTGATGCCTACGAATCTATCATTTCATCAAAAGAGGAAGTTCATACATGACGTGAGACACTACTTCTGGGATGAGCCATATTTGTTTAGACGATGCGCGGATGGTGTTATCAGGCGATGCATATCCCATGTTGAGGTGCCGAATATATTGGAAGCATATCACACTTCCTAAGTTGGGGGACATCACACAGGTAATCGGACAACAAAGAAGGTATTGCAAAGTGGCTATTATTGGCCTTCGATATTTAAAGATGCCTACGACTTTGTGAGAAGATGCGACCAATGTCAGAGACAAGGTGCGATTTCAAAACACCATGAGATGCCCATGTCGAAAATCCTTGAAGTAGAGCTCTTTGATGTATGGGGTATCGATTTTATGGGTCCATTCATGAATTCGTTTGGAATGAAATATATCCTAGTTGCTGTAGATTATGTTTCAAAATGGGTCGAAGCAATAGCATTGGCTGATAATGAAGGAAAACGTGTTGTTGCATTCTTGAAGAAAAACATCTTCTCTCGTTTTGGGGTACCACGTACTATCATAAGCGATGAAGGATCTCACTTTTGCAACAAACTGTTCAAATCTGTGTTGGCAAAATATGGTGTCAAGCAACATAAGGTAGCCACGCCTTATCACCCACAAACTAGTGGACAGGTAGAGGTTTCCAATCGAGAGATCAAGCAAATCCTTGCTAAGACTGTAAATGCGAATAGGAAAGATTGGTCTCGGAAGCTGGACGATGCACTATGGGCTTATAGGACTGCATTCAAAATGCCAATTGGCATCCCGTACCAACTAGTTTATGGGAAAGCTTGTCATTTACCCATCCAGCTCGAGCACAAAGAATTGTGGGCATTGAAGCAACTGAATTTGAATTGGGATGATGCTATGAACTTGAGGGTGGAATAGCTGAATGAGATGGATGAATTTCGTCTACATGCATATGAAAGATCAGACCTCTACAAAGAGCGAACGAAAAAGTATCATGATCAGCGGATTGTTCAACAAAACTTTCAAAAGTGTGATATGGTACTTCTTTTCAGTTCCAGACTAAAGCTATTCCCAGGTAAGTTAAGGTCCAAATGGTCTGGTCCGTACAAGATTAGCTAAGTCTACTCGTCTGGAGTAGTTGAGCTAGAAGACAATAATGATGTTGTCTTTAAGGTGAATGGCCAACGAGTAAAAGCATATATCGGCCCCCTTGACTCTATGAACTATATGGCCACCATCTATCTCGATGAAGTCTAAGTACTCGAGGTAACTATGTCGTGCCGCGACAATAAATCAAGCGCTAGATGGGAGGCAACCCATCGTGATTTTTTCATTTCCTTTGCATTTGTTTTTACTAAATAAAAATTCAAAAAGAAGAGTCGATCCACGATCGAAATTAAGGCGCTTGATGGGAGGCAACCCATCGTTCTAATAGTTTTTGTCATTTTTGAGTGAATACAGGTGCAAGAGGTGTAAAGGAGGAGATTGGTTTCAAATTTTGATTTGGACGTATTGCATGTTGAAGGTGGTAAGTTAGGAATGAAGAAGCAAAAGGCTATGGGTGAGGCATTGCTTATGAAAATATAGGCAAAGAACAAGGCAAGGCCTATGTAAATCTAGGTCACGAACAAGGCAAGGCCTATGCTATGGCCTAAGCTCTCGGATTCTAGAGTGCCATAGCATAGTCGCCGCCTATGCTCAACAATGCCATAGCATAGGCGCCGCCTATGCAAAAGCCTTTTGTCTTTGAATCTCATATGCCATGGCATAGGCGCCGCCTATGCCTAACAATGCCATAGCATAGGCGCCGCCTATGCTCAACAATGCTTTGCAAAAGGCGTCGCCTATGCCAAGCATAGGCAAAGCATTAGGAGCCGCCTATGGTCACTTTTGGTCTCCAAATTCGATTTCAAATGGGTCAAAACCGGACCCAAGCTTGTCCTATAAATAGAACCTTAGTCTTAAATCAAAAACACATTGCAATTCCACCCTAAAGCGTCGCCTACCTCTCCAACTTCTCCCAAAAAATTTTCCTTTTGCTCTTTTACTTTGCAAGAACATCTTGCTAGGCCATCAACCAAGTAAGTACTTCTTTGTTCTTCTTTTATGTTCCGTAAGTACTACACTACTACGTCTATAATGAATTGTTTAATCTTGAAGTAGTATTGATGATTTGAATATGGTTGATTTGTTGTGGTGAAACTAAGTGAGTGAAAGAATACGTAAGGATGCTCTTGACTTGTATTTGATTTTGATACACTGTCATACTTTTGCGGAATTGACATAGTCTAGAACATTGCATAACCTTGTAACTTGAAATCTTGCTTGAATGACTTGTTTATTGCGATGAAAATCATGGTTAACTACAAACATAAGATGTTGTGATTATTCCAAGCCATAAATTGATACAATATCTATGTAGTAGTTTTATTCAAAGTGATGCATTAGTCCAAAACATGAAAGCATTACCAAGATTACATGATCTAGAATTGAGAAATGATAGTTAAGATGATACGAAAAGTATGACTGCACTGATTATATTGTTGGAACATAACACCTAAACGTATATCGATAAAATCTGAGTAATCGACATCGTTCACTTCACTAGTTCGTACAAACAAACTAAGTGTGGGGTGGTGTCACTACTGCTTGTTTATTGATTATATCTACCGAGATGAAGCTAACATGACTATTATTTTAATCTCAGGTACAATGGCACCAAAACCAAGACAAGGGAAAGAAAAAGCAACCACTTCACAAAAAGGCCAAAAAAGGGGACGAAAAGAGCAAGGAGAATCCTCCTCGCTGCAAATACCTCGCCACATGTTTGGAATTAAATGGGTCCTCGAGTAGGAAGGAAAGGAGTGGTATAGGAACAATAAAGAGAAAAAATATGTTCATGTGGAGTTGATACACAAAGAAAACCTAGCCAAGAAAGAACCCCGTATGTTGGCTAAGATAATGGCGTTACATCTTGATTTCATCTTTCGAGATATGGGAAAGCGCAATCTTGATTTAACACGTGAATTCTATGTCAACTGGTCACCGAAAACTACAGGGAGTGAAGTAAAGATTCGGGGCCAAGTTCTGCAACTAAATGCAGAGTTCTTCAACTCCTTTATGGGTTTGTCATCTGTTGATCCATCACCACTCAAAGAGCTGTATAACAGACCTCCGTACAGGCAAATTAGACACACATTGTGCGGAACAAGATCTATGGCACGATGGAGCAGACACAAGGACATCGGTCGGCACAACACCTTCCCATATGCTTCCTTAAATAGGGAAGCTAGGATATGGATGCGAATAGTCAACTCTTGCCTGATTCCAGGGACACAGTACACAAAGATAACACGAGATAGAGTGTGTTTGGTGTATGCATTGATGACGAATGTTCCTATCAACATTGGGGCAATTATTCGATCTACAATGCGTAAGGCTAGGCTGCACAAGAGGTCCCACTTCAGCTTTGGCAATCTGTTGACTGCAATATTGAGGAAGGAGGACATCGAAGAGGAACCGGCCGATCATAAGCTTCCACATAACCCGAAGAAGGTTGACCTCACAAAGGTTAAAGATGCTGAAACCACGCATGGCGTCAACCTTACCACTGCAGAAAGGCATGCTCGGGATGAGAGTTTCTTTCGCCATCTTTATGGCATGACTCGGTTTACCATGATGAGCGGAGGTCGTGTTCCAACTTTTCCAGAGCTCCAACAGTTGGATTATGACTACCCAATGAAAGAGCATTCAAGGGCAATGTGTGGAGTAGGTGTACACTTCGAGGAACCTCTTGATGACGATGTGCCAACCGATGATGATCGTCGAATGCCAGACTCCGACGTGGAGGAGAACTCTGATGACGACGACTCTAATGACGATTCCGACGAAGGGGGTATGACCCCAGACATAGAGGAGGAGTCCGACTAACCAGGTTCTTATTATTTATTTTCCATTGAGGACAGTGTGTCCTGTTTAAGTGTGGGGTGTTGGTATTTGCATGCTATACTTCTTTATCTGCATTTGCATTCATTTATGTTTTTTTTTTTTTAGTAGTTAAATTTTTTTAAATTTTTAACTTTGCATGAAATTGTTCTGATAGGCAGCATGGTATTACGACAAGAGTCTGTGATAAAATCATTACTATTGAGACATTTAGGCTCTAATAGTGACTCATTATGTGATAATTGTGTGGTTCAATTCCTTCATCTGTTGGGTCAAGAGTCTATACTGCTTCCAATAAATTCGACCATGTGCCTTGTGTGTGTGAGATCATAGTATATTCTATGTTTGTGGCTGATGCTAGAACTTACCTGGTATGTATGTAAAGCGAAATAAAGAGTGTGAGTTTAGGAGATGATTTAGGCATTTCTTTGGCAACCTATGATTGTTTACCTTCATTTTATCTACCTATGGACATCATCCTAGATAACCCTCTTTGAGCTGTTAGCCTATTTTTCTTTGACAACCTCATATGTAAGCCTAATTCCTTTTTTTTTTCAAGACCATAATTTGATCCAAATTTCTAAGTGCTTTAAATTGTAAAATAATGTGACAAAATAAGAGGAAATTGGGTGAGAATAGTGCCTTAGAATGTATTGGTGCTTGAATTTGTTATGAAAAATAATTGTTATCATAAGAGGTGTGTTATGAAAAGAAAAAGGAAAAGAAAAATAAAAAGTTAATTTTGTTCAAAATTGAAAAACAAAAGAGGTGAGAAAGGGTGGTAGATTAAAAGAAAGTAGAAAGGTTGTTTAAAAGAAAGCATAAATGGCATAATGTGATGTATTAAAGTGCTTAGGAACATAGTCACTATTTCTGGCCAAAATAGTCCTACCCGTCCCTTAGCCTACATTACAACCTGTAAAAGACCTAATTGATCCTAGGCTTAGCATTCTGATATTTAGTGGAGCATTACACTAAGGGCAAGCCTATGGTCATCAGTTGCAACATATGAATTCTTTGTGAGAGTGAGAGCAAGGAGAATATTGTACCCATGTTTCTAAAAATGCAAAACTTGTGAGAGATTATGGGTAATATCTTGTGTGAGACACACATGGTTGATGAGTTTTGGGTAGTCGTGTATGATTCTTTGTGCCTTAACTTGTGGATACGAATTAACCATCATCACGAGTCTATATTGGAGGTTGAATTGTTTCTAGTAGTGATCAATAAAACTACTCTTTGTTAGTAATTGTTATGTCTGTCTTGATGAATATTTTGTGTTGTTACTGTGAAACCCTAAGTAGATGTCTAGAAGGACATGATATTTTGTTCGAGGACGAACAAAGCTTTAAGTGTGGGGTGTTGATGATAGGCGTATTTACACGCCTAAAGTGCTATAATTTACCCATAGTTTAGCTAAGTTTTGAAGACAAAATATATAATTCATGCACTTTTAGTCCTTTTTTCCTGTAAGTGAGCTAACAAACGTGATTAGCAAGTTTTCAGGTATAAATGATGAAGATTTCAGCATTTTATGGATAACTTGACGCCAAAGGAAGCTTCACGAAAGAAGGAGAGCAGAGCTTGGACGCCTAGGACTAAAAGTGACGCATGAGAAACCTGTCCCGGGCAAAAACAACATTTCTCAAGACTTTGGGGATCAGCAGTAACTTATTAGAATTAGGATAATGATGCAGTAATTTATTAGGATTAGGATAAGTACGCAGTAGCCTAGTAGGAATAGGATATGGGTATTATAAATACCCTATTTTGCGGAAGCTTTTGAGCATTCTGATTAATCTAAATTCTTGTGGTTGCAAACATATAGAATATGCCAGTATAGCATTAATTTGTTCGAAAGAAAAGTTATGTCTGGAAAAGAGATAATGTCAAGGTAATAGGGCACCAACCCCTGTTAAAAAGTTAATGCCGTAACTGGATTAACCTCTTAGAGAATTTGTACCGTTAGATACACTTTAAGCTCGAAAGAGTTAAAGTGAAATAATCCTTGATGGTCGAAAGACGCCTGGATTTACCATAGAATACAATTCTCTATAAGCACATGCATGTCTGAATTTCGGATAACTCATAGTAAATAGATACGTACAACTCAGAAGGTGGACATAACCCCAACTCTCAATTCTCATTGATCAAAACCAACCAAACAATCCATTTTACTCTTCTATTTTTGGTTCTTACGTTATTATTTTGTTACTCACGCTACAATCCCCCCTCTTTACGAAACTTTCACCAAAAGTCTAATGATCTTTGCTTACTTAGTGACCAAGTATTCTCTGTGGGATTCGACACCCAACCCAGTTGGGTTTTATATTTGACAACGACCGCTTACACTCTTACGAGAGCTGTAGTTTGAGCGTTATCATCTTGAAACTTAACAATGTCTTGTACGTTCTGGAGTTACGTAGGAACTTGATTTCTGTTTCATTTCTAGACAAGAACGGATTCAAATGTGTAACCGTTTCTGAAAAAATTATAATTAGCAAAGGAGAAGTGTATGTAGGAAAAGGCTATCTTACCGAGGGTCTTTATAAGAAGAATGTAATGAATGTTGAAATCAATTAAACTTTAAATTCTTCTTATTTGCTTGAGTCTTATAATTTGTGGCATGAACGTTTAGGTCATGTTAATTAAAAATGTTACGAAAACTGATTAACTTAGAGGTTTTGCCGAACTTTGAGTGCAATAAATCAAAGTGTCAAATGTGTGTGGAATCAAAGTATGCAAAGCATCCTTATAAGTTCGTTTAAAGGAATTCCAATCCCTTAGACTTAATACCCACTGACATTTGTGATATGAAGTCAACATCACCACGTGGTGGGAAAAAGTATTTCATAACTCTTATTGACGATTGCACTAGATATTGTTATGTCTACTTGCTAAATATTAAGGATGAAGCAATAGATACGTTTAGGCAATATAAAACTGAAGTAGAAAAGCAGTTAGAGAAAAGGTTTTAAAATGATAAGAAGTGATGAGGGCGGAGAATATAAATCTCCCTTCGCCGAAATATGTGTAGAGAATAGAATCTTCCATCAAACTACGGCCCCGTATTTACCTCAATCTAACGAAATTGCGGAAAGAAAAAATCGAACTTTAAAGGAAATGATGAATTTCTTACTTATAAGATATACTCAATAGAGTTTCCCATAGTAAGACACAATCAATTCTTTATGAAAAATGGAAAGGAAAGAAACTCAACTTGAAATATTTCAAAGTGTGGGAGTGTCTAGCAAGGGTCCAAGTTTCTATGCCTAAAAGGGTTAAGATAGAACCTAAGACTGGTGACTGCGTGTTCATAGGATATGCTAACAGCAGTAAAGTATGTCGATTTTTGGTTCATAAATTCGAACATCCGGATATAAATGAAAATACGGTAATTGAATCAGATAATGCTGAATTTTTTGAAAACATTTATCCGTATAAAACTAGACATGAATAGTCTAGTGGGGGGTCTAAATGACCTCGAGATGAACCAAGTGAGAATGTACCTAATGAAGAAAATCCAAGACGTAGTACACATGAAAGAACGTGAACTTCGTTTGGTTCGGATTTTGTAACATTTCTCTTAGAAAATGAGTCTCAAACATTTAAAGAAGCGATGTCTTCGGACTCATCCTTTTGGAAAGAGGCAGTCAATAGTGAGATTGATTCAATCTTAAGCAACCATACATGGGAATTGGTTGATCTTCCTCAAGGAAATAAACCTTTAGGTTCTAAATGGATCTTCAAAAGGAAAATAAAAGCAGATGGTACTATTAACAAATACAAGGCAAGACTTGTAGTAAAAAGCTTCAAACAAAAAGGTCTTGATTACTTTGATACATACTCGATAGTAACAAGGATAACATCGATTTGAATGTTAATTGTCTTGGCGGCAGTATATGATCTTGAAATCCATTAAATGAATGTGAAAACGGCATTCCTAAATAGAGAATTGGAGGAAAAAAATTACATGGAACAACCTGAAGGTTTTGTAGTTTCAGGAAAGGAGAATAAGGGGTGTAAACTTATTAAGTTGTTGTATGGACTAAAGCAAGCATCTAAACAATGGCATGCGAAGTTTGACCAAACCATGTTGGCAAACGGGTTCAAGATAAAGACACTCTGAATCACCAAGTCATTGTGTGTTTATATGTGGATGATATATTGATCATCAGTAGAGATATTTCTGACATAAATGCAACAAAATGAATGCTCGAGAGTAAGTTCGATATGAAAGACCTTGGAGTTGCGGATGTGATCTTAGGAATAAGAATCCATAGAACTCCACAAGGGTTGGCACTGTCACATTCTCATTATATCGAAAATGTACTTGAAAAATTCAAGTATATGAAATTCGGTATTGCCAAGACTCCATTAGATGTGAGCTTTGCACTTTGAAAGAATGAAGGTGAAAGTGACTCACAATTGGAGTACACAAGAGTATTGGGATGTTTAATGTATATAATGAACTGTACACGACCAGACATAACATGCGCTATTAGTAAATTGAGTCGGTACACGAGTAATCCCAACAAAACTCATTGGATGGCAATGAAAAGAGTTTTGGGGTATCTTAAATACACTTAAGACTATGCCTTGCATTATAATAAATATCCCGTAGTACTCGAAGGATATAGTGATGCAATTAGATCACCGGATCGAAAGAAGTAAAATTCACAAGTAGATATGTATTTACTATCGGTGGAGGAGCAGTCTCTTGAAAATCATCCAAACAGACTTGCATTGCTCGCTCTATAATGGAATCTGAATTTATCCCATTGGATAAAGTCGGTGAAGAAGCAAAATGGCTACGGAATTTCTTGGAAGATATTCCTTATTGGCCTAAACCGGTGACACCAGTATGTATACACTGTGATAGCAAGCGGCAATAGATAGGGCAGGGAGCATGATGTACAACAGTAAATCTCGTCACATACGACGGAGACATAATACCGTTAGGGAACCTCTATCTAGTGGAATTATCACTGTTGACTATGTAAAGTTAAAGGATAATGTGTCGGATCCACTTACAAAAGGCCTATCTAGAGAAGGAGTGGAAAGGACATTCAAGGGAATGAGGCCTGGGTCAAGTCAGCATGGCGGTAACTCTACCTAGCAGACTGGAGATCCCAAGAGTTAAGTTCAAGAAGATCAAACAAAATTGTGTCTGACAGGTTCAATATTGTTAAAATACCATTCTCATGATGTAGACAATGTTTAGTAAACAAGGATAAAACTTAAGGTGAGAAGTCTTTTAATGATTATCTAAATTTGACAGATTTGACCAAATAATTTAATCTATGGGATTGAAAGTTTAGAAACCACCTATGTGAGGGTGAAATGGAAGCCGCTTCAAGGAGAATGTTAGTAAAGGCATATTCTCTAAGCTCTTATGAATCCGGGACGTGTTTATTGCTGAAAAGAACAAAACCGTGAGAACCATAAACGATAAAAGGTTGGTTGTGTGACGTGTTATCTATGTGTACATTAAAGCTCGACGGTTCAAAGATATCAAATGTACCGATTGACTGAGTGCATCCGATGCACGTTCACTACGAAAAGTTCAAAGGGAAATCCACTTATTCAGATGCAATCAGTCTTTGCTTAATGATCACATACTTGTTCGTAAAATTTTACTAAAAAATAGTCATTCCCCATTTATGTGGAGAATTGTTGGGTTCAATATGTAAGAAAAAGGTGTGAATGAAAAATGGAGGGATACAACCTTTGAGGAAAAGACATTGTTTTGGAAAAGGAGTGACTATTCAGATAGTTGTGTCTGTTCAAAAAAAGATATAATGTTTCGAATGAACAGACATGACTCTTCCAAAGGATATACCTTTTCAGATGAACCATTGCCACCTTTGGGAAGAGGCACTTGATGGCTATATAAACCTGCATTTATCCACAGGTTTATAAAATGAAAATTTTTCTGAAACAAAAACTCTTCTTGTCTTCAAAACATTCTTTGTAATCAATCAAATCGTTGAGTGAGTTCGATTAATCCAATTATTTGAGGTACCACTATAGTTGAATTAAAAATCATTTTATCCTGGGAGGAAGATTTCAAAACCTCGGGTACAGTGAGGGGAATTATTTCTTAAGGACACTCCGTGAAGTCGGGGGACTTGACTTTATATTTTTGTTTCATCTTAATTTCTGAAAAAATAAAACACACTTCTTAAAAAGATCACTTTGATCTTGTGTTGAGGGTGTTTTTGTACTTCATAGTGTTCTTGTTTAAACTTGAACTAGTGTTGAAGTTGTTGTGCCTAAATACAAATTCTTGTACTCGAAAACACCATAAAATAACAATAGCATATTAACAAACATAAATAAGTGAGTTATTCATGTTTCATCGACTGGAATAAAACATTTGCTTGGATATCAATGAGTTCCGGTCTAAATGAATGAACCTTTTCTCTCCTATAAAGTTCTCAAAAATAGAATTCAAGCAAATGATTTATTCCAGTTCAAACACATGATGAAATAAAAATCTCAACTACAAAATATACTCTTTTTCTTTCCGACAGAATACTTGTCTTTGGAGGATCATTGAAGGACATTCTATGCTGAAGAGTAGTTGAATGTAATTTTCGACGCAAAATGAAAAATAGTTCTCAATTTACTATCTACATGCTCCTGAATGCTCCTCTTTTTTTCCTTAACTTTAAACCTGAATTTATTTTTATATCCTCTTTCTCGGCAGGCACTCCACTGTCCAATGTTGCCAACACATTACAAAGAAGACAATGTTTTATTAGCATGTAGAAATGTAATGTAAATAATGCAAGCTACAAATGTAACCCAAAGATTTCCAACCATATAATTTTTTATGTGTAATAAATAATATATGTGTTTAGCTAGCAGAAATGTGTCAATGTTGAGGCCATGCTAATACGGGCCATCATTGTCTAGTAATCTATCTATAATATATTATAATATATTAAAATTGTGAAAATTTTTAGAAAATTAATTTAGATTTTTTGTCCTTTATTGGAAGATTCTTTTTAGATAAAATTATTTTTTCACTATTTTTTAACATTTATTATTTAATTTTTTTATTATATTAATTAGATTTTTTAAAATATATGAGACTGTTAAAATATATAGTAAGAGAATTAATTAATATTTTTTTTTTTACTAGATTTTTTAAAATATATGGGAATTTTAAAATATATGTTAAGAGAATTAATTAATACTTTATTTTTCACTGTTTAAATAGAAAAATACTCCTAAAATAGCACTCTATTAAGTAAATATTTCTATAAATATTGAGATGTATCTTAAACTAGAGAATAAATCGATTTGCCTATTGGGAGAATATGATTGATGCTCATCTAACTTGATTTAATTGCATGTCTAGATTGGTGGATGTTTGATTTTTTAATCCTCAACTTCTTCATTGTTTTGTTAGCATAATAGAATTCAATATATGTGTGCATATATATTTTCTTTATTTTCATTCAAAATCATTCTTAGGGTTAAATTTTCGCTCAGATAAGAATTAATTGGATCAAAATCAAAGCTTTGTGATCATTATTATATTTTTTTTATAGTTTACAGGTCATAGATGAATATCGGTTGGGCTTTGAAGAATTTTTTGTGTAAATGTAAGGTTTAATTATATTGTTTTGATATTTTTATTATCTTATTTTAATTTACAGATAGATGAATGCGGGTTGGCTTTGAATTTTTTTTTTAGGTAAAGGTTAGGTTTAATTGTATTATCGTAATATCTCTATTAGTTTGTTATTTTATGATAGTTTACAGTTCGTAGATGAATCTCGATCGACCTTGGGAAATTTTTGAGTGTAAAATTTAAGTTTAATGATATTGTATTGATATTACTTTTATCGTAATATTTTGTTGCAGTTTACAGATGATAGATAAATGTTGGTCGACTTTGAGGAATTCTTTTATGTAAATGTTAGGTTTAGTTGTATTATTTTGATATCTCTATTATCGTATTATTTTGTTATTGTTTATAGGTGGTAGATGAGTGTCGGACGACTTTGAAAATTTTTTTGTATATAAAGGTTAGATTTAATTGTATTATTTTGATGTCTCTATCATTGTATTATTTTGTTGCAATTTACAGATGGTAGGTGAATGTTGATTGACTTTTAAAAATATTTTTGATAAAGATTAGGTTTAATAAATAAATTCTCCATCTTTACATACTCAAAAGATATTAAATTTAATTATTATATTTATTTTTATTATTTAAATAAATATGCTATTTAGTGTAATATTTGAACTCATTAAATTGAGGTATACACGTAAGGCGCATATATCTAAATTAATATTTCATTCGTCCCAAATTATGTGTCGCCATTTGATCGGACACGATATTTAAGAAATAAGTAGTGACTTTGTTAAAGTTATAAAATTATCCTTCTTAAAGAAAGGAGTAATAGTATTTAAAATCAAGTGGGATCACTTTTAATTGAAAAGATAAATAGAAAATAAGAGTAATTGTATTTAAAATTAAGTGGGATCACTAAGAGTAAAATTATAATTGTGTCTTTGAAAATTTATCAAATAAAGAAAAATAATATATTTTTTTGAAACAAATTAAGAAAAATGATGATATATAATTTGAGACAGAGAGAGTAATATTCAGAAGAGTGAGTACAATGTTGGTTTCAACAGGTGTGCTTACATGTAAATTATTTTAGTCACTTCTCATTATTTTATTTCCACATGTCTTCAGTCTGCGCAAACATACATTACGTGGCTTCCGTGCCTTCGTTCCCTTGATAAGATGCACTCGCTAGAAAAAAAAATAGATATTCTCCATCAAGGGTTGTTTGGTATGAAAGAAAATATTTTTTAAAAAATATTTTTTATTTCTTTTTGTTTGATTGGTTTAAAGGTTTTGAAAAATATTTTTTAAATTAATTTATTTTTTTTAATTTCAAAGAAAATGACTTTCCTTCAAAAAGTAAGGAAAACATTTTCTAAAACTCTAATTCAACCTCACTCTTAAGTTGAAATATTTATACAACTCTCAAAAACATTCATTCCTCATTCCGCCCCCTACCACTTCTATTAAAAAAATATTAAAATTTTTTTTTACCTCATCCCCCTACTTAAAATCTAAACCCCTACTCCCTTAAAAAAAATTTAAAAAAAAAATCAAATTTTTTTCTTACCTCCCTACCCGACCCCCTACCAACCTCTTCCTCCTCCTCCCCTCCCCTCCTCAAAAAAAAAAAATTAATTTGTTAAAATTAATTTTTTAAAAAATTTCAATTTTTTTCTTATCCCATCCTCACTCCCCTACCCGGACCCCACCCCCTAATTCTTCCCATTCAATAAAAATGTTTCAAATTTTTTCTTACCCCACTCTTTCTCCCCTACCCCTAACCCCTTAAAAAAATTAATTTATTTTTCTAAAAATCAAAACTATTTTCTTACCTCATCCTTATTACCTATTTTAACAATCCCAACCACCTACCAACCCCCTCTCTAAAAAAAAATATTATATTTTTAATTTATTTTTTAAATTAAATTCAAAAAAAATTCTTATCCCACCCATTTTATCCTATTCATTCTCATTGTTTTGTTAAATATATATAAATACTTTTAGAAAACATATATTTATCCAATTTGCATACCGATCACACGAATATAAGTAAGAAATAGCTTATTTTTCTAAAATATATTTTTACGCTTTAGCTAAACACTAGAATGTATGTTTTGAAAAATATTTTTACATTCATCAATCAAATACTATAAAATACTTTTCGAAAAATGTTTTTCATCCACCAACCAAACATAGGAAAACAAGTAAAAAATCAACTTGTTTTACAAAAAATATTTTTTAGGAAAATACTTTTCATGAAAAACATTTTCCTTCATGCCAAACACACCCCAAAACTCTCTTCTTTTCCCCACTCGCAAGGTATTCATTTTTCCTTTCCTTGTCTCTCTATTTAGATTTGATTTATAAAGTTTGAATCTTCATATGTTTATCCTTCAAGCTTTACTTCATCTTTAAATTTTTTCTTACAATTTCTAGATTTAATTGAATTATAAAGCTTTGGTCTTTGATTTAGTTTTATGAGTCAATATCTGAGAAGAACTAAAATTGCGGTTAAAATTGAGATCACAACTCAGATTTGTTAAAATCTTTCATCAGTTGCTGATTTCTCTATTCTTCTTTCTCTTTAAATTTCAGTAATGTTGGAGAAAATAGAACCCCATCATTCATTAATGCAGACATACAAGTCCCCACGAGATTTTCAGTGCCCCAGAGATCATAAATTCGATAAATGGGCAAGATATATTTGATACAGATTAAGTTATTGTAGTAGTATGTTATACTGTTTTAGGTTCAAGAAAAATGAGGATTCTTGATTTGGCTGCTGACAATAGTGGATATGGGAACTTTATATCCTACTTTTTTTGTACCAAATTCAAATTGGATTATGCAACAGAGCAAGAGTAGTACAGAATGGACTAGAACAAAAAGTACTCTTGCAAAATACGAGCACGTGATCAAAATATGCCTGAAATTTTAAAAAATGACGAAAATATATCATTAAAGTAGAAAGTAATCAAAATAGGTTTGGTGCATTTTTTTGTGCACCATATCATATTTTCTCTGATGTTTGCAATTAACAGAGTTAAAAGTGGATGGTACATTTTTTTTATACATCATTCATTTTTTTATATATGGTGCACTTTTTTTGTACATTATATGAAAAAAAATATATGATGCAATTTTTTTGTACACCATTCATTTTTTTTTATATGGTGCACTTTTTTTGTGCACAATATGAAAAAAAATATATGATGCACAAAAAAAGTGCACTATCCATTCTGATAAAAATATATGATATACTATTTTTGGGTATCATTCATTTATTTCTATGTGATGCACATTTTTTGTGCACCATTTTTTTTTCAATTATGTGCACTATATGAAAACAATATATAGTGTACTATTTTTGTGCATCATTTATTTATTTTTCACATTATGCATAAAATTATTGCACTATATATCTTTTTTTTTCATGTATGAACATAATTAGTGTACTATCTATTTTTCTTGAGCCGGGGGTCTATCGGAAACAACCTCTCTTCTTCTTCGGATGTAGTGGTATGGACTGCGTACATTCTACCCTCCCCAAACTCCACTATGTGGGAATATATTGGGTTTGTTGTTGTATATTGCAAAAAAAAAATAATGTACTATTAATTATTTTTGATATAGTACACTTATTTTGTACATTATTTAAATGGAATTTTTTTTAATATATAGTGATTTGAGTGTACTTTTTCTATTTCTTAATTTATTTATTTATATAACACTATTTATTGCACTTTTTTTATTTAGTACTTATTTAATTTATTTCATATAGTGCACTATTTTTTTTTGTCATATATTATTCTAAAATTTGAATTTATTTTTTAATTTTGTCATATGTTTCACTATTTTAGTGTACTATCTATTATTTTTCATTTAGTGCATCGAATAGTGCACTATCTAACATTTTGATGTAGTATCTACATTTTTCATACAACATCGTAAATTTTTTATTTTGTATATACTAAATTGACACTTTATTTTATTGTATATATTAAATTTGCACTTTGTTTATAATTTTTTTTACACAATACACTAAATTTGTGCACTGTTTAATATTTTTATATAACAGATTGCGCATAATATTTGTGCACTATCCATATATTTTGACACATCTTACTCTAACATGTCAAGGTCATTCACATTGATAAACATTTCAATATGATGCATAGTTTTTGTGGGTTATATCAAATGTTTAGTTTCTTCAACGGAAATTAAAAGATTCTATATAAAGAGAATATCTACAGAGCATACTTTATCTTCATCACTTCAACATCTTCAAAAAATTTATAATTCAACTAAATTTTTATTCATTTGAGTCTTAAAAAATGAGTGAACGTGTCAAAGTTGCACTTTTTAGAATGGTGAAATTGTCCACGAAGGTAATACAATATATTATAGTATTTCTCCTAAGTGCAACGTCAAGTATCCAATTTCAATCGTTATGAAGAATTTATTGATTCAATTTTTAGAAGGATGAAAATTAAACGTGACGATTATGATCTATATATAATCAGACAATATCCAAATTCCCTCACATCACAAGGACTGATAAATTATGAGAAATGGATTATCAGTGACGATGAGTTATTGATTGAATTTTTAAAGGTTCCTTGTGATTATGCCATCCAATTAAAGTTAAATATTCTTCAAGTTTATGTTAAGAAGGAGCGGACGACTTGTCGTGTTCATTCTCCTACACAGACGAATGTCTATACACAACTTGAGAATCCAACTAGTGCTGGTGATGCCCGTTTAATTCATTATAGTAATTTTTTTATATGAATGTTTCTCAATACATCATGTAGGGTAACATGGCAACACAATCTTCAATACCCGATCTGAATGAAACTTTGAATGAAAGTGATCGGTAACGTCCATGAATTCATGTTATTATTAATAATTTTTATTCTCGCTTCTTTATTAAACGTTTGTTATGCCATATGTTTGTTATATTATTTTCAGGATCTTAACTCTGCGTGAGATGAATAATGATGAACTTTTTTGTATGAGATTATAATTATGGTCAATCATCACAGCTTGAATTAATGGACAATGCTGAAACATCTTCAAATATTCTTCTATCATTGAATTTTGATGCTATCAACTATTATCGGTATGAAAAATATAATCGAACTTATATTAATTTATATTTTTTTGACATGTATTGAAAATATTTAACTATATAAAATACAGGGATAATGTCATACGCTATCAACATGTTGTTCCAGAAGATATTGAAAATGGTGATCAAGCAAATTATGGTGAATTGTGACAGAGTGATGATAGGGCGCCTAATAATGCCGATGGAGGTGAATGACCCTATGACTCATCATCGACTGATGATGGTGTGAGGTTCAATTCTGAACAAAGACCCATGTCTATGAGCCCTTATCCTCAACAGGAATTAATTTCACGGACATCAATTCAAAGACCGCCACCAATGTCATAATCAAATAATAGAACTTGTTTTTATTATAATGAAATTTTATTTCTTGATCATTTTCAGGAAGGACCCGATGTGTTTGTTGATATGCATGAAAATGCTTTTGTCCCTACAAGTGTATGGCGTGAACCGACAAATTTTTTAAATGATAATTTTTTTTTGTTAGTCAGATATTGTTCAAATCAAAAAAAGATCTACAACGAGCGGTTAAACTCTATTATTTTAAAGAAGGAAGGGAGTTTTTTGTTGTTAAGTCATGAAAAGAAGTCTTCAGAAGCATATGCAGGCGCAATCACCACAAATGCAAGCACAATCGCCACGTATCTAGAACATTGAGAGTAGGGTTGCCCAATAACAATCGACCGTGTTGCAAATACCATCCCATATAGGCATCTAAGTTAGCATTGTCATGTACTGCCACAAATCTAGGCTGCCAATGAATCCACAAACCAACATAACACATATGCTCTGAAATTAAATCTTGGTCTACTGTAGATCGACCATCATGCCTAGTGTGGTCAGCTAGCCATAGAGGAGTTTCTGGACTGTGTTGTCAAATCCCGAACTGTCACATCACTCTGTCATCTCGGTGCCACTCTACGATTTCTAAACACAACATCGACACCCTCATTCGCCACATTGGCTCACCAATTGTGCAACAAGGAGGTAAGGTATGAAGAATGTCATAATAAGGTGTCCATACAAACTAAATTAAAACAAAATAGTTAATAAAAAAATGAAAATGGATATAAAACAAAGAAAGATTGAGAGTGAATTTAAAACAAAAGGAAACTATTTTTCATGCAGTAGTGATAACATCGAGATGGGAGAATGCAATCTAAGATTAACGTATTCTTTTTTCCTTTAATTTAATTAGGCAGAGAGAGGAGAATGATACTAGCAAGAGTAAAATCGTGACTTTGTGGTAGACTTTCAATGGTAATTAGCTCATCACACCTAAGACACAAAATATTCCAAAAGTGGATAGAATAAAAATTCATCAGTATTATGTATGCCTTTTACTTTTGATTCACCTTAGAGACCACTTCAAATAAATATAAGTGTTCATTTTCTAATAGTTTAAACTTGTACATGGTGTACCATGCACAATTTTACATCGTATGGGATTAGTTTGCGATCCTGCAATCGTCTCACTGCTATCCTTCATAAAAGATTCACTGGCTAGAATTTTAATAATACTCCCTCCATTTTTGTTTATATGGCATTGTGGACATGAAATTTTAGAAGAGGGTAAGTGGGAACACTATTTATCTTTTTCAAGTGAAAAAAAAGACCATATACCAAAATAGAATCACTAGAAAAGAAAAAAGAATCAAAGAAAGGAAGGAGAAGAAACAATTTCTAAATTGAGTAACTAATTTTTTTCCTTAATAATTAGCTAGTAAGGTGTCTGTTTAGAATATATCATATAATGGTTAAGAATATTCCTATGTTCCATACTTGATAGAGGGTAAAAAAGGAAGTTTATGATTGTACTTTCACTAAATACGGACTATCTATCAATCAGTTACTTGCTCAATTTTCAAAAACTTTCTATAGACGATCGATCACTTGTTGTACATACGAGTCAAAAATGCCCTAATGTTGCTTAAAACATACAAAAAAGAGTTTATACTACTAGTTTCTAAGAAAAATAATAGAGTTCATACTAAAAATATGACCAACACGACACGATACATAATAAGGTAACTTAATATGTTGAAACATAAAGAAACAAATATGCTCCGATGTTAAATGATCAAGCTGATCTCTCATGGGGACTAGGGTGTGGTGTGTCTTTGTATCGCGCTTAACCCCTCGCGCTCACTTTCTACCGTAGGGCATCAACGGCTCAACCCTATTAATACCTCTTGGCATTTGTTGGAAAGGCAGGACCCTCTCCCAAGTCTATATCTACATGTTACATATTAGCTAGTGTTAACTAAAGTAACGAATAATTGAACTGAAGCTAACATAATAAAATAAGATACATGGAGGAGAGGAACGAATCCTCCATGTTTTTTTCCCTCAATAGATATCTGATAAAGATAATGGTAAAGATAAGCTAGAACAACACTGTCCCAACTGTAGATCCCCGTCTCATTTAGATCAACAAGAAAGTACAAGAACCTCAGACTGAAGTGATTCCCTAATATGTTTGGAATATAATAGCTCCTAAAATCAACAGCATGTATAGTCGAGCAATTCTCTAAACTCTATCATCAGGAGTATCATTGTAATGGGATCTTGAATAGACTGTTGCTGAATATACTCGACTAATGCACGTATGTAAAGATGGATAGTCCCTAAAAAATCTCCTGTTGTAGGAGTGAAGCCAGTAAGATCTTATAGTAATGTAGCCCAATCTAAACTACAGTGCATTAGATCTTGATATGTCACAGTATTTCCCTTAACACACAGTCCAAACAAAATTTGGATGTCTTACAAGGTCAAAGTGACCTTTCCAAAGGGTAGGTGGAAAGTGTGCATCTCTGGCCTTCACCGCTCAATCATGGCCGTGACAAGCTTGTGATCGAGCTATATCTTACCTACCCTAACAACGTCCCATAACCCCGCCATGGAAATATACTCTATAACGCGCTGATGGGGGGGGGGGTTAAAAAATCGCCCATGCTACATCAATTATTTTTGGACAGACAGTCTCATTACAATCAAGCCTCCCTTTCCATAATCTTTGGAACCTGTGAATCACCTGTAAAGTAAGTAATGACCCATCAAAGGGTCCAGGATACAAGATTTGCTGCATAATATATACCTGTACACCAAATTTTATTAGGACTAACACCAAACCCAAGCATGCAATATTAACATATTAACCTTGTTACATAGAGTTTACATAAAACATTGTTATGCTAATAATATAGTAGATAGATCTTGATTTGTGCTTTATCCCCTATGAGTTTGAACTAAAAAAATAAACACTAACCAATTTACAAATACAACTTGCATCCCAAAATAATTTTTAAAACCAAATCTTCTAACATGAAGTAGTGCAAGTTTCGTGAATTAAACATTAGAGACACTGCTTAAATTACCTTCTTGTAATATATCTTTTCTCTATGATTTGAAGTACTGTACTCTCGGTGGAAAGGTATATTTTCTGTTATAAGACTGTAAACAAGAACATAAATATTTATGAAATTACTCATATATATATAGGCGCTTTAAAGCCTCAAGAAGTTATCGATCAATATGTAAAAAATATTTGTTTACCCAGCATGTCTGAGAAGCAAAATGTACAGATGTAATGCCCCGCAAAATCCTCTTCCAGTCCGAGCCTTGGAGCCTGTTTTGGTAAAGCAAAAATCCGAGTCAAAATATTTCAAAAATATCCTCCCAAGTATGAAATACTTTGAATCATGTGGGAATCTATTTGAGCATGAATTGAGATCATAGAGGTCCCCTAACTCATGGACGAGTTGAAAGTTTTCCTATCGTTCAAGTTTTAGTGACCGTCAAAATTTGGGTCAAATTCAATCGACCATAACTCTTTGTATATATCGAATTAAAGGACCTACTATATATCAAATAAAATATCTTTTAATTATCTTTCCAATGATACCAATTTTGTCAAAAACCGATATCAGAGAAAAGAGTTATGCCCATTTTACTTTAGCATGTCTGGTCGGGAAACTGGTGACGACAATTGTGACAAGCCGTCACGCCTGTGACGTCCTATCACCAAATGTCGTCAGCCTTGGGCCTGTGATGGCCTATCACCAAATGTCGTCAGTCCTGGATAGAAAATCAAGAATTTGACCCCTTTTTGTGACGACAATTCGTGACGGCCTATCACGGGCCTGACGGCTTGTCACGGATGTCATCAAGAATATTTTTTTAGCAATTTTAAAATATTTTTACAAGGGTATTTTGGTAATTTTCCTCCTTTTGAAAGCCTCTATAAATATGTAAAACCTCATCCAAAACCCAAATTTCCTTTATTTTCTCTTCCAATTCTCTAAAGAGAGAATATTTAGGGTTTCATTCAAGAACCCTAATCTTCCAAAAATTCATCCATAATTCTTCAAAATTTCTTCAAGAATCAAGTTTCTCATAGTATGGGCTCCGAGAATTATTTATTAAAAGTGCGGATGGAGTTTCAAGCATTAGAATTCATCCAATTTCAAAGATTAAGGTATGTAGATGTTGATTCTTGTGTCCCTTTCATCCAAGAAGCTCAAGAACCCTTTTTAAAACTAAATTTTTTTTATGTTTATGAGTTGTTAATGATTTGTATGAGTTTAAATTGATGTTTAATGTGTTTTTGAGTTTTGATTTATGTTTGCCTACAAAATTTATGAGCTTTGAGCCTAGTATGTGGAATTCATATGATGTTTGTGATAGACCTTCTTGAAGTTGTTTTCTATGTGATGTGTTCATGACTTTTGGCTGTAGAAATGGTTGAATAAGTGAAGCATGTCCCCCATAGGTTTGATAAAAAGCATAGGTGAAGCGTAAGGGCCATTATAGTATGTTGAATAGGAAACCCCAAATTGTGAGTTAGTTTGTGCTTAGTGTTTGATAAAATGCCCAAGTGAATCAATTATTCCATGGTAGTAGGAAATTCCCAAATAAGTGTGAACCTGTGCATGTCTAGTGTTTTATAGAAGGACCTTAGTGAACAAGTGGAGAGGTGATAGTAGTAATTTTCCCAATTATGTGCTCTTAATATATGCTAAGCTTTTAATACATACCAAGTGGTTAGCAAGTAGGTTATGACGTGATAGTATGAAGTTTCCCCAAGCTATATGATATCCAAACACATGTCAAGATTGATATAGGTATGAAATAGCTGGGGTAAAACCTTGTTGAATGGAGTACGATTTAGTAGCATGTTTTCCCTACGTTATTATATGATTATGATTTCGAGATGCCTAAAGTGACCCCTCGGCGACTGTGAAAATGCTTTAATGATTATAAGATGCTTTGATGATTGTGATGATGCATGAATGATTATTATGATATATGAATAAATGTGATGATGAATGATGATTATGCTTTATTTTTATGTCATCGAGTCCTGGGGGTATTTATACCCGACAACAGAGCTGTTGTCTAGAGCCCGTGTCAATTTCTCGATAATTCTAGTCGAGCCATGATTCTCAAAACTCAGTGAATTATAGCACTCTGTATCCTCAGACAAGTGCAAAACTTAAGTAAGCTCAGTAATCTCAGTTATCTCTGTAATCTCTATATTACTAGTAATCTAGCCTCAGTCCTGTAATTAGCTCAGTTCTAATAGTATTCAAGTGATTCAATTCTAATCTCAGAAGTGATTCGAGTAATCTATTCAAGCTCTGTATTGTCAGTCAGATACCATGATTCGATATCTTTGCCATCAGATACAAAACTAAGTAATCTCAGCATAACTTAGTTAGATCTTTTGAGAAGCATGATCAGTATCAGATTTAACTTTGTCTAGTACAGTCTAAGGATCAACCCAGAGTCTTTCAATTGGGAGTAGGATTCAGCACCGAGCGAACCCAAGGATGGAAAATAACCTGCTAGTAGGGGGTATAATTCTTAGAAGTAATCCTTGCGTTCCAGAACTATATAGCCAGTACAGGAAAATGAGTCACTCGTTAAGCAAGCTTAACGTTTTGTTGAGGGTCACCGCCAGAGAGCCTGACCTTAGAGAAATTAGGACCCCACCTATGGTAGTTGGGGCATGTTGATTAGATGACTACTTCCCACAGTTTCAGTTAAGATTCAGTCTCAATTTTAGAATCAATCTTCAAAAATTAGGATTGTGTGGTACAGTCGTTTATCTCAGTGAGGAACTCAGATAGTTCTATTGATTTATGGACCATCCCATCAGATTGGATTGGTTTTATATACAGTTGTTTGATATCATATTCAGAGATATGCCACCAGACAGGCTTGATCACAGTATCAGATTTTCATTGAATATTCTTGTCGTCAGATTCAGATATAATCAGATTTCTTATCATTGATAAAGCTTTCAAAGTATTCTGTTAGAAAACTTGATCTCAGTCTCAGACTATGTTGAGTATTCTTATTATCATATCTAGAGATCTCCCTTCTTATAGGCTTGATCTCCATCTCAGATTCTATTAAGTATTCATGTTGTCAGATTCGGACATGATCATACTTCTTATCATTGAGAATCACTCTGGAATAATCTGTTAGAAAAGTTGATCTCTAATTCTGTCAGTCGAAAAGTGTAAGCTCAGAGTTCAGTCCTTGATGTAAGTACATTCAGATCCTCAGTTATCAGTATCAGATGAGTCAATGATTCTGTATCTCAGTTTTAGTAGTGAGTTCAGTCTGTAGTAAGGTGGTATCCGAGTTTCAGTATCTAAAGTTGCGATAATTGTGTTCCTGTTCGGTGCATTCATGTATGTGTTCTAATGCGGCATCTTCATGATTAGTCAGTTTAGATATTATGCATGCATGAGCCCTTGAATTAGCCTACCTCGTCTACATACTCGATACATTCCTGTACTGAAGCATTTGCGCTATGGTGTTTTATTTGACACCATAGGTTCAGAGGCTCAGGATCCGAATTATCCTCAGCAGTTCAGTCCCAGTCAGCAGCAGTAGCAATGAGTCCTCTTCTTTTGAGGACGAATCTCAGTTTACTATTATTGCTTTATACTATGTTTATTTTTAGTTGACGGAGTTAGTTGGGGACCTATCCCATCAAATCCAAAGTTCAGACAGTTTAGAGGATTTTCAGACGAATGTATTAGTATTCAGTTTTTCTGTATTATGAGTATTCATAGATGTGTTGAACCTTATGGCTAGTTTCCGTATTTATTTTATATATTATGCAGTGTAAAGGTACAGATATCAGTAAAGGGTTAGATTGTGTCCTTCGAGGTCATAAGCACTGTGTGACGTCTAGGTATGGGATCTTGGGGCGTTACAACAGATCAATGTGTTGTTCTCCTGCCGATAAATGCTTGCCTGGAGGAAAATGAAGCACAATTTTAACCTCAATAAAACAACACCAACTCAGAGTTAAGTAATGGTGTCTAAACAAAGTCTTATCCAGTACTAAAGAGTATGTTTTTGTCCCTCAGAAGTTCAATAGACATTTCATTTTCATAGACATCTAACTATACACTCGAAGCAACTAAAAATTTACAAAGTATCAGGAAGGATGTTGCAAACAACTTTCTTTAAACTGTGATGTTGGTTTAACATGTTACCTCCTTAATACTTGGCTGAATTCACCTATAATGCATTGATTATCATCAAATTTAATTTCCAAATCTATTAAATTTACTCTTTCTGCCTAGAGCGTTACACGAAAAGAAAACAAATGAACCTCAACCATCAACAATACCTGAAACATTAATGTAACACCCCATATTTTTGTGTGTACTTGTTCTATTTATATGGAAATTGATGTATCTTTGTGGTGTAGATGGAGTTCTAAATACTTCCCATATGGTTTAATGTGACCAAGTATATACAAATTTTAAGTTAGATTAAAGAGTTAAGAACTAAAAATTGAGTATTTTGTTAAGGTGCTTTCTTGACTTACTTAAGCTAGTATGTGGATCACTTACTTTAGATATTTGGACCAAGTTAATGGACCCAAGGTTATGAACCAGATTTGATCCTATGTTAAGGTACTCATTTGGGCCTAACTCATTTGGGCCCAACACTCAAAGCTACAAAGGCTCATTTTAGTTTAGCCCAACTATGAATTAAATAAGTATATACAGAACCTACTAAGACTTCCTTTGACCAACTTATTGGGCCAAATATACTACCACCTACTTAAATTAATTTTGGCCCAAGTTAAAGGAAAGAAAAGAAGGAGAATGGGCAACAAAGGCCCAATAGTTTTGGATCCACAAAATCCCAATATATTGGGAAAGTATATACATAATTTAATTAACAAAATATAGACCAAAAATAGTGAATAAGTTGTCAAAGAGTAGCTTCTGTATATGGATTGGAAATCAGCAATTTTTTTCTCATTTTAACCTAGACAAAAATTTCAGCTTTCTAGGTTTTTATCTCTTGTTCTCTCTTGGCTATGAAGTAACCCTATAGTTACACAAGGGTTCTTGGGATTGAACTTCCTTCAAAGATAAAGGTATGTGAATAATTCATGAACTTGTACTAAGGAAACTATGTGTTCTTCAAGATTAATTTCCGGACAGCCCTCTCTTTAAGTTTTGATAGTCAATTGTTCTTAGTTATTAAGGGATTTCTATTTTATCTTTTGGTGTATGTATGAAGGGATTAAGCTATTGAATAAATACACATTAAGGACTAAACTACCAAGGAAATCAAGGTATGGTTGCTGTCCACTTTTGTCCTTTTTCCATATACATGTATTGATGGAGGATTACACATATTTTGTTGCTATTAAAGGATGATTGGAGTATTGTTGCGGACTGTTTTGTGTGTTTGGGTTGGGGGATGCCCGGTTGCTATTGGGAAAAGGTGTGATTAGTTTGTATTGAACTATAGAAGATGGACGTGGTGATACACCACTGAATTAATGATTGTGTACGTCTATTGCTTATTTCGCTTTGTGTCTTAGTTGGGAGGTGTAATGACGCCAAAGTTGTGTCGGGGGATATTATATGAATATTTATGGTATGTGGATGTAATTGGAGTATAAGAGGGTTAAATTTACACCCTTTATTGATAAATTAAGGTCTTACTTCCCGGCCACTAGTTTGGTGAAGTTAAATAGCCAAAATATGATGTTTGGTTGCTAATATTAGTTTGCCATATATTTCATTGTAGATAAGTAATCTAAAAGGGCGGAGAGTCGAGTTGGTTTTGTATTGGTGTTTTACAATGAGGTATGTAAGGTATACTCTATTTTGCACTCTTGGCATGAAAACGGACACTTGTTCCATCGAGCAAGCTTCCAAGATTATCCTATAACACGTGATACATAATAGCACTGTATGATATCCCATGTTACGAATAAACTTGATCCCACTCTCTAATGAGTTAAAACACCTCAATACATGCTTGCTACCAATCCTACATGTCTATTTTCACTAGTAAATTTCAGAATTTCTCCAGTTACTCAAATAAGACCCATGTGTTATTTTTAGCTCCTAAACACTTCATTAGCGTGCCAACAACTCCTTACTTCATTATTATTGCATTTATTAGCTATTTAAATGTCTCTTGTTGATATATCATTGTTTCAAGGTACCATAATGTTATGATCACCGAAGTAACAATCTCAAAGGCTAATTAAACTAAGTAATAGAAATCTGTAAAACGGGTGGCAGCTCAGGGGCATAATCCTAGCATGGGCGAATCCTGATACTTTATATATGGGTGGCATCTCAGGGGCGTAGGCCTACCATGGGCTGATCCCAATGTTTATTTACAGGTGGCAGCTCAGGGGCATAAGCCTAGCATGGGCCGATCCTGATTTGTTATTTACCACTGATCAGCTGGTCATTCGTATCATATGAATTACAAAGATAATTAAGTAAGAAGGAAAGAAATGTAATGTACCCCGTTCCACAAGTAAATGTAAAGGTGGTCTCTAGCACTATTTTTACACTTGCTCCAGATTTTTATTGAACCTTTGTATCTTGTATTGTTACTTTTTTGCCTTGCATACTCAATACATATTTTCGTACTGACTCCCCTTATGGGGGACCTATATTTCATGATACAGGCACAGGTGCTTTGGCAAACACGCCTTCTCAGTAGGAGCCCAGGATATCCATTTGCTATTGGTGAGCTCCAGTTTGCTTTGAGGCTTTCTGAGTCAGTTCTATATATTTTTGGTATTGTATAAAAATTAATAGTATGGCGGGGTTTTGTCCCGACCTTAGCTAAGTTCTATGTATCGTCTAGAGGCTCTGTAGACCAATGTAAAGTTAAGCATGGTAGTGTGTTATCTTGTAAATGTTATGGCCCCAACGACCAAGTCTATTATGTATATAGTTTTAGGGTTTGTCGTTTATATTTTTTTTTATTAAGGCATTATATACGTAGATGGAAAAACCTTTGCCTATTAAAGTTGCATGCATGTGAATTCCAAGGTTATGGGTTGGTTCTCTTGGGCCTTCACGGCTACGGGTGCCTGTCCGCCCCAATAGGATTTAAGGCATGACAAAAGTGGTATCAGAGAGAGTCGTTCTAGGGAGTCTACAAAGCTGTGTCTACGTAGATTCTTGTTTATTGGTGTGTTGTGCACCATATCTATAAACAGGAGGCTATGGTACATTTAAGGGTTGTCTCTTTTTCTTCTTATCTTAGATCGTGCAATAGAGCCCATATTGTAGATGAAGTTATATTTAACTATTGAATCTATTTGTTTCTCTTATTATAGTAAGGATTCCAGTTACAAGAAGAAGTAAGAATATAAGTAAGCGAGTAGATATGTCTGCCAGAGAAGGGTCTAGAGAGTCACCACCTATACAAGCTAATCAAAGTGAGGCTCAAGCTGAGTATGTATCAGAAACTTCTTCCACTCCAGAAGAGCTAAGAATGAGAAGAACCACATCCTCAGAGCCACCTATTAATGCTACTGATCAAGATCTTAGAAATGCGGTGCAACTTTTGTCTCGTATAGTTACTGGACAAGCTCAAGGGCAAGCCATTCCTACTACAGGTTCTAGTGGTGCAGATAGGGCAGCTAACCTTCGGACGCAAGACTTTCTTAAATTGGATCCTCCCACCTTCACCGAATCAGATATTAATGAAGACCCATAAGACTTCATTGATCAAATCCAAAGGGCTCTAGATGTTATGCATATATCTGGTAAAGAGACAGTTGAGTTAGTAGTATATAGATTCAAAGGGGAGGCTATATTTTGGTATGAAGACTGGAAATGATCTAGAGATATCGATGCACCTTCAGCTACTTGGAAAGAGTTCAAAGAGGCATTTCTTGATCATTACCTTCCATTTGAGATTTGACAAGCCCGTGCAGATCAGTTCTTGAATCTTCGCCAGGAAAATATGAGCGTGAGGGAGTACAACCTTTGATTTAACTCTTTGTCTAGGTATGCTCGTAATGTTGTATCTACTATGGATGATAGATTTCATCGATGTGTGGATAAGTTGGATCCATATTTGGTTAGAGATTATACTATTGCTGCTTTGAACAAAGACATGGACATAGCAAGGATACAAGATTTGGAGGATATTCCAAGAGGGCCAGATCTACGGAGTAGTTTATAGCATCCCAAGGAGATTTTAGGCCTCGGTTTTCTAATAGACCACCTAGGCCATTATCTTTTTATTCTGCAGCTAGTACTTCACCACAGTTGTAAAGGTCCAAAGGTAATTAATTTGGGCAAAGAAGTGAGAGCCAGAGTTCACGAACAGTGGGGTATCAAGGGCAAGGAAGTATCAGCCAATTAAGACCTCCTCGACAGCCATGCAAACAATGTAGAAAGCTTTATTTAGGTGCATATCAGTTCGGGACAAATGCTTACTTTTGGTGTGGTATGTCAGGGCATATGATGAGAGAATTCCCACAAAGGGGCATGGGTGGTATGGCACGACCTACTAGATCATCCATTGCATCATCATCATCGGTACCTTATTCAGGTAGGGATGCATAACCTATGGGTCATGTTAGGGGTGATAAAGGAGAAACTAGTTCTAGTGGAGTTCAGCATCGTACGTACTCTCTAGTGGATCGATAAAATTTAGAGGCTTCTCCAGATGTGGTTACAGGTACATTGTTTATCTTTCCACTTGATGTATATGCATTAATTGATCCCGATTCTACATTATCATATGTCACTCTATTGGTTGCTGGAAAGTTTAAAAGAACACCAGAATTGCTAGCTAAGCCATTGGAAGTGTCTACGCCGGTTGGGGAATCTATTATAGCTAGAAGGGTTTATCGAAATTGTATTATAACTATTTACGGTCGCGATACGATGGATGATCTTGTTGAGATGGAAATGGTAGATTTTGATGTTATAACGGGTATGGACTGGTTGGTGTCTTGTTATGCCACGGTAGATTGTCGAACTACAAAGACGTATTTCCATTTTTCAAAGGAGGTAGTCCTTGAATGGAGAAGGAATATTAGTGCGCCAAGAGGTAAATTTATTTCTTATTTTAAGGCAAAAAGAATTATTTCCAAAGGTTACATATATCATCTAGTTAGAGTGAAGAATACAGATGCAGAGCCACCAACTCTTCAAACTATTCCGGTGGTAAATGAATTTCCTGATGTATTTCCTGAAGACCTTCCAGGTTTGCCTTCAGTTCCTCCATATAGAATGGCCCCGTCAAAATTACGAGAATTGAAAGAGCAATTGAAACACTTGCTAGAGAAAGGATTCATAAGGCCTATTATGTCCCCTTGGGGCACACCAGTGTTATTTGTGCGTAGGAAAGATGGTTCATTGAGAATGTGTATTGACTACCGGCAACTGAATAAGGTGACTATTAAAAATAAATATCCCCTACCAAGAATTAATGATTTATTTGATCAGTTATAAGGCACTATGTGCTTCTCAAAGATTGATTTGAGGTCAGGTTACCACCAAGTGAGGGTCAAAGAGAAGGATATACCCAAGACAACTTTTCGAACATGGTACGGTCATATGATTTTCTAGTCATGTCATTTGGGCTAACAAATGCACCCACAACTTTTATGAATTTGATGAATAGGGTGTTTAAGCCATTCTTAGATGTGTTCGTGATAGTTTTTATAGATGATATTCTAGTTTATTCCAGATTAGAAGAGGACCATGCCAATCACTTACGACAGGTGTTGCAGTTTCTTCGTGATCGTAAGCTATATGCAAAGTTATCTAAATGTGAGTTTTGGTTAAAAATTGGTGGCATTCTTGGGTCATATTGTATCTAGTGAAGGAATAAAGGGTGATACTCAAAAGATAGAGGCAGGTTATTATAGAATGTTTTTTGAAGGTTTTTCTTCAATTTCTGCATCTTTAAACAAGCTAACACACAAAGCATTCAAGTTTCAATGGAATGATGCCTGTGAAAGGAGTTTCCAAGATCTGAAGAATAAGTTGACTTCTACACCCGTATTGGTACTTCCAGAAGGCACAGAAGGGTATGAGGTTTATTGTGATACTTCAAGAATTGGATTAGGATGTGTATTAATGCAGCATGGTAAAGTAATAGCATATGCCTCCAGGCAATTGCGGCCACATGAGAAAAACTATCCTACGCATGATCTCGAGCTAGCAAGCAGTTATATTTGCTTTAAAGATATGGTGCCACTACTTATATGGGATTCATGTTGACATATATACTAACTATAAAAGTTTGCAATATATCTTTAGCCAGAAGGATCTAAATTTGAGGCAGCGGAGGTGGCTTGAAATATTAAAAAACTATGATGTTGATATCTTGTATCATCCAAGAAAAGTAAATGTGGTAGCTGATGCGCTAAGTTATAAGGCTATGATTGTGTGTATAGAAAGGAAAGGGATGATTAAAGATCTCCACCAACTAGCTAGTTTGGGGGTTCGCCTTCTTGAAACTCCAGATGAGGGGCTTATTGTGCATAATGCAGCGGAATCTTCATTAGTAGCTAAAGTGAAAGAGAAGAAATATATAGATCCAATTTTATTACAGCTTAAGGAGAATGTACAATGTGGTACGACTAAGGTATTTGAGTTTACGTGAGAAGGAGTACTTCAGTGCCAAAATAGATTATGTGTGCCTAATGTAGACGGGCTAAGAAAGAGGATTATGACAGAGGCATATCGTTTGAGGTATTCCATCTATCCATGGTCAACTAAGATGTATCAAGATTTGAAAGAAATATATTGGTGGAGTGACATAAAGAAGAACATTGCAGAATTTGTAGCCGAATGTCCAAATTGTCAAAGAGTTAAAGTAGAGCACCAAAAGCCCGGGGGTTATATACAATGCATAGATCTTCCAATCTGGAAGTGGGACATGATCAACATGGATTTCGTCACTGGTTTGCCTCGTATATCTTAAAAGTTTGATTCCATATAGGTGATAGTTGATAGGCTTACCAAATCCGCACACTTCCTACCAGTTAAGATCACTTACACAGTTGAAGAGTATGCAAAATTGTACATTAAAGAGATAGTTCGACTACACAGAGTGCCAATCTCTATTATATCAGATCGGGGAGCCCAATTTACTGCAAATATTTGGAAGTCTTTTCAGAGAAATTTGGGAACACAAGTGAATCTGAGTACAACTTTTCACCCTCAAATAGATGGACAAGCAAAACCTACTATACAAAAACTTGAAGATATGCTACGAGCTTGTGTATTAGACTTTAAGGGTAGCTGGGATGATCATTTGCCTCTTATCGAGTTTGCCTACAACAATAGCTATCATTCAATTATCAAAATGGAACCATATGAAGATTTTTATGGAAGAAAGTGTAGATCACCAATTGGATGGTTTGAAGTGGTGAAACTACCTTGTTCGGGCCAGATCTTGTTTATCAAGCTATAGAAAAGGTTAAAGTAATTCAACAGCGGCTGGAAACAGCCCAAAGTCGACACAAGTCATATGCAGATATTAGAAGACGAGGGCTAAAGTTTGCTATCGGTGATTGGGTATTCTTAAAGATATCACCAATGAAAGGGGTGATGAGATTTGTTAAGAAAGGGAAACTAATTCCATGTTATATAGGCCCATATAAGATTATTCAAAGGTTTGGCTAGGTCGCATATGAGTTAGAGCTAACCCAAGAGCTCTCAGAAGTACATCCGGTATTTCATGTCTCAATGCTTCGAAAGTGCTTCGGAGATTCATTACATATCACTTCTACTAAAGACATACAAGTTACGGAAGATCTCACCTATGAGAAAATACCTATTTCCATTCTAGATCGACAAGTTAATAAGATAAGTAATAAATAAATAGAATCTGTAAAAGTACTTTGGATAAACCAGCAAGTAGAGGAGATCACATGGGAAGCTGAGAATGCAATGAAATCCAAATACCCTCATCTATTCAAATACGAAGAGAAAGTCCAAGATGCTAAATTAGAGAAATAACAAGTAAGTGTTTATATATATATATATATATAAGTACTGTGTGATGATAGAAATATTAACCTTAGGCTTGAACTTGTTTCGGTTGGACAATTATGCTAACATTCAAGGATGAATGTTCTAAAGGGGGGAAGGATGTAACACCCCATATTTTTGTGTGTACTTGTTCTATTTATATGGAACTTGATATATCTTTGTGGTGTAGATGGAGTTCTAAATACTTCCCATATGGTTTAATGTGACCAAGTATATACAAATTTTATGTTAGATTAAAGAGTTAAGAAGTAAAAATTGAGTATTTTGTTAAGGTGCTTTATTGACTTACTTAAGCTAGTAGGTGGATCACTTACTTTATATATTTGGACCAAGTTAATAGACCTAACGTTATGGACCAGATTTGATCCTATGTTAAGGTACTCATTTAGGCCTTATTTAAGTAAAAGAGAAGGAAATAAAAAAAAGCCCAACACTCAAAGCTACGAAGGCTCATTTTAGTTTAGCCCAACTATTAATTAAATAAGTATGTACATAACCTACTAAGACTTACTTTGACCAACTTATTGGGCCAAATACACTACCACCTACTTGAATTAATTTTGGCCCAAGTTAAAGAAAAGAAAAGAAGGAGAATGGGCAACAAAGGCCCAATAGTTTTGGATCCACAAAATCCCAATATATTGGGAAAGAATATACATAATTTACTTGAAAAAATATAGACCAAAAATAGTCAATAATTATTCAAAGAGTAGCTTCTATAGATGGATTGGAAATCAGCAATTTTTTCTCATTTCAACATAGACAAAAATTTCAGCTTTCTAGGTTTTTCTCTCTTGTTCTCTTTTGGCTATGAAGTAACCCTATAGTTCCACAAGGGTTCTTGGGATTGAATTTCCTTCCAAGATAAAGGTATGTGAATAATTCATGAGCTTGTACTAAGGAAACTATGTGTTCTTCAAGATTAATTTCCGGACAGCCCTCTCTTTAATTTTTGATAGTCAATTATTCTTAATTATTAAGGGATTTCTATTTTATTTTTTGGTGTATGTGCGAAGGGATTAAGCTATTGAATAAATACATATTAAGGACTAAACTACCAAGGAAATCAAGGTATGGTTGCTGTCCACTTTTTTCCTTTTTCCATATACATGTGTTGATGGAGGATTACACATATTTTGTTGCTATTATAGGATGATTGGAGTGTTGTTGCGGACTGTTTTGTGTGTTTGGGTTGGGGGATGCCCGGTTGATATTGGAAAAAGGTGTGATTAGTTTGTATTGAACTATAGAAGATGGATGTGGTGATACACCACTGAATTAATGATTGGGTACGTCTATTGCTCATTTCGCTTTGTGTCTTGGTTGGGAGGTGTAATGAAGCCAAAGTTGTGTCGAGGGATATTATATGAATATGTATGGTATGATGATGTAATTGGAGTATAAGAGGGCTAAATTGACACTCTTTATTGATAAATTAAGGGTTTACTTTCCGGCCACTAGTTTGGTAAAGTTAAATAGCCAAAATGTAACATTTGGTTGCTAATATTAGTTTACCATATATTTCATTGTAGATAAGTAATCTAAAATGGCGGAGAGTCGAATTGTTTTGGTATTAGAGTTTACAACCAGGTATGTAAGGCATACTCTATTTTGCACTCTTGTCATGAAAACGGACACTTGTTCCATCGAGCAAGCTTCCAAGATTATCCTATAACACATAATACATAATAGCACCGTATGATATCCCATGCTACTAATAAACTTAATCCCACTCTCTAATGATTTAAAACACCTCAATACATGCTTGCTACCAATCCTATATGTCTATTTTCACTAGTAAATTTTAGAATTTCTCCGGTTACTCAAATAAGACCCATGTGTTATTTTTAGCTCCTAAACACTTCACTAGCGTGCCAACAACTCCTTACTTCATTATTATTGAATTGATTGCCTATTTACATGTCTCTTATATATATATCATTGTTTCAAGGTACCATAATGTTATGACCACCGAAGTAACAATCTTAAAGGCTAATTAAACTAAGTAATGGAAATCTGTAAAACGGGTGGCAGCTCAGGGGCATAAGCCTAACATGGACCAATACCGATACTTTATATGTGGGTGGAAGCTCAGGGGCGTAAGACTAGCATGGGTCGATCCCAATGTTTATTTACAAGTGGCAGCTCAGGGGCATAAGCCTAGCATGGGCCGATCCTGATTTGTTATTTACCACTGATCAGCTGGTCATTCATATCATATGGATTACAAAGATAATGAAGTAAGAAGGTAAAAGAAGGAAAAAAATGTACTGTACCCTGTTCCACAAGTAAATGTAAAGGTGGTCTCTAGCACTATTTTTACACTTGCTCCAGATTTTTATTGAACCTTTGTATCTTGTATTATTACTTTTTCACCTTACATACTCAATACATATTTTCTTACTGACTCCCCTTATGGGGGACCTATATTTCATGCTATAGGCATGGGTGCTTCGGCAAACACACCTCCTCAGTAGGAGCCCAGGATATCCATCTGCTATTGGTGAGCTCCAGTTTGCTTTGGGGCTTTTCGAGTCGGTTCTATATATTTTTGGTATTGTATAAAAGTTAATAGTATGGCGGGGGTTTGTCCCAACCTTAGCTAAGTTCTATGTATCGTCTAGAGGCTTTATAGACCAATGTAAAGTTAAGTATGGTAGTGTGTTATCTTGTAGATGTTTGGCCCCAATGGCCAAGTCTATTATGTATATAGTTTTAGGGCTTGTCGTTTATATTTTTTTTTATTAAGGCATTATATCCATAGATGGAAAAACCTTTGCCTATATAGTTGCATGCATGTGAATTCCAAGGTTATGGGTTGGTTCTCTCGGGCCTTCATAGCTACGGGTGCCTGTCCGCCCCATTAGGATTTGAGGCGTGACAATTAAGCCATACCAACTCAAACCTTAAATTTGGTTATAGCTAGTAGGGTGCAATATAGTTCTGGTCAAGTTCTTGAACTTCTACGCAGGGGAAGATGCATCACTTTTAACGCGAAGTATAAATTTATTTGTAAATTCATTGCAATAAATAGTAGATATAAACTCATAACTTCAAGAATATAAACCGTTTCTTTGTCTACGATATAATTGATAAGATGAATTTCATAGAGATATTGCAATAGTCCATTTTGTTCATTCTCCCACACATTTACCATCTTCACGTCTCACTTCCCAATGGCTCCTTCTATGATTGTAGCACATTTCATTAGGTAATTGTAGGTCATTTAATAAGAACTGATTGGTTAACTGGAATAAATAAATAAGTAACCAGATTTATATACTGTCAAAGGGAATAAGAAAGGATATCCCATGGAATTTTTTATCCCACTTCCAAGCAAACATAAACCTAAATTGAATGTCGTAACTTATATGAGTACATCTACTTCTGTTATAGACTTTTGTTAGATGGGTCGATGTCTTCTGTTATAATGAGTAAAGTTCAATGACTTTACTTTATAACGAAGTGAATAGACCATGTCACATATGGTGTGAAGTATCTACTCTCTCATTTTGCATTCAATTCACTCATGCTAGGTATCAAGGTCAAAACAAAAGGGTGAAAATATTCAAGTGTTGAAAGAAGTAGAGTATCAGGTTGAAAGACGCAAACTGAAGGCAATGTTGATTTTATATGGCTTTCCAAAGTAATCTTCTTCTGACTTCTATGCTTTCACATAAGTGGTATTTTAAAGTTTAATGGATTCAATAAAGAGTTCCTCCAAGAAAGTTTCATCTAGTAATTTCTAAGAGAGTCAATTGGAAATATATCTTACGTTCCTCATCTAATTAGAATAAGCAGAAAACAGTTTCAGTTGTTTATGCAATGAGATTTCCTGTGCAATTTCCTTATCTACAAAATTAAGATAGTTAAAATGAATCAGCATTGTCGTATTTGATGCAATAAACTGACACAAAATGCTATTTTTTAATAAATAAAAAACTAAAAAAAATAGAGAAGTTAGCATACCAACTAAAGGAGAGAAGCAGATTTTTAATTCAAATGCCATCAACGTTTTTATCCCATGTTGTTGAAGGATGATTAACTATTTTCTTTTCAAGTGAAATGGACTAGGGTGGGGGAAGGGGGAACCATCGAAGAAGCTTAGAAAAGGGGAGGAGGGACCATCAGAGAAGGGTTTTTAATTGGAAAGAAGATGAGGAACAATATGAAGGGTAGGTGTAACGGCCCAAATCTGGTACCCGGAAAACTACGTGGTGCTCATGACCCCGAAGGACCATAAGCTAACCCATGACTAATATCTGTACCTGTATACTGTATAAAATACTTCATAATGCGGAAACATGAACTGAAAGGCCATAAGGTTCAATACTGAACATGATATAAATGATATAACATCTGTGTGGGGTAATAGAATACCCAAAATAAAATTGAACATACTGAAGTCTGAAATATGATAGTCTAGAAAGCCTCTAACTGACTGAACTGTCTGAGTAAGGAGTTGATGGGATATGTCCCCAACTAACTCCAACTAATAAACTGATTAATGAGATAATAGTGAAATAATTATGTCCTCAAAAGATGAGGACTCATGTCTAACTCTGTCTGCAGATATCTAGAATCTACTATGACTCTAGAGCTCATGTCTCTGAACCTATGGTATAAGACACCATAGCATAAATACGTCAGTACTTTGAATATACTGGTATGCATGTGAGGTAGGTTGAATGCATGGGGGTTCATATGCATGAACAATAATAATAACTGACTAACTATCATGAGCTTGAGAATATATGCATGAGACATAACATCTGACACTAATACTATGATAACATGATTACTGCATCTGAATATAACTAATAACATGAGTGACTGTATCTGACAGTCCTTAATCTGATGGAACTATCTGAGTTTTGTACTGTATATGAGTTGATTGTATCTGACAATCCTAAAATCTGAAGAATTATCTGAGTTCTATTACTGAGATTGATTGACTATATCTGTCAGTCCTGATTCTGTAACATGAAACTGTGGGAATAGTTATCTAAATGGCATGCCCCTGATATGCCATTATGGCTGAGTTGGGGTCCAATCTGTAACCCCAATTGAAAGGGTGTCAATACCGCGCTACAGGTAAGGACAAGCTGGGCGACTCTCATCTGATAGTGTCCCTTATATGAGAACAATGGGGGCCTTATCTGACAGTGTTTATCCACCTCATCAACCCTCATCGGACAGTGTTGATGCCTCAACCTATACTGGCTACATAGTTCTGGAATGCAAGGATGACTTCTAAGGATTACACCCTTATTTGATAGTGTGTGTCCCCATCCTTGGGTTCACTCGGTGCTAATTTCTACTCCCGTCTGAATAGACACTGAACATGATTTAACTGAACTAGACATGGGCTGAATTACTGAATTCCGTTAACTGATGAAATACTACTAATATCTGACAACTGACTGAGATCATGGAGATTTCCTGAGTCATAAGACTGTCTGAAGTCTAAGGATTCATCTCTAATTTCATCATCTAGGGTTTATTCATAGGTTCACATGAATATACATCTATACAAATCAATTCCACATAAAATTGATCACCCAACATGGATTTGAATTCAATTGATCATTCTCAACATAAACAAAATAAACCCAACATGAAAATCATAAAGAAATCCATAAACATAAACTTAGAAAAGAGATTCTTGGGATTCATGGACGAAAGGAGTCCATGAATGAACACTACATATACCTTAGTTAGTGATTTCGTGAGAATTAATGGTGAAACCTTCTTGAATTTGAATCCCCAAAAGAAACCCTAGCTTGTTCTTGAGAGAAACTTGAGAGAAACTAGTATATTTTGGGTGAAGAATAGCTAAATCACGTGTTATTGGGTTTAAATAGGGGTAGGAAATTGACTCTTTTTACCCTTGGATGGGTCTTTTAAAATTGTAAAATTTCCCAAACTGGACCTTTAGCGCGACGCAGCGCTATCGTGTTGTGTCACTGGATTTTGACAATTGGGAAATTGAGGGATGGCGTGATGCAGGGCCATAGCATTGCCACTTCTTTTGTAACCTGGAATTTTGGCGCGACACGGGGGCAATCGCGCTGAGACATTGGAAAACGGATAATTCTGAATTTGGGCCCTGGCGCGATGCACCATAATCGCAGACCCCTATTGGAATTTTCCAAATGTCATTTCCTCTTGTGGTGCGGTGCACCACTGACTATTATGGCGTTGTTTTACGATGAGAACTTGAAATAGTCATAAATTCTAACCCGGTTATCGGATTTGGGAGAATCTTATATCGACGAAAAGCTTATTAAATTTCTCACATGACAAAAAGTGAAAATATTGAAAATTCCTTATGGAATAATCATCATTCAATTTAGAAGATAGTACTAGACATTCTTGAGATAAAATTAGCTAGAAAAAAATATGGGGTATTATAATATCTCCCCCTTGAGAATATTCGTCCTTGAATGAGACTGACTGAGAGGGGATAAAAGACAACTGACGTACATACTGAACATTAATAACTGGAACATGATCTCATGACTGACATGAATGAAAAGCTGAACATATAATACTGAACATGCATATCTGATGCATGTGTAACTGATTCATGAATGCATGACTGAGTGTTCTGAAGAACTAAGTTTCTCACAATGAGAATGCATGTCCGATGCATAATTATATAACTGAACTGATACATGAGTGCATGACTAAATATGCAATGGTACTTGATACCAATTTTATAATGGGAACATGAGCATGAAACTGCATACCAAGTTTGTGATGAACACTAAACATGAAACTAAGTAAGCTTAAGGAGAACTGTTACCTTGAGCTTGATCTGAGTTGGCGAAGAAGAGGTGAGGATACTTGGTACGCATGTCTGCCTCTTCTTCCCAAGTATCTCCCTCGATGGATTGATTTCGCCAAAGTACCTTAACTAGAGGGACTTCTTTGTTCCTCAATCTACGAGTTTGATAGTCTAAGATTTTGACTGGAATCTCTTCATAAGAGAGAGTGTTCTGAACATTAATGCTCTGAATAGGGACTACAACTGATGGATCACCTATGCACTTCTTGATCAAATAGACATGAAAGACTGGATGAACTGAGGCTAGATCTGAAGGCAATTTGAGCTCATAAGCTACCTTGCTGAATCGACTGAGAATTTTGAAGGGACCGACATATCGGGGACTGAGTTTCTCTTTATTATCGAACCGCTTCACTCCCTTCATGGGAGAGATATTTAGATAGACATAGTTACAAATCTCGAACTTGAGATCTTTTCTATGAACATTTGCATAAGACTTTTGTCGGCTCTGATCATCCCGGAGTCTTTCTTTAATTAACTGGATTTTTCTAAGGCATCGAATACTAAGTCAGGACCTATGACTGAGGCCTCACTAACTTCGAACCAACCAATTAGAGACCTACATCTCCTACCATAGAGATCTTCGAATGGATCCATCTGAATACTGGAATGATAGCTATTATTGTATGCAAAATCAATCAAAGGTAAGTGGTCATCCTAACTTCTCTTAAAATTGATTGCTCACACCCTTAGCATATCTTCTAACGTCTGAATGGTCTTTTCTAGTTGACCATCTGTCTGAGGATGCAAGGCTGTACTAAGATAAACTTGGGTACCAAGACCCTTTTGGAACACTTTCCAAAAATGATAGGTAAACTGGGTACCTCTATTTGAGATAATAGATAGCGGAAGCCGTGCAATCTGACCAACTCCCTGATGTAGAGTTTGGCGTAATCCTCGACTGAATAAGAGGTATGAACTGGAAGGAAATGAGCTGATTTTATCATTTTGTCTACAATGACCCAGACTGAATCATACTAATGAAAAATTCGAGGCAAACCCGTCACGAAGTCCATGTTCACAACTTCCCACTTCCAAGTAGGAATACTGAACTCCTGCATGGACCCACTAGGCTTCTGATGCTCTATCTTAACGTGCTGACATATAGAGCACTTAGCTATAAGCTCTACAATGTCTCTCTTCATCCCACTCCACCAATAGATTTCCCTCAAGTCGCACTACATCTTTGTGGCCCCTGGATGAATAGAGTAGTGCGCACCATGTGCTTCTGTAAGAATTTGCTGCCTTAAGTCATCTACACCTGGAACACAAAGACGACCCTAACAACGAAGGACACCATCTCCCCCTTGGGAGAAAACCTCTATTTTCTGATCCTAAACTGACTCTTTCAACTTGACAAGGTTGGATATCTATCTTGATTTTCTTTCACCTCAAAAACTAGAGATGATTCTGAACTACTCTGAACCCATATATCACCCTCTTCTGTATCGACTAAGCGAACGCCTAGTCTAGAAAGTTGATGGACTTTCTGAGCTAACTTATTCTTACTGTCCTCAACATGAGAAACACTACCCATGGATAGTCTACTGAGAGCGTCGGTCACTATGTTGGCCTTTCCCGGATGATAAAGGACACTCATGTCATAATCTTTCAAGAGCTCTAACCATCTTCTTTGATGAAAATTGAGATCTTTCTAAGAAATAACATACTGAAGACTTTTATGATCAGTGAACACATCTACATGAACACCGTATAGATAATGCCTCCAAATATTCAAGGCAAAGACTACAGCTGCTAAATCAAGATCATGAGTAGGATAACTCTTCTCATGGGGTTTAAGCTATCTGGAGGCATAGGCTATGACCTTACCATGCTGCATGAGGACACAACCCAAACCTACTCTAGATGAATCACAATACACTACGAAACCATCTAGACCATCTAGGAGAGCTAAGATTAGAGCTGAGGTGAGTCGAGTCTTCAACTCCTGAAAACTCTTCTCATAAGGATCTGACCACTGAAACTTGACTTTCTTCGAAGTCAATCTAGAAATAGGGGATGCAATAGAAGAAACTTCCTTAACAAACCATCTGTAATAGCCAGCCAAACCCAAAAAACTCCTAATATCTGATAGAGAGACAAGGCGAGGCTAGTTTTTTACTGCTTCGGTCTTTTGAGGATCTACTCTAATTCCATCATCAGAAATGATGTGACCATGGAATGCTACTAACCTTAGCTAAAATTCACACTTACTGAATTTGGAAAACAACTGATGATCTCTGAGAGTTTGAAGTACTATTCTGAGATGGTCTGCATAATCGCGCTCACTGAGGGAATAGACCAGGATATCATCTATGAAGACTATGATGAACATGTCCAAGTACTGCTTGAACACACGGTTCATCAAGTCTATGAAAGCGGCTGGGGCATTGGTAAGACCAAATAACATGACTAGGAATTCGAAGTGACCATACCGAGTACGAAAAGCTATTTTTGAAATGTCACATTCTCTAACTCTGAGTTGATGATAGCCGAATTTAAGGTCTATCTTAGAGAAATAACTGGCACCCTGAAGTTGGTCAAATAAGTCATCAATTCTGGGAAGAGGATACTTGTTCTTCACCGTGACCTTATTGAGTTGACGGTAGTCTACACACATCCTAAGAGAACCGTCTTTCTTGCACACGAATAATACTGGAGCATCCTATGGGCAAATGTTGGGCCTGATGAATCCCTTATCTAAGAGATCCTTCAACTGTTCTTTCAACTTTCTGAGTTCTGCTGGTGCTATTCTGTATGGCGGAATAAAGATAGGTTGAGTGTCTGAAAGAAGATCAGTGTCGAAGTCTATTTCCCTTTCGGGAAGAATTCCTGGAAGATCTTCGGGAAGACATCTGAATATTCACCTACAACTAAAACTGATTCAAGGCTGGGTGTTTTGGATCTAGTGTCCTTAACTTGAACAAGATGATAGACACATCCTTTAGACATAATTTTTCGTGCCCGAAGGTAGGAAACAAGCTGACCTCTGAACGCTGAAGTACTACCCTTCCTCTCAAGGACGGGTTCATTTGAAAACTAAAACTGGACTATTTTGTTTCTACAATCGACTATGGCATAGCAGTAATGAAGCCAATCCATGTCGAGAATGACATCAAAATCAGTCATCTCTAATTTGACTAAGTCTGCTAAAGTGACTTTCTGAAATATCATAACCGGGCAGCTCCTGTATACCCATCGGGCTATGATGGTTTTACCCACTAGGGTAGAGACTAAAAAGAGATCTGCTAGGATTTTGGGACTGATTCTGAAATCACCTGCTATATAGGGAGTAACAAAAGACAAAGAAGCTCCTGGATCTAGCAAAGCGTAAACATGCACATGAAAAATCTGTAACATACCAGTAACTACATCAGGAGAATTTTCTTGATCCTGTCAGGACTGAAGAGCATAGAGACGATTTGGGCATTGCCCACTAGTAGCACTGGTGGTGGTACCCTGTTGATTTAGGTGACCGAACTGAGCTGAGGAGTGAAGATGACTCTGATAACCAGACTGGGGGCAGTCTCTAACTCTGTGGCCCCGCTTGCCACAACCGAAACAGACATCGCTACCAGCTCTGCAAGCACCCTTATGGTTCTTACCACAATTCTGACAAAGGGGATTAGTTTAGGCATTGCTAACACCACCCTGAGACCTAGAGCCTGACGCTCTATCTCTGTTACCTTTCCCGAACTTAGGAACTAGAGCACTGGCTGAAGAAGGGGCTAGAATTTATGACTTAGGATGAAACTGGGAACGGTTTCCTCCTTTTAATTTAGGCTGAGCGAAGTTGAAACTACCTATCTTCGCTTTCTTATTCTGCTTCTCCCTGTGCTTAATTTTCTACTCCTCTATCTGCTGAGCATAAGTCATAAGCCTAGCTAAATTTATGTCACTGTTCAGCATGGCAGATCTGCACTTATTTACCACGCTATCATTTACCCCTGAAGCAAACCTACTCACTTGGCTCTACTGTCTGCAACCACATGAGGGGCATATCTGGCTAATTGAGTAAACTTAAGAGAATAATCTTTCACCGTCATATTACCCTATCTGAGGTTGATGAATTCTATCACCTTAGCCTCTCTAAGCTCTTGGGTAAAGAATCTGCCTAAAAATACAGTGACAAACTCCTCCCACTCTATAGGACCTGTATCATCTGACCTCTCTGACTTTCACTGTTTGAACCAAGTATGAGCCACATCCTGCAACTGATATGTAGCTAGCTCAGCACTCTCAACAGTAGTCACCCCCATGATATCTGTCACCTTCTGAACCTTATCAATGAATTCCTAAGGGTCATCATCTACCTTAGACCCGAGGAAGAACGGAGGATTTATTCGGATGAAATCCCGAATATTAGCTGCGGTTGAATTTGCCACTAGGTTGGCCGAAATGACTGTTGGTCGTTCATTTTGAGTGGAAACTAACTGGGCAAGAGTAGTGAATGCGGCCCTGAACTCTGCATGAGAAACATGATTGCCCAAAGAATCTTCGAGCTGAGGGGCTGACTGATTTTCGTTTCTTCTTTAAGGAGGCATGTTCTGTAGAAGAAAAGGGAGAAACAAATTAGACTAAGAGATTGACTTGAGATTATGCTCACTGACACGACATGAATACCAAAAGAAGGGAAACTATTCCTAAAACACGTTATAGCCTCTTGCACATAAATGTAGTGCACAACACACCCATGTACAAGACTCTACTAGATGCGTCTTTCAGACTTCCTAGGACTCTGTTGAACCTTAGGCTCTAATAGCAAGTTTATAATGCTCCGAATTTGGTACCCGAATGCTACATGCTGCTCATGACCCCGAAGGACCATAAGCTAACCCATGACTGATATTTGTACCTGTATACTGCATAAAATACTTTATAATGCAAAAACATGGACTGAAAGGCCATAAGGTTTAATATTGAACATCATCTGAATGATATAACATCTGTGTGGGGAAATAGAATAATCAAAACAAAACTGAACATACTGAAATATGAAACATGATAGTCTAGAAAGTCTCTAACTGACTGAACTATCTGAGTAAAGAGTTGATGGGATATGTCCCCAACTAACTCCAACTAATAAACTGATTAATGAGATAATAGGGAAATAATCATGTTCTCGAAAGATGAGGACTCATTTCTAACTCTATCAGCAGATTTTTAGAATCTACTGTTGCTCTGGATCTTGTGTCTCTGAACCTATGGTACAAGACACCATAGCGCAAATGCGTCAGTACTTTGAATGTACTGGTATGCATGTGAGGTAGGCTGAATGCATGGGGTTCATATGCATGAACAATAATAATAACTGACTAACTATCATGAGCGTGAGAATACATGCATGATACATAACAACTGACACTAATACTATGATAACATGATTACTGAATCTGAATATAACTAATAACATGAGTGACTATATCTGACAGTCTTGAATTTGATGAAACTATCTGAGTTCCATACTGTATCTGAGTTGACTGTATCTGACAGTCCTAATATTTAAAGAACTATCTGAGTTCTATTACTGAGACTGATTTACTATATTTTACAGTTCTGATTCTGTAACATGAAACTGTGGGAAGTAGTTATCTAACCGGCATGCCCCTAATAAGTCATTATGACTGAGTTGGAAGGGTGTCAATACTGCACCACTGGTAAGGATAATCTGTGGGCGACCCTCATCTAATAGTATCCCCTATACGAGAACGGTGGGGCCCTTATCTGACAGTGCTTATCCACCTCATCAACCCTCATCGGATAGTGTTGATGTCTTAACCTATGCTAGCTACATAGTTCTGGAATGCAAAGACGACTTCTAAGGATCACTCCCTCATCTGATAATGTGTGTCCCCATCCTTGGGTTCACTCGGTACTAATTTCTACTCCCTTCTGAATAGACACTGAACATGATTTAGCTGAACTAGACATAGGCTGAATTACTGAATTTCGTTACTACTGATATCTGACAACTGACTGAGATCATGGAGATTTCCTGAGTTATAAGACTTTCTAAAGTCTAAGGATTCGTAGCTTGACTGAGAGTATCGTGAAAACATGACATGGCTCTAGGCACACAACTAATGTTTCGGGTACAAGTACCCCCAGGACTCGATGGAAGGAAAACTGACCAAGCATAACTTACTTGAACATATAACTAATATCATAATCCATAATATATTTATAGAAGCATTCCATCAAAACATGTGATGGTCATAACTTGTACATATATGGGGATTTCATGATATCATACTAGGTGGGCATTATTCCTTCATCTAGGCATTTAATCAAATACATGGTAGGCATAGCACATGTAGACAACATTATACAACAATTAATCATTATGATTCATCTCTAATTTCATCATCTAGGGTTTATTCATAGGTTCACATGAATATACATCTATACAAATCAATTTCGCATAAAATTATCACCCAACATGGATTTGAATTCAATTGATCATTCTCAACATAAACGAAACAAACCCAACATGAAATTCATAAGAAAATCCATAAACTTAAATTTAGAAAAGAGATTCTTAGGCTTCATGGACGAAAGGAGTCCATGAATGAACACTACTCATACCTTAGTTCGTGATTTCGTGAGAATTGACGATGAAACCTTCTTGAATTCGAATCCTCAATAGGAATCCTAGCTTGTTCTTGAGAGAAACTTGAGAGAAACTAGTATATTTTGGGTGAAGAATAGCTAAATCATGTGTTATTGGGTTTAAATAGGGGTAGAAAATTGATCTTTTTAACCTCTGGATGCGTCTTTTAAAATTGTAAAAAATTCTCGAACTGGACCTTTAGCACAACGCGGAGCTATAACGTCGTGTCACTGGATTTTGACAACTGGAAAATTGAGGGATGGCGCAACGTGGGGCCATCACGTTGCCACTTCTTTTATGACTTGAAACTTTGACGCGACGTGGGGGAAATCACGCTGAGACACTGGAAAATGGACAATTCTGAATTTAGGCCTTGGCGCGACGCGCCATAATCGCGGACCCCTACTGGAATTTGCTAAATGTCATTTCCTCTTGTGGCACGGTTCGCCACTGACTAATATGGCTCTGTTTTACGACGGAAACTTGAAATAGTCGTAGCTTCTGACCCAGTTATCGGATTTGGGCGAATCCTATATCGATGGAAAGCTTATTGAATTTTCCACATGACAAAAAGTGAAAATCTTGAAAATTCCTCATGGAATAATCATCATTCAATTTAGAAGCTAATACTAGACATTCTTGAGATGAAATTAGCTAAGAAAAAGTACGGGGTATTACAGTAGGATAGAGTAAAAGTGATATTTTTTTAATATGGTACACAAAAAAAGTGCACCATATAAAAAAATGAATGATGCACAAAAATGCATCATCCACTTTTAGCTCCGTTAGTTGCAAATAATCAGTTCTTGATGTGATGATGCAGTACAAAGAATTAGTGGCAGATGTTAGTGATATTGAAACTAGTTTGGTCCCAAATCCCGAGGCATTTCGTGTCGTCTTTTGTGCTGGAATTTTGTCGATCATCGCAAGATTCATACATTCTTTTTGGCCTTTATCAGATCCACAAGGAATTGTTGCTGCTCTTTTTGACTATTCATCTTCTTGCTAGCAGAGAGCGTTCAAAAGGAATTATAGAGAACAATGCCTTTAATTTACTTATAGTTGCATGTGTGTACTTTTCCTTTCATTTTCACCTATCTCTTAATTTTCAGACAAGTAAAAACTAATTTTATCCTCTATTTAATTTGATTTGCAGGAATGAATTATCCTTGCTTGTGGCATCCGCAACTAGATCTACTCATTCTAAGTTTCAATTTTTGGATAAGGTAACAACTGACTACAACTCATTAAATATCATTAAGATTAAATTTGATTATTTTTGTATCCACAACTATTTTTTTAGTACCTAAAAATGTAAGGTTCGCATACAAACATCTTATTACTAGGTGTAGAAAAATTCCATGCTTCAATGTTCAAGCAAATGCGAAGTGTACTGAAGAACTTTCCTTTCGCTTTGTACAGAAACTAAAGAAAAAATTTATGTTTGTCTTTATAATGTTTATGAGTTTTATCCTCTTTTTATTGTATTTAATGGTTTAGTAATTAGTCATACACAGCTTAAAGAGCTAGCATAAACTTGTTCAATGATGAGCTAATGATGACTATAGCATCACTATGAGATTCAAGAGTTTGATAATTCCAGTACGTAGAAAACTTTCAGTTTGATGAACTTCTTTGCAAATTTGTGAATCTGAATCTATCTTGATAAACATAGATCCCTCTACTATTCACTTGAGAACTTTTAGGAAGTTGAAAGAGTTAATTTTACCCAATTACCTTTTATTCTTGATTTATCGTATTGTTTAGTTTAGTTTTTTTTTTTTTTGGATTTATTGGAGTATTAATTGCTTTAAATTAATCTTATCAAAGAATAGTTACTAAGTTTCTCTATGTTTAGAACAGGGGCGACACATATTTATTCTTTTATTGTTTTCTTGAACTAAGCACTTGAGTAAGTTATATATTACAGGGAAAAGGCTCAAATATGTTACTGAACTATCAGAAATAACTTATTTATGTCATCCGTTAAAAGTTGGGCTCATTCATGCCATCGCCGTAACAAAACTGGCTCATCCATGTCATTACTTTTAACAGCCGTTTTTTAGGAAACAGCTTTGTCACGTGGCAGCATATTAGAGGTCCATGTCATTTTTAAATTTTTTTTTTAATTCATTAAAAAGAATCCACCCAACTTTTTGATCCATTAAAAATTAGTTTGATCTATGACGATTAGGTTAATAGTAGAGTCAAAATTTTCATTAAAATTTTTTAAAATAACATAAAAATATATATATGAAAAAATCAATGAACATATAATATATATATATATATATATATATATATATACATTAATTTATTTTATACTCCCACACAAATATATACTCCCATGTTATCTTACTTATCAAAAATATATTAGATTTACTTTTGTTTTTATATATGTCAACTGGCCTTAGACTATATTATACAAATTTCATGTCATCTTCATTTTATTCTTTATTCTTAGATATTTTATTTCATTAAAGAGAAAAGAACAATAAAATTTTGGAATTAATCAATCATTGAATTAAGTATATAATGAAATGATAAAGACTATACATACATAATACTTGTGAGTTGTAACTTGCATGCATGGCTTATATATTGTTTTTATTCAATTTCTAATTAGGATTGGACCACTTAAAATTAATTATATAAGGATATAAAACTATGACGTCTCGCCAATTTTTATGTAACTATATCATTAAATCAAATTGTAATTTAAGAAAAACATAATTGTAATTTAGACAAATATTCTACCTCCAATGATTAATGTTGATTGTCAAATAATTATCTTAATATATGATTGTGTCAAAACATTAAACGACAAATTAAAAAAGATGAAAGGGAGCAGTATAATGAGTGTTTGAGAGAACAATGTCCCACGAGAAAAGTAAAAAAGAAATGAAATTATTTATAAAATGTCGGATATTTAAGGTCTCTTGAAAAAAAAAGGTCAATTTGGTTCAAAGCAAATGATATCATACAATAATAAAAGAATTTTATGGTAATTAATTAGCACAATAATTGATATCAATGCCACTGTACTAAAATTTTTGCAGAATGGGTATGAGGATGATAGAGTGACGGCACGAGATATATTGTCTTATTATCTTTGCTTGTCTATGGATCAATTTACTATATTTGACCACAATTTTAAGCCGCATACAACCAAAAAAATAATAATCAATGAGCTTGGTAACTATAAATACTCAGATGATATGAGACGATACATAAATAATCTCAAAATTAACTCATTAACTAATTAATCAAGTAAAACTTAGTTCAAAGGGAGATGATCATATTATTGATCCGTATTGTGAACAGAGTCACACGTGAAAGCTAGAAAAGGAAAAAAATACTATTGATATGGGGCAATATACAAATAATTTCAAATTTTAAAAGTATAGATCAAACTAGTTTTTAATGGATCAAAAAGTAGGGTGGATTCTTTTTAATGCATCAAAAAAATAATTAGAAATTTTTTTAAAAACGACGTGGACCTCTAATATGCCGCCACGTGGCAAAACTGTTTTCTAAAAAACGACTGTTAAAAGTAATGGTATGGATGAGCCAGTTTTGTAACGGCGATGGCATGAATGAGCCCAACTTTTAACGGATGGCATAAATGAGTCATTTCTGATAGTTAAGTGGCATATTTGAGCTTTTTCCTAATATTAGATGATGATAGGAGCCTTAGAAGGGAAAAATGAACAACAATCATTCACATTATTTCCTCTTAGATTTTTGGTTTTACTACAGTGTAACGTTTGTTTCATAGAATTGTTGGATTATTAAACATCATTCAAGTTATAGGGGCTATATAATTGTTTATGCAGGTTGAACTAACTAAAAGTAATTATTATAACACTATTCTTACTTAAATGGTTTAACAACCAAACATTGAATACGAAGCAAGAGTAAGCTATATTTTTTATTCAATTTTATATTTTAATTCCTGCTCATACATTAATTTTTACACTATGATTTTGATAGTAAATATTAATTTTTGCAGTGTATACATGGTATATAAGTTTTTAACAGAGTTGTACCGAAAATCATCTCTCTATCTCACCTCTAAGATAGTGGTACAGACTACGTACACTTACCCTTCCTAGATCCCAACTTGTCGAAATATACTGAGTTTGTTGTTGTTGTATATATGGTATATAAATTGAAATAATTTTGTTATTACACATCTTGGATATAGATATGGCTCTTCAGATGTTTACTGATTAATAATGTAATACACTGATTGGGAGGAAAATGGGATATACACCCTCTATTATTCTTGATTGTCTTTTTGTGTAATATTGAAAGTGTGACCCATTAAGAACGATCATTTAGACTTTGTGTTCATCTATTTCTGCACAACATACACTTCTTTGCTATTTAGTGAAAAGATTTTCTATTAGCTTTTCTGATTTATAATATTGACAAATCAATTTAACGTAATCAATTAAATCATTCTATGAAAATGCAGATTGTTGAATCATCTGAATTTACAAAATCTCAAAAGCCGGTAGATTCTATAAAGTGCTCAGCTACTTGCTTGAAATTATCTAAGGCTATCTGCACATACTATGCAAGAGAAATGTGGACTTGCCATACATAAATGCTATGCCTGAAGGGTTTTTGCTTTTTTCCTCGCAATTCCTGAAAAGGATTTGTGAAAGTTGTGGGATTTATTAGCGACTTATATAGAGATAGTAGTTATGGTATTTATAGTGTAACTAGGGTATTTGTCCGCGCTTCACGCGGTTATGAAAAAATTATATAAGATTAAAATGATAAATGAAGTGTAAAATTTTTTATGGAAAAAATTTATTAAACAGATCGTTAGTTCAATAACACATAAGAGAATGAGAAAATCAATAATTTAAAAGAGAAAAAATTTTATGATTCCTCTGAATCCTTACAAAACTAATGAACTTAATGGATTCTATCACATCCCAATTATAAAATATTGTGAAGCTAGTTCACTGGGATGTTTTAGGATGTGCAAAATGACATGGTATGACTCCTTATTATTTTTTCTTACTATAATTCATTATTGCATTTATAGTGTTTTTCATTGTCCTTATCTATACGCACCATATTATAGTTAGTGACTTACAACTTTAAATTCGGTAAAATGACTCAAAGTAGTTGTTGGACAATTGATGAATTAATAAAAATTCACTAAATTAATAAACAATTCATTCGTATGAATGGAAAAGAACCAAAATTTTTACAGTAATATTTGAATTTCTGTAAATATTTTAAAACTTATAATAGCAAATTGTATTTAAACCCTATAATAATATTTGAAATTTCATGAAAATTCACATTTAAGACATTTTCACATTGTGTTTCTTGACTGAAGGGAGGTGATTCGTCACGTTTCTCATTCCCAATAATTCATTATTGCATTTATAGTGTTTTTCATTGTCCTTATCTATACGCACCATATTATAGTTAGTGACTTACAACTTTAAATTCGGTAAAATGACTCAAAATAGTTGTTGGACAATTGATGAATTAATAAAAATTCACTAAATTAATAAACAATTCATTCGTATGAATGGAAAAGAACCAAAATTTTTATAGTAATATTTGAATTTCTGTAAATATTTTAAAACTTATAATAGCAAATTGTATTTAAACCCTATAATAATATTTGAAATTTCATGAAAATTCACATTTAAGACATTTTCACATTGTGTTTCTTGACTGAAGGGAGGTGATTCGTCACGTTTCTCATTCCCAATAATCTTTTCTTAATCGGCTCTTAAGAAGTCATGATCATGAATCTGCAAGATATGAATAAGCACATTTGATTAAAATATCAAATGAAACTAATAATTTTACATATAATAAATTTCGATATACAAATTACAACTTACAACCAACATATTCATGCAAAATCAATCCTCCATTAGTCTCCATTCAAAGATATATCAAACACATTCTACAAATCTCATTCCACATTTCACAAATTTTAATCCTTATAATCAAATCATCTCTAGTAAGAACTATTCACAAATCTAACCCTCATCATCAAATCATTTCTATTTGAAAGAAAAAAAATATGCTCATCTAAAAATTCAATGAAAAGTGAGCAAACTAAGCAAGTTATAAATTGCATTACAAATTACAATATGAAAAACAATTCACTTTCTATCTATTTATAGCACAAAAAATAGAGTATGAAAAGGCTTATTTAAAATTTTAGTTATTTGAAAATTATTACACATTAAAATCTATTAATTAAAATTGATAAGGATGAAATAACGGTTATGAGAAAACTGACATAGAAAAATATGTAAAGCCATTGTAATATCAGGAATAAATAACGTATCTTTAAATTACCCAAAAAGGATATGAAGTAGGGGCAATTTAGAGGATGTCGAGGAATTCACCCGAACCCCATCAGATAAGCAAGAAATTATAATATATATATATATATACACGTATAATTATAGATTTTGAATATCTTGAACATAAGATGTTGACTTAATTATTGAGGACGTTCAAAATTTTCCTTGAGGTTTCAAGTTTAAATAATATGCATTGCATTTTTATTTTTTGAATTTTCTGAGTGAAAAATCTAAATCTACCGCCGCTGTATTAAAGTAAATTTAATTACATTAAAGTAATGATGTTCTAAGAAAAACAAATTACAAGAACATGAAGGATATGAAATTTATTTTATCCAAATCTGACATAAGAAATGCAATTTGTCACTCTGTACAATTTATCAAAGTCTAATTATTATGAATGGATTATGAATTAGCAATAGAAAGATCTTTATTGATTAAAAAAAATAATAGAGAAATTAAAACTTTACCTGATGTAAGTCCTCCGTTTGAGTATATTTACAGCTCCTTGCAATGAATCCTAAGCATTTTCATTGTTATAAAGAACAGTCATACTTGTCGTTATAATTATTATTAATTGCATATAATAACTGTAGGTAGTAAAGATGAATAGTAAACGTTGAGTAATTGCAAAAGAAATGACTTTTGACATACATTTTCAGGTTATATATGATTATAATTTTTAAGAATTTTTTTTTTAAAATGAGAAAAAAAATGAGAATGGAAACCATTGAGAGATGCACATTAGCAGCCTCCAATTAACTATAAAAAAGGGGTGAAAACTTAAATATTAGATGAAATTCTCATTTTATAATAATAATAATAATAATAATAATAATAATAATAATAATAATAATAATGATAATGTTAAAAAAGAAGAAAAAATAAATAGTATTCTTGTTCATAGAAAGGTGTCCTATCATTTTCTTTTGAGTTTGTTGGTTTTATTATTATATTAATAACGTTGTATAATTGTATTAACGTTATAATTCTTGAAATTTAAGGTGGGTCCATAAAATGAGAAGTGGAAATTCATTAGGGCATTATATTAACGTTATAATTGTTGAAATTTAAGATGGGTTCATAAAATGAGAAGTGGGAATTCATTAGGGCATTATATTAACGTTATAATTGTTGAAATTTAAGGTGAGTTAATGGAATGAGAAGTGAGAATTCATTAGGACATTGAATGCTATATTATAGACTTTAATTAATTCATAAGTAATTAGTAGCAGCAATTAATTAAAAAATATAATAAAATCAAGAAAAATGCTCAAAAAAGAAAGGAGAAAAAAGATAAATTCAAATGGAGATAATTGAGAGGTGTCACATCAGCCTCCTTCAATGTCTCCTTTATTATTCTATATAGATGTGAAGAAAAAATTTTAAAATTCTAAAAAAAAGGAAGAAGATAAATCCTAATGGTACAATGTGTTTAATGTACAACATAATTATTATCTCGTGTTATTAAATTCTTCCACTTCCTCACATTATTTATCACATTTTTTTATTATCAATTCTACAATCAATACAAGAAGAGTGAACGCGGGAACCACCAAATTTCTAAACAAACCAAGAACAACAGAATAAATAAAAATTAAAGCGAGAGACGTGGCATATTACCTGCTTTTGCTGGCCATTTCTACTGCTAATAGTTGTCACTATTATGTGGCCTGTTTCAATACCATTACCGTCAACAATTGTTGTTTCCATGTCCTACAAATAAACATTTTAAATCTGATAAACAAAGTTGAAAAAAGGAGAATGAAATCATCACAAAAAGAAAAAAGGATCCAATTATACAAACACAAAATAAAAAAGCCTATGCTCTTCAATATGCAGACCTTATCGTCCCTGATTCTAATGTCATTCATCTCCTCGGGCAACCTATCTACCCAGCTTTATGGCCACTGGATTCTCTCAAATCCGACATAGGTGCTTAGTCAACGATAGTCATTTCCAAGATAAAGACCTGCTTGTTAGTTATCACCTCAAAAGGTCATTCACCTGACACAACATTACAATAAAACATTAAAAAAAGTGTGATAAATAAGGTGTGAAAGCAGAAGAGTTTAATAACATGAGATACTAATCATGTTATACATTAAACACGTTATATGCAATTTCTAATAACATAGACATTAATGGAGGATTTTTATTAATTTTAAATAATTTGTTAAATCATTATTTTAACAATAAGTAACCGACAAAAAGGTGAAAAGATTATATCTTTCTGATCAATATCCAAAGTTTGCATTATCATCTAAACATTGAAAAAATTAATGTGTCAGCTAGACAATTTATCAGTACTCAAAGGCTAAATGTGATAAGTAAATCAAAAATAAAATATAACATCAAACTACGAAACATATCAAGAAGGAGATTTAAACCACACATTCATTTACATATGACAATAGACATATCTAAAAAAGAGAATTTCTAACAGAAAGAAGATAAATAAGAAATAATGGGACGAAGACAACTTAGTCTAGACTTATATATAGAATATCTTAAAGGATGTGGTAAGATTACAGGTGAAGATTATTAATGCGGAAACTGAAAGATTAAAACAGTCAATAATACAAAAGAAATTGCTCTAAATATAAAATGTTGAAGGCTCCGAAAGAAGTTACATTGAAAAAGAATAAGTGAACAATTGTGATTAGAAACGCTTTGGATAGTAATAAAGGAGAATATGAATGCACACTACAACCTTAATCATAATATAGTATTTAGTGCGAAGTAATAAAGTGTTGACACTTTATAATATAGACATTAATGGAGGATTTTTTATTAATTTTAAATAATTTATTAAGCTAAAAATAGAAGAAAATAGTTCAGAAAAACCACAAAAAAGATAAATGGCATTGGAGACCTCTAAGGCATGCCACATAAGATGGGACTAAATTATCCTTTATATATATACTAGTAAACTTAGCTGCGCTTTGCGCGGTTACAAAAAATCTCATTAGATTTACAAACTAATTTTTCACTATATGCAAAAAATAAAAATATTTTAAAATATTATTAAATCAATTCTTAAATCCAAATAGGTTATGTTTAAGTTTTGATTCATTTTAATATTAACACTCTATTTTATTTTTTTTTCTCTAACCTTTCATCACCTAACGTAATACTCGAAAAACTAATTCACCCAAGGAGAAAAAGAAAGATCCATTAAATTACAACCATTTTTTTGGCTTAGCATAGTGATATTCTTTTTTTATTTCGTTCCATATATTAGAAACTTTTGTTATGTTAATAATAAATAATAATATACACAAATTGAGTAGAAAAAAAGTCATTAAGAAATTTAGAAAACTATGAAAATATCAAAATTTTGTAAAATCATAACCAAAATTTGAAGAAAATTTTTTATAAATATTTTTCTCCTTTTAAAATAATGACTGAAACATTATAACAATTGAAATTATGCAACTACGATTGCAATTATTAAACTAACAGTGATTATTAAACTTGAAAAGGAGCATCAATACATCATGAGTCCACTTTTTCTTCGCACTCTATGTATTGTATATCTGTTGTTATCTTGATTCAACTTCCTTAATTTGCCATCAAAATGAGATATTTGGTCAAAAGGATGAATTTTATTTACATAATTTTTTTCTTTTGGCCCTTTGTTTTTCTTTCCTTCTTTTGTTCTTTCTCTACCCTTGACTTGTAATATTTTCTTCCTCACTAAGATAATTTTTCTTCTTTTCTCCCTCTAATGTGCTTTTATAAAACAAATCTAAAGAAATCATTTCATATAAATACACACTCTTTGTATATGCATTCGATGCATGTATCTCCATCCTACCTTCGTTTTCTCTTTTCTCATACTCTTCAATGCTAATAATTAAAAGCTTTTTTGGGTAGCTTGTGAGCTTATCAGCTAAAACCATCATCATATGCTTGCTTGGTGACTTTCGTGATAAGGCACATGTCTATGTTTTAACAAAATAAGATGCCGCTAAACCTATTAAAATTGGAATAGAAAATTATTTTACGCCTGAAAAAATGCGCATAACTTTTGCATGCAAACCTTTATCCTATGAATCTGAAAAATAATCAAGTATATTAGCACATATTTTAATAATAAGAAACTACAATTATGCTATCTTGTAAAAAGGCAAAATTTCTTGAGACAAACAAATGCAAATCAATATGAAATAATTTTGTTGTTGCATAACTTAAGAAGTAACGATTAATTTCCTATTTTTATCAAAGCAAGTAATTGAAAAGAACAAAAACGAAAAGAAAGAAATAAAAAATTCACGAAAATTAAAAAAAATAGATATGATAGAAAATTATTGTTAAATTTTCTAATTAAAAAAAAAAACAATCATTATTCATTGATTGATTTTATCTTTATTTGATTCTCTAATTATAATAATACAACCGATTATTTTAATTATATTTATGAGTTTGATATCAAATAAAAAACAAAACCCAACTCTACATATACAATATTGAAGTTCAAGCTTTAATCCTCTCACTTCATATATCGGAAGAATCGTATAACATTGACGCAATCAAAATTGATAATTAAATTTTTCATCTTAATTATTTTGTAAAGATTTCTAGTAGGTATATTTAAGTAAAAAAAAATTGTTTCACAACTTTAAGGACTTAATTAAGAAAAGGAAACACATAATTTTATCATATATCTTTTTAGACTTTTTCAAATCTATCATTATTCGTATGTTTTGTATTTTAGTATTTTTCTCACGAATAAGATCAAGTAGCTATATAAGTTTAGAGAGCTCTAGATATCAAAATTACATTATTCACTCTATTCATCAAATAAAATTAATTCTAAAATATTTTTATAGTTCAAGTAGAATCATTTACGAACTTAAATAATTACTTTTTTCATTCAAATATTATAGCCTCTTTCAACTTTTTAAATCTTTTCTTTATCATAGTCGTATTCTTCAAAAATTGTTTTCTTTACTAATGAAATCAAATCTTCTTTCACTTTTTACTAATTTTAGCTTATAAAATATTCTATAAATCATTTTCTATCTTTACTAATTTTCACGACAATTATAATATATCTATCACTTTCTCTATATAAAAGAATAAGTTAAGAGAAAAATATCCAGTCACACAAAAAATATATTATATTTGAAGAAACTAATTATTTGAGACAACCTCTTCATACTTTATCAATATGCCTATATCGAGTTTGACGAAGGTTTTCTAAAGCATACTTTATCCAAAATACATTTACCAAGGAAATTAAATCCTTTTATACGATCTTTTATTTTCTAAAAAGGATTATTATGGTATTTACGCACAAATTATATTAGAAATTATGAAATGGAAAAAATAATCATATTTTTTGTCATGTGCCTTGAGATTATGAAGACAATCATATTTTGTTTTTTTTTTTCATCTGTAAATCAAATATGAATTTAGTGCAATTACTGTTAGAATTTAAAAGAAAAAAATTATGCCAAACAAAATATGAAATTATTGCACTTGAATTCACACCATAACTATAAAACATGTAATAACTAAAAAGATTACTAAACAAAGTTACATACATTAATAATCATATTATACTCATCCAATTTGATTTTAAATCCTCAAATATTGTCATATGCTCATCTTATTTGCAAACAATAAAAATTATTCAAAAAAGGTATAAAATATTAACTATGGCAAAATCACTGTCAGTGGAAAAAAGTCGAACAAAAAAAAAGTATAAATAAAAAGAATCAAACAAACTAAAATTAGATAAGTAATATGAAAGAGATATTATACTCTTTACGATTGAATTTGGATTACTCATCAAATTTGAATTTGAATCCCCAAATTTCTCATATGTTTATCTAATCTTCTCTGTAAACAATAAAAGTTATTAAAAGAATATGAATATAAAGAAAGAAAATAATCAAGAAATAAGAAGAGAAGAATTCTTACTTGTTGGAGAAATTATGCCTTGAATCTTTAGTATATATAGTAATCAAAAAACTTGTAACTTAATTGAGTAATATGAATTAAAAGAATAAAGACAATAATTAATAAAATTGTAACCAACACTAATATTAATTGTCTTAATTGTGATATATTAGTATCCTTGAGAAGGAATATAGAAAGGTTTTAGAAAAAGGTGATTAATAATTTTAATGATGATAAAATTACTTTAATTTCTCAAAAGTTTAATACAAGAAATTAAGAAAAAAGGCACAAAATTTTTAAAAAAGAATAATAAAGAAAAGTTTATGAAAAGTGATAATGGTGCTGATGAACAAAAAAAATAGAATTTACGTGGGTAATTTAGTTAATATATTATGTAGAAAAATTGAAAAAGAAAACTCCAAAAAGTACATATTATAACTAATTTCATGATTGAATAAATAAAAGGAAATCAAAAGAACAAAGAAAGGAAAAGGGTTGAATTAAGAAAATAATATAATTATCATTAATAGCATTTATGATGGACAGAATTAAATATGAGTATATTTAATATTTTATAAAATTTTAATGTGAAATTTTTGTCTTTTAAAATTGAAAAAAATACCCAAAAAAAGGACAAAAAAATAAATAAATAAATAGAAATCCAGTCCTTAGAGAGCGTCATGTCAGCAAGTCTATTATCTCCTTTTATATAGAGAGAGAGATTTGTACGTTACAGTCCTTAATTTTTGTTTTACAGATTTTTTTATAGAAAAGCTTCATTGATATAGATAAGATATATTAAAAAGGAAATTCATTAAAAAAAAAAATTATATTTCCTCATATTTTATTTAGTATGTTTCGTAAGTTAGAATATAATTCTCTTCATTAATTTAAGAATAAGAGAATAAAATATCAACCCTTAGAGAACGTCACATCAGCGGGTCTATGACCTTCTTCTATAGATATATATAGATGGATATAATTAAAATTTAACATTAAAAATTATGAGGAATGAATTGGAAGAATATATCAGTGCTATTAAGATATCTAATAAAGAAGACAACTACAGTCAAAAGTGAAAATTGAACAATTAAATTTTAAGACTTTTTGAGTTATTGCAAATATATAAATAGATAAATAAAGAAGAAATTATCAAACAGAACTCATAAAAATATAAATAATTTTACAGATCATAGATATATGCCACATCATTTTAAATTTATTACTCATAATATTAAAAAGTACATAAGGAAAAGTAAAGCAGAAAAATACTATACTGATAAAAAAAATAAAAGGGAGAATTAGTAGAACAAAAAAAGAAAGAGAAATACACTAATTATGGCTCCTTTTTCGTTTTCCTTTTCTCCTTTCCCTATTTCACTCCATCCATATGGAAATACACATATTCTTTAAATCACCAAAAAGTTTTTTCCTTGATCTCTTCCTAGTTTGATAAGAATTTCAAAAATAGATTGATTCTTTCTTCAAATAATTTTTCTTACTCTTTGATCCTCTCATCATTTTTTTTATAAATTCCTCAATTAGAATAAAAAAAATTGTCAATATATATTTTCTCGTGGAGGAATTACAGTGCAACATGATTGATTCTTTTTTCAAGCAATTTTTCTTGCCCTTTGATTCTCTCATCACTTTTTCTATAAATTCTTCAACCAGAAAAAAAAAAATTGTTAGCATATATTTTCTCGTGGAAGAAATTATAGTTTTGATGTTCGAGAAAAAATTCAGATAACTTTTGATGTTATGCAAGAGATTTTTAGAAGATCATGAGATAATTTCTCTCTCTTTTCTGAAAAAAAAATCACATTTAGAAGAAGAGGCAAAGTTAAGGAGAACATTGTTGTTGGCTATAATACTCAAGCCATTTTAGTTCTTTTATACTTAAAAAAAAATAAATAGTTTTGGAAATGAAAGGATTTTGGTCTTTTCGTTTTTCTATTACTTGAATTTGAATTAATGTCTTCTAACAAAGAGACTTGAACATTACTCATCAGTGAGTGGGCAAGTTTGATTGCACATTAATGTATAACATTAATACATATATTAACACAGTTGAGATTTTTTGTTACAATAAAATGAATTAAAATTGATAAAAAAAAGGCCAAAAAAAAAGAGAAAAAAAAAAAATGGGAATGAAAGCCATTGAGAGGTGCCACATCTGCAGCCTCCAATTCTCCCTTTATTATTATATATAGATTGATTATAATCGTGGCTACCAAATGAATGATTTTGTGGTGCTTGTAATGAATTGCACTAATTTTGACATTTCGTAACGTGTTTGTCCACATAAATATAATTTAATACGAGTCTCTGTTGGCAGATGTCAGGACTTTGTCAATTTGAATTGCATTGCTTGTAAATTCTCGTGAAATATTTTTCAAAGTAAAAATTAAATTTAAAGTATTAGGCTCGTGTTTGCACGGGCCTATCACATCTAGTATTTTATATTATGGAAGAGCTATTTCAACATGTATGCTTAAAGTCAATATAATTAAAATTAGGGCAAATCACATAACTATACAATATATGCAATGTAAGAGTCAATATTATAAAAACTACCATTAGTTTTAAATTTACAAAATCTATCAAAGATTAAAAAAAAAAGAACACTTAAACTAGTATGATTTAAGGAGACAATTTAATGATTGATATTTTATCTTATAAATGCTCCTACTTTATTATTCAACTAAGTTTTTTTCTTAAAAAAAAAAAAAGTAAATAAGATAACCGAAAAAACAACACATTTATTTGATTTTTTTTATGTTTTTAAATTTAATTTATTTCATTCAATGAATATTAATTTTTAATACTTCTAAGAAAAACATCATTAATGATAGCAAATTCTCCGATTGATTCAAACCACATCTTATACAAATTTCATACACCATAAATTTATTAATACACCATAAAATTATTAATACACTTATTTCTATATCAATCAAACACCATAAAAGTATATCAATTTCTATACATTTTAGACACCATAAAATTATTGATACACTAATTTTTATATATTTCAGGCATTATAAAATTATTATTATTGATACACCTATTTCTAAAGAGTTCAAACACTATAAAATTATTGATACAACAATTTCTAAGACACCTTAAAATAAATTGATGATATACCAATCTTTATATAATTCAGACACCATAAAATTATTAATATATCTATTTCTAACTATTTAAAAAATAATAAAATTATTGATACACCAATTTTTATACAATTCATACACCATAAAACTATTGATACACCAATTTATATACAATTCAGACACCATAAAGCTGGTGATACATCAATTTCTATATAATTCATATACTAATTTTTATACAATTCATACACCATGATATACTCTTTCACACTAATTTTTAGACAATTCAGACACCATAAAGCTATTGATACACCAATTTCTATACAATTCAGACACCATAAAACTGGTGATACATCAATTTCTATACAATTCACACACTAAATTTCTATACAATTCATACACCATGATATACTCATGGGGCAATAAGATGACATTGTTGATCTTATGACATGAAGCTCTAAAAACATATGTCAATTAAATAAATTTCTATACATGAAGTTGTCGCCTATGATAACGCTCGAGTGCTTGGATGTTAATTCACCTGGTTCGATGAATCGGGACAGGTACAATTTTGTACTCATCTGGGTTAGAAGGGACTATGGTTAGGTATTCTGCGGGGATGATTTGATCGGTGTTGATGTTATCGCCGACAACATAGCAAAGGCATGGAATGTGGTGGATGAATTGGTGGCTTACGGTGTGACGGTAGTGAATGAACTGATAGGTGTGATGGTAGGGTTTTTTGGAGTGGTGGCAGAATAAGAAATTAAGAGGTAATTGAAAAAGATTGATGAAAGTTTGATGGAGGGGAAAGGGTTGATAGAGGCGGTGCGTCAAAAGTGATGATGGAATTGGAAAGAGTTGTTGAAGCCTCCATTGATGAAAGCTTGGTTAAATGAAAATTGAAGCTGACATTGATTTGCCCTTGAAGGAAAAATCACATAAATATTGTGCACATAAGTGGATGAAAGCTTGGTTACAAAATGGATGAAATTACATAAATATTGGTTAAAATGAAAATTGATATTAGTAATTTTTTGTAAGAGATAGTGTATTAAAAGGTGGGAAATTATTATTAGCTATTGTTGGAAGTTATTTGTGCACATAAATAGTTGATAGATTTTGTAAATAAAAAATAATATGGGTATATTTTATAATATCAATTTTTAAACTATATATTTATGTGATTTTTCTTAAAATTAAGGGCATTCCAGATATTTTAACAATTTATTTGCTTGAGAAGGTTGTCTTTTGTATTTGTTTCTTTTGGACCATATTGATAACTTCAATAAAAGCTCTTTCTTTCCTTTTAAACTAGTAAATCTATCCGCACGAAGCACGGTTAAAAAAGACGGTAGTTGATAAATTTCGAACAAAATTATAAGTTATTATTTTGAATTAAAAGAAATTATGAACTTACAACAAAGAAATTCATATATACAAACAAAAAAAATCCTAAAAAGAACGCATAAAAATAAATAAATAAATAATACAACATTATTTTTACGATATTTATCATTAAACATAAAAGAAAAAATACAAATTCAATACACAATCTTCCAAACTCTTCTCGACAGCTCCAACACGGCGACACCACCATTCAATAGCCTTCATCTGATTCTTCAAGACAAATAACGAAAATAAATATAATAAACATCAAAAATGTAACATGAAACTTAAAAAACTAATATAATTATTTGTATAAAATATTACAATATTTATTTATAGAACTGTAATATGAAAATACTAAATATATGACATGAATATAGTTATTAACTATTTAAAAGGTTATAATAATAAATGTTGTGGGAGTAATGAACAAAATGATCATTAAATTTTACATTAAAGAAATTTAAAGAAAAGAATTCAAATTTCTTAACATTGCATATTCAAAAGAAATAATGATCATTTTGATATTTCTTAATAAAAATTTTGACTTCGTCATTATCTCATATATTCAATGAATAAATAAAAAATTAGTGAAATACACGCTTTCAGGGTAAGATGAAACTACAAAATTAAAACAAATAAGAAAGAATAACGCAAAAGAAAAAAATTATTTTCAAATATCACAATTTCAGAACATTCATATAATCACGCAGAGTTATAATTGCTCAAAGTGATAAAAAGTAAATAAAAATTGTGTCAAAGAAATAAACACAAATTCACTTATTTTTAGTTTGATGCTTAGATTATCTTCTTCAAATCCTTCATAATGTCTCCTGAACAATTAATTCTTTTGATTTTAAGATGCAGACTAAAAGACAGTAAAATTGTGGGAGAGTTAAAACTTGATCTTGAAATACATACTCAACATTATTACTATATGTTGAACCTTGAAATCTGAAAAACTTATGATGCAATCGAAAAGGCATGTATGCAGCTTAATGATTCATTATTTCAATTCAATTCTTGCAACTTTAATGACTCACTATAATGTAAATATTCTTTCAACTCTGATGACCCACTATAATTATTTTTTGATGATTTAGTTAGAAAAAAAAAACAAAAAAAAAAACTTAAAAAGATCACAGTATGAATAGTGGCTTTAGAAGCATGTCACATTATTATTTTAACATCCTTCCTTTATATATAGATATAGATTTTAACAATAACTATGAATAAGTAATTAATTTACACTTTTTTTTTAATATTTTCACTCTTTATATAATTGTATAGTTTGTTGTTTTCTATTTTTCTTTTTTAGAAAAAAAAATATTTTGAGACCGATTTACATAAAATTATTTGTAAAAGTTAAGGTCTTAAGACTGTCCATTCTACAAAAGTTCTCATCCTTGAAATTGATTTGCGTAAAATTCTTACAGTAAATATTCTAATATATGATTTATAAATAGATAATAATATTAAAATACGCTAATGACCGATTTAAATAAACTATTATTACATATCTTTATAACCTTAATGTAAAACTTTCTAGCGTGAATTTAAATTTAGATTGGCTTCAGCACGAAAAAAAGATACCTTTATAATCAAAGAATTCTTGACAAAGCCACATAAAGTGTCAAATTATATGATGTAATAGCAACAACATAAAATCTTAGTTGTTTGTGACCGCTCATATTATCATTAAATTTTTAGAAATTTAGAATAGAGAGATGAACTAAAAACTAAAGACCAAAAATAAAACAAAATTATAACACACTTAAAATCATACCTGATTTCAAAATCGTAAAGGATATGTAGAGATTGTGATGATTTTGAACTCAATTGTTTGTTTCACTTTTACACAATGTAGACATATATTGTTTCTTTACATAATAAATTTTCATTAAATTCTTAAATTAATAACATTGACTTTTGAGTTTTTAAAACGGAAAAAGAGTTAAATGAATAATTAGGAGAATGTTAATGCAATTAAGAAATAATTTTAAAGTTTTTTAATGTATCTTTTAAATTAAAAAATCAAGATAAATGTCAAAAAATTGAGAAAAAAAGATAAATGTGATTCTTGACTTTAGAGACATGCCACATCATCAATCTTATGTTTCTCTTTTATATTATATACTAATTTCACGAGGCCTGGGCTTAGTATAAAAAATAATAATTTTAATTTAAAAATATAATTTGTATTATATATATGTTTTACTTTATAATTAGTATAATCTAATGATATGTTAAACAAGCCATGTTGATAAGTTTTCATAATTATTAAAGTTGTTAATCACATAATTGCATAATTTTAAATAAAATATTATTTGTAAGGAAGAAAGTATTACTAGAAAATTAAGATATATCAAAAGGTTACACGTAACTCGATATTTATAAATTGATATGATTTAGAATATTTAGTAATTACGCTCGATGAAGATCATAAATAGAAAAAATACTGATACTTTTATAAATTTGCTAGTATGTAATTTCTTAGTTATAGCTAAAAATAATTTTATTTTGATTTTTGTTGAGTTTAACTTCGCTCATAATTTTAGTGGCAATAATTTTTGCAAAATAATTTTCTTCACCGATAGAATCATCTAAAACAAAATCAATAATTTCAAGTTTATACTATAATAATTATAACCTTAATTTAGAGTATTTTTATAAATTAACTAAAAAATGATCTATAAGGATATTAAATGATAATTAAACTACATTAATAGATTACTCAATTTGGTTCATTAACTTATCATGTTTATTTTTTCACGCCCCTTACAAGACTACTCCATTCGTCCCATTTTAATTATATATTTTGAGAACTGAATAATATCAAAAAGAACTATGTATGAGGTTGTAGTTGAAAATCATTGCAATTTTTTTCGATTAAAGTTAGCTTGAATATTTTTTGAGTTAAAGTGATTGTTGATTTAAAATGGAGGGAGATTTAACTAATTATCTAACAAGTGATGAAGGGAGGTTTAACAAGTGAATTTTTGAATTAAAGTGATTGTTGATTTAAAGGAATCATCTAACAAGTGGCAAGAAAAAATCAATTATAAAAATTCAAGTGGAATAGTTTTATCAAAAAGAATAAGGGTGAAAATGGAAATATGTTATAAAAAGACACTATTAATTGTCACGTGTAATAATTTTATTTTACAAAAAAATTGAAATACCAAAAAACTCCTTGTGAGAACTACCAAAATCAAGATTTATTGGAGAATTAGAAAATACCAAAAGGCCACAAGTAATTTAATATTTTATAAAATAACAAGATGATCTTTTAATAATGGTAATCCAATGATGATAAAAAATAAAAAATATTGATATTTTAATGAGTTTGTGGGTATATATTTCTCAGTTATAGACAGAAATAAATTTGTTTTGATATTTACAATTTTATTTTCACCTATAATTTCATGTTGTTGACACCTAATTTTTATCCTTCACGACTAAATTTAATTATGAGTTTCTTCGATGTTGAATAAAATTAAAATATTTATTTTATCGGATAAATTTCTTCTAAAAAAATATCCATTTGAATAATTTTATAATTTTAAGTAAGCGGTTATACATTTTGTACGTATACAAGATCGTATAATTTTATTACTTAAATAATTATTTTATTAGAAATTTTAATTTATTTTAATCAAAGGTTGTCCCTAAAATTAACTACGGGTAAAAATAATATTTTTTTATTATAAAAAATAATTCAAAAATATTTGTTTAATTTTTTTAAACCAAGAAGCTTCGGATTAAATCAGTTGATAATTCATTTCGAATTTTAATTTAACTTTCATCAATTTATAGAATTTGACCATAATTAAAATCAATTTGGCCACAATTTCAATTTAATTGATCAATTGATTTTTAATATAGTTTAAATTTACTAAATATTGACTGAAGTTATAAATTTTGACTAGTTATTAAATAACTTAGTCTTAAATTTCTCTGGACAAATCACATAAATATACACTTTAAGAGTCAATATTACAAAAACTACCCATAGTTTCTATTTTACAAAATATAACAATAGAAATATAACAAAATCTACCAAATTAGGCAAAAGAAAAAAGAAAAGACAATAAATAAAATAGCATGATTTAAGGGGTCAACTTAATAGTTGATATTTTACCCTACAAATTCTCCTATTTTGTTTTTTTATCCATTTTTTTCAAAAAATAATAAAAAAGGCAAACGAAACTTATTTAAAAAAACACTACATTTATTTGATATTTGTTTTATGTTTTCAGATTTAATTTATTTAATTCAATTGACCTTAATTTTTAATATTTCTTAGGATAAAACATCATTAATGGAAGTAAATTCTCCGGTTGATTCAAACCACATCCTATACAAATTTCATACACCATAAAATTATTGATACACCTATTTTTATATAGATCGGACACTATAAAATTATTGATACACCAATTTTTATACATTTTAAACACCATAAAATTATTAATACACCAATTTTTATACATTTTAAACACCATAAAATTTTTAATACATCAATTTTTATATAAAAATTTCTAATACACCATAAAATTATCGATACACCTATTTTTATATAGATCAGACACCATAAATTATTGATACACCAATTTCTATATATTTTGGACACTATAAAATTATTGATACACCAATTTTTTTATATATTTTTGACACCATAAAATTTTTATTATTGATAAATTAATTTCTAGATAATTCAAACATCATAAAATTATTGATACAAAATTATTAATACACCAATTTCTATACAATTCAACAACATAAAAATATTGATAGCTGTTGATACACCAATTTCTATACAATTCAGACACCATAAAGCTGGTAATACACCAATTTCTATATAATTCATACACCAATTTCTATACAATTCATATACTATGATATACCAATTTCTATACAATTCATGTGCCATAAAATCACTAACAACCTTCATTTGACATTGTCATAAAAAAAATTCTCGAAACACCTCAAAATTATCGACATATTCAATCTAGTTGGCCTCTTCTTTTCCAACAACGTAGAAATAGAAGAACAGAAGAACAATCAGTAGTAACAAACATTGAGAAAAAAATCACAACATCCATCGAAAATCATATCCATCGTTACCGTCGTCGCCATATCGGATTCCTCCACTGTATTCAAAACACAAAACACAAAACATACTGACCGATGAACAAATAGATCGTCACTACCATCATCAAGAGTGATAAACCCAAAAATGTTTTGGAAGCTTTTAGAATTACATGGAGCAAAACCTACAATATTTGTCGATAACTAGATTGTCAGATCTAATTTCACAATGGTATAAGCATTAACCTTTTAATTATGAACAACACACCTGTAATTATCATGAAAGAAATTGATGAAAGTGAGAAAGTACATTTATTCGAGAATCCATTAACACCAAGCGATGTAGGTAAGCTAAATCGATTAGTTATACCTAAACAATATGCAGAGAAGTACTTTCCATTTAACGAATCGAAAAATGATTCAGATGAAAAGGGATACTTATTGAGTTTTGAAGATGAATTAGGTAAATTATGGAAATTTCGTTATTCTTATTGGAATAGTAGTCAGAGTTATGTGTTTTTTTTTTGGTGATGGAGTTATGTCTTGTAATTGGGGTTTTCAATCAAAGGAAGAAGAGAGGAGATAAAAAAGGAAGAAGAGAATGGGTTTTTGGATTACATTTTTTACAGAAAAAAAAAAAGAAGAAACTGAATAGTTGGTAGATTTTGTAAATAAAAACTAGATTTTGTAAATAAAAAAAACTAGTGATAATTTTTGTAATATCTACTCTTAGAGTGTAATTTTCCCAATCTTCTCTCTCCCTAAATAACTAGCCCCTTTTCCATTTTTTAAAAAATAATTGGGCCACCAGCCCAATTTTCCTCCCAAAACCAGCCAAACTCTCCATCCGGCCCACCACTTCACCTTTATTTCCCCTGCAAATCAAACCAAATCAGCAACACCCTTACCCCTTTTCAATTTTTTGCTCCAGCCCAGCCCAATACACCAGTCCAACCCGACCCACATCTACTTCACCTTATTCCACCCCTTAAACCCGACAATAACAACAAACAACAGCCAACAACAATGGCAATTTCAACACAACAACGTCAAAACCAGTACAACAATAACCACGACAACAACTTCAGCAAACGGACAAAATTTCAACGCAACAACAGTAAAGCAAGTCAACAACAACAACTATTAATCTAGATTTTCCTCAAAATCATTCGATTTCGTATGAATACGGACATTGACGATTACTTTCTATTTGAATTTTAAATTTTTCATCATCAATTTCTTATTTGTTTCCCCCCAAAATCAGTTTCGAATCTCCTATAAATATCCAAGTATGTAGAGTGGAGAAGGGAGGAGGATTTGGGAAAAAATTGAGAATTCGGGAGGCGCATGTTTCTAATCCTACGTAATCAAAATTCTAGAGGAATACAATTCGCTAAATCCCACGAATTTGTCTGAATTCCGATGGAGCAAAATCGAGTTTCAGTGGTGGAAGTTTCGTCGTTATACGTTTGTTTGTCCCGTTCGCTGCCCGGAAAAAGGTAAACACATTTTTCACTTTTAAATTTCCTCGTTGTTTCTTCTTCGTCTTTGCGCAAGTAGCGTAATTGTGGGATTATGTGCTGTAGAGGTTTTGAAGGTCATAGGATCTTTGTGATTCCGTTGAGCCCTTATTTGATACAATTTGTTTGTGATTCTGTTGAGCCAATTCTGGCCTGTTCTTGGTTTATTTGATAAGTGAATTGTTGGGTATTTATTGGTATTTCAAAATAAGTGAACATTGAATTTTTTTTCAAATCTATCCTTATGATTTGACAACCAATTAACTTTTAAAAAGGTATTACAAGTCATTTTTTTTTTGGGGTATGTAGACACCTAATTTCGTCCCTCCCCTATATCGTTTTTACTTTTTGTTTACCTTATCCTACCGTGTACCCTCACCCGTGTGATAATCCCTCCACAAAATGACAAAAAATAACAATCCCTTAGCTAATTTTGTCTTATCCTAATATTCTAACAACCCACCCAACCAAAAATTGACAACACATCCTAACAACCTACCCAATCAAAATAAAACACATCACACCTACCCCCTACCCCACGTGACCCCACCTACCTCACCACTACCCCACCCTCACCTCATATATACACACTAAACAGATCTCTCAAATACACACAGAGTAACATACGCATATACACTAATATTAGGAGGGACTCCATCTTCTTTAACCGCTACACATTTTCATAAAGAAAAAACACACACACTCACCATCACTCTCATGGGCACACACAAACACCCCACAGAAAATTCCGCTGGACATACACATATATGAATCGAGAGAACAGAAGGAGAAAAGAGAGGAGGAGTAGAAAAGGTGGTTTGAGCTGATCAGAGAGGAGTGATTAGGAATGGAGAAGAAAGATAAAATCAAGGGATATTTGAGGGAGAGAGGAGAGGAAAAGATAGGGAGCTAACTGTCCCAGCAAAGTTATCACCGGAAAATACCATTTTTTTTCCGGAATTTGAGCCGCCCTCCATATTTCATCACTATTGAAACTCACCGAAGTTCTGACGAGATGGAAACCATGAACCCCAACTCTAATCCATCCAAATCGAACAATTCTGACCAATTTCAGTCCGATTCCGGCAAAAGTCTATCGAAAAATGGTCAAAACAGTAACTGAGTGTGCTAATTTGGTATGGGTTTATTTTTATTTCACGATTTTCAGTTTGGGTCGACGAAAAATGGAACAAGAGGTTATACCGAGTTGTTTTTTGTTCGTTGTTGAAGTTGATCATTTGAAGATTCTGATTTAGGTTTTATTAACTCACCGTTATCAACAAAAGTCAGTTCTTCTGAGAGTTGGAGTTGATCTGTTGTTGAGGTTCGAATCAAAGGTTTCGAATGCGGAGAACCCGAATTTAATTGGAATAACACGTTGGTTTCGAAAGCTTCTTATAAGGTCCAATTTTTCAACTCCTTCTTTTCATTTTACTCAATTTGATATATTGATGTTGTGATTTGCGTGTTTCATGATGATTGATAATATATTTTGATCGCATGTTTGAACATCTATGATTGTCGTGGCTTTGATTAGATGTTTCTATATTGAAGTTGATTGTTTGATCAAAAAATGAGATTTGAGGGGGCGGGAATTGAAAACATTGATAAAAGTGAACATTAATTTATTTGATTCATTGATAGTCGCTTAATTCGGGATAAGCATCGACTTGATTAAATTCGATAGTCTCGTGTGATAGGTCTATTCGGATAGGCAAATGTAGACTCGGGTAGGCAAATTTAGAAATTGTATTTGGTTGAATGTGCGTGAGAATGAATGTTTTCTACTTTATCGCAGTCGATTCAAATGTATTCATTCAGCCGGGGAATGCCCCGAGGTCTTCTATACTTATTCACCGGGGAATGCCCCGACGTATCATGTTGGCGGAAAATGATCTTGATGAAGGCCCAGAGCATCGGGTAAAGCATTGGAGCTTAGTTTAGGATTAGCGTAGGTTTACTTTCAGTACTTTTTTTATTTCGGGTTGTAATAATTGGACTGGACATTATATTTTGGATTATTTTGTTTTGTTTGCTTGAGTGATTATTTTTGCGTGCTTTGTGTGGTTTATGCATTTGTAATGTCAATTTAGCCGATACGCTCTGCCAAGCGACCGTGGTCAAACCACGGGATCGAGGGGTGCCTAACACCTTCCCCTCGGTCAATAGAATTCCTTAGCCGGAATCTCTGTTCGCAAACCAGTATTAAAGAGGCAAAACCATTTTGAAAAAGGATATCCATGGGTGACTAGGCACACCCGATTTATGCCGAGTGGCGACTCTAAATTTTGATTGTTAAAAATAATCCTTTTTCGAAAAAAAATTTCATCTTTTGTCACTTTAATAATTAAAACCCTTTCGAACTTAAAATAACTAAATCTTTTGGAGTACGTTAAAAGGGGTGTGACAGGGTAAAAATAAAAAATTATGTTCAATTTATGTCTTTAATGTTTTTTTCTTAATTTTTATGTTAAAATTTAACAATTTATTTATTATGAAACGGAGGGAGTACTATTTATATGTTCTTAAATTAATCTTGATACTCATTAAAGTGGCCTCGTTATTGTTTGGAAATTTTGACATTTTTATTAGAATATTATTACATTGGTGATTTAATCATAAATTCTAACTTGTTTGCTTGTTCAGTAATTTTTCTCCCCGATTTGGTGTTCAAATTTTAGTTGTGCCCTCTTTTCGACATGGTTGAATCTATGCCTTTTCATGTGACTAATTGTGGCGGTTTGCTTATCTGTGGATAGACTTGTTTAAGAAACTTTTGAGAAAAACAATTTTTTTAAAAAAAAATAGATTCTTTTCTCTTCTTCTGGAGCATCACAAGTGGATATTTGGGTTATCCGAAAAGGTCATTTGTTTGGCCTGCTCTCTTACCATAACTTAAATATCCTTTGGATTTTAAATTAATCATGTTTCTTGTAATTTTGACATTAAGGCTCATTTGGCTTTAGGATTATAAAAATGAGTGAACTTTTGATAGGTTGAAATAACTACTTCCTTTTTTTTAAAAAGAATGACCTATTTTTTTTTTAGTCTCTTTAAAGAAAAAAAAAAAGACCCTTTTCTTTATTTGATAATATTTTAATTTTAATTTTTCATATGATATGTTTATGATCACAAGATTAAAGGATATTTTGGTATATTTGACACTATTTTAATTTAAGGCCACAAGATTCAAAATTTTTTTTATTTTTATAAATTTTGTGTTAAGTCAAAGTAAATCTTTCTTTTTTAAATTGAGGGAGTATATTTTATCGGATATGATTTTGTTTGCATGCATGCTACCTTGTCTGGTCAAAAGTAATGAGACTTTTCTTTCCATTCTTATCTCAAAACGGTTCTTAAATGTCTTTGCAATCGTGCATCTCATTTGAAATGGTTGGGGTCGTTCATAGTTTACTAGTGATAAAAATATATACACTTTTCTTAGAATTTAGGTTCAGATAGTGTGATTATATACGTCTTTAGAAGTTTTTATTCTTGTCTCTTGAAATTTATTACTTTGTTGCTTGAAATAATTATTTTTGTCAAAAATTATTATCATCATCTCTTGAAATTTATTTATTACTTTGTTGTTTGGAATAATTATTTTGTTAGTGCCAAAGAAGATAATAGCCGGTGTTTCCTTTTCTCATGGCATTCTTTAGGACAATCTAATTGCATTGGTTGATAAAACTTTAGATAAATGCATAAGTTTTTGAATTTATATAATACATTAATTATGTTATGGCCTTAAGTTTCTCTCATGGAATGCTTGAACTTAATAGCTTAATTTTCACCAATATTTGTTTCTTCGAGCTTCAACCATTTGTAAAGCTATTTTAGATGGTTGATTTATCCATGTCATATGAATTACTTAGCTAAATACCTTTGACAACCTTTTTTATGGTGTGTTTTTCCTTCATTTATCACATCATTGAGTAAATGGTTATATATATTTCCCCCCTTAAGTTACGTGTTAAGAGCACTTGAATAGCTACTAATTTTTGTTTTTCTCTCTTGTTTATGTGCTTCTTGGCGAGTCCAACTGGACTCCATCGCCCTTGCATTTCCTCGGCACCAAAACCATCCTTACTCGAGTCAAAAATCTCCATCTCCAAAGGCTGATATACGCCGTATATATGAGATTTACAGGTCAAAGGCGGCCGGACTAAGCCAATATATAATGTGTTAGAAAGCTGGGCACAAGCATACAAGGTTTATATGCTGATATACAGCGTATTTACATGAAAAACGCAGAAAAACCGGACTGGTATACAGATGGTATACAGTTCAGAAAATGGACCCAAAGTCCATAATTCATAGCCCCAAAATAGGCAGCTTTGTTAATGGGCCAATTAAGGACCCAATTTTAATTGGGCAAAATTCAGAAATAACATACTTATCCCCTTAATTATGAGTTTCATAGCAACCGTTTCATAATTACATAATATAACAAGTCGTATTTTGTATTTTTGCAAACTGTTGCTACAGAAATACAAATACATATGATTTTTACTGCCCTTATGATTGATATGTATTTTGTATTTTAGCAAACTGTTGCTATAAAAATATAAATATATATCTATATCTATAATATATTAAAAGTGTGAAGACCATTAGAAAAATGATTTGAACTTTTTACCCTTCATTAAAAGATTCTTGTTTAGACAAAACTGTCTTTTCACTATTTTTTAATTTATTATTTAATTATTTTTATTATATTAACTAAACTTCCTAAAATATATGGGATTCCTAAAATATATGCTAGGAGAATTAATTAATAATTTCCTTTCTACTAGAGTTCCTAAATATATGGGACTCCTAAAATATTTTAGTCCAAGAAATCATATTATAAAAGTATGAACTGTATTGTTTGTCATACAAGTATTCCGGTCACAAATATTTAATTTGCCTAAGATGATCATCCAAACCAAAAGATGAGTTAAACAAATCACTTAAATGGATAGGTTCTTAACAGACTCTTTCTAAATTGAATAGTCAAAGTGTTAATGATGACAAAGGTCTGGGTTATCAAGAAAAAATTCAGCCTATTGGGTTCAAAGGGAAGACTATCAATGATGCTAGAAATAAGGTTTCCAAACCTATGTGCAATCATTATGGAAAAGATGGACATACCCAGGGAAATGGTCAAAGTTAGATAAGAGTTATAATGAGAAAATTCAGATATGTTCAGCAGGAGTACACACAGCCGCCACATGAGATGAACAAGAATTCACTGCCTAGATGGGCAAAGAAGAATTTGATCATACCATTATCTTCCTACTGGGAACTCAAACATAAGTGATTCCCTAATCTAACTTGCAAACATGATTCCAGGTTTGAGAAAGCAGACTGGTGTCAAGAATACTTATTAAAAGATAGTGTTTAAAGCTTAAGTATGGAAGATCTAAATGCAGTTTCTCTTTCAAGACACTTCAAGTGGAGGTGTCATATTTTGAAATAGTTGATTTCAACGGACCTGGTACCTGACAAATTATGGTAAAAGTTTAAAGAAAAAATGAGTGTGCATAGGATAAAGCATGAATTGATCAATACAACCTGATATGTGAATCAGAGTAACTCTGAGAATTATCTATTCTAAGGAGGCAGATATTCGGGGTAGAATAGGTGCTTGTTAATCTAACACAGCTTCATACCTTTGTAGGTATACACTCATGAGAACAACTTAGGAGGAGAACAGATTTTAGTCAAAAAGATGAGGGACCTGGTCCCATTACTTAGGTTAGTACCTATACAAGAAGCTTTAAATAATCATAAAAACTTGTCTGAAAAAGCCATGTATGGTTTCTCCTTTAAAAGTATCAATTTATATGCAAAATAATGAGTCATACTCATTAGGTCTAGATATGTCAACTTAAAATGAACATCATTTAAGGACATTGGTCACTTCTTAAAATTGCTAAGTGAGACCTTCTTGTCATTATTCCTCAATTGGTCCAAATTATCTTCCCAAATCTTCTAAGCCAACTCATCTCTGTCTTTTAAAATCAAATAAACAACATTACTATTTTCTCAAGCCCAGCAAAAGTTCTTGAAGTTGTCAAAACTTCAGAAAGTCAAACTAGACATCCCCAAATTAAAAATCCTGATTCTTCAGAAGTTGAAACCATAGAAAACATCATATACAGTCCCTAACAACAAACTGGATTTTCCTTACAATGCCCAGAACCCATAATCGAGTCAGTCTCTATTGAATCCTCCTTAATCTCAAAAGCTTATGCTCAGCCTATCATAATTAACCAAGGATTTGGATCACCAATAGAACAAGAAACATCTCAACCTGAAACTCCCTCTTCTCCAAGAAATTCAAAACTGCATAAAAGCTTCCAAATTCCTGAGTCATCCAAAAAATCCAAAAACGCTGAACACGCTAAAACACAATAAGCACCCGACTCTCCTACACCCTAGGATTCAAACCCTATTTTTGCTCAGTTATTTGGTAAAGAAATTTTAGTGAAAATGGTTGATATTTCCTCCAATGAAAACTGGTTAGCTAAAAATTTATTCCTACTTTCATATGACAACAAGGAAAGCTCAATAATTGGAAAAGAACAGGAAGTGAGCGATAAGGATAAATAGAAAAAGGAAAAGATATGTTGTTACCATCAAATGAGGTAGATGAGGATGAAGTGCATCTAATATGATCGATAAAGAAACTAAGTGGAAGTATTGTAATAAGAAAGTGATAAACTCAGAGGTAAGGGTGAATACAACCTATTCTATAAGAGGTTCTGAAAATAAAATGCTGGAAGATACTATGAAAGCCTACAAAGCTTCAACCATAAGAAGAATAAGGCTAAAAAAATCTATTGTATTATAGGAGAAAGAAAATGTGAAAGTTGTGGAGGTTGAAAAAGAGGAGTACATAGATTTTGAAGTTGTTATTGTTACTAAGGAAACAAGAAATGAAAATGAGGTTGCTGAAAGGACCTGGTTCTCTAAGCCAATGACTGATGGTTCAAATAAAATAAGGAAGAAACATATATCTATCAAGAAAAAAAAAATATTCTGAGAGACTCAGTCCCATGAAGATAAAAACAGGTGAAAAATATAGCTAAGTAGTTGTAATACCCGTGTTTTTTCTTAGCTTGAAAATCATCTTAAGGATGTTAGAACTTGCTTTGAAATAAGAATTCATTCTTATACATGTGGTATTTCCATAATTTTCACTTCCTATCACATAGAAAATTGAATAAGGTTTCCATCAATATATAATTCACCCAAATCCGACACCCGGGCGAAGAGTTAGAGCTTTTTTAGTGAGACAGTGTTTGACCTGAGCCTTCAGCACGTCGCGGAGATAGCTCAAATGGCAATTGTCAAATTTTAGTTTTGCTCTGCGATATTGGCGCATCGCGCCAAACTTCCAGGTCGTAGACAAGGTGGCAACGCGATAGCTCCGCATCGCACCACCGTGCAGTTTCCCAATTGTCAATTTCCAGTGACACGGCACGATAACGCCGCGTCGCGCCAAGGGCCCAACTCGGGAAATTTTACTAAAAATTTAATGACGTGTCTAGGGTTAAAAGGGTCAACTTCCTACCCCTATATAATCCCTTTAACACGTGATTCATCCACTTTTCACCCAAAACATATTAGTTTCTCTCAAGTTTATCTCAAGAACAAGCTAGGGTTTCTATTGGGGATTCAAATTCTGGAAGGTTTCACCATCAATCTTCACGAAATCACGATCCAAGGTATGCATAGTGTTCATTCATGGACTCCTTTCATTCATGAATTCCAAGAATCCTTTTTAACTATAAGTTATGGATTTTTCTCATGTTTTCATGCTTTGTATATTCTCTTTCATGTTGATAAATGAGGAATTAATTTCAATTCCATGATTTGATGATAAATTTCATGTGGGTTGATTAGTATTGATAAAGATTTATGAAATCTCATGACTAAAACCTTGTATGATGGAATTGGAATGAAACATGATGTTTAATTGTTGTATAATGTGCTTTACATGTACTATGCCTACAGTATGTTTGATTAAATGCCTAGATGAAGAAAAATTATCTAGCTAGCATGACATCATGAAATCCCCATGTATGTACAAGTTTATGCCTATTACATGTTTGATGAAAGGCTCCTATGAACGTAGTATGTATTATGATGTTAGTCAAGTCTTCAAGTAAATCATGCTATGTCAGTTTCCTTTTATCGAGTCCTGAGGGTACTTGTACCCAAAATATTAGCTGTGTGCCTAGATCCATGTCATGTTTTTCACGATACTCTCAGTTAAGCTATGAACTCTTAGACTTCAGATAGTTTTATGACTCAGAAAAAATCTCTATGATCTTATAACTCAGTCAGTTGTCAGATATCAGTAGTATTCCATCAGCCACAAGAATTCAGTAACTCAGTCCATGCTCAGTTCAGTTTAGTAAATCATGTTTAGTGTCCATTCAGATGGGAGTAGAAATTAGCACCAAGTGAACCCAAGGATAGGGACTCACCTGTTATATGAGGGTGTGATCCCTAGAATCAATCCTTGCGTTCCAAAACTATGTAGCCAACATCGGTTGAGATATCGTAGCCTGCTATATGAGGGTAGATGAGATAGATTAACCTATTATGTGAGGGTTCCCACCGTTCTTGCTAGAGTTACCTGTTATATGAGGTTTACTAACATGTTGTCCTTACTAGTGGCGCGGTATTGACACCCTTTCAATCAGGGCATAGATTAGACCCCAGCTCAGTTATCATAGCACCTTTGGGGCGTGTCGGTTAGATACTACTTCCTACAATTTCATGTTACAGAATCAGAACTGTCAGATACAATTAATCAGTCTCAGTAATAGAACTCAGATAGTTCTTCAGATTTCAGAACTGTCAGACACAGTCAACTCAGACATAGTACAGAACTCAGATAGTTCCATCAGATTCAGGACTATCAGCTACAGTCACCACGTTATCAGTTATACTCAGATATAGTCATTCATGTCATCATTCATGTCATGTTATCAGTATTCAAATTCAGTAATCACAAAATTACGTTGTTAGTTACAGTTATGTATTTATGCATGTATTTTTACGTTCATGTTAGACAATCAGTTAACATTATTCATGCATGCAAACCCTTGCATATAGCCTACCTCACATGTATACTCGGTACATATGTACTGACGCATTCGCGCTATGGTGCTTTCTTTTTATGTTACACCATAGGTTCAAAGACACGAGTTCCAGATCAGCAGTAGATTCTAGATTCAGCAGTCAAGAGTAGAAGTGAGTCCTCATCCTTCGAGGATATAATAATTTTTTAGTATCTCATTGATTAGGTTATTAGTTGGAGTTAGTTGGGGGCATGTCCCATCAACTCCTTATTCAGATTCTTCAGACAGTAGAGGCTTTCAGACTAGATGCAGACTAGATACAGACTATCATGTTTTAGACTTTGTTTTGGGTATTCTATTACCCCACACAGATGTTACATTATTCACTTATGTTCATGATTGAACCTTATGGCCTTTCAGTGCATTTTTCCGCATTATTATGTTATCTTATGCAGTATACAGGTACAGATATCAGTCATGGATTAACTTATGATCCTTCGGGTTCATGAGCACCATGTAACATTCCAGTTCAGCAAATAGGGTCATTACTGTAGTGAGACCAAAAGAATGAAAAAAATAATGACACATCCAGAGAAAAGAGGATTGGGAACCTAAGAACACAGATGGTTCTATCTGGGAGAGTGTTTAATCCAAAAATTTATGAAAAAATAGGGATGGTAGAACTGGTGAAGTATGGAAGGCATCAAGGTTGGTTGCACTTTCTAGAAGAACCAACTCCCATTGTCTTTGAAGGTGAGGTAAGAGAATTCTACTACTCCATGGAATTCTCAGAGGATAGTTTGAGTTTGACTGCATAGGTATAGGTAAAGGTTCTTAAGATGGATGAAAAAATGCTAGGAATAATCCTGGATATATCTGTTGTAGGGGTGAGAGTTGTGGTGAATCAACAACCTACTACTAAATTCATAATTGAGGCATTAAAGACAGAAGGGACATCAACAACTATAGTGAAAAAGAAGTTTCTGAATAATGAGTATTAGCTGGTATTTGAGTTCATCAACAAAGCCCTATTGCCAAGGTCTGAAAAAATAACAATTGCCTCTAGTGTTGACTTGTTTGTAATTGAATGCTTGAGCAAGTTTGAATTGATTATCTTCTTGCTCTAATGATAGAGCATATGCATAAAGTACTTTATGAAAAAAAAGGCAAACATAGAATTCCATATGGATATCTACTGAACAAGGTATTTGAACATAATGGTGTGAATGTAACTAGAGGAACACCTGGAACAGCCAAGAAGATGATCAGCCTGACAACTCTTGTGGAGAATGAATGTATCGAGGGCAAAACTGGATTTGTGTCTCAAGTATCTGAGTTGCTAGCTGTTCAAGAAAGGTTGGGAAAAGAAATGAAGAAGTTGAGGATTATGTTGGCTGCCAAAGATACTAAGATAGTACATCTGAAGTGGCAGAATTAGAAGTTGTCTTCTGAGGGACCAGGTACCACTGATGAGCTTGTAGCTAAAAATACAAAACTCCATGCATAAGTGGTATAACTGGCTAGTGAAATTCAAGGATTGAATGCTGAAGTGAAATCCCTCACCAAATAATTATTGGATGCCCAAAATGCAAAAAGTACAAGAATGAAAATGTTGCTTAAGTCTCTTTCCTCTAAACCTTTCTCTACCTAAGTCTTATTATCCCATCCTCAAAGCAATCTAGTGTCAATTTCATATTTTGCTTCTGGTGTTGGCTCTTGAAGACAGTTTATTTTATGCATTATTTTAGTATGATTGTACCGGTACTGACCTTTGTTTTGAAAATGAATAAAGTTAGCTTGTGTACCTCATCTTTCTCCTTTACTTTTAAAGTTTCTCTCCACGCTAGTGTTGCCCTAGTGACCATATGTTAATTAGCTTGTACTTATCCTTACACTTGATTTACTGCTAATCCTTTTCAATATTTCTAAAAGGAGAAATACTGACTTTATGTGTAAGGACTAGGTGATCAGATGTGTGTGTGTGTGTGTGTGTTGTGTGCTTATGTGGTGCATAATGATAGGGGGAAGAAGTATGCAAATGTCATGTGGTGTATAATGACAGGGGGGGAAAGTATACAAATATGCTAAATGAAGGTGCATGGACAGGGGAAGATATCAAAGTTTTTTTCTGCAAATGACAATAAGGGATCAGGTACCTCTGTTGCATGATGATGAAGAAAGCATGATGATAGAGAAAACATTTATCTTCGGGTGGTAATCACACTGATTAAATATGATGAATGTGAACTGATGCTCGAAACTGTATGATTGGTTTGTCATCATCAAAAAGGGAAAAAATTGCTATATATAGTTATGATGACGCCCAGCTAACTGCACGGGACCAGGTCCCTAGATTTTTAAGGTACAGTACTGCTGGCAGGCGTTGTCTGCATAGTTTTGTCCTCTTGTGTAACAAACTTCCAGGTGTTATTTTGTACTGATTAGGATAGATGGTCCAATGATCTTTCAACCCTAATCATCACTCAGCTATAAAAGGAAAGAGACGCTTCTTCATTAAATTGTTTTTGGAAATTATAAAGAGTGAAGAAAGGCAGCAAAAATCTTAATTCAAAACTGCTCAAATTCTTAGCTATTTATGTGAGCTTAAATTGAAATTATTATTGAATGAGTAATGATTTGTAATTGAATACTTATACTATAAGAGTAGTGTTTTCTCTTTGATTAGAGAGTGATTAGGTAGAGTTGCCTAAGTGTGAGTCTGATTAGAGTTAATCAGCATAGAGAGTCCTTGGTAGAGTGGCCAAGATGAGCTTGTAGTAAAGTTACTACAAGCCAAAGGAGCCTAGAGGTAGGCTGAAATCAAGACTGTAATCAAGAGGTTGATTATAGTTAATTTTCTTGGTGATTGTGAGGACAAGCCGTGATTTTTTCCTTCCTAAATTTCTATATTTCAATCTTGTGTTTTTACTTTCCTGCATTGCCTTTCTTTTTCTAGCACCTCATAGTTGCTCTACTGATCTATCGATTATGATTGACCATGAGGGACCTGGTCCCTCACTGTGTGGTGCAACCCCCAAAGTTTCCAATAACTTCTTTTGTTGATTTGTATTTGATCGTGTATACCCACTTGACTTTGGTTGAATTTTTTGAAGGCGGAAAGTAATCAACTTGAATAATTATTATCATTACCAATAATATAATCTTGGAAACAGGCTGATAAATTGTGATATCTTTGCGGGCCGTTGGATGTTAATACTAAAACTTCCTTCTTCCATAACTGAAATTATTGGTTGAGGCTCAAATGGTTCAAAAAATTTTTTTGATCAATTTCAAGAACTTTGCTCATAAAAGTAATATCTATACAGATAATCACCTTTTCTGTGTCTACATTTAATAATTTATAGTTCTTTGTCTCATGACTATATCCAATAAAAATATACTTTTCTGCCTTATCATGCAATTTCTTTCTCAAAGCATCGGGAACATGAGTATAAGCATCGGGAATGCATAATAGATCTCACCATGTCCATCATTGTTCTATTTTTTCTTTCAGCCACACCATTTTATTGAGAAATATATCTAGTTGTCAATTGATGTTTGATGCCATACTTTTTTAAAAAATCATCACAAATAAGAAACTCAATGCCCCTATTAGTTCTTAATATTTTAATCAAATAACCACTTTGCTTCTCTACATAAAATTTGAAGCTCTTGAAAACTTCACATGAATTGAATTTATTTCTTAGAAAATAAATTCAAGTCTTTTGGCTGAAATCATCAATAAAAGTAATAAAGCATCTACTACCTCCATTAGAAGGAACTTCAACTGAACACAAATGTGAGTGAACTAATTCTAATTGTGTGTTAGCCCTCCAAGCCTTTTCATTTTTGAAATGATTCTCTATACTTCTTTCTTAAAATACAACACTCACTCCTTGTATCAAAATAATCAATAGAAGGCAAACTATCAACCGGATTTATTCTTACAAGAAATTTCAAACTCTCAAAGTTCATATGGACAAAAACATAAATGCCACAATCACGTATCATCAATATTTATAGAACTAAAGTAAGGTAAATCTCCACGATTGAGACAAAAGGTCATAAATGACTTTGATTCATCTTTACCTTTGCAATTAGTTTTATTTTATCATTATTAATAGTGCCAATTACATACTTAAAGTGTGAATCATATCTTTTTTTGTTAGTTGCCCTAAACTTAATAATTATGATGAAGGCTTGGAACATAATATACATTTAAGGTGAATGAGAAGATTCCTCTTTCGCAATAATTGAAAATTTTTCTTTTTCAATAGCAGGAATCTTTGAGTCATTACCTAATCATTCAAATCAATAAACAATTTCTTATTTGCAGACATATGATGACTACACCAGGAATCAATAAACAATTCATGTCCTTTATTTTCTTCAATTTCAAAGTTAGAAAATAATGAAGTCTCTTGTTTATCTTTAAAATTTCATCCATCTTTGCATGTACTTCTTTATTCTCAAAATTATTGAACCAATAATCAATTTGGCAATGTTCAAATTTTTTCCAATTATAACATTTGAACTTATAATTTATCATGTCTTTAAATATTTTGATTACTTTGTTGTTCTCTCATAAAATTATTATTGTTTCTCTGTTGATATGAAAAATTATCTCTAGCACGGTCCCAAAAATTACCTCTACCTCCTCGTCATCTACCTCTAAAATCTGACTATCTTGATTTGTTTCAACTAGATTTGATGTATCTTTATTTACTTTAAGTTGATTTATCTTTGTTTGCAATGCTTCATCCATAGTCTTAGTTATTTGTAAATTCAAGGACATCTCATATATCACCAATTCTCCTTCTAAATTATCAAGTGTCAACAAATTATCAAGTGTCAACGCACTAAAATCTTTAGTAATCTCAAAACCGTCTTTTTAGTGTGAATCTTTGTACTAAAGGACCACAATATTTTTTAACAACTTTAACTTGGTCTAATTATTCTTCATTAGTCTTCATATCATTGACAATGTTAGTAACTCTTACGAAAAAAAATACGGATTCTATTGGTTTCATCTGAGCTAACTCGTACTGTCTTCTAAGTTCTTGAAATTTTGACTTTTCTTACCTCTATGGAATCTCGATTTCCATTTACCAAAATCATCCAATCCTTCTTTGTTGATTTTGCATGTAGAATTTTGTTGGATACATGAAATTCAATGTTGCCAAGGTAGAAGCGTGCCATACAATTTACATGTCTTTTTTTAAAAAATTATTGAACTATTTCGTCAAACAATGTAGTTCCTTTTCGGGGTTCCACGGATTCTGTATCAATAGTGGACCATACCAAATTTCAAAATTAATTTTGCTATCAAACTCAAAAACGGAACAATTAGGTAAATATGAAATATCCATTTTATTCTATATACGTCGAATCTCACAGAAGCTCTGATACCAATTTGAAAGGATTAAAATTACTTAAAGAAATAATACAAGCACAAGTAAAAGCCCCAACAATGACTAATAGAGTAATTCAATTAAACAAGAAACACAAGGTTGAAGATTTTATCCAATAACTCAAATCATGAATTTCTATTATATGAAAATATGTAACATAGTACACTTATTTATAATATTAGAATAAAATCAAATTAAACTAGAACTAAGCAACATATTTCAATTTGAACTAGGAAAAACAAATGTTAATCCTAACAAGACAAAAATTAAATAAATACCAAATATAAAATTCTAAACAATCAATAATTCTTGCTCTTGATTTAGTTCCTACAAAATCATTCAAGGGAGAAATTAGATGTGCGTAATTAATGAAGACAGGAAAAAAAACAAATAGGAATATTTATTTTTTGCTAGGAGGAACACTTCTTGTTTAACAGATCCTACTTAGCGTGAATCCAAATCAGTCAAACTAGTAAGTTGATGTTGGACATCTGCATTTTAACATTCTTCCTATGTCCATAGTAGCTCATTACCTTACAAAGCTCATGAAGCGGAATTACTAGAACTTAGTTTTTTTTCCCTAGTGGCAATTCCAAGTGTCAAATTCTCTCTTATATATTTGAAATTGAGCAATTCTGCCCTCAGTTTGGCTTTATATCTAATGTTACCCCGCTGTGTAATATGAATTTTTCTTTTTTGCCCTTACCCCCAAATGTAGCTACAAAAAGGATGTCTGGTGCATTAAAACTCACGCTATATATGTGGTTTAAGGAAGAACCGAACCACAATGATTATTGTAGGTGAGAATAATGGGTTCGACATGTAACTTCCTCCATTTCACGAAAAAGTCCACTAATGGAAAGGGCAATTGTGAGACGATCTGCTAACAACAAAGGCATGGAAGAACCAAAAGTTAAGCGGAGAGCACAGCTGCTCAATTTCATATAATATAATGTAAGTTTGGAACTTTTCTCATATACTGTTATGGTCCAAATTCGGGACCGTGAGGCACCTATTCCATCCTTCGTAATAGGTAAGCCAAATACCCAATTCCAAGAACAACATCTCAAACTCAAAGAAGCGGAAGAAAATAAGAACATAACCAATCCTAAATTATCTCATAAGTAGATTAATAGGCTAGTAAAATCAATACATATATAATCCCAGCTCTGAAAGTCACTAATACAAGTCACTAAATACAAAATCAAAAGAAAGTTTGAGTCTTTCAAAATGCGGAAAATGCATAAGGATAGGGCTGAAGGAGATTTCAGTAGTCTCTAAACCCAGTAGTAGCTACCTCGAATCTTCAATGATGCTAGCAAAGAAGGAACCACAAGAATCAATATCCGGAGGTCGTCGGATTTGTACCTGCACGTAGGGTGTAGAAAAAGCAAGAGTGAGTACGGAATCACATGCACTCAGCAAACATTATCGACCGACCCTAATTCAAAATGGTGACGAGCGACACTATATAAATCATAAAAAAAAAACATACAACCTGCACTCAGGAAAATACCTTAATCAAACTGAATAGTCAAGTTTAGTAGTCATAAGGATATCATAACACAATCCAAGAATTTCTCAAGCCAGTGAAGTAAATAACACATATACAATAAGTACAAGGTCAAAACAAATACACTTTAACCAATCTGAACCAATTAAATCAATGCAATGCATATGCTGTGTACACACCTACCGAGCAATGGCTTCAAGGTCAGGATCCATTGGGGACTCACAAGGTCCATATACTATGTAGACGTGCACTCCGATCCCAATTAATATATTGTATAGTCGTGCACTCCGATCCTAATAAATATATTGTGCAGGCATGCACTTCGGTCCCAATATATATATTGTGCACGAGTGCACTTCAATTCCTATAAATATACTGTATAGGAGTGCACTCCGATCCCAATAAATATATATAATATTGTCCAGGCATGCACTCCGATCCCATATGAAATGCAATGCATAATGTGCAGGCGTGCAACTCCAATCCCAAATCATCAATAAAGTCAAGCAAAGCACTTCATGTCTTAAACCAGATCAGATATCGATTTCAAAGTCAACTCAACTTATCAAGTAAGAGTATCATCATTAGCTAGTTTTTCAATAATTTATTTACCATAACAGATCAGTCCATCCTTCTAGCAAATAGGGAAAATAGTTTAACCATATAATTAACTTATTTTATCCCCTCAAACAACACCAGTACCCGCATAGATGCTCGTCACAATCACCTATACGGAACCCCTAATTCTCATTACTCCCATTACATATAACTAACAAATATTCAAATAAACACTTTGAAAAGAAGTCTAAGAAAAGTATCAACTTGACTTAAAAGAAGATCCGTGAAGTTAACTCGAAGCCAAATGGATCAGATGGAAGCTTTAGCCCTTTTAATTACCTCCAAACGAATTCAATCTAACCAAATACAACATTCTCGACTTAATAAATTTCTTACCCTAAAAAGATTATAAACTCAAAACTCATTTTTTCTAAATTTCAGACTCTAAAGCGACACACTAAACAGTAAATCGTAGTACCATACTTCAATTCCTCGATACTACATCACCCATTATGTAATCTGCCTAACCTTTAACAATTTTCTAGTATCATTGGCCGAATAAGCAAAATGTTTCATGTAATCATTATACATTAATACCACTATTATCTTAAAACAATAAATAATTAGTTGAAATTAAGACTACCTAACAAAATTACTATTCTGCGTAATTTTCATTCTGCCCAACTCCCAAGAACTTCACACCGCCTCACGCTTTCATGGAATGGATAGAAACAGTTTAATTAAGTAATAACCGACTATCACCGTAGCCACTAGACTAAAAAAAACATCCATTAATCATAGCAAAAATTACATAGTTGAAGTAAGTTTTGGGAGAAACTCTTTCAAGGTTGTGATGGAAGGGTTGTAAAGTTGGTAACTGTTGTTCTCTTTTGCTCCAACTTGTTGATATTATTATTAAATAGTAATTGTAAACCCTTTCCACTTTAATTTTATTCTTATACATAAGTGTCAAGAGTTAAGAAATATCACTTCGACCCATTATAATAAAATAATGTTTAAAAGTTACTAGATGGGTTAAAACAGGATAATTTTATAAAATAATTTGTAGGATCATTACATCATCCAATACTAAAACAAACGTTTGTCCTCAAACGTAAAGAGAAAAAGGTACTTGAACTATCAAAGAAATGCAGATATCTACTACTTATGTCGAACACTACCTCCCAAGTGGATTCAGCAACAGGACGATGCCTCCACTGCACCTTCACAGAGGCTATCTCCTTGGATCTTAACTTTCTAACCTGCCTATCCAAGATAGCTATAGGCTCCTCCTCAAATGTCAGATTCTGATCCAGACTCACTGAGTCCCATTGAATCACATGCGGATCATCTGTATGGTACCTGTTCAACATAGAAACATGAAAAAATGGATGTACGACTGAAAGACTCGGTGGCAAAGCCAACTCATAAGCAACTGAACCAACGCTGAAGAATCTTAAAAGGGCCAATAAACCTCAGACTAAGATTTACTTTCTTCCCAAACCTCTTCACACCTTTCATGGGTGATACCTTCAATAAAACTCGCTCACCCTGCATGAACTCCAAGTCATGAACTCTCCTATCAGCATAACTCTTCTGTCTACTCTGAGCCGCTAAGAGCCGATCCTGGATCAATCTCACTTGGTCTATGGAATATCTCAATAGATCAGTACTCCAAGTTCTAACCTCAAAAGAATCAAACCATCTAACTAGGTACCTACACTTTCTACCATACAAAGCCTCGAATGGAGCCACCTGAATACAAGAGTGGTAGCTATTATTATAAGAAAACTCTAGTAAGGGCAAAAACTGATACCCATGACCCACAAAATCCATCACACAAGCCCGCAACATGTCCTTCAACACCTGAATAGTCCACTCTGACTGGCCATCTGTTTGAGGATGAAATATTGTACTCAGATCCAATTGAGTACCTAACTCCCGCTGCAAAGTACACTAAAAGTTTGAAGTGAACTAAGTACCTCTATCTGAAATGATGGAAATAGGCACGCCATGCAATCGAACTATCTGACGAATATAAATCTTAGCTAATTTCTCTGCATTATAACTCATTTTTACAGGCACAAAATGGGCAGATTTGGTCAATCTATCCACAATCACCCAAACAGAATCAAACTTCCCCAAGGCCTAAGGCAACCCAACTGCAAAATCCATAGTGATACGCTCCTATTTCCACTCATGAGTAGGCATCATCTGAAGCAAACCACCTGGTCTCTTGTGCTCATATTTCACCGGCCTGTAATTCAAACCTTAGCCACAAAATTTGCGACATCTCTCCTCATCCCATACCACTAGTAATATTATTTAAGGTTATAGTACATCTTCACCGCACCTGGATGAATGGAATAACACGAACAATGGGCCTCCTCCATAATAGATCTAGTCAAATCACCTACTCTAGGAACACAAATCCACCCCTTAATTCTCAGAACACCCTCCTGGTCCAAAATCGCCTTCTTAGCCTCACCTCGCATAACCTTATCTCTGATAATACACAACTTTTCATCCTCAAACTGACGATCTCAAATCTGCTTTATCAATAAGGACCTTTCCTCCACATATGCCAGAACTCTACCTAACTCAGAAATATCAAGAAGCACGAAACTGTTAGCCAACCGTTGAACCTCCCTGGCTAATGGTCGCTCCTCCACACTCAACAAGGCAAGACTACCCATACTAATTGCCTTCCTACTCAAGGCATCCACCACTACTTTGGCCTTGCCCGGATGATACAGGATAGTTATATCGTAATCTTTCAACAACTCCATCCATCTACGCTGCCTTAAATTCAATTCCTTCTGTTTAAAGATACACTGAAGGCTGCGATGATCAGTGTATACCTCACAATGAACTCCATACAAATAGTGCCGCCACAACTTCAATACGAACACAACCGCTAGTAACTCTAAATCATGAGTAGGATAATTCCTCTCATGTGGCTTCAACTGCCTCGAAGCATATGTTATCACCTTATTTCTCTGCATCAACACACCACCTAAGCCAATACCGAAAGCATCACAAAACACAGTAAAACCCTCACCTTCAATAGGTAGGGTCAAGATAGGAGCTGAAGTCAATAAAGTCTTGAGCTTTTGAAGGCTCTCCTCGCACTTATCTAACCATTGAAAAGCCATATTCTTCTAAGTTAATTGAGTCATAGGAGCTGTAATAGAAGAGAAACCCTACACAAAGCGCCTATAATAGCCTGGCAACCCAATAAAACTCTAAATATTTAAAGGTGAAGTAGGTTGTGACCAACTCCTAACTGCCTCAACCTTGGCCGGATCGACCATAATACCATCCTTGGATACCACATGTCCCAAGAATTCCATCGAACTTAGCCAAAGTTCACATTTTGAAAACTTGGCATATAACTTCTCGTCCCTCAACCTCTGGAGTACGATCCTAAAATATTTTACATGATCTCCCTCTCTCTTAGAATACACCAAAATGTCATCGATGAACATAATAACAAAAGAATAAAGATAAGGCCGAAACACCTTGTTCATCAACTCCATAAATGTTGTTGGGGCATTGGTTGACCCAAAGGACATAATAAAAAACTTATAGTGGTCGTATCTGGTCTGAAAAACAGCCTTAGGGATGTTCAAAGCTCGAATGTTCAACTGATGATACCCCATCTCAAGTCAATCTTCGAAAACATAGAAGCACCCGAAAGCTGATCAAATAAGTCATCAATACATGGTAAAGGATACTTATTCTTGATTGTCACTTTGTTTAACTCCCGATAATTAATGCACATTCTCATAGACCCATCTTTTTTCTTCACAAATAACATCGGAGCACCCTAAGGTGATTCACTTGATCGAATAAAGCCCTTGATTAACAAATCCTGAAGTTGATCTTTCAATTTTTTCAGCTCAACTGGTGCCATCTGATAAGGAGGAATAGAAATGGGCTTAGTGCCCAGCTCCAGATCAATACCGAAATCAATATCTCTATCAGGAGGAACACCCAGAAGATCAGTAGGAAATATATCTATGAACTCTCTAACCACCTTTACTGACTCTTAATAAGGTGTCTCGGTAGTACCTGTATCACAAACTTACGCCAAATATGATAGACAACCTTTCTCAACTGACCGCTGAGTCTGAATGAATGAAATTACCTTCTTAGGATATGAACTTTGAGTACCACTCCACTCTAATCTAGGGCGATCAGGCATGGCTAAAGTAACTATTTTGGCATGACAGTCCAAGATAGCATGAGAAGGTGAAATTCAATCCATGCCTAAAATTACATCAAAGTCAACCATATCCAGGATAATCTAATCTACCCAGGTATCACGCCCCAAAATAAAAACAATACAGGATCGGTACACCCGATCCACCATTAAGGAATCACCTACTAGAGTAGAGACACGAATAGGCATAGCCATAGACTCACAATTCATATCAAAGCTAGAAGCAAAGTATGGAGACACATAAAAGAAAGTCTAGCCAGGATCAAATAATACCGAAGTAGGACGATGACAGAGATGATACCTGTAATGTTTGCCTCAGGCTTCCCTAGAAAGGCATAACAATGAGCTCTATCATCTATCGGCTGAGTCAGTCTTCTGCCATCTACCCTACCAATTTGTAATGCATCTTTACCTCTTTGAAATCGACCTCTACCCCCAACTGGGGGCGCTACTGCTCTAATAGGGGTTAGATAACTCTGTTGTGGACACCTCTACCTGTATGCTGGACAATCTCTTTGAAGATAATCCTGACTACCACACTCATTACAAGACTTAGGAGCTACCAACTATAGAGAAGGACCTGAATATCCGGTATGGCCACAATGGCCGAAAATACACTGAGATGAACCCTTTGGAGCCTTTACCGAACTATAAGAACTTTGACTTAAATATCCACCCTCAGCTATCTGCATTGCTGCCTGATCTGTCCTACCATGTTGAGGGCGAAAATCTCTTCTGAAAGAACCTCTACCTCCAGATGAGGTACCACTGAACCGAATTGAAGTATAGGACCTCTTGTCCCTCAGATCCCCATAATCCTCATGATGTATTAACTCAAACTCCTTTGCCAATTCAAGCACCCTCTGAAGAGAAGCCCCAGATTGGGCTACAGCAAACACGACCTCTCTGATCCTAAGTATCAAACCCCTCATAAACCTTTTGATCATCTCGACCTCGTCTGGCAAAATCACCATAGCATAATGGTCTAAGGCATAAAATAGTCTCTCATACTCATCCAAAGAAATACCCTCTTGTGTCAAATTCTCAAACTGGTGCCTACGTACCTCCCTCAAGCTATAAGAAATGAATCTATCAAGGAAGGCCTATGCGAATATAGCCCAATTTATCGGTGGAGAACCTGCTGGCCTGGTGTCAATATAAGAGTGCCACCACTATTTTGCAGGACCACGCATCTGTAAGACAGTATAAGTAACCCTGTGGGAGACAACCAACCCCACACTCTGAAGTCTCTCGTGGCAACTGACCAGAAACCCATAGGCATCCCCACGCAGATCACCCTAAAATTGTGGTGGGTCCATCTCTCTAAACCTTTCAAACCGTTGTTGCTCCTCATCTGACATAACTGCCATAACTTCATCGGTAGCTCCAACCCCTAGTAAAGGCATACCATCATACCATGGTTCTGGTTGAACCACTGGACCCTGATAGATCAGAATAGGTTGTTGATTTGGGGTCTGCGGCCTCACCCTAACTTGTGAACCCTGCGGAGTACCAAGTGATCTGCCTCTGTAACGCCCCAAAAATCTGTCCTTAGACATCACACGGTGCTTAGAACCATGAGTGGTTCTAAGCTAACCCTTCTACTGGCATAACTCATAAGCAACTGGATAATATGTATAAAATGACTGAGATTACTGTGCGAAAACATAAAAATGATGAAATCTGGAAAAATATAAAATTAATAAAACTTTTACATTCTGATAAAGTCTAAAAAAGGGGGCTAAAAATACACAACTGACTCTAACTAACATTTGTGAAGCCTCTACTATACTGACTATAGATAGCTGGGATGCGAATCCAACTATCACTAATCAATGCATATGAACAAGAAAACAAAGTTCATCAATAACATCTAACTAAAGTCCCCGAAGTAGGAGGACTTCTCATCTGCTGACTGGAATCTGCAACTATCTGAATATGGTATACGTGCTACAACCGAGCTGATACCTACATTATGAGATAATGTAGCACGTAGACATAAGGATCAGTAATTTGAGGATGTACTGAGTATACGGGGGTGAAATACATAAGTAACAATATCATCACAGTTTATAAAATCATGCATGCTAAATGTAAATGACTCACATAAGCTAGAATATCTTAAATACTGAAAATAATAATTACGAGAAATAAATCATACTTGCAAATCTAGTGAGACATAACATTTAGTTCTAAAAGTTGTGCTAATAATCTGTCTTTAAATCATATTATCTAAGTGTAGAAAGGACTCACTTCTAAAATCTGAATTCTAAAAGATGAAATCTGAAGTTACTATCTTTCTTTAAAACATAATCTGAGTAAAATTTGAGAGCCTTTACACGTAGTTTTCTAAAAGCTTTTCTGTTATTCTTTCTGTTAAAAAAATCGGTAGTCTGAAAGCTTTAAAACTTTAAGGAAAACACTTTATCTGAAGGCTTTAAACCAATGGACTGTTTTAAGAGTAGGGGACGTCCTTTGAGAGGTTCTTCTAACCGACATGTACACCATGTAAGCATCTATGGTGTCCCACAACAAGCCCCCGTAAGGTTAGGGCTATTCTACCCTTGCCATCGGAATAGAAAAATCTAATCTGTGTGATCACAATCTGAGTCATCCACGTAGAAGTGGGAATAATCTAAATTTGTACCTACGGTGGCACGTAGTTCTGTGGAAGATAGGGCAAGCTTATCCTACACTTTCCGCTCGGTGCTAAATACTACTCCCAATCTTATGCTCAAAATCTTAAGAAAATCCACTTGAAAAGTAATCTAATGGTTTATAATGAAAACCAACTGTAAATCTAAATCTGAATCTGTAAAGTAAACTTCGAATCTATTCTGAGACCAAAAGGTCAAATCTTTCTCAATATTCTGAAAATATTCTAATCATAGGGTGCTTATAGCACAACAATTCTTTGAATAACAATCTTTAAATAGGGTTTGAATAACCCATGTATTAATCTCATGATAAAAACATCCCAAAATTCATGCTTGATAACATAAACATTCATAAATCATCTTTAAATCTGGAAATTTCAGCAATGTGCATAAAAACATAAACATACTCATGTAATTCAATTTCTAAATCATTGAAAATCTCATAATCTTGCAAAGAAAGATAATGGGTATAAACCCTAACTTGAATTTCATAAGAAATCATATAAATTGCAATAAATTTGTAAATAAAATAAAGTTTTCGGCACAAGGATGAAAGAATTATCCCTTTTCAAACTCCACATACCTTGGATGATGAACTAGATGAACAAGTTTGCTTTTGGGATTCTATTTGTGCTCTTGAATGATGATTCTTGGTGGTCTTGGTCTAGGAATCTTGAATCTTGAATCAATTTGGAAAAGTAATGGTGGAATCTTGGATTTCTTGGAGAGAAAGTTTTAGCTTTAGGGTTTTTCTTTTGAAAATGAATAGATGAAAAGTGAATATGATGCTTTGAATGGGTTAAATTCTCTGTTATTTAGGATCTGGGGCTTGAAAAAGACCAAAGAGCCCTTTTAAACTTCAAGTCAGAACTGAAAAACGCAATATTTTTTTCGATTTGGTTGGCCACCGCGATGCACCACAATCGCGGTGGTTCACTGGAAAAGGACGAACGGGAACTGGGCACTCACTGCCCCTTGGATTGCCATTTTGGCCCTTGGCGCGACGCGTCAGAATCGCGGAGTCTTACTGAAATGGGACAATTGGGAAAATGGGCTTCTCCGCGATGCGGGGCTATTGCGGAGGGCCACTGGAATTTGACAATTGCGGATTTTTCCTTCTTTGTGACGCGCTGAAAGTTCAGGTGGCACACTGTTTTACTAAAAACACCCTAACTTCTTCACCGAGTGTCAGAATTGGGGTATCGATGAAAAGCTTATTCAATTTTCCACATAATAAAAAGTCGAAATCTTAAAAATACCGAATGAAATAAATGGTATACATCTTTGAAGCAATTGCTTGACATTCTAGGAGCGAATTTAAGCTAGGAAAAGTATGGGGTATTACAGCCTCCCTGAACTATAGTCTCCAAAAAATTTTATCCAAGGTATTCTGAAGATGTGATGCAGCAACAAATCCTGGTGGTGTCTAACTTGGGCCCACGTTATCGGCTGGAACCTGAACACCATCATCACCAGCCTCAAACTCAACCTCCAGAGACCCTGCCCTACCAAGAATCTGAGCAGCTCCTCAAGTTCTCTCTACCATGACCTCTGCCCCTACCGCGTCTCCTACCCCATCTAGGTATCCCCCTCGAGCAATCGGCTTGGGGGCTAATGAGGGCTCCTGAACGCAATCTTGAGGTGCACGAGTCCTCACCATCTGAGAGAGAATAATATAAGAATTTCAATATTTAAAGTTAAAGAATCAACATTGCACGATAAGAGAGAGAAGAAAATGAATATTTCCTAAAGTCCTAGAGCCTCCCAAAGATAAGTAACGGACGTCTCTGCATCGATCCGCGAGACTCTACCAGACTCAGCTTGTATTAGTGAGACCAATGAACCTGGGGCTCTGATACCCTCTGTCATGGCCGAAATTCGAAACCGTGATGGAACCTATTCCATCCTCCGTAATATGTAAGTCAAATACTCAATTCCAAGAACAACATCTCAAACTTAAAGAAGCGGAAGAAAATAAGAACATAACTAATCCCAAATGATCTCATAAGTAGATTAATAGGCTGGTAAAATCAATACATATATAATCTCAGGTCTGGAAATCACTAATACAAGTCACTAAATACAGAACCAAAAGAAAGTTTGAGTCTTTCAAAATGCGAAAAATGCATAAGGATAGTACTGAAGGAGATTTCAGTAGTCTCTAAAACCAGTAGTAGCTACCACGAATCTCCAATGATGCTAGCAAAGAAGGAACCACAAGAATCATTATATGGAGGTCGTCAGATCTGTACCTGTACGTAGAGTGTAGAAAAAGCAAGAGTAAGTACGGAACCACATGCACTCAACAAGCATAGTCAACCGACCCTAATTCAAAGTGTTGACAAGCGATACCACGTAAATCATTAAAAAAAACATACAACCTACACTCAGGAAAACCACCTTAGTCTAATTGAATAGTCAAGTTTAACAGTCATAATGATATCATAACACAATTCAAGAATTTCTCAGCTAATGAAGTAAATAACACATATACAATAAGTACAAGGTCAACAAATACACTTTAATCAATCTGAACCAATTAAATCCATGCAATGCAATGCATATGCTATGTACTCACGTACCAAGCAATGGCTTCAAGGTCAGGACCCATGGGGGACTCACAAGGTCGATGTACTGTGCAAGCGTGCACTCCGATCCCAATCAATATATTGTGCAGGCATGCACTCCGATCCCAATAAATATATATAATATTGTGCAGGTGTGCACTCCGATCCCATATGAAATGCAATACATGATGTGCAGGCGTGCAACTCCGACCTCAAATCATCAATAAAGTCAAGCAAAGCACTTTGTGTCTTAAACCAGATCAGACACCAATTTTAAAGTCAACTCAACTTATCAAGTAAGAATATCACCTTTAGCTAACTTTTTCAATAATTTATTTACCATAACAAATCAGTCCATCCGGCTAGCAAATAGGGAAAAACAGTTTAAAGATACAATTAACTTATTTTATCCCCTCAAACAACACTGGTACCCGCATAGATGCTCGTCACAATCATCTATACGGGACCTCCGATTTCCATTACTCCCATTATACATAACTAACAAATATTCAAATAAACGCTTTGAACAAAATCTAAGAAAAGTCTCAACTTGGCTTAAAAGAAGATCCGTGAAGTTAACTCGAAGTCAAAAGGATCAGATGGAAGCTTTGGCCCTTTTAATTACCTCTGAACGAATTCAATCTAACCAAATACAACATTCTCGACTTAATAAATTTCTTACCCTAAAAAGATCATAAACCCAAAACTTATTTTTTCTAAATTTCAGACTCTAAAGCGACGCACTAAACAGTAAATCGTAGTACCGTACTTCAATTCCACGACACTGCATCACCCATTATGTAATCTGCCTGACCTTTAACAATTTTCTAATATCATTGGCCAAATAAGCAAATTGCTTCATGTAATCATTATACATTAAGACGACTATTATCTTAAAACAACAAACAATAGTTGAAATTAAGACTACCTAACCAAATTACTATTCTGCGTAATTTTCATTCTGCCCAACTCTCAAGAACTTCACACCACCTCATGCTTTCATGGAATGGACACCGTAGCCACTAGACTAAAAAAAAACATCCACTAATCATAGCAAAAATTACATACCTGAAGCAAGTTTTGGGAGAAACTCTTTCAAGGTTGCGATGGAAGGGTTGTAAAGTTGGTAACTGTCATTCTCTTTCGTTCCAAATTGCTGATATTATTATTAAATGGTAATTGTAAACCCTTTCCGCTTTAATTTTATTCTTATACATAAGTGTCAAGAGTTAAGAAAATATTAATTTGGCCCATTACTATAAAATAATGTCTAAAAATTACCAGATGGGTTAAAACATGAAAATTTGTAGGGTCATTACATATACACAGAAAGTGGACCAGACAAACAGAATTTCAAGCAATGAAAATGGAAAACTGGATGTTGAGTTATGTTCCTTCCACAGTTCAAACCTCCATCTAAAAGAGTAAGACGAACACACGTCTCTTCTTATCCCTCTTTTTTGCTTACAAGTTCGTTCTCACAATAGAATTGCACATGGAACTTATTATGGAAATTAAATCACTGAGAAGCTAAAAGTTCAATACTAAATCGTATGATCAGAATTCAAAATCAAGAATGCAAAACTTTAGTATGAAATAACAGCAAAAGGAGCGATACACATCTCTATGATCTACTTGAAGAAACAGTGTTGTCAAAGACCACTTTTACAAGCATACTTACTACAAGAGACCATGACGGCAAACTCACTGATACAGAAGCCCTGGACACAGAAGTTCCAGGCGAGCAAATACACAAATTAGACTAACAACAACAACAATATACCCACCCAGTGAAATCCCATAGATAGAGTGGGGTCTGGGAAGGTAGAGAGAGTACGCAGATACCACTACCTCGTGGACGCAGGCTTATACAAGTCATTGAAATTAATTAGTCCAATACAAATTGGACTAACTAGTAACCAATTGCTAGAACAACTAACGAAAACACCCATACAAATCCTGGCCAGAAAGGGATACAATCATTGACAATTGGCTCTTGCAGTAGCAGCATCTATCACTTTATAAAGAAAACAATAATGAAACCCCATAAACCAGAGGTGTACAGACATTTTATAGGACATACCAGAAGCCGTGAAAACAGAAATTCTAAGCAAGTTAATACACAAATTAGGTCACCCAGTAACCAGCTTCTGCCATGACAAGAAAATCCATACCAATCCTGTCCGGCAAGGGACAGCGCCTTTGACGAATGTCCCTTCAACGTAGAAGGATCTATCACTTTGACATAAATTGTTTGGATAATAGTACCAAAAGGAGTTTGTTGACAGATGTAATGTACTCAATCTCACAGTTTTAAGTCGGAGAAATGAAACAAAGAACTTGCACAACACCACTATACTCTCTTTCTTTACACACCTCTCTGCATCCAAAGCTAGTTATATAAACTTGAGTCTAAATGATTCACCTTCCAATCACAAAAACAGGGATAATATTAAATCCCACCTTTGGCCTCGACTTGCTCAAAAGGAATTCACTTTTCCGCATAACATCTTTCTTTTAATAAGTATTTTCCTTGTAACATCTTCCATGTAAACGATTCCAAAGTCCAGCCTACTCGCAACTTGGAATATCTCAGGTACGGAATAAATGCATACCCCCAGCAACCATATGCACATCCATCCTTACAACCAACTCATAAAACACGCTTAGTGCCTTTCATGTGTTTCATTATGCCTTTTTCTCATCCAAATTGCTGCAATTTGAAGATCCTATTGGAGGATGAATTATTTTGCTTATACTGGAAATTCGAAAAGCAGACAGCTAGCATTCCTACTCAAAGCTTTCATCGGGTTACATAAGCATGCCCAAGTAATAGTAAGCAACCATTTCACCAGATACCGAACCATTGCAATTACAGAAAATTTCCTTGTCATACAAAAACCAAAGTCGTCCAGATCAAAGCGCCTTAAAATTACGTAGACAAATGTTTGCGTCTGCCTGGGTTTCACGCATTGTGCTGGCCCGACACAATCTTATCAGAAAAATGCATGTGCTAACAACTGCATTATAAAGATGCACCCATGGGAGGACATTCAAAAAGTACAACACTATTATACATTTCCAGCCAGTTAGATAAAGCTGAATAAATTACTCACAGTCCTAAACAATAATCTTTTGCTTATAAGTGAGTACTCACAGTGGATACAAATAACGCATGTGTTTGCTCTGGTATTTCCCACAAAATTAATCACTTGGAAATGAATTTAATCAGAGTGTTAATATCCCGTTCCCTTGGGCAACTTTGATGGTATTGAGAATGATCAGAGAAGCAAAAAAGCAAATACTTAAACTGTCGAGCAATTCCTTCACTCAGATTAGCAACAAGCCTTTGATTTTAGTTCTGCTTATGTTTCTTCGAAAAGAAAAAGGGATATGAGATAACCATTACGGATGCGTCGGAGGGACGTTGTACTACTTTATAATGTATATAAAATAAAACCGTGGATTATACCAAGCAAATTACTTCTTTTAAATTTGAATACAAATGAAAATGTTAGTCAAAATAAAAATATCAACAACAACAACAACAACAAACCCAGTGTATTCCCACCTGGTGGGGTCTGGGGGGTAAGATGTACGCAGTCCATACCTCTACCTCTAAAGAGGTAGAAAGGCTGTTTCCGATAGACCCCCGGCTCAAGACACACGATACCACACAATACAAAGTAGAGCACCGAACAGATTACAAGATTACATAACATAACATGCATCAAAATAAAAATATCAATTTTGAAAAAAAAAAAAAAAAAACTTTTTTTCTTAAACTGTCAAGCAATTCCTTCACTCAGATTAGCAAGTTTGCCATTGATTTTAGTTCTGCTTATGTTTCTTTACAATAATATATTCAAAGTACACCATGGTTGATGCCACTTTTTTTGTTTTAGAGAGCATCTAATTATAGTTAATTATCCTTCATGCATATGTGGAAAGGTAAGAGAGAAACACAAATTTTATATCAAGATAGCCAATTCGTGAGTCTGAGAACATATATCATACAAGATAAGATCTCTGATTTATGTGAATCTACATTTAAAAATAAACCAATCTAGAAACAGTTGATGAAGCCCACAAACTATCAATGACCGAGGTCGCAATCAATAGACGTGGCCAGAGAACGAACACTTATTTAAAGCAAATGGACACTTCTAAAACTAGTAGCTAAGCTAAAGAATGAAAGAAAAGAATTCGTTCGACAGTTGAAATTACAGTTGATTTTGACATTAAAAGAGTTGCATACAATTCGATCATGTAATATGCTGTACTCTCACCACCAACACCTCATCCACCTCCCTAATTTTAAAAGTAACCAAAACAAAAAGAAAACCATAAAAGCAGTGGTTTACAAAAGTCTCATAGGACTAACAGAAACCGTGGAAACGGAAATTCTATGCAAGCAAACAGACAAATTAGACTAACTAGTGACCACTTACTAGCGACAATAGCAAAAGGCATCCATACCAATCCATGCCGGCAAGGACACCAACTTCTGCAATGATATAAGATGGCTTATCCCTCGGCAATAGCAGCGTCTATCACTTTGACAAGAATTCTTTGAATTCAGGTACCAAAGAGAGTTAGCTGTCAAAAGGAGCACTATGAATCTCTTGGTTTAGGTCAGTGGGAACACATAATAAAGCAAAGAAACTCCAGACGACTGTACAGATGTCTTTGTTTACCCTTCCATGCCTTTTAAACCAGTTAGATAAACCTGTGTCTGAACGATTGTCCTCCCAATTTTAAACCCAGGCACCACAGTAAATCCCACCTTCGGCCTCGCTTTGCTCAGTGGGAGCTGACTTTTCCTTGTAACATATTCCATGTACACCATCGAAAAGTCCACCCCACTCTCAACTTGGAATATCTCAACTACAGGATCAAACGAATAAGCCAGCTTATGAAGCAACCATATTGAACTAGCCATCCTCACAAACAACTCATAAAACACACTTAACGACTTCCATGAACATATAACTTCCTTTCCATCCAAATCTCGGAAAATTGATGATTCTATCGTAGGATGAATTATCTGCTCATACTTGTTCTCACAAAATCTTGAAAATGCACAACTAGGATTCTTACTCAAAGTCTCCATTGGATTACATGAAACATGCTCAAGTAATAGTTTCAAATTATAATCATTCTCAAACGATAAGGATCCATTCGACAACATTTCTTCCTCACTCACACCAAAGTCTTCCTGATCAAATCCCTTAAACATTCCCAAACAAATATATGACAAAAACGCATATTTATAGTGCCCCTTCTCTACATAATTAACATCAGAATACACAGAATTTGCAGCTTTCTCCAAATCCCAACCTGCCCTTTTCATTAACTCCATCAACAACTTACAAAATTTATTCACTGATTTAATCGAATCGCGTAACATAGATTCAAAAACACGAATCGTACACAATACCTCACTACTATTCTTCAATTTTTTCGATAAATTCGAATTAAAATCTTGAATTTTTTCCAATTTTTTCTTCAAAATTGAAACTTCTTCATCTTTAGATTCCATATAAGTTAACAACTGATTTACCATAGTCTCCAAAACTCTAAGCTTGCTCTGATGCTCCTGAACCTGAAATTCCAATTCTGACCCGCCAAGAAAATCAATATTACAACAAGGGTTTTTCCTAAAATCCTTATACAAACTCTTCATTTCAGTTAATTTCTGAAGAATTGAGACCAAAACTTTATCAGCTGATTCAAGGGCATTTTCGTCAAATGGTACATGAGCTGTTTGTAACTGAAGATATGAAGCTTCAAACGAAGAAATAGCAGCGAAGAGGGAAGAAATAAGGGATTTAGTGAAGTTGTTGGTTAATTGAGGGAATTTGCAGAAATCGGGTTTGATTACAACGACTTTTTGGTCGGGGATAAATTCTTCGGTGGAGTTAAGGAGAGTGAAGACATCATCAGTGTTGTTGTTGTTTTCGTTGTCGTCGGCGAAGAGTTCGAAGGTTTTGGTTTTGACAACGTTAGCAAATTTGTGAAACATTTCGGAGATTTGCTGTGGGGGTTTTGTTGTTGTTCCTTCCATTTGTAGAATATATTTTATTATGGAGAAGACATATTGTTGAAGGGGAAATTCTTGGCTTGTAGTTTGGGAGTTGAAAGGAGAAAGATGGGTGGAAGTAGGGAGTGCGAGAATGGGTGTCTTAGAAGGAAGGTATGTGTGAAAGCTTCTTTCTCTTCTGTCTTGTGATAGTGGTGTGTGCTTGTCGTTTTTTTTTCCTTATAGTGTATTAAAAATATAATATATGCATAATGTTTTATGTATTAATAGTATAATATTTGATATTTTTTTAGATTATATATAATTAATTGCATTAATTATATATACTATTATGTATTAAGGTGTGTATTACTAATATACATTATTTTTTATGTATTAATAATACAAAATTTTTAATACATGTTTAACCTATGAAATGACATTATTGTCCCTTAAAATTATCTTCCTGCATTCTTTTCCCACCATATTTTATTCTTGTTCCTTTTTCATAATATTAGGGATGGCAATGGAGCGGTGCGGATGAGGTACGGTGTGAATTTTAAGTATGGAGGGTTAGGCAGGTTTTAAGTTACGCAGTGCGATGCGGGTGCAGGGTGGATTAAAAGTAAGTTTTTTTTAAAAAGGTGTGGTGCGGTGCGAGTTGTGGATATATGCGGGTTTAAATTAAAAAAAGCTAAAAATTAGTATTGTTCTTGTGAATATACCTAAAATTATATGTATTCTTTACTTAAAATTTTATGATACTTAAAACGACATGTATAACACTACAAATAAATAATTTTATAATAATTTTTTTAACATCTCTATTCATTTTAATAAAAAAATGATATTCGATCATTACTTGTACATGTTATACTTTTTGACAATTTTTTAGTGAAAAGTGATATAATAGAAATTAATTATTATTTCGTAGTTTTAGATTTAAAAATATTATAATTTTCAATGGAGTTACGAATTTTTCAAAAAAAAGGAAAAACTAAAAACATGGGGCGGTGCGATTATGCGCGGATATGAATGTGGGGTGGATTTATGCGGATTTAAAAGTGATGCGGTGCGGTTTTTTTTTTTTTTTGGAAAATCCGCAGCCGCTACACCCTCTCCCACAGCCTCTGCCCTTCGGGTGAGCACTGTGTGCGCACTGGATAAATCCCTCACTATGCAATAGCTCACAAACCACACAGGAGATGTAAACCACACTAGGTAAACCCCGTGCGACAAGCTTGATTGAGAAGGCATTAGAGGTGGATCTAACCCGCGACCTCCGCTGTGGGAAGTCACCCTCAAACCAATTCAACCACCCCTTGGGGGCAAAACTTGTTTTAAAACTTACGGGTTTAGAAAAAATTTGCACCGCATCCGTACCGCATCGCACCATTGTCATTCCTACATGGTATTAAAAAGTTGTTCTCTCTGTTTTGGTACTTTGCCATGAAACAGAGTCTCCACATACCAACAAAGAACACAACAAGACCAATTATACCTAAGCAAATCACAGCGCCAACGCTACTTCCATATCTACTCATGAACGTTTCATAAAAGATTTGAGCAACGACATAACCACCCGAATCATTATTTTCACTCAAAAGATTCGGAATATCTCTAACCGTTCACAAAATATTTATTATTTTCGACTAACATATCAATATATTCAGTGAAATTTAACTAGTGGAGTCTAGGAGATGGTGTATATGCAATCTTAAGAAAGATATGTAGCAACAATTCATAATACGATAATCGAATCAAAAAAATAATAATAAATTTTAAAGAATAAGATACTAGGAGAATAATAATAACAACACTGAAAAGGAAAATTAGTTTGTTGATGCTCAACTACCTACTAACCTTCTACCCTAATACTCAACCTTCATATCCTCCTATCATAGGTTATTTTGCAGTAAACTGTTACTGTGTCATGTCCTATCTAATCAACTCTCTACAATGCTTCTTCGACTTACCTCTATCCCTTCTTATCTCATCATAGTTAAACTCTCACACTTTTTACTAGTGCATCTGTGTCTCATTTCATGTGTCTAAAGTCTTGTTCCTCTAATTTTATTCATCAGATCATTTTCACCTTATTCTGAGTATCTTTGTTCCTAGTCCTATCTCTTATAATATGTTCATATCCGTCTCAACATCATTATTTCTGCTACTTTCATTTCCTGAATTTGTAAGTTTTTGATCGACTAAAAATACTTCGCTTCATAAAATAAATTTGGTTTGACAATCACTTTATAGAACTTTACTCTAGTTCTTTGTGGCACATTTTTATCATACGAAACATACAAAATAAGTCTAATTTCATCCACTCAATACCAATATGGTATGCAACATAATTATTAATTTTTTCATTTCTTAGATTATTGACCTAAGATACTTAAACTTTCCTCTCTTGAAGATGACAAAAAGGCTTAAATATGTCACTAAACTTAATGAATGCTCACATATGACACTCTTAAAAATGTTGAATGCTAGTAAGTAGTGAAGATTTAAATAATGTCACAGGATAAATTATGATAATTATAAGGTTCTGCTAACACGAATGAATGTATAAATGAAATTAATTATTAATGAATGAAATAACTAAATCATTTCTAAGTGTTAGAGGTAAATTAGGATAGATAAGTTTAGTAAGCTATATTTTAGGATACATGGCTTAGTGTCATACGATAACTATACTATCTCCCTATTTTTTTTATAATTTATTGTAACAATTGTGTATATATACAGTTATCCTACTCAATAGAAATTATACAGAATTATCTGAATTACCTCCTCCTGTAACATGGTATCAGATCCTACCATGAAATCTTTTTCTTCTTAACTTTCAGATTCTACCTTTATAGCAGCAACGACATTAACTACTCCAAGTCTTTTTGCTACTTTACGCCATGCTCAACTTATCCTTTTTGGGAGAAAAGTATTTTGTTCTATTTGTGGATTTCTTCTCTCGTTGTTATTGATTATTTTCAATTAAACAAAACATGAACTTCTTTCTACTTTTGTTGAATTTCATAAATTGGTTGAAAAATAATTTCAAACTAAAATCATTAATTTTCAATCAGATTGAGGTGGTGAATTTCGTATCTTTAATACTTACGTAAAGGAAAATGGTATTCAACATCACATTACTTTCCCTCATACCCACCAGCAAAATGGTCAAGTTGAAAGAAAATTTTGACACCTAGTGGATACATGTCTCACTCTGCTTGCTCATGCTGCAGTTTCATTCAGATTTTAGAATTCACTACACTGCTGCATATTTAATTAACAGGATCCCAACTCAAGTGTTTTAACATGTCTTCCCATTTGAAAAAACTTCATAAAACTCCACCAGATTATGGATTTATCTGTGTCTTTGACTACATTGTCTATCATTTGTTACGATTCTACAATCAACACAAGTTCTCCTACAGAACTGTAACTTGTGATTTTCTTGAGTATGCCAAAGACCATCACATGTATGTTTATTTTAATCCTCATGATAATAAAATTTATCTTAGTAGACATGTATGTATTGATGAAATTCATTTTCTACATAAGGAAGAAAAGTTGTCTAATTCCTTATTATAGGCACTCCTCTAAAACAATTTAATTCCACTCCTTGGGTCACCTTAATTGCGTCAATACTTTCACCTAACTCAATTATACCATCATATTCAACACTTTCATCTAATCCTTTAGATCCTTCTAATAATAATAACTCTGATTCTAGCTTGTCATCTTCTATTGCTTCTCAAGATCCTATTAGTTTTCCGGCACAATAGCACTTGTCTGTCCGTCCAACCCTTATTGAATCATCACAACCACCTGAACGTGGTCACTCAATGATTTTGAGGCTAAATTCTAAGAAAAAGATATTAACTTTCATGTCTGTTTGGGATGGTAAAGTTTAATCTTTCTCGATTACTCTTTCGGAATCAATGTGTTATACAAAAGCACTCAAAGTTCCATCATGGAGAGAAGTCATGACCTCTGAAATGATTGTTTTGATACAATATCAAACATGGGAACTTGTTCCGAAATCATCAAACTTTAATATTATAGGTTGCATATGAATTTTTCAACTCAAACACCATCTTAATGATAGTATTGAGTGTTGCAAGGCTCGCTTGGTAGCCAAAGGCTATAATCAAGTTGAGGAAACAATTATGATGTCATTTTCAGTCCGATTATCAAGCCTACAACAGTCCAAGTTATTCTTTCCTTGACAATCTCCAATAAATGAACTCTTCAGTAATTGAACATTTCGGATGCATTTCTCAATGGAACCTTGGAAAAGGATGTGTATGTATCTCAACCTCTAGAATTTATTGATCTACGATGTCTTAATTATGTGGGTAAACTGAAAAAATCAATTTATGGCCGTAAACAAATCCCACGGGCTTGATTTTACAGACCGAGTTCTTATATTCTAACCATTAATTTTGCAGGCTCTCTACTGACTCCTTTCTTTTTATCAAATACAATAAAGTGATGTTCTTTATATCCTCGTCTATATCGATGATATTATCATCACAGGGCTTAAATGCAATGCAGTTCACACCTGCACAACTTAGTTGTCCAAAGAATTCAAGTTGTGAGATCTTGGAAAACTTCTCTGCTTTTAGCTATAGAATTCATCATTAATTTATCAGTAATGAACTATAATTAACATACTTCCTGAGAATTGAAGTTATATATCTCAACAATGGTATTATTCTTTCTCAAAAAATATCTTTAGGATCTTCTCACAACTGCTCACATGGAACATGCCACATCTGTCAAGTCTCTTATGACTAGAACATGCAATCTGTAACTTCATGAAGACGAATCGCTGGTTGATCCCAAGATTTATAGGAGAATCGTAGGAGCAGTACAATATATTTATCTAAATCGTCCTGAGTTGACATTTGATGTGAACAAATTATGCCAATTTTTATCTGCACCAACAACTACTCACTAGACAACCTACAAACGTGTTCATCGGTATGTCAGAGCAACCTTGCATCAAGGACTGTTTACTACTCACTCAACCAACTCCGAACTTCAGGTATTTTGTGATGTTGGTTGGGGGGAAACCAAGATAATAGGAGATCCACGCGAGATTTTGTTATTTATATGGGACGGAATCTAATAACTTGTTTAGCTAAGAAGCAATCAAAGTTGCTCGATCATCAATCAAGGCCGAATATTAATCCGTCGCCAATACCACACCAGAAATAATTTGACTTTGTTCTCTTCTTCAAGAGCTTAAACAACCAACTTGTCACCCACGATCATCTGGTATGACAATATTGAATCTTCATATCTAGCAGTTAATCCATGTTTTAAAGCTCGAATGAAGAATATTGATTTTTGCTTCGTCAGAGAACAAGTCCAAGCTAGTTGTATATCAGTGCAATTCATATCCTCTTTCGATCAATTGACAGATATATTTACTAAGCCCTTGTCCATCAGTCGTCTTCAATTCATCAAAGGCAAGCTATGAATCTTGGACAAACCTTCTTAGCTTGAGGGGGAATGTTAGAGATAAATTAGGATAGATAATTTCAGTTAGCTATATTTTAGGATATATGACTTAGTATCATACGTTAGTTATACCATCTCTCTATTTTCTTATAATTTGTTATAAACAATCGTGTGTATAATCAGTTATCCTACTCAATAAAAAATATACAGAATTCTCTAAATTATCTCATCTCATAACATTAAGAATTGAGAAAATGATCAAATGCCTCTCCAACCTACACTCGAATTCTCAACTACACACTCTAACTTCACGGGAGTCCTATTATTACCCGTTAAACTAATTTAAAATGGACTTATTTCCTCCCTAAATGTTGAGGTGGCACGAAAGGTGTAGTACACTCTCTTTGAGAGAGTGAAGACATTTTAATTTTTTATTTGTTTTGCCTTTTTTCACTTCTTAATTTTCTAATTTTTAAAATTTTTATGTTTTTTATTTATTTTTTCATTTGTGTCTTCTTTCTTTCTTTCTTCTCTTCAACAACACCATTGTTGTAGTTACCTTCAATCCACCATATGAGCTTCATTTTTACACCACCAGGTTCCCACCCTCATCGTCCTTCCACCAAATATCTTCTCACCTTTAAATCACATATTTTCATCATAACTTCGCTAAAACTCATTGAAAATGACTTTTTCGACATGTGAGAATAGACCCATCAACCAACAAGTTGAAAAATTTGGGGGTAACTCAATATAGAAATTCAAGAGAATTGAACTTTACTATCATTAATGGAGAGATATTCATTGGGTAACAGACCCACTAATGGAGACATAACCACATTGCATGCATCAATCAATTTTTTTATTTCAATATTATTAAATCAAAATTAATATTTGTGTCTCTTCCCGAACCTTCATCTCAGATACTCGTTTACTAGTAATTCTCCAAATTAATTTTAAATCTGAAATAAAACTTAGATCTATTTCTCCGTCGTCTTCTTTACTTTTGTGTTTCTTGCTGAGAAAGCTAAAGAGGTTAGAGGTGATTTGAGAATGAGTTATGAAAGGGAAAGCTAGAAACTTAAAGAGAAATTGGTAAAAGAAAAGAAAATGAAATGGAAAAAGAAAGAAAAAAAGTATAATAAATAAAAATAATCAGTTTTTTATATTAAAAAATGTAATATTACGTGACATTGATGTGGCATGATGCGTGCATTACACTCCTTGCTATAAATTTGAGTGTGAATTTTTAAGGGGTAGTAATTCTACTTTTAAATAGTTTAGGGGATAATAGAACCCCCGTGAAGCTGGAGTGTGTAGTTGAGAATTCGAGTACAGATTGGAGGGATATTTGGCCATTTTCTCCTAAGAATTTGATGATATAATTTAATTTTCTTTTCAAATAAATAGTAGCTTGCTAACATTTTAAGATGAATAAAGAATCTTTCTTGACTTCAAAATCAATCTACAAAATGAGATACCTTTGACAAAATTTTTGTAGTAGCTGTCTAGATCAGTATGAACAAAATATCATACATATTGTAAATAAGTTATTTCTTTTGTGGATATCCGCATACTACACATACTTCACATACTACACATACTACTATAGCATGTGAAAAAAGTTATTTCTTTTGTGGATGTATTTTTACATACTACGCATACTATTGCCTATAAAATGCATTGCATACTACATTGTAAAAACGCACCAAAAAGAAAATAAAGTCATTTTCTTATAGCTATAGGCCTCTCTCCACTCCTTTTTATTTTAGTATATTTATTTACAACACGTTATCAGTACGAGATCCCTTATAAGGTACGTATTTATTATGTAATTATTTGTTTTCAGATTCTCAACACATACACAAAAAAAAATATAAATTGTTAAAGGAAATCAACTTTTGATAATAATCTATTAACAATATATCATTCTATTTAGATTTATTAGAGATGGTTATTTTATTTTAAAAATATCATCATATCTAACTTATTAATCTTTTTATGCTAATTTCACTATGTCAAATTTATCAAAACTTGAGTTTGTGGCACTGGACATTATCGAAAAGAATTATTTATCATAGGTCCGTGATGTTGAAATTCACCTTAACGCTAGAGATTTTGGGGATACTATTAAACAAGAAAATAACGCATCTAGTCAAGATAAGGTAAAAGTTATGATTTTTCTTCATCATCACCTCCACGAAGGATTAAAAATTGAATATTTAACTGTGAAAGATTTACTCGAATTATGGACTAACTTGAAGGACCGATCTCACCACCTAGAATTGATGGTATTACCGAAAGCCAAATATGACTGAATACACCTTCGATCTTAAGATTTTTAAATCGTAGTTGAGTATAATTCTGCTATTCATAAAGCAAGTTCAATATTAAGATTGTGTGGAGAAACCATCACTGATGAGGACTTACTAGAGAAAATTTTTTCCACTTTTCATTCTTCTAATGTATTGCTACAACAACAATATCGTGAAAAGGGATTTAAGAAATATTTTGAATTGATTACATGCCTACTTGTGGTAGAGCATAATAATACTTTGTTAATGAAAAATCATGAAGCTCGTTTCACTGGATCTTCTTTATTTCCTGAAGCAAATGTTATAGCAGTGCATGATCAGCCTGAAATAAGGCAAAATTATTATCGTGATCGTGGTCGAGGCCATGATCGTGGATATGGACGAGAACGTGGCAGAGGACGAAATAATTATCGTCATAATGGTGAAAATAAATAAGAGAAAAATAAAGGTTCTCAAAATAATTCTTCAAAGGGTAAAGTTAATATTTATCACCGATGTGATATGAAAGGTCATTGGGAACGTGCTTGTCGTACGCCTTATCATTTTGTCAAACTTTATCAAGCTTTCCTTAAAAGAAAAGAAAATGATGTGGAAGCAAGTACTTTTCGAGGTGATGATGATGAAGCATCTCCATCAAATACATATAATGATATTGAGGTAAAACTTGCTTACAAAGATGATGACTTTAAAGGACTCTCAGCTATTACCCATTTGAGAGCTGAAGATTTTTATGAGGATATTGATTGAAGAATTGATCACCTTATTGGAGAATGAATTATAAAGAAAGTTATTATTTTCTTTTGTTTGCAATTATGTTTTTCTGTTTTATTAAAGTACGATGTACTTCTGACTTCTACATTTCTAATATAATTTCTTATGTTAGTTTTTTAAATTTCTTATAATATGCTTTTTTGAAGAATATGAAAATTTTCAATCATCAATTGATCCAAAATCAATTACGATGATATATGTTTTATAGATAGTGCTACCACACATACTATTTTAAAAGATAAGAAATATATCTCTTATTTGGTGATGAATGAAGTCAATGTTAATACAATATCTGGTAGTACAAGATTAATTGAAGGCTTCAAAAAAGCTAACTTATTACTTTTCGAAAAAACAAATTTGATAATTGATGAAGCATTATATTGTAGTAAGTCTCAAAGAAATTTATTAAGTTTTAAAGACATTCGCCAAAATAGCTATCATATTGAGACTACAAATGATAAAAAGATTGAATATCTTTATATTACTACAATAATAAATGGTACAAATATATACTTAAAAAATTATCCTCTTTTTCTTTCAGCTTATACTACACAAGTATTAGCACTGTTGAAACACATACCATAGTAAATCAGAAGTTGACTAATTCAAATAATTTTATTATTTGGCACGACTGGTTGGGCCATCCTGATTCTAATATGATGTACAAACTAATTGAGAATTCATATGGACACTCATTGAAGAACCAAAAGATTCTTCAATTTAAAGAATTATCTTGTCCTGCATGTTCTTAAGGCAAATTAATTACTAGACCATCAACAATTAAAGTGGAAATTAAATTTTCTGCATTTCTGAAACGTATACAAGGTGATATATGTGGACATATTCACCCTCCATATGGACTATTTAAGTATTATATGATTTTAACTGATGCATTTACAAGATGGTCATATGTGTATTTATTATCAACTCGTAATTTGACATTTTCGAGATTACTTGCTCAAATAATAAAGTTAAGAGCACAATTTTCAGATTATACAATAAAGACACTTCATTTTGATAATGCTGGTGAATTTACATCTCAGGCTTTTAATGATTATTGTATATCAACTGAAATAACAATTGAACATTTGGTTGTCCATGTTCATACTCAAAATGATCTAGCAGAATAATTGATTAAACACCTCCAATTAATTGTTAGACCAATGTTTATGAGAATAAAACTTTTCATTTCGATATGGGATCATGCTATTTTGCATTCAATAGCTCTTGTGCGGATAAGGCCCACAAGTAATCATAAAGTCTCCTCATTATAATTGATTTCTGGTTTATAGCCAAATATTTTCCATCTAAGAATTTTGGATGTGCGGTATATGTTTCAACTGCTCCACCACAATGCACAAAAATGAATCCTCAAAGAAGGTTGGTAATATATGTTGGGTATGAATCTCCTTATATTATAAAATATTTGAAACCTATGACTAGAGATTTATTTACGGCAAAATTTGTTGATTGTCATTTTCATAAAATAATATATCCAGCATTAGGGAGAAAATAAGTAGTTGAAAAAAATATATATTGAAATGCATTATCATTATCTCACTTACATCCTCGTACAAATAAATGTGAGCCACAAGTTCAAAAGATAATTTATTTACAAATCAACTGCCAGATGCATTCACTGACCTATCAAGAGTAACAAAATCTCACATTCCAGCTGCTAATGCTCCCATTCGAGTTGATGTCTCGATAGGACAATTGACTAATGCAAATGAGTCTAAACGACACTTAAAACGTAATAGATCAATCAATTCCAAAGATAAAAATCCTCGAAAAAGAAGAGGAGAAAATGATCAAATTAATCGCAATATGAAGGAAGCTACTCATGAAGAGCAGCAAGACATTACAATTGATAAAACCTTAGAAGAGGTTTAGGTACCTGAAAATAATAAAAATAAAGAGATCTCAGTCAGTCATGCCCCATCAAGAAAAATATGAAATCGAAATGATATAATTGTCGATAATATTTTTGTTTATAATATTGCTAATGAAATAATTCAATAAGATGAGGAACTTGAATCAAAATCTGTCAAAGAATATAGACAGAGAAATGATTGGCCAACATGAAAAAATACAATCAAAATTGAATTGACTTCACTTGAAAAATGCAAAGTTTTTGGACCTATAGTCCAAACACCTGAAGGTATAAAGCTAATGGGGTACAAATGAATTTTTGTGCAAAAACAAAATGAGAAAAATGAAGTCGTAAGATATAAAGACGACTTGTGGCACAGGAATTTTCATAAAGGCCCGGCATTGATTATATGGAGATTTATTCTCTGGTGGTGGATGCAATCACCTTCAGGTATCTTATTAATTTGATAATTCGTGAAAAACTTGATATGCATCTGATGGACGTTGTCATAGCCTATTTATATGGCTCATTAGACAATGATATTTATATAAAAATTTCTGAAGGATTCAAAATGCCTGATGTGTATAAATGTTCTCAAAAAAAATTGTTCAATCAAGCTTCAGAAATCCTTATACGAATTAAAACAATCAGGTCGCATGTGGTATAATCGCCTTAGCGAATACCTATTAAAATAAGAATATAAAAATGACTCAATCTGTCCTTGTGTTTTTATTAAAAGGTCTGGATCTGAATTTGTCATAATAGTTGTATATGTTAATGACTTGAATATCATTGAAACTCTGGAAGAGCTTCCAAAGAAAATAGAATATTTGAAAAGGAAATTTAAAATGAAAGACCTCGGAAAGATAAAATTTTATCTTGATCTACAAATTGAATATTTTACGAATAGAATCTTTGTCCATCAATCCACATATAATGAAAATATTTTAAAGAGATTTTATATGGATAAAGCACATTGTACTTATTACCCCGATGATTGTGAGATCACTTGATATTAATAAAGATCCATTTCGACCTCATGAAAATGATGAAAAACTTGTTGGTACTGAAATATCATATCTTAGTGCAATTGGGGCATTAATGTATCTTGCTAGTAATTCACGATCAGATATATCTTTTGTTGTATTTTTATTAGTAAGATCTAGTTCTTCTCAAACACAAAGACATTGGAATGACATTAAGCATATATTTAGATGTCTCCGAAGAACTATTGATATGGGATTATTTTGCTCAAATGAGTACGATTCATAATTAATTGGTTATGCAGATGTAGGATATTTGTCTGACCCACATAAAGGTTAATCTCAGACAAGTTATTTGTTTACATGTGGAGGTATATCTATATTATGACGTTCAACAAAATAAACCATGACTGTTACATCTTTAAATCATGCAGAGATAATAGCCATTCATGAAGCAAGTCGAGAATGCATCTGATTGAGGTCAATAACTTAACACATTCAGAAAATACATAGCCTTACTTTGAAAAAGAATATTTCAATAATATTGTATGAAGACAACGTCACATGCATCAATTAAGAGGAGGATACATCAAAGGAGAAAGAACAAAACATATTTCACCAAAATTATTCTTTACTCGTGATCTTCAAAAGACGGATGAAATAGATGTTCAACAAATTCGTTCAAGCGATAATCTAGCAGATATGTTCACTAAAGCATTGCCAACATCAACATTTGAGAAGTTGAGATACAAGATTGGGATGCGTCGTTTTCTAAATATTAAGTGATATTTTTATTAGGGGGAGTAAATACGCATTGTATTCTTTTTCCCTTAACTAAGGTTTTATCCTACTGAATTTTTCTGGTAAGGTATTTAATGAGGTAGCAAACAATACGTATTACAAATCGTTGTGTACATCTTATTTTCTTTAAAAAAAATTTTTTACACAAACATCTAAGGGGAGTAGTGTAAATAAGTTATTTCTTCTGTGGTTGTTCGCATACTACACGTACTACATTGTAAATAAGTTATTTCTTTTGTGGATGTTCATATACTACACATACTATTATAATATGTAAAGAAGTTATTTCTTTTGTGGATATATTTTCACATACTACATATACTATTATCTATAAAAGACATTATATACTATATGTAAAAATACATAAAAAAAAAAAAATTCTTATATCTATAGGTCTCTCTTCCCTCCTTTTATTTTAGTGTATTTATTTACAACAATAAAGTATTAATAAATTGTTTGTTTTTGGGTCCCGAGGAGGGAGTATGATTTAACGGTAATAAAGAGGGATGGCTATAGTGACGGGGGGTCGTGGTGTCTCACATTCACAGGCAGTGGCCGACCGAAAGACCAATTAAAAATTTGCTAATGTGAAATTGACTGAAACTTAATCATTAGGATTCCATTTTGTTATTTTTCCTATATATTATAATTTTCTAGTACTCTACTTTCTTCCGCTCTGACAATATAACATTATTTTGATTTAGCATATTTGTTTTGGTATGATGTTAATTAGTTTAATCTAAGGGTTTTTAGTCAATTAATTTTCTAATCAATATTTAGTAAATGTTTGATCATACATTTTAAATATTATTCATTTTATATAAAATTTATGAAATTAGAATTGAAGATATTTGTTACTTTTTTGTGAAGGAGAAAGAAGGTGCTTTGTTTAGAATTTCTACAAATGGAGTTGAAAAATAAACTTAAAACACTTTTTAAATTTGGAATTCAATTCTGAGTTGGATTTGAAACTTTAATGACCTAACAAATAACAATAATTTTGAGATAAAATGAAAAATTATTTTTAAAAATAAATTTCATAGACACAAACAACTAAATGCTTATAACATGATGATACTAAATTACCCAAAGAAAAAAAAGAAGATGGTGATACTAACCATAAGTAGCAATACAATATAGGTATACTGTAAGGGGTCCTTTGATTGTTGGTTAGTTACATAAGTAATTAGTTAAAAATATTAACTATGCAAGAATTAGTCAATTACTTGAAAAAAATTATAATAGATGGATTAATTATGTAAAGATCAGTTATACATAATTTATCACTCAAAATCAAGAAATTATTCATCAAGTTTAAATCTTTTTAAGTTCAAAAATCAATAAAAGATAATAACAAGATTCGAACTTTTATAAACTTTTTCGTGTATTAAATAATTATATTTTTATCTGAATTTATAATTAAGTAGAGCCATTTTTCTACTTAATACTTATCAAAGGACGACTAATATTGACTACAAAATCTCGAGAATAAATGAAGATTGTGGTAGAGTGATAAATACTTGTTCAGTTTTAATGAGAAATTTTGAATTTGAGTTCTCATGATATAAAGTCAACTTTATTAGGGAATACTTTACCCCTAATATAAAATGTTTCGACACAACTCTAAATTTATTTTAATTTCAATATAAATATGAAACACTAATAAAAAATCAAATGCAAAGTTGGCAAGAGTTTGATTTGATGCCCACTTTTGAAAGACATTTTATGAAGTTAGTGGGCTTCATATCCGTCCTGTCTAGCCAATCATTGCAATTAACTTTATTAATTGGTCCGTTTTAAATTGATTGATTTATTTTAATTTATCACACATTATAAAAAAAATAAAAAATTACTAAAAGATAAAAGAATTATTCCTTCTTAAACGAATTAAAAAAGAAAAATTACCAAACAAGTTAAAACAACGAAAGTGTTATAAATGTTTACATTATAATGAATGTCTATCAATATCTAATAAGATCTAGTTGATATCTATCAGGATTTGAAATATCTGTGTTTTAGTCAGAAACTAAGAGGGGTTTTATTCATTGTATTATCAATTTTATGATAGCTTATCCCTAAAGAGAATTAAGAATTAATCTCTCTATTCTCTCTACTCTTCTTCTCTCTATTCTCTCTACTCTTCTTCTTTATTCTTTCTTATTTTATAACACGTTATGAGTACGAGAATCTGCAAAATAAGGTGAGATTGTAAATCTAAAGGTCAAGGTTAGTAATTCCTTATGTTATTTGTATTTTTCTATTAATGATATAATTATTGTTGGATTTGAGAAAAAATAATTGATTTAGAATCATTTATGTTTTAAACTCATTCCCCAAGAATGGAATATAATCGTGTCTTAAGCCTATGTCTACGACATATCAACAAATGGCAGATGCAAGAGACAGAAAAAATAGAATCATCAAACAGCTTTTCATATTCCTTCTTACCCATTCGTGTATACTGTGAGGAGAGAATTTGATTTCTTGATATAACTAACTAATGAGACATAATGAGACATACTTTAACTGTTATCGTTATACAGAATACTGGAATTTGCTTATATTTGTTCATGAAGAACCATATTATTAAAAAATATGATGATGAATTTAAGTTTCATCTCATTAAGAGGGTAAGACGTTGGGTGAAAAGTTCCAATGCACCATGATGATAAGATGTTGGGTCAAGTCCTATCAAGTTATAGCCTAAGACGCCTTTATATGGATAAGATATTGAGTTTGAATCTCAATGCATCATATTGATGATATTATGATGCTAAGGCAAAATAATGGGTATTTGGTGAACATGTCCCATTAAATATACTACATTCCTTGAATTGAATGTGGTAGTAATAAATCATATGTTTGCCTCAATTTGCTTTTGAAGTAGCTATCATAATTTGGTACGCTTAAGGCGTGATTATATTCTATTCCTGAGAATAAGAATTTCGATTATTATAAATACAGATCTATACCCTGGGTGTGAATGTGACTGTATATACATTCGAATGTGTTCTTAATTGTGAAGATACACAATCTACCTTCAAAAGAGATGAAATAATTAGTTGGAGGATTGAATATCTTTTGAAATAATTGGAAAATTGAATATCTCCAAGTTACTATGATAAGAAATACGAATGTGAAAAGTTACCTAATCATGATGAAATCACATGCCATAATAAACTAAGAGTTTATTATTTATTGATACGAAATTCATGCAATAGTAAACCTGATGTTTACTAAAGAATTTTTGCACATGTTATGGTAACTTGGAGTTACTAATACAAATCACTTAATCTATTGACATAAATAATTTGCGATTATGAAGATTTGCATATTGAGTATTAGACATATGTTGAAGAAATAAAAGATTCTTCAAGAATTGTTTGTGTTGCTTGTTCTCATGAAAAATCGGTTGGACCAACTAATTTTGGGATTGAATCCCTCAAAATCTAAAAAGTATAAAAGGTGAATATGGACCCGTTCACTTACTATGCGATATTTTGAAAAGATGCATCAATATAAGATAATCACATGTACATTTATTATCAACTTGCAGTTTGACATTCATAAAGTTGCTTACTCAATAAAATTGAGATAAAAGCATAATTTTCAGATTGTGCAATCAAGACAAATCATCTTGATGATGATGGTTTGGCATTAAACACCTTCAATAAATAGCTAAACCATTGCTAATAAGGACAAAACTTCATGTTTTGGTCTGAAATATGATATGTTGCATACAATAACACTTGTATGCATTAGACCAATAAATTATGATTATTTATTTTCTCTCAATTGGTTCAAGGTTAGGAACCAAATATTTCATCTAATAGTTTTGATGTGCGGTATACGATTAATGAATATACCATGATGCACAAAGATGGATTCCTCAAAAAAGATAGAGGGTGAATGTTAGTTTTCCTAACATAAGCAGGAGATTATAAGTAGTCATGAAATATGTTAGGAATTATCATCAGATCTTCATTCAAAAAATGATTTAAGTCAAATGCCGGAAGCATCTGTTGATTCAAATTTAGTATCATATTTAAGCTACAAGTGCTCCTATCTTGCATTCTTAAAGAACAAAGTCTATGCATGCATGAAGCGTGGTAGACTAATCGGTTCCAAATGAAATAATACTTGAAAAATAAGGAGCAAATAATCATAATAAGAAGGCAATGTGCTTTTGAAGAGCCTACGACATAACACTTCATGAAATCTTATGAGAGGTTCAGGTACCTGAAAATAATGAAGTGATGAGATCTCAAAATGTTATGTTGCATTATGAACCGATACGAAATAATATATCACCAATATCTTTAATACAATATTGACGCAATATTGTGAAAGATCACGAGAATCTGAATTCTACTTTTATTTAAACATGCTAACATAGAAGTATTTATCAAGTGACATGAAAGGATGCATCTTGGTAAGCGTAAAACTTATGTGATTTGCAGTCCAGACACTTGAAGATGTCACACATGAAATGTTGAATATTGTCACTTGACAAAATTTATATGAAAACTTCTTTAAGGATTCAAAATATAAAAGTTTCTGGGAAACTTATTGATAATCCTTATATTGTAAAAGTTTATAACTTGAAAATTATTGAAACTCTTGGAGAGTTTTCAAAGCAATAGATTATTTGCTGAAATGAGAAATATACCGAATTAGATTGGTTGTGAAGTACCATATCTTAGTGCAAGTGGTGCATTAATGTACCTTGCAAATACTACAAGGCCCGAGATAGCCTTTTCAGTCAATGTGTTAGCAAGGTATATTTCTACTCCTACTAGGAGACATCAGAGTGGACTAAAACATATGAGTTTGTTTTACTCTAAAGATTGCAGTCCCGATCTTATTGGTCATGTTGATGTTGGATACTTATCTGACCCACATAAAACTCAATTTCCAACAGGCTATGTGTTCATATGTGGTGGTACTGTCATATCTTGGAGATATACAAAGTAGTCTATTATAGCCACTTCATTGAATCATGCTGAGATAATAGCTATTCATAAAGCAAGCCGAGAATATGTATGGTTGAGGTCCATGATACATCTCATTCGAGAAAAATGTGGTGTGAAATATGACAATCTACCCACAATTTTATACAGAGACAATGCAACATACATAGCACATCTTAAGAGAGGGTTCATAAAATGAGAAAGAACGAAGCACACTTCATCAAAGCTTTTTTATATACATGAGCTCCAAAAGAATGGTGAAATTAATGTGCAACAGATTCGTTTAAGTGACAATATGGCTGATTTATTCATCAAGTCTCCTCCAATTACAACTTTCAAGAAGATGGTGCACAAGATCGGGATGCAAAAGTTCATTGATGTTCTCGTCAGGGGGAGCAAATACGCGTTGTACTCTTTTTCCCTTTCAAGGTTTTGTCTCACTGGATTTTCTTTGTAAGGTTTTTAATGAGGAAGCCTGTATGCATATTGTTAGAGATGTGTACTCTTTTTCTTTCACTAAATTTTTTTCCCACTGAGTTTTTTCTAGTAAGGTTTCAACGAGGCACATTATCTATCTAGACATTCAAAGGAGAGTGTTATAAATGTATTTACATTATATTGAATGTCTATCAAGATCTAATAAGATCTAGTTGATATCTATCAGATTTGAAGTATCTGTCTTTTAGTCAGAAACTAGGAATATTTTCCCCTATTAAAGGGGTTTTATTCATTGTGTTATCAATCTTATGATAGCTCATCCCTCATCAAGATAAATAAGAACTAATCTCTTTATTCTCCCTACTCTTCTTCTCTCTATTCTCTCTACTTTTCTTCTTTATTCTTTCTTGTTTTATAACAGCAAGTAATTATATTTCTTTGTCATTATTCTTTGGTCATATCAGGCAAATTCTACAAGTTTCATGTACGTACCCTTTCTTTCATTTGTATGTTTGAGATCTCAATTTCTAGAGATTACTCTTACATTAAAGTTCAAATTTTGAATTACAGTGAATTTTTATGCTTGAAAATTGTGTAAATTTGGAGTAATATTATTAGCAAAATGGTGCTCAGTATTTTTAAATATCTCATAGAAAACATCACATCATTGTTTCATAAAAATGTCTATCTTCAAGATAAGATTATAGAATAAGTTTTAAATCTGTTCACTTCATTTCACAAAATATATTTCCGTGACAATGTCAGCCCGCTTGTAAATGGAAAATCGCATATTACTTGAAGGCTAGCTAGCTCCTTCTCCTTGTACATATTTACTGGAATTGCGACCGTTGAACATGTCATTCTTCACGTCAATCGTAGGTTATTGTCTATCATACATCACTCTTTCATTACTAAACGAGAAATTAATTAGTTTTGGTAATCTTTCTTAATCGATGATTACATGCATCTTACTAAAATTAACAATTTGCTGCATGGTGAAATTTTAATATGTTGGGAGAAACTCAGCAATAGTCTTGGGATTTGGTAAGTGGTGATGAGATCTTCGTGTTTGGTAAAGTTTGGTGGTACAGAGTTGGCCAAGTTGATGTGATATTATCCCAATTGTCTTTGAGATAAGGTTGTTAAGTGGGCCGAGTCGGGTCAATTCAGAATCGATCCGTTAATTTAGCCAGGTTGTGGGTCGGGTCTGGATTGTGATTAAGTGGACCGGGTTGGGTTTGGGTTTAACAGTAAAATTTTTAAAAATAATCCTAACTCGGCCCACTTAATCCAACCCGATCAAACCCACCTAAACCCGATTAAAAATTCGGTCAAAAATAAAAAAATTTAATATACACTATATATATCCACCAATATACATTTTAAATACGTTAAACAATATATATACACTATATATATAGTATATACTACATTAGAATTTAAAAAATATATACACAATTACACATATATATGTAACATTCAATATATACGACTATACGTACTACTTTAAATAAAACATATACTACAATATATATAATTATATATATAGTTATATACTAATTACTAATTTATAAAACATATACATATGTATACGTTAAATATATACGTCTATAGAAGATATATACACTACACATATATACGTACAATTCAATCTATATGTACTACTTTAAATAAAACATATACTACAATATATATATATATATATATATATATATATATATATATATATATATATATATACTACAATATATATATAGTTATATACTAATTTATAAAACATATAAACATGTATACATTAAATATACACGTCTATAGAAGATATATACACATATATACGCACCATTCAATATATATGTACTACTTTAAGTAAAATATATACTACAATATATATATATATATATATATATAGTTATATAGTTATATATTAATTTATAAAACATATACACTTGTACACATTAAATGTACACATCTATAGAAGATATATACACAAATATACAAAATATATGCTACTTAATATAATAAATTAATAATACTTGATAGTAAATTAATAATATATTAAAAGTAAGTTTTTAATCTAAACTAGAAATTCAATTTAAATCATTAAATGAAAAAAAATTACAAAGTAAGGACTAAGAAGTGAATGAATGTTGAATTTTATTGATTGCAAAATGATTCAAAATTTATAATTTACATGAATGAAAAATCTACAAACTATGCATCATTTTTTTCAACTCATTCATGTTAATATTAACGGGAACTTGCATAGGATAGTTAAAGTCAACGGGGGTATAACCATGCATTGGACTTGATTCTGCTGAGTTCTCTCGTGAAGTCATAATTTCTTTAAGTTTCTGCTCGTCGTTCGGCTCCGCTTCCATTCCTTGATTTCTTCTTTCCTCTCTAATCCAATCTCTGAGGCAAACTAGAACATTCATTGCATTGCTTCCTAATGAGTATCGATTGTCTCTAAGTTGTTGTTGTCCCTGACTAAAAGTGCTCTCTGATGCAACATTGGAACATTCAAGATATCTCTAGCTAATCTTGAAAGCACAGGATATTGTGTTTCATTACTCCTCCACCAATCCAACATATTGATCCATCGTCGAAGATAATACTTAAGCTCTTCCCGATAAGTTGATGTGTAAGCTTTCTCATCAACACTATTCCAATAAGGTAAATCATAAAAGGAATCAGAAAAACCACTATATGCCGGCCTTTTAGAAAATGGCTCCTCGGGAGATGAGGAGCGACAGTTGAAGTGATATGTGTCGGTACAGCTAAATCAACTAAATCAGCATAGTGGTTATATAATTTATCTATGTAAGCATTCACATCATCCATAGCCGTCCACAAATCAAGTTGTACTTGTTCAAAATTATTGTTAGTATTTATTTCTAAGTTAGCATAAGTAAGAGTACTAAAGTGGCACACAGTATTATATTTCATGCACGGATTTAGCATAACACCAACCAAGTAAATAGGGGGAATCGAAATTTTTTTTTCAAATTTAGTAAATATGGCATCAACAGTTTCTTTATAACCTTCTTTATTTTTATATTCTTTGAGCAAATCAGAAATATTGGCTATATATGCCAAAATATTACAAATAGTCGGATAATAAGCATCAAAAAATTCAACCGTAGCTATATAAATTTTTTCTAAAACCTTAACAAGATCATTAATTACAACCCAATCAGAATCATGTAGCATGCAATCAGCAGAATTAGCAAATGAATCACAATGTTGGTTAAAAGCTAGTGTAATAGGATCTCTATATTTATAACAAGTTTTTAAAAAATCATACGTAGAATTCCATCTAATATCAATCTCCTCGGGCATCAATATCAGTGCGAGTCCATTTTCTTGACATTTAACTTTAAATTCTCTAATTCTTTTTCTTCGATTATTTCCTTGAATAAAACCAACAGTAAGATGAATTTTTTCAATATAAAGCTCAAAAAACTCAAGACCATCTTTTACAATTAAATTATATATATGACATGCATACTTAATATGAAAAATTTCAGGTAACGATGGAGATAACTTAGATTTTAACTTTGTTATAGCAGTCTTGTTGTTAGAAGCCTTATCAAAAGCAATACATAAGATTTTATTTTCGATACCATAAAATTCTGCAACTTTAACAATCGAATCAGCAATAAAATCTCCAGTATGTTTACGATCTTCATCATATAAAAAAACAAGAATACGTTTTTGCATCATAAAATTACTATCCATCCAGTAACAAGTAACGGTTAAATAATCATTTTTATTTACAGCACGACCAAGATTAGAAGTTAGGGACATCTACATTGAATATTTTTTTAACAATGTTGATAAATAAAAATAATATTGTGAATGAAGTCTAAAAATATCAGACCGACAAGTACTTCTAGGAATACCATTAAACATAAGATTATAAATTGCTTGAATATAATGAATAAAGACATTAAAAGAAGGAAAACTAAAAGGCAAACAACCCACAACTACAATTTTTGCTATTTCTTCCCGGTTCCTCAATTTATTTTACTTCTTAATTACATGACCAGTTGTTGGGTCCATTCTAGCTTGTGTGGGCCCACCAACAGCCTCACCTCCTTTTGCAACTTGTAACTCTCTTTTGTGAAGCTCCTCTATATATCTCGTTAACGTACCCATACCCCCTTGTTTGCCCCCCTCTTTTATGTTTATATATTTTTTGACAAATATTGCATTGCACCTCAATATTTGATATACATTAAAAAAATTGTCATACAATACTAGTTGTTTTACGATCTCTTGAGACACGGGGAAGGAGATTAACCGATTCTGATCTAACGTTTGCATTTTCTGCTGCGGGTTTCTCACCAATATTTTCATCATCTTCATCTAAATTAACCGCATCTACTTCATTTTCTTCTTCTATACCGTAATTTTTTTGAGCTTCTACATAATCCAGATCGTGAGCACCGACACCTATTTCGTCCTCAAAAGGTGTACCAAGCAATACCAGAGGCGAAGACACACGGGTATATCTACTACTTGAAGTACCTCTACCACTAGTAATTCGCTTTTTGCTACCACTACCACTTCCGAGACAAAAAAATTTAACACCTTTAGTGGCAAGGTTTCTTAATTTATCCATAATATAAATTAAACTAAAAAAATTCAAAACACAAATATAATAAAATTAAATATTCAACAATTAATATACTAATTAAAAATTAAATGTAAGAGATGGAACGATAATACCAAATTTTAAAAGTATCCGAAAGTTGCGACTTTAGAAACTTCCACTCGTACTTTGTAATTGCAAAATTAAAAAATTAAAGTGAGCACTTTAGGAATTTAAATATATAGAATATTTGAGAATTGAGAGAGAATGAGATTTGAGAGAATGAAAATTTGTGTGAAAAATGATTTGAGAGTGTAGGATATTTATAAAAAAAAAATTGGGATTAAAAAAATATTTAAAATAATAAAAAAATTATTAAAAAAGGTCAATTGAGCCGTTTTAAGGGCCCAAACGGTAATATAGCCGTTGGGCCCAACAGTTAAATTTTGACCAAATCCAAATTTAAAAAAATAAATATTTGGACCGATTAATCGATGGGCCTAAACCAGATTTAGTCCAAGCTGGATTAATCGAGCCCAAACCAAAAAAATAACCGCCCGTTTGAATTTACTCATATAGGAAGTTTTTTGAGTTGGTGGGATTCTTAAATAAAAATTCACTTATTATATCTGTCACTTTTGGAGGATCCAAATTAGCAATTTTACAAAACTTATTAGTTTATATCAAATCAATAAATATAATACGTGACATGCATACCCACATTTATCTAGATAACTACGACTGAGGAATGTGTATTTTTATTATTTGTAACTGCTAAGATTAATTTCATTGATTGATATAACGCAAAAAGAATAAATATATCAAAAAACTATAATAAATGGTATGTATATATCTTTGGTCATATTTTAGGTACATATATGTTCTTATCGTTAATAAAATGGTACGTATATGCGTCTCACACTAACGTTAGGGGCATATGTGTACCCAAAGTATGATAGAGGATATATACATACTATTTATCATAGTTTGGGTATATCTATCCCTTTTTCATTTTAATTTTTTATTCCAAATAATTAATCCAAACTCACTATCTGACCCAATAAATCTACTACCTAACTTGGTCCCAATTAAAATCCAAGAAACACCTATCTAACAGACGCGTTTTTCCAACCCCTATAATGATATACACACACAATACAGTAGCACTCACTAATATCAATTTTAAAAAATTATTAACTCATAATACCGAAAAACAACACCAAATAAATTGAACTCCTCATGTTTCAACTTACAGCGAAATTTTGTTGGAAAAACACCACCCACCACCTGTCAACACTGCATAGCCACCGTCTCCGTCGAATCGAAAACACTTCACGGCGAACCGTCGCCTCACCTCTAGCTCCACCTACCTCCGACCTAATCTCCACTCCTTCCGACCAGTAAATACCAACTAGCAGGAACGACCAATCACTATAATTTGATTGAGATACACGTTTAAGAGAAAAACAGAGAAAGTATCAAGTTTGGAATAAAAAATAGAGGTCGGATCGAGTTGATTTGTAATGTGGTTTAATGGATTTATTAGGTCAGATAGTGGGTTTGAGTTAATTATTTGGGATAAAAAAATTAAAATGAGAAGGGACAAATAAACCCTCTAATTATGATAATTGGTACATATACATCATCCGTCATACTTTGGATACATACACCCCTGTCGTTAGTGTAAGGGGCATATACGTACCATTTCACTAACGATAGGAGCATATATGTTTTCAAAGTATGATCGAGGATATATATGTACCATTTATTATAGTTCGACGTATATTTATCCCTTTTCCATTGATATAATAATCAAAAGTGATAAGTTTTTACCACAAAGAAGAGTACGAAATACTTTATTAACCATTTCATTTTAAATATTTAATTGTTAATATTAATATCAAATCAATAATTTACTTTTTGTATTGCGAATTTGACATTATTGGGAGAGGTTCGTTAGAAGAATTTTAATTTTAATTCAATTAAAGTCAAACCCTGAAGCCTTATTGGATGGCATTTTTAGGAGAGTTTGGTTATAGTAGTTCTAATTAAGTAAACTCTAACTTATATTATTGGATGACAGTATATTGGGAGGTTAATTGGTTACAAATGTTCCAATTCAAGTCAAAATTCCAAAGTCTGGGACCAATTTCAAAATATAGCAGAAGTAAATAAAAAAGAGAAATTGAGATAAATAGCCGTTCATTAAAATAATAGTCAATATATATTATCATCATCATCATCATTATCATTATCATTACTAATATATAAGTGAGGATAAGCTGCTGAAGCAGGCAACTTGTAGATGACGTGCCTGCTTCAGCAGATTCAAGTGTGATTTTACTTTCATCTCTAATTAATTATTATAAGTTATTTACTTATTAAAAAATTGATAATATTTAATTTTTAAAAAGTAAAATAGATATTTATGACATGCCTGCTTCAACTCTTCAATCGTGATTTTATTATATCATCCCTAATTAATTAGTATACGTCATTTACATATTAAGAAATTAATTATATTTAATTTATACTAATATATAAGTGAGCATAAGCTGCTAAAGCAGGCAGCTTGTGGACGACGTGACTGCTTCAGTAGCTTTAAGTGTGATTTTACTATCATCCCTAATTAATTATTATAAGTTATTTACGTATTAAAAAATTAATAATATTTAATTATAAAGAATTAAAATATATATTTATGACATGTCTGCTTCAACTCTTCAATCGTGATTTTATTATATCATCCCTAATTAATTAGTATAAGTTATTTACACATTAAAAAATTAATAATATTTAATTTAAAAAAAGTAAAATAGATATTTATGACATACCTGTTTCAACCGTGATTTTACTATATCATCCCTAATTAATTATTATTAGTCATTTATGTATTAAAAATTAATAATATTTAAAATGTAAAATTGATATTTATGATATGTCTGTTTCAGCTGCTTCAACCGTAATTTTTACTATATCATCTCTAATTAATTATTCTAAGTCATTTACATATTAGAAAATTAATAATATTTAATTAAAAAAGAACAACAGACATTTATGACATGTCTACTTGAATTGCTTCAACTGTGATGTATCACCCCTAATTAATTATTATAAATCATCTAAGCACTAGAAAATTAATAATATTTCAAAAAAATAAATTAAAATAGACATAAAATTCTAAGTTAATATTTGATGTTTTAAATTAACTTGATGACTTATATGAGATACACTTACATTTTTCTTTCACAAGTGTTTTTTGTAGTATTTTTATTATATTGCTTCTAATTAGTTAATTATTGATGTTTTATATTAACTTGACAATTTATATGGGGTCCACTTATTTTTTTTTTTACAAGTACTTTTTACATTAATTTTATTATATCACTTATAAATAGTTATTATAAGTCTTTAAATATTAGATTATAAATAATATTTAATAACAAGAATAAAATAGATAAGAAATTATAAATTAAAAATAATTGGATGGAGTACTTTGCAATAGTAATATCTATGTAAAAAAAAATAAATTAAAGTAGTATATCTAATGAGATCTAAATGATTAGATTCAAACAAAAAATTAAATACATAGTTATGAGCTAAGATCTAAATGATCAAAACAATAATTTTTATTAGGTAAAACTAAATGAAACATAAAATACGACAACAATGAAATTAAATTATAATTTTTAACTACTTTTTCGTTTCGGTGGTCGACATGCTGGTCAACCACTTGCTTCGTGATTTTACTATATCACTCTTAATTAATTATTATATGTTAATTATGTATTAAAAAATTAATAATATTTAATAAAAATAAAATAGACATTTATGACATGTCTTCTTTAGTTTCTTCAAGCGTAATTTTACTATATTATTTCTAATTAATTATAATAAGTCATCTAAGTATTTAAAAATTCATAATATTTAATAAAAAAGATAAAATAGACATAACATGATAAATTAACTTGACATCTTATACGAGTCCCTCTTAAATTATTTTCACAAATATTTTTATAGAAATTTTATTATATCAATTTTAATTAGTTATTATAAGTCAATTAAGATATGCCTGCTTCGCTATTTCGATCATAATATTTCGTTAAATCTTAAAATTATATCAGTTTTAGTTAAATTGGAACAGAAAAAAAACATTACAAATCAAAATAATAAAAAAAATTAAATTATTTAAAATTATTTAATTTTTTAGGCCACTTCATGCATAAATATATTTTCTCAACACTTAATGAAAGATCTACATTTTAGGTAGTAAAACTATCGGAAGAATATAAACTGCGGTTAAATTTCTAAATACACTCATATTATATATAAATATATAAAATAACTAATTATGACGACTTATTTCACTGCTTTCATAATAATTTTAAAAATTTAATCTTAGCATGTTGGGCGCCCGTTCTGAGCACGGGCCTATCGCCACTAGTTACTACTATTAATAATTATGAAGAAGCAGACAACTCTTCGTCAACATGCCTACTTCTTCACCTACTTCAGCTGCTTCGTGATTTTACTATATTATCCATAATTAATTATTTTAAGTCATTTACATATCAAAAAATTTATAGTATTTAATACAGAGAAAAGTAAAATAGACATTTATGACATGTCTGTTTCATTTGCTTCAATGGTAGTTTTATTATATCACTTCTAATTAATTATTATAAGTCATTTAACTATTTAATAATATCTAATAAATTTACTACTATTAATAAGTGTGAAGAAGCAGGCAACTCTTCGTCAACATACCTGCTTCTTCACCTGCTTTAATTGCCCCGTGATTTTACTATATTATCCCTAATTGATTATTTTAAGTCATTTACATATAAGAAAATTAATAATATTTAATATAAAAAAGGTAAAATAGATGTTTATGACATGTCTGTTTCAGCTGCTTCTCGCAGTTTTATTATACCACCTCTAATTAATTATTATAAGTCATTTAAATATTAAAAAATTAATAATATTTAATAAATAGTAAAATAGACATAAATGATAAATTAATTTTTGATGTTTTAAATTAATAGGACATCTTGTATGAGACTCATTTAAATTTTTTCCACAAGTATATTTGCTCTTAATTTTACTATATTACCCCTAATTAATTATTGTAAGTCATTTACATATAAGAAAATTAATAATATTTAATAAAATAGACATTTGTGGCATGTCTGTTTCAGTTGTTTCAACCGTAATTTTAGCATACCTCCCCTAATTAATTATTATAATTCATTTAGGTATTAAAAAATTAATAATATTTATTAAAAATATAAATGACATAAAATGATAAATTAATTCTTGATGTTTTAAATTAACATGACATCTTATATGAGGCTCATTTAAATTTTTTTCACAAATATGTTTTTATAGTAATTTTTCTATATCGTCATTTAGGACATATCCACTTCGCTACTTCAATCATACAATTTGATTGGCTTTCAAAATTATTTTAGCGACGCTTAAATTAGAATAGAAGAAAAAGTATTATAAATCATAATAATTAAAAACTTAAATTATTTTAAGAATATGATTGACGATCAATGCAACAAAAATTTTGACAAGGAGAGTAACATATATTATTTGAAAATTATATAAAAAATATTATAAATTACAATAGCTAACAATTTCAAATACCTAAAAATATATTTAAAATATGATTGATTATCTAAATTATATTTGTGTCACATAAATCCAGGGGTAATCTTGATATTTTATAGTTTGCATGTTTTAATGTTTAAATTTAGTAATTTATTGATCCAAATGATGTTTTTCGAATTTCACATGTTTTGAAAATTTAGTACTTTGTTTATTTTAATTTATTTATTTTATTTTGGTAAAATATTATATATTTAAAAGTTATGCAAAAAATAATAATTATGTTATAACTATTAACATCTTATAATAGTTTAAAAACATATAGTAAAAAATATGATTGACTTTTAAAATTTTAATAGTGTCACATAAGTTGCGATAAAGCAAGTAACATAAATTGTTTGATGATTACGTAAAAGTATTATAAATCACAATGATTAAAAACTTAAATTATTTAAAAATATATATTAATAAAAATTTGATTGATATTCCAAATGTTATTTGTGCTGCATAAATTGAGATAACACAGATAACATATGTTGGGACTGTGCTAGCACGGGCTTCAACATCTAGTATCTTACAAGAGGGAATGGCAAGGAGAAGTAGGCAGGTCTTCGTCAACATGTCTGCTTCTCCTGCCTTCTTCATAAGTTACTTCCTTTGTATTTTCTTATTATGTCATTTGTAATTAATTATTATAAGTTATTTATGTATTAGAAAATTAATAATATTTAATAAAAAAGTAAAATAAATATTTATAACATGTCCGCTTCAGCTACTTCACCCATAATTTGACTGTATCACCCATAGTTAATTATTAGAAGTCATTCAAATATTAAAAAATTATTATAAAGCCATCTAAATATTAAAAAATTAATAATATTTAATGTTAAATTTACTTGACGTTTTATATGAGACCTATTTAATTTTTTTCCACAACTATTTTTGTATAGTAATTTTGTTGTATCACTTCTAATTAGACATGTCTGTTCGTTGTTTCAATCGTGATTTTACTATGTCACTCCTAATTAATTATTATGACCATTTAAGCATGTATCAATTAATAATATTTGATAAAAAAGGTAAAATAGATACAAATAATAAGTTAATCAAAAATAATTCACAAGTATTTTTTATAGTAATTTTGCTATATCACTTCTAATTAGTTGTTGTGAGTCATTAAGACATGTCTGCTTTGCTGCTTCAATCGTAACTTTACCATATCACCCATAATTAATTATTATGTTCATCTAAGCATTATGATACTTAAATTGGAATAAAAGAAAAAATATTACATATCACAATAATTTAAAACTTAAATTATTTAAAAAATGTAATGACTATCAATGCCACAAAAGTTTGGACAACGAGAGCGATATATATTATTTAAAAATTACATAAAAAGTATTATAAATTACAATAATTAACAACTTAAAATATCTATAAAAAAAATCTATTATATATATTTTTAAAAAATATAATGACAATAATCAAAACAAATTTTTAAAAAATAATATATATATATATATATATATATATATATATATATATATTAAAATTTAATTAAAAAAAAACACCCCTACATGAAGCCCAAAAAAAATAATAACTTTTTCTTAAAAAAACCATTCTCCCTTAGAAGACTTTACAATAGATAAAATCATTTAATCTTTTTCCTTATATATATATTAAAATATAATTAAAAAAAACACCCCTACGTGAAATCGAAAAAAAAAATAATAACTTTTTCTAAAAAAACATTCTCTCTTAGAAGACTTTACAATAGATAAAATCATTTAATCCTTTTCCTTTAATTTTTATTTTATTAAATAAATATATAGAATGGAATTAAGAGTCCTAAAATATATAAATATGAAACCCGAAATATATAGGAAAATTAAGAGTCCTAAAATATATGACAGAAAATTAAGAGTCCTAAAATAGAAAAAATATATTTCTTGAAAAAAAATAAAATTACCATAAATATAGCTATTATGATGTACCATAAATTACTTGATAATTTGGTACCAACCTAAAACTAAAAAAATAATAATTATAAAAAAAATCCACCCCTGACGTAAAACCCACAAAAACTATATAATAATAAAAAATTATAATTAGAAAAACTCAAAAATAATATAATAATAAAATGTTGTAATTAAAAAAATCTCAAAATAATATAATAATAAAATAAATTGTAACTAAAAAAAGTCCACCACTAAGTGAAAACTAAAAAAATAATATAATATAAAGGAGGAAACATTTTTGGACTTAAGTTTAATGTTAAGAATATTTTTGATCTAAATAGATGGATGAAGAGGTATTTTTAAACCAATAGAGGAAGAAAGATATTTTTGAGTATTTCTAATAAATTAAAGATATTTTTAAGCTTAAAAATAAAAGGAGAATATTTATCTACCATTTTCAATAGTTAAAGAGTATATTAAACCTTTTCTGTATAGTAAACGGATATCCAGTGATGTTTATCTTTATATTATTAAAAAGCAAACAATGGTGTTTTCTCGGTGTTTTCATGAGGACGTCTTTCAAGATATTGATTGATATCTGACTAGAATGAGTGCTTAATTTTTACTTTAAAGTGAGACCAAGTCAACCAGATAATTTCTCTCTCCTCTCATCTGGATCATTGTTAGTAAATAAAATAAAAATGATGAATTTCACTTAATTCCTCCAAGCTGGTGGTGCCTCGGTATGAAAACTTGCATTTTACGGCCTGTTTGGATGGTAGTTTGCCATGGTTTCATAATGTATGGTATGGTGTAGTATGGTATGGTATGGTATAGTATGGTATGGTACAGTAGCATGTTTGGATGGACTGTATCGTTCACTGCGGTTTAATAATAGATTTTTTGTTTGGTTTGATAGTATGGTACGGTATAGTAACAGATAAATTTACTAAAATGCCCTTAATTGAAATACATTTGAGATATCAACTCTTTTATCCATATCAGTGCTAGCGTAACCAGTTGTCCTTTCTTTCTTGATGTTTCTCATAGCTACCCGATGATCCTTTTAAGACGCCAAATTCACAAGGGTATTTGCTAAACAAAGGTTTGACGAACGCAAATTAATACAATCGGGAAGTACTTCCCAATCAATAAAATAATTGGTATACATATATGTATCTTAGAGTTCAAAAATCACTTTCCATGTATATGCTTTTTTTGCATTCACTCTGTTTCCCTCCATTTCAATTTTCAATTTTTTTTTGATCGAATTGAGTTTTTATTGGCATTAAAAACTACTATTACTAAATAATTGTGATCATTTTTCTCACTCTTTGAATTTTTATCTTGCTAACAGGAAGTCTTGCAATCTTCGATCTTGTTAAAAAATGCGTGGTCTTAACATGTATTTTGTTGATAAGGATAAAATAGAATTAAAAAAAATTATATAAGGGTATAGTTGGAAAAGAAAAATAAAAATCATGGCAAACCACAATTTGGTGGTTCAATAAATTGCTTCATTCCATGGTTATCAAACCATGGAATAGTAACATACCATACCACCATTTTTAGAAAATCATGGAAACAAACATGGTTCCCGTGGTAACCATATCATATCATACCATGGGAAACCACCATCCAAACAGGTTGTTAAGGTCATTTGGGTCGAATAATAATAGTGAGATTAGTTATGTTGATATTATTTTTATTGATGATTTAATTTGATGTATTTAAAATAATATATATTATATAATTTTAAATCAGTCAATTTCATTTTACCCCCTTAACATTTAAAAATTTGGGAATCAACGCTCCCGCCAAAAATTGAAAGGAAAGGATAACCCCCCTATTCAATATTTTCTGATGAAATTTTGCTTTTTCTTCCCACACTGGACACCGCTGTTGAGTAAAACAGGACTAGACTACCATCCACATTAGAAACTCGATGATGATTTAAACTTTTCATCCAAGAACAAAAATATATGCTCCCGCTTGCAGCTATCAATTATAATAGTTTCCTTGTGCTCTCTTGATCATCCAACATGATCAACTTTGGTGGATAATTAAATGCATCTTACACTTTTACAAAAGGCCAAAGGCATCGATAGACACTTAAACTTGTTGTCAAAATTCACTTAGATACCTAAACTAAGGCCTGTTCCTATCAGATCCCTAAACCCCCCACATTTTATTCCAATTGGGCTTTTTTTGCCTATGTGGCACTGCGCGTGCAGTGCCATCGTGGGAGGCGCGTGAGGAGCATTTTTTTTTACTAATTTATGAATAAAAAGATGCCAAGTGGCATTGAGGGCCCCCAAATTTTTTTAATAACAATTTTTTTTTTAAACATTAAAGGCCTCAAAAAACTTTTTAATAAAACAAAAAGCATTAGAGGGACCCCAATTTTTTTTATAATAAAACAAAATTTTAAAAAAAAAAAGCCTCCCCACAAAACCCCCCACCCCATCCGATACCCCTAGCCTCATTTTTTTTCTCTCCATTTCATCTTCTTCACCATTTTTCTTCTTCAATCTTTTTTTTTGCTAAACTTAATTCTCATACCATTTTTTCTACTTTTTCTCCTTTATTGTTCTTACTTTTGAATTTGATTTAAATTTTTTTTGTTGTTATTCTTATTCTTTTCCGCCATTAAAGTGCCGGAAAAAATGAAAGTTGGCCGGAAAAAATGAAAGTTTGCTACATATGAATTGTTGGATTTTCAACATATTATTCATCGTTTCATATCCCCACCCCACTCCGCATTTTTATTGTATCATAGTACCCCATCCCGCCCCATTGCTGCTATTTTGTTGATATGAATATGGTGGAAACTAATTATCAAGCTAAGAAGAAAATTAAGGTTCTTTCTTGTAATGTGAATATGTTTTTGTTGAGCTGTGTGTTAGTGTAAAATTTGAGAAATTATAAATTTATTTCATGGAGAAGAAAAGAAACGTTGGGGGGGCAGGGGGTGGGGGGGTGGGGAAAGGGAAGCAGATGAACGCTGGGGGAGGGAGGCTGGGGGTAGGTGGGGGAGTTTTATTTTCATCTTTTAAAAATTTTTATAATTTCTTTTTAATAATTATTTTTTTATTTTCATTTTTAAATAATTTTATAATTATTTTTTAATAATTTGGATCCTCAATGCAATTTTTTATTTTTATTTTTAAAAATTTTAAAATTTCTTTTAAATAATCAGTTTTTTTTTAAAATAATTTTATAATTATTTTTTCATAATTTGGATTCTCAATGCCATTTTTTATTTTTTAAAAAGTTTTATAATTTTTTTAATAATTAATTTATTATTTTTAAATAATTTTTTAATAATTTATTTCATTTTTTTAAAAAATTTATAATTTTTTTAAATAATCAGTTTTTTATTTTTATTTTTAAATAATTTTATAATTATTTTTTTCATAATTTATATCCCCAATGCCATTTTTATTTTCAATTTTTAAAATTTTTTATAATTTTTTTAATAATTATTTTTTTAAAAATAATTTTTTAATAATTTATTTCATTTTTTAAAAAAAATTATATTTTTTTTTAAATAATCAGTTTTTTATTTTTATTTTTTAAAATAATTTTATAATTATTTTTTAATAATTTCCCCAATGCCATTTTTATATACTTTTTTTTAAAAATTAGAATTAATTTTTAATAATTATTGGACCCACAATGCCACGTGTCAGCTTCCAATTAGCTCATTTTGCCACGTCATCGCGTGTGTGCAACAAACACTTTGAGCTTTTTGCTGATAGGGAAAAAAAGGCCCAATTGGAACAAAATGTGGGGGGTTTAGGGGCCTGATAGGAACATGCCTTAGTTTAGGTTTCTAAGTGAATTTTGGCAACAAGTTTGAGTGCCTATCGATGTCTTGGACCTTCTCTTCTTTAATGAACCCAACGAAGGATAGAAAACTAGTTTTCTCATGCAAACTTCAAAAATTGCTCCATAATAAATAATCTTACTCATTACATCATCTATAAGGATCCGTTCCGTCGTTATTGAGAATATCTACAGTGAAAAACCTGAGAACTTCTTACACCATAAGTTATAGGAACTAATTCTTTAGTATGGAAGTGCATTGAAGATGTACTAAGGTCATACAATACCCTTAACACAAAGTTAAGTTGGAAGTGTTCTTACTGATTGAGTTTCGAGCTAAGTTTAAACTATGATCAACTTCAAATGAACGTATCTCCTAGAATATAAAGTTTTATGGGGCCAAATACCCACTAAGTGAAAGTTTTTTGAGTTTTCTTTTCAACATATCCGACCGTTCTTTAGTTTTCCATCAGAGTGAAACATTATGACTGTTTTACTAAACACTGTTTGGGCTGAAAAGTTAACTGCCGTAGCGATATCATTGTAACAATTATCTAACCGCTGCAATAGTAATGGGACAATACTTAAGTTTGATTTTGACAATCTTTGGATTTGTAACTCAAAAACTTCATTCCAAAGATTTAGAGGAGTGATTTTCAACTTCTTGGATGGAAATTCTTCGTTAAGGTAAGTTTTTTCCATATCTTCTTCACTTTTCAATCCTTTAATATTTTAGAATCATTAGAACGATATTTAATGGTAAAATTTTTTGGGTATTCGAACCCCAAGTTTATGAGATTTTGAGAAAAACCTATGTGTTGGGTTAATATCACCTACAATAACTTCTAAATTATTAATTAGTGATTTTTAGCATGAATTAGTGATTATGAAACGTGAAAATAATTCTTAAAACATTGAATTCAATAAAAATAGAACCTTTAAGTTTGACATTAATAGAGATAGATTGAGTATGATAGAACTAGTTAAGGATTAATTAACCTTTGATAATAATTTATACCATGAATAAGGATACAATAAGTGGATTGAATTCTCAAATCAGTTATTCGAAGAATAATTTCTTAAATTACTCTTATAATTGAGTGATTTCTAGATATTTAGGCTAATGAAAGCATAAAGGAAAGGAAAGAAAAATCTTAATGTGTCTTGTTTGGTTCAAGATCTTTGATAGATGTAGGTTATGGTTAAATGTGTAGTAGACTTGAATTAGTTGCACATAATAACGTATCTGACAAGAGATTTCATGTCTAAGCCTACGAGCACAGAGATTGAATGGATAAAGTATGAAAATAATGCAATAGTAAAATAATTATGTGTTATTATGTTTTATATAGATCACTTGATAAGTGTTTGTGTTTGTATAACTTGATGTTTTATAGAGTTTAATAAGTGAATATGAATAATAATAGAAGAATTAGGTGGCCTTCTAATCTATAGAACTAGTCTTTAGTGCCTTAAAAGGAGTAAACCCGATATTGTGTATGTTTGAAGTAAGAGGTATTCTTGCTAGAAGATAGTTAGGAGAATTGATTATGATAAGATGATGTGACTATATAACTTAAGAACCTAAAGTCAAGTTTTGCTAAGTCCTAGAAAGTAAGATATGTAAAGACAAATGATTCTAGCTAGAACTGTAAGTTGAATAGAGCTAAGTGGTTGAATAATCGGCTAAAAAAGATAGTGTCTTAAACATAGTCATGCTTGAGTGTAAAGTTACTAGCTAGTAGCTAAATTTATTGGTTCAATATAAATAAAAAAGATTTAGATTGGTGAATGGAGTAGAATGGTGATTTAGAGTGCGGATATCAATCTTGATAAAATGTGAACTCCTAAATAGATAGTTGATTGATTGGTCTTCGAACATGTTTGTTATTGATGAATGAGCTTGATAATGCTCAATAGATAATATGATGTATTGGCCTTCAAACATACTTGTGATTTCCTGTCTTAGTGGATATTTGTTTTAATCTGGAATAATGACTTGTGATCATTGACTATATTTACTTGATTTTCATTAAATGTAAGTTCTGTTTCGATCATTGTTGCTTGTATCTGATTTCGTTTAAGTGTTTGTGATTCACTTTTAGGCTCTACTTATAATTATTGGCTTCATTCTACATTGCATATTCATACATAATGATGTTGTTAAGGTGATGATAATGATGATATATAAATCATGATGTTCATGATGTTGTTAATGATGATATTTTTGTGTAGTTTATAATGATGATGATAATGATATACAAATCATAATGTTCATGATGTTGATAATAATGAAACCATAATGTTCATAACGTTGTTGATGAGGTTGAGAAGAGAAAAAGTTATATTGATGAACATTCATCTTGCATACATACATTCATCATATGCATTTGAATGTACATTCATATTCATATGTTATTGATGATTTCTTGAGTAGACCAAATTATATCAATGATATTTCCAGTTTCTTTTGTGTACATGAGATAGTATGCTTTCTCGAGTGGATTGCAGATCGATTATGTTGATGGTTGTGATTATGCATTACCTGTAAAATGTGCATACAAGATATGTTCTGGATTATGTATAAATTTTGTTCTCGCATATACAGTTATATATGTGATGTATATTATCGTGTATTTCTCCTAAAGTTGTTGATGTTACTCTTGTCTTGATTGTTGCAATCATGATGATTATTGATAGTATAATAAGAGAGCGACGATTGTCACAAAAGAGGATTAATCAGAAAGAGAGAGAGAAGTAAGAGTTTTTGTAATAAGGTAAGTTCTTACAAATGTGGGTAATATTAATCCATAAAATATTATAAGTTAATCACGCCTTAAGAATTAAGTAATATTTCTTAAATAAAAGAAAGATAGTAAGTTCAGAAGTTCAGGTAAGTTAAGTATGTTTAGATACTAGCATGTATACTTGTCATGATCTCTTCTTGTTTGCTATATATTGCTATGTGTTTCTAACCCTGGTTGGCCGATGATATCTATCCATACGTATAGTTGTACTGATGCTACACTTACTATATCTCCATTTGGAGATATAGCCATGTTGCAGGTCAGTTGGAGCTTCTATAAGTGCAGTGGTATTTATTCTTCAGTAGCTCCTGTCATCCTACTCATACATGGATGTTGTCTCGAATCATTACTCCATATGTTTAGTGCTTTTATACCGATTTAGACTTGGTTCTGACAAGTTGTTTAGCAGAATTATGCAATGCACTTTTTATATAATTTTATTTTGAACAAAAGGTTTATTTAATTATTCTACTTTAGGCTATTTTAAATGTCTTTTGTAATGATTGAATAATTGTGTGGAAAGGATTTTTCTATCTATCTTGTAATGACCCTCGCATTGAATTTTCGAATTTCTACATTTTAACTATTTTGCCCCTCCCCGTGGTTGCCTTAGCTGATTTATGAGTTATGCAGATGGTTGACATGGTTCTCGATGCATTCGGGAGTATTTTATTTGAGTTTGTGATTTTGAGTATCCTTAAAAGAATAAGTTTGACTTCGGTCAATATTTTGAAATCCGAGTCTCGAATGAGGATTATGACAGTTTCATTAGGTTTGAAACATCAATTTTGGATTGGTAGCATGGTTAGTTTGTGTCTCGAGCCTTTATTTTGCATTTTGATCCTTCGTTTGAAAACTAGTTAAATTTAACTTTAAAGGGGTTTCAAGAGTTAATTTACTGAAAATGATCCTTTTTTGAAAATTCAACGTCGCCGTTAAGTCTAAAACATCTAAATTAGCCTAATAACATTATTGATTTATTTTTGTGCGGTCTTGAACAAATCATGAGGGTCCATTCGAAGGATTCTTAGACTTGGATTTGTTGGTTTTCAGCTATTTTCTGGTGCAGGTCCCTCTCCATCTCAATCGCGACCTCTCATGCCGCATTGTGTAGTCCTGACTTTTATTTTCCTACATTCGTGATCCCTACATTACATTCACGAAATTCAAACTCTTTCTTTATTGCAATCGGACGGTAGGTATAGCGATTGCAAAACTTAACTCTATGGGCTAGATCGGTTTCTACATCTTATTTGTGGCTAAACGATCGCGTTCGTGAGAGTTTAGCTTAGTTCGAATTGCGGTTCACTCGGTGCTGAATCCTACTATTAACTGAAAGACACTGAACTGTTATACTGGACTGAACTGGATTGAATTCATTAAGATTACTGATTTTTTCTAAGTTCTGTAATTGACTGAGTTCTGTAACGGACTGAGAGTACTACTGATCATGATATGACTGATACTATTTTATAACTGACATTGGCTCTAAATAAACAGCTTAGTTGTCGGGTATTAAATACCCCTAGAACTCGATAGCATGAAAAGTAAAGAAAAGCATAATCTTGAATAACATAACAATGTTCACTTGGTCATAATTCATTCATAGAAACATTCCATCAAACACTTGTAATGTATTAACTTGTACATGAATGGGGATTACATGTTAGCATGATATAATGACATTATTTCATTCTCATAGACAATTTATCAAACACATGGGAAGCATGCTTGGTTCATTAAATCATAAACACTTAGGGTTAACATGGCTACAACAATCAACTTACAAATTGAAGGGTTTATCATGAATACCATATAATTCAACACATACTAGAATCAATTCTTGGAACATGTAATCTAAAGCATGGATTAAAACTCAAACAACATCATGAACATGAATTCAATCTAATTCAAACATGGAAATTATAAATCATAAATCTTGTATTTTGAAAAAAGATTCTTGAGCTCCATGGAAGGTAAGGATCCATGGATGAATATCTAACATACCTTAATTTGATGAGTTCTTGGAGAAATTCTTGGGATTGACCTTGATTCTTGAGATCTAGGTTTTGTTTTCTTGAGAGAGAATTATCTTTTGATTTTGGAAAAAAGTGAATAATGAAGGGTTTTACACATTTTTAGGGCTTAAATCCCATATCTGGGCGGAATAAAATTATGAAAAAAGACTGTTTTAACCCTGGACACAACTTTAATTTTTTGAAAAATTTTCCTGATCTGGACCCCTGATGCGACGTAAAGCTATCGCGCTAGACCACTAGAAAATGACAACTGGGAAATTGCATGGTGGAGCGACATGGTGGTAATGCGTTGCCACTTTGTTTGTAAACTGAAAGTACATTGCGACGCGGTGGAATCGCGTTGGTACACTAAAAATTGACAATTGTGAATTGGGTGTATGACGCGATATGCCAACATCGCGGAGCAACACTAAAAATTGACAATTTCTATTTTAACACACTTCGCGACGCGTTACTGGCTTGAATGATGATGTTTAACGACTGGAACTTAAAATCACCATAACTTCTTACCCGATTGTCAGATTTAGGCGAATTTTATATCGTTAGAAAGCTAATTGAATTTCCTACGCATTGTCAGGCTCATATATGAAAATTATCGAGTATTCTAAAAAATTTATTTAGGATAACTCATGTACTGAGGGTTAATCTAGGCTAGAAAAATACAGAGTATTACAAAGCCACTCCTATATAGAGACAAATAAAGTAAGCCTTCCCCTACCCCAAAAGATAATGGATTAGATTACGTAACATATACTCCTTCAACACATAAATATGATTCTTCTGTGATTGACTCGTGGTTAGTAACCGCAGGACAGGTTTTCTAATGAGCCTAATACCCAATTGATTATTGGGTCGTCCCAGGCGCATGTCTAAAAAGAGGGTTTTTCTTTTGCTCCATCCTAGGTGTCTAGAGTGGGCTTTGACCAGATTCTTAAGTGGACAACTTGGGTTTGGAAATACGAACAGTCATCGGACGCTAACGTACCAATAAACTACTGTATTTTCAACACTTTATTTGAAATTAATAAATAGGGGCCACGACGACCGCAGAACCCCAAACAATTTAAATATTCAAATGGAGAAGTATGTCATGGAATGCAATAGTTTAAATTTTGCAATAATTTAAAAACATAAGCAAACAAATAGTTTAAATATTACAAATCTGAATAGTTAGTCAAAGAAGTTAATTCAAATATTTGGTAAGAACCTATTTAAATTCCCAGTGGAGTCGCCATTTCTGTTTTATCCTTTTTGGATCTCATTAAAAGAAGATAGTTTCAACTTTTTTTAAACTATTTCAAAAGATTCAAGAAAATTTTGAAACAATTTTCGAGAAATGTACAGAGTCGTCACTTAATTTTTATAGAAAATATCAAGAAAACTTAAACAAATTGCGAAGACTCAAAAATAGAAATAACTCTTTGAAATGAGATAAACTGAGTAAGGGCTTAATTAACTCTCTAACGAGATTTTTAAGGCACTTAGAAGCATTCGTTTAAAATGATTTGCCAAAACATAATTTGACTAACTAAAAAGTGGTTAATTTTTTACAAAAACTTAATTTTATAAAATAATATTAACTTTAATGTAATGACCTGAAAATTTGATGAAATTTGTGAAATTGTGATTTTGTATGATTTGACTATTTTACCCCTCCCCATAGGTGTATTATAGTATTTCTAGGGTGTGGGGTTGATTGGAGCGGTTCTCGATGCATTTTGGTGTCTTTTATGCGATATTATTATTTTTGGTGGCATCGAGAGCCTTATTTTGAACATATGTGGATATTTATTAATTTGTGCAATGGATGATTGAACAAACTGCGCTAGTATCTTTGGAATTTCGATTTTAGGTTAGGTAGACCTTTGGTTCGGGTCCCGATGCACCCGAGCTCATTTCAAACTCTTGGTTGGAAAATTGGAAAACTAAAAATATAGGTGTGGAACCCATATTTGATCAAAACAACCTCGGGTGGAATATCTGACTTCCTCAATGTATCCAGAACATCAATTTAGGATGATAACATATTTGGTTGGGTTTTATGACTTTTAAATCTCATTTCGATCCTCGGTTTGGAAAATTATGATTTCAAATTTTGGGGGTCAAACTCTATGATAATGTTATTTTTTCAAAAATATTATCATCACTGAGTCCGAAATATTGAATTTAGTGTGGTTACATAGTTTGTTTGTGTATATCGGACTACGAATGAATCTCGGTACCCCGTCAAAGTCTGTTTTTGGACTTATTGGTCAAAAAAATCTACAATATAAAAACAGCTTTTACCCCTCATTTTTTGCCCATTTTGCCATTCCTTCACCTTTTTCTCTTGAGAATTAGACCCTGAAATAGTATGAGAACTTAAAAGTGAAGCTTGTGGGAGCTAGATTAACATCTATTTCTTGATTCAATTACATATTTAAGGTGAGATTTCATCCTTTTCTATTCTAAACTTGATTAATTTCTCAAAACTCCAAAAATCTTAGGGCTTGATTTTAAACTCTAATTTCACTCATTTTCTCTTGAATAATGTTCTAATCTTATAATCACTAGCTTTTCATTAATTAACCTTCAAAACAACTTCAATTCTTGATTTTAACGTGAATTTCAAAGATTTCTCCCAATAAAACTCAAAAATGGTTTTTCTTCAATTTGAACCTCATTTTTTTACTCGATTTGACTTAATTTTTTAGTTGTCGATTCTTAAAAATATGGGGAACAGATTTTTGAAGTAAAGTTATGATTTTTCCCTTTTTTTTTAAAAAATCATTTCGAGGTTCTATTTTGACCCCAAATCAAAAGTAGCCAATATGACTATCGTTAGCTATGTTTTGAAGCATAGATTTTAAATTTCTTGGTTTTAGTTGATTTTGAAATCTTTCGTTGAAAGTAAGGTCATGAGTTCAAAGTGTAGAAAACTGATTTCGACATTCGAGGTAGTTTATTGCTTAACTTTTTCAGACAGGGCTGGGTAGTTAGTGATAAATGCATGTTAAGGGTGAGAACTAATCACGAAAATGTCTATCTATATGTTCTGCCCGTCGGGGGCCTATGTGTGATGTAATTATTGAAATTGAGATATTATGTGATATGGGTGATAGTGTGGAGTTCTATATGATGTTGATAGCCTTGAATACATGTGAATAATTATATTGTGTTTTTTAAAATACCTATTATGGTACCGTTGGTGTATTATGATATATTTATACTTGTGGGCATATAAAACATGTGGAAATATGGATAGTTGGAATTAATAAGCGGATATTGGCTCACATAGTTGTAAAAATACGCCATTGTGGTTGGTTGTGGAAATACATCATATGGTTAGGTGTGGAAATACTCGTTGGGAGTGATTGTGATCATTACATCCTCATGGCATCATATGCATACTTTCACCTGTTTGTTGTATATTTTGTATATACTTGTTGTTGTTGTTGGTCCTAGTTAATTAGTGTCTCATTTTATGTATGTTCTTTGGAAATACTGTAAATACTAAAAAATCTAGAAATATTAAAAACATCAATTTTATAGACCTCTCCAAAGGATATATGGAGAAGAGTCATGGATATTAGCTGTATACGGGTCGACAAACCCCTCATGAGTCCTACATCGGGAAGCTTTAGCTTTATAGGTGTATACGACATAGTATACGGGTTGAGGAACCCTTCATGGATCCTACATCGAGAAGATTTAACTCTGTATGCGTATACAGAGACTGTGTGACAGTCCCGTGCATCATCATTATCATCATCTCATACATTACATTTGCTTTATTATGATTGATGTTGTGATTGGATTACCATATTGACATTATTATATACCAACTTGTTCTATATCCTGTTATTTATACTTGACCATCTTGTATATGCACGTTCTTCTCTATTTCTACTTGTATGCGATATAATCTATACTTGTGTTCTTCATACCGTGTTGTTGTTGTAATTGTGATATATTAAAAGTGTTAGTGCAAGCGGTGTGGGCTATCATTGTGGGATATTTTTTGATTGTGGTGACGTGCCCTTAGTGTATATTTTGTATGCTTTATTTACTACTTTTCTTGGTCGACCAATGATACCTATTGAGTATAGGTGGACCGTACTCATGCCTACTGCGCCCTTTTGGTGTAGGTCCAGCTCAAGTGCGCCTAAGATTGGTTAATTTCGAGCGCCTTCAGGTTAATCAAAGTAGCGATTGGACATTCATGCGTTTAGAGTTCACTTTTATCTTTTAATAGTTTTATGTCCTTATTTGTATTCAAAGACAGATGTTGACCCTATGTGGGTATTTATGATATATTTGACTCATGGTTTGTATTAGTAGTTTTTATATTGGTGACACCGAATTTTGGGAGTTATGGCTGTATTGTTATACTTCTTTCTGCATTTATTATACTTGTGTGGTTAGGCTTCATTCTAAAAACCTTTTCTTGGGGGGTATTTCTATCCTTTTTTTCTATTTGTGTATCAGTTTGGGTGATAGGCTTACTTGTTAAGGTACACAACGACCAGTGCCATTATGACCTATCAATTTTGGGTCATAATAAATTGTTATCAGTGGATCCAATTTTCATTGGTCTCAACGGTGTAAGAATGGGATGTCTAATAGAGTTTCACAGATTGGTACGTCGACATTTGTATCTATCTATCTTTGAGAGGCTAGAGGATGTCTTTAGGAAACTTTTCTCATTTTATTCCTTATCTTGCAAAGTTCTTTCATACCTTGTCTACTAAGTTGTGTTTCATTCTTTCTACGCAGATGATGTTGACTAGGTCTAGTAAGAGCAAAGATGTGAAGTCTTTCCAGAGGGCGAGCCTCAAGTTGTGGACGGACTCAAATGAGTGGACGGGCCCATGGTTCACCCCCATCTAGGAGAAGTGCTAAGGGACTCTTCCCTAAGCCCCGTGTTGATCAAAGTAGAGGTGTGGGTTCTACTTCAATTCTACAGAGTTTGTCTACCCCAGTTTTGAAGGGATTGTTGGTGTGTTTGTTAACCTATTTAGAGGGTTATCCTTTGGTTATGCCGGGTGTTCCTCCAATTTAGAGTGTGGATCCTCCTATTGTACCTACTTCTATTTTGGGTACTCCTCAGACTCAGAGTATTATTCCTCCTTCAATGCCGGTATCTGAGTATGTTGCTCTAGGGTTGAGAGTTCAGCCTTTATCTATGTTACCTCATCTGATAGGATCTAAGCCTTCTAGATTTACTATTCCTCCTCTTGTTGCAAGTACTGTGATGTCTTCTGAGGATTAGAAGAGGTTTGAGAGATTTACTCATCTGGGTCCTCCTAGGTTCAATGATGTTGTGGATGAGGATGCCTATAAATTTTTGATTGATTATTGAGAGAAGTGCATAATTTGGGTTTGTTGGGGTCGCATGTAGTGGCTTATACTACCTACCAGTTGAGAGATATGACTAGAGATTGATGGAGATCGATAGTTGGTTGTAGACATGCCGATGCTCCTGAGATATCGTGGGATCAATTTTTTGATGCCTTTTTAGAGAGATTTGTGCCTTATCGTTTGAGAGATCAGATTCATGACAAGTTTGATCACCTGGAGAAAGGCTCCATGATTGTAGCAGAATATGAGGCACGTTCCATGCCTTGTCTAGATATTCCTATGCTAGTATTTCCACTGAGTTTGAGAAGATCCAAATGTTTGTAAAGGGTTTGGACGTCTCCCTTCAGTTGGATACACAACAGATGGTTATATTTAGAGCATTTTTTCAGAGTATTGTGGATCATACTAAGATGACTGAGGGTATTCTTTGGGCATCTTAGGGAGGCGCCAAGAAGGTGCGCTGTTTTGGTGAGTTTAGAGGTCAGGTTTCTCATGGTAGAGATTTTAGAGGTTCTCATAGCTATTAGAGAGGGCCGGTGCAGGCAGCTTTATAGAGTTCAGGTGGTGTATATTTTGGTTCAGCTATGCAGGATGGCCATCAGGGCAAGTTTAGAGTTTGTTATGTATATGATGAGGTTGGCCATGTGGCCAAGGATTGTCCCCGTAGTGTTTTTAGAGCTAGTCTTATTATGGTTGTGAGAGGTAAGGGTGCTACCAGAGGTACGAGGGTAGAGGTAGTGGAGCTCGTGGCAGTGGTCATGGGGCCATTTGTAATACCCCGTATAATTCTTGCTTTGATTTAACTCTTAGTTACATGCATGGGAAGTGTAAGACCTGAAAATTTTCTAATTATTGGGAGACTTAGGCATATTTTTAAACCTCATATCTTCAAAGATTTTAATTTGGCTTTCTCGATCCTGAGACGTAGATTTTTGAGTTGATTCATGTTCAGGGGTATAAAGGGCATGTCTCAAGGAAGTTTTGGATTTTTTGGAAGATGATTAAATTGCCCGGAGGGTAATAGGGTCCTTTCCTCTCATTCCAATTCATAAAAAGATGATTAAAAATGTTATTAAGGCACGATATTTGCCCATCCTTTTCAATTTACTCTTAAACAACCCCTCCTTCCCTAAAATAAGAATTCAAGCCTTTTAAGTTCAAGATTCTCAAGAAAAGTGTCAAGATTAGGGTTCCATTCTTTGAACTAAAGAACTTAAGGTGCGTGGGACTATACTAAACCTCATGGGCATGGATTTGCTGATTAAAACTAGTTTTAAAGAGTACATATGTATACATACGAAATTGGTTTCCAGATTTTGATGAACATGTATTGAAAATCCTACATCTTGATGAAGTATTCTAGAAATAGTGTTGTGGTACCCTAAAATCAAAATATATTTGTGTAATCATGTGATATTAAGATTGTGAAGTTAAATGAGAGCCTGGGAAATGTAATTCCCTTTTTTACTATTAAATCCCTTGATGTTACATGTTGTAAATTGATTATACGAACTGATAAAGGCTTGTGCCTGTTGGTGAACTGTTACGTACATATTGTACTATTTTTATAGGATGATGAAAGGGTGTTTACTTGTTTTATAAATGATCATATTTTCCATTAAGAATGGCTTCAAATTTGATAGAAAAGGTGACCAACGTAGATAAAGTGTTAAAGAGAGAATTGTTTGGTTTTCAACTGTTTTGAAATATGGACTCTTTCTTAATTAGTAGATCTTTTGGGTGGTCAATAATATTTTTTTAAATAAGAAGAGGGCAGTAGAGATATTGTGATATGGCTTGCAATCCTGGGTATGACGATACCCTATTATGATATGCCCGAAAACAGAAAAGAGATAAACAATTATAAGAAGGAGAAATGTTTTAAAGAGTCTAAAATTATGCTTAAGCAATTTAGATGGTTAACCGAAGAAGACATGAGTTAGATGACTCATTGCCCAAAATCGTGATTTTTCGACACGAGTTTATGTTACCCAAAAGGGCGATTGTATGTTAGCGATGGCCTGTGGCGTAGTAGAGATGCAGAGACTCCAACCCTTGTGGAAAACTTGGGTTACGGGCTTGTCCGTCGAGTCAAAGGAGGATTCCATATAGCCCATGGAATTACAGATTTGTTGGGTGTACTATCTAGCTTAAAAGAGAAGAAAGAGTAGAGTCATGATTCAAAGAATGAGTTTTGAAAGATTCAGACTATGCCCAAGTGTTTTCAAATGTTTTAAGATGATATGTGTTTAAGAAATGCTCTCACCTATGTTGTACTTAAATGTATTTTGTTTTAGGATTATTCTACGTACCAGTACATTTGTATTGACCCCATATATATTAAGATTTGAGGCTCAGACCCCGGGTCCTGCTAAGCAGTAGATTGGTTTGTCAGACATTTGAAGTTGGTGATCCCTTGTTTCGGAAGGCCTTGTGTCATGTTACATTTCTATTTGGATTTAGTTCATGGTCCGACCGGGAGCCTTGTCCCGGTTTCAGACATATGTTATTTCCCGTATTGATAGAGATTTTGCAGACTGGTGTTAAATGTCTTTGAATGTTTATGAACTCATATCATATTGTTTAGTTAATAAAGTCAGATGACCATGTTTCCATTTTGTACTTTTCCACATCTTTATCGTATATGAATTATGCATATGACCAGTTAGGAGGGCTTTCGAGCCCTCATGGTTTGGGATGCCCGTTGCGCCCAGGGCCTTGGTTCGGGTCGTGACAAACTTGGTATCATAGAATGGTTCATGGTCCCAGGGTATCTTCAAAATCGCATCGAATAGAGTCTTTTTAATGGGTATGTAGCGCGCCATACTTATAAGGAGAAAACTACTAGGCGTTTATGAATGTCTATCTTTTCTTCATATTTTAGTTCGTACTATAAAGTCTGAATGTACTTTAATCAATGGTTTCCTATATTTCAGAGATTGATCAAGCCTTATCGTAGATTCAAATAACAAAATACCCAAGCTGAGAATGTCTTCCCTACTCATGGGATGGGGACCCGTGATAGAGTTCATACTCCAGAGTTTGTTGCTACTCAAGGAGTTTCTTTAGCACCGACTAGTCCACCTCGGGCTCCACGGACCGGTGTTAACCATCCCTAGCCTTCTAAGAGAAAAGTTTCAAATACTGAGTTCTGATAGTCCATCCATATATATGTTCAGCTGGTTGCCTCTCAGACATCTCGACCTGAAGATATAGGTTCTGTGTCTGGTTCATTTGAACTTACTCGGGTTGGCCAATTCATGAGGCAAAACTCACCAACCTTTATAGGCATAAAGGTTTAGGAGGACCCACAAAGATTCATTGATAAAATAGAGAAAAATTTTAGAGTTATGCATGCTAATGAATTTGAAGGGGTTGAGTTGGTAGCCTATCAGTTGAAGGACGTCTCTAACCAGTGGTATAATGAGTTTGAGGAATTTAAGGGTGGTGATGTTGAGCCTTCTGTATGTAGTGAGTTTGTAGAAGCTTTCCTGGACCATTTTTTTCCCCATGAACTGAGAGAGGCAAAAACTAAAGAATTTATGAATCTACAATAACTTAAGATAAGTGTTAAGGAGTATGCATTGAAGTTCACTCAGCTGTCTCGTTATGCTCCAGAGTTAGTGGGCAACATGAGGGCTCGCATGAGGAAGGTTGCATGTAGTCTCTCGAATGATTTGGTGTTGTAATGTAAGGGAGTAATATTGAACAAGGAACATAGATTAATCCAGGTTATCAGTGCATATGCAATAGGTAGAGAAAGAGAAAAATAGGCTGAGGTGAGGGGAAAGAAAGGCAGAATAAGAAAGCTAGGTTCATAGATCAAAACGCCAGTCAGTAGTAGGGTGGCAGGTCAGACCAGAGGTGGTCCAAGAAGAAATTTTAGAGTAATGCTCAGTCTTCGGCTAACGCCCCAGTGCCCAGACCGTTAGGTAATCAATGATTTCCTCATTTCCATCCTAACAGCATGCCGAGGATGAAAGGTACTCAGTCCTAGAGGAGTGCAACTTGATGATAGGCGAATTTACGCGCCTATATCAATATATTTTGCCCATATTTTAGCCTAGTTTTGAGAACAAATTATATATTTCATGCACTTTTAGTCCTTTTTCCTGTAAATGAGCTAACAAACATGATTAGGAAAGTTTCAGGTATAAATGATGCAAAATACAGCATTTTATGGCTTACTTGACGCAAAAGAAAGCTCACAAACGAAGTAGAAAGGAGCTGGACGCCTAAAGGACCAAATCTGCTGCATGGAAAATCTGTCCCGGGCAAAAACAGCATTTCTGAATACTTTGGGGACTGCATGGAAAATCTGTCCAGGACTAAAACAGCATTTCTGAAGACTTTGGGGACTTACAGACACAAAGCTGGATTTTGACAATGATACATTAACCTAGTACAATTGGGTTATGTATTTCATTAGTTTATTTGGATTAGGAGAATGTTACATTAACCTAGTACAAATGGGTTAAGTATTTCCTTAGTTTAGTAGGATTTGGTTATCTATTTCATTAGCATAGTAGGAGTAGGATAGGAGTATTATAAATACCCTATCATGCTAGAGATTTTAATCAAGTCCTCCCTTAGTGGAGGCAACTCCTCCCTTCATTCAAGAAATTCATTCTTAAACTATTAATTTTCTTCCATCTCTCTCATCTTCCACCACAAACATTCAACTCTTAAATTCCACAACAAGAGAATCGTTACTTGCTAAGGAATCACCAAAACCACACGCCAAACACCTACTATTCACGCCATCCACCATGCAAAACGTGATATCCTTCGCATTCATGGGTAACTAAACCTCTTAGTTGGGGTTATGGAAGCCGAATGAGTTACTATCTATTGCTATGAGCTTGTGAGTTCAAGACACGTATATTGCTTATATCATTATTCTCTTCATCTTAAATCTACATCCTTTGCGGTTCAAACACAAGAACACGCCATTCTAACATCTAACCTGTTCGAGAGAAAGGTTATTTGTCTAGAAAAGAAGACGCATAGACCAACGCAGTCTAACATTTAACTTGTTCGAGAGAAAGGTTATTTGTCTGGAAAAGAGATAATGTCAAGGTAGTAGGACACCCTTTCCTATTAAAAAGCTAGTGCCGTAACTGGACTAACCTCTTGGAGAATTTGTACCGCTAGACACACTTTAAGCTCGAGAGAGTTAAAGTGAAATAGTCCTTGTTTAGGTCGAGAGACGCTTGGATTTACCAACGACTACAATTCTCTATAAGCAATTGCATGTCAAGACTCTACACACTCATAGCCAATAGAGACGTATACCTCTGAAGGTGGACATAACCCCAACGCCTCAATTCTCATTGTTTCACAACCTACGAAATACTCTCTTTTTACTTTATTATTTTCAGCTTTTATTTCATTACTTTGGTTACTTATTACAATCCCCCCTTCTTACGAGACTTGCACCAAAAGTCTATTAATTTTGCGTACTTGTTGACCAAGCTATTCCCTGTGGGATCGATACCCAACCCAGGTTGGGTTCTATATTTGCTAACGACCGCTTTACACTCAAACGAGAGCTGTAGATTGAGCGTTATCAAAAATTGGCGCCGTTGCCGGGGAATACGAGTGTCAATCAAGTTCGTGATAATTACTAGACCCTTTGGTCAAAGATTCTCGTACTTTTACTTTTAGTTGTTGTTTTTGTTTTATTTAGGTTTATTCAGTGCATCAATGGAGGCACAACGTGAAATTGAAAGGATGGCTGCTCAAGTGCATCAACAAAATATTGATAACCGTAGGCGAGCAACAAATCCTGACGATGAGGACGATCTGGATGGACCTGGTGCCACCGGAGCTATTATTCTTCCGCCATTAGCACCCGGAGCAAAGTTCAATATCACTAGCGCCATGATTCAGCTTTTGCAACTCAAGGGATTATTTGGTGGACTAGCAGGCGATGATCCGAATATGCATCTGATCAACTTTATTTCTACATGCAAGTCATTCGACAATCCTGGAGTTGGACAGAATGCAATTCGATTACGTCTATTTCCATTGTCTCTGTCTGGGGAGGCAACTATGTGGTTGAATGGGCTGACTCCTGATTTTATTACTCATTGGAGGCAATTGAAAGACGCTTTCCTAGAAAGATTCTTTCCGCCATCCAAAAAAGCACAATTGAGAGATGAAATCAGCAACTTTCGTCAGCTTCCCTCTGAAGCACTCCACGAAACATGGGAGAGGTTCAAGACGAAGCTAATGCGATGCCCAAACCATCATATGACCAATGTCCACTTGATGGAGATATTATACAGAGCTTTGAATTCGGTGACTAAGCCAGTGGTTGATAATGCGGCTGGAGGATCATTTATGGACCTCACCTTTGTGCAGGCAAGCCATATGCTAGATCGGATGACAAAGCAAAGTAGAGCTTGGCATACCAGGGATTCTGAGGTAACAAGCCCCACTTTATCTTTTGGCATGACTGCAGAGCAGAGGCGAAGACAAGAGGATCGTGACCAAGACATGGCTCACATGAAAATGCAGATGGATCTTCTTACCAAGCACTTATTATCAGGGAAGACCGAAAAAGTGAAAGCTGTAGCGCTAAAAGGAAGAGACGAGTCTGATTCTAAAGAGGAGGCCAACTACTTGAACAATCAGAGGGGTTTCCATTGGAATGCCCAAGGAAACCAAGGTCGGAACTATTATGATAAATATGGAAGCAAAGACCAAGGTAGTTGGAAGAACAAAAATGAAAAGAGTGGTTTGTACGTTCCCCCTGGTAGACGTGATACCACCATATCTAATTCTGGGAGTATGGAAGACATGATGGCTAAGTTATTGAAAGGAGTGGAAGCGACGAGCGCGGGAGTTAAGGAGGTGATTGACGATTTGGCCTCCATGAAGCAATTAGTTGATTCTCATTCCACTTCTATCAAGCAACTAGAGCAGCAATTCAGTCAACTTTCAGCAGCACTCAATCAAAGAAAGGCTGGCACTTTACCTAGCAATACTGTGCAAAACCCAAGGAATGACGGGTCATGCATGGCCATAACTACCAGAAGTGGTAAGGTGCTGGAAACTTCAGCAAAAGGCAAGCAAGTGGTTGACGTAGTGGTACGGTTTGATATATGCGAAACAATGAAGCAGCCCAGTAATATGAATGAGTCATCTGTAGATGATGTTCATTATGAGGATATGAAAGCATTATCTATAGAGAAACAACCTACTATTGAGCCATTGTCTGCTGCGCTACTGAATGTTGAGCATGAGGATAATGAAGATTATGAAGAACTTATGGGTGATCTAACAGAAATAGAGTCTTATACTCCTAAGAAACCGGATTGTGATCTCAAGAATCAACCAACAGCGAATACTCCCTTTAACGAGCCACCAATGCTAGAATCGCAAGAGCTCCCCGATTATCTAAGGAATGTGTTCGTGGAAAGTAGAAATATACATCCGGAGAGAGCAGATGATTTAAGTGAACAGCACGTAGAAGCTCTCATCTCTGCTCTGAGGAGATACAAGAGAGCTATGGGTTGGACTATTGATGATATAATTGGAGACTCTCTGGGGAAACGTATGAACCCTCTCGAAAAAGATTGCATGCCTACAAGTAAGTATCAGCGTCGTCTGAATCCATTCAGAAAACGATGCCCCATCTATCTCGATGAAGTCTAAGTAATCGAGATAGCTATGTCGTGCCGCGACAATAAATCAAGCGCTTGGTGGGAGGCAACCCATCGTTTTTCAATGTTTTTAATTGTTTTTGTTTTCGTAGGATTTTGTCGAGCCACGACCAAAACTAAGGCGCTAGGTGGGAGGCAACCCATCGTACTAATCGTTTTCATTTGGTTTTGAGCAAAAATAGGTGCAAGAAGTATGCAACGAGGAGATTGATTTCACTTGACGATTTGGTCGCATTGTATGGTAAAGTCGGTAAGTTAGGAATGGTGATGCATAAGGCTATGAATTGAGCCTTTATCACGTCATAATAGGCTTCGAGGAAGGCTAGGCCTTGGTAAAAATAGGCCACGAACGATGCACAACCTATTCTATAGCCTAAGGACTCGGAATCTAGTGTGCTATACACAATGCGCCGCCTATTCCTAGGTGTGCTTTTGACTATGCGCCGCCTATGCTATAGCATTTGAGATACTGAGACCAAATGCCATAGGATATGCGCCGCATATGGCTAGAAATGCCATAGGATATGCGGCGCATATGTCCCATTATGCCATGGACAATGCGCCGCATATGCCATTGATATGCCAAGAGATATGCGCCGCATATGTGGTGATTTTGTCCCCAAATTCGATTGTAAATGGGTCATAACCCGAACCATACTCTTCCTATATAAAGGGGACATAGTTTTACAACACAACCACATTAGAAAACACCCTAAAGGCGCCACATAACCTTCCAAATCTTCTCAAAATTTTCTTCTTTTGCTCTTCCAATTCACAACACCGTCTCCACAAGCTTCAAGCAAGTAAGTACTCTCATATTCTTCATTTATTTATCATAAGTACTACGTTGCTATGCTTATTATAAATTGCTAAATCATATAAGATTGTTGGTGATGTTCATGTGTTTGAATTGTTGTTGCATAATCATGTGAGTGAACATATACGTAGGGAATTCTTGACTTATTTCCGACTTGAATTTGGTTTCAATAGCATTGTTATGATATTTGCTGAATAGATATGGCTATGAATATTGCTTAAGAGTGTTGTTTGGATGCTTACATGTTAGACTATCCCGGCCATCGGGATAAGATTATAGTGCCTATCGACTTAGGAGGTTGTGCTTGTTGTAAGAATAACGATTCCATGTGGTAACCCCTATGTCGTAGTGTTGCTATATCTACCATGAAAGTAGTCCAATAGCTGCAAATAAGTGATACAATTCTGATTTTCTTGTTGGAATACAATCCTAAAACGTATGTCGACGAAATCTGAGTAAATCGACTACGTTCACCTCCCTGATTTGTGCAACAAAACTAAGTGTGGGGTGGTGGTATTGCATGCTATACTTCTCAATTCGCATCTATGTTTGTTTGCTTTTGTTTCATTTTTGTTTCGTTGTGTTTTTTTAGTAGTAAAATTTTTTTTCTAGCTTCGCATGAAATTATTTTGATAGGCAGCATGAGATTATAACAAGAGTATGTGTTACAATTGTGACTATTGAGACGTTTAGGCTCTAGTTGTGACTCATTATGTGATATTGTGTGATTCAATTCCTTTACTTGTTGGGTTGAGAGTCTATATTACTTCCAATCAAGTCGACCATGTGCCTTGTGTGTGTGAGATAATAGTATATTCTATGTTTGTGGCTGATGCTAGAACTTGCCCGGTATGTATGCAAAGCGAAAATAAGGAGTGTGAGTTTAGGAGATGATTTAGGCATTTCTTTGGCAACCTATACATGTTTACCTTCAGTTTTTCCTACCCATGTACATTATCATAGTTAAACCCTTTTGAGCCTTTAGCCTATTTCTTTGACAGCCTTGTATGTAAGCCTAATCCATTTTTTCAAGACCATAATTTGATCCAAATTCCTAAGTGCTTTAAAGTGAAAAAGTCATGTGACAACATAAGAGGAAATTGGGTGAGTATGATGCTTTAAATTGTAATGGTGCTTGAATGTGTTATGAAAAAGAAAGTGCTATCATAAGAGGTATGTTGTGAAAAGAAAAAGGAAAAGAAAGCTGAAAAGTGAGTTGTGCTTAAAATTGAAAAACAAAAGATGAGAACAAGGGTGGAAGAATAAAATAAAGAAAGGTTGAAAGAAAAAAGTGTCAATGATACAATGTGATGTATTAAAGTGCTTAGGAACTTAGACACTATTTCTGGCCAAAATAGCTGATCCTACCCGTCCCTTAGCCTACATTACAACCATCAAAAGACCTACTTGATCCTAAGCTTAGCATTCTGACATTTAGTAGAGTACTACATTAAGGGCAAGCCTATGGTCATCAGTGGCTACATATGAATTCTTTGCGAGAGTGAGAGCAAGGATATATTGATACCCATGTTTGAAAAATATGCTATACTTGTGAGTGATTATGGGTACTATATTGTGAGACACACATGGTTGATGAGCTTTGGATAGTTGTATATGATTCTATGTACCTTAACGTTTGCATGCGATTTGATCACCATCACTAGTCTATGCTAGAGGTTAAACTGTTTCTACTTATAATCGAAAAACTACTCTTTGTTGATAATTTTTGTGCTTGTCTTGAAGAATGTTTCGTGTTGTGGCTGTAAAAACCCTAAGTTGATGTTAGAAGGATATGATATGTTGTTCGAGGACGAACAAAGCTCTAAGTGTGGGGTGTTGATGATAGGCGAATTTACGCGCCTATATCAATATATTTTGCCCATATTTTAGCCTAGTTTTGAGAACAAATTATATATTTCATGCACTTTTAGTCCTTTTTCCTGTAAATGAGCTAACAAACATGATTAGGAAAGTTTCAGGTATAAATGATGCAAAATACAACATTTTATGGCTTACTTGACGCAAAAGAAAGCTCACAAACGAAGTAGAAAGGAGCTGGACGCCTAAAGGACCAAATCTGCTGCATGGAAAATCTGTCCCGGGCAAAAACAGCATTTCTGAATACTTTGGGGACTGCATGGAAAATCTGTCCAGGACTAAAACAGCATTTCTGAAGACTTTGGGGACTTACAGACACAAAGCTGGATTTTGACAATGATACATTAACCTAGTACAATTGGGTTATGTATTTCATTAGTTTATTTGGATTAGGAGAATGTTACATTAACCTAGTACAAATGGGTTAAGTATTTCCTTAGTTTAGTAGGATTTGGTTATCTATTTCATTAGCATAGTAGGAGTAGGATAGGAGTATTATAAATACCCTATCATGCTAGAGATTTTAATCAAGTCCTCCCTTAGTGGAGGCAACTCCTCCCTTCATTCAAGAAATTCATTCTTAAACTATTAATTTTCTTCCATCTCTCTCATCTTCCACCACAAACATTCAACTCTTAAATTCCACAACAAGAGAATCGTTACTTGCTAAGGAATCACCAAAACCACACGCCAAACACCTACTATTCACGCCATCCACCATGCAAAACGTGATATCCTTCGCATTCATGGGTAACTAAACCTCTTAGTTGGGGTTATGGAAGCCGAATGAGTTACTATCTATTGCTATGAGCTTGTGAGTTCAAGACACGTATATTGCTTATATCATTATTCTCTTCATCTTAAATCTACATCCTTTGCGGTTCAAACACAAGAACACGCCATTCTAACATCTAACCTGTTCGAGAGAAAGGTTATTTGTCTAGAAAAGAAGACGCATAGACCAACGCAGTCTAACATTTAACTTGTTCGAGAAAAAGGTTATTTGTCTGGAAAAGAGATAATGTCAAGGTAGTAGGACACCCTTTCCTATTAAAAAGCTAGTGCCGTAACTGGACTAACCTCTTGGAGAATTTGTACCGCTAGACACACTTTAAGCTCGAGAGAGTTAAAGTGAAATAGTCCTTGTTTAGGTCGAGAGACGCTTGGATTTACCAACGACTACAATTCTCTATAAGCAATTGCATGTCAAGACTCTACACACTCATAGCCAATAGAGACGTATACCTCTGAAGGTGGACATAACCCCAACGCCTCAATTCTCATTGTTTCACAACCTACGAAATACTCTCTTTTTACTTTATTATTTTCAGCTTTTATTTCATTACTTTGGTTACTTATTACAATCCCCCCTTCTTACGAGACTTGCACCAAAAGTCTATTAATTTTGCGTACTTGTTGACCAAGCTATTCCCTGTGGGATCGATACCCAACCCAGGTTGGGTTCTATATTTGCTAACGACCGCTTTACACTCAAACGAGAGCTGTAGATTGAGCGTTATCACAACTTAAACTCTCCGATCATACCCGTGATGTGGGGAATAAGGAAAGGATAATCCGGGATAGTGTCAGTTTGGTAGTCTTATGTGCTATACCTATGACCAACCAGGCCATATCTAGAGGGATTATCCCTCGTCGATAGGAAATTTTTGAGGTTCTAAGTCTCATACGAACTCTACATCTCCACCACTTAAGGGTACTACTTCGACTACTGGATGTGGTCGCAACCAGTTATATGCCTTAACTAGCCGCTAGGATGCAGAAACATTGGCAGATGTTGTTATGGGTATGTTACACATTTTCTCCCATGATGTATTGCTTGATCCTGGATCTACCTTGTCTTATATGACTCCATCATGGCAGTTAGTTTTGGTTTTGAGCCAAAAAATATTTTGGTAGCATTTTCTTATTCCACTCATGTTAGTGACTCTATTGTGGCTAGAAGGCTTTTATAGAAACTGTGTAGTGTCTGTTCGTCATCGTGATACCATGGTTGATCTTGTTGAGCTAGAAATGATTAGTTTTGATGCTATACTAGGAATGGACTGGCTTCATGCATATTATGCTACGTTAGACTGTAGAACTAGAAAAGTCACTTTCTCTTTTCCTAATGAGCTAGTGATAGAATGGGAGGGAGACTCTCTCGCACCTAAGGGGAAATTCATATCTTATCTTAGAGCCTGTAAGGTTATATCAAAGGGGTGCCTATATCATCTTGTTAGAGTCATAAATTCTAGTACTAAAAGTCCTTCCCTCCAATCTCTCCCTGTCGTTAATGAATTCTCGGAATCTTTTCCTGATGATCTTCCTAGGATACCACTGGATAGGGAGATAGATTTTGGCAATGATTTGTTGCCAGACACCCAGCCTATTTCTATTTCACCATGTAGAATGGCTCCTGCAGAATTAAAAGAGTTGAAAAAACAGTTAAAAAACCTTCTTGACAAAGGCTTTACATATCCTAGTGTCTCTCCCTGGGGTGCACCTGTACTCTTCGTACGTAAGAAAGACAGTTCCTCCATACGTGTATAGATTACCGCCTACTAAATAAGGTCATAGTTAAAAATAAATACCCTCTTCCCAGAATCGATAATCTTCTTGACTAACTTCAAGGTGCCAAATGTTTCTCTATAATAGACTTTCGTTTGGGGTGCCATCAGTTGAAGGTTTGGGAGGTGGATCTTCCCAAAAAACTTTCTGAACCTGATATGCCCACTATGAATTCTTAGTTATGTCCTTCGGACTGACTAATGTCCCTGCAGCTTTTATGGACCTAATAAATTGGGTGTTTCATCAGTTTCTAGATCTGTTCGTCATAGTCTTTATTAATGACATATTGGTTTACTCTAAGAATGAGGAGGATCATACAAATCACCTCCGAACCTTCCTTCAGACCCTCAAGGACAATGAATTGCATACAAAATTTTCTAAGTGAGAATTCTAGCTTACTGCTATTACTTTCCTGGGGCATATCGTTTCTAGTGAAGGAATTAGAGTTTACCCCTAAATGGTTGAGGCAGTGAGGAAATAGCCCAGACCCATGACTCCAACTGATATTCGTAGCTTCTTGGGTTTGGTAGGGTATTACAGGAGATTCATAGAGAGTTTTTCCTCCATAGCAGCTCCACTTACTAGATTGACTTAGAAAAGGTAAAATTTGTGTGGTCAGACTCTTGTGAGAATAGTTTTGAGAAACTGAAAGACAAGTTGACTACTGCACTAGTTTTGACCCTTACTGAGGGTAGAGAGGGCTTTGTTGTGTACTGTGATGCATCCCGGGTGGGATTTGGGTGTGTGCTTATGCAGCATGGCAAGCTTGTTGCTTATTCATCTAGACAACTAAAGGTGCATGAAGAGAACTACCCTACCCACGATTTGGAGTTAGCAGCTATGGTTTTTGCACTAAAGATTTGGCATCATTATCTTTATGGGGTGCATGTTGATATATTTACTAATCATAAAAGTTTAAAGTATGTTTTTACGCAGAAAGAATTAAATCTCAAGTAGAGGCGGTGGTTGGAATTATTAAAAGACTATGATATGAGCCTGCATTATCACCTGAGCAAGGCCAATGAGGTAGCTGATGCCTTCAGTAGGTTATCCATGGGTAATATTTCTCATGTGGAGGAATGAAAGAGGAATATGGTAATGGACATTCACCGTCTTACAAATTTGGGAGTTCTACTCCTGGATTTCGAAGGTAGAGGAGTGTTCGTTCACTAGGTTTCTAAATCCTCTCTTTGTGCAGAAGTTAAGGTGAAATAGGCCGAGGACCCCATCTTGGTATAGATTATGAAAGATGTTGGTCAACAAAAGGTAATGGCATTTGAAGTTGGTTGTGATGGGATTTTGAGGTATCAATGTAGGCTATGTGTGCCGAACATAGATGGTTTGCGAGAAAGAATTCTTAATAAAGCTCACACTTCCAGGTATGTTGTTCACCCCAACTCTACTAAAATTTATCATGATCTTATTTTGAAAGGCCTTGTGTCATGTTACATTTCCATTTGGTTTTAGTTCATGGTCCGACCGTGGGCCTCGTCCCAGTTTCAGACTGATGTTATTTCCAGTATTGATAGACATTTCGCAGAATGGTGTTAAATGTCTTTGAATATTTATGAACTCATATAGTATTGTTTAGATGATGAAGTCAGATGACCATGTTTCTATTTTGTATTTTTCTGCATCTTTATCGTATATGAATTATATATATGATCTCCAGTTAGAAGGGCTCTCGAACCCTCATGGTTTGGGATGTTAGTTGTGACTAGGGCCTCGGTTTGGATCGTGAAAAACTTTGTATCAGAGCACAGTTCATGGTCCCAGGGTGTCTGTAAAATCATATCGGGTAAAGTCCTTTTTATGGGTGTTTAGCGCGCCATACTTATAAGGAAGAAATTACTAGGCCTTTAGGAATGTCCCTCTTTTCTTCATGTTTTAGTTCGTTATATAAAGTCTGAATGTCCTCTAATTAATGATTTCCTATATTTAAGAGATTGATCATGTATCTCGTAGATCTAACAAACAAAATACCCAAGTTGAGGATGTCCGCGTACTCATAGGATGAAAACCTGTAATAGAGCTCGTACTCCAGAGTTTGTTGCTACTTATGGAGTTCCTCAAGCCCTGACTAGTCCACCTCGGTATCCATGGACCGGTGTTAACCATCCTCAGCCTCCTCAGAGAGAAGTTTCAAATGCTAAGTTCTGACAGTTCATCCATATGATTGCTCAGATGGTGGCCTCTCAGACCCGTCGATCTAAAGATGTGGGTTCTGTGTCTGGTTCATCTGAACTTACTCAGGTTGGCTAATTATGAGGCTAAACCCACCCATCTTTACAGGCACAAAGGTTGAGAAAGGGTTTGAGCTGGAAGTCACTAGTTAAAGGACGTAGCCAACCAGTGGTATAATGAGTAAGAGGATTTTAAGGGTGGTGATGTTGAAGCTTCTGTGTGGGGTGAGTTTGTAGAAGCTTTTCTGGACTATTTCTTTCCCCAGGAACTGAGATAGGCAAAGACGGAAGAATTTGTGAATATGAAACAAGGCAAGTTGAGTGTTAAGGAGTATGCATTGAAGTTCACTCAACTATCTTATTATGCTCTAGAGATAGCGGGCAACATGAGGGCTCTCATAAGGAAAGTTGCATCTGGTCTATTAGTTGATTTGGTATTGGAATATAAGGGAGCAATGCTGAACAGGGACATGGATTTTTCCAGGTTATCAGTGCATATGCAACAGGCAGAAGAGGAGAAGAAGAGGTTGACTGAGGTGAGGGAGAAAGAAAGCCAGGCTAAGAGATCAAGGTTCGTAGATCAAAATACCAGTCAGCAGCAGAGTGGCAGGTTAGACCAAAGGTAGTCCAAGAAGAAATTTTAGAGTAGTGCTCAGTCTTCTGCTAGAGCCCCGGTGCCTAGACCATCAAGATATTAGTGAATTCCTCATTTCCAGCCTAACAGTTGGCCGAGGGTGTAGGGCACTCACTCCCAGGGAAGTGTGGCTTAAATTTTTTGATCATACCCGCAATGTGGGTAATATGAAAAGGATCACCCGAGATAATGTCAGTTTGGTAGTCTTGTGTGTTATGCTTGCGGCCAGCTAGGCCATATTAAGAGGGATTGTCCCTCGGCGAGAGCAAATTTTAGAGGTGTTAAGTCTCAGTCGAACTCTACAGCTCTACCACCTAAGGGTACTACTTTGGCTTCTAGAGGTGGTCGCAACTGGTTATATGCCTTATCAAACCGCCAGGATGCAGAACCTTTGCTAGATATTGTTGTGGGTATGTTACCGATTTTTTACCATGATGTGTATGTATTACTCGATCCTAGATCTATCTTGTCTTATGTGACTTCATACGTGGAAGTTAGTTTTGGTTTTGAGACTGAAAATATTTTGGTACCTTTTTCTCTTTCCTCTTCTGTTGGTGACTCTATTATGTCTAGAAAGGTTTATAGAAATTGTGTAGTGTCTATTTGTCATCTTAATATCATGGTTGATCTTGTTGAACTAAAAATGATTGATTTATATACTATACTGGGAATGGACTGGCTTCATGCATGTTATTTGTTGATGTGTAACCTGCGGATTTGCCTGGTATGTCTCTGGATAGTGATATTGATTTTGCTATTGATGTTGAGCTAGACAACAAGCCCATTTCTATTCATCCGTATAGGTTGGCCCCAGCCAAGTTGAAGAAATTGAAGGATTATTTGCAAGAGTTGTCGGATAAGGAATTTATCTTAGTGTATCTCCTTGGGGTGCGCCTGTCTTGTTTGTCAAGAAAAAGGATGGGTCTATACGGACGTGTATTGATTATCAACAGTTGAACAAGGCAACAGTTAAGAATAAGTACCTTCTTTCTCTGATCGATGTTTTATTTGATCACTTCAATATGATATGTTTTTGAAGATGGATTTAAGGTTCGGTTATCCCCTGTTGAGGATTTGAGCTTCGAACATTCTGAAAAAAGCTTTTCAAACTCGATATGGTCATTATGAGTTCTTGGTCATATTCTTTGGGTTGACCAATGCCCCTACCGTGTTCATGAATTGATGAATTGGGTGTTTTGACCGTATCTCAACTCTTTTGTTATGTATTTCTAGATGATATCTTGATTTATTTGAAGAGTAAGGAGAATTTATGGATTGTGATTCAAAGATTGGGGATGAGAAGTTGTATGTGAAGTTCTCCAAGTATTAGTTTTAGTTGGAGTCTGTTTCTTTCTTGGGTCATGTGGTGACTAAGGAAGGTATCATGGTTGATTCAGCCAAGGTTGTAGCGGTTCGTGATTGGGCTAGACCTACTTTGCCCGCCGAAATTCAAACTATTATTGGTCTGGCAGGTTATATTCGGTGTTTCATTGAGGGTTTCTTTTTTATTGCATCTCCTTTGACTAAGTTAACTTAGAAAAAGATTTTTTTTTGTGTTCTGATGCTTGCAGGGCGAGCTTCAAACGCTCAAGGATTTGTTGACTTCAGCTCCTATTTTTACTTTGCCCAAGGAGGGCATGGGTTTTACCATGTTTTGTAATGGTTCAAGTGTTGGGTTGGGTTCTGTGCTGATGCGGGAGGGCAATGTGATTGCTTATGCGTCTCTTCAGTGGAAGCCTCATGAGAAGATTTATCCTACCTATGATTTGTAGTTGTGTGCGATTGTGTTTACTTTGAAGTTGTGGAGGCACTACTTTTATAGAGATTTGGTGTTGGTGATCGTGTTTTCCTTCGAGTTTCACCCATGAAGGGTGTGATGAGGTTTGGGAAGAGGGTCAAGCTTAGCCCCAGGTATATTGGCCCATTTGAGATTCTTCGAACTGTCGTTGATGTGGCCTTTGAGATAGCCTTTCCTCCGTATTTGTCAGTTGTTCATCCAACTTTTCATATTTTTATGCTTCACCACTATATTCCTGATGAGTTTCATGTCATTCATTGGGAGTCGGTTCAGTTAGATGAGCGGGTGTCTTTTATTGAGGAGTCAATCTCCATTTTGGCTAGGGATGTTAGGTGATTACGCTCTAGAGTTATCCCTGTAGTTAAGGTTCAGTGGTGACATCGACCTGTAGATAAGACTACTTATGAGGTCGAGTCTGATATACGTTTTCCTATCCCCAACTCTTCGTTGATTCAGGTATTTCTTTGTCTTAGTTCGACGATGAACTAGATTTTTAGAGGTGGATGATGTAACGACCTAAAAATTTAATGAAATATGTGAAATTAAGATTTTGTTTGATTTGACTATTTTACTCCTCCCCGAGTCCCTGTAGTTACATTGTGGTACTTTTGGGGTGTGGGGTTGATTAACATGGTGCCCGATGTAATATTTTGATTAGTGTGGAGGATGGCTGAACGTATTGTGCCAACAGATCCATAATATCAATTTTAGGCTAGGTAGACATTTGGTTCGAGTTTCAATGCACCCAAGCTCATTTCGACCTGTTGGTCGGAAAGTTAAAAATTTTAAAATATGAGTGTGGGATCTATATTTGGTCAAAACGATCTCGGATGGAAAATCCAATATTGTCAACGCATTCGAAATGTCAATTTTAGGATGGTAACATATTTGGTTGGATTTTATGACTTTTAAATCTCATTTCGACTCTAGGTTTGAAAAATTATGATTTTGGGTTTCAGGAGTCAACTCTGTGACAACAATATTTTTCCAAAAATCTGATATTTCCATTAAATTTGGAGCGTCGAATTAAGTGTGGTTACATAATTCGTTTGTGTATATCGGACTCCGAACAAATTTCGAACATCCTGTCGAAGTTTGTTTTTGGAGTTATAGATCTGGTGTAAAAAAACTGCAATTTAACAGCTTTTACCCCTTTTTTTTTGGCCATTCTTTCACCTAGCCTCTTGAGACTTAAATCCAAAAATAGTTTGAGAACTTAAAAGTGAAGCTTGTGGGAGCTATTTTAACATCTATTTCTTGATTCTATTACAGATTTAAGGTGGGATTTCATCCTTTTCTACTTTAATTCTTGATTAGTTTCTCTAAACCTCAAAAATCTTAGGGCTTGACTTTAAACCCCAATTTCACTTCTTTTTATATGAATAATGTTTTAATCTTATAAATACTATTTTTTCATTAATTTAACCTTCAAAACAACTTCAATTCTTGATTTTAACACGGATTTCAAAGATTTTACCCGATAAAACTCAAAAATAATTTTTCTTCGATTTGAACCTCATTTTTGATACAATTTGACTTGAATTTTCAGCTGTGGATTCCAAAAAATACGGGGAACATATTTTTAAATTAAAGTTACGATTTTGCTCTTTTTTCTTAAAAACTCATTTCGGGGGTCTGTTTTGACCTCGAACCAAAAATAGTTAATATGGGTATCGTTAGCTTTGTTTTGACGTGTAGATTCTATATTTCTTGATTTTAGTTGATTTAAAATAAATTCATGAGTTTGAAGTGTAGCGGATCGATTTTGACATTCGAGGTAAGTTATGACTTAACTCTTTCAGACTAGTTGGGTAGTTAATGATGATACAAAATGCATGTTAAGGGTGGGAACTAATCATAAAAAATGACTATCTATGTTTTGTGACCATGTGGGGGCCTATATGTGATATAATTATTGAAATTGAGATATTATGTGATATGCGTGAACGTGTGGGGTCCTGTATGATGTTGATAGCTTTGAATACATGCTAATAATTGTATTATGTTATGTAAAATGCCTATTATAGTACTGTTGGTGTATAGTGATATATTCATACTTGTGGGCATACGAAATATGTGGAAATCTATAGATGGTTGGAATTAATAAGTGGATATTGGCTCACGTGGTTGTAAAAATATGTCATTGTTGTTGGTTGTGGAAATACATTATGTGGTTGGTTCTGGAAATACTCGCTGGGAGTGATTGTGAACATTACATCCCCATGGCATCATACACATACTTTCACTTGTTTGTTGTATGTTTCGTATATACTTGTTGTTGTTGTTGGTCCCACTTGATTTGTGTCTCATGTTATGTATGTTCTTTGAAAACACTGGAAATATGAAAATATTAAAAATACTGAAAATTCTAAAAATATTAAAAACATAAAATTTTATAGGCCTCTCCGAAGGATATGTGGAAAAGAGTCATGGATATTGGTTGTATACGGGTTGACGAACCCCCCATGGGTCCTACATCAAGAAGTTGAGCTCTGCAGGTGTATATGGGGTAGTATATAGGTTGACGAACCCTCAATGGACCATACACGGAAAGCTTTAGCTCTGTAGGTGTATACGAAGACTGTGCGATGGTCCCGTGCATCATCATCATCATCTCATACATTGCATTTGCTTTATTGTGATTGGATTGCCATATTGACTTATTATATGTCAACTTGCTCTATATCCTGTTATTTATACTTGACCATCTTGTATATATATGTTCGTCTCTATTTCTATTTGCATACAATATAATGTATACTTGTGTTCTACATAGTGTGTTGTTGTTGTAATTGTGATGTGTTATAACTGTTAGTGCAAGCGGTGTGGTCTACCGCTATGGATCATTTTCTTATAGCAGGTGACATGCCCTTAGTGTGCAGTTTGTATGCTTTATTAGAAGATATAATCGGAGGACATGTATGGTTCTACTTTGCCTGATCGGCCTATAATACCTACTAAGCATAAGTGAACTATACTCACGCCTCCTGCACCCTTTTGGTGTAGGTCCTAGCTCGAGTGTACCTTCGATTGGTTGATTTCAAGCGCCTTCAGATTACTCAAGGTGGCGGTTGGACATTCGTGCTTCCGGAGTCCACCTCTATCTTTCTATAGTAGTTATGTCTTTATTTTTATTCAGAGACAGATGTTGACCCTGTAGGGGTGTTTCTGATGTATTTGAATCATGGTTTGTATTAGTAGTTCGTATATTGTTGACTCAGGGTTTTAGGAGTTATGGCTGAATTGTTATACTTCTTTCTGTGTTTATTATACTTGTGCAGTTCTGCTTCGTTCTAGAAGCCTTTCGTTGAGGGTATTTCTGTCTTTTTTCCCTTCATGTATCAGCTTAGATGATAGGCTTACTTATCAAGATACATCGCGACAAGTGCCATCATGACCTATCGATTTTGGGTCGTGACATTTAATTCAAGAGATTATTCATTTATTTATTTGAAGACCTAAGATGACATTTATTTATTCAAGTGAAAATTAGTCCTATTTATCTTAAAGAATTTTTTTTTTAAAGAAGGTTGAACTAAATCCAAAATTTAAGGGAAAAATTATTTTCAAACAATAATAATAATAATTTAAAAAAGTGATTTTGAATATCATTATTGATAACATAAATTTTAATCTTTAAAAATATCAATAAATTTGACTAGCTAGTGAAAATATTTTTATTTTTTGCAAAGAAAATTGATTTTTGGTTGATGAGAATTTTCTTTTAAATCAATTAAAATAAAATGTTTTTATTCTCAAATGTTTATTCTCTATAAAAACACAAAGAGACTAGACTTATTAACCCAAGAACTTAGATTACGTGACGAATTATAAGAAATAAAAATATAAAGATAAAATGAAATGAAATTTCAACAGGAGATTTATTTTGATTTAACCAAAGTTCATTACAAATAAGTAATCAAATAGGAATGTATAAATAAACTAAAGAGGAAAAGTTTAAGATTTGGGCCCCTGACTTAGCCCATTGGAATCTGCCCAGATTGGGCCTATTTTTCATGATTTTTTCCTGCCCTTTCAGTTGTGTATATTGACTGTATATCAGAGTCTTTCATCCTTGTATTTGGTGTATATCTAGTGTATACATGTCAATATATCAGTCATTTATGCATATGTTTTAGTCTTCAACCTGTATATCAGTTCACCTCTTCGTTTTTTACTGTGTATCCCCTGTATACTACTATATATTGGTGTATTCAGCTTTGTTTCTTGTCTTTTGGTCAATTTTTGGGGCTTTGGGAAGGAGTTGACTCGAGGATTGGAGAAATTGGTCATGAGGAAATGCAGTTGAAGAGAGTCTCGTGGACTCAGATCAAGGTTCCATGTAACAAAGAAGAGAAGAATTAGTACATGACATGCGATAAGTATTTTGACGTATTTGGTAGAGTACATCAATATCAAAGGAATTATAGAAACTGTAACAAATTATGGAAATGCAGGATCAGGCAAACCAACACATTATTTTAGAAACAACTTGCTTGGGTCAAGACTAAGAGCAAATAACAATACCCGAGCAAGCAAGTTGAAACATGTTTTATTTAGAGATAAAATGATAGATGTATACTCTTAAAACATGAACATACGTAAACCAATCATAAATATAAGAAAAGGGAAAAGGCCACGTGAATCTGTTAAAATTTCTTTCAAAAAATCCATCACTCTTCCTAGTTGAAACCAAACAACTCTCAAACTGAAATCTCATGGCAAATAATATTCTAGTGCAATATTTTGAAACTTGTTAACAAGAAGAGTTCTTAAATAAATTACTAGTTCAGAGAGAATAACACATGAATGACTCAAAGCAAATACTCCACAACATGATAGAACAACATTTCATGGAAACTAGATTCAACACATAGGGTGTGTTTGGTATGATGGAAAATGTTTTATGGAAAACATTTTCCTATTTTACCTTGTTTGGTTGTAATATAACTGTAACGATCTAAAAATATGATTAAATATGTGAAATTGGTGATTTTGTGTGATTTGACTGTTTTACCCCTTCCTGTAGTTGCATTATGATATTTTTGGGGTGTGGGAGTGATTGACACGATGCATTTGGTATCATTTATGCAATATTGTGATTTTTGATGGCTTCGAGAGCATTATTTTGGGTTTATATCGATATCTTTTGATCCATGCGATGGATGACCGAACGGACTGCGTCAGTAGCTCCAAAATATCGATTTTAGGTTAGGTAGACCTTTGATTCGGGTCCCGGTGCACCCGAGCTCATTTCGACCAATTGATCGGAAAGTTGGAAAATTGGAAATATGGGTGTGGGATCCACATTTGATCGAAAAGACCTCTTTTAGAAAATTGACTTCGCCAACAGGTCCGGAATGTCGATTTTAGGGTGTTAGCATATTTGGTATGATTTTACGACTTTTAAATCTCATTTCGACCCTCGATTTGAAAAATTGTAACTTCGAATTTTGGTGGTCAACTTTATGAAAATGACTTTTCTTAGAAAATTTGATATCACCAACGCGTTCAGAATGTCGAATTTAGTATAGTTGCATAGTTCATTTGCATGTATCGGACTCCGAATGAATTTCGGGCACCCTGTTGAAATCCTAATTGAATTTAAAAAAAATCTGCACTATAAATACCTCTTTTTGGACTTATTTTGCTCATTTTTCATCTTGCCTCTTGGAAGTTAAACCCTAAAATAGTGTAAGAGCTTAAAAGAAAAGTTTGTGAGAGCTTGGGAAGCTAGATTAACATCATTTTCTTGATTTTATTATGGATTTAAGGTAAGAATTCACCCCTTTTCTTAGTAATCTCTTAATAAATCTCCCAAACCCCCCAAAATCTTACGGTATGATTTTAAATCCAAATTTCACTCCTTCCACTTGAATAATATTTTTATGTTATAATTACTAGTTTTTCATCAATTTAACCTTCAAACCATCTCCAATTCTTGATTTTAACCCGGATTTCAAAGATTTTACCCAGTAAAGCTCAAAAATAATTTTCTTCGATTTGAACCCCATTTTTTACTTGATTTAACTTGAATTTCAGCTGTACGTTCCTAAAAATATGGAAAACATATTTTTGAAGTAAAGTTTTGATTTTGCCCTTCTTTTTTGAAAACCCATTTTGGGAATTCATTTTGACCCCGAATAAAAAATAGTCAATATGAGTGTCGTTGGTTTTGTCTTGATGCGTAGATTTCATATTTGATATTTTTAGTAGATTTTAGGATTGTTCGTGAAAAGTAAGGTCGCGGGTTCAAGTGTAGCGGAACGGTTTCGACTTTTGAGGTAGGTTATGACTTAACTCTTTCAGACTGGGTTGAGTAGTAAATGATGATACAAAATACATGTTAAGGGTGGGAATTAGTTATGAAAAATGGTTATCTATGTGTTGTGCCCGTGTGGGGGCTTATATATGATGTAATTATAGAAATTGAGATATTATGTGATATGTGTGACCGTATGGGATCCTATGTGATATTGATTGCCTTGAATACATATGAATAATTGTGTTGTGTTGTTAAAATGATAATGTGGTACCATTGGTGTATAGTGATTATATTCATACCTTATTGGTAAATAAGACATGTGAAAATTCTTGGATGATACAAAAATAATGAGTCACTATTGATGTATGTGATTGTGGAAATGTATTATTGTTATTGGTTGTGGAAATATATCATATGGTTTTTTGTGGAAATACTCATTATGATTGGTTGCGAGCACTACATTCGCATATCATACTCATTCATGAAACATTAGTTCCACTGTGGCAACATCTGAGAAACACTGGCAACACCTTTTTAAAACCCACCCCGAGGGATGTGCTGGGTAGGAGATATTGTAACTACTTTAAAACTCTTTTTGAGGGATGCGCTGAAAAGGAGATATGAGATATGTGGATTGTATACGGGTTGACGAACCCCTCATGGGTCTTATGTCGGGAAGCCTTAGCTCCGTAGATGTATACGGGGATTGTGCGATAATCCCAGAGGTTGTGTGATGACCTCATCCATCATTATCATCATATACATTGCACTTACTTTCTTGTGTTTATGTTGTGTTGTATTGCCATGTTGACTTGTTATCTATGTCTTTGTCTTACCTTTCTTTACATATATTTGATGATCTTGTATCTACATGTTCTCTCTTGTTCTATTTATATATGACATAATGTATACTTGTGTTCTATATCTTGGTGTGTTGTTTTAATATATGTGAGATATATTAGAACTGCTAGTGCAAGCTGTGTGGGATACCGTTGTGGGATATTTTCTGATTAGAGATGACGTGCCCTTAGTGTATATTTTGTATGCTTTATTTACTACTTTGCTTGATCAGCCTATAATACCTATTGAGTACAAGTGGACTATACTCATGCCTACTGCTCTCTTTCGGTGCAGGTCTTAGATCGAGTGCGCCTTAGCTTGCTTGACTCGGGCGATTGTTGGAGCTTCCAAGGTAGCGGTTGGACATTCATGCATCCGAAGTTCACCTTTATCTTTCTACAGTAGTTATGTCTTTATTAGTATTAGGAGACAAATATTATTCATTTGTGGTTATTTCTCCGATGCATTTGACTTTTGGATTGTATTAGTAGTTCTTACACTATTGACACCTAGTTTTGGGCATGATTGGTATTTTAGATAAGTTCTTTCCATATTATTATGATTACTTATATGGTTCAGCTTTATTCTAGAAGCCTTACATTGGGATATTTCTGTCTTTTCTTCTTTTCATATCAATTTGGGTGATACGCTTACTTGTCAAGGTACGCTGCGACAAGTGTCATCATGACCCTCATTTTTGGGTCTTGACAAATTGGTATAAAAACAACTAGGTTTCATTGGTCTCAATGGTGTAAAAATGGGATGTCTAATAGAGTCTCGCAGATCGGTACATAGATGTTCGTACCTATCCTTGAGAGGCTATAAAACGTCTTTAGGAACTTCACTTCTTTTATTCTTTATCGTGTGAAGTCCTTTCATACCTTGTGTTATGAGTTGTGTTTTACTTTTTCTGTGCGGATAGTGTGGCTTATACTACATATCAGTTGAGAGATACTGTAAGAAATTAGTGGATATCATTTGTCGGTTGTAGGCTTGTTGATGCTCCTAAGGTTTCATGGGATTAGTTTGTTGATGCCTTTCTAGAGGGATTTGTGCCTTCAGTTTGGGAAGATCGTATGTGGGATGAGTTTGATCATTTGGAGCAGGGCTCCATTACAGTTGCTAAGTATGAGGCACGCTTTCATGCCATGTCCAGATGTTCCTAAGATAGCATTTCTACCGAGTTTGAGAAGATTCAAAAGTTCATGAAGGGTTTGGATATTTCTTTTTAGTTGGCTACATCTCAGATGATTACGCTTGGAGTTCATCTTTAAAGTATTATGGATCATGGTAAGATGACAGAAGGTATTATTAGTGTATCTCAGGGAGACACCAAGAGGGTGCATCATTTTAATGAGTTCAGGAGTCAGACCTATTGAGATAGAGCTTTTAGAGGTTCTCGTAGATACCACCGTAGACCAGTGCATGTGATTTTATAGATTTCAACTGGTGAATCTTCTAGTTCAGCAGTTCAGGGTGGTCGTTCGGGCTCAGTTGTACTTTCTCTTATTGAGATTGGTCGTAGAGGTTGCTATGTGTGTGATGAGATTGGCCATGTGGTCAAGGACTATTCTTATTGTGTTTCTAGAGCTATTCCTATTTCAGTTGTGAGAGGTAGATGTTCCATCAAAGGTGCAAGAGGTAAGGATGGTAGAGCCTGTATTGGTAGTTATGGGTCTACTCATCCAGTTGGTAGTCATAGATAGTGTTATGCTATACCAGCCAGACATGAGGCAGAGGCTTCTGATGTTGTGACTACAGGTACCTTTCTCATTTGTTTTAGACCTGCCTCTGTATTATGAGATCCCGAATAAACTTTATCCTATGTGTCTGTATATTTTACTTTGGGTTTTAGTTCTGTTAGTGATACTCTTGCCATGCATATTCCTGTATCTACCCCGATAGGTGATTCTTTAGTGGTGGATCGGGAGTACCGATCTTGTGTTGTGACTTTTGTCGGGCTTGAGATTTTAGTAGCCTTACTTGTTTTAGACATGGTCTGTTTTGATGTTAGTTTAGGTATGGATTGGTTGGCTCCTTGTCATGCCATCATAAATTATTATACCAGGACTATGACTTTAGCTTCGTCGGGTGTGCCAAGGATAGCTTGGAAGGGTACACTTCATTCGGGTCCTAAGAGGATTATATCCTGTGTTCAGGCTCGTAATTGGTTAAGATAGGATGTTTATATTACTTGGATCATATTCGTGACACAAGTGTTGTTTCGCGTCCTTTTCTGGATTTTATCTGTGTCGTCCGTGAGTTTATAGATGTGTTTCCTACGGACTTGCCTAGTATGCCTTCAGATCGAGATATTGATTTTATTATTGATGTTGAGTCGGGTACCAAGCCCATTTTTATTCCTCCTTATAGGATTGCCCCGACAAAGTTAAAGAAACTGAAAGATCAGTTGCAGGAGTTGTTGGATAAGGGATTTATTTGACCTAGTATTTCACCTTGGGGTGTGACTGTCTTATTTGTGAACATAAATGATGGGTCTATGCTGATGTGTATTGATTATTGACCGTTGAATAAGGTGATGGCTAAGAATAAGTATCCTCTTCCTCGCATCGATGATTTATTGGATCATCTTTAGGGTGCGGCGGTGTTTTCAGAGATTGATTTGAGGTTCGGTTATCACCAGTTGAGGATTAGAGCTTCGGATATTTCAAAAATAGATTTTTAGACTCGATATGGTCATTATAAGTTCTTGGTCATGTCTTTTGGGTTGACCGGGAGGACGTGGACTTTATTGTTTTTTTAATGCTTTAGGTGTTGGGTTGATGCAGGAGGGCATGATAATTGTGTATGCATCTCGTCAATATTGGAGCCTCATGAGAGGAATTATCCGACCCATGCTTTGGAGCTGTGCGCAGTTGTGTTTGCCTTAAAGTTGTAGAGGCACGACTTGTATGGAGTTCGTTGTGAGGTATTCTCAGATCATCATAGACTTTAGTACTTTTTTTACTAGTAAGATCTTCATATGAGGGAGCACCGTTGGCTTGAGTTGCTTAAGGATTATGACTTGACTGTTCTCTACCATTAGGGAAAGGCTAATGTGGTTGTGGATAACTTGAGCCGAAAGTTAACTAGAATGGGTAGCTTGGCACATCTTTTGACTCAGGAGAGGATTTTAGCCTTAGAGATTCAGTTTTTAGCTAACCAGATGGTTAGGCTTGATATTTCGACACCTGGGCGTGTTTTGTCATTTATGGAGTATAGATATTCTTTGATGGAGCAGATTTGAGCTCATCAATTTGATGATGTTGGATTGAGGTTTATTCAAGATAAGATATTGAGTGGGGAGGTTAAAGAAGCCTCACTTGATTCAGATAGAGTTTTGAAGATTGAGGGATGAGTTTATGTGTTGAGAGTGGTGATCGGATTAGGTTGATGTTGGAGGGGGCCCATTGTTCCAGATATTCTAACCATTTAGGTGTGACTAAGAGGTATCATGATTTGAGGCAACACTACTGGTAGAGTAATTTGAGATGAGATATAGTGGATTTTGTGGCTCGTTGCCTCTGTTGTCAGCAGGTGAAGGCCGAGCATATGAGGCCTGGTGGATTGCCTTAGAGGTTACCCATTCCCGAGTGGATGTGGGAATGGATCACTATGGACTTTGTGATGGGTTTTCATTGTACATCTCATAGTTCTAACAGTGTTTGGGTCATCGTGGATTGATTGACCCATTCAACTCATTTTATTCCAGTTCAGGTCTCATTCAGTGTCGAGGGGTTGGCCCGTATCTACATTCATGAGATTGTGCGTCTTCATGGTATGTCGGTGTCCATTATTTCAGATCGAGGTCCTGTATTCACATCTCAGTTTTGGAAGACTTTTTAGGATGAGTTGGGTACTTGAGTTGATCTTAGCACAACGTTTCACGCCCAGATTGATGTTATTCAGAGCGGATTATCCAGGTTTTGGAGGATATGCTTCACGCGTACGCGATAGATTTTGGTGGCTAGTGGGAGCAACATTTGGCTTTAGCAGAGTTTGCATATAGTAATAGCTACCATTCCAGAATTGATATAACTCCTTTTGAGGCATTGTATGGTAGGCGTTGTCGTTTCTCAGTAGGTTGGTTTGATGTTGCTGAGGTGAGACCTCGAGGTACGGACCAGCATCGTAAGTCTTTGGATAGGGTTTGGGTCATTCAGGATGGACTTAGAGTGGCTCAAAGTAGGCAGAAGTGTTATGCTGATCGTAGACTTCATGCCTTAAGATTTGGTGTTGGTGATCGTGTTTTCCTTTGAGTTCCACCCATGAAGGATGTGATGAGTTTTGGCAAGAGGGGCAAGCTTAGCCCCAGGTATATTGGTCCATTTGAGATTCTTCGGACTGTTGGTGATGTGGATTATGTGTTGTCTTTTCCCCTTGATCTATCAGCTGTTCTCCAATTTTTCATGTTTTTATACTTCCTCGTTATATTCCAGAAAAGCCCCATGTCATTCATTGGGAGTCAGTTCAGTTAGATGAACAGTTGTCCTTTGTTGAGGAGTCGGTTTTCATTATGGCTAGGGATGTTAGGAAGTTACGCTCTAGAGTGATCCTTGTAGTTTAGGTCCAGTGGCAACATCGACCTGTAGATGAGTCTACTTGGGAGGTTGAGTCTGATATGCATAGTTTCTATCCCCAGTTTTTCATTGTTTCAAGTATTTTCTTGCCTTAGTTTGAGGACGAACTGGATTTTTAGTGGTGGATAATGTAACGACCTAAAAATTTGATGAAATATATAAAATTGGTGATTTTGTGTGATTAAACTGTTTTACCCCCTCCTCATAGTTGTATTATGATATTTTTGGGCTGTGGGAGTGATTGACATGATTTTCGACGCATTTTGGTATCATTTATGCAATATTGTGGATTTTGATGGCTTCGAGGTCTTATTTTGGGCTTATGTGGATATCTTTTGATCCATGCAATGGATGGCCGAATGGATTAACGCCAGTAGCTCCAGAATATCGATTTTAAGCTAGGTAGACCTTTGGTTCAGGTCCCGGTGCACCCAAGCTCATTTCGACCAATTGATCGGAAAGTTGAAAAATTGGAAATATGGGTGTGGGAACCACATTTGATCAAAACGACCTTGGATGGAAAATTCAACTTTGCCAGCAGATCCGAAATATCCATTTTAGGATGTTAGTGTATTTTGTATGATTTTACGGCTTTTAAATCTCATTTCGAACCTCGGTTTGAAAAATTGTACTTCGGATTTCGGGAATCAACTTTATGAAAATGACGTCTTTTAGAAAATTTGATATTGTCAACGCGTCCAGAACGTCGAATTTAGTAGAGTTGCATAGTTTATTTGCATGTATCGGACTCCGAACGAATTCCGGGCACCCCGTTGAAGTCCTAATTGAGTTTAGAAAAAAACAACTTTTTTTTACAGTAGTGTAGAAAAATCTGCACTATAAATACCTCTTTTTGGACCTATTTTGCTCATTTTTCATCTTGCCTCTTGGGAGTTAAACCCTAAAATAGTGTGGAAGCTTAAAAGTAAAGTTTGTGAGAGCTTGGAAAGCTAGATTAACATCTTTTTCTTGATTTTATTATGAATTTAAGGTAAGAATTCATCCCCTTTCTTAGTAATTTCTTAATAAATTCTCCAAAACTCCCAAAATCGTAGGGCATGATTTTAAACCCAAATTTCACTCCTTTCACTTGAATAATATTTTTATCTTATAATTACTAGTTTTCATCAATTTAACCTTCAAAACAATTCGGATTCTTGATTTTAACCCGAATTTCAAAGATTTTACTCGGTAAAGCTCAAAAATATTTTTTCTTCAATTTGAACCCCATTTTTGACTTGATTTAACTTGAGTTTTCAGATGTAGGTTCCTAAAAATATGAGAAACATGTTTTTGAAGTAAAGTTTCAATTTTGCCCTTCATTTTTAGAAATCCATTTTGGGGGTCCGTTTTGATCCCGAACCAAAAGTAGTCAATATGGGTGTCGTTGGTTTTATATTGATGCATATATTTCATATTTGGTATTTTTAGTAGAGTTCGGGATTGTTCGTAAAAATTAAGGTTGCGAGTTCAAGTGTAGCGGACTAGTTTCGGCTTTCGAGTTAGGTTATGGCTTAACTCTTTCAGACTGGGTTGGGTAGTAAATGATGATACAAAATGTATGTTAAGGGTGGGAACTAATCATGAAAAATGACTATCTAAGTGTTGTGCCCTTGTGGGGGCTTATATGTGATATAATTGTTGAAATTGAGATACTATGTGATATGTGTGACCATGTGGGGTCCTATGTGATATTGATAGCCTTGAATACATATGAATAATTATGTTGTATTGTTAAAATGCTATTTGTATGTAGTGATTATATTCATACTTTATTGGTAAATGAGACATGTGAAAATTTATAGATGATACAAAAATAATGAGCTAATATTGACGCATGTGGTTGTGGAAATGTATCATTATTGTTGGTTGTGGAAATATATCATGTGGTTATTTGTGGATATACTCATTGTGATTGGTTGTGAGCATTACATCCGCATATCATGCTCATTCATGAAACATTGGTACCACTGTGGCAACATCTGAGAAACACTGGTAACACCTTTTTAAAAACCTCCTCGAGGGATGTGCCGGGGAGGAGATATTGTAACACCTTATAAAACTCTTTTCGAGAAATATGCCAGAAAGGAGATATGAGATATGTGGATTGTATACGAGTTGACGAACCCCCCATGGGTCCTACATCGGGAAGCCTTAACTCTATAGGTGTATACGGGGATTGTGCGACGATCCCGGAGGTTGTGCAATGACATTGTGCATCATCATCATCATCATCATATACATTGCACTTACTTTATTGTGTTTATGTTGTGTTGTATTGCCATGTTGACTTACCTTTCTTTTTGATGATCTTGTATCTACATGTTCTCTCTTGTTCTATTTATATGTGACATAATATATACTTGTGTTCTATATCTTGGTGTGTTGTTGTAATATATGTGAGATATATTAGAACTATTAGTGCAAGCAGCGTGGGCTACCGTTGTAGGACATTTTCTGATTGCAGGTGACGTGCCCTTAGTGTATATTTTGTATACTTTATTTATTACTTTGTTTGGTTGGCCTATGGTACCTACTGAGTACAAGTGGATCGTACTTATCCTTACTGCCCCCTTTCGGTGCAGGTCCTAACTCGAGTGCGCCTCAACTTTCTTGACTCGGGCGATTGTTGGAGCTTCCAAGGTAGCGATAGGACATTTATCTGTCCGAAGTTTACCTTTATCTTTCTACAATATTTATGTCTTTATTAGTATTCAGAGACGAATATTATTCATTTGTGGTTATTTCTCCGATGCATTTGACTCTTGGATTGTATTAGTAGTTCTTACACTATTGACACCTGATTTTGGGCATGATTGGTATTTTGGATAAGTTCTTTCCACATTATTATGATTACTTATATGGTTCGACTTCATTCTAGAAGTCTTACAGTGACATATTTCTGTCGTTTCTTCTTTTTGTACCAGTTTGGGTGATAGGCTTACTTGTCAAGGTACACTGCGACAAGTGTCATCATGACCCTCATTTTTGGATCGTGACAATGGATAACAGTGTAATGATATAAGTGGATCAACACATCATAAATTCAAAAACCCATAGCAATAGAGAGTATACTACGAGGTTTCCATAACCCTAACAAATAAACTTAGCTACTCATGAACCAAAAGAAAATAACCATAAGAATGTTCATCATACCTAAGATTAGAGTATTATCTTAGTGTCCACAAAATAGAGAAAGCAAGAGGAGAAAAACGCTTTTTTCCTCTCACCCTTAGCTAAGCTGCCTTTTCTTGTTTCAAAAATAATACGATCCTCCTCATAAAAATTCAGCCATAAGGCTTTTAATAACATCCTTGTCTAATAAATTGCTACTGAGTCCTCAACTATTTAAAAATATCGAGTTTGCCCAGGAAAAAGTTCTCATCTATCACATTCAGTCAAAAAGCTGCTTTCCTTTTATGTGAAGTTTCCTCTGCTATCCACAGGTCCCCAAAGTGTCGTAATCTTCCTCATTAGTACTTGAAAAGAATGAAAATCACATAGGTCAGCTCACTTAACTAAAAATAGACTAAAAGTGCAAGAATTATGTATTTTATCCTCAAAACTTAGCTAAAACATAGGTAAGTTATGGTGCTTAGACGTATAAATACGCCCAACAACAGACAATAACTTTGGGAAAATATTTTCCAAAGGAACTTATTTTCCTACATTTGAAAGAAAATGACTTCCCTCATGGGTCAAGGGAAGTCATTTTCTAGAAAATATTGAGATGTGACTTATGAAAACTTGGAACCAAAATAAACCAAAACATGTATAAAGTGACCAAAATTGGTCACTTATTTAATAAATTATCAAAATAGGCTAAATGTAATAATTTATTACGTTTTATACCTTTTTTTAACAGTTTGATAGATGATGTGTACAGTAAAAAAGTTTTAGTAAAACGTAGTAATAGTTTATTATGTTTTACAAAACTTTTTTATACACTTGAAACGAACAAACTCGGTACCTATCTTTGAACATTAGTACACCTCGACAACACTAAATCACAAAGAAACCTCATTTTCTAATCTTTACAAACAGAAGACGATGGTGAATATATCAAATAAAAATAAAGAAAGGGTAGTCAAGTAGACCTATTTTAGTAAAACGTAGAAATAATTTATTACATTTTACCTAAAACTAAAATTTGAAGTTTTTCAATGTCAACATATATATTTTCATACAAGACCAAAATCATTCTCACAATCGTTGCGAGATTTGGATTGTAATGCTGAAGAAAAATTAAAGAAAAGATAAATCCTTTACCTTTTTGTGTGCAACGAATGGGACAGAACGAGCTTCTCGGTGAACTTGACTGGAGTTTAAATCAATTTTTCACCGAAGTTTCGTGACTTCACTGAAAATCGAGTATTTTTGGGAGATTTAGAGAATGTTTTCTCAAGAATTTTTTGGTTACGTGGGATTAGAGGAATGCTCTTCCAGAGTCCTCAATTTTTCTTCAAAAATCCTCTTCTTTACTCTTGTTCTTCAATGGATATTTATGGGATATTTGGAACTAATTTTGGGGTGAAACGGAAGGGTATTTGAGAAATTTCAAAAAAGATTTTTGAAATTTGAAACTGGGGATAAGATTGGTACAAAATGATCCATTGTAGTTGAGCTGTTGTTGTAGCTGACCATTGTTTGTACGTTGTTGTAGCTGTTGTTGTTGTTGGTACGCTGTTGATAAAGGAGAAAAGAAATGGGTTTAAGGTTTGGTTGGGCCGGGTCATTAGGTATTGGGCTTGGGGTGAATGAAATTTATTTTTTTATGAGAATGGACTGCTTTTAAATGGGATTTTGGGCTGCTGAGGAGCTGAAATTAAAAGAATGGGTTTAACGGATTAGATAGAAATTTTAGAGATTAGGGTTTTAAGAATTTAGGCTATTTGTCAATTAGCCTATTTGTTAGAATTCAATCAAATTGAGTTTAAATTTTAGACTAATTGAAAATCAATTGTCCAATTATATTGCAATTGTGGTCAAACTGATTTCAATTAAGGTCCAATTTAATAATTCGGCTATATTGAAATAATGTTTAAAACAAATTAACAACCGATTCAATTCTGACCTTCTTGATTTCACAAAAATCAAAATAATTATTTTTCTTATAATTCATTTTAATGATAAAAATGCATTTAAAATCAAGATTTATTCCTTTGAAATTTTTCAAGATAATTCTTCATTAAAAATTGATTTTTGAAATGCTAGTTATTTAAGCAATCAAAATTATACAATCTCGTATATGTGAATACGAAAATATATATAATTCGCTACTTAAATGAAAAAATTCACCCAAATGAATATTTTGAAAAGTATTTATCTGGATAAAATAAATATTTTGATTGAATTTAGAATCAAAAAAACTAAAAATTATCCCTACTTATGGAGGGCAAAAATTAAGTGTCAAGAGAAACTGATATCGTGAATTATTGATACATTAAGTTGATTTTGAGTTCACTTATACATGTATTGAATGAATTTTGATCTTTATACTGATTGGTTGTCAGCATTACGCCCTCATATCACTCATATACAATCATGAGACATTGGTATCATTGAGACATTCTAGTTTTTTTAAGAAAATGAGACACCTTATAAAACACATATAACAAGTGATGTGCCGGTAAGGTTGATTTGAGACATGCAATTGTGATTATGAGTATATGGATTGTGAATCCCTATGAGTACTACCTGATAGAGGCAAGCTCAGTAGGTGTATACAGAAAGTCATGCTGTGATTTTCACTATATATCATCATCATCATCATCATCATCACTATATTGCATTGCATTACCATCCTTGGTATGGTTTGATATTGTATTAATATTTACTTTTGTAATGTATCTGTGTTAGGACCTTGTTTTTAATATTGTGTTTGAGCATTCATTTCACTTCATTACATTATCTTATATCATCATATACTAATTTGGTGGTTGGAATATTGTGAGACATAGGATATGACTGAGGCTTTATAGAAGAGATAAATGTGTAGCCACTATTGGTAGTATGAAATACACTTGTATACATGTGCACTATCTCCCTATTTTCATCCTATATTACTGGGTTGTTTTTAATTGCTTAAGCCTATTATATCATGCTAGTAAGTCTCCTTCATAATGACTTTCCTTATTTTATTGGTTATGAAATGAATAGTGTTGACTCACCTAGGTTAGTGTGCCTGCTCTGTATATGATAAATCCATGGATCGTTGAGTTGGGTTACCATGATAGGTTGAAGTATTGTATTTATGGGATACAGATTTAATTAGGAAAACCTTAGGTGGTGGGATGGTGGTTCTCGCCATCGCTATCGACAATGCTTGCTGAGTATATGTGGTTTTGTACCTACCCTTGCATATCTTTTTTTCTTATTTTTTGCACCCCATATAGGTATTGAACTGAGTAGAAGTTTGGAGATTATTTTCTTTCAGCATTAAAATATGGAGTTCGAGGTAGTGTTGGCGAACTGCAAGCTTATCTGGATCTCTTTTTACTCAAGGGCCACCTCTGAGAGTGAGACATTGTATTGTGTCTATGTAGCGATTGGACATAAACGCTCAATTATGGCACAATTAGTTCAAATTCTTTCAGAAGCGAATGCTTTGGAATATTCTATTCTTGTAGCAGCCACCGCTTCGAATCCTGCTCTTCTACAATTTTTGACCCCATATTCTGGGATAAAAATTTATAACTATTCTTCATCTTAAGCCTTTTCTTTATCTATTGGGTTGAAGCGTAATGATCATATGTTTGTAATGCATTGTATGTCCCATAATAGGTGCCATTCTTCTACTCTTTTCTGAAAGTCGATGACTATTCATAGCTATTACCTTGACACCAAAGAAGAGTTCGACCCAATGTTTTATTTCTGTTTATACCAAATTACTGTTCACCTACTATCCTAAGTATTGTATATCATTAAAAGATGCAAATTTTAATAAAGCTTTGAGTTTACACTTTTAGTTAAAAAGAAAATATTTATTCAAACTAGGTAATCATATTATGAGCATTTATTATCAGGCTTTATATACGGTTACCAATTCAAATTATGGAAATGTCTATAAAGACAAAAGTCTGGTTGAAATTGACCAAGAATGCACAGGAATAGCTAGAATAGTTGAAGCAGAGATTCAACCACCAAATATTCCTAATGAATATGAAATTCATGTAGGAAAACCTATAGAAATAGGAAGCTCCACTGCTTCAAATCCAAGACTCTCAATAGAGTATGGGAGGAACTCCATACGAAAAGGTAATTCCATGATATTTAATAATGAAAACACTAACAATGTTACAGAAGTTTCAGGAAGATTCTTTGATGGAAGCGACTAGAACAAACAAACAATCCTTATACTGTCAGGATAATCAGCAAATCATGTCACAGAAAGTATCCAAGAGAGATTAATTTGCTTTGAAGGTAAGACTTATATTTCCAAAACGTTCAAAGGAAATAGCTACGAATGTTCAAAAATGGTAAAATTACCAATACAACTAGGAACAATTAGAATAAGAGTTCTTTGTTATATTAGCAATCATGAAAATGATTACAACATAATTTTAGGAGGAACATTTCTTAATAGCTTAGATCAATATAATATTCTAAAAGAAGGAATCCAAATAACTTTAGGAGATGAAACTTGTTTTATTCCAAAAATTTAATGCCTAAAGAAATCTCCTTTAGAGTGTCAGTATTCGTAGAATTTACAACCTACGAAACAAAACTGACTTCATGTTGTCAAATAGATAATGGCTCCGAAGTTAGTCTAGCAAAATCATTTTTAATAAAAAATTGAGTTATTAATAATACTAATACCTCTGTCATTGGTATTGCATGAGACAAGGAGAAACTAACGCATGAAAAGGAAAATGTAGAAATAATTTTAGGATAAAAAATTGTTTCTATAAAATATATTTTTGCATATGATAAACTTGAAACTGATTTATTCTGTGAAATAACTTTATCCAACAGTTTCAAATTATCGTCAAACAATATAAATGGTTAGTTTTAAGACCCCATATAATCAGTTTATAAAAATTCAAGGAAACACAATCCTTATATTTTGATAAAAGAAAAGGGAATCTTTAAAAAGAAATTTTTGGATACCCCTAAAAACTACTCTTGTAAGTGTCTCAATCTAGACAAAATAAAATAAGATTTACAAGTCTCTTATGGAGAAAATCCATTGGAAAAATGGAATAATAACCATGAAAAAACAGTCTTAATTCTTAAAGATCCTAATATCATCATAAGAGTTAAACCAATGCTTTATAACGAAGAAGATAAAACTGAAGTTAAAATTTAGATACAAGAACTCCTCAAACTTAAATTAATAAGAGCAAGCAGGAGTCCACACAACAGTCCTGCATTTATGGTAAAAAACCATGCTGGACAAAAAAGAGGAAAAGCTCAAATGGTTATAAACTACAAAGTGCTAAATAAAAATTGTGTTTTTTGATGGATATTTTATCCCAAATAAAAACAATCTAATTAACCTTGCTGAAGGAAAAACCTATTTTTTTAAAATTTGATTGTAAAAGTGAATTTTGGAAAATTAAACTTTCAAAGAAATCAATCCCTTTAATAGCATTTAGCACTCCTAATGGATATTATGAATAGTTGGTAATGCCATTTGGATTAAAAAATGCACCACAAATTTTTCAACGAAAAATGGATAATATTTTTTGAGAAAAATTTCCTAATTGTTTGTTTACATAGATGATATTTTGGTATGTTCAGAAAACTACCAAGAACACTTAACACATCTGAAAGAATTTTCAAACATACGTGTTAAAAATAGAATTGTTTTAAGCCAAAAAAAACTGAAGTAAGCAAAAATGAAATAGAATTTTTAGGAATGATAATTTCAAAAAATGGAATAGAAATTATAAACTCATATTTCAAAGAAAAAAATCAAATTTCCCGATAAACTAACGATGAAACAAGAAATATAGAAATTTCTTGGCTATTTGAATTATGCAGGTGAATTTATCCCATATCTTGCAAAAAAAAAAAAATCCTTTGCAAAAACTCATTCGAAAGTCAAATCAATTTGGATGGACTAATGGATACACTCTTTGTGTTCAAAAATTAAAAGAAGAATGTGGTGAGCTACCAAAGCTTAGATTGCCAGAACCAGAAGATAATTTGATTCTACAGACTGCTGTCTCCAACTATCATTGGGGAGCATTATTACAAACAGATTTAAATAAAATCTGTAGATACACCAGTGGAACAAGTTAATTATTCCACAAATGAAAAAGAATTGTTGGCAGTAATAAAAGGAATACAAAAGTTTTCCTCATTTTTATTACTAAAACCATTTATTGTTAAAACAGACAATACACAAATATCAGGATTGATATTTAATAAACTACCTTCGGAACCACAATATAGAAGGCTACACAGATGGAAGGTATTATTGTCATTTTATACTTTCAAAATTGAAAATATTAAAGGATCTGACAATGTTTTTGTAGATTTTCTTTCAAGAAACGTCCAATATGGACAATAGAACTCAGGTGTTGGTTAGCAAAATAAGGCAAAAAATGAATGACATTGACGAATTCATAAATGAAAAGAGCAACATGATGTTTAGCATTCGAGATAAAATTGTATCCTTGTTTGAAAAGGCAAAGAAATTACAATTTAAATTAAGTCGGCTTAACACTATCAAGCTAAAAATATGGTAGAATTCCAACTTCTCTGCGAACATCTGGAAATCAGACCAAAAGGACGAGAATTCCCTAATAAAGTGGCAGCAGATGTCCCACTAGCACCTAGTGCCAAAAATATCTCGACGGTAAAGTTGGATATGCCGATGCTGGAGTTTTCGGACGAAGCTAAATGTCGAGCACAGGGAAAATTCCCTAACAAAGTGGCAGGAGATGTCCCACTAGCACCTAGTACCAAAAACATCTCGACGGTAAAGCCGGGTATGCTGATGGCAGAGTCTTCGGACAAAGCTAAAAGTCGAGCACGGAGAAATTTCTTTGAAATAGTAAAATCAATAAAAACTGAAATAACCTCTAATAAATCAGAAAAAAGAACTAACTTCTCTTCAGGAAAATAGTTTGCTTCTTTTCAGGTAGGAAAAATCTATCCCAAAGAAGAAGAGTATTTGATGTTTACAAAACAAATTTACAATCTACCAGAAGTCTGTGGAGAGACTTTCGGAGTCATTGAGACAAAAAGTTTATATCCAAGAATTTTCATCTTTCCAAGAGGATCAGCTGGTTTCATAGTCAAACTATTTGAATTCGGTTACTTAGACCATGTTTATTCTAAATCAGATCTATCTGAATTAGAAGGACTACCAATACACTTGACCAGTTCAATCAGAAATTATGTCGAAGAAGAAGTAGTCTATTGCAGATTCTACAGCATAGCAATGGAATCTCAAGATGATCATCTATATTTTCCCATGACTAATTATATAACGGTGGAAAAATTAAGAAATTTTAATATCAACGCAACTGGAGTTGATAAGAAGATTCCTCATTTTAAAAAAAAATGGATCCAAACCAGATGGGCTTTAGGGATGGAGGCAGTATACCACATCCTTAAAAATAAATATGAGAAAAATTACAAATTCCTCAACAGAGATACACACTGGGTATTAATGACTAAAGAAAAGTCGAAATCAATAATCTTAAGGGACAAAATTACTGAATTTGAAACACACCAATTTGTAGCCACTCCAGAAACATGGACTATGACGTGTAAATTCTTAGAACATGGATACCTCAAAAGAAATGATGGCGATAGCTCATCAATGTCTGAAGAGATGTGATTTACATCTGTAAAGAGAAGCCAACAATGGAAGAAAAAACGTAAAGCATAAGCACTTACGTCAACATAATTGTCGGCACCAGATGACAAAATGATAAAGAAGATTAGACCTCACGATCTAAAAGCAACCAATAAAAAAAAAGAAGAATCTTATCCTGATAAAGAACTAGAAGAGAAATAAAGATTTTTGAAGGGATGGCCCTAAAAAAAATAAATATTGTAATTCTCCCCCTCCCTGTGTCTATAAAAGGAGAGATAGAAATTCATAGAAGGTAGACTACATTTCTCTGAATCTTTTTTTCTTAGAAAATGTTAGGTATCTTCTATATGAGTGAGTAAGGAACACTTCTCCTGTTAGGAAAAAGTAACAAATAGTTTGTATGAGAATATAAGGAAGATCTGACTAAAGATTTTTTTTATGTTGTAATATATTCATGAAATAAAATAAGTTTGTTTGTATATCCGCTGATAATTTTATATGTTGGTGAAAAATGAAGGTTGTGATATTCAGCCTCAACGGAGGAAGAACGAAGCAATAGTATCAGACAGTGAGTCATAATAGACTACATAATTCTTCATAGTCGGAAGGATAGATACTGGAGTGTTGATACAACCAATATAAAAGGAAAGCCAGAAGATATATACATAAACTCTATCATTCATGAACATATTAGCATAAGAAAAATTTATCTTCATATCTACTTTATACACTCATACATAATACATGTTACTAAGTACCTATAGGGAATTTTAAATTATGAATTGTCTATACTTATCATCATGAGAGTGGTACAACCACAATTAAAGAAATTTAGAAGAAGGTTTTGGGAATCTAAAATAATTATAGAAACTCTTAACAGAGATATAACAAAGATGAGAAATTATCTTCGAAAAATCTATCGTTTGAAAAATACTTCAAATAATTTAGAAATTAACAAATTAAAACAAAAATTATTTGACTCTCTGCACAGAGCTTATATTAAAAAAGAAACACAGGTTTTTCTATATCAAAGTTACAAGGTTTTAATAATGAAATTTGTTCTTTTTACTGCCTAATGAGTTATTATACAATTTTCTTAGATGAAAAAACATTAATCACCATCTTAAAGGTGATAAAATTAAATAAAGATTTACAAGAAAAAATCTTGAAAAAATTATAGACCATCTTGTTCAAGAACAATGGTCTATTCATGACTATTCATACGTGGATAGTGATGATGCCATACTATTGATATGATGATGGTTTCAATACAATAAAGGAAAAAATAAGGATTTGGTATAATAATACAATTTTTTATATTTCTATTTATAAAACTAAAAAATTTAGTTATATATTCAAACAAGATATAAAAATTACTAGTAATAGATTTAATGAAATCTCAAAGAAGCCCACGTTCAAAGTATTACTCAGTAAATACATCTCTCTCTCTCTCTCTCTATATATATATATATATATATATAATTAAACTGTGTTCTTTAGGATGGGTTAGACTTACTTGTTTGGTGGGTTTGACAAGTACCATCACTTACCTATTTTGGATTGTGATAATGATAGAGTTGGATAGGTCCTCACGATTTGTGATTTGAGTCCTAACATCGTCAGAGTTTTCTGTGCAACAACTCAAATATTCAGACATCTACTATTAATCTTTGAAATACTCAGCAAGAGTACGAGCATAAAGTTAGACTCGTAAATCCCATATTTTCACACTCTTTGGTGTTCAATTGAGCAACTTTCGTTTCTAAAATTCCAACAAGAAAGCAAGCCAATGCTACCTGAATTACACCTCTCTCTCTCGCGCACCCACACTCTCTCTCGTAAGGCATAATTTATGAAAACAGGAATTTTGATGCTTCCTAATCTCCAATTTATGTAAAAAAAAAATAAAAAAATCAAATGCTCTAATCCTTGTGAGGTCCTTCCCAACAACTAAAACATTTAAAATATTGCTACTATTTTGCTTTAAAGTAAACTATTTTCGTATTTTTGAACTTTAAAGTAGTTCTAGGAACACAAATCTCCAGCACAGATGCAAATTCAATGATTATGTAATAATAATCTCTTATTATTATTATTATTACATGCGATGCCATTACGAATTGGTTCACATTTGACATTCCAATGCCATCAGATCATGTCTATTTTTCTTTTTCCTTCCTTTTGCTCTTCCCGACATCTACGATTAGTGGGTAAGCCATTTCATTCATCTTTCTTACTATTCCTCTTTCTCTACCTCTACGTTTAGTGGGCAACTTATAAAGTTTACCGATACCCGCTATCATCTCTTCCTTTATTCTATTGAACATCAAAATAAACAAAATCAGGTATAAAAAAGTATGAGTTGTGATATTTAATTTAAACTCATCAAAAAGGAGGAAAAACATAAGTTATTCAAGAAAAGTATCTGAAGAGTTTTTTTGGCCTTGGCTTTTGGAATTTTTGCATGTTTGCCTGTTTTATTTGAATTCATGACAATTGCTACACTCACATGAATTGTTAAACTTTCTCACCTTGTTGGAATTCCTTATATCATCTGTACCTTTTTTCTTGATCTTGTTCGTCTTCTTAATTTTTTATTCGCAGATTTAGGTGGTAGAATAGGATCACCAGATGGTCTTGTCTCAATTCGATTGATCTGATATTGGAATGATTATCCTAGAATAAGCTTTCTTGAATGTAGAGGTATGATAGAATGGGTATACAAAGTCTACTGATTCATGATTCGTAATCATTATCGCGCTAACTCCATGCCTACATGGTATACCTATTGCATCCCATTCTTTATAAGTGCATACCTTTTCCCTAAGTTTTGTCACATATATTTGCAACCCTTCATGAACCTTCCTATTTCATTTTCCGCTTTTATTGGTTCACAATCTAAAGTTTGTTCTTTTATCTCTTCAATTTTCTTCATAATCCTGGGACAAACTAGTCCATATAAATATATAAGTACTTTGGAATTAATGCACAAATATAAAGCCTAAAGCCTAAGTATTATTCACCTTCAAAAATATAGTACTCTCATCGTCCCATTTTATCCGTTCCAAATTGGGATGATACAACTATTAAGAAAACTATGATTGGTAATATAACTTTACCATTTTGCCCCTCTTAATTGTATCTTGTTGTTAGTTCCAATATTGATGGATGACTAATACCCTGGGGTGGATCTAATGGGGGTTCAGGGGTGGCATGACACCCGCAAACTTCGATCGAAAAACTGTGTGTATATATATATATTTTGAAGAAAATCGATATATTATTTAAGTGCCACCCAGGGCAGCAGTTGAGGAAGTAGTGTCAGTGGCAAATGCGCTGAAATTTCACGTAGTATACCAGAGTTCAAATCCATACGCTAGCATTATTTTGTTACTTTTTGATCGCTAATCTATTTTCTATAAGTTTTTTTCCTCTTGACTTAATCTTTGTTTGACTCTTTTTTTTGGGTAATCTTTGTTTAAGAATTTTTAACTTAAGTGTAGAACATAATTGAAGATTTTTCTTCCTTCAAATTTATAGTTAACCTCTCCTCGTAAATCATAATAATGATGCTTGACTTGAAGTTATAATTTCTTAACAATAGAATTGGAAATATTCATTGAATGTTGACAATTATTTTGTACTTTCACGCTAACTGATAAGTTGAATTTAACTCTTGTTTACACAATTTATAGTAATAACAATAACAACAACAACAATAAATTCAGTGTATTCCCACATAGTGGGGTCTGGAGAGGGTAAAATATATGCAGTCCATACACTGCCTCCAGAAAAGTAGAAAGGTTGTTTTCGATAGTTTTTATAATAATGATCACATTTTTATTATTTGATCTATTTGTCTGTACAAATTGAAAAGACAAATAATCAAATCTAAACCAAAAGTCTATAAAATCGATAAAATATTTGTCTTATTTGGGGCAGTGTAAATAGCAAAATGTAAAGCCAAAAATTAACTGATTTTCAACTGAATTCGTAAAAATTAGGTTCTTCGATAATGTTTCAATGAAATTTTCTTTCAAAAATGTCTTACTAACAAGCTAAATTCCAGTGGGACGCTCATAAAAAGTCTCTTTTTTGAGTAGTAGCTTTAACGTTAAAAGTGACATGACACCCGCAACCTCGAAATTCTAGATCCGCCTCTGCTAATACCAAAGCACCATTTGTATTCTTAATGGTGTACTCTTAATGGTACTCCTCTTTGCAACATTTTTCAAGAATGTTAATACTCCCTCCGTCCCATTTTACTCGTCCCAAATTGGGATGGCACAACTATTAAGAAAAATAATAAATAGAATGGCTAGTTTTTCATAGTACCTCTGTTAAATGATGTTTACATTTTAATTTAAAGAAAAAGTAATTAATGCAAAGGGTAAAATATGAAAAAAAAAATTGTCTTGTCTTGATAAGTAAAAAAGGACAAGTAAAATGGGACACCAGATTAGGAAATTTGGGACGACTAAAATGGGACGGAGGGAGTAATAAAGAGTAATCAATTACACTAAGGGTATAATGAAAAAAAATTTATCTTATCTTAACAAGTAAAAAAAAATAATAAATTAAGAAATTTAGGACGAGTAAAATGAGACGGAGGAAGTATATCTCAATCAGATTACATAGATTTACCAAACAACAAAGTCTCCAAAAACATAGTGTTAAAAATTAGCGTAAAAATATTTTTCCTCAAATTCAGTGTTTCAGCAACATTTCAGTATTTTTAATATGTGGAGGGGGTATGGATTTTCAAACCTTAAATGTTAAGGGATAAAGTGGAATTGAATTATTTAAATAACACTGAATAGAATGTATAAGTATAGAAATAATACTGACATTGTTAATGTCACAATTTACTATGTATAAGAATATTATTAATAGAATATATTAGTATCGGAATACTATTAATATTATCAATGTCATATTGATTATTATCAATGTCATATTATTAACAAGAATAATATTGAATATGATGGGTAATACTACTTATACTGATTACGCTAGACTTAAGTTTGTAACTAAACATTGTACTAAAATTTTATAGTAACATTATTCTGCTAAATACATCTTACCAAACGATCCCTTAGTGTTTATACGAACCAATAAATATATTATATTTTTCATATGAAGATTTAACTATCACTTAATTATAGTTAATATTAATATATTTACAATATTTAACTCACTTGATCATAATAAGCTAAGCTAATAGAATTTGATGTAAACATCGAATGTCCTAAATATGACTTCCTCTTTCCTATCTATGTGGTACCTATTCTTTTTAATCCGTTTAAAAAAATGTCACTTTATTATAATTAAAAATATTTAATTTTAAAATTTTATTTTATCCTCATTAAAATGATTGATAGACACACAAATATCTAAGGATTATTTTTGGTCACAAGATTAAAAAAAATAAATTTTAAATACTGTGTCAAGTGAAAGGATATCATACAAAATGTGATAAAGGGAGTAATTCCTCTAGTCCATATTGACTTAATTTGTGAGTCAGTTTTAATATTTATAATAACTTAATAGTTCAATCTTTAAAAAAGTTGTTGAAAGTTTCTTCCATTTTTATCGTTCATTTATATTTTTTAGTTGATAAGTTCAAAAGACTTAATTGCATATATTTATGATTTTAATTTGACCTTCAAAGGACAGAAGTAAAAAATGATGTTTAATTTATGTCCAATTTATTAAAGTAAAAAACGATGTTTTATTTATGTCCAATTTATTTTAATCGATATGCATTGTCTCATAAATTAAATTAATATGGACTAAAAGGAGTTCTGTGCAAAATTAGTTACCCCAGTCTTTAGATGAACTTTGATGGATTGAAAAAGAAAAAAAACAAAAGTCAATTTCATTTTATGTTACTTGTTCCGTTTTATTTTAGTTGACCTTATTGACTTGATATTTTTATTAAAAAAATATTTAATAGAAGCTTATTTTATTAAATTAATCCTATTAATTATACATTAAAAATATAAATATAATATTTGTACTTTACATAGTCATTTAATGACAAGTTAGTATTGATAAAATACAATGAACTTCTCTTGATTTCAATATTTAGATAACTAAAATAAAATAAATATTTTTATCTCCTTTATAATCACTTTATCAATTAAATATAATTCATAATTTATCTCCTTTATTTTCTCTCTTTCTTTACCTTTTTTTCTTTTTTTCTTTTTTTCGTTGTTTCTTTTTTTTTTTCTTTCCCTTTTTGGTTTCTTCTTTCCTTTTCATTTTATTTCTCATTTTTTTATATTTTCTGTTTTTCTTTCTTTTTCTGTTTTCCATATTTTTTTATCCGTTCTTATTTGGTTTTTTCTTTTTTGTTATTTTTCTCCTTTCTGTATTTGTTTCTTTCAATTTTTTTTTATAGTTATTGTATTTTATATTTTTATATTTTATATTTATTCGTATCATACTATTGACTTCAAGTAAATAAACTATTTTCATTGAAATAGTTTAACCGTGCATACGTATAATTTATCATTTGTATTTATATACAAACACGTATATTAATTAATTGTATTTGCTTGAGTCTAAATAGATAAATATGTAATGTATCATTCAATGCAATGTATCGTTAGTATTTGTAAATCAAATTTATTATTTGTATTTGTATATAAACAATTATCATTTGTATGTGTATGATTCAAGTTGTGTAAACATGCACCATTTGATGCAAATGTAACATTTGTATTTGTATAATTTGATATTTATATTTTTATAATTTATCATTTGTATTGTTCAATTTGTATCAATAAAATACAGTTCGTATCAATGAATATAAATACAAGTGTTTGTAGAAAGAAAAATTACAATTCTTTTCAATTGTTCAAAAATACAAATGATGTTGTCAACTACAAATTCAAATACAAACATATAAAATTACAAATATAAATACAATATGCAGTCAATTTATAAATACAAATATAAAATATTTTTTTAGAAATACAAGTACATCGACGAAAATAGATTACTAACACAAATACAAATAAAGTAAAATCACAAAATACAAATAAATATACAATCAATTATAAAAAATAAATAAATAAAATTCTTTAAAATAAAAATGTGAATTGTATAAAGTATAAATGATGGTACGAACTATAAAATGCAAATACAAATACAAGCGCGATTATAAAATAAATACAAATATGATTCTATCAACGAATATAAAAATATAAATGATGTTAAAAATACAAACATAATAAGTGATTGTGATATTTTCGCTATCATTCATGACGTGTGCTCGACATAATCATATTTTTTAAAAATATAAAAAGTATAAAATAGAAAAAAAAGAAAAAAGAAAAAGTACAATTTGACTTCAAGATGCTGACTTTGCAACAGAAATTTATTCAATCAAGTATACTATTGGGAGATGAAGAAAACAAAAAGGAGAATAGTATGATCCTAAGTTTTTGATAATTATATTTGTATAAAGTTATAAATTGTTCATGTTGAACTAAATACAATCTTCATGTAATTAGTTACTTTTTTTTTTTGTTTTGTTTTAGAATTCAATAAAAAAATTCATGGACAATTTTATCCACACCTTTGAAACATGCATTATAAATACTAAAAGTAGAAATTAGTGAATGGTGTCATATAATCTATCTATCTATCTATCTATCTATCTATCTATCTATCTATCTATATATATATATATATATTAGTTAAAGTGTCATATAATATTGAAAATGAAGGTAGCGTCATTGATTAAATCAATTAAAATTATATTTATTATATTTAGAGTTTGGGTCCGGGCTCAGCACGGGCCACATGCAACTGGTATATATATATATAAGTAGGTTAAGAGTTTGTTGATGTGGCATGCTTCTAAGGTCACCATTCATACATTTTTTTTTTTTTGACAATTTTCTATATTTCTTACTTATTTATTTATTACTAGTGAATTTATCCGTGCTTCGCGCAGATTAATAAGATTTTTGAGTTCTAAAAGTTTCTTAAGAGATTTTTTTTGTTTCCAATTATTTCAAATTCTAACTAATTATATAGACTTTTAAGTATATACATGCATTTTTTTGTGAATCTTTGTTACTCATGTATTTTTAGTCTTCTAAAATATTTAATTTTTATATAATATATTTTAAGTGAAATAATACTGAATTTATTTCATGTAAATTTTTAATAAGTTTCAAACTTATTCATTATTTGTATATAAAACACAAATCTAATTATATGAATCTCGTATTCTCTTTTTATCTTATTTTATTCTTTTTTATCTCTCTTTAAATTATTCACCGTTAATGTTTTTTTTTTTTTTTTGTGTGTGTTCCTTTCTTTACTTCTCTACATATATGCAACTCTAGAAAATGAAAGGTTTATCAAATTGAAATTTTATCTTTCGTTCTGTGGAATGCCTTTTTCATTTTAATAGATTAACTAGAGAAATTAGCCGCGCTTCGCGTGGTGTTAAAAAATTAATTATTTTATTTGATCAATTTTATATTCATTATCTAATCGTAATATTATAACTTGTTATAATTATATTATGAAGAATGTTTTGTTCCATAAAAGAAAAGAAAATTTAACAATTTAACATTTATTAAATGAAGGATAATATATTCTTTATCTATAAATTAAAATATATTCCCTAATAACAATTTTATTTCATTTCTATTGCGTATGCAATGAAGTTGAGATTTTAATTTGAAATAATATACTTATATGTGCTTATAAATGCAGTCAGATGGTAAGATGATTTTTTTCTCATTATATATATATATATATATATATATATATATATATATATATATATATATAAAACCAATTTCAATAGCATAAATCTCTTTAAGTCGTCAACACTATATACAGATTAACTCCATATTACAACTACGTACCTCAATGTACATATTGCAATTTGCATCATAAAAAAGGAATATGGAAAGAAGAAAAACCGTATGATACATATTTATATATAGAGCTTAAAATAAAAAAAACAACGAAGAAATTTATTAACAAAAAGATCAAAAAATATGAAAAAATTGCATGAAGTAGATCCCTGTGCAAATATTCATAGTATCTCCGCACCTGAATATCAATAAAACACAAAATCTTCTCGAACGTTTTATAACTTCCTTCTCTATTTATGTTCGAAGTGTACAATATTGTAACTGACAAGATTAACTACACAAGGTCTTTTACATAGAATTAAATTATTTTATATGGTGATCTTTCTTTGTTCATTTATAACTCTTAATTTTCTAGGGTAACAGAAATTACAAAAATCATGAGTTATAAAAATGATAATATTTGAATTAAAAGTCCAAAATTAATGGACATTATTAGAATAGAAGTTATAGGAATATGAAGTGGTGTGCGTTATGAAAATGACTTATTAAATAAATTATTTAAGAAAAATAAAAATACTTTTAAAATGAATTATTGTATTACTATTATATAGTGAAATGGAGAGAACAATGTCTAATTTTTTTTTAAAAAAATGCAATTGAACATCATAAAGAGGTGCCGCATCACCTCTTCTACATTCTCCTTTATTATTATATATTGATCGATTGATGATTGATAGACATGATTGATTATTTTTTAATTAATAAAAAAATTAATTAATTTAAATAAAAGAAAAAAAGATATATATATATATATATATATATTGATGATTGATTTTTTACGAAGGAAATGAAAGTTTGAATTAGTAAATATTTAGACTTATAAGTATACAATAAAGAATATGAATAAGTGGAGCAGTGAATTTTGATACATTTTAGTTTTAACAATACAAAATAGAAATAAATTAAGGAATAATAATTAACATATTTATTTTTTATAATAATAAATAAATAAATGGAAAAAATAAATAAAAATAATTTGTAAATGGTGACCTTAGAAGAATGTCACATCAATAAATACTTTAATAGAAATTAATTATATTTTACCCAAAAAATAAATATATCATAATTATATACATTAAAATATAAATTTTTTCCAACCTTCAAAGCATGAGCAATGCACAGGGTAAGTAACTTTGCTATAGTGTATATAATTGTTTGTCCTGTGAAACACACTATAGCAAAGTATGGTGTGAAAATATCTTCTAAAAAAATATTTCTTCTAATGTTGCTGGATTAAATGACAGTGAGATAAATAAGCAAAAATCACCTTTGAGCTGAGTTCTTTTTTTTCTTTTGTCTAATCACTTTCTCATCAAAATGCTGGGCATACAAATACACAAATATTCAAAATAGATACTACTAAACAAAGCAAACATTTAAGAATCCAAACTACAAAACTGCAGTAGCAAAAAATTGACTTGGACAACAACCCAAATAGTTTAAGCAATGGTGGCGGATTGAGCACCCAGCCTCTTCCGTGCCTCCTCGATGATGGAAAACTTAATACCTTTACCTTTGGGTAGTGAAACCCATGGCTTAGTACCCTTGCCAAGAGTGAACACATTTCCCAAACGTGTAGCAAATTCATGACCCAGTACATCCTGAATGTGAACGGTCTTAAAGCTACCCTTATGCTTCTCCCGATTCTTAATAACACCAACTCATCCTTTATTTCTACCTCCAGTCACCATCACAACATTTCCAACATCAAATTTGATGAAATTAACAGTCTCGTTAGATTCCAAGTCCAGTTTAATGGTATCGTTGGCCTTGATGAGAGGATCAGGATAGTGGATTGTTCTTCCATCGTAAGTGTTCAAGTATGGAATCTCCTTCTGACCAAACTGGACCGAACGAACCTTGTAAATATTAAACTTAGCCTCCTCATCCCTGAGTGAATGAAGATAGAATCGACCCTTGGTGTCATAAAGGAGACGGAAGCTCTCATTAATCTTTAGAATTGAAATAACATCCATGAAACCAGCTAGATAGGTCTTATCAGTCCTAACTTTCCCATCAACTGGAGCTTGTCGTTGCATCAGAATCGAGATCACCTCTTGGTATGTGAGAGCATACTTCAATCTGTTTTGCAAAATAATGATCAACGACAAACACTCCCTTGATTTGTGTGGATCAGAAGATGGCTTGGGAGAAAACGCTACACCAATCTTATCAAGCATCCAATGCTTCGGGGCATTGAGCCTCTTTAGATGCTTCTTCAAACCTCTTGCCATTTTGCTAGTGTAATAATTTTAGCTTCTTTGATGAAGAAGACTGAGATGAATTCATAAATAGTTCAAAAAATGTAAATCAAAATATTACAAGGATAACAAGTTAATAAGGAAGAGCAAATCAATGAAGTTAACTTATGAAATCAATACAATTCGAAGAAAAAAAATCATTAGCATACTCTTGAAAACACATATCAGAAATTGCAGATAAAATTAACTCAACTATGATTTTTAATTTTTGAATACATGAAATAACACCTCGTCATATGCACATTTGCTATTTTTTTTTACCATGCATGCAACCTAGTGTGCTTAGAGACGTTAGAGAATATGATTGCTACAATTTTTTCATCAAAGCTTGCATATGTTTTCTTTATAACTGCATGGTGCATAAATTAAGTTCTGTGAATTTGAATGATGGATTTTAACTTAAATAAGAGATCATGGTGTAACTGATAGTGGAGTTGATAGTGGCCTATTTTTTAGTTCACAAGACTCTCGATTTTTTAAATTCCTTCTAAAATTTAATTAGCAATTATAAATTAGCATTAATTCTCTTGTAGTTTACAAGACTCTTGACCTTTCAAACCCCTTCTGAAACAGAATTAGCTTTCCTATATTCAATTACTATTTTGTATTTTTTAAATTTAAATTACTCAGCCATATATATAAATTTAAAATTGCCCCCCCCCCCCCCCAAAAAAGGAGAAAATAGATAAATCTAATTGCTGCTCATTGGAAGGTGTCACATTAACTTTTTTGTTATCCTCCTTTATATATATATATATTGAATGATTATTAGGCAATTCTAAATGAGTTTTTAATAAGCTAAAAGTCCTAAAGGTTATTAAATAAAGGAAAACACAATAAATGGTAGTTAATATAAAGTAATTATTTTAAGAAGTAACTTTCTTTTAATACATAGCTCATCATAGGTGTAGAAAAATAAAAATAAAAAATCAAAATATTAGAAAAAAATATAATTAACATTTTGATCATAGAAGAATCAAGATTCCCTCCTATGAAAGAAAATGAAATAAAAAGAGACAACCGACTTCACAAAATCATTGTTATCTTAGCAACACTTTTATTTTTTTAAGTTGTAAGCTTGAACGGTTCAACTCAATAGACAATAAAAAGTAATAATAATCTTTAAAAATGTTTAGCAAAAAAATTATAAAGTGCGAAAAATCAAGAACTACAATTTTACATACAATAAATAACTTTCTTATGAATTAAATGTCATTTGAAAATTATAAACTACTATTACATTCTCATATTTTATCAAAAGATTTATCAAAGTTGAACTACATAATTGCGGAATGATACATAAATACTTTCTTAAGTAGCACATGTATACGTTTGCCTCTTTCCCTTGCTTCTACTTCAGCAAATAAATCTATATTGTAAATATATATATAATAATAAAAGAAGAATCAAGACAAGGTGATGTGACACATCTTGACCAAAGATCCTATTTATCCTTTTCTTTTTTTGGAGTTTTTTTTATTTTTAAATTCATTTTCATAACTCACATATCTTTATGTTCATAATAAATTGCACTCTTAATTAATATTAATAAAATTTAAACTCTAAAACCTTTTATATTCATAACCTCCAATTATTTAGTTTTGAATTAAAATGTCCAATGACAATTCTTCTTCTTCTTATACATACAAATAATTTATCTCGAAAGAATTTTAAACAACAATAGTTAGATTCTCAAGAGAGCCAAAAAAAAAAGATACTAATTGTTGCATGAAATGAAAAAGAAAAATGATCAAATTGTTAATTAAAAGTGTTAGAGCAGTTGAAGATGAAATTTAATAAATTAAAATACCAAAAGTAATGCAATTTAAACTATATCTTGACCGGTAAGATTTTTTTCTATTGGTATATGGTATGTCTCATACCCATAGTGAGATGAGGACATGAAAAATTACCATAGTAGTAATCTTGTTTTTATCTACAATAAAAATTTTGGTGAGATTAGGATGAAGAGAAATACAATTAATTAATGGACTACACATAATATAAAAGAAAGTTGCTCTAACAAAGTAATACATAACTCTTAAAAAAATTTAAAACTGTAAGAAGTTTACTAATAGAGTAAACATAAAAGAAAACTACTCTAAAAAAAATAAATAGAACTTAGAAGAGTGACTTTCGGAAGCACATATTATAGGATCTTCTGCTCCGCAACAATCACAAAACTTGGCAGCTTAAGGAAGATCATCGGGTCCTAATTCATAATACCTACAAAGCGAAAAGAAGACAGAGACTATCAAGTCAAGCATCACAACATAACCAATATAATTTCACATAGTGGAGTATAAAGATGGTAGAGTGTACACAAACCTTACATTTACCTAAGAGGTAAAGATGTTGTTTCCCCCCTCGACTCATAGAGGTTCATAACTTAGGTGAGCAACAATTCTAGCCCTCATCTAAAAAATGGACGTGACACCAAAATATGATCGAAACTCAGATTCTAGTTGCACAAAAATGAAGACCTTGCTAACAATATGATATTTTGAAAGACATCATTGGCCAAAAACAAAAAAGAGGACGAAGTTGTCCCATGTCAAATCGTACTGGGATTGGCCCTTTTCTCATTTATTTATAAAGAGGAGAATTGTCATTGGACATTTTAATGCAAAATTAAATAATTGAGGGTTATGAATATAAAAGGTTTTAGAGTTATGAATTTTATTAATATTAGTTAAGAGTGTAATTTATTATGAACATAAAGAGATGTGAGTTATGAAAATAATTTTAGAAATAAAATAATTAAAAAAATGAAAAAAAAACTCCAAAAATAGGAGAAAAAAATAAATAGGATTCTTGGCGAAAGAGAGGTGTCACATCACCTTGTCTTCATTCTTATTTTATTGTTATATATAGATTGTACAAAAATAAATATGTTAATTATAACTCCTCCATTTATTTCTATTCTTTATTGTAAAAATTTAAATGTATCAAAATTTACTATTTCACTTTTATATATATATATATATATATATATATATATATATATATATATATATATATATATATATATATATATATATATACAGCTCTATTCCTGTTTATCTTTTTTCTCCTTTTTTTCTTCTATTTTTTTCCTTATTTCCCAATTAAAGAATTAGCTATCTATTTATGGAGTATACAACACGACCACCAATAACATATCCAGTATATTACCACCAAGTGAAAAGGAAAATGCAACACGAGGACTTTTCAAGGGGTCACCCATCCTAGTACTACTCTCGTCCAAGCACGCTTAACTTTAGAGTTCTGATGGGATCCGGTGCGTTAGTGCTGGTATGGTCACATACTATCTATTTATTGAGTATCATTAATAATTATTAATAACTGTTGTAGTTAAGTTAAAGGAGAGTTAAAAAGCCCACCAGCTTGCAATTTTTTCAGTCGTGCTTCTCTCCATTATCAAATTTGAGGATATTTATTTATTTTAAATTGTGTGCATACTAAGGAATAGTTGCTCCCTTTAATTAGAAAGTCCAAAAGTTTCTTCAGTTTTTATCTTTTGAGACACATATAAGTATCTAATAGATATGAAATATTATGTCTTGGATAGATGAGGAAAAGATCAATTTTGATTATATGACCATGAAATCAAATATAGCTTAAATTTCTAATGGTATTGCAAATGTCCACAATACATAGTCTTAAGAAGATTTTGAATGGTTGAAAATGAATCTACTATAGTAAAATGGTAATTTTCTCGGCCTTTATTCTACATATTTTTTTCTTAAAATTCATGGGATCATACACCAAGCATGTTAATTTTTTATTTGGTAATATTATTTTCAATTTTTTTATCTCTGAAATAAGAGAAGGAAATAAATTATTATTTGAAAAGTAACAACGAATATGATATATTCTTGAATAACAACAAACAGTGGATAGTGGTTCGTACCGTTTTTGCTATTATCAAAAGATATCATGCTCTTAATAGTGTTTGTTCTTATGATTTTTAAAAACGACAGCTATGGAGAGGATCTGATAAAGAGTCAAATCATAAAAATCTATTGTACATAATACGATAAGAAATTATTTATTTAATATTATTGCACGTAATTCATAATATAGTCTTATAAATAGAGACATTATAAGATAACTTTGTACAAATAATCACATTAGCTTTTTAAGTTGTTATGTTTTTAATGGTTATTATATTCATGCTTTATTTTGAATTAATAAATGAGATGAAAGCTATTGAATGATCATCGGCTTGTAGGAGTGGTTGTCGACTATAACTCAAAAAATTGTGTATCGATCTCATTTTTTTTTAATAATTAAGATCATAAGATAGTGTTACATTATTTTTTTTTTCATATATTCTACTTCTCTCCATAATTTTTATTTATTTTGTATTTAATATAAATTTCTGATTTCGTAAATTTATAATTATTTTGTTCAAAATAGTAACCTATGACTTTGTTGATCATATTTATCTTTTTTCTCTTTTTACTTCCTTAACATAAGACCTATGTTGCTTTATTTGTTTTCCATTATGTTCTCTCTATGATTTCTTAATGGTATTATATATAAATTTTGTCGTAAGTTTATAATTTCTTTTAGTTAAATATAGTAACTTATCACTTTGTTGGAAATCTCCTATCTGCTAACCAATCTTTTTTTCTATTAATCACATATATATGCATGGATAAATATGTGTGTTTATATATATATATATATATATATATATATAAAGAGAGAGATTATAATAGAATAATCTTTTATCTATGCTATGTTTAATAAAATTATTGACATTTATCATATGAAATGTTTCCCCCATTTCTAAATACTTATCATCTTTTAAAGTTGTGCACCTCTTAAGAAGCTATTGTGCACCTCTTAAGAAGCTATTGTGCACCTCTTAAGAAGCTATGTAATTTATTATCATGTCCTTGTTTAACTTTTCCCTAATTAATAAAAGAGTGTTATCTTTAATAAATGATAAGTGTGCTGATGAACGTATATAATTAATCATAAATAAATGAATTGGAAGATCAAATCAACATTAATGCATACAAATCTTGCAAGGATAAAATAGGAAGAGTAGTAATTAATTATGCCTTATTCTGTAAAGTAACATCCACTCTATTATGAAATATCTATTTTAGCATGGATGACATTATTTAGTGATGAGGGAACAAAACATTTCAAATATACGTACATGTATTCATATCTTAGACATTATCATTTTTGAGAAAAACGGATAAAATTGCTGCCATGAGTTAGATCATGGGTTTGAAGCCTTGAAAACACTGTTTGACAAAAATATAAATACGATTGTGTACAATACACTCTTTAGTGCACCAGACTACCCCTTTTTTTTACATACATTGTGCTTTTTTTAGCCTAACTAATAGTCTCCTCCCATGGCAAACTCATGGAAAGTGGCAGTAATTGGAGCAGGCGTAGCTGGTCTAGTAACAACTCATGAGCTATAAAGAGAAGATCACCAAGTTATAATTTAGAAAAGTAGAACCAACTTGGTGGCCTATGGGTATAAAACCCTCATGTCGAGACCGATCCACTCGATCTAAGTATTCACAACTGTCTTTATAAATTCCTTCGAACGAATCTTCCTAGACAAGTCATGAGTTTTAGTAATTGTTTATTTTTTGAAAAGGCAGAAAGTAGAAAACGAGTCCATTTTCCCTAGCATGAAGAAGTGATGAAATTTTAAAACGAGGTTTGTTGGAACCCTTGAGGGTTACACCACACAGTGAGGGACCAGGTCCCTCAGAGTCAATCACAGGCAATCAAATAATAAAGTTCAAGAAAGCTAAAGACAGTGCAATAAGTGTAAAAATACAAGATTTTTACATGAAACCCAGGAAGATAAAAACCATGGATTTTCCTCACAAGCACCAAAGAAATCCACTATAATCAACCTTCTTATTACAGTCTACCTCTTGGCTTCTTTTGCTAGTAGAAACACTACTACAAGCTCATCTTGGTAACTCTACCAAGGACCTTCTCTACTAATTAACTCTAAACAGTCACAAGCTTAGGCAACTTTACCTAAGTACCTCTCTCAACAAAAGAAAACACTACTCTTATAACATGAGTAGTTCAATTACAGATCATTACTCACTCAAGAACAATTTTAATTTAAGCTCACATAAATAGCTAAGAACTTGAGCAGTGTTGGAATAAGTTTTTTGCTGCCTCTCTTCACTCTTTTCAATTGCAAAAAAAACATTTGATGAATAGGAATCTCTTTCCTTTTATAGCTGAGTTATGATTAGGGATGAAATATCATGGAACCAGCTATCCTAATTAGTACAAATAGCACCTGAAAGTTTGTTACACAAGAGGATAAAACTATGCAGACAATGCGTACCAACTATACTGTAACTTGCACATCCAGGGACCTGGTCCCTTAAGTTTAGCTGCTCATCATCAAAACTACATATAGCAATTTCCCCCCCTTTTTGATGATGACAAACCAACCATATAGTTTTGAGCATCAATGCGCATTCATCATATTTAATCAGTGTGATTACCACCTGAAGATGAGTGTTCCCACATCATCATGCTTCCTCCATCATACAACATAGGGACCTAGTCCCCTATTGTTATTTGTAGCAAAAACCTTTGATTTCTTTCCTCTGTCATTATGCACCTTTATTTAGTGTATTTGGATACTTCCCCTGCATTTGCACACTTCCCCCTATCAACATGACTTCTTTCATTCATCTATTCAACATATAACATATTTCTCCCTATCAGCATGCTATTCAAATTTGTAACTCAAAGTAACTGATACCTGGTCCTTTTTACATGAACTCAGTATTCCCCCTTTTGGCATCATTAAAAAGTGAGAACAGTAAACCAAGAGTAATTAAGCACAAATTAATTAAATCATAGCCACTGGGGTAACACTAATATGAAGAATAACTTTGCAATTTAAAGAGAACAAATGTAACACACAAAGCAAAGATTCATTCATAAATAGAAGATAATTATCATAGCATTGCATAATTTAAACGTTCTTAGAGAAAAAGCCATAGGAATCAAGAGGGATTAACAAGTGAAGGACTGGGAAAAATAGTTTAAAGGAGTAGGGTCAGGTTGTTGTTAGACACCTTATCTCTGCATTTGACCTAAGGACCTCGCCATTTAAGATTGACACCCTCTTTTTCTATTCAGCATTCTAAGTTCTAAGAATTTTATTGTCATATGTCTTTCTTTGGAGAGATGTTGAATTATCTCCTTAAGATTGCTAATTTCTTCATCCTTGCCAGCTGAATTGACCTTTAGTTCCTCTATTTTCTTACTGAGCTTTATTTGATAAATTCTACTTGATTTAATATATTTAGTCTTGGTCAATATCTTCATGCCAATCATTTGAAGAATAGTCCCTTGGGTTGCATTCTCACAGACAATACCAGATTGGTTAAATACCTTGTTCAACCAATATCTATAAGGCATACCATGCTTTTCATTCTTTCCAAGAACCACTTTGTGAATGTGTTCTATCATCAATGCAGGTAGATTAATGAATTCAAAGCTGCTGAGGCATTCCACTACATACAAATCAATGGATGGGGCAGTACTTTTCTTTTGTAACCTAGGCAGAATCACCTGGTTCACAAAGTCAAAGACCAATTGAAACTCTCTCTTGAGTGATTTCCTATTCACTGCAGCCATAAATTTTCCTCTGATTTTAGATGCATTTGCTAAGAATTCTATTTAAGGCAACTGCTTGGAGACAGTTCTCACTCTATATATAGGAACTTCAAAAACCATTCCCAGTGTTCCTTCATTCAGCATAATTTTCTTTTCTTGTACTTGTGCACTCAAATTCATCCCATCTTCTGAGAATTCTAAAGTGAAATAGAATTTCCTGACAATCTCATTAAAAATAGTGGGAATAGGTCCGTCCATAAGATGCATCCAACCTTGATGTTTAACTAGCTTAACTAATTCCACCATACTAGGTTTTGTTAGCACATTTGAATAAAAAAATCCTTCTAGTTAACACCTTTTGATTCTTCAAGAACCTGTTTCTAACTTCCTTAGATACAACCTCACTTTTTTTCCCCATTTTTTCTTCTAATATAAGTGATCATAAATTCTCTTTCAGCTACTTGTCTCTTCTTGGGACCAGGTCCTTCAAGAGTCAGCTGCTTTTCATTAAAATTTTCATATCTTTTTTCAAAAATATTTAGTATTTTATTATCATCAATTTTCTTATGATCAACTAGTCTCTTTCCTAGATTTTTTGACAACAAGATAAGATTTTCAGCAACCCAAGTTTCATCTACTATTACATTATCAGACTAGTTTTAAAGATTCAAGAATGGCTATTCATCAATAGATTGAGTGATAATGAGGTCAGGATTTGGAAGAGCAAGGGAAGAAGGATGTTTTTCAGAATAGTTTAGGAAAGGATTTTTCACAATGCTAAGCTCAGAATCCTTTGAAGGACCTGAAAATAAGAGAGCTGCAACCATCAAGAAGGTCCTTTTCTTAGAAGGGCTATTTGGAATTTGTATTTTCCTTTTTGATAACAAAAGGAGTCGCTGCAACAAGATTTAAGAAATAATAAGCACAAGGAAGGGTTTTTTGAGGGAATAAGATATGATTAATTTCATACTTTTAGGTAACTCACCTTCCCTTTTAGAATAGGACAACCTTTTTCTGAAACGACTTTTTCTTGACAGAACAAATGAAATTTGCACATACATGATACTAACCTGAGAGATGGGACCAGGTACCTCTCTAGTTTGAGTGAATCTCCAACTTTGTGGTTGTCACATCTGTCCACCTCCAAAGTTGTTCTCATGGGTGTACACCTGCAAGGGTATGATACTGAGTTAGACCAACATGTACCTAGTTTACCAAGGATACCTGCCTCCTAAACATAACCAATTTTCTTAAGAGACACTGATTCACTTGATAGTAGGTTAGGTTGATTTGATCAATCCTAGAATCATCTTGTTAGATTCATTACACCATATTATACCATGACTTGTTCTGAAAATAGGTCTGAGGACCAAGTACTAGACTTGGCATTCTTCAAGTGTCCAGAGTTCCTTTTGCATTGCTTTAAACTTGCCAACTTCTTTTCACATCTTTGTGAGCTCATTCTTGGGATAGAAATGCTAATTGCATTAGACACCTTCACCTTGAAGTGTCTCAAGAAAGAGAGTACAATCAGACCTTCCTTTTATAGTCTTGATCAATTACATAACAAAAAGATTTTTCTGATTGCAAACCCTTTCTCCCTCCTGCACTTATAATTATTTATTAGACTTGGGAACCCATTTTTGTTTAAGTTCCCAGTAGGAGGACAGAGGTGTGATTAAATCCTTTTTGTCCATCTAGGTAGTATAGGCTTCTTCATGTTTTTCCAAGGTCTTACACCTTTGGACAGGTTCTCCCTTGGTGGACATGTCTAACATTTGTCATTCTTTCTTTGAGCCAGGTTAGACAGTCTTCTTTTGGGTATCCATCTCTGTCACAGTGAGTGCACAAAGATTTATATGCTTTGTTTTTGAAAGTTTGATCAACCTTGCCTTGTGACCTAGATAAATGAGTTTTGTGCTGATACCCAAGGTCCTTACCATTATTAACTCCTTGATTAGTCAAGTTAATAAGGATCTGAGAAGATACAGTCCACTGTTGGGATTTTGTAAGTTCTTTCCTTAGACGGAACATGTCCCTTTTCTAACTCCTTATGCTTTTGAAGTGCAGACATGAGAAGCCTTTGAGAATCCTTGTAATGCCCCGATTCTACACTCTGTATGCTACACGGTGCTTAGACCCCGAAGTACCACAAGCTAATCCATGACTGGTACCTGTTGTGAGCACTAAATAATAATACTAAAATAATGCGGAAGTTAGGCTAAAATGTCATTAGGTTCATAATCTAAATACTGATAAATATAACAATTATTAATAGCATCTAAAAATTGAAGACTGTTTGAACTAGTCTAGTCTGAAGAGCCTCTAACTGAATTGTTTGCATGTGGAGTTAATGGGACAAACCCCCAACTAACCCCGACTAATAAAATATTGAATCTACTGTAATACTGAAATAAAAGAATATCCTTGATAGATGAGGACTCACTACTGAATCTGCTGCTGCTAGCTGAATCTGGCTATGTGCGGTCAGGAACCTAAGCATCAGAACTTATGATACGAGAAATCATAGCACGAGAAATGAGTATGCAATCAGTACATGGAAATGTACTAGTATGCTAGATGAGGTAAGCCTGAAATACATGGGTTCATATGCATGAACAGTAACTGACTGAATGATATGAATATAACTGAATGAGAGTACATGGATAACTGAAGCTGCTATAAACACTGTGTATGCAATACTGTTCATATACATATATACTGTATCTGAGAGTTATACAGAAACTGAGTATTGGGTTTTGATAACTGAGTAACTGATATCTGAGATCATAGATAATTGAATTACTGGTAACTGGGTTACTATTACTGACAGTTCTGACTTTGTAGAACTGTACTGAGTTCTATACTAAAGATTGAAACTGAAACTGTAGAAGGTAATCATCTAACCGACATGCCCCTCTCTCAACTGATTGGGGTCCAACTTATAACCCCAATAGGAAGGGTATCAGTACCATGCCACAGGTACAGACACTGGCTGTGTGGATCTACTAAAATGTCATCTCAAAGGACTAAGGGTCACCCTCTACTGGTAGGTTCCCCGATGAGAACGGTATTACCCTCAACTTACAGGTAAACACCTTATCAACCCTCAACTGGCAGGTTGATATCTCAATCTACATTGGCTACATAGTTCTGGAATATAAGGACTGCTACTAAGGATCACACCCTCTACTGAAAGATGATCCCCCATTCTTGGGTTCACTCGATACTGAATCCTACTCCCAACTAAATGTCACTAATCAGTGAACTGAACTGAACTGGACTAAGCTTCACTAAGTTCTGTAACTGACTGAGCACTACCATTTGAGACATTTTTGAGACTATTCTGTAGCTACTGTAATCCTAGGTAAACAACTAGATTCCAGGCATTAAGTACCCCCAGGACTCAATGGCATCAATAGTAAAGCATGTCACAATCTTGAAAGCACCCTAACTAATCACGTAGTCATTATTCATTCATTGAGACATTTTGTCAAACACTTGCAAGGCATGAACTTATACATGACTAGGAACACATGCTAACATGTCATGATTGCACTATTCAATTCATATATGCATTTTAACAAACACTTGGGGAGCATGATTATTTCATATAATAATATTGAACATATATAAATATCATGGCTACAACATTCAACTTGTAATTTCAAGGATTTAACATGAGAATTCACATAATTTGTCACACATACTATCTTAATTTCATAAAACCTGTAATTAATCATCGATTAAAGACCATATAATAATACACACATGGACACAATTCAAATCAAACATGTAATTTTTGGAATCACAATCTTGTATTTGAAAAAGTAATTCTTGGGCTCCATGGGTGGTAAGGACCCATGGACGAACATCTAACATACCTAAGAAATTAACTTCTTAAAGATTCTTGGTAGTGTTCTTGAGATTTGACCTTGATTCTTGAAGGATAAGGTTTTGCTAATTGAGAGAATGCTCTTGATTTTGGAGAAAATTCAATAGAATAATGACTTAAATAGGTTATTAGGGATTAAATCTTGTGTTTAGGCTAATTATGGACATGGAAAAAGATCAAATTACCCCTGGAAAGATTTTAATTTTCTTTATTAAAAATCTCAATTTTGTCTTTCACCGCGATGCGGTGAGCCACTGAAAATCTAACTGAAACTATTTAAAATAAACAATTGCAAAAATGGCCCTTTCGCATTGCGCCATTAGAAATTGACAATTTTGAAATGGCACCTTGGCACGACGCGGTGCCTCACTGGAAAATGATAATTGGGAAACGGCACTATGGTGCGACACGCTGTTATCGTGTTGACACACTAGAAAATGACGATTGGGACCGGGAACTTCACCGCGATGCGGTGATGCTCAATTTCACATATTGTTTCATTAAAAGTGCCATAACTTCTCATCTGGATATCAGATTTGGGCGAATTTTATATTGTTGGAAAGCTAACTGAATATCCTACACAATGTTGGGTCTTAAGATGGAAAATTCCACCTAGAATGAAAGTTATACATAGGAAATTATCATATACTGAGAGCTAAATAGATGTAGGAGAATACAAGGTATTACAATATCTCCCCCTTGGGAACATTCGTCCTCGAATGAGACTGATTTAAGCTAAAAATACTGAGGAACTGAGTTTACAAACTGAACATGCACAACTGAAACATGATTACATGACTAAACTGATTCATGAATGCATGACTATCATGAGAATGAAATGCAACGGTAACTGATACTAAGTTTATAACTGTAACTGAGCATGGAACTGAGTAAATTTGTAAGACCGCACAAAATCCTAGCCACACTCAGTCCTTTATATTGTGAAAAGAGGTCTCAAACTTAGAAAATTTTAAGCTAAGTAATGGTACTTAGTCTTATTTTAGCCTCGATATTTTCATGAAATTATTTTCGACTCTTACGACCTTAACATTTTGACTTTTAGGTTGATTCATGATCAGAAATGTCAGTAGGTGTTCTCGGATGAGTTTTGAATTTTTCAAGCATCATTTGAGACACGTTTGGGAGTCCAAAATAATGGATCAACGTGATGTCAATGCGTCGCATCGCCTATCGCATCGATAGATATTTCTCCTTAGACTTTAGTGCAAATTTTAGTGAGCCGATGCAATCTCAATGCATCGCATCGGCCATCGCATCGACTATCAATGTGGCGCATTGCCCAACATTGATGGGGTATTTGGGTTATTTTCCCATTCCTATTCATCCCTAAAACACGAGGTTAATCATTTATAAGGACAAAAATCACTCACTTTCTCTTAATTTCTCTCAAGAACAAACCCTAGGGCATTCAAATTTCAAGTTCAAACTTCAAGAACACACCATCAATCTTCATGAATTTGATTACCAAGTTATATTAGGTGTTCATCTAAGGGTTTCCTTCCTCCCTTGGAGTTCAAGAACCTCTTTTAAAACTACATGTTAATTGCTTTCATGAATTTTATGTTGAATTCAATTGTATTCATGTTCATGATATTATGTGGGTTTTAATCCATGATTTACTACAAGTTTCATGAAACTAAATTAGCATGTGTGGTGAATTATATGATTTGCATATTAAACCCTTGAAATCATAATTGATTATTTTACCTAGAGCTACAGTAGTTATAGAATAGTCTCAGTAATGCCACAAATAATAGTACTCAGTCAGTTACAAAACTTAGTACTAGTTTACTTTAGCTCAGTACCATGAATAGTGTATCCAGTCAGATAACAGAACTAGATGAAATTAGTCCAGTTCAGTTAGTTAGCACGATCAGTAATAGTTCAGTCAAGCCTAGAATAGTCTAGAAATTAGTTCAGTGTCTATTCAGTTGGGAGTAGGAATCAACATCGAGCGAACCCAAGGATAAGGGCATTTTTGTCAGTGAAGAGTTTGACCCTTAGTAGAAATCCCTGTGTTACACATCTCATATGAGTTTTCCTGCCAGTAAGGGTTGACAAAATGTCTTTCTGCCAGATTGAGTTAACTCACAACCATTGTTAGTACCCCTTGGCAAGGTGCTAACACCCTCTAACTGGGGTCACAGGTTGGACCCCAACTCAGTTTATAATCGGGGTATGTTGGTTAGATAAACACTCCCACAGTTTCAGTTTTAGTTTCAGTTTTTGACTCAGTATAGAACTCAGTTCAGTTCTATAGAATTAGGACTGTCAGATATAATTACCCAACACAGTATTGCACTCAGTTCAGTTCTACAGAATTAGGACTGTCAGACATAGTTACCCAACACAGTATTGCACTCAGTTCAGTTTTACAGAATTAGGACTGTCAGAAATAGTCACCCAGATATCAATAATATAATTATTAGAAATCTCAGGTATCAATTAATCAGTTATCAGTTACTTAGTTATCAGTAACTCAATTATTTGAACTCAAACTCAGTTTCAGTAATAATCTCAGATATAACATATATATATGTATATGTATAGGATTACATACTCAGTATCTACAACAGTTTTAGATGTACATGTACTCTCATTCAGTTATATTCATATCATTCAGGAATTTGTTGTTCATGCATATGACCCCTTGCATTCAGCCTTACCTCATCTAGCATACCAGTATATTTAAAGTATTGATGCTTACTCTTTATTTTGTGCTATGATGTCTTATATCATAGGTTCAGATGCACGGGCTCCTGAATATACTTAGCAGCCCAACCTATCAGCAACAGATTTAGTAGTGAGTCCTCATAGTTTGAGGATAGAGTTATTATTTTAGTATTTTAGTAGTTTTGTATATTCAGTAGTAAGAGTTAGTTGGGGACTTGTCCCATCAAATCCATGTTTAGACAGTTAGAGGCTTTAATACTAGACTATTTTAGAAAGATATTTAGTTTTCAGTATTTATTTATTAGTATTCAGTATTTGTTTTCAGATTATGAACCTTATGGAATTTTAGTATTAATATTCAGTGCTCACAGCAGGTGCCAGTCATGGGTTAGCTTATGGTCCTTCGGGGTCATGAGCATTGTGTGACATTTGGGGTACAGACTCGGGGCGTTACAAACTTGGTATTAGAGCCTAAGGTTCAATAAATTCCTAGGGAGTCTGAAAGCCGCGTCTAGTAAAGTCTTGTGCATGGGTGTGTAGCACGCCACACTTATGGACTAGAGGCTATGAGGCATTTTAGGAACAGGTTCCTTCTTTCAGTGTTCGTATCGTGCTAGTGGGCATGAGCTTAAGTTAAGCTCTTTGTCTAATCTAACATTTCTTTCCATTGACAGAACATTACTCTAAAAAGGACCAACAGAAGAAGAACTTGAAATCAGCCAGTACCTCCGCTTGTTCAGGCAGATCCCCTGGACGAGCATGTCTTCCATGCAGAATTCAGAGTAGCTTTCACCACTTTGGCTCATTCTGTGGAAGTCTAGAAGGAATGCCCAGCTCCTATTCAGGCTAACCCAATGGCCAGTACTGCTGCAGCTAGAATTTAGGACTTCACCCAAATGAATGCTCTTTCATTTATAGGGTCTAAGTCTGAGGAGGACCCGCAGGAATTCCTTGACATGGTGCAAAAAGTCATAGATATCATGGGGGGGGGGGGACTTCCAGTGAGTGCGCTAAGTTAGCTGTATACCAATTATAGGATATGGATCATATATGGTTTGAGTATTAAAAGGCGGATAGGGGTGCTGATGTAGGTGATGATAGGCGAATTTACACGCCTATATCAATATATTTTGCCCATATTTTAGCCTAGTTTTGAGAACAAACTGTATATTTCATGCACTTTTAGTCCTTTTTCCTATAAATGAGCTAACGAACATGATTAGTAAAGTTTCAGGTATAAATGATGCATAATTCAGTATTTTATGGCTTACTTGACGCAAAAGAAAGCTCACGAAGGAAGGAAAGGGAGTTTGGACGCCTAAGGACCAAAACTGCTGCATGGAAAATCTGTCCCGGGCTAAAACAACATTTCTGAAGAATTTGGGGACTTACAGACACATAGCTGGATTTGGACAATGATACATTAACCTAGTACAATTGGGTTATGTATTTCATTAGTTTATTTGGATTATGATAATGTTACATTAACCTAGTACATTTGGGTTAAGTATTACATTAGCCTAGTAGGATTTGGTTATTTATTTCATTAGCTTAGTAGGAGTAGGATATGGGTATTATAAATACCTTATCATGCTAGAGATTTTTAATTAAGTCCTCCCTTAGTGGAGAGACACATTCTACTTCTCAATTACAACACTTCTAATCTACTCTTCTAATCTTTCCATTAATTCTATTCATCTATTCCACAACAAGAGAATTGTTACTTGCCAAGGAATCACGCCACACGCCTATCACTTGAGCTACACGCCATTCACCAATATTGTGATATAATAATAATGCCAATCGTGATTTCCTTCGCATTCATGGGTAACTAAACTTCTCTGTTGGGGTTATGGAAGCCGGATGAGTTACTATCTATTGCTGTGAGTTTGTGAGTTCAAGACACGTATATTGCTTATATCATTATTCTTTTCATCTTAATCCACATTCTTTGCGGTTGCAAACGCAAGAATACGCCAGTCTAACATTTAACTTGTTCGAGAGAAAGGTTATTTGTCTGGAAAAGAGATAATGTCAAGGTAGTAGGACACCCTTTCCTATTAAAAAGCTAGTGTCGTAACTGGACTAACCTCTTGGAGAATTCGTACCGTTAGACACGCTTTAAGCTCGAGAGAGTTAAAGTGAAATAGTCCTTGTTGAGGTCGAGAGACGCTTGGATTTACCATAGAATACAATTCTCTATAAGCACATGCATGTCACAATTCTACACACTCATAGCCAATAGAGACGTATACCTCAGAAGGTAGACATAACCCCAACGCTTCAATTCTCATTGTTTACAACTCACGTAACAATCTCTCTCTCTTTACTTTATTATTTTCAGCTTTTGTTTACATTACTTGCACAACAAGAATTCCCCCTTCTTACGAGACTTGCACCAAAAGTTTAGTAATTTTACTTACTTGTTGGCCAAGCTATTCCCTGTGGTATCGACACCCAACCCAGGTTGGGTTCTATATTTGACAAACGACCGCTTTACACTCACAAGAGCTGTATATTGAGCATTATAAAAAATTGGCGCCGTTGCCGGGGAATACGAGTGTCAATCAAGTTCGTGATAATTACTAGACTCTTTGGTCAAAGATTCTCGTACTTTTACTTTTAGTTTTTGTTTTTGTTTATTGCAGGTTTTTACTTTAGTGCATGCCCCATACTAGAAGTTCTGCTCAACCGTTATTACCAATTAATCCTGAACCACAACGAATTAGAAGAATGGAAGCACAAGCTGAAATCGACAGGATGGATGCTCAACACGAGCAAGCAAGATTAGCTGCTGTTGCCGCTGCTCAAGTCCAACAACAAAACATTGATAATCCTGGGCGAGCAACAAATCCTGACGATGAAGATTTAGGTGATGACGAGTTACTAAACCCTAGGCGTGATGCTGAAATTATAACACCTGCCAACCGAAGAGGTCGACAAGCGCGGTATAGGTATGATCGCCAACCTTTGCAGCCAGCTTTCGACGATGATGATGATGATCTTGATGGTGCCGTAGCCACTGGAGCAATAATTCCACCACCATTAGCGCCCGGAGCTAAGTTCAACATCACAAGCACCATGATTCAATTATTGCAACTCAAGGGATTATTTGGTGGACTAGCAGGCGATGATCCGAATATGCATCTCATCAACTTTATTTCTACATGCAAGTCTTTTGACAATCCTGGTGTTGGTCAGAATGCTATTCGATTACGTCTATTTCCATTGTCTCTGTTTGGGGAGGCAACACTATGGTTGAATGGGCTGACTCCTGATTCAATTACAAATTGGAGGCAATTGAGAGACGCTTTCCTAGAAAGATTCTTTCCGCCATCCAAAAGGGCCCAATTGAGAGATGAAATCAGCAACTTTCGTCAGCTTCCCTCTGAAGCTCTTCATGAAACATGGGAGAGGTTCAAGACAAAGCTAGCGAGATGTCCAAACCATCACATGACTAATGTTCACCTCATGGAGATCTTGTATAGAGCCTTGAATTCAATAACTAAACCAGTGGTGGACAACGCAGCTGGAGGTTCTTTTATGGACCTCACCTTTGGTCAAGCAAGCAATATGCTAGATCGCATGACGAAACAAAGTAAAGCTTGGCATACCAGGGATTCTGAGGTAGCAAGCCCCACTTTATCTATTGTCATAACTGTAGACCAAAGAAGAAGAGAAGAAGAACGTGATCATGACATGACGCACATGAAAACACAAGTGGATCTTCTGACAAAGCAAATAGAGCAGCAATTAAGCCAACTTTCAGCAGCATTCAATCAAAGAAAGACTGGCACCTTACCGAGCGATACGGTGCAAAACCAAAGGAATGATGGGTCATGCATGGCCATCACTACCAGAAGTGGTAAGGTGCTAGAAACTTCAGCAACAGGCAAGCAAGAGGTTGACGAAATTGCGGACATGGACGTTACACCTAGTGACGATGCAAAAGGAGATGATGCCGCAACAACTACTTCCAACGTTAAGGACGTTACACCTATTGACGTGCAGCTTGAAAAAAGGGGAAAACAGAAGCAAGAGTAGAAGAAAGCCACGGAGAGAACACTTGCATACCCACCACCACCTTTTCCCCAAAGATTGAAGAAGGTGGCAGATGACACTAAGTTCAGCAAATTTATGACTATGTTGAAGCAGCTGACCATAAATGTTCCACTGGTAGAGGCACTTGAACAAATGCCTGGGTATGCGAAGTTTATGAAAGATCTTTTGACTAAGAAGAGGGCAGCAAGTTATGAGCTGAAGGATGATGTGCATCATTGTAGTGCAATTGCTACCCGATCGATAGTTCAGAAGAAGGCCGACCCCGGAGCTTTCACTATTCCTTGCACCGTCGGACCTTTGAACTTTGCCAAAGCATTATGTGATTTAGGAGCCAGCATCAACTTGATGCCATTATCGATCTACAAGAAGTTGGGGTTAGGAGATCCTACACCAACCAATATGAGGCTTGTCATGGCAGATAGGTCGGTAAAATGACCTGTTGGTATTTTATGTGATGTCTTGGTAAAGGTTTCTTCATTTATCTTCCCAGCAGACTTTGTCATCTTGGATTGTGAAGCAGATTCTGAGGTTCCCATAATCTTGGGGCGCCCTTTCCTTGCTACAGGAAGTGTGCTCATTGATTTGAGAGCTAATGAGCTTTCATTCCGAATAAATGACGAAGTGGTTCATTTTGATGTTTGCAAATCAATGAAGCAACCCAAAGATCTGAGTGTATTTTCTTTGGATGATGTTGTCTTTGATGATGAGAAAGAACGACTTGAAGAAGAGCAAATTCTTGATGATCCTTTGGAGGTTTTGCTCATGAAAGGAGAGATTGAGGATGCTGAAATTTCTGAAGAAGCTATTTGTGCTCTATCGGGATTAGGGACCTATCGCTATACTCCCAAGAAGCTGGATCTTGATCTCAAAAATCGACCCACACCACCAGCTAAGCCATCTATTGAAGAACCACCCACGTTAGAATTGAAGGAGCTTCCAAGTCATTTAAAGTACGCATTCCTAGGAAGCGAAAACACTCTTCCAGTCATAGTGGCAGCCGATTTGGGTGAGCAACAAGTTGCAGCTCTTATTGCAATCTTACGCAAGCATATTAGAGCCATTGGATGGACCATTGCGGATATTATTGGTATTCCACCTGGGATTTGCACACATAAAATTCAGCTTCAAGAAAAGTGCACACCCACCATTGAACATCAAATGCGTTTAAACCCACCTATGCAAGAAGTTGTGAAGAAGGAGATTATCAAGTGGTTAGATGCAGGAGTTGTATATCCTATCTCTGATAGCACATGGGTAAGTCCTGTACAATGTGTTTCCAAGAAAGGAGGTATGACGGTGGTCGCAAATGCAAAGAATGAGCTTATTCCACTCAGGCCCATTACTAGATGGAGAGTATGCACAGACTACCGCAAGATGAATTCTTGGACACTCAAGGATCACTTCCCCATGCCATTTATGGACCAAAGGCTAGATCGATTAGCGGGGAAAGGATGGTTTTGCTTCTTTGATGGTTATTCAGGTTATAATCAGATTTGTATCGCTCCCGAAGACCAAGAAAAGACAACGTTTACATGTCCATATAGTACGTTTGCCTTCAAACGTATGCCATTCGGGTTATGTAACGCACCAGCCACCTTTCAGTATTGTATGATGTCTATTTTCTCTGATATGGTTGAAGACACTTTTGAGGTATTTATGGACGACTTTTCAGTTATTGGTGAGTCTTTTTAAGCGTGTTTGGCAAACTTAAGCACGGCATTGCAAAGATGTGTAGAGTTCAACCTTGTGCTGAATTGGGAGAAGTGCCACTTCATGGTAAAAGAAGGAATTGTTCTTGGGCACAAGATCTCCGAAAGAGGAATAGAGGTTGATCGAGCAAAAATTGAGGTTATTGAGAAGCTACCGCCTCCAATTTCGGTGAAGGGAGTTCGTAGTTTTCTTGGCCATGCTGGGTTCTATCGTAGATTCATCAAAGACTTTTCCAAAATTTCTAGTCCATTGTGCAAACTACTGGAGAAAGATGCGAAGTTTGACTTTAATGAAGATTGCTTAAAGACATTGAATGCCTTAAAGGAAAACTCATTGAAGCCCCTATCATGGTAGCACCAGATTGGACGCTCCCGTTCGAAGTCATGTGTGATGCTAGTGGTGTAGCCGTTGGTGCTGTTCTTGGACAGAGAAAGGAGAAACTATTTCATCCTATCTACTATGCGAGTAAGGTCCTAAATGAAGCCCAAAGGAACTACACTGTTACTGAACAAGAGCTCCTAGCGGTTGTGTATGCATTTGAGAAGTTTCGTGCCTACCTATTGGGTACTAAGGTGATCGTCCATACAGACCATGCAGCTCTTAGGTATCTAATGACGAAGAAGGATGCAAAACCAAGGTTGATTCGATGGGTATTGCTGCTGCAAGAGTTCGATTTTGAGGTCAAAGATAGAAGAGGTTGCGAGAACCAAGTGGCCGATCATCTATCTCGACTTGAGAATGAACATGTGGCGCAACCTGAAATTCTGATTGATGATGCATTCACTGACGAGGAGATATTAGCAATAACAGTGGAGAAATTACCATGGTATGCTGATTTTGCAAATTTCGTGGTGAGTAATATGCTACCCGCCAATTTATCCTACCATCAGAGAAGGAAGTTTATGCATGACGTTCAGCACTACTATTGGGATGACCCTTATTTGTTTCGAAGATGCGCGGATGGTATCATTCGACGATGTATATCCCATGAAGAAGTGCCCACTATATTAGAAGCATGCCACACTTCGCAAGTTGGAGGACATCATGCAGGCAATCGAACGGCAAGAAAAGTATTGCAGAGTGGTTATTATTGGCCTTCGATATTCAGAGATACATACAACTATGTTAGAAGGTGTGACCAATGCCAACGTCAAGGTGCTATTTCAAAACACCATTAAATGCCCCTGTCCAAAATTCTGGAGGTAGAACTCTTTGATGTGTGGGGTATTGATTTCATGGGTCCATTCGTGAATTTGTTTGGAATGAAATACATCTTGGTTGCGGTGGATTATGTTTCGAAATGGGTTGAAGCTGTAGCATTGGCCGACAATGTAGGAAAGCGTGTTGTAGTGTTCTTAAAGAAGAATATCTTCTCTCGCTTTGGAGTACCTCGTACTATCATAAGTGATGGAGGATCTCACTTTTGCAACAAGCTATTTAAATCTGTATTGGCTAAGTATGGTGTCAAGCAACATAAGGTGGCTACGCCTTATCATCCCTAAACTAGTGGACAAGTAGAGGTTTCCAATCGTGAGATCAAGCAAATCCTTGCAAAGACGGTTAATGCTAATAGGCAGGATTGGTCTAGGAAGCTAGATGATGCACTATGGGCGTATAGGACTGCATTCAAGACACCCATAGGTATGTCACCTTATCAGCTTGTTTATGGGAAGGTTTGTCATCTACCCATTAAGCTTGAGCACAAGGCATTGTGGGCATTGAAGCAATTGAACTTGAATTGGGATGATGTGAAGAATCTGAGGTTGGAGCAGCTGAACGAACTAGATGAATTCCGTCTCCATGCATATGAACGATCGGATTTATATAAGGAGCGGATGAAGAAGTATCATGATCAGCGGATTGTTCGACGAAACTTCCAAAATAGTGACATGGTACTACTCTTTAACTCCAGATTTAAGCTCTTCCCAGGTAAGTTAAAATCGAAGTGGTCTGGTCCATTTAAAGTCATCCAAGTCTACTCGTCTGGAGTAGTCAAATTGGAAGGCAATAAGGGTGTTGTTTTCAAAGTGAATGGCCAACGTGTTAAGCCTTATATCGGTCCTCTTGACTCGATGAATGACATGGCCATCACTTATCTCGATGAAGTCTAAGTACTCGAGATTATTATGTCGAGCCACGACAATAAATAAGGTGCTAGATGGGAGGCAACCCATCATTTTATCGTTTTATCGTTTTGTCATTTTGGTACTTGTTTCGTTTTTGATAAATGAAAATCCAAAAATAAGAGTTGTGCCACGACCAAAACTAAGGCGCTTGGTGGGAGGCAACCCATCGTACTAATCATTTTCATTTGGTTTTGAGCAAAAATAGGTGCAAGAAGTATTCAACGAGGAGATTGATTTCAATTGACGATTTGGACGCATTGTATGGTAAAGTTGGTAAGTTAGGAATGGTGATGCACATGGCTATGGATTGAGCATTTCTCACACCAAAATAGGCTTCGAGAAAGGCTAGGCCTTGGTAAAACTAGGCCACGAACGATGCACAACCTATCCTATAGCCTAAGGTCTCGGAATCTAGTGTGCTATACACTATGCGCCGCCTATTCCTAAGTGTGCTTTTGACTATGCGCCGCCTATGCTATGGCATTTGGTCTCAGTACCTCATATGTCATAGACTATGCGGCACATATGTCTACAAATGCCATAGACTATGCGGCGCATATGTCCCATTATGCTATAGACAATGCGCCGCATGTGTCATGACTATGCCAAGCATTATGCGCCACATATGTAGCATTTTTGTCTCCAAAACCGATTGTAAATGGGTCATAACCCGACCCATTCTCTTCCTATATAAAGGGGACTTAGTCTTGAAACATAACCACACTAAAAATTGACCCAAAGGCGCCGCACATCCATCCAAATCATCTCAAAACTTCTCTTTGTGCTCTTCCAATTCACAAGAACATCTCCAAAGGCTTCAATCACGTAATTACTCTTTTATTCTTCATCTATTTCTAGTAAGTACTACGTTCCTACGCCTATTATGAATTGCTACATCTTCAAAGATCATTGGTGATGTTAATGTGTTTAGATTGTTGATACACAACCATGTGAGTGAACATATACGTTAGGATAATCTTGACCGGTCTCCGACTTGAATTTGGTTTTAATAAGCATTGTTATACTATTTGCAGAATTGCCATGGCTATGAACATTGCTTAAGCTTGTTACTTGGATACTTACATGTTAGACTATCTCGTTCATCGGGATAAGACTTATAGTTGCCTACCGACATAGGAGGTTGTGATTATTGAAAATAACTATACCATGATGTAACCCCTATGTAGTAGTGTTGTACTTAACATGAACGTAGTGCAATGGCTGCAAGTAGTGATACATCACTGATCTTCTTGTCGGAAGATAGTTCCTAAAACGTATGTCGATGAATTCTGAGTAATCGATCACTTTCGCTTCACTGATTTGTGTTAACAAAACTAAGTGAGGGGTGGTACCCCTACTGCTTATGTATAGATTGTATCCATTGAGATTGTGCTACCATTAATACTATTTCAAGTCTCAGGTACAATGGCACCTAAAGAGATACAAGGCAAGGAGAAGACTACCACTTCATAAAAGAGCAAGAAAGCAAAGAGAACCCTCCTCGCTGCAAATACCTCGATTCACGCTTGGAATTAAGTGGGATACTTATGAGGAACTTCTAAGGATGACGACTCTGATGATGATTCCAATGCAAGGGGTATGACCCCAGACATAGAGGATAAGTCCGACCAACCAGGTTCCTCGTATTTATTTTCCATTGAGGACAGTGTCCCGACTAAGTGTGGGGTGGTGGTATTGCATGCTATACTTCTCTATTCGCATCTATGTTTGTTTGCTTTTGTTTCATTTTTGTTTCGTTTTGTTTTTTTTAGTAGTTAAAATTTTTTCTAGCTTCGCATAAAATTATTTTGACAGGTAGCATGAGATTATAACAAGAGTATGTGTTACAATTGTGACTATTGAGACATTTAGACTCTAGTTGTGACTCATTATGTGATATTTTGTGGTTCAATTCCTTCACTTGTTGGGTCAAGAGTCTATATTACCTCCATTAAAGTCGACCATGTGCCTTGTGTGTGTGAGATTAATAGTATCTTCTATGTTTGTGGCTGATGCTAGAACTTGCCTGGTATGTATGCAAAGCGAAAATAAGGAGTGTAAGTTAGGATATGATTTAGGCATTTCTTTGGCAACCTATATTTGTTTACCTTCAATTTTACCTACCCATGGACATCATCCTAGTCAAACCCTTTTGAGCCTTTAGCCTATTTCTTTGACAACCTCGTATGTAAGCCTAATCCATTTTTTTCAAGACCGTAATTTGATCCAAATTCCTAAGTGCTTTAAATTAAAAAATTCATGTGACAACATAAGAGGAAATTGGGTAAGTATGATGCTTTAAATTGTAAATGGTGCTTGAATGTGTTATGGAAAAGAAAGTGCTATCATAAGAGGTATGTTGTGAAAAGAAAAAGGAAAAGAAAGTTGAAAAGTGAGTTGTTCTTAAAATTGAAAAACAAAAGAGGAGAACAAGGGTGGTAGAATAAAAGAAAGAAGAAAGGTTGAAAGAAAAAAGTGTCAATGATACAATGTGATGTATTAAAGCGCTTAGGAGCTTAGTCACTATTCCTGGCCAAAATAGTCCTACCCGTCCCTTAGCCTACATTACAACCATCAAAAGACCTACTTGATCCTAATCTTAACATTCTGACATTTAGTGGAGTACTACACTAAGGGAAAGCCTATGGTCATTAGTTGCTACATATGAATTCTTTGTGAGAGCGAGAGCAAGGATATTGTTGATACCCATGTTTGAAAAATATGCTATATTTATGAGTGATTATGGGTACTATATGGTGAGACACACATGGTTGATGAGTTTTGGATAGTTGTATATGATTCTATGCACTTTAACGTTTGCATGCGAGTTGATCACCATCACGAGTCTATACTTGAGGTTAAATTGTTTCTACTTATAATCGGAAAGCTACTCTTGGTTGATAATCGTTGTGCTTGTCTTGACGAATGTTTTGTGATTACTGTGAAACCTTAAGTCGACGCTTAGAAGGACATGATATTTCGTTCGAGGACGAACAAAGCTTCAAGTGTGGGGTGTTGATGATAGGCGAATTTACACGCCTATATCAATATATTTTGCCCATATTTTAGCCTAGTTTTGAGAACAAACTATATATTTCATGCACTTTTAGTCCTTTTTCCTATAAATGAGCTAACGAACATGATTAGTAAAGTTTCAGGTATTAATGATGCATAATTCAGCATTTTATGGCTTACTTGACGCAAAAGAAAGCTCACGAAGGAAGGAAAGGGAGTTTGGACGCCTAAGGACCAAAACTGCTGCATGGAAAATCTGTCCCGGGCTAAAACAACATTTCTGAAGACTTTGGGGACTTACAGACACATAGCTGGATTTGGACAATGATACATTAACCTAGTACAATTGGGTTGTGTATTTCATTAGTTTATTTGGATTATGATAATGTTACATTAACCTAGTACATTTGGGTTAAGTATTACATTAGCCTAGTAGGATTTGGTTATTTATTTCATTAGCTTAGTAGGAGTAGGATATGGGTATTATAAATACCTTATCATGCTAGAGATTTTTAATTAAGTCCTCCCTTAGTGGAGAGACACATTCTACTTCTCAATTACAACACTTCTAATCTACTCTTCTAATCTTTCCATTAATTCTATTCATCTATTCCACAACAAGAGAATTGTTACTTGCCAAGGAATCACGCCACACGCCTATCACTTGAGCTACATGCCATTCACCAATATTGTGATATAATAATAATGCCAATCATGATTTCCTTCGCATTCATGGGTAACTAAACTTCTCTGTTGGGGTTATGGAAGCCGGATGAGTTACTATCTATTGCTATGAGTTTGTGAGTTCAAGACACGTATATTGCTTATATCATTATTCTTTTCATCTTAATCCACATTCTTTGCGGTTTCAAACGCAAGAATACGCCAGTCTAACATTTAACTTGTTCGAGAGAAAGGTTATTTGTCTGGAAAAGAGATAATGTCAAGGTAGTAGGACACCCTTTCCTATTAAAAAGCTAGTGCCGTAACTGGACTAACCTCTTGGAGAATTCGTACCGTTAGACACGCTTTAAGCTCGAGAGAGTTAAAGTGAAATAGTCCTTGTTGAGGTCGAGAGACGCTTGGATTTACCATAGAATACAATTCTCTATAAGCACATGCATGTCACAATTCTACACACTCATAGCCAATAGAGACGTATACCTCAAAAGGTGGACATAACCCCAACGCTTCAATTCTCATTGTTTACAACTCACGTAACAATCTCTCTCTCTTTACTTTATTATTTTCAGCTTTTGTTTACATTACTTGCACAACAAGAATTCCCCCTTATTACGAGACTTGCACCAAAAGTTTAGTAATTTTACTTACTTGTTGGCCAAGCTATTCCCTGTGGGATCGACACCCAACCCAGGTTGGGTTCTATATTTGACAAATGACCGCTTTACACTCACAAGAGCTGTAGATTGAGCGTTATCAGTAGGGCCCATAGAATGGGAGGTGTTGCTACTGGTTTTCTTGATAGGTTCTTCCCACTAGAGTTGGGGGAATCTAAGGTTTTTGATTTTATCAATCTAAAATAGGGCAACATGACAGTGAAAGAGTATTCCCTAAAGTTTACTCAGTTAGATAGATATGCCCCTCATGTGGTAGTAGATAGCAGATCTAAGATGAGTAAGTTTATGTCAGGTGTGTCTAACACTGTGGTCATGGAATGTAGGACCGCAATGTTGATTAAAGAGATGGACATATCCAAGCTCATGGTCCATGATTAGTTGATAGAGGAGGCTAAGAATAAGAAGAAGAAGAGAGAGAACAAGAGGGCAAGAATAGGTAGCTTCAAATTTACTCAGCCTAAGTAAGAGGGTGGCAGTCGTTCTTAGTTCCGCCCAAATTCTTTAGTTCCAGTTCCTTCCTCAACTAGTGTCCCAGCGCCAAAATTCAGAGATGGCAATAAAGATAAGACACCAGTCCCTAAACCCCGAGGTAGTGTTATTAGCGCCCGAACAAATCCTCTTTGCCAGAAGTATGGCAGGAACCACCATGGTATCTGTAGAATTGGTAGTTATATGTGTTTTGGATATGGAAAGCCAGGACATAGGGCCAGAGAGTGTCCTCAGGTGGTTTCACAGAGTCAGCATAATCGTCCCCCAGTTCAGTCCAGTCGCCCGAATCAGCAAGGTGCCGCTTCCAGTGCCACCAGTGGGCAACACCCAAACAAACTCTATGCACTTCAGTCCCGACAGGATTAGGAAATTTGTCCTGATGTCTTCACTAGTACGTTACAAGTTTATCATTTATATATTTATGCTTTGCTAGATCTAGGAGCTTCCTTGTCCTCTGTAACTCCTTATATAGCTGTTGATTTCGAAGTTAGTCTTGAAATTCTAGTAGAGCCCTTCTCAGTATCTACCCCCGTGGGTAAATGTATCATAGCATGAAGGGTATACAGGAAATGTCCGGTTATAGATTGTCTCCATTCATGCTATGCTTCAGTTGATTACAAATACAAAATTGTCTATTTTCACTTTCCAAATGAACCTGTCCTAGAATGGAGGGGTAGTACTTCAGCACTTAGGGGTCAGCTTGTTTCCTACCTAAGGGAGAGAAAACTAATATCTAAAGGGTGTGTCTACCATCTTATTCGAGTTAAGGATTCTAGTTCTGAGAATCCTAGTCTAGAGTCAGTTCTAGTAGCATGTGAGTTTCTAGATGTGTTTCCCAAAGATCTTCTTGGAGTCCCTTTCGAGCAAGAAATTGACTTCAGAATAGACCTTCTTCTCGATACTCAGCCTATCTCTATTCCGCCATACAAAATGGCACCAGCTCAACTAAGAGAGATAAAAGAACAGTTGAAGGATCTCCTAGATAATGGATTCATCAGGCCCAGTGTTTCCCCGTGGGGTGCACCAGTATTATTCGTTCGTAAGAAAGATGGTTCTCTTAGAATGTGTATTGACTACCATCAGTTGAATAAAGTCACGGTCAAGAAAAAGTATCCACTTCCCAAAATCAATGACTTATTTGACCAACTTTAGGGTGCCAGTTACTTTTCTAAGATAGACCTCAGATCAAGCTATCATCAGCTCAGAGTCAGAGAATGTGACATTTTGGAAACAAATTTCAAAACTCGGTATGGTCACTTCGAATTCCTAGTCATGTTATTTGATCTTACCAATGCCCCAGCAGCTTTCATGGACTTGATGAACCATGTGTTCAAGTAGTACTTAGACATATTCGTCATAGTCTTCATTGATGACATTCTTTTCTACTCCCGTAGTGAGCATGATCATGCAGACTATCTCAGAATAATGTTACAGATAGCTCAGAGACGACAAAAATCGTATGCAAAATATACAAAAAAAGGATCTCGAGATTGAGATTGGTGGTTATGTGTATTTAAAAATCTCTCCTATGAAGTGAAGAGGTTTGGCGAGAAGGGGAAACTCAATTCTCGATATGTCGGTCCTTACCAAATCCTTAACCGTTTTGGAAAGGTAGCTTATGAGTTTGAGTTGTCTTCAGACTTAGCTTCAGTGCACCCAGTGTTTCACGTATCCTTGCTTAAGAAATACATTGGTGACCCAACAGTTGTGATCCCTATAGATGGCATAGATGTTCAGAATAGTCTCTCGTATGAGGAAGTCGCAGTCAAAATTCTTGATCATTAGGTTCGCAGACTGAGGAACAAAGAAGTTCCTCTAGTCAAAGTTCTTTGGTGGAATTAGTTCGTTGAGGGAGCTACTTGGGAAGTAGAAACAGATATGTGGACTAAGTATCCTCACCACTTCTCTGCAAACTCAGACTCAACATAAGGTAATAGTTTTTCTTGAATTTACTCAGTTCCATGCTCAGATTACCTTTACAAACTCGATATCGATTTTAGTTTCATAACATCCTTATATCATGTATACCATCACGAAATAGCTCAGTCATGTGTTATGTCTTCAGAATTTAGTCATGCTTCAGTTATGCATGTTTAGTATAAAAACTCAGTAGATGAGTAGTTTCAGTCATGTAATCATGCTTCAGCTGTGCATGTTCAGTATTCTCAACTTAGTCTATCAGTATTCTCAACTTAGTCAGTCTCATTTGAGGATGAACATTCCCAAGGGAGACATATTGTAAGACCCGACAAAATCCTAGCCTAACTCATTCCTTTATAGCATGAAAAGTGGTCCCAGACTTAGAAAGTTTTAAGCTAAGTATTGGCACTTAGTCTTATTTTGTCCTTGATATTTCCATGAACTTATTTTTGACTCTTACGACCTTAAAATATTGACTTTTAGGTTGATTCATGATTAGGAATGTAAGTAGGTGTTCTTGAATGAGTTTTAGATTTTTTAAACATTGTTTGAGGCACGTTAGGGAGTCCAAAATAGTGGATCAATGCGATGTTGACATGTTCCGTTGCCTATCGCATCGATAGATATTTTTTCCTAGCTTTCAGTGCAAATTTCAGTGAACCGACGTGATTTAAACGCATTGCATCGGCCATCGCATTGACTATCAACACGATGCATTGCCCAACATGTCGCTGGGCATATTTTTAGTAATTAAAATTTTTGTATCTAGAGGGGTGTTTGGGTCATTTTTCCACTCCTATTCAGCCCCAAAACACGAGATTAATCATTGCTAAGGGCAAAAATCACTCACTTTCTCTCAATTCTCTCAAATTTCTCTCAAGAAAAAACCCTAGGGCATTCAAATTTCAAGTTCAAACTTCAAGAAAACACCATCAATCTTCACGAATTTGATTACCAAGGTATGTTAGGTGTTCATCTAAGGGTTTCCTTCCACCCTTGGAGTTCAAGAACTTCTTTTAAAACTACAAGTTGATTACCTCCATGAATTTGATGTTGAATTTGATTGTATTTATGTTCATGATATTATGTGGGTTTTAATCCATGATTTACTACAAGTTTCATGAAATTAAATTAACATGTGTGGTGAATTATATGATTTCCATGTTAAACCCTTGAAATTACAATTGATTATTGTATCTATGATGTTCATGTGTTAACTATCCTCATGTGAAATAACCATGCTCCCTAAGTGTTTGATAGAATGCCCATGTGAATTGAATAGTGAAATCATGATATGTCATCATGTGGTCCCATTCATGTACAAGTTCATGTATCTCAAGTGTTTGAAAAAATACCTAGGTGAATGTATTTTTAACAAGTATTTATTGTTATGCTTTTCAAGATCATGCCAGGCTTTACTTTCCATGCTTTCGAGTCCTGGGGGTATTCAATACTTGAAAATCTAGTTTTTTACCTAGAACTATAGTAGTTATAGAATAGTCTCTATTATTTCACGAATAGTAGTACTCAGTCAGTTACAGAACTCAGTGAAACTCAGTATCAGTCTAGTTAGCTCAGTACCACAAACAGTGTATTCAGTCAGCTAATAGAACTCAGTAAACTCTGTCCAGTTCAATCAGTTAGCACGATCTGTAACAGTTCAATCAAGCCTAGTACAGTCTAGAATCAGTTCAGTGTCTATTTAGTTGAGAGTAGGAATCAGTACCGAACGAACCCAGGGATGGGGGCATTCCTGTCAGTGAAGGGTTTAACCCTTAGTAGCAATCCCTGTATTACAGAACTATATAGCCAACGTAGGTTGAGATATCTTCCTTCTAGATAAAGGTTGGCATATCTCATATGAGTTTTCCTGCCAGTGAGGGTTAACAAAATGTCTTCCTACCAGATAGAGTTAACTCACAACCATTGTTAGTATCCCTTGGCAAGGTGCTAACAACCTTCCAATTGGGGTCACAGGTTGGACCCCAACTCAATTTATAATCGAGTTATGTCGGTTAGATGAACACTCCCATAATTTTTGTTTTAGTATTTGACTCAGTATTGAACTTAGTTCAGTTCTACAGAATCAGGACTGTTAGACACAATCAGCCAGCACAGTATAGAACTCAATTTAGTTCTACAGAATTAGGACTATCAGAAACAGTCACCCAGCTATCAGTAATACAGTTATCAAAAATCTCAAATATTAGTTATTCCGTTATTAGTTACTTAGTTATCAGAACTCAGACTTAGTTTCAGTAAAAATCTCAGATACATTATATATATGTGTATATATGTAGCATTACATACTCAGTATCTATAGCAGTTTCAGATATACATGTACTCTTATTCAGTTATATTCATATTATTTAGGCAGTTATTGTCTGTGTATTTGAACCCTTGCATTTAATCTTACCTCATCTAACATACTAGTACATTCAAAATATTGATGCATACTTTTTCTTTTACGCTATGATGTCTTATATCATAGGTACAGACACACGGGCTCCTGATTGTACTTAGCAACCCAGCCTATCAACGATAGATTTAGTGGTGAGTCTTCATAGTTTAAGGACAGAGTTATTATTTTGATATTTTGGTAGTTTCGTATATTCAGTAGTCAGAGTTTGTTGGGGACTTGTCCCATCAACTCCATGTTCAGACAGTTAGATCCTTTCAGGCTAGATTATTTCAGACAGATGTTCAGTTTTCAATATTTATTTATCAGTATTCAGTATTTGTTTTTAGATTATGAACCTTATGGAATTTCAGCTTATTTTTCATATTATTTCAGTATTATTATATAGTGCTCACAGAAGGTGCCAGTCATGGATTAGCTTGTGGTCCTTCGAGGTTATGAGCACCGTGTGGCATTCAGGGTGCTGACTCGGGGTGTTACAAAACCTAAGAAAGACAGTTACCTAAAGCTAAGTCTGAGTTTGCGGAGAAGAGGTGAGGATACTTTGTCCACATATCTACTTCTAATTCCCAAGTAGCTCCCTCAACAGACTGATTTCAGGAAAAAACTTTAACCAAGGGAACTTCTTTGTTCCTCAATCTGTGAATCTAATGATCAAGGATTTCAACTGGGGTCTCTTCGAATAAAAGATCATTCTGAATGCTTACGCTTTCTAAGGGAACTTCAACTTCTGGGTCACCAATGCATTTCTTTAGCAAGGAGACATAGAATACTGGGTGCACTGAAGCTAAGTATAAAGGCAACTCAAGATTGTATGCTACCTTTCCAAAACGGATGAGAATTCTGAATGGACGGACATCTCGGGGACTGATCTTCCCCTTTTTGCCGAACCTCTTTACTCTCTTTATGGGAGAGATCTTTAGATACACAAAATCACCAATCTCAAACTTGAGATCTTTTCTTTTTACATCAGCATACGATTTTTGTCGGGTCTGAACTGCCTTAAGCCTCTCCCTGACAAACTGAACCTTTTTTAAGGCATCAAATACTAAGTCAAGCCCTGCCAATGCAGTCTCACTACCTCAAACCAACCAATTAGAGGCCTACATATCCTCCCATAAACTACCTCAAACGGGGCCATCTGAATATTGGAATGATATATGTTATTACATGCGAACTCAATCAAAGCCAAGTGGTCATCCCAACTACCTATAAAATCAACAAAGCATGCTATCAACATATCTTCTAAAGTCTGAATGGTCCTTTCTGCTTGACCATATCTCTGAGGGTGAAAAGCTGTACTGAGGCGAACTTAGTTACCAAGACCCTTTTGGAAGGCTTTCCAAAAGTGAAAGGTAAACTGAGTACCTCTATCTGAGATGATAGATAATGGAACACCATGCAACCTAACCAACTCTCTGAGATAGAGCTTGGCATAGTCCTCGGAAGAATAAGAAGTGTGGACTGACAAGAAATGGGCTGATTTGGTCATCCTGTCTACAATGAACCAAATAGAATCATGCTGACGATGAGTATGAGGCAAACCTATTACGAAGTCCATGTTCACTTCCTCCCACTTCAAAGTGGGAATACTGAACTCCTACATAGACCTACTAGGCTTCTGGTGCTCAATCTTAACCTGTTGGCATGTTGAGCTCTTAACTACAAAGTCTGCAATATCTCTCTTCATCCCACTTAACCAATAGATCTCCCACAAATCATGGTACATCTTATAGGCCCTTGGATAAATAGAGTATCGTACACCATGATTGTCTGCAAGAATTTTCTATCTCAACTCATCTACACTCGACACACACAGTCTACCCTAGTAACGCAACACACCATCTCCCTCCTGGGAGAAAACCCCTACCTTCTGATCTCTGATTGGATCTTTCAACTTAACTAGACTGAGATCTTTGTCCTGCTTTTTCTTTTCTTCAGAAACCAGAGATTATTCTAAGCTATTCTACGCCCACACACTACCCTCTGCTGAATCGACTAAGAGAACACCTATTCAGACAAGCTGATGAACTTCCTAAACTAACTTCTTCTTACCATTCTCAGCATGAGCAACACTATCCATAGATAACCTACTGAGAGCATCTAACCACCTTCTCTGACGCAACTTCAAATCTTTCTGAGAGAATCATATACTACAAGCTTTTATAATTTGTGAACACATCTACATGCACCCCATACAAATAATGCCTCCAAATTTTCAAGGCAAACACAATCGCTACTAACTCAAGATCATGGGTAGGGTAATTCTTCTCATGGGGCTTAAGCTATCTAGATGCATACGTTGTGACCTTATCTCTATACATTAGGACATAACCAAAACCTACTCTGGATTTATTATAGTACACAATAAACCCATCTAAACCATCTAGAAAGGTCAAAACTTGGCTGAGGTGAGTCGAGTCATCAATTCCTAAAAACTCTTTTCACAAGAATTTGACCAGTGGAATTAGAATTTCTTCTGAGTTAATATGGATATGGGGGATGCAATAAATGAAAATCCTTCAAAAAATTATCGGTAATAGCTTGCCAAATGCAAGAAACTCCTGATATTTGATGGAGAAATGGGTCTAGTCCAGTTTCTCACCACGTTAGTCTTTTGAGGATCAACTCTAATGTCATCACCGAAAACAACATGGCCAAGTAAATCTACTAACCTTCGCCAAAATTTGCACTTGCTTAATTTAGCGAACAACTAATGGCCTCTAAGGGTCTGTATACTATTCTGAGGTGGTCTGTATGATTTTTTTAGTACGGAAATAGACAAGGATGTCATCAATAAAAACTATAACGAGCATGTCCAAGTACTGTTTGAACACTCGGTTTATCAAGTTCATAAAAAATTTTGGGGAATTGGTAATACCAAATGACATGACTAGGAATTCAAAGTGAGCATACTGTGTTCTGAAAGTTATTTTCATAATGTAACATTCTCTGACTCTGAGCTAATGATAGCCGAATCTGAGGTCTATCTTAGAAAAGTAATTGGCACCTTGAAGTTGGTCGAACAAGTCATCAATTCTAGGAAGTGGGTACATATTCTTGACTGCGACTTTGTTCAATTGACGGTAATCTATACACATCCTAAGTGAACTGTCTTTCTTACGTATGAAAAAGACTAGTATGCCCCATGGGAAATGTTAGGTCTGATGAACCCCTTGTCTAAAAGGTCCTTTAACTGTTCTTTCAACTTCTCAAGTTTAGCTGAAGCCATTCTATATGGCGGAATAGAAATAGGCTATGTATCTGGAAGAAGGTCTATTCCGAAGTTAATTTTTCTTTTGGGAGAAAGTCCGAGAAGATCTTCGAATAATACATCTGAGAATTCATTTACTACTGGAATTGACTCAAGACTGGGAATCTCATAACTAGCGTCTTTGACTTAGACAAGATAGTAAATACACCCCTTGGATATCATCTTTCTTTCCCTAAGGTACGAAATAAGTAGACCCCTAAGCGTTATGGTACTACCTCTCCATTCAAGGACTGGTTCATTAGGAAACTGAAAATGAACAACCTTGTTTCTGCAATCAACTGAAGCATAGCATGAATAGAGCCAATATATGCTGAGAATGACGTCAAAATCCGTCATCTCTAGCTCTACAAGGTCTGCTGAAGTAACTTTCTGAGATACCATAACCGTACAATTCCTATATACCCGTTGGTCTATGATAGACATACCTACTGGGGTAGATATTGAGAAAGGCTCTATTAGGATTTTGATATTAACTTCAAAGTTGACCGTTATATAAGGAGTTACAAAAGATAGATAAGATCCCAGATCTAATAAGGTATAAACATGTAGATGAAAGATCTGTAATGTAGCAGTGACCATATCAGGAGAAATTTCTTGATCTTGTCTGGACTAAAGTGCATAAAGACTATTTAGGCGCTACCTACTGGTGGCACTGGAAGTGGCTCCCTACTGATTCGGGCGACCGGACTATATTGGGGGACGATTTTACTAACCTTGTGAACCTGAATAAGGAAAATCTCTAATTTTATGTCCTAGCTTGCCGCACCCAAAACATACATCACTTCCAGCTCTGCAGACACCCTGATGGTTTCTGCCATATTTTTGACAAAGAAGATTTGTTTGGGCATTGCTGACACTACCCTGAGACTTAGAGACTGGCGCCCTGTATTTGTTACCATTTCTAAACTTAGGTGCTGGAGCACTACCTAAGGACAGATCTGGAACTAAAGATTTTGGGTAAAATTGGGAACGGTTACTACCTTCTGACTTAGGTTGAGTGAAATTGAAGCTATATATTCTCGCTCTTTTGTTATCCCTCTCTCTTTCTCCTTATTCTTAGACTCTTCTGTCTGCTAAGCAAGGACCATTAGCCTGGATATTTCTATCTTCTTAATTATCATTATGGTCTAGCAATCCTTGACCACACTCTCTGACACTCCAGATATGAACTTGCTCATCCTGGACCTATTGTCTGCTACTACATGAGAAGCATACCTAGCTAACTGGGTAAACATGAGGGAATACTCTTTCACACTTATGTTGCCTTGCCTAAGATTGACAAACTATAATACCTTGGCTTCCATCATTAAATCTAAGGGAAAGAATCTATCTAGAAAAGCAATAACAAACTCTTCCTATTCTATGGGCTCTGCATTTATGCCCCTGTCTACCTTCCACTGCTTAAACCACGTATGAGCTATATCTAGTAGCTGATAGGTAGTTAAGTCAACACTCTTACTGGAAGTCACTCCCATAATATCTGGGACTTTCTACACCTTATCGAGGAACTCATGTAGATCCTCTTCAAACTTAGAACCTAAAACAACGGAGCGTTCATTTGGGTGAAGTCCCAAATCCTGGCTGTAATAGTGTTGGCCACTGAATTGTCCTGAACAGCAGCTAGGCGTTCATTATATGCTGCCACAAAATGGGCTAAAGTGGTGAACGCAACTTTAAATTCTGCATGGGAGACATACTTATTCAGGGGATCTTCCTGAACAGGCTGAGGTACTGGCTGATTTCCATTTCTTTTTCTGTTAACTTTTCTGGAAGGCCTAATATATAAACGAAAGGGAAAGATGAATTAGATTGAGTGTTCAACTTGAGATCATGCTCACTCGCACAAAATGAATACTGAAGGAAGGGAAACTTTTCCTAAAAATGCCTCATAGCCTCTTATCTATAAGTGTGGCACGCTACACACCGATGCACAAAACTCTACTTGATGAGGCTATTAGACTCCTTAAGACTCTGTTGAACCTTAGGCTCTGATACTAAGTTTATAATGCCCCGATTCTGCACCTCAGACGCTACATGGTGCTTATGACCCCGAAGGACCACAAGCTAACCCATGACTGGTACTTGCTGTGAGCACTAAATAATAATACCAAAATAATGCGTAAGTTAGGCTAATATTCCATAAGGTTCATAATCTAAATACTGATAAATATAACAACTAATAATAGCATTTGAAAATAGAAAACTATCTGAACTAGTGTAGTCTGAAAAGCCTCTAACTGAATTGTCTGCATGTGGAGTTGATGGGATAAACCCCCAACTAACCCCGACTAACAAAATACTGAATCTACTATAATACTAAAATAAAAGAATATCCTTGATAGATGAGGACTCACTACTGAATCTGCTGTTACTAACTGAATCTGGCTATACGCGGTCAGGAACCTGAGCATCAGAACCTATGATATGAGAAATCATAGTGCAAGAAACGAGTATGCAATCAGTACGTGGGAATGTACTGGTATGCTAGATGAGGTAAGGCTGAAATACATGGGTTCATATGCATGAACCGTAACTGACTAAATGATATGAATATAACTGAATGAGAGTACATCGATAACTGAAGCTTCTATAAACACTGAGTATGCAATACTTGCTTATACATATATACTGTAACTAAGAGTTTTACTGAAATTGAGTACTAGGTTTTGATAGCTAAGTAACTGATATTTGAGATTACTGATAACTAAATTACTAATAACTGGGTGATTGTTACTGACATTCCTGAATCTATAGAATTGGACTAAGTTCTATACTGAAGACTGAAACTAAAACTGTGGGAGGTAATCATCTAACCAACATGCCTCTCTCTGAACTAATTGGGGTCCAACCTATAACTCCAGTTGAAAGGGTGTCAGTACCATGCCATAGGTACAAACACTGGCTGTGTGGATCCACTAAAATATCATCTTGAAGGACTAAGGCTCACCCTCTACTGGTAGGTTCCATGATGAGAACGGTATTACCCTCAACTTACAGGTAAACACCTTATCAACCCTCAACTGGCAGGTTGATATCTCAACCTATGCTGTCTATGTAGTTTTGTAATATAAGGACTGCTACTAAGGATTACACCCTCTATTGACAGGTGATCCCCCGTCCTTGTATTCGTTCGGTACTGAATCCTACTCCCAACTGAATGACACTGATCAGTGAACTGAACTAAACTAGACTAAGCTTCTCTGAGCTCTGTAATTGACTGAGTACTACCATTCGTGACATTTCTAAGACTATTCTGTAGCTACTATAATCCTAGGTAAACAGATAGATTTCGGGCATTAAATACCCCCAAGACTCGATAGCATCAATAGTAAAGCATGGCATAATCTTGAAAGCACCCTAGCTAATCACTCAATCATGATTCATTCATTAAGAAATTTTGTCAAACACTTTCAAGGCATGAACTTATACATGAATGGGAACACATGCTAACATGTCATGATTGTACGATTTAATTAATATATGCATTATAACAAACACTTGAGAAGCATGATTATTTCATATAATAATATTGAACATATATAAATGTTATGGCTACAACATTCAACTTGTAATTTCATGGATTTAACATCAGAATTCACATAGTTCGTTACACATACTATCTTAATTTCACGAAACTTGTAATTAATCATGGATTGAATACCATATAACAATACACACATGGACACAATTCAACTCAAACATGTAATTCATGGAATCTCAATCTTGTATTTTGAAAAGTGGATTCTTGGGCTCCATGGGCAGTAAGGACCCATGGATGAACATCTAACATATATGAGAAATTAACTTCTTAAAGACTCTAGGTAATGTTCTTGAGATTTGACCTTGATTCTTGAAGGTTAGAGTTTTGCTAATTGAGAGAATGCTCTTGATTTTGGGGAAAATTCAATAGAATAATGACGTAATTAGGTTATTAGGGATTAAATCTCGTGTTTAGGCTGATTAGGGCTGTGGAAAAAGACCAATTTTATTACCCTTGAAAAGATTTAAATTTTTTGTCACTGAAAATCCTAATCTTGGCGAGCCACTGGAAGTCCAACTGAAACTGTTTAAAATGGACAATTACGAAAATGTCTCTTGGCACGATGTGGTGCTATCGTGTTGTTCCACTGGAAATTGACATTTTTGAAATGTCACCATGGTGCGACGCGGTGCTATCGCGGTGTCTTACTGGAAAATAAAAATTGGGAAATAGAACTATGGCGCGATGCACCGTTATCGCGTTGGCACACTAGAAAATGACTATTAGGACCTAGAACTTCACCGTGATGCGGTGATGCTCAATATCACATTCTGTTTTACTAAAAGATCCATAACTTCTCACCCAGATATCGTATTTGGGTGACTTTTATATTGTTGGAAAGCTAACTGATTTTTCTACACAATGGTGGGTCTTAAGCTGAAAAATTCCACCTAGAATGAAAGTTGTACATAGGAAATTCTCGTGTACGAAGAGCTAAGCTGAGCTAGAAGAATACAGGATATTACAATCCTTCAGTTTTTCTTCAAGCTCAACCTGAAACTTTGACTCACTTTTTTCTTTTATAATTAGATGCATCTACTTTCTCCAGTTGACTTACCAAACTCAGGTTTTTAAGTTTTATCTTAGCAATATGTTGCTCAATTTCTGATATCTGGAAAGTCAAATTTATCAACTGATGCTCCTGATCTTCTATCTTTTTTTCTAGAGCATTATTTTTCTCTTTATCACTAGCACTATTATATTTCTCCGGTTGATTAACTTTGCTTGAATTTTCAGATTTTAACTTAGTAACCTTCTCTTCAGTTTTAGATATTTGGAGAGTTAGAGCAACTAAATCAAGCTCTTGAATTTTCACCTTTTCTTGTAGATCAAATGTTTTCTCAGTCATTTCACATATGGTGTCAATCAGAACATTTGCATGCTTTTTTATCTTTCTAGAAAAATAGTTATCAAAGTTTTTTTATGGTTAGGAAGTCTTACCTCATTTTCTTCTTCATCTTCAGTATTTGTCATAAAAGCAAACAAGGAATCAAAGGTCACCTTCTCATCCTCCACAACAAGCATGGAAAAATCTGCAGACTTCTCTCCTTCATCAGATTCACTGGAGGAGTCATCCCAACCAGCTAAGGCTTGTTTAACTACAACATCAACTGCAACCTATCTTTTTGATTTTATGGGGACCTTGTCCCAGTTTCTTTCTTTGTCACCTTTAGTGTTGTGATAATCCTGACAGTCTATTTTTACATTGGACAATCCTTAATAAAGTGTTCAGGACTTCCACATTTTTGACAAACCTCCACAGCTCCTTCCTCTTTACTGCTACTTCCACTTTTTTGAAACTAGCCACTTTTCTTCATAGTTCTCACAATGGCAACATCAGTGTCTTCTTCATTACAGTCTGATTTTAGTGGCCTTAGTGCCAGAGATTTTTCCTTCTTTTCTTCTCTCTTCTATTATTCTTGTTGCTTCTTGAGTTCATGAGTCTTTATATTTCCAATAAGCTCATCCATAATGAGTATTTTCAGGTTCCTTGCCTCGGTGATAACATCTACTTTGCTTTCTCAAGATTTTGATAGAACCTCAAGAATCTTTCTCACTTGCTTATACAGTGAAATCACTTCTCATAGGCAGTGCAGATCATTTGTGATAGAAGTGAATCTTGTACGTGTTTCCTGTATTATCTCTCCTTCTTTTATGGTGAAGGTTTCATACTAGGTAGTCAGCATGTCAACTTTGGAATCCTTTACATCTGTAGTTCCCTCATGAGCTATTTTCAAAAAGCCCCAGATTTCTTTAGAATTTTCACAAGCAAAAATCCTATTATATTAATCTGGACCTATACCACACACTAGCAGTTTCTTTGCCTTATAGGTCTTCTCATTTGTTTTTCTGTCTTCTTCATTGAATTCCCTCCTGCTTTTGATAATCATTTTTGTAACATCTCCTTCTTTGAACTTTTTTACAGGAACATGAGATCCACCAATGATTATGTCCATTAGTTCACTATTTTTAGGCATAATAAAGTCAAACATCCTTGTTTTCCACCACCCATAGTACTGTCCATTAAATCTAGGCGATCTAATGGTAGATTTCCCTTCTTTTAGTTTTGGTGTAGCATCCATGATAACCAAAACACTCTAGGTATGAACCTTTTAGAGTGATCTAGCTCTGATACCAATTTTTGAAACCCTTAGGGGTTGCACCACATAGTGAGGGACCAGATCCCTCGGAGTCAATCACAGGCAATCAAACAAAAGAGTGCAGGAAAAATAAAGACAGTACAGGAAGAGTAAAAACACAAGATTTTTACTTGGAAACCCAAGAAGGAAAAAAACATAGCTTGTCCTCACAAGCACCAAAGAAATTCACTGCAATTAACATCCTGATTACAGTCTAGATTTTAGCCTACCTCTAGGCTCCTTTCGCTAGTGGCAACTCTACTACAAACTCATCTTGGTAACTCTACCAAGGACTTTCTCTACTGATTAACTCTAATCAGTCACAAGCTTAGGCAACTCTTCCTAAGCAGCTCTCTCAACAAAAGAAAATACTAATCTATAACATGAGTAGTTCAATTACAAACCATTACTCACTCAAGAACAATTTCAATTTAAGCTCACATAAATAGCTAAGAACTTGAGCTGTGTTGGAATTGGGTTATTACTACCTCTCTTCACTCCTTTCAACTGCAAAAAATATTTGATGAAGAGGCCTCTCTTTTCTTTTATATTCGAGTGATGATTAGGGCTGAAATATCATTGGACTGGCTGTCCTAATTAGTTAAAAATAGAAAATGCAAGTTTGTTACACAAGAGGACAAAACTATGCAGACAACGTATGCCAGCTATACTGTACCTTGCATATCCAGGGACCTGGTCCCTTATTATAACAATGCGATTTGCTGAACCAAAACCCTACATGGTGCTCATGACACTGAAGGACCACAAGCTAATCCATGATTGATATCTATACCTGTATACTGCATAATATAACATAATAATACAGAAAGATGTACTAAAAGACCATAAGGTTCGATTATGAACTTAACTTAATAACGTAACATCTGTGTGGGGTAATGGAATACCCAAAACAAAATTGAAGTATAAAACATGATAGTCTGTATCTAGTCTACATCTAGTCTGAAAACCTCTACTGTCTGAAGAATCTGAATAAGGAGTTGATGGGACATGTCCCCAACTAACTGCAACTAATAATCTAATCAATGAGATTCTAGAAAATCATTATGTCCTCGAAGGATGAGGACTTACTTCTACTCTGACTGCTGAATATGGAATCTACTGCTGATAAGGAACTCGTGTCTCTGAACCTATGGTGTAATACAAAAATAAAGCATCACCACGCAAATATGTCAGTACATATGTACTGAGTATACATGTGAGGTAGGCTATATCCAATGGTTCACATGCATGAATAATGCTAACTGACTGTCTAACACGAACGTGAGAATACATGCATAAATACGTAACTGTAACTAGCAATGTGATTTCGTGATTTCAAAGTTTGTATTCTGATAACGTGACATACTAATAACTGATATGACTGATAACATGAAGGACTATATCTGAATAATACTGATAACATGGGTGACTATAGCAGACAGTCCTGAATCTAATGGAACTATCTGAGTTTTGTACTGTATCTGAGTTGACTGTATCGACAGTCCTGAAATCTGAAGAACTATCTAAGTTCTATTACTAAGACTGATTGACTGTATCTGACAGTCCTGGTTCTATAACATGAAACTGTGGGAAGTAGTATCTAACCGACATGCCCCAAAGATGCTATAATAGCTGAGTTGGGGTCCAATCTATGCCATGATTGGAAGGGTATCAATACCGCACCACTGGTAAGGACACATGTGACTAACCCCCATATAATAGGTAGCTCTAACGAGAATAGTGGAAACCCTCACATAACAGGTTAATCCACCTCATCTACCCTTATATAGCAGGCTACGATGTCTCAACCTATGCTGGCTATATAGTTTTGGAATGCAAGGATTGCTTCTAGGATTCATACCCTCATATAGCAGGTGAGTCCCCATCCTTGGGTTCACTCAGTGCTAATTCCTGCTCCCATCTAAATAGATGCTAAACATGATTTACTGAACTAAACTGAGCATGGACCAAGTTATTGAATTTCTGTGGCTGACAGAATACTACTGATATCTGACAACTGACTCAGTCATGAGATCATGGAGATTTTTCCTGAGTCATGAAACTATTTGAAGTCTAAGAGTTCATAGCTTGACGGAAAGTATCGTGAAAACATGACATGGCTCTAGGCACACAACTAATGTTTAAAGTACAACTACCCCCATGACTCGATAGAAGGAAACTGACATAGCATGATTTACTTGAAGACTTGACTAACATCATAATACATACTACACTCATAGGAGCGTTTCATCAAACATGTAATAGGCATGAACTTTTACATACATGGGGATTTCATGATATCATGCTAGTTAGATAATATTCCTTCATCTAGGTATTTAATCAAACAAATGACAGGCATGGTACATGTAATCATCATTATTCAATTCTAATTTCATCATTCAAGGGTTTAAAGCTTAGGGTTGCATAAAACTATGGCTATAGTAATTAAACCCACATAGAAACTATCAACAATCATGGAGTAGAATCTAATTTCATAATTATCAAACATGAACATGAGCAGCCAAAACATGAAAACATATAGCAAATCCATAACTTGAGTTTAGAAAAGGGATTCTTGAACTTCATGGATGAAAGAAGTCCATGAATGAATACTATGCATACCTTAGTTTGTGATTTTGTGAAGATTGATGGTGAAACCTTCTTGAAATTGGACCTTTTATGAAAACCCTAGCTTGAGTTCTTGAGAGTATTTGAGAAAAACATTAATATTTTGGATGAATAAGGGCTAAATCCCCTGTTTAGAAGCTTATATAGGGGGCAAATTGACTCTTTTAACCCTGGATACACAATTTAATTTTTAGTAAAATTTCCCATATTGGGCCCTTGGCGCGACACGCACCATCGCGCCAAGTCACTGGAAATTGACAAAATGAGAAATTTCACGGTGGCACAACACGGAGCTATCGCGTTTCTACCTTGTCTACAACCTGGAAGTTTGGCGCGATGCGCCAATATCATGGAGCAACACTAAAAATTAGCAATTTCCATTTGAGCTATCTCTGCAATGTGCTGAAGGCTCAGGTCAAACACTGTCTCACTAAAAAGGACCTAACGCTTTGTCCGGGTGTCGAATTTAGGCGAATTATATATCGATGGAAAGCTTATTTAATTTCCCACGTGATAGGAAGCGAAAATTATGGAAATGCCTTGTGTATAAGAATGAATTCTTATTTCAAATCAAGTTCTAATATCCTTAAGATGATTTTCAAGCTAAGAAAAAGCACGGGTATTACAATATCTCCTCCTTGAGAATATTCGTTGTTGAATGAGATTGAATGAGAGGGGAAACAACGAGCAGAACATGAATAACTGGAACATGATCTCATGATAGACGTGACTGACAAGATGAACATAACATACTGAACATTTATATCTGATGCATGCGTAACTGATTCATATATGCATAACTGAAAGTTCTGAAGAACTAGGTTTTCTCACAATGAGAATGCATGTCTGATGCATAACTATATAACTGATTTGATATATGAATGCATGACTGAATATGCGATTGTACTTGATACCAAGATTATCATGGTATACTAAATTAGTGATGCACACTAATCATGAAACTTAGTAAGCTTAAGGAGAACTATTACGTTGAGTTTGGTCTGAGTTGGCGGGGAAAAGTGAGGGAACTTGGTACGCATATATGCTTCTACTTCCCAAGTAGCTCCCTCGACGGACTAATTTCGCCAAAGAACTTTAACTAGAGGGACTTTTTGGTTCCTCAATCTACGAGTATGATAGTCTAGGATTTCGACTAGAATCTCTTCTTAAGAGAGGCTATTCTGAACATCGATGCTCTGAATAGGGACTACGACTGATGGGTCACCTATGCACTTCTTGATCAAAGAGACATGAAAGACTGGATGAACTGAGGCTAGATCTGAAGATAATTCGAGCTCATAAGCTACCTTGCCGAATCAACTGAGAATTTTGAAGGGACCAACATATCAAGGACTGAGTTTTCCTTTCTTGCCGAACCACTTAATTCTCTTCATGGGAGAGATCTTTAGATAGACATAGTCACCAATCTCAAACTTGATATCTTTTCTATGAACATCTGCATAAGACTTTTGTCGGCTCTGATCAGCCCGGATTCTTTCTCTAATTAACTGGACTTTTTTTAAGGCGTTGAAAACCAAGTCAGGACCTATGACTGAGGCCTCACTAACTTCGAACCAACCAATTTGAGACCCATATCTCCTACTATAGAGAGCTTCAAATGGAGCCATCTGAATACTAGAAAGATAGTTGTTGCTGTATGCAAACTCAATCAAAGGTAAGTGGTCATCCCAACTTCTCTTGAAATCGATTGCACACACCCTTAGCATATCTTCTAATATCTGAATGGTCCTTTCTTCTTGACCATCTGTCTGAGGATAAAAGGTTGTACTAAGATGAACTTGGGCACCAAGATCCTTTTGGAACACTTTCCAAAAATGAGAGGTGAACTAGGTACCTCTGTTTGAGATAATAGATAGCGGAACACCGTGATATCTAACCAACTCCCTGATTTAGAGTTTGGCATAATCCTCAACTGAATAATAGGTATGAACTGGAAGGAAATGTGTTGATTTGGTCATTCTGTCTACAATGACCCAGACTGAATCATGCTGATGACGAATTTGAGGCAAACCCATTATGAAGTCAATGTTCACAACTTCCCACTTCCAAGTAGGAATACTGAACTCCTGCATAGATCCACTAGGCTTCTGATTCTCTATCTTAACCTACTGACATATAGAGCATTTAGCTACAAACTCTGCAATGTCTCTCTTCATCCTACTCTACGAATAGATTTCCCTCAAGTCGCGGTACATCTTTGTGGCCCTAGATGAATAGAGTAGCGCACACCATACGCTTCTATAAGAATTTTCTGCCTTAAGTCATCTACACCTGGAACACAGAGACGACCCTAACAACGAAGGACTCCATCTCCTCCTTGGGAGGAAACCTTTATTTTCTGATCCTGAACTGACTCTTTCAACTTGACAAGGCTGGGATCTCTATATTGCTTTTCTTTCACCTCAAAAACTAGAGATTATTCTAAACTAATATGAACACATACACAACCCTTTGAAGAATCGACTAAGCATACGCCTACTAGCAAGCTGGTGTACTTCTTAAGCTAACTTCTTATTACTATCCTCAACATGAGAAACACTACCCATAGAGAGTCTAATAAGAGCGTTGGCCAATATATTGGCCTTTCCCAGATGATAGAGGACACTCATGTTATAATCTTTCAAGATCTCTAACCACCTTCTCTGACAAAGATTGAGATTTTTTTGAGAAAAGACATACTGAAGGCTCTTATGATCTATGAAGATGTCTACATGAACTCCGTAGAGATAATGTCTCTAAATATATAAGGAAAATACTATGGCTACTAACTCAAGATCATGAGTAGGATAATTTCTCTCATAGAGTTTAAGCTGTCTAGACGCATAGGCTAGGACCTTACCATGCTACATAAGGACACAACCCAAAACTACTCTAGATGCATCCCAATACACTACGAACCCATCTGAACCATCTGGAAGAGCTAAGACTGGAACTGAGGTGAGTCGAGTCTTCAATTCCTAAAAACTCTTCTCACAAGGATTTGACCACTGGAACTTGACCTTTTTCTGTGTCAATCTAGACATAGGGGATGCAATGAATGAAAATCCTTCAACAAACCATCTATAATAGCCATCCAAACCCAAGAAACTCCTAATATCTAATGAAGAAATAGGGCGAGGCTAGTTTCTTACTGCTTTGGTCTTTTAAGGATCTACCCTAATGCCATCACCAAAAATGATATGACCAAGGAATGCTACTGACCTTAGACAAAATTTGGAATTACTGAATTAGGCGAATAACTAATGATCTCTGAGAGTCTGAAGTGCTTCTGAGATGGTCTGTATGATCTCACTCAGTGCGGGAATAGACCAGAATATCATCTATGAAGACTATGACGAACATGTTCAAGTACTACTTGAACACGCGGTTCATCAAGTCCATGAAAGTTGTTGGGGCATTGGTAAGACCAAAGGATATAACTAAAAATTTAAAGTGACCATACCGAGTACGGAAAGCTATTTTTGAGATGTCATATTCTCTAACTCTGAGCTGATGATAGCCGAATTTGAGGTTTATGTTAGAGAAATAACTGACACCCTGAAGTTGGTCAAACAAGTCATCGATTCTGGGAAGAGTATACTTTTTATTGATTGTAACCTTAATGAGCTAACGGTAATCAATGCACATTCTGAGAGAACAGTTTTTCTTATACATGAATAAGACTGGTGCGCCCCACGGGGAAATACTGGGTCTGATGAATCCCTTATCTAAGAGATCCTTCAACTATTCTTTTAGAACCTTGATTTCTGCAGGTGTCATTCTATATGACGGAATAGAGATAGGTTGAGTGTCTGAAAGAAGATTAATACTGAAGTCTATTTCCCTTTTGAGAGGAATTTCTAAAAGATCTTCGGGAAAGACATCTAAATATTCATTCACTACTGGGACTAATTCGAGACTGGGAGCCTCGGAACTAGAATCTCTAATGTGAACTAGATGATAAACACATCCCTTAGATATCAATTTCCTTACCCAAAGGTAGGAAACAAGCTGACTACTGAAAGTGGATACACTACCCTTCCACTCTAGGACGGGTTCATTCGGGAACTGAAACTAAACTATTCTATTTCTGTAGTCGACTGTGGCATAGAAAGAATGAAGCCAATCCATGTCGAGAATGACATCAAAATCAGTCATCTCTAACTCGACTAAATCTGCTGATGTGACTTTCTTAAATATCATAATCGAGCAGTTTCTATATACCCGCCGAGCTATGATATTTTTACCCACTGGGGTAGATACCTAAAAGGGTTCTGCTATAATTTTGAGACTGACTCCGAAATCAACTGCTATATAAGGAGTAACAAAAGACAAAGAAGCTCCTGGATCTAGCAAAGCATAAACATGCATATGAAAGATCTGTAACGTACTAGTAACTATATTAGGAGCATTTTCCTAATCCTATCGGGTCTGAAGAGCATAGATACAATTTGGATGTTGCCCGCTAGTAGCACTGAAAGTGGCACCTTGCTGATTTGGGCGACCGGACTGAGCTGAAGAGCAATTCTGTTGACCCTGAGGACCTGGCTGTAGACAGTCTCTAACTCTATGGCCTGGCTTGCCATAACCAAAACAAATTCCACTACCTGCTCTACATACACCCTGGTGGTGCTTACCGTGAGTCTGGTAAAGAGGATATGTGCGGGAACTTCTTACACTACCCTGGGTCTTAGAGCCTGGTGCTCTATCTTTGTTACCCTCTCTGAACTTAGGAACTCGAGCATTAGTTGTAGAAGGAGCTGGAACTGATGACTTAGGAAGAAACTGGGAATGGTTTTCTCCTTCTGACTTAGGCTGAGTGAAGTTGTAAATACTTGTCTTCGTTCTCTTATTCTGTTTCTCCCTCTGCTTAATCTTCTGCTCCTCTATCTGCTGAGCATGAGTCATAAGCCCAGCCAAGGTTATGTCACTATTCAGCATGGTGGATCTGCACTCATTAACTATGTTGTCGTTCACTCCTGAAGCAAACTTACTCATTTTGGCTCTATCATTGCAACCACATGATGTGCATATCTGGATAATTGAGTAAAATTTAGAGAATACTCTTTCACCGTCATATTGCCCTGTCTGAGGTTGATGAACTCTAGCACCTTAGCTTCTCTATGCTCTTGGGGAAAGAATCTATCTAAGAATGCAGTGATAAACTCCTCCCACTCTATAGGACCTGCATCATCTACCTTTTCAGACTTTTACTATTTGTACCAAGTATGAGCCACATCCTGCAACTGATATACAGATTGCTCAGCACTCTCAACAGTAGTTATGTCTGTCAGTTTCTGAACTTGATCAATGAATTCCTGAGGGTTTTCATCTACCTTAGACCCGAGGAAGGTTAGACGATTCATTTGGGTGAAGTCCTGAATCCTAGCTGCGGTTGAGTTGGCCACTGGGTTGGCCAGAACAACTGTTAGCCGTTCATTATGAGCAGTGACTGATTGAGAAAGAGTGGTAAATACGGTCCTAAACTCCGCATGAGAAACATGATCTCCCAAAGGTTCTTCGGGCTGAGGGGCTAACTGATTTCTTCTCTTAGGAGGCATGTTCTAAAATAAAGAGAAGAAACGGATTAGACTGATAGACTAACTTGTGATTATGCTCACTGGAATGATATGAATACTGAAAGAAGGGAAACTGTTCTTAAACATCTCATAGCCTCTTGCACATAAATGTGGCGCACAACACACCCATGCACAAGACTCTACTAGATGTTACATTCAGACTTCCTAGGACTCTATTGAACCTTAGGCTCTGATACCAAGTTTTTAACGACCCAATTTGCTAAATCGAAATGCTACACGGTGCTCATGACCCCGAAGAACCACAAGATAAGCCATGACTGATATTTGTACATGTATACTGCATAAGATAACATAATAATACGAAAACATACACTAAAAGACCATAAGGTTCGATCATGAACATAACTGAATAACATCTGTGTGGGGTAATATAATACTCAAAACAAAATTGAAGTCTAAAACATGATAGTCTATATCTAGTCTGAAAGCCTCTACTGTCTGAAAAATCTAAGGAGTTGATGGGACATGTCCCCAACTAAATGCAACTAATAAGATAATCAATGAGATACTAGAAAATCATTATGTCCTCGAAGGATGAGGACTTACTTTTACTCTGACTGCTGAATCTGGAATCTACTGCAGATCTGGAACTCGTGTCTCTGAACCTATGGTGTAATATAAAAAGAAAGCACCATAGAGCAAATACGTCCGTACATATGTCTGAGTATACATGTGAGGTAGGATATATGCAATGGTTCACATGCATGAATAATGCTTACTGACTGTCTAACATGAACGTGAGAATATATGCATAAATACGTAACTGTAACTGACAATGTGATTTTGTGATTTCTGAGTCTGTGTACTGATAACGTGACATGTTAGTAACAGATATGGCTGATAACATGAAGGACTATATCTGAATAATACTGATAACATGGGTGACTGTAGCTGACAGTCCTGAATCTGATGGAACTATCTGAGTTTCGTACTATATATGAGTTGACTGTATCAGACAGTCCTAAAATCTGAAGAACTATCCGAGTTCTATTACTGAGACTGATTGATTGTATCTGACAGTCCTGGTTCTATCACATGAAACTGTGGGAAGTAGTATCTAACCGAAATGCCCCAAAGGTGCTATAATAGCTGAGCTGGGGTCCAATCTATGCCCTAATTGGAAGGGTGTCAATACCGCGCCACTGGTAAGGACAATATGTGAGTAACCCTCATATAACAGGTAGCTCTAGCAAGAACGGTGGGAACCCTCACATAATAGGTTAAGCCACCTCATCTATCCTTATATAGCAGGCTACGATGTCTCAACCTATGTTGGCTACATAGTTCTGGAATGCAAGGATTGCTTCTAGGAATCACACCCTCATATAACAGGTGAGTCCCCATCCTTGGATTTACTCAGTGCTAATTCCTACTCCCATCTGAATAGATGCTAAACATGATTTACTGAACTGAACTGAGCATGGACTGAGTTACTGAATTTTCGTGGCTGACAGAATACTACTGATATCTGACAACTAACTCAGTCATGAGATCATGAAGATTTTTCCTGAGTCATGAGACTATCTGAAGTCTAAGAGTCCATAGCTTGATGGAGAGTATCGTGAAAACATAACATGGCTCTAGGCACACAGTTAATGTTTCGGGTACAAGTACCCCCAGGAATCGATAGAAGGAAACTGACATAGCATAGTTTACTTGAAGACTTGACTAACATAATATTACATACTACATTCATAGGAGTGTTTCATCAAACATGTAATAGGCATGAACTTGTACATACATGGGGATTTCATGATATCATACTAGTTAGATAATATTCCTTCATCTAGGCATTTAATCAAACATATGACAGGCTTGGTACATGTAAATATCATTATTCAATTCTAATTTCATCATTCAAGGGTTTAAATCTTAGGGTTGCATAAATCTATGGCTATAGTAATTAAACCCACATAGAAACTATCAACAATCATGGAGCAGTATCCAATTTCACATATATCAAACATGAACATGAGCAGCCAAAACATGAAAACATGTAGAAAATCCATAACTTGAGTTTAGAAAAGGGATTTTTGAACTTCATGGACGAAAGGAGTCCATGAATGAACACTATGCATACCTTAGTTCTTGATTTCGTGAAGATTGATGGTGAAACCTTCTTGAAATTGGACTTTCTATGAAAACCCTAGCTTGAGTTCTTGAGAGTATTTAAGAAAAACATCAATATTTTGGATGAATAAAAGCTAAATCCCGTGTTTGGAAGCTTATATAGGGGGGAATTAACTCTTTTAACCTTGGACACATAATTTAATTTTCAGTAAAATTTTCCGAATTAGGCCCTTAGCGCGACGCGCCACCATCGCACCAAGTCACTGGAAATTGACAAAATGAGAAATTTCACGGTGGCGCGATGCGAAGCTATCGCGTTTCCACCTTATCTACGATCTGGAAGTTTGGCGCGACGCGCCAGTATTGCGAAGCAATACTAGAAATTGACAATTGTCATTTGAGCTATCTCCGCGATGCGCTAAAGGCTCAGTCAAACACTGTCTCACTAAAAAGTACCTAACTCTTTGTCCGGGTGTTGAATTTGGGAGAATTATATATCGATAGGAAACTTATTCAATTTCCCACGTGATAGAAAGTGAAAATTATGGAAATACCTTGTGTATAAGAATAAATTCTTATTTCAAAGCAAGTTCTAACATCCTTGAGATGATTTTCAAGCTAAGAGAAAGCACGTGTATTACACTTATAGTTTAGTTTCTCATCATCAAAACTAAGTATAGCAAGGTTGCTGAGGATTACAATATTATTGAGTCGATTCGATTCAATGAGAAAGTTGTACGAGTTAGGCAGGTTGAGTTTGAGGGAGATTGTTGGGTTGTTGAGTGGAAAACAGATGATTTAACTTCAGAATGGGAGTTTGATGTCGTAGCAATTTGTAATGGTCATTATGCAATACCCAGAGTCGCAAATATTTCAGGTACACAATCAATGACGGAGTCAGAAATTTGATGAAGAGTATGTAAATTTTCTTTTCAGTTGCATTAAGGGCGTGAAAAATTAAATACACACTCATAATAGCTAAAATTTAGCTTATATACACAACATAATTTTTCAATAAAGGGTGTGCACCTAACCACCCTTTGATATAGATGGCCCCGCCCATGTACACTATAATTCATCTTTTGGTTGCACAATAATTGATTTATTTTGAAGCTCCTATTTAGATATAGTTTGCTCGCTATTTCACAAAATATTTATTTTTCATCAATAATAGACGTGATGTAACTTTGTCGGTCAAGACATGGACAATTGAGAGAAATCCACTACTCACTCCTTACTAGTGTAGTATTTTAAAGGTGGTTTTCCTATTTTACTTATCATTTTAATCATATTAAAATAGATAATTATTTTTTTATATTTTACTATACGAATTAATTACTTGTTTTCTAAATTATTTTTCAAAATCTAAAACAATAAATAAATTATTTCCTTCATTCAACAATATTTTTCCACTATTAATTTGATACACATGTTAAGAAACAATAAATAGTAGAGATAATTTTACTATATTACTCCCCGTTTCATATTAGTTGGTCCCTATGAACTTGATACACTCATTAAAAAATCAATAAATCGATATGCATTTTTCATATTTATCCTTGTATATCTTTTAGAGTAATCAATGCATGTAATGATTAAACATTAAAATTTGGTACATATTACTCCATCCCATGCATTACATCTACAACATTAAGTATTTACTAATAATAATCATTTGATTTTAATTTTGAGAATTGACATCGTTTATATACCATTCAGCAATTTTAAAAATTGTGGATGCATCTAGTATTCCTATCAAGGATAGAACGGGAAACAAATATATAAAACACTCTTGATTTTAGAACTTCGACAACTAAATTGAAACAAATATTTTGTAACAAAGGGTCAACTAATACGAAACGGAAGGAGTACCTTTGAATATAATAAATTTAATATCTTAGAAAATGCACTAAGTGACAAATAATATTTAATAGTAATAAAAGTAAAATAGGTAGAAAATGATAAAATATCCATTGATTTTCTAAACTGGACATATTTATTATATATCTGCTTTTAGTATAGTGGACAAGTATTATTGGACGAATGGAGAATGATACAAGAGTAATTTACGAAGATGAGAACAACACAAAAACTAAAGAATCAACGAAATTGAAATGTGGAAAGTAAAGGGATAAAATGATAGATGGTAGATAGATTGACACAAGAAGATAGAAGGAAATAGGAACCAATGAGTATATTAAACTAAAAAATCCTTAAATCATTTATCAACGAGCACCTAATTTCTTATGTTGACCGCAAGGAGATAGAAACACCCTTACATCCACCGTTTCAAACAAAGGTCAACAAAGCTTTTCCAAGCTATCACTCACTCTCTCAAGAGTTTTCATATCTTCATTATCAAAACCAAAACTAAGAAAATAAGCTAGCTCCCAAGTACTTGTACTTTAGGCTAATTATTATACATTTAGGACCCAAAAGTGACCCCATTGCAAGAAAATACTCACTAGGGACTATTTTTACCCGCTCTTAAAATGCTAGATCGGATCAAAGGCGGATCCAAAGCTCCTTGGGTGCATGTCCCTTGAGCCCCGTTTTGCACTCTTTCCACCTCGTCAAAGTCCTTTGACCTTCCTTAATGGTAATCTTTATCCATGTGGCATCTTTCAATAGCACTAAGGAGATGTCAAGCACCTCGAGCATCATACATATTCTATCCAAAGGACCAAAGGTAATTTGGCTTGTATTGTCCTCCCCTTCTTGAAAAGGATTCGACCTCGATTCCAAATATTGAAAAACCAAAGGAAGGACAAACAAACACAACATCCTCATAACATGAGGGGTAGAGTTAGCACAAATAATCATAGCATTATGCCAAGGTTGCACACTTAAGATATAACCAAGTATCCTTTGTTTTAATCATGAAAAGCTAATTGAAAAAGTTACAAAGGAATTGACTATGCAAATATTAAGATATAAGGAAACCACAAAGGTCATAATGACATTAACAAGCCAAGAAAATGAGACTACATTCATCTTTGGAGCCATAAGACACAATTGCTTCATTATCTCTTCAAGAGGCTACACCAAAGTGGTACCACCAATGGTTCAAAAATCCACAAGGGTTGTCTGGGATCAAAGACATGAATGACCCATAAAGCATTATTAGTCAACCAAGTGGACCAATCAACAATTTCCTACCTCCCAATAAAATATTTTCATGACTAGAGTGGACATCATCATAGACAAACAGATAGTATAGAAAGGAATAAAGCATAAAGACATCATCCGAGGATCTAACGTCTATAAAAATACCACTTGGCTCAAAAGATTCAACACATAATGCACACAAGGATACAATAAAATATTTAAGCACATATAAACTTTTTCTTTTAAACAACTCTCTAGGGAGAGGGATTTCATCAATGGAGCCATACTACTAAGAATGGGGACCCTACTAAAAACTATACTAAACCAAAATAATTGGTTTTTCTGAGGATTTGAGTTCCCTCTAGTTATGGTGGTAGACACACTCCCAAGAGCCCCATAAAATACTTCAAATTTCCCATCTCTATTATTATATCCCATTTTAATACGGATCAAATCGAGGTACAACATATTGAAAAATTTCTAAATAAATTAAGAAAATCGTCACCTAATTAGTTCTATGGTGAATTCGGACACTTATTACAAACTATGTGATTAAAGCAATATAAAAACTTCATTTTAAGGTCTACTTAACTAAGTGATTTTAAGTAAGAGTTTTAATTATCCTAAAGAGAAGGGATTAGGTACCCTAAAGAATCCACTAAGTACGGTTAACCGGCCAACTTAGGTTAAACAAAAAGTTAGTTTATTTTTTTAAAAAAAAAAAAATCATTAAGGCCAAACACTAGTGCATTTTGTTGAAAAGATATATCGTAAAAATTGTACGTTATTTTGAGAACCCAATTTTAAATGCTTAGACTCGTAAAAAAATGTGAGACTTAACTTTAGCAACTTAATCTTTGGAAAATTAATAGCAAAATTTAAAATTTTAAGGCAAAAGGCTCCGAAAATAATTTTTTGATTGGGAAATCTATTTTACTGTGAACAAAAGCTCGAATCATTGTTAGACTTCAAACATGTAATTACGGTTTGAACAGGTTGTAACAAAATATTAAAAAACGTATTTACGAGATCAAACCAAAATCCAAGGTTTAAGCTAAGCAATAGACTAAATTAAAAGAGAAGTCAAAATATTTAAAGAAATAAAAATTGATTTTAAAAAAAAGATTTTAAATTCTACTAAGATTGATTCCAACTCAAATTAAATTTCAATTAAAAACCTTAATGAATCAAAATAAACTGCAAAGGAACAAAAGAAAATCTAAGTGCAATATTATCCCAAATAATCCCTCTAATGTTAAAGGAGTAGGCCTATGTATTCTTATCAAGAGATCAAAAAAGAACCGAAAGATAAACTCAATATGCTACAAAAACTAACTACAACAATAAAGTAAAATATTCATAACAGCACATAAAGAAGGAAAGGGTACGATAGGAGTGTCTCCCTTGCTTTTGCTTTATTTTTTTTTTGTTCGAATAGGAGAGATAAGAAGAGAGATGCACATGTTGAGTCTGCCTCGCCCTCTTTAAATTCTCCTTCTCTTTGGAGTAACCACAAGAGGACAAGAGAAATGATTGAAAGGGAGAACATATTTCAAGGCTAGCAATGGTTTCATATCTCTTGTCAAGGCTGATCGGGCAATGAGAGTCTCTCACGAAAACTTTATTTTTTTCTACGAAAGGTACAGTGGCGGAGCCAGAATTTCCATCAAGGGAGTTCAAAATCAAAAAATGTAGGCATACGAACTAGTGAAAAGGGGTTCGACATCAATTATATATACATCAAAATAATTTTAACCATGTATAAATACTATAATTTTTCGTCGAACCGAACCCCCTTGTGATAAGGTGGCTCCGCCACTAGAAAGGTACATGTAAAGAAAAGGAGAAGTAAATATTAGAAGCTTGAACTTGAAATACGTAAATAAATAGCGAAAGTAAAATATAATCCAAGGCCCGTATAATGAGTAAACAAATATCAAAATACGAGAAAATAAACTCAAACTTGAATTGAATGAATTAGAGGTAGCTCAAAATAACATATGCAGAGGTATGATTCTTTTTTCCAGAAAGTAAAGGACCATAACGTTTTCAGAAAAACAATGAACATGCCCACCATGGCGTTATTTCAATTTTGCCAGAGAACTCAACCAAAGCATCTTGTTTAATCAATTGGAACCAAATACATATATATACTTCTCAACCGGGTAGATTCAAATTTTGTTTTAAATCATGACATATGTTGCATATTTTCAAAAAGAAAGGGCCCTTCTAGATTCCAACGAGACAGGAAGAGTGATGAACAAGGCAAGATGAGACAATCCACATACTCCCCCTAGAACTCAATCCACAAACAAAATAAAAAGAGCACAAAGAAGTAACCTGGACAGTAAAAATTTCAAAGCAGCATGATGTCCTATACTTTCACAAACTCACGTTTTGACGATACATAAAAATAATGGAGTAGTTGCATATATTGAAAGAGCATAAACTTAAAACGCAATCATACTTATGAAGTCTATTTGCGGAAATCATAACCATATTGGAAACTTATTTTGGACAGTAAACGGGACTTGAAATTAAAAAAGATAATAATGCACAATCGTATTTGAAATGAATCAAAAGTGCGAGGAAGGCGTCAATTGCAATTTTTTTGGAAAATGCTAATATATTGCTCAAACGAACTAACAGATTACTAATACAATAATGCAAACATGGACAGACTTCCAGCCAATAATTGTGAACTAAAGGAGATCATATTTCTTAAAGTTCCAACTCTTGGTGGTTCCAACATATATGGACAACTGGGTATTTCACAGTAGGCAACACACATCACATGTTCGAGCGATTTGGACTTTATGACAGTAGCTTATTGAAACAAGTTGAGATGAGACTACACTTCATTCGATTTCCTAGAGAACAAAATAGCAGCACTACCAAAAAAAAGCAGAATAGATCACATATTTACATAACGAAGATAGACAAACTAAGTATGTGAGCTTTTACCCTTTTTAAAGCCCTGTTCTACAAATTTAGTGGCTGCTAACGCCTTGTAAACAATCCACCAAATAGAAAATCGAGTAGCTATTACCATATTTTACAAACAAAAAAAAATCCAAGCTAATAAAACGACAAACTTATAATAGGGAGACAAGCGTGCTTAAAATTTCAAACATGATCTGTTGTATGCAAGATAAATCGCAAGGTACAAACACTTTTATGGACACAGAACACATAATCTAATGTAAATAAATCAAAAATCCAGAAATTAATTTCATTTTTCAGATTTCATATGACAGCGCACATGCAAGTGTACGTGGTCTACCAAGTAACATAATGGCCTTTAAGAAAGCCGAGTATCGATCCCACGGGGACTTGTTCTAACGATTGTTCAATTCTTATTCATAGTTTAGATTAATTGATGCAAGCATAACCAAAAGAGGGTTTTTAATTTTTGTAAACTAAGGTAAAGTAATGCGTAAAATAAAGGACTTGAGACAATCGATAGAGGAAAGCCAAGGTTAAAGCATTTCGAACAATCATACTATGTTATTGAACTTCATTCATTAACTTGCTTATCTTGGTTGTTGATTCATAGGGTTAATCGTATGATCATGGTCTCCCGGCCTCTAATCGTCTACTTAACTTGAACATTACAACTACATCGTTGAGCGGAGATATAATAATTCAATTAAGTGCTTAAAGCTATCATCCTACGTGTGAATCAAGTAAGGCGTCTAGGTACATCCTTGTCCTAGATGCTAATTTGAATTCCTTATTTTACAAAAGAATACAAACCCTACTTTATTTATCCCCACGTTCTATCTTCTTATTCCCTCTCCCGAGATCACAAGATCGACAATATATGTATTCTAAGGGTGATCAATCCTCAAAATAATTAAAACAAGAATAAACAAGCAACCAAATACGATAAGAGAATCCAACGAAATTATTCCAAAATGATAGTAGTCATGTTCTTGGCTTTAACCCCAGAAAGGGAGTTCTTAGCCACTCATAGTCATAATCATCATCCAAATAATTGTATGAATGATCAAATCCATAAAGAAGCTAAATTAAAGAATGAAAAATCTAAAACTAAAGTTGAAGCAGCCTCCAAAATTCTCCAAGACTTCCAAAGATAATTAATAACGTGTACAAGGTTGTATTTATAGGTGAAGCCTCCAAGTTTAAGCCGTGGATGAGTAAGATTTGCAACTTGGCCGTGTGGAGAATGCAACGCGCTGCCTTGCCTATTTCATGAAGAATGCAATGCGGGGTGTTGGTTATCACATTGGTAGAACAATGCGTTGCACCTATATCGCGTTGGCTCACTGGAAGTTGCATCCAAATTCTTGTCTAAGTTCTCTTCCACCCCTTGTCTCATGGTGTTGTTTTACTTTGATTTCCAGCTTATATTTCATCAATATATCACCATAACCAACTCATTAAGAATCCTACATAATCATTCACCCAATATTAGATCTCAAATCAACAAACAATCCATGACAACGAACCAAAAACACGAGCTAAGACTAGGCTAGTTCACATTGGTCTTCAACTTATTGTTTCGACTCTTGACTTAATCCAATGGAACTTTGCCCATTACAAATAAGTTGTTCCACATATAATTACACAATTAAACCATTAGGAACTTATTTAACACATTAGAATCCAACGAAACCAACTAGCCACACACCTAGCTCAAGCTAGTAAAACTTGTTTTCTCGACTAAACTCTAAATGACTGAATTAGGTATAAACTTGTTTGAAAACACTTTTAACCATTGTAATCGCATCCATTAACACTTGTATTCTTATTTATATCATCATCACACATAAAGAACATGAATTATCCTCAAAACAAGGTTAAATAAGCTAGAATAGCAATACTAGAGTGCATAAATACACTCAACATCACCACCTCACACTTAAAGCCTTATTCGTCTTCGAATGAATCTTAACTATAAGAATCATAACTAAAAAGACTCTACATTAATACAACTATAAATACACTCAAGTTAGTACTACAATGACTACACAGAATACAAGTTTCTACACTAAGCATGTTACAACATAATTAACTGTTCAAGAATACTATTCCAAAACGTCCTAGCCTCAAGAATTGACTCACCTAGTTGGCAAACTAATGCATATTGTTTAGTAGCAGACATCATACAAATCACCTCACTATCATTAAACATGTGCCCTCACCACAAGAGAGTTACCCAAAATCACTCACATAAATGCAATTTATAATAGAATGGGTACAAGCATCAACTTTAACTCACTCTCACAAGGAATTCACAAGTTACACATAATGAACCATAAGCTTGCCCTTAGTGTAGTATTCCATTAATATCATAATGCTAAACTTAGGACCAAATAGGTCTTTTCGAGTTGTAATGTAGGAGGAACTATTTTGGACAAGAATAGTAACTATATTCCCTAAGCGCTTTAATACACCACTTTATACATTCAATTCAACTCTAACAACTAGATCACACCATTTTTGTCTACCCCATTTCATTTTATTTTTCACCCCATCTTATTAAGCACATTCTCAACACTATGGTGGGAGTATTCTATGCATAACTCATTCAATTTGAAGAAACTTTTGTTCTTTTCATTACTCAACTTTCCATCATAACACATCAATTTTCTTGAACACCAATAACTATCACTTTGGGCTTTAATTTCAACTTTTTTTCTTCAATTGCACACTTCTTAACTCACTAAATTTACACTTAATCACTTAGGAGATTGGATCAAATTAAGATTTATCAAAGAAGGGATTGAGTTACAAATGAGGCTGTCAAAGAAAAATCTAAAGTCTCAACGGGGCTTACTAGGATTATGCACGAGAGTAGGTCAAAAAGAAGGTATAAAATAAGACTATCAAAGAAATGTCTATTTCATCTTCTAAACCCATACTCTTTATTTCGCTTTGTCCACACACCAGAAAAGTTCTAGATATCACATGTAACCAAAAATATACAAACAACTCACACGCACATAGCACATGCTCAACTCACACAGGATCATCATAGACTCTTAACCAAATAATAACACGAATTTAAATTAAGCTAACAAGTACAAGAGTCATAATCATGAGCCTGGGAGTCTAAAAAGTAGTCATTTACACAATCAACATGCTCTTTACAATCAAAACACTTACATCATGCAATCACATATATCACCAACAAGAACATCCTACTTATTCCTAACCTAAATTTTTTTAAAATTTACCCTAAAAATAGGAATTTCTCCACCCCACAATTAAAAATCTACTTTGTTTCCAAAGTATACTTTAAAAGTGGAGATAGAAATACTCCCTGGGGCCTCTAGGCCTAGCTAGTAGCATCTTTATATATCAAGAGGGTTCGGAAACCCCACACTCAGTCTTTGCCATGCTCCTTAGCTCAGGTTTTCGGTACTCATATTTTTCATCAACCTATGACTCAACAAAAATAAAAACTATGTGAAGTAAAAAACTAAAAATAAAACATACCTACTTAACTTGGGTTGCCTCCCAAGCAGTGCCTGATTTAGTGTCGCGGCATGACCCAACTCAACTTAACGAAGTTTCTTCATCCTTTTCCTCACACTTGGAGTCCATATTCTTATTTATTTCTGACCTCTTGAGTGTGAACTATCAAGTTCAACAACTTTTTAAACTATAGCCTTTTCAGGCTCATCAATCTGCATCTTGTCAGGTTTAGATGATTGTGGCATAGGGTGCTCAATGAGGTAGTCCGAAGAGGTCTTTTGTGGAATAGACTCCACCACCCCACACTTATCTCCTTCAATCACAGTAATTATGCACAAGTCTTTATAGTGGGATAGTATGTTAAGCGGTTTGTACACTTGAAAAACTGCCTCTTCATCTTCCAACCTCATTATGAGCATACCCTCTCTCACATCAATTAAAGCTCCAACCGTTGCTAAAAATGGATGTCCCAAGATGATTGGTACTTATTGTCTGCTTGAAAATCTAGAATAATAAAGTTAGTAGGAATAATAAATTTACCAACCTTTATGAAGATATCCTCTATCACTCCTTCAGGATGGGCTATGGTCCTATTTGCCAGTTACAACAACACAACACGGAGCTCGGTCTAGGCTTTTCCAAGTCTAATATGTTGAACAGAGATAAGGGCACCAAAGTTGATACTTACCCCAAAATCACTAAGTTCATGAACTACCTCGTTGTTGCCAATCTGAATGGAGAGAGTGATCTTTCCAGGGACCTTAAGCTTTTTCGAGATCTTTTAAGTCACCATAAAACTACACTCTTCAGTAAGTGCTACTGCCTCCACATCCTGCAACTTAATTTTGTTAGCAACCACATCCCTCAAGTACTTAGCATACTTGGGCATTCCCTACAAAACATCTAAAAGAGGTAAGTTAATGTGTAGCTCTCTAAACGTGTCAAAGAATTTCTTAAAGCACGCATCCTCCTTTGCCTTTATATGCTTCTATGGGAAAGGTAATTATAGGATATTCTTCACTTCTTCAATAACTCTTTCTTTTGAGTACTCAGACTTCCTCGACTTTTCATCAACTTTGCCATTTACCTATTTAGTCACCACATCAGTATCTACCTCCTTAATTGCCTTTGGAGGTTCTTCATTAAGATCTTTTCCATTCCTCAAAGTGATTGCCATTACTTGTTTTGGGTTTTTTATATCTCCTAGAAAGCCACCTTGAGGCCTGGATAACTGCCCAAACTGTAACTCTAAGCTTCTTGTGGCCGCTTTTTGGTTCTTTACATCTGCAACCAACTATGTTTGATTAGCTAGAATATGTTTCATCATCTCTTCCAAGTTGCTAATTGACTGATTTCCTTGTGCCTGTGGTTGCTGAATTTGCTATTATTGGGCGTTCCACGGCTGATTTAGTGGCTAAGTTGGCCACTTCATATTGTATGTGTTTCCATAATTCTTCCTTTGAGTATTTTAGACATACATCATAGACTCAAGATTGGTAGCATACATAGCTGTTGAATGACCACTGTTTCCACAAACCTCACAGGAACTACTGGTCTACTAAACTGCATTAACTGTTGCTGCAGGGTATGTATCTCATACTTTTTGGCTGCTGAACTGAGTGTTTATCAAATTTTGTAATGCAGTAAACTGAGCTGATAAAGTAGTGTGCTGGTCTACCTCTAACACTCCTACAACTTTCTTTATGGCACTCCTAGAATCACCAAGCCACTCTGGATTTCCTTGTGCGATGCGGTTCAATAAGGTGTATAACTTATCATAAGTTAACTCCAATGCTAAACCACCAGCAGTTGAATCTAGTAAAATTTTTATGTTATGGTCAAGTGCTTCTAAAAAAGTATGAGCAAGTACCTCATTGGACTATTGTTGATGTAAATAGTCCCAAAGAAGTGCCTTGAACCACTCCTAAGCATGATAGATATTCTCGTCTGGCCTCTGTTTGAAGCTCACTATCTCACTATAAAGTTTCGCAGTCTTGCCAGATGGAAAGAATCTAATGAGAAACTTTCAATATAAGCCATCCCATGATGTGATTAAATTCATTGGATTAGAGTTCAACCACCTCTTAGCTTCCCCAATAAGTAAATATGGAAAGAGTGTCAGCCTCACATAATCAACATTCACATCTGTCAGAATGAATGTGTCAGTGATCTCAATGGAATTCTGCAAGTGGACTTATGTATCTTTATGTGCAAGCCCTGTAAACTGTCCACTGCTAATCAACAGTCTCACCATATTGTTCTTTATCTTGAACCTCTCTCCAGCAATTGGTTTTTGAAAAAGAGAGGTTAGATTTATTAGAAGTGGAATTGTCACTTTATGAACTGTCTTGCAGGCTACTTGTCCATCAGCCATGATAGTAGGATTCTCTTAATATTCTTTGATTTTGTGGAATACGTGGGAGAAAGATTGCTTCTCTCTTTCATTGATGGAAGAGTTGCTCAGGTTCAGGGCTTGGTTTAACCAATTCCCAAGCCCCTTGCCCGCTTACTACTTTGAAAACCTTTTTCCTACAAATACAAAACCAAGACCAAGAGTAAAATACCAAAGAAATCTAAAAAGCAAAACTAAAATCAAAATAGTTACCAAACTACAAGTCCCTGGCAACGGCGCCAAAAACTTGACAGCATCCAATCATACACGCAAGGTTACATGGTCTACCAAGTAATATAGTGGCCTTCAAGAAAGTTAAATATCAATCCCATAGGGACTTATTCTAATGACTGTTCAGTTCTAGTCCACAGTTTAGATTAATTGATGCAAGCATAACCAAAAGAGGGTTTTAAATATTTATAAACTAAGGTAAAGTAAACAATGCATAAAATAAAGGAATTGAGACAATCAATAGAGGAAAGCCCAGGGTTAAAGTACTTCGAACAATCATACTATGTTATTGAACTTTATTCGTTAACTCGCTTATCTTGGTTGTTCATTTGTAGGGTTAATCGCATGATCATGGTCTCCCGACCTCTAATCGTTTACTTAAATTGAACATTACAACTACATCATTGAGCGGCAATGTAATAATCCAACTAAGTACTTAAAGATATCATCCTACGTGTGAATCAAGTAAGGCTTCTAGGTATATCCCTATCCTAGATGCTAAGTTGAATTCCTTATTTTATATAAGAATACAAACCCTACTTTGTTTATCCCCACGTTCTGTCTTTCTATTCCCTCTCCCGAGATCACAAGGTCAACAATATATGTATTCTAAGGGTAATCAATCCTTAAACTAATTAAAACAAGAATAAACAAGCAACCAAATATGATAAGTGAATCCAATAAAATTAATCCAAAATGATAGTAGTCATGTTCTTGGCTTTAACCCCAAAAAGGGAGTTCTTAGCCACTCATAGTCATAATCATCATCCAAATAATTGTATGAATGATCAAAACCATAAAGAAGCTAAATTAAAGAATGAAAAACCTAAAAATAAAGTTGTAGCAACCTCTACAATTATCCAAGACATCCAAAGATAATTAATAACGTGTACAATTTTGTATTTATAGGTGAATCCTCCAAATTTAAGTCGTGTATGAGTAGGATTTGAAACTTAGCCATGTGTGGAGAATGTAATACGCCGCCTTGACTATTTCATGGAGAATGTAATGCGGGCATTGGTTATCATGTTGGTATAGTAATGCTTCACACCTATATCGCGGTTGGCTCACTGAAAGTTGTATCCAAATTCTTGTAGCAATGCTTCACACCTATATTGCATTGGCTCACTGGAAGTTCTATCCAAATTCTTGTCTAAGCGTTTGTGTTTCCTCTTTCATCCCTTGTCTTGTGGTGGTGTTTTCCTTTGAGTTCCAGCTTATATTTCCTCAATATATCACCATAATCAACTCACCAAGCATTCTTTGGTTTCTTTATCTTTTATTAAGATATCTATCTTTTTATGTAATTCAGGTAATTCTGGTTCCTTTGGTGTTGTAGCTATTTCTTTGGTTACGATATCAAACTAAACTAAGTAAACAATATCTTAGCCTAAATCACTTAGGATAAAAACATTGCTTCGATAAAGAAATTAGATTACTTAGATCTTATTTTTCAACCAGCAAAGAAATATAGAATATTAAAAGATCATTCTACAATAAGGTGTAATTTTAATCAAGGAGAACATATCTTACATTCCGAAGACAAACAATATAATACAATAATAGACCTTTTAATAAACTCTAGTGAGAAGACGCAAGAAAAAGATAACAATATAGTAAAGACTCTAGAACAGATAGAGGTTACTCAAAATAAACATAAGAAAACCTTAGAAAAAATAGAGCAGAATTTAGATTATTTAAAATCGCAAGAACTAGAAATTGATAGAAAAATCCAATATCTAAACCATAAATTTAATCTAGAACAAATACCTACGAAAATAGAAATCGAAAAACTAATAAAAACATTAGTAGAAAAACCTAAAGAACTAGAGGTAAAGACGACACAATTAATATCTAGGATTGTTGAACAAGTAGAAAATATAACTAAAGAAATTAAAGATCTACAAGAAATAGTAAAAAGATTAGAAGAAATCTCTCTTTCATGAGTGAAGAAGATATAAATTACCTAAAGGCACTAGAAAAATGTCTGTTGAAAGGGACTAGCACTTGAAGAGCTAGCTGGTTCAAGCTCTGCTAATTCTTTGTAACTAATGGTAGAACTTAATATTGAGATTGTATCTTCGTTATTATAGAAAGATTCATTACTTCTATATCCTAAATTATCCCTTCGTTTTAGACAATTTTTGAAATGTTCTATACATTCGTCTATTTTCATGTCGTCTTTTTGGCATCCTTTACATTTAAAGGTTATGTTTTTATGTCCATTTGCTAAAATTTCTGCTTTTTCTATGGCTATGTCTACTTCATATCCTTCCTGTAAAACTTCAATATTCATAAATTCACTTTCTGTTTCTATATTACTTTCTGTCTCATCATCGTCTAAGTTTCTCTTCGTCGTGTAATTATAATCTGTAAATCTAACTGAGGTTTCTCCCTTACTTGTAGTATATAGTAAGTGAGAATCTGGTGTAAACGTCTTTGGTTTTGTAAATTTATTTAGATTCCATTCTAATCCGGCGTATATTTCTGGGTCTATTTTTATTGGTTTTATGAGACTTATTCCTTTGTTTCCCATTATCTCAACTACATCATTTACTCTTAATTTAAATTTTGTATTACTACTTAGAGTTAACTTACCTATAAAACCTATGCACATTAATAAATTATTTCCACTATTCATTTCCTCGTATCCTTTAGTTTGGATTCCTATTTTAATATTTGTTTCGAATTCTTTTAGATTCATTAGGAAGTCTGGACTAATATAAAAAATGCCGCCATTATTAGTCATATCTACTTCTGTTAATCCTATTATGGATTTTTTAATATCTGACCATCTATCATCATAAATTGTTATCAATACTTTTGCTCCTCAGTTTTTTCTTGTTAATCCTTTTATTCCTATAACAATTAGTCCCATATGCATTAAAATCATTTTACTATTCTTTATGTGTTTTAATGAATTAGTATTTACTAAGTCTAATATTCTAAAATCTTCTCCTAAGGCTGATATTTGTTCTTCTCTATAATAGCTATATAATTGATTATCTGAAGAAAAATATCCTGCATTATATAACGTTTTAGGATTTAATAATTTTAACTGATGTTGTTGAAAAATTTGTAAATCTTTATCTACATCTATTATTTCAGTAAGCTCTTGATTTTGTTCTCTATTAGATTGTCTTCTACATATTCTAGAGAATATATTGTTATTTCCTATCCTATTTTCTGAGAAACTGATTCTTTGTCTATCTTCTCCTTGTCCTTCGATGGTTCTGCGTCGATTTGATAAAAAGTCCATTTTTGTGGCTTTCTTATTATTTTCTTACGTTCGTTTTGAGGAGTTATTTCAATTTGTTTTAACTGATCTACAAGTTTGTCTATTTCTGAAATAGGATTTTGTTTTTCTTTGGTTTCTTTATCTTTTATTAAGATATCTATCTTTTTATGTAATTCAGGTAATTCTGGTTCCTTTGGTGTTGTAGCTATTTCTTTGTTTTTAATTAAACAATCTATTTTTCTGTGCAAGTCTATTAATAGTTCTATTATGGTATTATTTTGTTTGTCTTCGGAATGTAAGATATGTTCAATGTAAGACAAACAAAATAATACCATATCTTACATTCCGAAGACAAACAAAATAATACCATAATAGAACTATTAATAGACTTGCACAGAAAAATAGATTGTTTAATTAAAAACAAAGAAATAGCTACAACACCAAAGGAACCAGAATTACCTGAATTACATAAAAAGATAGATATCTTAATAAAAGATAAAGAAACCAAAGAAAAACAAAATCCTATTTCAGAAATAGACAAACTTGTAGATCAGTTAAAACAAATTGAAATAACTCCTCAAAACGAACGTAAAAAAATAATAAGAAAGCCACAAAAATGGACTTTTTATCAAATCGACGCAGAACCATCGAAGGACAAGGAGAAGATAGACAAAGAATCAGTTTCTCAGAAAATAGGATAGGAAATAACAATATATTCTCTAGAATATGTAGAAGACAATCAAATAGAGAACAAAATCAAGAGCTTACTGAAATAATAGATGTAGATAAAGATTTACAAATTTTTCAACAACATCAGTTAAAATTATTAAATCCTAAAACGTTATATAATGCAGGATATTTTTCTTCAGATAATCAATTATATAGACATTATAGAGAAGAACAAATATCAGCCTTAGGAGAAGATTTTAGAATATTAGACTTAGTAAATACTAATTCATTAAAACACATAAAGAATAGTAAAATGATTTTAATGCATATGGGACTAATTGTTATAGGAATAAAAGGATTAACAAGAAAAAACTTAGGAGCAAAAGTATTGATAACAATTTATGATGATAGATGGTCAGATATTAAAAAATCCATAATAGGATTAACAGAAGTAGATATGACTAATAATGGCGGCATTTTTTATATTAGTCCAGACTTCCTAATGAATCTAAAAGAATTCGAAACAAATATTAAAATAGGAATCCAAACTAAAGGATACGAGGAAATGAATAGTGGAAATAATTTATTAATGTGCATAGGTTTTATAGGTAAGTTAACTCTAAGTAGTAATACAAAATTTAAATTAAGAGTAAATGATGTAGTTGAGATAATGGGAAACAAAGGAATAAGTCTCATAAAACCAATAAAAATAGACCCAGAAATATACGCCGGATTAGAATGGAATCTAAATAAATTTACAAAACCAAAGACGTTTACACCAGATTCTCACTTACTATATACTACAAGTAAGGGAGAAACCTCAGTTAGATTTACAGATTATAATTACACGACGAAGAGAAACTTAGACGATGATGAGACAGAAAGTAATATAGAAACAGAAAGTGAATTTATGAATATTGAAGTTTTACAGGAAGGATATGAAGTAGAATAGCCATAGAAAAAGCAGAAATTTTAACAAACGGACATAAAAACATAACCTTTAAATGTAAAGGATGCCAAAAAGACGACATGAAAATAGACGAATGTATAGAACATTTCAAAAATTGTCTAAAACGAAGGGATAATTTAGGATATAGAAGTAATGAATCTTTCTATAATAACGAAGATACAATCTCTATATTAAGTTCTACCATTAGTTACAAAGAATTAGCAGAGCTTGAACCAGCTAGCTCTTCAAGTGCTAGTCCCTTTCAACAGATGAACCCAAATGCACAACCAATAGATTATAGTACCGGCAATGTACCTAGGAGACCAGCAATAAGGGTAAATTAAGATATAGAAATTAAAGGAGAATACATAAAACCAGCAGGAAGAAGAATGCCTATAGAAGAACCAATTAAATTACAAGAAGGAGGTAGCAAAGGAAAAATTTTAAATATAGCAGCACATGACCCTCAAATGTGGGATACCGTAATAGACTTATGGAAAGGAATTGTTGCGGCTGATTACCTAAGACATTATACAGAAACGGACGTAGAAACAATGTACAAATATTTAGAAACCTTTTTAGGAGAATCTGCCAAAGCTACATGGGAGAGTTTTAAGACAAACTGTCCACATGACTTTCAAATACTATTGAGTATGGGTCCAAATCCCTATAATTTTACAAATAAAATACATATGTTACTAACCGGAAAAGATCCAAATAGTGGATTAATAGCTTTACAAAAAGAAGCCTTAATTAAGTTAGAACAACTCAGTATCTCACACTGGGTATACATAAAAAAGTTCTTACAAGATTATTTCTACTATTGTACTGTTAGTGGAAATACCTTCAATGAAGATTTAGGTAAAAAACTATTTAATAAATTACCCGGAGCCTTAGGAAGAGAAATAGAAGATAGATGGTATAAAAGAGATGGAGTGGCAGCAAATCCAAATTTTAAATGGACAATAGGACATAGAACTCAACACATAATGGATATCTTAACTGAAAAATGTACAAACATACAAATACAGAAACAATTAAAGAAAAATGAAATGAATTTCTGCAAATCAGTTATATACACAACCCAGAATTATGATCAAAAACAACATAGGAAATATAAAAGAAGAAATAATCAGAAACCATATAGCAGAAAACAATACTTTCTAAGAAAATCAAAAGCTAAAAAACCTTGGCTAAACAGAGATAGACATGTAAGAAAATATAAAAATGATAGAAATTATAAAAATAAATTAGAATGTTATACATGTGGCAGCATAGATCATTTTGCTAATGTATGCCCGAAAAGAAATAATAATAGAACAAGAAATTCGCAATTAATAGAAGATTTCCAAGAAACATTATTAAACGTCGATGAATATATGTCAGACACGGAAAGTATCTATTCTATAATCAGTATTGATATAACTGATAAAGATAACTCAAAATCTGACTCTTCTGAGTCCGAAGAAGATAATTTAGTTAATGAATTAGGCCAAGAAATAGACGATTTAGATTTAAAAAACCTAACAATAAATAATCTAATGAATGTTAATCAAGAATGTGAACATGATTTCCAAAGAAATAAAGGTTTAGATAGTAATAGATGCAGTATATGTAGTTGGTATCCAAGTAAAGAAAATAGAGCAAAATGCAAGAAATGTTATCTAGAAGCATGTATAAATTGTATAGAAAATATTTTAAAAATAAAAGTTGAATCACAAACAAGTAATGGACAGAAGTATACAAATAATCAAATCCTAAACTTAAGAGTATCTACTCTCGAGACTCGATTAAATGATTTAGAACAAAGATTAACTACTCTAGAGAAAGGAAAGGCTAAGGAAGAAGCAGATACACAAGAAACGGTAGAAACAGTACATTTAGAAAAATTAGAGGCAGAACTTATGAATAGTGAGACAATTTTAATATGTAATGAAGATAAAGAATTTTCTACCATTAAAGTCTTAGTAAAAATCAAAATACAAAATATAGAAATAGAAACATTAGCCTTAATAGATCCAGGATGTACTAGCTGTTTAATTAATAAAGCAATAGTACCAGAACACTTAATAAAAATACTAGAAAGACCAATACTCGCCACTCAAATGGATGGCTCTCAAAATATTAATCGTTATTATATAGAAAATGCACAGATAAGTTTTTTAAATACTTGCAATCAATTTTATAACCCAATCTATAAAGTAAACCGAATATTAGCTAGGGATTTGAATATAGGATCACACTTTGTCATAGGATTAAAATTTTGTATACAAGATAAAGGAGGATGCTTATTAACAAGAGACGGAATAATGTTATTCAAGGATTTAACTTATACACCAGTACAAACAAAAATCTTACCTACGATACATAGAACCCTAAATACCACTAAAAGAAAATTAAGAGAAAACATGGAAGAAATTAAAAACTATATGTTGCTAAATGCAGAGGAACAAGAATGCCTCGAGAATATAGAAAAAGAATATACACTAATAAGTATAGAAACCCAATTTTACAACTTCAGGAAAGGAATAGATAAAATAGGAATAATAAATAGTCCAAAAGATTTGGATAATATAATATCTATACTAGATGAAATGGAAATAATAGGGGAAAGACCATTAGCTCATTGGGATGCCAATGAATTAATGTGTAAATTAGACATAATTAATCCTGAATATACTATCAAGACAGCTCCTATAGAAGCAAATAATGAAGACACCAATGAATTTGATATACAGATTAAGGAGCTTTTAAAATTAGGAGTCATAAGAAGATCTACATCTAGACATAGATCAGCAGCCTTTATGGTAAGGAATCATAGTGAACAAGTAAGAGGAAAGGCTAGAATGATAATTAATTACAAAAGACTAAATGATAATACCAAGACAGATGCGTATAAACTACCCGACAAAAATGAACTAATAAATAGAATCCAAAATAAACAAATTTACAGTAAATTCTATTGCAAATCCGGTTATTGGCAGGTCAAGATGCATCCAGAAAGCATCGAATGGACGGCATTCACATGTCCAGGAGGACATTTTGAATGGTTAGTCATGCCTTTCGGATTAAAGACTGCTCCGCCCATTTTCCAAAGAAAAATGGATAATATTTTCGGAGAATATAAGCACTTCATACTGGTATATGTAGATGACATTTTAGTATTTAGCAAAACTATGCAAGAACATTTAGGGCATTTACAAATAGTATTTAGATTATTCATTAAACATGGCCTAATAGTAAGCAAGAAAAAAATGGAGTTATGTAAAACCTATATTAATTTTTTAGGAATAACCCTTGGTAATGGTAAAATAAAATTGCAACCCCATATAGCAAAAAAGGTTCTAGATATGCCAGACAAACTAGAAACAACAAAGGATTTACAAAAATTTTTAGGATTAGTAAATTACGCAAGAAATTTTATTAAAGATTTAGGAAAAATAGCTGGACCATTATATGCTAAAACGGGTAGTAAGGGACAAAAGAATTTTAATATAGAAGATATTAAATTAGTTCAAAACATTAAGGAGAAAATAAAAAATATACCAGACCTAAAAATCCCCTTAGAATCTGACTATTTAATCATTCAAACAGCTGGTAGTGACCTAGGATGGGGAGCTATTTTAAAAGCAAGACCCAATAAATACAGTAGTAAAAATGAAGAGCAAATATGCGGATACCAAAGCGGTGCTTATAAAGAAAAAGGAAATATGAGCGCCATAGATTTAGAGGTACTAGCAATTATATACGGCCTAAATAGTTTTAAGCTATATATACTAAATAAGGACGAAATATTAGTAAGAACAGATTGCGAAGCAATAGTCAAATTTCATCAAAAGATTAATGATAAGAATAGTAGCAGACGAAGATGCTTAAATTTTACAGACACCATATCTGTTTACAAAAACATAGTATTTGAACATATTAAAGGGAAAGAAAATGCATTGGCAGATCAACTAAGTAGACTACAGCTAGGAATTAACAAATAAGATTAATGTTACTTATTTGCTTTCAGAATGAGACCAACAAGACAACCTCCCGCTGACAAAGGAAAGGGAGTGGCCTCTTCTTCAGATGCGTACCAACAGACAATGTTAGGTAATTTACATTTTAGACCATTAGACGCTTTAGAGACACTGGAACGAATTCAATTCGGACCATTTAACCTAGTTGCATTTCCAGAAAGCAATATGTCATTTAGAGTTAGACCAGATTACGTTTTAGATAGAACCCAGAAATGTTTAGTAGACAATTTGTGGGTTTCATATAATAAACAAAGTCGTAATCATTTTATGGCTTCTATGAACGCCTTATGCCAGTATATATCAGAAAAAAATAAACCTCGTTTTAAATATTACGTGGTAATACATGGCAAAACCAATGGTATTTTTCAAACATGGTTGGAAGTTTTAGACTCTATACAAGGCATTAAAACTCCTCTGTTTAAAGATTTTAATGATTTTACTGAAGCCACAAACCATGCCAGAGGATACTTAGGACCAAATTACTATATTTCTCCTTCTCTTAGACAAAACCCAGATCAGATTCCACAGTATAATATACAGAAAGACACTGGGAAAGTAATTTTTTGTGACCACTGCTCTTCCATGACGGAGAACTTCAAATCCTTGAATACTCAAAAGGACTCCCTTATCATGGAGAATAATAGATTAATTAAACAGATTCAGATACTAGAAACCAGACTCAGACAACAGCACTCTACAAATAAGACAAATGCTCAGACACAGACTATGCCAGAACAGAGTTCTCCATCTCCTCAAAAAATGGATGAGAAAGGTGAGCATTTCCCTCTAAATGCTAAGAAATCCACTGTACCGGATGTGGGTACAGCTAGTCCGGCTCAAACGGTAGCCGGTAAAGACAAACCAAATCCGTTGATGGCTGTCACTTTGCCAAAAAGTGAAGATGAAGGATGTTCTTCATCAAAAACTAAATTAACAAAATCAGAAAATAAGCTTAGAAAGACTCTAATAGCTAAGAGAAAAAATCAGACAATAGAAACCATAATTAAACAGACGTTAGATAAATTTTTCAGTAGCCAGACTCAAGACAAATACGTAAATGAACAATCTATAGCACAACCCAGTAATTCAGACAGAGTTGTTCCAGAACAGCTCATTAATTCAAATGAAGTCACTCCAGAGCAAGACAATAATTCAGACGAGGATAATGAAGACAACAATTTTAATTTCCAAGATGCACAGGACCCTTATGAGGATGATGACTCAGGAATGAGTTTTGATTCAATCGCCCTGCATAACTTCGATACTTGAAGACAAACATTGTATTATAGATATGTCAAGTGGGGATGCCCACTTTATGTCTTGTAAATATATATGTCAAGTGGGGATGCCCACTTTATGTCCTGTGAGTGCTTCCTTTATCACTACTTTCTGAAAAGAAAGAAAAACTGACGAAGCACGCGTACGGATAAGTTTAAAAAAAGTCGAACAATGCATGTGACGATGGGGCCCAATGCGCACCCGACTTGCATTATTGAAACTTTCTTTCTTATCCTTATCAAGAAGTGTCGGCCTACTCTGTGATGGCCACGTAGTATGTTTTTTAACCACTCCTTTTCTGAAATATTTGTCTATAAAAGGCAAGCAATTTCAGAAACCAAGTAGAGTAGAAATCACCCAACTCCAACCCAACTCAAATGTATAAACCCCTTCTCCAAAAAACCTGGTCCAACCCTGCTTTCCTTGTATAAACTTCATAACAATTAACTTGTTTTTAATAAAAGCTTCAAGGTTCTATCAGCTCATTAGGGGGTTCCCGAAAGGGAAACCTCTCCTTTAGTTACTTTATGTAAGTTCTTACTTATGTATTTTCCCCACAAAAATAGTATTGTTATAATTTTTCATTATTCATGTTTTAAATACTATCTGCATATCATATCATGTAAATTAAAAAAAAAATAAAATTTCAAACTCTTACTCTTAGTATATGGTTAGCCTCTTAATTTCTTGATAGCAACGATGGATTAACCTGTAAATTCCTAGGAATTCTGGCCTTGATAGTCCGCCAAGTCTGCAGAATGGACGTAGGACGAATATTAGTTGCCAGGTACCAATATTCTGGGGTATGGTTAATGAAGTATGATGTTAAGAACATAGATTAGGAGGAAGAGATGAACAGGGTAAGATATAAAAAAAAAATAAAAAATTGGGGAAAATATATATTATAAGAGCTTCCAAAACGAAGAAACTACGAGGGAGAGGGAGTACTGAGTAGGATTTACAACAAATCTGATAAAACTACACTCACAAAATTCCACTTAAACATTTCTAACTATTGAAATATTCAAACTATCGAAACATTTCCACCTAAAGCAGACAATTAATCCTGAATATACTATCAAGACAGCTCCTATAGAAGCAAATAATGAAGACACCAATGAATTTGATATACAGATTAAGGAACTTTTAAAATTAGGAGTCATAAGAAGATCTACATCTAGACATAGATCAGCAGCCTTTATGGTAAGGAATCATAGTGAACAAGTAAGAGGAAAGGCCTAAATGACATATTGCTTTCTGGAAATGCAACTAGGTTAAATGGTCTGAATTGAATTCGTTCCAGTGTCTCTAAAGCGTCTAATGGTCTAAAATGTAAATTACCTAACATTGTCTGTTGGTACGCATCTGAAGAAGAGGCCACTCCCTTTCCTTTGTCAGCGGGAGGTTGTCTTGTTGGTCTCATTCTGAAAGCAAATAAGTAATATTAATCTTATTTGTTAATTCCTAGCTGTAGTCAGCAATACCCTAAAGAGACAACGGTACATTTGCCCTAGGGTCCTCAAGAATGAAACCACCTTTAAGAAAGAGGTCACCATTTACTAACAACTTTAAAAGAAGGGTATCACATAAATGAAATTCATCCAAAGTGTTTTCAATTGAAAATTTTCTCATTGTCGTGCCCCGTTTTCCTCGCGAAAAGCGGGATTCGACTTGATAATTTTTTTTTGGAATTGCGTTTAGGATAGGGTGTGAAGAGTCGCCACCTAACGTATTAAGGTGCGTTAGGACACCGTTCTAGGATACTACAAACTTATTTAGTCTTAGTTCATCAGAGTTCGGCTAAGAGTTCAAATTACCTCAAAAGGAAGGTGTTAGGCACCTTTCGAGGTTCACAAAGGTGGTTCCTGGCCGAATTCATACTTTACGAGGAGATTCTATGAGATCAAATAAAGGTCTCTTATTTTATTATTAATTTAATGTTTAACTAAGTGAGAAAGTAATTAATAAACAAAACACATGTTACTTTGTTATTTCTAATTGTTGATTATCTAAGTGAATAAAAAAAACATGTAAATAAGATAAGCGAGAAGAAAGAAATGTCATAGTTTGCAACAAAAAGGAGACTGCTTTATGATAAACTAGCTACCCCAAATAAACATGTAAAGTAAATAAAAAGACTAAAAAGAGATCGTTCAAGTCAAACAAAGAAATAGTTTGGTCTCATTCGGATCAGAAACCCAACTTGTTAATCATCATCCGACCTAAGGGGTCGAACTCTTAGACAAGTAATAATGTCATTAGCCTTGCCGTTAATATCTATTGGGATCATCACTTCTGAATGACTACCTATTTCACCCCACCTAGGCTGGATGTCAAGTCTAAGGGATGTAACGCCCTAAAATCGGGTCCCGAGACGTCACATGGTGCTTAGGGTCACAAGTGACCCCAAGCTAACCCTTCTACTGGCATAACTCATAAGAAACTGAACAAAAATTATAAATCTATAAAAATCTGCGAAAAATAACTTTTCGAAATTTGATCGATACAAAACTGAATTTACAAGATTACAATTCTGCCTTTACAACCAAAACTGAAATGGAATACATCAACTTCTACTAACTATCTATGAAGCCTCTACTAGTATTGACTGTAGGTAGCCAGGTCATGACTCCCGACTATCCCAACTCAATATGACCGAATAAAGAAAATACAACACTATTAGTTCTGCATAACTAACCCAAGCCCTTGAATCAAAAGGACTCATCACCTGCTGACTGGATACCACAAACTGACTGGATCTAAAGGTGAATACTACACCTTGTACCTACATTCAGAGAAACTGTAGCCCACATACGAATATGTGGGTCAGTACCTTGGAAATGTACCGAGCATATGGGGGTGCAATGCATATATAAAATAATATCATCACAGTTTATAAAATTATGCATGCTGATATAAATAACTCACTTAGCTCGAATTAAATCATCAAAATCATGGATGAATAATACATGTAAAATAAATCACGTGAGTCATTACAATAAGTTCCAAATTCACTTTCTACTCGGTTTCAACTTGTAAAGTAATCAGGTCTTAAAACAACTCTCTTTAGAACATAACATTTCAATCTTTCGAAAACAAGGAACTTTTTCACAAATCATAGTTTTCAAACCCTACACACTTATCTTAGATAGAGCAGAGACACACACACACCATGGGAGTTTCTTATAACCGACATAAACCATGTGAGCTTATCATGGAGTCCAACGTTTTTTCCTCCTAAGGAAGAAACCCCACGTAGGGAAGGAGCGGCATACTCTTGCCAGGGAGTATAACCTCAACTCAGTGATCACCAACTCGGCCTTAGGCCCACAAATCTCAATTCTACGGTGGCACATAGTTCTGGGGAAGTAGGGTATGCACACCCACACCTCCCGCTCGATGCTAAATACTACTCCCGTACTCAAGCTCAGTCTCATTTAGAAAATCTACCTCAAAATAATCTCAAGGGCCTATAATGAAGGTCAAATCATATTTCTCATAATTGAATCATAATAAATTGTGGATTCCTATTTTCAACTCAAAAATCATGATATAAATTTCAATTCAAATCTCGGTAAATAATTTGATAAAGGAAAACTTCAAATCGCAATATCATAAAAATCCAATTTCAACCTTGACATAAATAACGATTCCATCTTCCAAAATATCATCTCAAATTTCATACTTGTTCAATAGCAAAACAACAATCTTTGCTTTTGGGAAATACTTATAAAATCATGTCCATGACTCGAGATCAAAATCTCCTTATAATTTCATCACATATATTTAAAACCCAAAATATAAAGATTTAATACATCAAAATCATATCTAAATTTCATACTCAACAATCATCTCGAAAATCTTCACATATCTCAATTAAAATATTAGAAATAAATTCATGATATAAATATCATAATTTCAACAACTCAAAATTCATATCACAAATTTCGTAAATTCATTCTCAATACTCATTTCAAATAAATTCAACAACATCAATTCTTAATAGGAAAATATAAATCAAAATATGTATATCTCAACTCAAATCATATCAAGATAAAATATAATGCCTTCAAATACTCAATTCATGGATAATTACATAAACTCAAAATAAGATAAATTGGTATAAACTTCAACATAAAAATTTACGTAATCTTTATAAAAATCAAGTTTTGGGCACAAGATCGAAAGAATTATTCTTGTTCAAACCCCACATACCTCAAATTTGTGACTTTGGATGAACTTTTGATTCCGGAACTCTACTCGTAAAATAATAGGTGCTTCTTGAAGATCTCAACTTGGGAATTATGATTCCTAAATTATTTTTGAATTCCTGCGGTTGAACTTTTAGAGATCTTGAATTCTTGGTTGAAGCTCATGTGTTTGGTTCTTGAGAATTATTAGATAAATGGCCAAACTTTGGTCCAATGTAAGTTGAATCCCGTTTTAAAGCATGATTGGGGGATGGTAATTGACCAAAATACCCCTAAGGAAACAAATAAAGTCACATTTGTCCCTCAGTCACTGGTTTGATATGCTGAAGTTATGATCCGATATGTATTATGCGCCTTAACGTTATTTTCAGCATGTTTAAGTAACTTTTCAGCATGATTAAGTAACTTTCAGCATGATTAATTAATTTTTCAGCATGTTTAATTAATTTTTCAGCATGTTTAGTTGACTTCTAGCATGCTAAAATACTAGTAATTCTCTACATGTTAATATGTCCTCCGCAACATGTTAACGCATTCTTTAATATTTTACTAGTTTCTTATATTCTCATTATAGTTTATAACACTTAATTCACGAGCACATCTCTTGACAAATTATCACACCCCTCATGAACAAACATTACATTGTTGCATACACGAGTCACAGTCGTCCTTTATCACTACTTGTTGAACATTTAGATATCATGTTTATAGGTTAACAACATAACAAATACTTATTTGTCTTCGCATGCTATCACATTGATAAACGTTAATTAATCAAAAGGCTAACTTGAGATTATTACGTGCTACTTGTTGTTCAATATGTTCGTGATTCGAGTCCTAGACAACATAGCTTTCTTTTAGTCTAGAACACAAATTCAAAATAGCAAAGTCTAATGCCTCTTGGACGATAAGTATTATTAAAATGTTAGTTTTATCCTTGTCATAGGACGCCCTTGTAAGACCCTGCGCAAAGTTCCCTCGTCGTTAGAGCTTTCAAAATGAGTCACATGGAGCCTAACACTTAGAACATTAGCTAAGTGTTCAACACTTAGTTTATTTTGAACCTTCAAACTTTGGAGAATTAATTCATGACCTTTCCGACATAAAGCTCATAGTACTATGAGCTTTCTCGATATGTACTATGAGATTTCTTAAACTCAACCGATATGTACTATGAGCTTTCTCGATCGTAACATAACTTGAAAATTGAAAAACGAATGTCGGAAAGGTCATGAATTAATTCTCCAAAGTTTGAAGGTTCAAAATAAACTAAGTGTTGAACACTTAGCTAAAGTTCTAAGTGTTAGGCTCCATGTGACTCGTTTTGAAAGCTCTAACGACGAGGGAACTTTGCGGGGTCTTACAAGGGCGTCCTATGACAAGGATAAAACTAACATTTTAATAATACTTATCGTCCCACCTATCGTCCAAGAGTCATTAGACTTTGCTATTTTGAATTTGTGTTCTAGACTAAAAGAAAGCTATGTTGTCTAGGACTCGAATCACGAACATATTGAACAACAAGTAGCACGTATTAATCTCAAGTTAGCCTCTTAATTAATTAACGCTTATTAATGTGATAGCATGCGAAGACAAATAAGTAATTGTTATGTTGTTAACCTATAAACATGATATCTAAATGTTCAACAAGTAGTGATAAAGGACGACTGTGACTCGTGTATGCAACAATGTAATGTGTGTTCATAAGGGGTGTCACAAGTGTGATAATTTGTCAAGAGATGTGCTCGTGAATTAAGTGTTATAAACTATAATGAGAATATAAGAAACTAGTAAAATATTAAAGAATGCGCTAACATGTTACGGATGTACTTAAATGCGGAGGACATATTAACATGTAGAAAATGTAGAGAATTACTAGTATTTTAGCATGCTAGAAGTCAACTAAACATACTGAAAAATTAATAAACAAGCTGAAGAAGTTAATTAAACATGCTGAAAAATTAATTAATCATGCTGAAAGTTACTTAATCATGCTGAAAAGTTACTTAAACATGCTGGAAAAAAATAATTAATCATGCTGAAAATAACATTAAGACGCATTTTAAACAGGTTGAAATTAGATTCATTATGCCAAAAATTGTATTTTTAATAAACAGTGAATTAACAAGTGGGGCACACAAGAAATTAATGTGAACATGATAAATGTGCCTAGGTAAACATGTAAAAATATTGACACAGTCATTTTAATGTAGACATGCTGAAAACTCGATTTAAACATGCTGAAAATTATTAAGTACATAATAACTTGCATGTTAACATGCAAAAATGCTTGAATTAATTGTTAATCATGTACAAAAAATATTACTAGGCCTATAATCTAGTTTAGATATACTAACATGCTAAAAATTAATTCAATGTGATAGAAATACATCAATATGCTCAATGTCAATATAAGGTGTCGATTTTAGTTAGATTGAGAATAATTAATAAACCGTAGAACATGATTCATATTAATAAATCCTAATTTAGTGCCTAGATGATTCACGTAACATGTATTACACATAACCCTAGGTTGTGCCTACCTATACCATTCACAGAGCACGTAAATCCCACCCCCCAAAGCAGTCTCCAAAATCATATTATTACAATAATAATAAAAGTATTTTTTACAATAATATTACAAACTCAATAAAAAAAAAAAAGAAAGACGACTAGCTTAAAGAATACATAGTTTAAATATTCCGATGACTCTTCGAAATTTCCAACCTGAAAAGCAACAATATGGCAAAGGCAGAGGCAGACAAGATATAGCATGCGTCTATACGCAAGTGACATGACAAACATAACACAGAGAAGTCCATACAAACATGCTTGTTAAAACATTCAATGAGCAGATTAGTAATTGAAATACGTCGTTTTAGATACTTACTAATGAGTGGTAATAAAAGAAGTAACGAGAATAAGGAAAAATTCTTGTACGAATAATATGCGGGGATTCCAGCGAACTTTTCAAAGTATCTAGTTGCTTTTTATCTTATAGTAGCCAATGATTTTTGTTAAGAGAGAATAATAGTAATTGTAATGGAAAAACTGTCTGTTACTTGAAAGTAGGAGTTGTTTATATAGTAAGGGGTCTAGAGGGTAAAAGGAAAATATATTTTTTTTACAATCAATCAAAATTAATCAAGGAGAGGAAAATATTTGATTGAAATCAGTCAATGGATTTTTCCATAAATGTACAGCCACACACAAAATTCAGTCAAAGCTAAATAAGAAAAGAAAATCAATTAAGAAATTTATTTCATAAATTTACCCTAAATAAATAAGTAAAATAATAAAAGAATGCATTCACCATATTTAACAATTTTATCAGTCAAGAGAGATTCGTTCAATTAGTGAATAAAAAGAATATATATGTCTATCCATACTTGAATAGGTAGGAAAATTGGTAAATTGGTCCGGAGAAACAAGCAATTACCATGATTAACCAAACATTAAGCAATTATCCTATAATTAATAGATTTGTCACTAAAGCATGTAGTCCGAGATTCAAAATCAAGCAATTAGTCTCACCCATCAGAATAAATCAATTTCATCGATATACTGAATCAATTCAGTACTGTCAGTGAGGAGTAAACACAGTCACATGCTTTATCATGAATACTGATTCAAATGTTATTTTCAATGTGAATTAAGTCAAACATAGTGATTTAGAAGACGAGTAGAAATCATTAACCATATTAAGTGTCACGAATAAATGGGAGAGATCTTACGTATAGGCACAGATAATTAATCAAATCAAAACACAAATCTATCAAATTAATGGGTGAAAGAGAGAAAATAAAATATGGAATCAAACCTAGGATGGGTTCTTGAGAAACCATCATTTTTTATGAAGCGAGGGTTGTTGGTGTCTTTGGTAACGTGAACTATTGGCTCGAGGCAGTGGCAGGCTAGTGGAGCCTTTTGGGTGGCTATTTCATCGACGGTGAGGGCGATGACAGAGAGGGATGTTTCGAGGCAGCGAAGGGTGGCGCTGGCATCTTTGCATTTGTCCGGTGGAAGGTGGTGGAAGGTGGTGGCCGGTTGGAGAATGGGGGCGGCGCTGGTCGAATGGAGGGGGAAAGGACGGCACAGTCGCGGAGGCTGAAGGCGGCGCTGGAGGTGGGTCTTCATTGACGTGAGGGGTTTTTTAGTCGGAGCAGGGGGTGCGACTGGTCGTGTTGGTCGGAGAATGGGCTGGAGGGCAATGCTGGTCGTGGCTATTCGTCGTTGGTCGGAGAGGTGTGCGCGACGATCGACGTTTGACTGATGGTGCTGTTGTTGCAGCTGTTGGCGACGGAGGAGTGAGGAGGACGAGAGGGGGTCGTTTGGCGGCGGTGAGGAGGCTGTTTCAGAGGGGAAGCAGCGCTATGGTGGTTTTGAGAGAGGTGAGGAGAGAGAAGACCAAGGAAGGCTGGCTCTTTTTTTTTTATTTTTTTGGAAATTAGGGATTAGGGTAGGTTTTGAGTCTTAAAAAGGAAAGGAAATTTGACTCCATATCAGCCGTCTGATCAATTTTGATCAACGGTTGAGATTAAAATAGGGCCAATCAATTGAACTTTTAATTTGGATTAAAATTGAAATATTTGTGGGTAAATTTGATATGAACTGAATGTAAATGGCTAGATTTGTAATAAATTGGATAGAGTTGGGCTATGAGATAAGTAAATTAGACAAATTGGTTTTAAAAAATTAGGTTGTTAATTAAACTAAAGTAGAGATAATAATATATAATAGTAATAATAAGTAAATAATAAATAATAATATTAAATAATAAATAATAATTAAATAATAATAATAAATTACAATGTCAATAAATAATACTAAATAAAAAATAATAGTATGAATAAATAGTATTCAGTAATGGAAAACTAGACAAGGTATTTGCAAAAAATGTGAGTGTGCACAATTACGCGAAAAATAATTTAATTAATAAAATTACATAAATGTCATATAAAATTATAAAAATGATGCTAAAAGCTAATAAAATAATTTATGCATTCTTCTAAATTATGAATGTGATACGTCAGAATATATTTAATATAAAAATGATAAGTAAAAATATTGATAATTAAAATCAAATAAATTTGATAAAACAGCAGCCTAAAATTAGATACACAATGGTGAACTCTCTTGAATATTTTCTTTACTCTCCTGTATTAAAGAACAATCATCTTTGTTGGAAATTCCTCCCATGCACAACTTGGTTCTACTAAGTGGATTGTAAGTCCCCAAGAAAGACTTTCCATCATAGGGTAGGTTACCAACATCCTTAATCAAATTTCACTTGTCATATTGACCAAGAACCTAGTTGAGTGTAGAAACATCATCATATTCAATAGGTCACCAGGTCAAATAGGAGAAGTAGCCAAGAACATGGTTCAAGGCAATACTCACTTTCCCCAAGGGTTCCATCTTCACAATTAGACTTACCCTCTATATGATTTATTGACAAATTCATAAGAAAAGAGAGGGTAGAGTATAACACCCTGGATTTTTTATCCTTAAAAAATTTTCTGGATTTTTGGTTTTTGGACAAGTTACGATTAGGGGAATGAGTCGTACATTGGGGTACGAGTCATATAGGTTGGTCATATGCTGACTAGTGTTAGATAATGGGTTGAATTTGGTTCTTGGAATAGATACGACTTGAGTGGTATGAGTCGTATTGGTGAATACGAGTTGTTGGGTTTGGTTCTTTCCTTCACTTAATCTTAGACTTGTAAACTTAAATTGGATCTAAGTATGAGTGATTCACCATAAGCCGTAAGCAAGGGTATGAGTCATACCATGGACTCGTATGATGGATAGTGTTTAAAGTTTATGTGATTCTATTCTGTCAAGGGTATGGGTCAAGGGTACTAGTCATATACTTAGGTACGACTTAGTTTGGGTGAGTCATACCTTGGAAAGTATTGGGTCCAACGGGGAGGCCTTGGGTACGAGTAGTGGGTACCACTTGTAAAGGTGAGTATGATTCATATGGGGTAGTCGTACCCTGTGACGGGATTTTTATGCAATTTAAGTGAGGGCAATATGGATATTTCTCCACTTAACCTAATAAGGCTCCATGACTTTTAAATCACTTGGGAGTTTATTTTCCCTATTATTCCATTTGTTAACATTTAGAAAACACTCCTTAATCCTCTCTAAAGTTCTTGGACAAAGGAAGCTAGGGTTTCATCTTAAGGATTAATTTAGGGCTTGTGTTGGTGATTTCTCTCCTTTATTTTCTCAATTAAGGTATGTATTCTTCCCTCATTGTTAGTTCTAACTAAAGACATGGTTTTATACAATGTTTTCATGGCATGATTTATTATATGGTTTTAGTGTTTGTGTTGGGGTTTTGGTTATAATGGCTTGGTTATGAATTTCCCATGTTTTAATTATCTTATTACATGCTTTAATGGTGGTTTGGGATAATTGGTTGCATAGGAATGGTCACATGGTAATTGGTTTTGGTTTTGAAAATACTATGCCCCCAACATGTTTGATAAAATGCCTATAATAATACTTTTACTATATTATTGAATTTTTAATGGAATTATTGCATGGTTTGAACTTGGTAATGGAACTCTAAATGATTTGGAATGGTTTAGTGGTCATGGTTATGGTTAATTGAATATCTTTGTGAGGTACAATGGAACACCCAATGTAAACATGTTAATGGAACACTTGTGGGGTACATGAGACTCCTCCAAGCAAATATAATAATGGAACACTTATGGGATACATGAGACTCCCCAAAGTTAACTTGGTAAATGGGTACACAGGAATCCCTTTACCTTGAAAAGTTTGGCTAATGATTATACTTGCAAGTTATAGTCGGTATGATGATACCACTATTAATAGTCTTGGTTAATAATAAATGAAATAATTGACTAGTTGGCTGAAAATGGTTTTAATTAGGCAATAATGGCGGGGTGTGATATCTAACCGTGAAGGTGGGAGTCCTATGGACAAACATTAGAAACTTAAATTTGCCGACATGAGGGGTTGGTCATGACGATCATATATGATACTCATGAGGTACACGAAAATCCTCTAAGTACATTGTATATATGTATCATGGAGAGCGAATGGTACTTGGGAATCTCCTACTCTTATGGTATCTCCGGTTCGTATGGCTACATGCATCGAGGCCCGTTCAGGGGGTTACACTGAACCCATATAGACTTTGGGTGGTTTTAGGACGGTTAAGCTACACATACCCAGATTAATGGTTTTAAATGCATGCTAAACTCATTTTCCTTTCGTGGCATGGTTATATATATATATATATGTATGTATGGTTTAAATGCATATGGTTGGTTTACTTGGTTTTAATAGATGCCATTATTTTATCCTTATCCTACATTCATACTAGAGCTCACCTGCTAACCCATCTTTAGGCGACAGTATCCCTACGTGATGCAAGAATCGGTTGTTTTACTCCCTCTGCATAGTGATCGAATTTTGAGATCAGCTTTTGGATTGAAGTGGTGAGCTTCCATCTTTTCGGAAGGCTTCGTTTCATGTTATAGACATTTTCATATACTTTGGTTATTTTATGGATGTTATTTTTTCTATGGTTAGGGGTATGTCCCAACCGAATATTGGTTTTCTTTTAGGTAGAGGCTTTTGTGGAACTACTATGGGTTGGTACGGGCGAGATAAATATTGGTGTAAGCCTTAGTATTAGCATTGACATTGTGGCTGATATCATTGGAATAAATTTCTCACCGTTCTATCCTCTTTTATTTTGGGATTATATATAATTATTATGGAACTCATGTAATTATGGTTTGGTATTGGTTATTGGTTGATATCGGACGGTTGGGCTCATTTGGGTGGGCACGGTCATATACCTATCCTAGGCTCTTGGATTATACAATAACTCTATCTTGTTATATGGTTAGAATTCATCCACTCAGGATATGTATAGGTCAGTTGGGTTGGGTACTGGGGTAGGTCTCCAGTCCTAGTTGGACGTAGGATGTCCATTACAATAAGGCCCTGGTTCGGGTCGTGTCAAGTTGATATCAGAGTTTTAGGTTCATGATCAATAAGGAGTCCACAAAGACGTGTATATTAGAGTCTCTTTTAGGGGTGTGTAGCGCGCCACATTCATGAGAGAGAGGCTACAAGGCATTTAGGAATATTTCACTTTCTTGAAATTCTATTTTCAAGCTTAGAGTCTAAGTCTTGAAATCTTCTCTAATCCCTGTCTGTTCGCTTTTCAGATTATACCTGGATGATCTAGAACACAAGAAAACTCTTCTGTTCCAACTGGGAACAATGTGGAAGGGACACAGGGGATCCATATTCAGTCCAGGGGTCCCATCCCTAATTATGCTAGAATTTCTCCGGTTTCTTCTAGTCCTCCTCAGGCCACTCAGGGAGAAGTGACAAATGCAGAATTTTATCAACCGATTGTTATTATTGCTCAGTTTGTTGCTGCTCAGGCTGAGTGAGATGCGTCTGGTGTTTCATCTGCTGAGACCACAAGGGTTGGATAGTTTATGAAAATGAATCCTCCTATTTTACTGGAGTATAGGTGGAGGAGGATCCTTAGGGTTACTTGGAAGAAATGGAGAAAATCTTCAAGGTGATGCAGGCCACGAATGTGAAAGGGGTGAATTTTGCATCTTATCAGCTTAAGGATATTGCGTACCAGTGGTACGAGGAGTAGGATAGGGATAGAGGTAATGTTGAGGAGTTGTCCTTATGGATGACTTTCTCAAATGCTTTTCTGGATCATTTCTTTCCTTAAAAGTCGAGGGAAGTAAATATGGAGGAGTTTGTGAATCTTAAGCAGGGAAATATGATTGTCAAGAAATATTCCTTGAAATTCCACCAATTGTCAAGGTACGCTCTGGAGTTGGTGTAAGATATGAGGCCGGGGATGAGAAAGTTCACTTTTGGGCTCTCTCGGGATTTGATCCTTAAAAGTAAGACTGCTTTGCTGATTAAGGATATGGATATTTTGAGGTTGGTTGTCCATATACAGCAGATGGAGAAAGAAAATGGGAAAGAAACAAAGTTCGGGGAAAGGCAGGGTAAGAGGAGCAGATTCTTTAAGCAGGGCGGCGCTCAAAAGCAGGGTAATCGGGATGGAGGTAAATGGAAAAAAAAAAGTGAAGAGGTTCTGGTTCCTTCTGTACTACTAGTGCTCCTTACCCGAAGCAGTCGGGTGATTAGCGTCAATAAGGTGCTGATAATTTCCGGGCACAAGGTGCCCACTCTCAGGCGAGTAGGGCTCAATCAGCTTTTTTATGTCATCTTTGTAGTTCTGTGGTCATATTTATCTGGGATTTTACAATAAAAAAAGGGACATGTGTTATAAATATGGTCAGACAGACCGTATGCTCAGAAATTATCCTATTGGCAAGGGTGCATCGGGAGCTGTCAAACCTCTGGTTGCTTCATCTTTTGCTCCTACACCTAGTGGCACTACTACTGCATCTTCTCCTATTTTTGGTACCGGCACTGGTTAGAATAGTTTATATGCTCTTGCATCTCGATTGTAGTTTAAGACATCACTTGATATCGTTACTGGTACGTTACAACTCTTTTCTCATGGCGTGTATTGTCTGCTTGATCCAGGGTCCACTCTCTCTTATGTGACCCTATTTGTGGTTGTGTGTTTTGGTTTTGATCCAAAGGTTATTTTGGATCTATTTTCTATTTCTACCCTAGTAGGTGACTCGATTATTGCTAAGAGAGTCTATAGGGGTGTGATATCTGTTGGTAATAGAAAGACTTTGGTAGATTTGAACTTGATATGGTGGATTTTGATATTATTCTAGGTGTGGATTAGTTACACTCCTTTTATGCGTCCTTAGATTGTCGGACCAGTAAGGTTGTCTATAGGTTCCCTGGTGAACCGGTTATGGAGTGGGAGGGTGGTTCCCTAGCTCCTAGGGAAAGGTTTATTTCTTATCTTAGAGCTCGGAGATTAATCTCCAAAGGGTGTCTTTATCACTTGGTTCGAGTTAAAGATTCTAACTCGAAAAGTCCCTCTTTTCTTTCGATTCAAGTGGTAAGTGAGTTTCCCGAGGTCTTTTTGGATGATCTTTCTGGTGTCCTCTGTATAGGGAGATTGAGTTTGGTATTGATTTGGTTCTGAACACTCATCCAATATATATTCCTCCTTATAGAATGACTCCGGCTAAGTTGAAGGAACTCAAGAAGCAACTTAAGGATCTTCTGGATAAGGGGTTTTTCATCCTAGTGTATCTTCGAGGGATGCACCGGCGTTGTTCGTGCGCAAGAAGGGTGGTTCCCTTTGGATATGCATTGACTATTGGTAGTTCAATAAGGTAACAGTCAAGAACAAGCATCTTCTTCCAAGGATAGATGACCTGTTTTATTATTTGCAAGTGTTGACACCTAATTTTTGTCCTCCACATTTTAAATTAGTTTTTGAATTTCTCAATTTTAAATAGTTTTAAAATATTTATTTGTAGTTATTTTGAAATAAATTTCAACCCTACCTTTTGAATTTAGGTGAAATAATATATTTAGTGTTTAATTATACACGATTATATAATTACCAGTTAGAAAAAATGCTTTAGAATTTACTCAGAGTGAAAAAGTTTGATTAAATTGCGAATAGTTTGCTTTTCTCAAGATCAATTGAAAATAAGAAATTGATGACATAATTAATTTCTTAACTTTTATTTATTATAATACTATTATTATTATTATTATTATTGGAAAAAAAAAGGGAAACAAAAATAATTGTACTTTCATTAAATATTTATTTTCAAAATTATTAAGTTTGAGAAATTCGTCAAATTAATTAAAGTTGATTTTGTCTCAATTTTTATTTAATTAATTCAATTGTGGTCATTTTATTAACATAAAGTATTTACAATTTTTAATTGGACTCCTATTTATTAATCTAATTTTATAACCCCCCTCCCCCCCCCCCACTACACCGCCTAAACTGTCCAGCCGCCCGCGGCCCGGCCCAGCTCCATATACTTTTCCCCTCAGCAACTCAACAACAGCCAAAATCAAATACTAACACAACACCAACAGCAATGAACAATCCCCATCAACGGGATTCCAACAGCAGCAACGACTTCAACCAAAACCCACGCCCCACACCCAGAAACGAGACGTTGACCAACAACAATAACAGCTTCAACATCAAAATTAGCCACTTTCACGTTCTATTACCATTCCCCCCCCCCCCCCCCCCCCCCCCCGTTCAGCCATCTTTGGCAAAAAATAAGAGAACTTTCATCTCTCTAGTCCATGATTCCCTTTTTTAGGGTAAGATTTAATGTCCAAGGTTTCTTTTCTTTGTCCTGTCTGTGGACATCAAATTTCCCAAGAAAGTCAATTCATAGTCCCATTTTCAAATCCGAAAACCCTAAACCTTTTTTCCCTATAAATAGAGAGTGAGGGATAGGGTGAATGAGGACTTTTTCGGGGAAAAATTTGATAACCTTAAGTAACCGAAAAGTTCGAAAATAAAGTCTCGACAAGGTTGAATTGAAATTTTGGTGGTAGAAGTTCATCGCCAAGGCTCGTTTATTCCAGTTTCGCTGCCCCAAAAAAGGTGCGAACCCCTTCCTTGTCTAATTTTCGTTTACTTCTCTTTATGTTTTTGGTCTTCGGATTTGTGGATGTATGTAAGTTTTGATTTCGAAAAAAAAAATTTATTTCGCACATGAATATGCAAGTGCGTAAGTATGTGGATATGCAGTCTGTTTTGTGCAAGGTTTGATTTTGAAACTCGGTCGAGAAAGTGTTTTTTGCTGAAAATTGAGATTAGAGGATCCAATGTTGTGTTATTGAGACAGTTTTGCATGCGGTGGTTACGTTCTCCTTCGAAAATTAAAAACGCAAATCAATTAATTGCAAATTGAATGAGTATTTGTCACGCACGCCTAATCAGCTATGGTTTTGCTACTTTTTTTTTTTTTTTTTTTGAGTTGTTGTTTCAAGTTGAGAATGGTTCTTTTGATAATCAAATTTGGCCCATTGTGGCTTATAGTTCACCGTAAGTTATTTTCCTCTAAAAAAGATTTTTACTTTATTGTACATTTAAAATTCAAGTTTGTTCATTGATGTGTGCTTTAGGCATTTGGATGCATGACTATGTTGCTCTTACCGGAAAATAGTATTGGCTTCGTTTTTTTTATTTTTCCAAAGTCGCAAATATGTTATTGTTTGATTTCATACACTTACATGCTATTTACATGCTCCTACTTAATGGGTAAAGGCGGTAAAAGATTTTTTTTTTGTCGAATATCTATCATATTTGTCTAAAGCAAGTGTTTATTTACGACTAACTGTGAATCTCGTGTGACAATCGCATGCATTTGAGTGCTTCTTATTTGATGTAGCTTATTGAACTCGACATATATTAACATTTTATCTTTTCTTTCATGCATGTGAGATGAATCCGAGTCCACTTGGACTTCATTTATCCTTGCATTCGAAGTGCATCGTGTCCGAGCCTCAACCAAAGTCTCAAATACCTTTATTTTCGAAGAAACAAGGCTGTATACGCATGTATACAGCAGATATACAGTGTAAAACGTGGAAGTGAAGTTGGCATACAGATGGAGGACCGAGGTTATGTATACATGACTGAGATACAGTCGCATATACACCATGTACACAAGAAAAACGCAGATATTGAAGCTGTAAATATACAGCTAGTATACAGTTTAGAAAATGGACCCAAGTCCATTAGAATGGGGTCCAAAAGCTGGACAACTTGCTAATGGGCCAATAAAGGCCCAAATCTTAAACTTTTGTTTCCTTTTTCCTTGTATGTTATTGTTGTTTATACGTACTAACTCTAATTTATTTTCTTAAACTAAGTAATTCCCTAAATTGTCGTCATTCTATTTTATCTTGATTTTGTTACTTAACATATAATTTTCTCACATAGTTCTACATTATCTAAAACGAATTAAATTTATTCCCTCAATTTTCTCTTTAAAACAAGTCGTTTAAAGATTAAATATTTTTAAAATAATACTTTATTTTTCTCCTGTGACTAATGGTTTTTTCGAATTAAATTAATTTTCTTCAAATTCAATAAACTAATTTTTCTTGTCAATTTGAACTTTCTATAATTAATAAGATGCTTTTAATATGATGAGCTCTTAACGTTCTTCCCAAAAAGTGTTACTCGAACTTCCTATGATTTAATAATAATAAAAAATAATTATTATGCAAATTCCTTCTTTTTCCATAACAAAGACAAATTATTTTCTTATTAAAGTCCCATAGAAATGGCAACTTAATTCAAGCAAGTTATTTTCTCATTTGAACAAATAAATGTCATTTTTAAATGTTTAAATAAATAATTTTAATATTTTCTATAAAATCAAGTTTTTGCAAAAATTAGCCACTTTAATTAGTCAAGTTAGATTCTTTTGTAAACCGTTTTAAACGAATGCTAAAGTTAGATTCTTTTTGGTAAACCGTTTTAAACGAATGCTCCTAAGTGCCTTAAAAACCTTCTTAGGGCGTTAATTGAACCCTTATCCAGAATCTCTAGTTTTAAAGGTTATTTCTGTTTTTTAACCTTTGAAACTCTTTTAGATTTTTTCTTGATTTTTTTTATAAAAATCAAGTGGCAACTCTGTAAATTTTCTTAAAATTATTTCGTAATTTTCTCAACTTTTCTTGAAATAGTTTTAAGATCAAAACCATTTTCTCACCAAAATGAAACCCGTAAAGGGATAAAATAGCAAGGTGCCAAGTTATTTTCTAAGATAGATCTTCAGTCTTAGATATCATCAGCTTAAGATTCGGGAGGTGGATATCCCTAAGATGGTTTTTCGTACTCGGTATAGGCACTTTGAATTCTTGATGATGTCATTTAGCTTGACTAATGCCCTGACGGCGTTTATAGATTTGATGAACAAGGTTTTCAGGCAGTTCTTCGATCTTTTTATCATTGTGTTTAATGATGAAATCTTGGTGTATTCTAAAAGTGAGGTGGATCATGCCAATCACCTTCATGTGGTGTTACAGACCTTGAAGAAGCAACAATTGTATGCCAAGTTCCCCAAAATATGAGTTTTGGTTGAACGCTGTGACTTTCTTGGGTCATATTAGATCATGGTGGATTCGCAAAAGGTGGTTGTGTTTAAGAAGTGGCCTAGACCCTCGACACTAACCTAAATTCAGAGCTTCTTGGGTTTGGATGGGTATTATAGAAGGTTTGTGGAAAGCTTTTTGACGATAGCTGCCCCTTTGACTAAATTGACTCAAAAAAGGTCAAAGTCGGATGCATATTAAGGGAGTTTTGAGAAGTTTAAGGATAAGATAACTTCGGCTCCACTTTTGATATTACCTTAAGGCAATGAGGGGTTTGTGATTTATTGTGATGTATCTCAGGTGGGACTTGGTTGTGTTTTGATGCAGCATGGGAAGGTGATTGAATATGCTTCTAGGTAGTTAAAGGTGCATGATTTGGAGCTGTTGACGGTGGTTTTTGCTTTGAAATTTGGAGGCATTATTTATATGGAGTGCACATGGATATCTTTTTGGATTATAAAAGTCTACAATGTGTGTTTACTTAAAAGGAGCTAAATCTCAGGCAGAGGAGATGGTTGGAGCTTCTCAAGGACTATGATATGAGTCTTCACTACCACTCAAGGACTAACATGGTTGCTGATGCTCTTAGAAGGTTGTCCATGGGGAGTTTGGTTCATGTGGAGAAAAAAAAGTGGGAATTGGTAAAGGATATCACCACTTGTCCAATCTTGGAGTTCATCTCTTGGACTCCAAGGATGGTAGGGTAATTTTTTAAAAAGTGGTTAGGTCGTCTCTTGGTGCAGAGATTAAGGAGAAGCAAGTGTTAGATCATATTTTTATGAAAATAAAAAATGATATTGGTGGGCAAAATGTAATGGTATTTTAGATCGGTGGTGATAGCACTTTACGGAACTCAAAAAGGTTGTGTGTTATTGATATTGAAGGTTTGCGACAAAGGATTTTGGCTGAGGCACATGAATTGCGCTATGTTGTTCATCCCGGTTTGATAAAAATGTATTATGATCTCAAGGAGATGTATTGGTTAAATGGTATGAAAAGGGATGTGGATGATTTTGTAGCCATGTGCATGGTGTGTCAACAAGTCAAAGTTGAGCATATAAGGCCTGGTGGGTTGTATCAAGAAATTGATTTGCCCGAATGGAAACATGAGGTAATCAATATGAATTTTGTTACTGGTCTTCCTCGGTCTCAGAACCAATTTGATTTGATTTGGGTCATCGTGTATAGGATGACAAAATCTGCTCACTCCTTGCTAATGATACCTTTTTGACGGAGGATTATGCGAAGTTGTATCTTAAAGAGATTGTGAAGTTGCATGGGGTACCTGTTTTAATTATCTCTGATTGTGGTACGCAATTTCATCTAATTTTTGGCGATCTTTTCATAAAGAATTGAGGTCTAGGGTTAGTCTGAGTACTGTTTTTCATCCTCAGATAGATTGGCAAGCAAAGAGGACTATTCAGATGTTGGAGGATATGCTTTAGGCATACGTGATTGATTATGGTGGCAATTAGGTTGAGCATTTACTTTGGTAGAGTTTGCTTATAACAATAGTTATCATTCTAGCATTAGTATGGCTCCTTTTGAGGTATTATATGGTAGGAGATGTAGATCTCTTATTGGTTGGTTTGAGCTTGGTGAGGCGGATATGTTTGGTTCAGATTTGGTTTATCAGGCTGTGAAAAAGGTAAAGATGATTCGGTATAGGCTTAAGGCTACCCAAAGTCACCAAAAGTCCTATGTGAATGTAAGGGGTAGAGATTTGGAGTTTGAGATTGGGGATAAGGTGTTCCTAAAGGTATCTCTCATAAAAGGAGTAATGCGGTTTGGTAAAGAGGGAAAGCTCAGTCCCTGGTTTATTGGTCCTTATGCGGTTTTGCTGAGGGCTGGTAATGTGGCTTATGAATTGGAGTTGTCTTTTAGTTTGAGCTCCGATCATCCGGTATTTCATGTTTCCATGTTAAGGAAGTGCATTGGTGATCCTTCTTCGGTTTTTCCTTTGAAAGGATTGGGTGTCTCGAATTCTTTGTCTTATGAAGAGGTCCTAGTTGAGATATTGGAACGGTAGGTTCATCAGTAATGGACCACGGATGTGGCCTCGATTAAGCTTCTATGGCAGAACCACAAGGTGGAAGAGGCTGCATGGGAAGCGGAAGAGGACATGGAGACCAAGTATCCACATTTGTTTTCTGCTCCTGGAATTCCTGCAGAAGGTATGTGTTCTTCAACATGCTTTTGTTTTCAAACTTTGTTAAAGGAAATATTAATATCTTTTCATCTTTATTTTTTAACTTGGTTAAAGGTTAGATGGATGTTTGATAATGCAAATAAATTGTGCTTACCCTACCTTGTCCGTTATTCGGGTCGAATGTTCCTAGTAGGGGAAACTATAACACCCTGGGTTTTTGGCCCTTAGAAAATTTCCTGGATTTCTTATTTATGGACAAGTTACGACTAGTGGGAACGAGTCATACACTGGGGTACGAGTGGTATGGATTGGTCATATGCTGACCAGTGATGAATGTTGGGTTGAATTTGGTTCCTGGATTGGATACGACTTGAGTGGTACGAGTCGTACTAATGGATACGGGTTGTTGGGTCTAGTTCTTTCCTTCACTTAATCTTAGACTTGAAAAATTAAGTTGGATCTAAGTACGAGTGGCTCACCATGGTCCGTAAGCCAGGGTACGATTCGTACTATGGACTCGTATGGTAGACAGTGTTCAAAACCTCTTGTGATTCTATTTTGCCAGGGGTACGGGTCAAGGTTACTAGTCTTATACTTGGGTACGACTTGGTTTGGGTGAGTCATACCTTGGATACTGTTAGGTCTAATGGGGATGCCTTGGGTACGAGTAGTAGGTACCACTCGTACAAGCGGTATAATTCATGTGGGGTAGTCGTACCCTATGATGGGATTTTTATACAATTTAAGAGAGGGCAAACTGGATATTTTCCCACTTAACCTAATAAGGTGCTACGACTATTAACTCACTTGGAAGGTTATTTGCTCTATTATTCTATTCTTTAACACTTAGAAAACACTTCCTAATCCTCTCTAAAGTTCTTGGGCAAAGGAAGCTAGGGTTTCATCTTAAGGATTAATTTATGGCTTCTGTTGATGATTTCTCTCCTTTATCTTCTCAATTAAGACATGTACTATTCCCTCATTGTTAGTTTTGACTAAAGGCATGATTTTATACAATGTTTTCATGACATGATTTATTGTATGTTTTTGGGGTTTTCAAATATGTCTTGGGGTTTTGGTTATAATGGCTTGGTTATGGTTTTACCATATTTTAATTATGTTACATGTTTTAATGGTGGTTTTTGAACAATTGGTTGCATGGGAATGGTCACATGGTAATTGGTTTTGGTTTTGGAAGTACTATGCCCCCAACATGTTTGATAAAATGCCTATGATAATGTTTTTACTATATTATTGGATTTTTAATGGAATATTGCATGGTTTGAACTTGGTAATGGAACTATAAATGGTTTAAATGGTTAAATGAAATGGTTTGGTGGTCATGGTTATGGTTAATTGAACATCCTTGTGGGGTACAATGGGATCCCTCAAGTAAACAAATTAATGGAATACTTGTGGGGTACATTAGACTCCCCCAAGCAAATATAATAATGGAACATTTGTGGGATACATGGGACTCCCCCAAGTTAACTTGGTAAATGGGTAGACGGGAATCCCTTTACCTTGAAAGGTTTGGCTAAGGATAATACTTGCAAGTTATAGCCTGTATGACGATACCACTATTAATAGCCTTGGATAATAATAAATGGAATAAAGGATTGGTTGGTTGGAAATGGTTTTAATTAAGCAATAATGGCGAGGTGTGATAGCTAACCGTAAAGGTGGGAGTCCTATTGACAAACACTGGAAACTCATATTTTCCGACATGAGGGGTTGGTTATGGCGACCATATATGATACTCGTAAGGTACACGGGAATCCTCTAAGTACACAGTACATATGTATCATGGAGAGAGAAGGGTACTTGGGAATCTCCTACTCTTATGGTATCTTCGTACAGTTACACGCATCGAGGCCCGTTCAAGGGGTTACACTGAACCCATATAGCCCGTGGGTGGTATTAGGACGGTTAAGCTACACATACCCAGGTTAATGATTTTAAATGAATGTTGAAACTAGTTCTATTATATATGTGTGTGTATGTATAGTTTGAATGCATATAGTTGGTTTACTTGGTTTTACTGGATGACATTATTTTATCCTTATCCTGAGTTCATGCTAGCGTTCACCTACTAACCCATCTTCGGGCGGCTTTATCCCTATGCGATGCAGTAATCGACCATTCTACTCTTCCTTCATAGTGATCAAATTTTGAGATCAGCTTTTGGATCAAAGTAGCGAACTTCCATCTTTCCGAAAGGCTTCATTTCATGTATGGACATTTTCATATACTTTAGTTATTTTATAGATATTGGTTTTGGCTATTGTTGGGGGCATGTCCTAACTTTATATTGGTTTTATTTTAGTTGGAGAATTTTGTGGAACTAGTATGGGTTGGTATGAGTGGGATCGATTGACAAGACCTGATCCGAGGTCTTGTTGTAATGGGCATCCCAAGTCCGTCCGGGACCGGAGACCTTCCCAATACCTAACCCAACCTCCATCCACCTTTCCTGAGTTGGCTAAATTTTGAATATATAACAAGATAGCATAACTATCCAGATTACAAACTCTTGGATAGGTCTATTAGTAAGATCGACCCAACCGAGTCCAACTATCCGAACCCAACCAATAGCCAAACCAACCAAACTATAACCGCATGAGTTCCGTAATAATTATATATAGTCCCAAAATAAAAGAGGATGGAACAACCAACACTATAGTCAACCCGTGTCAGCCCCAATACCAATACTAAGCCTGACATCAATACCGATCCCGCCCTTGCCAACCCATAGTAGTTCCACAAAAGCCTCTAACAAAAAGAATGCCAAACTGATTGGTACATACCCCCAACCATAGCCAAAACTAATATCTGAACCAAAGTATGAAATAACATCCATGAAATGGAGCCTTCTAGAAAGATGAAAGCTCATTACTTCAATCCAGTAGCTTATCCCGAATGTCCGGTACCTAAGCAGGAGGAGTAGAACGGTCGGTTTCTACATCGCGTGGGGATACAACCATCCGAATAATGGTTAGTGGGTGAAAGCTATCATGAACTCAAGATAAGGATAAAATAATGGCAACCAGTAAAACCAAGTAAACCAACCATATGCATACAAACCATACATATATATAGATATAACCATTTCGGGAAAGGGAATCAAGTTTAGCATGTATTGAAAACCATTTACCCGAGTATGTGAAGCTTAACCATCCTTAACTACCCATGGGCTATATGGGTCCAGTGTAACCCCCCTGAATAGGCCCCGATACGTATAGCCGCACGAACCGGAGATACCATAAGAGTAAGGGATTCCCAAGTACCCTCGACTCCATGATATATTTGTACTATGTACTTAGAGGACTCCCTCGTACCTCATAGTATCATAAAAGGGTTGACATGCCCTACCCCTCATGTTGGCAAACATAAGTTTTCAGTGTTCATTCATTGAACTCTCAACTTCAAAGTTAAGCATCACACCCTGCCATTATTGCGCATTTAAAACCATTTTCAACCAACCAATCCATTATACCATTTATCATTTACCAAGGCTATTAATGGTGGTATCGTCATACCGACTATATCATACAAGTATTGTCCCTAGCCAAACCTTGTAAAGTAAAGGGATTCCCATGTACTTATTTACCAAGTTAACTTGGAGAAGTCCCATTTACCCCACAAGTATTCCATTATGTTTGCTTGGGGTATTCCATTGTACCCCATAAGTATCCCATTAACAAGTTTACTTGGAGGACTCCATTGTACCCCACACGGATGTTTATTAAACCAAACCTTTCCATTTAATTATTCCAAACCATTTAGGGTTCCATTACCAAGTTCAAACAATGCAATAGTTCCATTAAAAATCCAACAATGTAGTGAAAACATTCTCATAGGTATTTTATCAAACACATTGGGGCATAGTATTTCCAAAACTAAAACCAATTACCAAATAACCATTCCAATGCAACCAATTATTCAAAACCACCATTAAAGCATAATTAAAATATATGAAAACAATAACCAAGCATTTATAACCAAAACCCCCCAAATTATATTTGTAATAAAAAATTATACAATAATCAAACCATGAAAACATTGTACAAACCATGACTTTAGTTAGAACTAACCATGAGGGAAGAGAACATGCCTTAAACCAAGAAGATGATGGAGAGAAATCAACAACACAAGCCCCAAATTAATCCTTACTATGAAACCCTAGCCTTTCTTCACCCAAAAGCCTTAGAGAGAATTATAGAATTTTTAAGAGAAGTTTCTAAGTGTTAATGAATAGAATAATAGGGAAAATAACCTCCCAATAGGAATATAATTTATGGGGCCTTATTAGGTTAAGTGGGAAAATATCCATATTGCCCTCACTTAAATTTTCAAAAATCTCGTCAGGTGGGTACGACTATCCATACTAGTCGTACCCTCTAATACAAGTGGTACCCACCACTCGTACCCAAGGCAATCTACCTTAGACCCAACACTGTCCAAGGTACTACTCACCCTAAATCATGTCATATCCAAGTATACGACTAGTACTTATGATCCGTACCCCTGGCAGAATAGAATCCCAAGAGGATTAAACACTACCCATTATACGAATCCATAGTATGACTTGCACCCTGGCTTACGGCTCTTGGTGAGCTACTCATACGTAGATCCAACTTAAGTTACCAAGCCTAAGATTAAATGAAGAACCAAATAACCCGTATCTACTGATACGACTCATACCACCCAAGTCGTACCCATTCGAGAAACCAATTCCAACCCACCAACCAACACTAATCATTATACGACTAACCCATACCACTCGTATCCTAGTGTACGAGTTGTTTGCCCTAGTCGTATCCTGTCCAGAGACCAGAAATCCAAGAAATTTTCTAAGGGCCATAAACCCAAGGTGTTTCATCGGTATTAGTGTCAGCCTTAGTATTATCATTGGCATTAGGGCTGATATCGTTGGACTAAATTTCTCACTGTTCCATCCTCTTTTATTATGGAATTATATATAATTATTATGGAGCTCATATGGTTATGGTTTTGGATTAGGGTATGGTTTGGTATTGGTTATTGGTTGGTATCAGACGGTTGGGCTCGTTTGGGTGGTCATGATCATAGACCTATCCCAGAGTCTTGGATTATACAATAACGCTATTTTGTTATTTGGTCGAAATTCATCTGACTCAGGATATACGTAGGTCGGTTGGGTAAAGGGGGTGTTTCTAGTCCTAGTTGGACTTAGGATGCCCATTATAACAAGACCCTGGTTTGGGTCGTGTCATAAAAAAGGGTGTCTCACAAAGTAACTTCAACTAAGGTGTCCTCATGCATATACTCAATATTAGATTCAAGATCATCACCATGAATATTCTCATTAATAGAGGCATACGAAGTAGAAGAAGAAATTTTTAAACATTTAACACCTTCTCTTTAATGGAAATAATTCTCAAGTAAACACATATAACCATTAACATCAAGGAGATCATGACTCATATCTCTAAAAGAATCAAGCAATTCATTCCCATATTTATCAAACAAGGGGTGGGTGTCATACAAAGGATCACAACCAAAAATATTTTCACAAGAACAGTCACTTATTGAGTTTCTAAAACATTCAAGAAAATCCAAGTTATCAATACCTAATTGATCATTCCTTTTTAAAAGTAAGAGATCACTATCAAGAATTGGATAGTTAGCGTAATATTCACTCAATCCTATGTTCTTAATGGATTTCAAGAAATAGACTAACATGTGAATCTTAAGCACGCCATCTTTTATTTTAAACACATCGCATTGTGCATCACTAGGTGTTATACAAGGAATGATCTCACATATTCACACAAGACATCTTTCTTGGAGAGGGGATCATTATTCAAAGGTTTAATCATGTAAGTTTACTATCAAGAAGATACATATCATTGTTCACAACATTTTCATTCACATGATCAAATTTATTAACACCATCACTAACTTGATACTTATCAAGAATACCACACACATGCTCAAGTAGTGGACTACACTCATTAGTAAGTTGATCATTACACACCTCTTCACTAGTTGTTAGAAATTCAAATGCCAACCTAGAGTCACCTTGATTTTCACAAGGGTCAACTAGTGAGTGATTACTCTCATCACTTGCCAATGGGACCTCATTCAAGTCACAGGTGCTAGCACTAGGTGGACATAAATTGATCTTACTAGAAGAATCAATTCTCATCAAGAGGATCAACTAGTGCTTGCTTACCAATAACAAGAAATTGATCATCATGCAACTTAGAAATACCATAGTATCAGAAAAGGAAGACCCATGCAAATCTTCTTTAGGCAAACCACCAACTAAACTCACTTGGCTACTATCCACATCATGACATTCTAGGTTTAAAGAAGTGTAAGAAATAACAATTTTACCTTGTAGCTCAAATGAAGTATGGCCATCACCTTGGTATCCATCATGGAAGCTCATTTGCTCATTTGGGAAGCTCTCATCACAAGGAAGTTTGGCAAGTATATTTCCTTGAGTCATTTCTTCATCACTCTTTTAAAAGTTGAAATTCTTAGCTAAGAACTCCATTACATCATGAAGCATATGTTCATAGGGAACTCTTCTTGGATCCTCTTTTGAGAGTATATGTTCTTGAACCTGTACATACGAAGGGTTGATATTATGCGAAATGCTAGTATTATGGTTAGTGGGTAACAAAGGGTTTTTGTTGACAATTCCTACAATTAAGTGTTCCTTGTTCACACCTTTAAAGCAACTACTTAGCTCATCATTCCCAGTCAACTCTTCTTGTCTTTGAGCCATGTCTTTCTTTCCTTGTTCAAAAGATAATTCCCTTTCCTACTTCTCAACTTTCTCCTTCTTCATTACTTCCCAAAAACCTCTCATGATCTCATATTCCTTACCTACTTGTTCATCATTCCTTTATAAGATCATCAAATTTGGCCTATGGGTTGGGGCATCTTGAATTTGCTCTATGGAATCAAGGGACTCCTCCATGCTATCTATTTTTCAACCCAAATTAGGCATACTCCTTACAAATGAACCCACCTTAATGTCAAGTGATCCTATCTTAGTGTCTATGGACTCAATTTTATGATTGAGAGTTTCAATGACTGCTAAAATAACATGTGTTGAGTGGTTTTTCATGGTTTGTGAAGTTTTGCCTTCCGAAGCCATTGTACCTAGAAATTACACTCAACAAATACAACAACAACGTCAGCGTTAGTAAAATTAAAGCTCATAATTACTCATTTTTACACACCTTTGATTGCCTCACAATTGGATAGACCAATGTTGAAAATTGTTTATACTTCAGTAGTTCATAAGGTGTCAATTGCTACTTGTGGACAGAATGAATTTTTGTTTGAAAAACTTCATTAAAGATGTAAGGACTTGGATCAAAGAACAAACAATGATATAAAAAAAGAGAAAATATTGAAAGAAGACGGTGAAGGAATTCAAACTCAAGAACTAATCAATTAACATAGTAGATGAATTACGTGTTGTTGAGTAGTTTAAGAATCAAAAGATGAATTTAGGAATCAAGAAGTGAAACTAAGGAATCAAACCTGAGCAAATTAAAGTTTAGGAGTTTTGAAATGTGTTTTGGAGGCTTGAGATGCATTGGAGAGGTGTTACACACCTTGAGCATACCTCTTTGCTCATGCTGGAGCGAGGGCTGCCTTGACATGCTGGAGCACCTTGGGCGCATGTCCAACACATGTTGGGCATAGATGATTAGTTTAGATATTACCTTGACATGCTGCAACATCTCAGGTGCAACTGCAAAGCAGGCTGAGCATAGGTCCAAGGCAAGTTGGTTGCCCCTTTCTATTTGAATGATCGAAATTGTCCCTTTTGTGGTCCTCTTTGCACTTTCTTTTAGAATATTCTTGGAATCACTTTGGAGATTCTTTAGTACAAACAACTTTACACTCTTATTCTTCTTTCTTTTTGGATCAAACAGTCAATTTCGAATGAACTTTTAAGATAAAGATAACAATCTCTCCAAGAAAGCCAAAAATGTCAACTTTTTCTCCTTAGCTCGGAATGAGTTGAAATTTTGAATCTAGACACTTTTCAACCTTCTAAACTCATTCCAAACGTCATTTAGCTCAAATTCTTCACCAAAATCTTCAGATTTTCAATCCACTTCAAATTTCTTTAACCTAAGCTTCCAACGATAGTAGAAGGCTCAATATAACTCCGATTTAGCTAAATTTGATATTTGGACTCTAATAATGTTAGGGAACACAAATCTAACACTAGAAACACAAGAAAACTCAAAAATTAAAAACTCAAAATTTGACCTAATACCTAAAATATGAATAGTAATTTTTTGTGATTTTTTTTATTTTTTCACAATGATGAGACCCAAGATTGACTTTGTAGAAATGAAATCAAGCTCAACTCTAATACCAAATGATACAAGAGTATTCTACGAAGATGAGAACAACACAAAAACTAAATAAATAACAAAATTGAAATACAAAAATTAAAGGAATAAAAGAATAGACGATAGATATATAAATAGATTGACACAAGAAGATAGAAAGACATAGGAACCAGTGAGTATATTAAACTCAAAAATCCCAAATCATTTATCAACGAGCATCTAATCTCTTACGTTGACTGCAAAGAAATCAAAACGTCCTTAAAACCATCATTTTAAACAAAGTTCAACAAAGTTTTTCCAAGCTACCACTCACTCGCTCAAGAGTTTTCATATCTTCATTATTAAAACCAAAACTAAGAAAATAAGCTAGCTCCCAAGTGCTTATAGTTTAGGCTAATTATAACACATTTAGGATCCAAAATTGACCCCATTACATGAAATAGCCCACTAGGGGCTATTTTTACCCGCTCTTGAAATGCTAGAAAGGATCAAAGGTGGATCCAAAGCGTCGTGGGTGTATGTCCCTGCCCATGGGCTTTGAGCCCCATTTTGCACTCCTTCGACCTCGTCAAAGTCCTTTGACCCTCCTTAATGATAATTTTCATCCATGTGGCATCTTTTAATTGCACTAAGGAGTCGCTAAGCAGCTCGAACATCATATGTATCCCATCCAAAGATCCGGAGGCAATTTGGCTTGTACCAGAGAATGAGTACTCCCTCCGTCCATCTTTACTTGTCTACTTTTCTATTTTGAGATGTTCAACAACACTTGTCTAGTTAATAAAATCAATAGATAATTTACCTATTTCTATCCATTTTACTCTTGCATTAAATACGACTTATCATCGAATACTTTCTTTTTCTTTTTTTAAGAATCAGATTTATCATCGAATACATTTTCTAAAATATTAAATTTATTATATTCAAAAGGTAATATGATAAAATTACCCCTATCATTTACTCTGATCCCTCTGTCTATTTTTACTTGTCCACTTTTTTATTTTTAGATGTCCAACAATACTTATCTAGTTTATAAAATCAATGGATAATTTACTTATTTCTATTCATTTTACTCTTAGCATTAAATATTATTCATTATCAAATACATTTTATCATTAAATTTATTATATTCAATGAATAATATGATAAAATTACCTTTATCATTTAATGTTTCTTGATTCATGTGTCAATAAAAAAATTGAACAAGTGAAAATAAATGAAGAGAGTACTACTTTCTAATCATTAAGAATAATCTTTGTATCAAAAGAAAAATAGAAAAGTAAAAATAGATGAAAAATATTAAAAATATTCATGCATTAATTATTATTCCAAAGAACATGCTAAGTCCAACATGAACAACTAAAGAATTAAGGGAGGAGCAACGCTTTTGTCTCTGCTCATTGAAATCTCTTAATCACTTCATTGAATGCTCTTAATTGTTATTTTCCTCTTCGTTTTTATTTGTTATTTATTTTTTAATTATATTTTTAATTTTATTTGTCATTTTTAATATATCACAAAAAGATTATTTTTATTTTATTTTTAATGTTAATCATTTTTTCTTTAAATTAATTTTAAGACATAATAAACATTATTTAATAGAAATATTATGATAAAATAGTCATATAATTAATTAATTTTTTAATGGGATGCAAGTCAAAATGTTATAACTACTCCTGCTATTCATCTTTATTTGTCCACTTTCCTATTGACAAATAAATTAAAAAGCAGTAAATGATAGAATAATTTTACCCTTTGAATATACAAATTTAATACGTTGAAAAATGTATTAGGTGACAAATCGTATTTAATACAAAGGATAAAATGGGTAGAAATAAATAAATTATCTATTAATTTTATAAATTAGACAAATATTATTAAATGTCTCAAAATAAAAAAAAATAAAAGTAAAAATAAAGGAAGAAAGTAAAAGCGAATAGAGGAGAGAATAATATTCCCTTCATTCGCTTTTATTTGTCGCATTTTGACTTGCCACACCTATTAAAAAAATAATTAATAACATGACTATTTTATCATAATTACCTTATTAAATGATATTTACATTTTGTCTTGAAATTAATTTGTAGATAAAAACAATCCATGCTAAGAGCAAAACAGAAAATGAAGTTGTCTTTTTTTAATATGTCAAAAGTAATAAGTAAAAATAGAAATTTAATTAGAAAATTAGTGACGAGTAAAAGCAAAAGGATGGAGTACTCTTGGTTAAAACTTACACACACCCGGTGTATATACCAAGCCAATACATGCATGACATGTGTTTGAATTTAGAGTTCATGTTACTTAATCATGATTAATTAACAAGTAATTTACTTAATTTAATCACTTAAATAAAACAAAAATATTAATTTGATAAATAAATTGGTGTGTGTAAGTTTTTACCCTCCTTATAGCATGGCCTAGGTGACCAAAATACTTTTCTGGTAAAACGAACACCTTTTTTTCATAATCTATATATATATATATATATATATATATATATAAAGGCAAAACAAAATCAAGACAACAAGCCACGTATCAAGCTATTAAAATAGCCACGTGGTAATATTTAAGATAATATTTTAAAAAGTTGTAATAAAAAATTTAATTAAAAAATATTTGAAAATTTTAAACTTTCAACTTTAAAAAAGAGATGCCGTGTAAATTTTTTTTTTAAAAAGATGAAGTGTAAATTTAAAAAGAAACATGTCTCACATGCAGTCTAAATTTAAAAAAATAGAGATGAAATATAAATTTTAAAAAAAATGTGTCACTATCTTTCAACAATTTAAATTTTTACTGATTATCTAAATAATCTTTACTGATTATCTGTTTTAAACTTTCAATTTTAGAAAAGAGATGTAGTGTAGTTTTTTTTAAAAAAAGAGATGCAGTGTAAATTAAAAAAAAAAAAATTTCACATGCAGTGTAAATTTTTAAAAATATAAATGAAGTATAAATTTAAAAAAGAAACGTGTCACTATTTTTCAGCAATTTAAATTTTTAGTGATTATCTAAATAATCTTTACTAATTATCTCAACTAAAAAGATATTTTAAACAAATAACAATTTAAATTTTTACTGATTATCTAAATAATATTATCCCAACTACTCATCATTATCTCTCTGTAATTCAAATACTACATTATTTCTATAAAATCTGATATGTACGTATTTCAAATTCAGAACCCAAAAAAGAAAACACTATTCAGTATTTATCAAAAAAATGTCTGCTGCTAAAATTGACTCTATACAAGAGACATCAAATACTAAGATGCAATGGAATTTAAATGTTCGCATCGTGCTTTTGTGGCAGAATTCAGAACACGAAAATTCCAACAAGATATTATCATTAGAGATGCTTTTGTAGAATGACAAAGTATACATCCTTCACTAGCTATTTTTTCTTAATGATGTGAATAATTTAAGCATGAAATCGTACTTAAAAAAAAAAAAATTGTGGATTACGCATGTTCATGTTTAATTGGTTAAAGTACAGGAGAGAAAAAGGTATAGTATAACTCCTGCCTAATTAGAAATCTGACTCGACGAAATATATTGATGATGCCGAAGTACATTGATCAAAAGTAAATTTTGGATTTAGTTAATTAGTACTGCTCAAAACCAAATTGTATCAATAATATTAACCGTAAAATGTTTTTGTCGTTTACTGCTATTGAGTGATCCAAATAACAATTTAGGAATGATCTAAAATTTGTATTACTGACAAGTTATTTATATTACTGACGAGTTATTGGTTTGTGTATCAATTTATTCAATTTATTTATCAATTTAACCGATAACCCTCAGTTATAGAGTATGCTAAATCAATTAACAAATCAATTGACATTCCGTTTGATTACTTGATTTATAAGTTTCACAGTTAACAACATAAAAGAATATAGTTGTTGCTCAAAATTCTCTTTGTTTTACAATGGTCCTTGCCCTAATCGATAAACCACTAAAATCAATATCGAAGTACTTGATCATTTCGATAACACTTATCTACATACGAGAGCCACTAATCTGCAGGAAAATCAAGACCAGCATAGTAGAGAGCCACTAATCTGCATAGGAGAACAAAGTTCTTTGGTGAGTTCATATAATACAGTTTGTATTATAACTTCATAAAACATTAACACATAGCTCTTACTATCTTGGTAAAGCAGCATTAAACTTGAATTTGAAACACACAAATATATAAGACGACATTCTTATATTTCTCGATTCATAGGAGGCATTATTTAACCATTACATGTATATATGAAGTTGGCCTAGAGTTCAGTCTAATCTGTGAAATTGGGGTGACCCATGATTCAGTATTACTGTGTCATTGGTCTTTTCATCAAATATGTAATGAATAGCCTGTATTGAATATTGATTGTTTCAACCTATACAGAAGAAGCTACTTGAGCTTGGTGAATTTGAGTGGTTGGGAGGCATTGCTCTCTTTGGTGAATAAACAACAGTTGAAGTACCTAAGCTATCGGTACCTCACTCGACCAACACAAATCTTTACAAGCCAACCAAATATAGCATATCTTACAAGAAGTCGAGAATTGAAATCCCAGATGATTTGGTAGCCTCAAGTTCCGTTATAGAGGAGCATCACATTAAGTTCTGAAGACCGAGATCTTGGAGAGCTTGAGATCCCACCACTTATCTCAAATTAGCACTGGCTTATACCACATTGTTGTTGTAATAAATTGTGGATGAGTCTTTGGATTTGGAGATAACGAAAGAGCCCAACTTGGACATAATACACTAAGGAGATGCCTTGAACCGGCTGAAACGTTTATGAGAAATCATGAAAATTGCAAGCGATAGCGTCAAGCATGCCTCCTATAAGAACTGGTATTGAGCACTAATGTGTCGAAGTCGTTTAGTACATGTTGTTACTCATCGAATAATGTATATTGACCAGACAAATATTGTTTGTTTAGCATGAGAACATTCAAAAAAAAAAAAAAAAGTCATCCAAAAATCAAAAGGAAAAAATATAAAAAAATTGAACAATCCACCATTCTTATTAGATATGACTTAATATATGTCATGGAATAATCAAAACAAGTACAAAAGGAACATGAAGATATCATTAACATGAGTATACAACTCCAAATCTTCTGTTACTCAAGCTTTTCGTTCCATTCTATATTTTTTTCAGCTCAGCTGCATAAATCTCTAATTCACTTGCATGTTCAAACGAAAAAAGAAAAGAAAATCACAGAAGAGGAGAGCTTACCAGACATTATAGAGATAATAAAATCAGATGCTTGCTGACACAAATGAATATCTTTCAAAATCTACTACAAATTTAACAATAAAAATGACAGATTTCACTTGCATGTTAAAATCGAAAAAGAAAAAGAAAATCACAGATAGAGGAGAGCTTACCAGACTTTACAGAAGCCATAAAATCAGATACTGACAGACATAAATGGGGATTATTTTCCAATATATACTAAAAATCCAACAACAAACAAATCGCAAATTTCACTTGCATGTTTAAATCGAAAAAAGAAAAAGAAAATCATAGGAAAAGAAGAGCTTGCCAAACATACAGACCACAAAATCAGATATTCACTGACATAAATGGAGATTATTTTTAAACATCTACTACAGATCCAACAAGAAACAACTCGAAATGAGTCAAAAAAATTAAGTACGAAAATATGAACTTCTTTGACCTTTTAGCTACCAATTTTTTTTCCTAGGTCAAGAAATGTACTTCATATTTTTCTTGAAACTATACTTCCAATATGGATTATGGAATTGGAGATGAAGGTGAATTGAAAAAAATCAAGACAACAATCGTTGATTACTTTCCATTTCTAAATTAATAATTTACGCAGATAAAATATTTTATTACATATTTTGTCTGCTTTGGCTGAAACTTTTTCCAGATTTTTTATTTATGGGCTAAGCTTTGTTTTTTAATTTTGGGTCAATTATCTTTACTGAAATAGAATCATTATCTTGAAGAAGAAAATACATTTTATATTATTATTTCTTTTAAAAAATAATAATTTATAGGAAACCCACATAGACCTCTTTTTAAATGAATATTACTTTTTAATTTTGTCATTCCTTAAATTTTTTTTTTTTAAAATTCAATATAATTAATCATAAAATAAAAAAATATTTAGCAAATTCAATAGAAAAATATTATAAATCTAAATGATTAGTATAAAAAAGGTTAATATTCTTTTCACTATTTTTTTTAATATTTAAGAGTTGAAAATTAATTAAATATATTTATGATAAAATTATTCTTTAGAAATCATCAGAATTAATGTCAACTAATACCTTTTCTATTAATTTAAAAATTTTCAATTAACTAAATTTGATTTTAAGAAGATTTTCCCTAGACTATGGCCAAAATTATTACTTATTTAAAACTGAAACAAATATGGTATGTATATACATAAAACCCTTAAACGTCCAGGTAGAGAAAAAGACCTTTTCAAAAGAAAATAGATGATCTAACTATTTTCTTAATTATTGTTAATTAAACCTGACAGAAAAAGGAAAATCACGTAAAATAATAAAGAAAAATTCAAAAAACGTGGAAAGTAAAACCTATTAAAAATCTATTATAAATATTATTTTCTTCCTATTAAAATTAAATGACTTAAAAACTCTCAAAGAAATTGGGCCCTATATAACAAGAGGGAATAAGCAGCTGAAGCAGACACCAGTTTTACATGCTTCAGCTGCTTCAATTGTAATTTTACTGTATCACTTTTAATTAATTATTATAAGTTATTTATATATTAAAAAATTAATAATATTTAATAAAACATTAAAGTAGACATGTCTGCTTCAGCTACTTTATTGTAATTTTACTATATCATCCCTAATTTGACCTCATGTCTGCTTTAGTTGCTTCAACCATGATTTTAATATATCATCCCTAATTAATTATTACAAGTCATTTATGTATTAAAAAATTAATAATATTTAATAAAAACTATTATAGACATTTATGACATATTTGCTTCAACTGCTTCAACTATAATTTTGCTATATCACCCCTAATTAATTATTATATTCCTAATTAAATATTATAAGTCATCTATATATTAGAAAATTAATAATATTTAATTAAAAAAAAATAGACATTTATAACAGGTCTGTTTCAGCTGCTTCAACCGTAATTTTACCGTATCACCCTTAATTAATTATTACAAGTCATCTGAGTAATATTTAATAAAAAATGTAAAATAGACATAAAATGAAAATTAACTCTTGATATTTTAAATTAACTTAACGACTTATATGAGACCATCTTAAAGTTTTTTCACAAGTATTTTTTAAAGTAATTCTCCTATATAATAAGTGAGAATGAAGTAGCTGAAGCAGTCTACTCATAGTCGACATGTCTGCTTCAGCTGTTTTAACCGTAATTTTACTATATCACCCCTAATTAATTATTATGAGTTATTTGTATATTAGAAAATAATAATATTTAATAAATAAAGTAAAATAGACATTAATGACATGACTGCTTCAACTTCTTCAATCGTGATTTTACTATATCACCCATAATTAATTATTATAAGTCATCTAAATATTAAAAAATTAATAATACTAATTAAAATAAAATAAATATAAAATGATAAATTAACTCTTGATCTTTTAAATTAACTTGACGCCTTATATGGATCCGCTTAAATATTTTTGACAGGTATTTTTATAATAATTTTACTATGTCATTTCCAATTAGTAAAATAGAAGAAAAATTATTATAAATCACGATAATTTAAAATTTGAATTATTTAAAAAATATAATTGACTATCGATGTCAGAAAAGTTTGAATAAGGAGTATAACATATATTATTGGGATAATACCCATGAAAATACCTGAACTTTAACCAAATTTTCAGTGGAGCATATTGAACTTTGCTGGGATCCTATTACCCCCTATACTTTCTTAAGTGGAATTAATTCCCCCGAACTTTTTAAAGTAGAATTAATCCTTCCCCAAAACGTTATACCCAATTTTTTCGATGGAAAGTGTGGTACACGCGCTGTTTCTTCTCCGTTTTATCAGTTTTCAATATTTTTTCACCATTACAACCATAATTAAGATTCCACAACTCAAATTCCTCCTACAGATCAAATTTCAAATGATTTCATTGAGTCAATTTCAAATTTCAAGTCTATTTTTATCACTCCAAAAGTTTTCAAATTCAATTATGAGGAAAGTTTCTTCATACTTGAATTTCAAATTTCAAGTTTCAATTATGCCAACTCAATGAAATCTTTCATTGAGTTTCAAATTCCAAGTTTCAATTACGCCAACTCAATAGAATGAAATTTCAATTTCAATTTCAATTTCAAGTTCCAAGTTTGAAGTTGCAATTACGCCAAATTTCAATTTCAATTGAATGGAATCTTCCATTAATCTTCAAGAATGGAAACTGAAATGGAATCTTCAAGAATTCAATTTCAATTAACAATGGAGCAACCATTGTTGAAGAAAGAAAAAAAAGAAGAAAGAAGAGAGAAGAGACAAGAGAGAAGAGAAAGAATGAAAAAAAAATATAAAACTTTAAGTAATTAGAAAATTTAGGGACTGTTTGGCAAAAAGAAAAAAGTTTTAGACGTTTTTTGATGCCTTTACGCGCTCAATGCGCGTGACTAACACGCAATGGGCCAAGTGACAGATATATGTCATTAAAATATGAAAAAAAAGTCTGGCGGGTAATAGGACCCCCGCAAAGTTCAGTATGCTCAACTGGTAATCCGGTCAAATTTCAGGTATTTTTGTGAGTATTCTCCCTATATTATTTAAAAATTACATAAAAAGTATTCAAAATTACAGTAGTTAACAACTTAAAATATCTAAAAATCTATTAAAAATATGATTAAGTATCTAAATTCTATTTGTGTCGCATAAATTAAGTAAAAATATAATTTATATTGCACGGGCCCTCGATTTCTAGGTAAATATATTTAGTGATATGCTATAATATCATCAAATAAAAATTATATTCTTCTTCCACAGCAAATTAGTTTTACATCACATTTATTTTCTATTAAATTATTATAGTTCTTATTTCATTATTGTTGTTTTGTAGCCAAATAAAATGGGACAAAGTAATTATCTATTATTTTGTTGTAGTTTCTGATTTATTACTATTTGTTATTTGTCTGCTTAATACAGGTGGTATATGGATGTTTGATTGAGCTTTGCAAAATTTTTGTGTAAAGATTAAGTTTATTTGTATTGTTTTTATATTTCTATTATCGTAGTGTTTATTGTAGTGAAAAGATGGTAGAGATGAATGTCGGATGACTTTGAAGGATATTTTATGTAAATGTTGATATCTCGATTATCGTATTATTTAGTGACAGTTTATGATCAAATATATTTGACTTTAAAAACAAAGCAAAAGTGATGATTTATCAACCACTTGATACTTCTGGTGGTAATATATATAAATTCTTACACTAAAATATACGTTTATGTACATTATTATATTATGAAGAATCTTTGAAAAGTGATTTAAACTTTTACACTTCATTAATATCTCTGCAATAGATAAAATCATTTAATTTTAAGTAACTAAGTGTTACAAGTGCGAGACACGTGTTAACTAGTACTATTATATATATATATATATATATATATTATATTCTCCATATTTTCTTTTTCTCTATATTTTCTCTATATTAGAAGAGCCACATTCGAAATGTGTGCTCTTTGTTGTTAAACTGATAGTAGGGGTATTTTCATCAATGTGCTCAGAGTCTGATACGTGTCTTACATGCTCATGTAAACAACCACGCAACATCTTTCTATTCAGCTTTTAATCTTGAAAATCTGAGATGTTTATCTCCTCTCTTCAGTGTTTGGTGAATTTTCCTCTTCGTGTATCGAAGATCGAAGAAAAGAATAGTCTGTACAAGTATTTTTTTATTATTATGTATTTATTTTGGGTTAAAATGGAGGAACATTTTGGGTAAATAGAGGAATACTTAATTTATTTTTTCTCTCTAATTGTTATCAATGGTGGAGTCAGGATTTTCCCTAGGGTCATGTGTTAAGAATTCGTGCCCTACTGATTATCTTATTTTCTTCAAACTGTTGATTATCGATGAAATGGATTGCCTGACGTGTTCCACTGACGTGTTCCAAGGAAGCAGTAAAACAGAAAGTAAAGAATACAATGACTTTTACGTGGAAAACATCCGACTCAAAAAGGTGTAAAAAAACCACGACCTGTACCTCTATAGGATTTAACCCCAACTTCACTAAATAACTCTGAGCTTCAACAATGACTGATTACAAAACTCTTGTAACCAACAAATAGGAATTATAAACTCTAATCCCTATAACTCAACAACTAGGAATTATAAACTCTAATTCCTAACTACACACACACCTCCCAAGGTATGCTTTTCCAAAGTCTCTGAGTTTTCCCCAACTCAAAGACTAGCTCCTAATTCAGTTTATAATACACTGAAACTAATATTACATTAATAGTTCAAACACAATGAACAACTCTAAAAATCAACGCTAAAACTCTTAGCTGAATTCTATACTTAGGACCAGGTTCTTTAATGTGTTTCCTCAGTGATTGAGTAGAACTTCGTGAAGTCAATCTGTCAATTGTGCTTTTCTGCTTCAAAGAGTCATTCTTTATTTCAAACTCCTACTTTAATTAGAACTCTCATTGTATAGAGTTCTACTTCAAGTGAGACTCTTTCTTTAATTTCAACTCTTGTTTCCTTAATGTTGTAGTAAAACTCTAACTTTTTTAAATCAGCACATGTTTATTTATCAAAATCTTTCTCCTCCCACATATAGGACTCTTCAAGATATACTCAGAAGTGAAACTCCTTCTTCACGTAGGACTCCTTTTTCAACTTAAATTGTTTTCCCTTATCATTAAGTGTTTGAATCAAATTCAACTTGTTATGTTCCCCACATGATCAGTAGCTTGAGTATATAAAAATTAGACTTGCTTATTCGTTCTTTTCTTTAAGCAATCTTGTCTGCATCTATCAGTGAAACTGTAAATCTTCTTTCCTATGCATGGACGAACTCAAGTAACATGTTTCATTCATGTGTCAGTTTGTCAATCATCAAAACTACATAGTACCCAACAAATTTCCCCCTTTTGATGATGAAAAACCTCTTGTCTTGTGCATTCAACCATCTTCACGTGTAGGCACTAAAGTATAAAACACTAGAATAAAACAAGTTAGTCAATGGGTTATAAAAATTGCACAACCCTATTATCTTCCCCCTTTTGGCATCATCGAAAAATCATTTCAATGCAATAATATATTAGCCAAAGTGATTTGTTATGCTATCCATGGCCAATGGAGCTATCACCAAAACAATCAGGCAAAGACTCTAGCCAACTTAATAGTGTATTAAAGTGAGCAAAAATGAGTCAATTTAGCAAAGATAACCATTCCATTTAACTGATAGAGCATGTTCCACATTAACTTAAGCTAGTACTGAACAAAACAAAACAACTGAGCATTAATAAAAAAAATATTGTATAAAAGTGGGACATGACTAAGGATACAAATAGTAAAGAGAAAGTACAAACAAGTGATATAAACTGTGTCAATTAAAATATGATTCCATGACTGATAACTGAATACACCATTTGAGCATGCATATCTGATGCATGTGTAACTGATTCATGAATGCATAACTGAGTGTTCTGATGAACTGAGTTTCTCACAATGAGAATGCATATCTGATGCATGATTATATAACTGAACCGATACATGAATTCATGACTGAATATCCAATGGTATTTAATACCAAGTTTATGATGAAATTCTGAAAATGAAATGGATACCAAGTTGTAACTGAAATCTGAACATTAAACTTAAAAGCTTAAGGAGAACTGTTACCTTAAGATAGATCTGAGTTAGCGGAAAAGAGGTGAGGGTACTTGGTTCACATGTCTGCTTATGCTTCCCACTTGTTAAGAATTCGTGACCTACTAATTATCTTATTTTCTCCAAACTGTTGCTTATCGATGGAACGGGTTGCCTGACGTGTTCCAAGGAAGCAGTAAAACAGAAAGTAAGGAACACAATGATTTTTACGTGGAAAACACCAGGCTAAAAAAGGTGTAAAAAACCACGACCTGTACCTCTATAGGATTTAACCCCAACTTCACTAAATAACTCTGAGACTCAACAATGACTGATTACAAAACTCTTGTAACCAACAAATAGGATTATGAACTCTAATCCCTATAACTCAACAACTAGGAATTATAAACTCTAATTTCTAACTACACACGCACCTCCCAAGGTATGCTTTTCCAAAGTCTCTGAGTTTTCCCCAACTCAAAGACTAGCTCCTAATTCAGTTTATAATACACTGAAACTAATATTACATCAATAGTTCAAACACAATGAACAACTCTAAAAATCAACGCTAAAACTCTTAGCTGAATTCTATACTTAGGACCAGGTTCTTTAATGTGTTTCCTCAGTGATTGAGTAGAACTTCGTGAAGTCAATCTGTCGATTGTGCTTTTCTGTTTTGTAAGTGCGTGAATTATTCTGACTGATGCATCTTCTATTTAAGCACAACTCTTCAAAGAGTCATTCTTTATTTCAAACTCCTACTTTAATTAGAACTCTCATTGTATAGAGTTCTACTTCAAGTGAGACTCTTTATTTAATTTCACCTCTTGTTTCCTTAGTGTTGTAGTAAAACTCTAACTCTTTTAAATCAGCACATGTTTATTTATCAAAATCTTTCTCCTCCCACACATAGGACTCTTCAAGATATACTCAGAAGTGAAACTCCTTCTTCACGTAGGACTTCTTTTTCAACTCAAATTGCTTTCCCTTATCATTAAGTGTTTGAATCAAATTCAACTTATTATATTCCCCACATGATCAGTAGCTTGAGTATATAAGAATTAGGCTTGCTTATTCGATCTTGTATTTAAGTAATCTTGTCTGCATCTATCAGTGAAACTAGAAATCTGCTTTCCTATGCGTGGACGAACTCCAGTAACATGTTTCATTCATGTGTCAGTTTGTCAATCATCAAAACTACATAGTACCCAACATCATGTCCTCAGTAATCTGAAGCAGCTCCGTGTTATTCCTAATCACCTCCCTCCAATATTTCTTTGGCCTACCTCTACTCCTCCTAAAACCATCCAAAGCTAGCTTCTTACACCTCCAAATTGGGGCATCTGTGCTCCTCCTCATCACATGCCCAAACCAACTCAACCTTCCTTTTCGCATTTTGTCCTCTACCGAGGCCACTCCCACCATCTCCCAAATAACGTCGTTCCTAACTTTATCCCCTCAAGTAAGGTCATACATGCAACGCAACATTCTCATTTCCGCCAGCTTCAATCTTTGAATATGAGAGTTGTTGACTATCCAACACTCCGCTCTATACAACATGGACGTACGGACTACCACTCTGTAGAATTTGCTTTTAAGCTTAAGGGGTACCTTCTTATCACACAACACTCCTGAGGCGAGCCTCCACTTCATCTAATTTGTTCTAATACATTTAGAGACATCCTCATCAATCTCGTCATTTTCCTGAATCATAGATCCCAGATACTTAAAACTATCCTTCTTACAAACATCCTGAGAATCCAACCTCACCACCATACCGTCCTCTTGACTCGAGTCACTAAACTTGCATTCCAAATACTCTGTCTTGGACCTACTCAACCTGAACCCCTTAGATTCCAGGGTTTGCCTCCAAACCTCTAATTTCTCATTCACTCTCCCTCCCCCTCACGTCTCATCAATTAGCACTACATCGTCCGCAAATAACATACACCATGGCACCTTACCTTGAATACTCCGCGTCAACACTTCTATCACCAGTGTAAGGGGTTCAGATGACCCTGACCATAGTGTAGATCCACCACTGATTGTTATAGCTGTATTATGAAATTAATCACTTTCTTTGTTGTAATTGCTACTGGTAATTTCTGATTTCTACGAAATTTAATGGAAATGTGTTGTTTATATATATTTCCATCTATTTTGATGGAAGTTTTGTTTGCTGGTTTTTTTCCCAAATTCACGTTTGTTTTTTCCCCTAACACAAAGGTAAAAGAGAAAGGAGTTTTCTAGGATTGATAGTGTCATCATGTCGTGAGAATCTGAATGCCTTTGTTCAAATACTCCCACAGTACTGGGAGTCCACTAAAATGCGTTAAAAATTTTAAATTTCCTTAAAGAAAAACTTGTATCAAGAAAAAATCATAAATTAGATTGTGCTCTCCTTAGTCTCTTTGATTGTCAAGAAGGTGTCAGATCCTGTTCACATGATCTTAGTACTATTATCTTAATTCATCTTCCCTTCCAATACTCTAAAAATGAATGTCTAGCAGCTTTGTAAACTAAAACTCCCTTCAAGTAGAAATCACGGGTAGTTGATATTAATTTTAGGGGGGAACGGGGTATCTGTACGTGTGTGTTTGTGTGTGAAAATAGTACGAGAGGATAATTGTTTTCCAATATAACTGATGCCTCAAAAATATTCATGATCATAATATGTTGCATTGAGGCTAATTTTACGTATCTGGATTTGAATGTTGAATAAATTTTGCTCCACACTATATACTGCAATTTATACAACATTAGAAAAGCAACACTTGATAGAGTCTAAGATCATTTGATAAAATAAAAGAATAAACCCAATGTAATCTCACAAGTGAGATTTAGGAAGGATCGAGTATGCACAGACCTTACCTTATCTTGTAGAGAGAGAGGGGTTGTTTCTGATATACCATCAAAAGAACAAAAACATGGACAAAGAGAAGCAGAAGTATGAAATTGACATAACAAACTTTGTTAGAATAGTAATACATATTTGTTCCAATTCCTAAAATGAGAAAATTAGTATACGAAGCAAGTTGTCTGCTGTTACATGTGTGACAAGTGCAATTCGGCAAAAATATGATCTTTTACCATGTGAACAAGAAAAAACAAGAGCTTATTCACTATCCATCGTGCCAAACTACAGATGCAAGATTTGCACAATATTATATATCAAGGGAGCTCATTCGAACCCCCTTCGATGGAAAACTAATTGTATATAGTGTTAAAGTCATTTTTATGTATGTGTAGTAGATGTTGGTATTCTAGCTTTCTCATTAGTGATAAGATAATTAGAATCTTGAGCTTTGAACTGAAATTTGTATAACATGAGTATAAATGTCTTTTTGGTCTTTCATTGGTACGACATTTTCCTATTGTTTATTGCCGGATTTTGTCTACTCCATGGCTTTGCAGTCCTCATCTTCAAACTGCCTTTTCCCAGTTCTTTGGAAGGGTGCCTGCTTGCTTGCAACTACCAAAAGTGATAAATAGATAAGACTTAGTTTCACTTTTTGCTTTTTGTTTTCATTTGCAAAGTGTCAGCATTTGAATATTGCAACAACTTTCTCCCAATTCAATTGCATTTTTCTTTGTTAGTTTGGTTGGTCCTTGGATCATCTCTATCATGTCAAATTATCAATTGCAACACAAAGTAAATTAATTTAAAAAAAAACAACTAGAATAGTAAAAATAGAATATGAGAGAATTCTAACTGCAATTCACTGCAGTGAAGAATGAAATAGAAAGCTTACGTAAAGAATGAAATAGAAAGATTACATAGTACAAAGTTGTTGTCACGTATATATATGTAAACTCTGCTTTAACTAACCAACACACCACTTACTAAGGTCTTTTTAACTTAGCTTAACAACTCACAATTAATACTAACTAACCAACTAACAAATTGACAACTGCTGCCAGTTCATGCCTGCTAACTGATCAACTAACTGCTGTAACTAACTAATGACTATATCCATTTTAAAATATTGTTTATAATCACTTGTTTCATGCTTGTGAGTAAATGTTCAATCTAGAGTATCATTCTATGATACTATTCGTTTTGGCCTCCTATGTATGTCGGGTTAATATTGGTAGATATTTAGCTCAATGCACTTATTTTTTGAACTGTTAAGTATAGGTTTCACACGTTAACTATTCTCTCCAGTTAGGACATGGAAATGGAACTCAATTGTCTGCAATGCAGTTATCTCTGACATTGTAACAAGATCGTATTCTCATACCTTACTTTTACTGATGAATTTAGTCATGCAAATCTAGCCTGTGATTAGGCCATTTTTTCATGCAGCCAATGCTTTTGCAACCATCACCTGGTATGGTCCCTTCCCGTACTTCACTTATGGGATTGTGCTGCTATGTTATTGTTCTTATTTTGCTCCAGTTTATTGTAGACTAATTTCTCTTATATATAAGTAAAGGATTGGTGTACCACTAATTTGTCTTTTTATGGCTACACCAATCCTTCATTTATATATAAGAGAAAATTATTATTATTATTATTATTATTCCTATTTTTACTATTACTATTACTATTATTATTATTATTATATTATTATTATTATTTTTATTTTTACTATTATTATTATTATTACTATTATTTTTTTACAATTACTATTAATACTATTATTATTATATTACTATTATTATTATTATTATTATTACTATTATTACTTTACTTTACTACTATATATAAGTGATGGTTGAGGTTACGACCAAGTGTATTTCTGTAATTTTAGTGATCCATATTATTATTATTTCTTTTTTTTACTATTATTATTATTATTATTATTATTATTATTTTTATAAAACAATAAAGAATAAAGAAGAAGAGTAGAGAGAATAGAGAAAATGATTCTTATTTCTTCTCTTGAGGGATGAGAGATTATCCTATTGTGAATACAATGAACAAAATCCATCTATTTATAGGAATAATTTACTCCTAGTCTGAGTAAAATACGGATGCTTCAAATCCTAATAGATATCAAAGTAGATCTTGATAGACATTCACTATAATGTAAATACATTTATAACACTCCCCCTTGAATGTCTAATTGGTAGATAATGTGCCTCGTTAAAACCTTACTAGAAAAAACCCAGTAGAAAAAAAATCTAGTGAAGGAAAAAGAGTACACATCTCTAATAATACGCATTTCGGCTGCCTTATTAAAAACCTTACAAGAAAAATATAGTGGGACAAAACCTCGTAAGATAAAAAGAGTACAACGCGTATTAACTCCCCCTAATGAGAACATCCTTGACCTTTGCATCTCGATCTTGTGTAGCATTTTCTTGAAAGTTGTAATTGGAGAATATTTGGTGAATAAATCAGTCACATTGTCAGTTGAACGAATCTATTGCACGTTAATATCATTATTCTTTTGTAACTCATGTATGTAGAAAAGCCTTGGCAAAATGTGCTTCGTTCTATCTCCATTTATGATCCTCCCTTAAGATGTGCTATGTATGCTGAATTATCTCTATATAAAATTGTGGGTAGATTGTCATATTTCACACCACATTTTTCTTGAATGAGATGTATCATGGAACTCAACCATACACATTCTCGGCTTGCTTTATGAATAGCTATTATCTCAGCATAATTTGATGAAGTGGCTATGATAGATTGCTTTGTATATCTCCAAGATATGGCAGTACCACCACATATGAACACATAGCCTATTTGAGACCGAGCTTTATGCGGGTTAGATAAGTACCCAACATCAGCATGACCAATAAGATCGGGACTGCAATCTTGAGAATAAAACAAGCTCATGTGTCTTATCCCATTTTGATGTCTCATAGTAGGAGCAGAAATATACCTTGCTAACAAATTAACTGAAAAGGCTATTAGCCTTATAGTATTTGTAAGGTACATGAGTGCATCAATTGCACTAAGATATGGTATTTCATAACTAATCTAATTCGATATATTTCAAATTTCAGCAAATAATCTATTGCTTTGAAAACTCTCCAAGAGTTCCAATAATGTTCAAGCAATAAGCTTATACAATATAAGGATTATCAATAAGTTTCCTAGAAACTTTTATATTTTGAATCCTTAAAGAAGTTTTCATACAAATTATGTCAAAGTGACAATATTCAACACTTTATGTGTGACATCTTCAAGTGTCTGGATTGTAAATCAAATAAGTTTTCCTTACCAGGATGCATCCTTTTATGTCACTTGATAAATGTTTCTATGTCAGCATGCCTAAATTAACATAGAATTAAGATCCTCGTAATCTTTCACCATATTGCGCTAATATTGTGATAAAGATATTGATGATATATCATTTAGTATCAGTTTACAATGCGACATAACATTTTGAGATCTCATCACTTCATTATTTTTAGGTACATGAACCTCTCATAAGGTTTCATGAAGTGTTATATCGTAGGCTCTTCAAGATCTCATTGCCTTCTTATTATGATTATTTTCTCCTTATTTTTCAAGGACTATTTCATTTGGAACTGATTAGTCTACCACGCTTCACGCATACATAGACTTTGTCCTTTAGGAACACAAAATAAGAGCACTTGCGCTTAATATGAGATGCTTTCGGCATTTGACTTAAATTATCTTTTGGATGAGGATCTGGTGATAATTCCTAACATATTTCATAGCGCTTATAATCTCCCCCTTATGTTAGAAAAACTAACATACATCCTCTACTTCTTTTAGGAATTCATCTTTGTGCATTATGGTATATTCATTAATCGTATACCGCACATCAAAATTATTAGATGGAATAATTGGTTCCCGACATTGAACCAATTGAGGGGGAAGAAATAATCATAATTTATTGGTCTAATGCATACAAGTGTTATTGTATTCAAAATATCATATTTCAGACCAACACATGAAGCTTTGTTCTCATTAGTGATAGTTTAGCTGAATTAAATGCTAAAATATCATCATCAAGATAACTTTATTGATTGCACAATTTGAAAATTATGTTCTTAACTCAATTTTATTGAGCAAGCAACTTTATGAATGTCAAACTGTAAGTTGACAATGAATGTACATGTGATCATCTCATTGATGCATCTTTTCAACATATCACATGATAGGTGAACGGACCCTTATTCACCTTTTATAATTTTTAGATTTGAAGGGATCCAATCCTAATATTAGTTGGTCCAACCAACTTATCATGAGAACAAACGACATAAATAATTCTTGAAGAATCTGCTAGTTCCTCAATACATACACATCTTCGAGATGTCACAATCGATCATATCAATTTATGAACTTTTATTCTAGTAAACTCTATGTTTACCATGACATGTACTTTTTCTTTAGTAAATTTCAGATTTACTATTACATAAATAAATTTCAGATTTACTACTTCAGAAGTAGATTTCAAATTATTCAACCTCTTTTGGAGGTGAGTTGTGATACAATCATAGTCAAGTGCACGTTTGCATTAATAAGTTTCTCATTCCCTAGGAATGGAATATAATCGTGCCTTAAGCCTATCAAATTATGATAGCTTATAACCTCTTTCAAGATTTTTCTACTTCAGAAGCAAGTCGAGGCATACATATGATGTAGAGAATTTTTTTTCTCTAGCATATCTTCATATAAGAGTGTAAAAATATCATCACTTTTGATGATCATTATCATATTGTATCTCCACGCGTTTATTCATGCATTCAGTCACTTGTCTTCTTTCAGACATATTATGCACTGCTACCACATACACCTCAAGAATGAAGTAAGTTGTCATATTTCAGACTTATCATATATTGCTACCACATTCACTTCATGAAATGGAGCATATTCAATGGGTCAAATTTCATATCTTTTCATCAAACACCCATTATTTTGCCTTAGCTATCACAATATCATTAATATGGTGTATTGAGATTCAAACTCAATATTTGATCCATATAAAGGCGTCTTAGGCATGAATCGATGAGACTTGAACCCAACATATTATCATTCTTTTTGATAATATTATTATTGAGGAATAAATTTAAAATATAAATGGTTCCAAACCAATTATTTTTTTTTCAAATTCAATAATAATTATATTAGTAGTAGCAAAAGAACGATAACATAAGGAATTACTAACCTTGAAATCCTTCAGATTTACAATATCACCTTATTTTGCAGAGTTTCGTGTGAATAGATCTCAATTGGTAAGAGACTTCGTACAGATCTCAATTGGTAAGAGACTTCATGGTGATAACGTGTATAAAACAAGAAAGAATAAAGAAGAAGAGTAGAGAGAATAGAGAGAGTGATTCTTATTTCTTCTCTTAAGAGATGAGAGATTATCCCATTGTGAATACAATAAACAAAATCCCTCTATTTATAGGAGAAATTTACTCCTAGTCTGAGTAAAAGATGAATGCTTCAAATCCTAATAGATATCAAAGTAGATCTTGATAGATCTTGATAAAAATTCACTATAATGTAAATAAATTTATAACAATTATTATTATTATTATTATTACTTACTTACTTTACTACTATATATAAGTGAAGGTTGGGGTGACTGCCAAGGGTATTTCGATAATTTTAGTAACCCCTTTTTTATTATTATTATTATTACTTTTTTTTACTATTACTATTGCTATTATTATTATTATTACTACTACTACTACTACTTTACTACTATATATAAGTGAAGGTTGGGGTGACTGCCAAGGGTATTTCGGTAACTTTAGTGGCCCATATTATTATTATTATTATTATTAATTTTCTTACTATTACTACTACTATTATTATTATTACTACATATTATTATTATTATTATTATTATTATTATTATTATTCTTACTATTATCACTATTATTTCTTTACTTTGCTACCATATATAAGTAAATGTTGGGGTGACTTAATTTTATGGTGCAATAAGTGAACGTTGGAGTGACTACCCAGGGTATTTTGATAATTTTAGTCACCCCAACCTTCACTTATATATAATAGTAATATCTTTTTGTTCCTTGTTAAATGACTATCAAGGGTATTTCAGTAATTTTATGGTGCAGTAAGTGAAGGTTGGGGTGACTACCAAGTGTATTTCGATAATTTTAGTCATCCCAACCTTCACTTATATATAGCAGTAAATAAAATGGTCACACATGCATATTACTTTTTCCTTATATTTATTAGTTTTGTACTCATGTATTATTTTAATAATATTTTTATTTAAACCTTTGTAACTGTTATACATGGTAGTATTTTTTTATAAAAATCTTTTTGTTCCTTATTAAATGACTATCAAGGGTATTTCGATAATTTCAGGGTGCAATGAAATGGTTACACATGCATATTGCTTTTTCCTTATATTTATTAGTTTTTTCCTCATTTTTATGGTGAGCTAAAATGATTACACATGCATATTGCTTTTTTCTTATCTTTATTAGTTATGTCCTCATTTATTATTTTAATAATATTCTTATTTAGACCTTTGTAATTGAATTATACATGGTAGTAATTTTTTATAAATATCTTTTGGGTCCTTATTAAATTAATTATTTTTATACCACAAGGGTATTTTGGTAATTTTATGGTGCAATAAAATGGTTACACACACATATTACTTTTTTCTTATATTTATTCGTTTTGTTCTCATTTTTATGATGCAATAAAATGGATACTACTTTTTTCTTATATTTATTAGTTTTGTTTTCATGTATTATTTTAATAATATTTTTATTTAGACCTTTGTAATTGAATTGTACATGATAGTAATTTTTTATAAATATATTTTTGTTCCTTATTAAATGACTACCAAGGGTATTTCAGTAATTTTATGATGCAATAAATATTTTGGAATCGATTTATGTCTCCTCGACTTGTATATTTGAAACTTTCAAATGAGACGTGCATTATGTACTATTTCAGGAATGTCCAAACGAAAGACGTGTCGCCAACTGTAGTTGCAACATCTAGCTAGATTTTTATCCACTTATATAATCACTTTTGTATTGGTTGACCAGTCTAGCAAGCTCAATTTTGTTCCACACTGAATGTATATATTATGTTAACATCGGTTCATTGTACTATATTTCTTTTTTTTTACTCATATACTAGACAATTAAAAACATTAGGAAATAATCTTCCCCAAAGTTGAATATTTTTTTCACATTAGTGTTGCCAAAATGCTCGTGTCTTGCACGGGCACATGTATCTAATTTAAAAGAAAAGACAAGTAGCCATTCTGTTCTTTCTACCCAAAAGTTGCCTTAAAATAGCTTCCCGATAATACATTAGAGATACCAGCAATGTTTAGTAGCACTAATCCAGTTGGTTGAATGAAAAGAGTTGTCCATTTAAATGCATAAAGCTTTGTGTAATGCCCCGAATCGGTACCCAAAATCCTACATAGTGCTCATGATTCCGAAGGACCACAAGCTAACCCATGACTGATATCTGTACCTGAATACTGTATAACATCATGTAAAATGCAAAAATAATAGACTGAAACATGCCATAAGGTTCAAAACGGATAAAACATAATATCTGAGAGTACAGTATATCAATACCAAAATATGAACTGAAATAAACTGTCTGAACATACTGTGGTTTGAAAAGCCTATAACTGACTGAACTGTCTGAATAAGGAGTTGATGAGATATGTCCCTAACTAACTCCATCTACTGAAAGCTAAACTAAAATAATAAAATAAATAATAATACCGTCCTCGAATGATGAGGACTCACTGCTAAATCTGGCTGCTGAAATTTGGATTGCTACTGATGCTCTGGAACTTGTGCTTCTGGAACTATGGTATACAACACCATAGCACAAATGCGTTAGTACGATTGAATGTACTGGTATGCATGTGAGGTAGGCTGAATGCAGAGGGTTCAAATGTATGAATAATGCTAACTGACTATATAACATGAACGTGAGAATACATGAATGAATAAATGATTGTAACTGAATTCGTAATGATACTAACTACTGAGTCTGAATACTGATAACATGAGTTACTAATAACTGATACTGAGTGACTGTATCTGAGAGTATAGGTTCTGATGGAACTAGCTGAGTTTCGTACTATTCTGAGTTGACTATATTTGATAATCCTGAATTCTGTAAAACTATCTAAGTTCTATTATTGAGACTGAGACTGAAACTATAACTTTGGGAAATAGTCATCTAATTAACATGCCCCAAATAACGTAATATAGCTGAGTTGAGGTCTAACCTATAACCCCAATTGGAAGGGTGTCAATACCGCACCACCGGTAAGGACAAGCTGTGAGTGACCCTCAACTGACAGGTACTCAAATGAGAACAGTGGGAATCCTCAACTGGCAGATAAGCCACCTCATCAACCCTCAACTGGCAGGTTAGATATCTCAACCTATGCTGGTTACGTAGTTCTGGAACTCAAGGATTGCTTCTAAGAATCACACCCTTTACTGGCAGGTGAGTTCCCATCCTTGGGTTCACTCGGTGCTAATTTCTACTCCCATCTGAATAGATACTGAACATGATTAACTGAGCTGAATTGGACTGAGTTAACTGAGTTCTGTTAACTGATGGAATACTATTGAGATTACTGAATTACTGAGATTTCCTGAGTCACATGACTGACTGAGTTCTATTAACCGTGGCTTAACTGAGAGTATCGTGAAAACATAACATTGGCTCTAGGCACATAGTTAAGTTGTCGGGTACAAGTACCCCCAGGACTCGATAGAAGGAAACTGATAAGGCAAGATGTTCTTGAATACATAACCAACATCAACAATCCACAATTTAATAAGTTGGGGATTTCATGAAGAACATGGTTATCATAAACTTGTACATGGTAGGACTGCGTATAATAAGTATCATAATTTCATACTCTAACATCATTAGCATTCCAAAAAATATCTACATTGCACATCAATAACATGGGAGTCATTTGAACATAAGGGTAAGACATGCATTTATCATATGGGTTACAATTGAGATATAATACACAATTTCTGTCCTCTTAGGCATTTTATCAAACACCTTACATGCACAACTTAGGCATGAAAAATTCATGGTAACGTAGTTTTATGAAAAACACGTAAAGATTCCAACTTGGGAATCATACAACAAGATAAAAATGGTTACAAAATAACCCACAACATAAACATAATTTATAATTTGAAATAGGGTTCTTGAGCTTTATGGATGAAAGGAATCCATAAATCAACACTATGCATACCTTGGATAGAAGATTCTTGAAAACAAATGGTGAAATTCTTGAAATTGGATCCTCAATTGGAAACCCTAAGCTTATTCTTGATGGATTTGAGAGAGAATCCACTATAATTTGGGTGAAATAGGGCCGAATTATGTGTTTGTGACTTATATAAGGGTAGGAAATTGACCCTTTTCCTCTTGAGGACGTGGTCATTTAATGACTAAAAATTGGGTGTCGATGCTACAAGCAATGTGGCGTGTTGATGGCTGCGATATGATACTCGATGCGTCGCGCCATGATTGCATTGAGCCTCAGAAGTTTTGGCTCTAGCAGCCTGTGCAAATGTTGACAAACGCGATTGGCGATGCGGTGTGTCAAGATCGCGTTGGTCCATTATTTTGGGACTCTGAAAATGATCTAAACATGTTCTAAAAAATCCAAAACTTATCCGGGAACACCTATTGACCTTGCTGATCATGAATTAATGAGAATACGAGCCATTGAAGGACATTAAGATGGTGAGATGATATTGCCAACTTTCGAAGGCCAAAATATGCTAAGTCTGGGAACTGGGAACTTGGTTAGAATTTTCTAAGTCTGGGACCCCTTGAAAAGCTTAAAGGACTGAATTAAGATTACAAGTTTCGCGGGGTCTTAGAATATCTCCCCCTTAAGAACATTCATCCTTAAATGAGGCTGACTGAGAGGGGAGAAGAGATAAACTGACGTACATACTGAACATGAGCAACTGAAATATGATTCCATGACTGATAATTGAATACACCATTTGAGCATGCATATCTGATGCATGTGTAACTGATTCATGAATGCATAACTAAGTGTTCTGATGAACTGAGTTTCTCACAATGAGAATGCATATCTGATGCATGATTATATAACTGAACCGATACATGAATTCATGACTGAATATCCAATGGTATTTAATACCAAGTTTATGATGAAATTATGAAAATGAACTGGATACCAAGTTGTAACTGAAATCTGAACATGAAACTTAAAAGCTTAAGGAGAACTGTTACCTTGAGATAGATCTGAGTTAGCGGAAAAGAGGTGAGGGTACTTGGTTCACATGCCTGCTTCTGCTTCCCACTTGTTAAGAATTCGTGACCTACTAATTATCTTATTTTCTCCAAACTGTTGCTTATCGATGGAACGGGTTGCCTGACGTGTTCCAAGGAAACGGTAAAACAGAAAGTAAAGAACACAATGATTTTTACGTGGAAAACACCAGGCTAAAAAAGGTGTAAAAAACCACGACCTATACCTCTATAGGATTTAACCCCAACTTCACTAAATAACTCTGAGACTCAACAATGACTGATTACCAAACTCTTGTAACCAACAAATAGGATTATGAACTCTAATCCCTATAACTCAACAACTAGGAATTATAAACTCTAATTTCTAACTACACACGCACCTCCCAAGGTATGCTTTTCCAAAGTCTCTGAGTTTTCCCCAACTCAAAGACTAGCTCCTAATTTAGTTTATAACACACTGAAACTAATATTACATCAATAGTTCAAACACAATAAACAACTCTAAAAATCAACGCTAAAACTCTTAGCTGAATTCTATACTTAGGACCAGATTCTTTAATGTGTTTCCTCAGTGATTGAGTAGAACTTCGTGAAGTCAATCTGTCAATTGTGCTTTTCTGTTTTGTAAGTGCGTGAATTATTCTGACTGATGCATCTTCTATTTAAGCACAGCTCTTCAAAGAGTCATTCTTTATTTCAAACTCCTACTTTAATTAGAACTCTCATTGTATAGAGTTCTACTTCAAGTGAGACTCTTTATTTAATTTCAACTCTTGTTTCCTTAGTGTTGTAGTAAAACTCTAACTCTTTTAAATCAGCACATGTTTATTTATCAGAATCTTTCTCCTCCCACACATAGGACTCTTCAAGATATACTCAGAAGTGAAACTCCTTCTTCACGTAGGACTCCTTTTTCAACTCAAATTGCTTTCCCTTATCATTACGTGTTTGAATCAAATTCAACTTATTATATTCCCCACATGATCAGTAGCTTGAGTATATAAGAATTAGGCTTGCTTATTCGATCTTGTATTTAAGTAATCTTGTCTGCATCTATCAGTGAAACTAGAAATCTACTTTCATATACGTGGACGAACTCAAGTAACATGTTTCATTCATGTGTCAGTTTGTCAATCATCAAAACTACATAGTACCCAACATCATGTCCTCAATAATCTGAAGCAGCTCTGTGTTATACCTAATCACCTCCCTCCAATATTTCTTTGGCCTACCTCTACTCCTCCTAAAACCATCCAAAGCTAGCCTCTCACACCTCCAAATTGGGGCATCTATGCTCCTCCTCATCACATGCCCAAACCAACTCAACCTTCCTTTTCGCATCTTGTCCTCTACCGAGGACACTCCCACCTTCTCCCAAATAACATCGTTCCTAACTTTATCCCCTCAAGTAAGGTCATACATCCAACGCAACATTCTCATTTCTGCTAGCTTCAATCTTTGAATATGAGCATTCTTGACTGTCCAACACTCCGCTCCATACAACATGGCCGTACGGACTACTACTCTGTAGAATTTGCCTTTAATCTTAAGGGTTACCTTCTTATCACACAACACTCTTGAGGCGAGCCTCCACTTCATCCAATTTGTTCCAATACATTTAGAGACATCCTCATCAGTCTCGTCATTTTCCTGAATCATAGATCTCAGATACTTAAAACTATCCTTCTTACAAACATCCTGAGAATCCAACCTCACCACCATACCGTCCTCTTGACTCGAGTCTCTAAACTTGCATTCCAAATACTCTGTCTTGGACCTACTCAACCTGAACCCCTTAGATTCCAGGGTTTGCCTCCAAACCTCTAATTTCTCATTCACTCCCCCTCCCCCCCACGTCTCATCAATTAGCACTACATTGTCCGCAAATAACATACACCACGGCACCTCACCTTGAATACTCCGTGTCAACACGTCCATCACCAGTGTAAGGGGTTCAGATGACCCTGACCATAGTGTAGATCCACCACTGATTGTTATAGCTGTATTATGAAATTAATCACTTTCTTTGTTGTAATTGCTACCGGTAATTGCTGATTTCTATGAAATTTGATGGAAATTTGTTTTTTTATAAATATTTCCATCTATTTTGATGGAAGTTTTGTTTGCTGGGTTTTTCCCCGAATTCATGTTTGTTTTTTCCCCTAACACAAAGGTAAAAGAGAAAGGAGTTTTCTAGGATTGATAGTGTCATCATGTCGTGAGAATATGAATGCCTTTGTTCAAATACTCCCACAGTACCGGGAGTCCACTAAAATGCATTAAAAATTTTAAATTTCCTTAAAGAAAAACTTATATCAAGAGAAAATCATAAATTAGATTGTGCTCTCCTTAGTCTCTTTGATTGTCAAGAAGGTGTCAGATCCTGTTCACATGATCTTAGTACTATTATCTTAATTCATCTTCCCTTCCAATACTCTAAAAATGAATGTCTAGCAGCTTTGTAAACTAAGACTCCCTTCAAGTAGAAATCACGGGTAGTTGATAATAATTTCAGGGGGGAAGGGGGTATCTGTACGTGTGTGTTTGTGTGTGAAAATAGTATGAGAGGATAATTGTTTTCCAATATAACTGATGCCTCAAAAATATTCATGATCATAATATGTTGCATTGAGGCTAATTTTACGTATCTGGATTTGAATGTTGAATAAATTTTGCTCCACACTGTATACTGCAATTTATACAACATTAGAAAAGCAACACTTGATAGAGTCTAAGATCATTTGATAAAATAAAAGAATATACCCAATGTAATCTCACAAGTGAGATTTAGGAAGGATCGAGTATGCACAGACTTTACCTTATCTTGTAGAGAGAGAGGGGTTGTTTCTGATATACCATCAAAAGAACAAAAACATGGACAAAGAGAAACAGAAGTATGAAATTGACATAACGAACTTTGTTAGAATAGTAATACATATTTTTTCCAATTCCTAAAATGAGAAAATTAGTATACGAAGCAAGTTGTCTGCTGTTACATGTGTGACAAGTGCAATTCGGCAAGAATATGATCTTTTACCATGTGAACAAGAAAAAACAAGAGCTTATTCACTATCCATCGTGCCAAACTACAGATGCAAGATTTGCACAATATTATATATCAAGGGAGCTCATTCGAACCCCCTTCGATGGAAAACTAATTGTATATAGTGTTAAAGTCATTTTTATGTATGTGTAGTAGATGTTGGTATTCTAGCTTTCTCATTAGTGATAAGATAATTAGAATCTTGAGCTTTGAACTGAAATTTGTATAGCATGAGTATAAATGTCTTTTTGGTCTTTCATTGGTACGACATTTTCCTATTGTTTATTGCCGGATTTTGTCTACTCCATGGCTTTGCAGTCCTCATCTTCAAACTGCCTTTTTCCAGTTCTTTGGAAGGGTGCCTGCTTGCTTGCAACTACCGAAAGTGATAAATAGATAAGACTTAGTTTCACTTTTTGCTTTTTGTTTTCATTTGCAAAGTGTCAGCATTTGAATATTGCAACAACTTTCTCCCAATTCAATTGCATTTTTCTTTGTTAGTTTGGTTGGTCCTTGGATCATCTCTAGCATGTCAAATTATCAATTGCAACACAAAGTAAATTAATTTAAAAAAAACAACTAGAATAGTAAAAATAGAATATGAGAGAATTCTAACTGCAATTCACTGCAGTGAAGAATGAAATAGAAAGTTTACGTAAAGAATGAAATAGAAAGATTACATAGTACAAAGTTGTTGTCACGTATATATATGTAAACTCTGCTTTAACTAACCAACACACCACTTACTAAGGTCTTTTTAACTTAGCTTAACAACTCACAATTAATACTAACTAACCAACTAACAAATTGACAACTGCTGCCAGTTCATGCCTGCTAACTGATCAACTAACTACTGTAACTAACTAATGACTATATCCATTTTAAAATATTGTTTATAATCACTTGTTGCATGCTTGTGAGTAAATTTTCAATCTAGAGTATCATTCTATGATACTATTCGTTTTGGCCTCCCATGTATGTCGGGTTAATATTGGTAGATATTTAGCTCAGTGCACTTATTTTTTGAACTGTTAAATATAGGTTTCACACGTTAACTATTCTCTCCAGTTAGGACATGGAAATGGAACTCAATTGTCTGCAATGCAGTTATCTCTGACATTGTAACAAGATCGTATTTATGGCTACATAAATTTATGGTGTACCACTAATTTGTCTTTTTATGGCTACACCAATCCTTCATTTATATATAAGAGAAAATTATTATTATTATTATTATTCCTTTTTTTACTATTACTATTACTATTATTATTATTATATTATTATTATTATTATTTTTATTTTTACTATTATTATTATTATTACTATTATTTTTTTTACAATTACTATTAATACTATTATTATATTATTATTATTATTATTATTATTATTACTATTATTACTTTACTTTACTACTATATATAAGTGATGGTTGAGGTTACAACCAAGTGTATTTCTGTAATTTTAGTGATCCATATTATTATTATTTCTTTTTTTTTACTATTACTATTATTATTATTATTATTATTATTATTATTATTATTGTTATAAAACAATAAAGAATAAAGAAGAAGAGTAGAGAGAATAGAGAAAGTGATTCTTATTTCTTCTCTTGAGGGATGAGAGATTATCCTATTGTGAATACAATGAACAAAATCCATCTATTTATAGGAAAAATTTACTCCTAGTCTGAGTAAAAGACGGATGCTTCAAATCCTAATAGATATCAAAGTAGACTTGATAGACATTCACTCTAATGTAAATACATTTATAACACTCTCCCTTGAATGTCTAATTGGTAGATAATGTGCCTCGTTAAAACCTTACTAGAAAAAACCCAGTTGGAAAAAAATCTAGTGAAGGAAAAAGAGTACACATCTCTAATAATATGCATTTCGGCTGCCTTATTAAAAACCTTACAAGGAAAATCCAGTGGGACAAAACCTCGTAAGATAAAAAGAGTACAACGCGTATTAACTCCCCCTAATGAGAACATCCTTGACCTTTGCATCTCGATCTTGTGTAGCATTTTCTTGAAAGTTGTAATTGGAGAATATTTGGTGAATAAATCAGTCACATTGTCAGTTGAACGAATCTGTTGCACGTTAATATCATTATTCTTTTGTAACTCATGTATGTAGAAAAGCCTTGGCAAAATGTGCTTCGTTCTATCTCCATTTATGATCCTCCCTTAAGATGTGCTATGTATGCTGAATTATCTCTGTATAAAATTGTGGGTAGATTGTCATATTTCACACCACATTTTTCTTGAATGAGATGTATCACGGACCTCAACCATACACATTCTCGGCTTGCTTTATGAATAGCTATTATCTCAGCATAATTTGATGAAGTAGCTATGATAGACTGCTTTGTATATCTCCAAGATATGGCAGTACCACCACATATGAAAACATAGCCTATTTGAGACCGAGCTTTATGTGGGTCAGATAAGTACCCTACATCAGCATGACCAATAAGATCGGGACTGCAATCTTGAGAATAAAACAAGCTCATGTGTCTTATCCCATTTTGATGTCTCATAGTAGGAGCAGAAATATACCTTGCTAACAAATTAACTGAAAAGGCTATTAGCCTTGTAGTATTTGTAAGGTAGATGAGTGCATCAATTGCACTAAGATATGGTATTTCATAACTAATCTAATTCGATATATTTCAAATTTCAGCAAATAATCTATTGCTTTGAAAACTCTCCAAGAGTTCCAATAATGTTCAAGCAATAAGCTTATACAATATAAGGATTATCAATAAGTTTCCTAGAAACTTTTATAGTTTGAATCCTTAAAGAAGTTTTCATACAAATTGTGTCAAAGTGACAATATTCAGCATTTTATGTGTGACATATTCAAGTGTCTGGACTGTAAATCAAATAAGTTTTCCTTACCAGGATGCATCCTTTTATGTCACTTGATAAATGTTTCTATGTCAGCATGCCTAAATTAACATAGAATTAAGATCCTCGTAATCTTTCACCATATTGCGCTAATATTGTGATAAAGATATTGATGATATATCATTTAGTATCAGTTTACAATGCAGCATAACATTTTGAGATCTCATCACTTCATTATGTTTAGGTACATGAACCTCTCATAAGGTTTCATGAAGTGTTATATCGTAGGCTCTTCAAGAGCTCATTGCCTTCTTATTATGATTATTTTCTCCTTATTTTTCAAGGACTATTTCATTTGGAACCGATTAGTCTACCACGCTTCACGCATACATAGACTTTGTCCTTTAGGAACACAAAATAAGAGCACTTGTGCTTAATATGAGATGCTTTCGGCATTTGACTTATATTATCTTTTGGATGAGGATCTGGTGATAATTCCTAACATATTTCATAGCGCTTATAATCTCCCCCTTATGTTAGAAAAACTAACATACATCCTCTACTTCTTTTAGGAATTCATCTTTGTGCATTATGGTATATTCATTAATCGTATACCGCACATCAAAATTATTAGATGGAATAATTGGTTCCCGACATTGAACCAATTGAGGGGGAAGAAATAATCATAATTTATTGGTCTAATGCATACAAGTGTTATTGTATTCAAAATATCATATTTCAGACCAACACATGAAGCTTTGTTCTCATTAGCGATAGTTTAGCTATTTATCGAAGGAATTCAATGCTAAAATATCATCATCAAGATAACTTTATTGATTGCACAATTTGAAAATTATGTTCTTAACTCAATTTTATTGAGCAAACAACTTTATGAATGTCAAACTGCAAGTTGACAATGAATGTACATGTGATCATCTTATTGATGCATCTTTTCAACATATCACATAATAGGTGAACGGACCCTTATTCACCTTTTATAATTTTTAGATTTGAAGGGATCCAATCCTAATATTAGTTGGTCCAACCAACTTATCATGAGAACAAATGACATAAATAATTCTTGAAGAATCTTCTAGTTCCTCAATACATACATATCTTCGAGATGTCACAATCGATCATATCAATTTATGAACTTTTATTCTAGTAAACTCCATGTTTACCATGACATGTACTTTTTCTTTAGTAAATTTCAGATTTACTATTACATAAATAAATTTCAGATTTACTACTTCAGAAGTAGATTTCAAAATTATTCAACCTCTTTTGGAGGTGAGTTGTGATACAATCATAGTCAAGTGCACGTTTGCATTAATAAGTTTCTCATTCCCTAGGAATGGAATATAATCGTGCCTTAAGCCTATCAAATTATGATAGCTTATAACCTCTTTCAAGATTTTTGATGATCATTATCATATTGTCTCTCCACGCGTTTATTCATGCATTCAGTCACTTGTCTTCTTTCAGACATATTATGCACTGCTACCACATACACCTCAAGAATGAAGTAAGTTGTCATGTTTCAGACTTATCATATATTGCTACCACATTCACTTCATGAAATGGAACATATTCAATGGGTCAAATTTCATAACTTTTCATCAAACACCCATTATTTTGCCTTAGCTATCAAAATATCATTAATATGGTGTATTGAGATTCAAACTCAATATTTGATCCATATAAAGGCGTCTTAGGCATGAATCAATGAGACGTGAACCCAACATATTATCATTTTTTTTGATAATATTATTATTGAGGAATAAATTTAAAATATAAATGGTTCCAAACCAATTATTTTTTTTTCAAATTCAATAATAATTATATTAGTAGTAGCAAAAGAACGATAACATAAAGAATTACTAACCTTGAAATCCTTCAGATTTATAATATCACCTTATTTTGCAGAGTTTCGTGTGAATAGATCTCAATTGGTAAGAGACTTCATACAGATCTCAATTGGTAAGATACTTCATGGTGATAACGTGTATAAAACAAGAAAGAATAAAGAAGAAGAGTAGAGAGAATAGAGAGAGTGATTCTTACTTCTTCTCTTAAGAGATGAGAGATTATCCAATTGTGAATACAATAAACAAAATCCCTCTATTTATAGGAGAAATTTACTCCTAGTCTGAGTAAAAGATGAATGCTTCAAATCCTAATAGATATCAAAGTAGATCTTGATAGATCTTGATAGAAATTCACTATAATGTAAATACATTTATAACAATTATTATTATTATTATTACTTACTTACTTTACTACTATATATAAGTGAAGGTTGGGGTGACTGCCAAGGGTATTTCAATAATTTTAGTAACTCCTTTTTTATTATTATTATTATTACTTTTTTTTACTATTACTATTGCTATTATTATTATTATTACTACTACTACTACTACTTTACTACTATATATAAGTGAAGGTTGGGGTGACTGCCAAGGGTATTTCGGTAACTTTAGTGGCCCATATTATTATTATTATTATTAATTTTTTTTACTATTACTACTACTATTATTATTATTACTACATATTATTATTATTATTATTATTATTATTATTATTATTATTACTATTATCACTATTATTTCTTTACTTTGCTACCATATATAAGTGAATATTGGGGTGACTTAATTTTATGGTGCAATAAGTGAACGTTGGAGTGACTACCAAGGGTATTTTGATAATTTTAGTCACCCCAACCTTCACTTATATATAATAGTAATATCTTTTTGTTCCTTGTTAAATGACTATCAAGGGTATTTCAGTAATTTTATGGTGCAGTAAGTGAAGGTTGGGGTGACTACCAAGTGTATTTCGATAATTTTAGTCATCCCAACCTTCACTTATATATAACAGTAAATAAAATGGTCACATATGCATATTACTTTTTCCATATATTTATTAGTTTTATCCTTATGTATTATTTTAATAATATTTTTATTTAAACCTTTGTAACTGTTATACATGGTAGTATTTTTTTATAAAAACCTTTTTGTTCCTTATTAAATGACTATCAAGGGTATTTCGATAATTTCAGGGTGCAATGAAATGGTTACACATGCATATTGCTTTTTCCTTATATTTATTAGTTTTTTCCTCATTTTTATGTTGGGCTAAAATGATTACACATGCATATTGCTTTTTTCTTATATTTATTAGTTATGTCCTCATTTATTATTTTAATAATATTCTTATTTAGACCTTTGTAATTGAATTATACATGGTAGTAATTTTTTATAAATATCTTTTGGGTCCTTATTAAATTAATTATTTTTATACCACAAGGGTATTTTGGTAATTTTATGGTGCAATAAAATGGTTACACACACATATTACTTTTTTCTTATATTTATTCGTTTTGTTCTCATTTTTATGATGCAATAAAATGGATACTACTTTTTTCTTATATTTATTAGTTTTGTCTTCATGTATTATTTTAATAATATTTTTATTTAGACCTTTGTAATTGAATTATACATGATAGTAATTTTTTATAAATATATATTTGTTCCTTATTAAATGACTACCAAGGGTATTTCAGTAATTTTATGATGCAATAAATATTTTGGAATCGATTTATGTCTCCTCGACTTGTATATTTGAAACTTTCAAATGAGACGTGCATCATGTACTATTTCAGGAATGTCCAAACGAAAGACGTGTCGCCAACTGTAGTTGCAACATCTAGCTAGATTTTTATCCACTTATATAATCACTTTTGTATTGGTTGGACCAGTCTAGCAAGCTCAATTTTGTTCCACACTGAATGTATATATTATGTTAACATCGGTTCATTGTACTATATTTCTTTTTTTTACTCATATACTAGTGATAACGCTCAATCTACAGCTTTTGTAGGAGTGTAAAGCAGTCGTTAGCAAATATAGAACCCAACCTGGGTTGGGTATCGATTCCACAGGGAATAGCTTGGCCAACAAGTAAGCCAAATTACTAAACTTTTAGTACAAGTCTCGTAAGAAGGGGGGGTTATGATGTGTAACCAAAACAATAAAGTAAAAGCTGAAAATAGCATAGTAAAAAGAAAAGGATTGTTACGTAAGTTGTAAACAATGAGAATTGAAGCGTTGGGGTTATGTCCACCTCCTGAGTTATACGTCTCTATTGATTATGAGTGTGTAGAATTCCGACGTGCATGTGCTTATAGAGAATTGTATTCGATGGTAAATCCAGGCGTCTTTCGACCTATTCGAGGATTATTTCACTTTAACTCTTTCGAGCTTAAAGCATGTCTAACGGTACGAATTCTCCAAGAGGTTAATCCAGTTACGGTACTAACTGTTTAATAGGGAATTTAGGACGTGACCCTACTACCTTGACACTATCTCTTTTCCAGACAAATAACCTTTCTTTCGAACAAGTTAAATGTTATACTGGCGTATTCTTGCGTTTGCAACCTCAAAGAATGTAGATTAAGATGAAGAGAATAATGATATAAGCAGCATACGTGTCACGAACTCACAAGCTCATAGTAGTAGGTAGTATCTCAATTGGCTTACATAACCCCAACAGAGAAGTTTAGTTACCCATGAATGCGAAGGAGATCACGATTGACATTGTTGTTATACCACAAGATTGATTAATTTCATGTAGCACAAATGGTAGGCGTTTAGGCGTGAATTCCTAGGCAAAGTAACGATTCTCTTGTTGCGGAAATTAAGAATAAATGAATAGAAGAAGAAAAATAGAATTAATGGAAGAATTTGGAATTGAGAAGTAGAATGTATCTCTCCACTAAGGGAGGAATGAATAAAAATCTCTATCAAGATAGGGTATTTATAATACCCATATCCTATTCCTACTAAGCTAATGAAATACTTAACCAAATTGTACTAGGTTAATGTAACATTATCCAAATCCAAATAAACTAATGAAATACTTAACCCAATTGTACTAGGTTAATGTATTATTATCCTAATCCACATAAGTTACTGCAAGTCCCCAAAGTCTTCAGAAATGCTGTTTTAGCCCGGGACAGATTTTCCATGTATCAATTTTGGTCCTTTAGGCGTTCAAGCTCCCTTTCCTTCCTTCGTGAGCTTTCTTTGGTGTCAAGTAAGCCATAAAATGCTGAATTCTGCATCATTTATACCTGAAACTTTGCTAATCATGTTCGTTAGGTCACTTATAGGAAAAAGGAGTAAAAGCGCATGAAATATATACTTTGTTCTCAAAACATGGCATAAATATGGGCAAAATATATTGATATAGGCGCGTAATATCGCCTATCATCAACACCCCACACTTGAAGCTTTGTTCATCCTCGAACAAAATATCATGTCCGTCTAAACATCAACTTAGGGTTTCACAGTAACAACACAAAACATTCTTCAAGGCAAGTACAACAATTACTAACAAAGAGTAGCTTTCTAATTATTAGTAGAAACAGTTTAGCCTCTAGCATAGACTCGTGATGGTGGTCAACTCGCATGCAAAAGTTAAGGTACACTGAATCATATACAACTACCCAAACTCATCAACCATGTGTGTCTCACAATATAGTACCCATAATCACTCACAAGTATAGAATATTTTTCACACATGGGTATCAAAATATCCTTGCTCTCACTCTCACAAAGAATTCATATGTAGCAACTGATGACCATAGGCTTGCCCTTAGTGTAATACTCCACTAAATGTCAGAATGTTAAGATTAGGATCAAGTAGGTCTTTTGATGGTTGTAATGTAGGCTAAGGGACGGGTAGGATCAACTATTTTGGCCAGAAATAGTGACTAAGTTCCTAAGCACTTTAATACATCACATTGTATCATTGACACTTTTTTCTTTTATCCTTTCTTTTTTTTTCTACCACCCTTGTTCTCCTCTTTTGCTTTTCAATTTTAAACATAACTCACTTTCCAGCTTTCTTTTTCCTTCCTCTTATGATAGCACTTTCTTTTTCATAACACATTCAAGCACCATTACAATTTAAAGCATCATACTTACCCAATTTCCTCTTATATTGTCACATGACTTTATACTTTAAAGCACTTTAGGAATTTGGATCAAATCACAGTCTTGAAAAAAATGGATTAGGCTTACATACAAGGTTGTCAAGAAAATAGGCTAAAGGCTCAAAAGGGTTTAACTAGGATGATGTCCAAGGGTAGGTAAAACGAAGGTAAACATATGTAGGTTGCCAAACAAATGCCTAAATCATCTCCTAAACTTACACTCCTTATTTTTGCTTTGCATACATATCAGGCAAGTTCTAGCATCAGCCACAAACATAGAATATACTATTAATCTCACACACACAAGGCACATGGTTGACTTTATTGGAAGTAATATAGACTCTTGACCCAACAAGTGAAGGAATTGAACCACACAATATCATATAATGAGTCACAATTAGAGCCTAAACATCTCAATAGTCAAATTATAGCACATACTCTTGTTATAATCTCATGTTGCCTATTGGAATTATTTCATGCGAAGCTAAGCTAAAAAAATTATTCCTAAAAAAACTAAAAAAATGACATAAAAATAAAACAAAGTAAACAGAGTAAACAAACATAGATGCGATAGAGAAGTATAGCATGCGATACCGCCACCCCACACTTAAACGGGACACTGCCCTCAGTGGAAAATAAATACGAAGAACCTGGTCAGTCGGACTCTTCCTCAATGTCGGGGGTCATACCCCCTTCGTCGGAATCATCATAAGAGTCGTCGTTAGAGTTCTCCTCCTCGTCGGAGTCTGGAAAGCGTCGATCGTCATCGATCGGCACATCATCGTCTAGAGGTTCCTTAAAGTATACGCCCACTCCACACATCTCCCGTGCATGCATGTTCATTGGATAGTCGTGGTCCAGCTGTTGGAGCTCTGCAGTAGTTGGAACAGGTCCACCACTCATCATAGTAAATCGTGTCATGCCATAAAGATAACGGAAAAAACTCTCATCACGAGCATGTCTCTCCGCAGTAGTAAGGTTGACACCATGAGTTGTTTCAGCATCTTTGACCTTTGTGAGGTCAACCTTCTTCAGGTTATGTGGGAGTTTGTGATCAGCTGGTTCCTCTTCGATATCCTCCTTCTGCAAGATTGCTGTCAACAGATTACCAAAAGTGAAATGGGACCTTTTGTGGAGTCTGGCCTTCCGCATTGTAGAGCGAATGATTGCCCCAAAGTTGATAGGGACATTCGTCATCAAAGCATAGACCAAACACACTTTATCTCTTGATATTTTGGTGTATTGAGTCCTAGGAATAAGACATGAGTTGACAATACACAACCAGATTCTTGCTTCCCTATTCAATGGAGCATAGGGGAAGGTGTTGTGTCGTCCGGTGTCTCGGTGTCTGCCCCACCTTGCCATGGATCTACTTCCACAAAGTGTGTGTCGTATTGCTCTATAAGGAGGCCTACTGTACAGCTCTTTGAATGGTGCTGGGTCGACCGAAGGTAAGCCAAGAAAGGAGTTGATCAAATCTGCGTTAAGCTATAAAACTTGGCCCCGAATCTTGACTTCGTTGCCTATGGTTTTCGGTGACCAGTTGGCATAGAATTCCCTTGTCAAATCGAGATTACATTCTCCCATGTCGCGAAAGATGAAATCCAGATTCAACGCCATTATTTTCGCCAACATACGCGGCTCCTTCTTCGCTGGGGTGTCCTTATTGATCAAGTCGACATGAACATATTTTCTTTCCTTGTTGTTCGTGTACCATTCTTTGGCTTCCTCCTCAAGAACCCATTTTATTCCAAACATTCGGCGGGGTAGTTGCATGGAGGATGATTTTCCTTGGTCCTTGCGACCTCTCTTCTTGCCCTTTTGGGAAGTGGTAGCCTTATCTTGTCGCACTTTAGGTGCCATTGTTCCTGAGACTTAAACAATATTCATGTTAGCATCAACTCAAAGGAAACAATCTATAAACAAGCCGTCGGGGTACCACCCCACACTTAGGTTCTTTAATACAAAACAGTGAAGAGAATGTAGTTGATTACTTGAACTTCGTCGACATGCGTTTTAGGAACTATATTCCGACAAGAAAATCAGCGATGCATCACTACTTGCATCCATTGCCCTACTTTCATGTTAGGTATAACAACACTACTACATAGGGTTTACATCATGGTATAGTTATTTTCAACAAGAACAACCTCCTAAGTCGGTAGGCAACTATAAGTCTTATCCCGATGAACGGGATAGTCTAACATGTAAGTATTCAAGTATCAAGCTTAAGCAATTTTCATAACCATAGCGATTCCACAAATAGTATAACAATGATAGTAAAACCAAATTCAAGTCGGAAACAAGTCAAGATTATCCTAACGTATATGTTTACTCACATGGTTTTGTACCAACAATCCAAATATATTAACATCACCAATAAGCCTTCAAGATGTAGCAATTTATAATAGACATAGTAACGAAGTACTTACGAGAAATAGATGAAGAATAAAAGAGTACTTACGTGATTTAAGCCTTTGGAGATGGTCTTGTGAATTGGAAGAGCAAAAAAGAAAATTTTTGAGATGATTTGGGTGGATGTGCGGTGCCTTTAGGTAAGGTTTCAATGTGGTTATGTTTCAAGACCAAGTCCCCTTTATATAGGAAAAGAATGGGTCGGGTTTTGACCCATTTACAAACGGTTTTGGAGACAAAAATGACCTCTATGCGGTGCATAGTGCTTTGCATAATCATAGTATAGGCGGCGCATAGTGTAGTGCATTTAGGGACATATGCGGCGCATAGTGTATAGCATTTAGGGACATATGCGCCGCATAGTGTATGGCATTTGAGAAACTGAGACCTAATGCTATATCATAGGCGGCGCATAGTGTATAGCACACTTAAGCATGGGCGGCCCCTATGTCTTTGCACACTAGATTTTGAGACCTTAGGCTATAGTATAGGTTTTGCATTGTTCGTGGCCTAGTTTTACCTAGGCCTAGCCTTCCTGGATGACTATTTTGGCATGAGCAATGCTCAATCCATAGCCTTATGCATCCTTATTCCTAACTTACCACCTTTACCATACAATACATCCAAATCGTCATTTGAAACCAATCTCTTCGTTGAATACCTCTTGCACCTATATTTGCTCAAAACCAATGAAAACGATTACTACGATGGGTTTCCTCCCACCAAGCGCCTTGGTTTTGGTCGTGGCACGACTCTTATTTTTGGATTTTCTCTTATCAAAAGCAAAAGAAATAATAGAACAAAAGAAAGACAAAACGATAAACGATAAACGATAAAACAATACAACATTGGGTTGCCTCCCACCAAGCGCCTTATTTATTGTTGTGGCTCGACATAGTTTCCTCGAGTACTTAGACTTTGTCAAGGTAAGTGATGGCCATATAAATCATTGAGTCAAGAGGACCGATATAAGGTTTAACACGTTGGCCATTCACTTTGAAGACAACACCATTATTGTCTTCCAATTCGACTACTCCAAACGAGTAGACTTGGATAACTTTGTATGGACCAGACCACTTAAACTTTAACTTACCTGGGAAGAGCTTCAATCTGGAGTTGAAGAGAAGTACCATATCACCCCTTTGGAAGTTTCGTCGAACAATCCGCTGATCATGATACTTTTTCATCCGCTCCTTGTATAGGTCTGATCTTTCATATGCATGGAGATAGAACTCATCTAATTCGTTCAGCTGCTCCAACCTCAGATTCATTGCATCATCCCAATTCAAATTCAATTGCTTCAATGCCCACAATGCCTTATGCTCGAGCTCGATGGGTAAGTGACAAGCCTTCCCATAAACTAGTTGATAAGGAGACATGCCAATGGGTGTTTTGAATGCAGTCCTGTACGCCCATAGTGCATCATCAATCTTCCTAGACCAATCCTTCCTATTCGCATTAACCGTCTTCGCAAGGATTTACTTGATCTCGCGATTGGAAACTTCTACTTGTCCACTAGTTTGGGGATGATAAGGCGTAGCTACCTTATGTTGCTTGACACCATACTTGGCCAAAACTGATTTGAATAGCTTGTTGCAAAAGTGAGATCCTCCATCACTTATGATAGTATGAGGTACTCCAAAGCGAGAGAAGATATTTTTCTTTAAGAATGATACAACACGCTTCCCTTCATTGTCGGCCAACGCTAAAGCTTCCACCCATTTCGAAACATAATCTGCAGTAACCAAGATGTACTTCATTCCAAACGAATTCACGAATGGACCTATGAAATCAATACCCCACACATAAAAAAGTTCTACCTCAAGAATTTTGGACATGGGCATCTCATGGTGTTTCGATATAGCACCTTGGCACTGGCATTGGTCGCACCTTCTAACATAGTCGTAGGCATCTCTAAATATCGAAGGCCAATAATAACCACTTTGCAACACTTTTCTTGCTGTCCGATTACCTGCATGATGTCCTCCAACTTGGGAAGTGTGGCATGCTTCCAAAATATTAGGCACCTCTACATGGGATATACATCGTCGAATAATACCATCCGCGCATTGTCGAAACAAATATGGCTCATCCCAATAGTAGTGTTGTACGTCATGCATAAACTTCCTCCTTTGGTGGTAAGATAAATTGGCAGGTATCACATTACTCACCACAAAATTTGCAAATTCGGCATACCATGGTAATTTTTCCATTGTCGTCGCTAATACCTCCTCGTCAGGGAATGCATAATCAATTTGAATTTCAGGTTGCACCACATGCTCATTCTCGAGTCTAGATAGGTGATCAACCACTTGGTTCTCGCAACCTCTTCTATCTTTGACTTCGAAATCAAACTCTTATAGCAGCAATACCCATCGAATCAACCTTGGTTTTGCATCGTTCTTTGTCATTAGATACCTAAGATTTGCATGGTCTGTATGAATGATAACCTTAGTTCCCAATAGATAGGCACGAAACTTCTCAAACGCATACATAACCGCTAGGAGCTCTTGTTCTATCACAGTGTAGTTCCTTTGGGATTCATTTAGGACCTTACTTGTATAGTAGATAGGATGAAATAATTTCTCCTTTCTCTAACCAAGAACAGGACCAACGGCTATACCACTAGCATCACACATGACTTCGAACAGGAGAGACCAATCTGGTGCTACATGATAGGGGCTTCAATGAGTTTTGCTTTGAGGCATTCGAATGCCTTTAAGCAATCTTCATTAAAGTCAAACTTCGCATCTTTCTCCAATAGTTTGCACAATGGACTAGCAATTTTGGAGAAGTCTTTAATGAACCGACGATAGAAACCTGCATGGCCGAGAAAACTACGAACTCCTTTCACCGAAATTGGAGGCGGTAGCTTCTCAATAACCTCTATTTTTGCTCGATCAACCTCTATTCCTCTTTCAGAGATTTTGTGCCCAAGAACGATTCCTTCTTTTACCATGAAGTGGCACTTCTCCCAATTTAGCACAAGGTTGAATTCTACACATCTTTGCAAAGCCATGCTTAGGTTCGCCAAGCATGCCTCAAAAGACTCACCAACAACTGAAAAATCGTCCATGAATACCTCCAAAGTGTCTTCAACCATCTCAGAAAAAATAGACATCATACAGCGTTGAAAGGTGGCTGGTGCATTACATAACCCGAATGGCATACGTTTGAAGGCAAACGTACCATATGGGCATGTAAACGTTGTCTTCTCTTGGTCTTCGGGGGAAATACAAATCTGATTGTAACCTGAATAACCGTCCAAGAAACAAAACCATCCTTTCCTCGCTAATCGACTAGCATTTGGTCCATGAATGGCATTGGGAAGTGATCTTTGAGTGTCCAAGAATTCAGCTTTCGGTAGTCCATGCATACTCTCCATCTAGTGATGGGTCTAAGTGGAATAAGCTCATCCTTCACATTCGCGACCACCGTCATGCCTCCTTTCTTGGGAACACATTGTACCGGGCTTACCCATGTACTATCAGACATTGGATATACAACTCTTGCGTCTAACCACTTGATAATTTCTTTCTTCACCACTTCTTGCATAGGTGGGTTTAGATATCTTTGATGCTCAATGGTGGGTGTGCAATTTTCTTGAAGCTGAATTTTATGTGTACAAATCCCTGGTGGAATACTAATAATATCCGCAATGGTCCATCCAATGGCTCGTATATACTTGTGTAGAATAGCAATAAGAGCTGCAACTTGTTGCTCACCCAAATTGGCTACCACAATAACTGGAAGTGTGTTTCCTCTTCCTAAGAATGCGTACTTTAAATGACTTGGCAGCTCCTTCAATTCTAACGTGGGTGGCTCTTTAATAGATGACTTAGCTGGTGGTGTGGGTCGATTCTTGAGATCAAGGTCCAGCTTCTTGGGAGCATAGCGATATGTCCCTAATCCCGATAGAGCACAAATAGCTTCTTCACAATTTTCAGCATCCTCATTCTCTCCATCATAAGCACAACCTCCAAAGGGTCATCAATGATTTGCTCTTCTTCAAGTAATTCTTTCTCATCATCAAAGAAAACATCAGCCACCGAAAATACACTTAGATCTTTGGGTTGCTTCATTGATTTGCACACATCAAAGCGAACCACTTCGTCATTTATTCAGAATAAAAGCTCATTAGCTCTCAAATCAATAAGCACACTTCCTGTAGCAAGGAAAGGGCGCCCCAAGATTATCGAAACTTCTGAGTCTGCCTCACAATCCAAAATAACAAAGTCTGCCGGAAAGATGAATGAAGAAACCTTTACCAATACATCACATAGAATACCAACAGGTCGTTTTACCGACCTATCCGCCATGACGAGCCTCATATTGGTTGGAGTAGGATCACCCAACCCCAAGTTTTTGTAGATCGATAATGGCATCAAATTGATGCTGGCTCCTAAGTAACATAATGCTTTGGCAAAATTCAAAGATCCAATGGTGCAAGGAATAGTGAAAGCTCCGGGGTCGGCCTTCTTCTGAACTATCGACCGGGTAGCAATTGCACTACAATGATGCACATCTTCTTTCAAATCATAACTTGCTGCCCGCTTCTTAGTCAAAAGATCCTTCATAAATTTCGCATACCTAGGCATTTGTTCAAGTGCCTCCACCAATGGAACATTAATGGTCAGCTGCTTTAACATAGTCATGAATTTGCTGAACTTTGTGTCATCCGCCACCTTCTTTAATCTTTGGGGAAAAGGTGGTGGTGGGTATGGAAGTGTTCTCTCCATGGTTTTCTTCTCCTCTTGCTTCCGTTTTTTAGATTTTTCAGGTTGCACAGCACTGGGTGAGGCGTCCTTGTCATCAGGAGTAGGTGCTGCGGCATCTTCTCCTTTTGCGTTGTCATCCATGCCCGCAACTTCGTCAGCCACTTGCTTGCCTTTTGCTAAAGTTTCCAGCACCTTACCACTTCTGGTAGTGATGGCCATGCATGACCCATCATTCCTTGGGTTTTGCACAGTATCGCTCGGTAAGGTGCCAACCTTTCTTTGATTGAGTGCTGCTGAAAGTTGGCTCAATTGCTGCTCTATTTGCTTGATTGAAATGGAATGAGAATCAACTAATTGTTTCATGGAGGACAAATCATTAATTACCTTCGTAACTCCCACCCTCGTTACTTCCACTCCTTTTAATAATTTAGTCATCATGTCTTCCATACTTCCAGAATTAGATGTGGTGGTGTCACGTCTACCAGGGGGAACGTACAAACCACTCTTTTCATTCTTGTTCTTCCAACTACCTTGGTCCTTGTTTCCAGATTTATCATAATAGTTCCGACCTTGGTTTCCTTGGGTATTCCCACGGAAACCCCCCTGATTGTTCAAGTAGTTGGCCTCCTCTTCCGAATCAGATTCGTCTCTTCCTTTTGACGCAATAGCTTTCACTTTTTCGGTCTTCCCTGATAATATATGTTTTGTAAGAAGATCCATTTGATTTTTCATGTGCGCCATATCCTGATCACGTTCTTCTTCTCTTTTTCTTTGGTCTGCAGTCATGCCAATAGACAAAGTGGGGCTTGCTACCTCAGAATCCCTGGTATGCCAAGCTCTACTTTGTTTCGTCATACGATCCAGTATATTGCTTGCTTGACCAAAGGTGAGGTCCATAAAAGATCCTCCAGCTGTGTTATCCACCACTGGTTTAGTTATTGAATTCAAGGCTCTATACAAGATCTCCATTAGGTGGACATTAGTCATGTGATGGTTTGGGCATCTCGCTAGCTTTGTCTTGAACCTCTCCCATGTTTCATGAAGATCTTCAGTGGGAAGCTGACGAAAGTTGCTGATTTTATCTCTCAATTGTGCCCTCTTGGATGGCAGAAAGAATCTTTCTAGGAAAGCGACTCTCAATTGCCTCCAATTTGTAATTGAATCAGGAGTCAGCCCATTCAACCATAGTGTTGCCTCCCCAGACAGAGACAATGAAAATAAGCGTAATCAAATTGCATTCTGACCAACACCAGGATTGTCAAATGACTTGCATGTAGAAATAAAGTTGATGAGATGCATATTCGGATCATCGCCTGCTAGTCCACCAAATAATCCCTTGAGTTGCAATAACTGAATCATGGTGCTTGTGATGTTGAACTTGGCTCCAGGCGCTAATGGTGGTGGAATTATGGCTCCAGTGGCTCCGGCACCATCAAGATCATCATCATCATCGTCAAAAGCTGGCTGCATAGGTTGGCGATCATACCTAAACCGTGCTTGTCAACCTCTTCTGTTGACAGGTGTTATAATTTCAGCATCACGCCTAGGGTTTAGCAACTCGTCATCACCTAAATCCTCATCGTCGGGATTTGTTGCTCGTGCAGGGTTATCAATGTTCTGCTGTTGAACCTGGGCTGCAGCAAGGGCAGCCAGTCTTGCTTGTTCCTGTTGAGCAGCCATCCTTTCGATTTCTGCTTGTGCTTCCATTCTGCCAATACGTTGTGGTTAAGGATTAATAGGTAATAACGGTTGACAGAAACTTCGAGTATGGGGCATGCACTAAATAAAAACCTGCAGTAAACAAAAGCAAAAACTAAAAGTAAAAGTACGAGAATCTTTTACCAAAGGGTCTAGTAATTATCACAAACTTGATTGACACTCGTATTCCCCGGCAACGGCACCAATTTTTGATAACGCTCAATCTACAACTCTCGTAGGAGTGTAAAGCGGTCGTTAGCAAATATAGAACCCAACCTGGGTTGGGTATCGATCCCGCAGGGAATAGCTTGGCCAAAAAGTAAGCAAAATTACTAAACTTTTAGTGCAAGTATCGTAAGAAGGGGGGATTGTGATGTGTAACCAAAACAATAAAGTAAAAGATGAAAATAGCAAAGTAAAAAGAGAAGGATTGTTACGTAAGTTGTAAACAATGAGAATTGAAGCGTTGGGGTTATGTCCACCTCCTGAGTTATACGTTTCTATTGACTATGAGTGTGTAGAATTCCGACGTGCATGTGCTTATAGAGAATTGTATTCGATGGTAAATCCAGGCGTCTTTCGACCTATTCGAGGATTATTTCACTTTAACTCTTTCGAGCTTAAAGCGTGTCTAACGGTACGAATTCTCCAAGAGGTTAATCTAGTTACGACACTAACTGTTTAATAGGGAATTTAGGATGTGACCTTACTACCTTGACACTATCTCCTTTCCAGACAAATAACCTTTCTTTCGAACAAGTTAAATGTTATACTGGCGTATTCTTGCGTTTGCAACCACAAAGAATGTAGATTAAGATGAAGAGAATAATGATATAAGCAGCATACGTGTCACGAACTCACAAGCTCATAGTAATAGGTAGTATCTCAGTTGGCTTCCATAACCCTAACAGAGAAGTTTAGTTACCCATGAATGCGAAGGAGATCACGATTGACATTGTTGTTATACCACAAGATTGATTAATTTCGTGTAGCACAAATGGTAGGCGTTTAGGCGTGAATTCCTAGGCAAAGTAACGATTCTCTTGTTGCGAAAATTAAGAATAAATGAATAGAAGAAGAAAAATAGAATTAATGGAAGAATTTAGAATTGAGAAGTAGAATGTATCTCTCCACTAAGGGAGGAATGAATAAAAATCTCTATCAAGATAGGGTATTTATAATACCCATATCCTATTCCTACTAAGCTAATGAAATACTTAACCAAATTGTACTAGGTTAATGTAACATTATCCAAATCCAAATAAACTAATGAAATACTTAACCCAATTGTACTAGGTTAATGTATTATTATCCTAATCCACATAAGTTACTGCAAGTCCCCAAAGTCTTCAGAGATGTTGTTTTAGCCCGGGATAGATTTTCCATGTATCAATTTTGGTCCTTTAGGCGTTCAAGATCCCTTTCCTTCCTTCGTGAGCTTTCTTTGGTGTCAAGTAAGCCATAAAATGCTGAATTCTGCATCATTTACACCTGAAACTTTGCTAATCATGTTCGTTAGCTCACTTATAGGAAAAAGGACTAAAAGCGCATGAAATATATACTTTGTTCTCAAAACATGGCATAAATATGGGCAAAATATATTGATATAGGCGCGTAATATTGCCTATCATCAACTAGACAATTTAAAAAATTAGGAAATAATCTTCCCCAAAGTTGAATATTTTTTTCACATTAGTGTTGCCAAAATGCTCGTGTCTTGCACGGGCACAGATATCTAATTTAAAAGAAAAGACAAGTAGCCATTCTGTTCTTTTTACCCAAAATTTGCCTTAAAATAGCTTCCCGATAATACATTAGAGATACCAGCAATGTTTAGTAGCACTAATGCAGTTGGTTGAATGAAAAGAGTTGTCCATTTAAATGCATAAAGCTTTGTGTAATGCCCCAAATCGGTACCCAAAATGCTACATGGTGCTCATGATTCCGAAGGACCACAAGCTAACCCATGACTGATATCTGTACCTGAATACTGTATAACATCATGTAAAATGCAAAACTAATAGACTGAAATATGCCATAAGGTTCAAAACGGATAAAACATAATATCTGAGAGTACAGTATATCAATACCAAAATATGAACTGAAATAAACTGTCTGAACATACTGTAGTTTGAAAATCCTATAACTGACTGAACTGTCTGAATAAGGAGTTGATGAGATATGTCCCTAACTAGCTCCATCTACTAAAAGTTAAACTAAAATAATAAAATAAATAATAATACCGTCCTCGAATGATGAGGACTCACTGCTAAATCTGGCTGCTGAAATTTGGATTGCTACTGATGCTCTGGAACTTGTGCTTCTGGAACTATGGTATACAACACCATAGCATAAATGCGTTAGTACGATTGAATGTACTGGTATGCATGTGAGGTAGGCTGAAAGCAGAGGGTTCAAATGTATGAATAATGCTAACTGACTATATAACATGAACGTGAGAATACATGAATGAATAAATGATTGTAACTGAATTCGTAATGATACTGATTACTGAGTCTAAATACTGATTACATGAGTTACTAATAACTGATACTGTCCTATCCTTGCTCTCTTATTCTGCTTCAACCTCATTTTAATTTTTTGCTCTTTTATCTGCTGAGCATGAGTCATAAGCCTGGCTACGTTCATGTCACTATTCAAAATCGCAGACCTGCACTCATTAACCACACTATCGTTCACCCCAGAAACAAACTTACTCATCTTGGCCCTGCTATCTGGAACCACATGAGGAGCATATCTGGATAAAAGAGTAAACTTAAGAGAATACTCTTTCACTGTCATTTTGCCCTAATTAAAGTTTATAAATTCTAACATCTTAGCTTCTCCCAGCTCTAGGGGAAAGAATCCATCTAATAATACGATCACAAACTTCTCCCATTTTATGGATCCAGCATCAACTGACCTCTCCAACTTTCACTGCTTAAACCAAGTGTGAGCAACATCCTGCAACTGCTATACAGCTAGCTCAGTACTCTCAATAGCTGACACCCCTATGATGTCTGTAACCTTCTGAACCTAGTCAAGGAATTCCTGAGGATTATCTTCTGACTTAGACCCAAAAAAGAATGGAGGATTCATTTGGGTAAAGTTCCGAATCCTGGTTGTAGCTAAATTGGCCACTGGGTTGGCCAGAACGACAGCTGGTCGTTCATTTCGAGTAGCAACTAACTAATCAAGAGTAGTGAATGTAACTCTGAACTCTACATGAGATACATGCTTGCCCAAAGAAACTTCAGGCTGAGGGGCTGATTGATTCCCAGTTCTCTTCTTGGAAGGCATATTCTATAAACGAAAGAGAAAGGGATTAAACTGACAGATTAACTTGAGATTATGCTTACTGGCACGACATGAATACTAAAACATGGGAAACTGTTCCTAAATAGCTTATATCCTCTTTCACATAAGTATGGCATGCAACACACTCATCCAAGACTCTACTAGATGCGTATTCCAGAATTCCTAGGACACTAATGAACCTTAGGCTCTAATACCAAGTTTGTAACGCCCCAAATCTGGTACCCAAAATGCCACGGTGCTCATGACCTTGAAGGACCACAAGCTAACCCATGACTGATATCTGTACCTAAATACTGTATAACATCATCTAAAATATGGAAATAATAGACGGAAACATACCATAAGGTTCAAAATAGATAAAACATAATATCTGAGAGTATGGTATATCAATACCAAAACATGAACTAAAATAAACTGTCTGAACATACTGTAGTCTAAAAAGCCTCTAACTGACTAAACTATATGAATAAGGAGTTGATAGAACATGTCCCCAACTAACTCTATCTACTGAAAGCTAAACTAAAATAATGAAATAAATAATAATATCATCCTCGAATGATGAGGACTCACTGCTAAATTTGGCTGCTGAAATTTAGAGTGCTACTGATGCTCTGGAACTCGTGCTTCTGGACCTATGTTATAAAACACCATAGTATAAATGTGTCAGTACAATTGAATATACTGTCATGCATATGAGGTAGGCTAAATATAGAGGGTTCAAATGCTTGAACAATGCTAACTGACTATATAACATGAACGTGAGAATACATGCATAAATAAATGATTGTAACTAAATTCATGATAATACTGACTACTGAGTATGAATACTGATAACATGAGTTACTAATAACTGATACTGAGTGACTGTATCTGACAGTCTAGGCTCTGATGGAACTAGCTGAGTTTTGTATTGTTCTGAGTTGACTGTATCTGACAGCCCTGAATTTTGTAGAACTATTTAAGTTCTATTACTGAGACTGAGATTGAAACTGTAACTATGGGAAGTACTCATCTAACCGACATGCCCCAAATAAATCAATATAGCTAAGTTGGGGTCCAAGATATAACCCCAATTGGAAGGGTATCAATATCGCACCACTGGTAAGGACAAGCTGTGAGTGACCCTCAACTGGCAGGTACTCAAATGAGAATGGTGGGAACCCTCAAATGAAAGGTAAGCCACCTTATCAACCCTCAACTGGTAGGTTATATGTCTCAACCTACACTGGCTACGTAGTTTTGGAATGCAAGGATTGCTTCTAAGAATCACATCTTCTAATGGCAGGTGAGTTCCCATCGTTAGATTCGCTCGGTGCTAAATCCTACTCCCATCTGAATAGACACTGAACATGATTAACTAAGCTAAACTGTACTGAGTTAACAGAGTTTTGTTGACTGACGGAATACTACTGAGATTACTGAATTACTGATCTTTCTTGAGTCACATGACTGACTGAGTTCTAGTGACCATGGCTTGACTGAGAGTATCATGAAAACATGACACTGGCTATAGGCACACAACTAAGTTTTTGGGTAGAAGTACCCCCAGGACTCAATAGAATAAAACTAACAAGGTATGACATTCTTGAATACATGACCAACATCAACAATCCATAATATAATAAGTTGGGGATTTGATGAAGCACATAGTTATCATAAACTTTTACATAGTTGGAATGTATATAATAAGTATCATAATTTCACACTCTAACATCATAATCATTCCAACAAACATCTACATTACACATCAATAGCATGAGAGTTATTTGAACATAAGGGTAAGACATGCATTTATTATATGGGTTACAATTGAGCTATAATACACAATTTCTGTCCTCTTAGGAATTTTATCAAACACCTTACATGCACAACTTAGGGCATAGTTGTAATCATCAAATTACACATCATAAGTCAATTCATGGATTTCAACTTACATGCCAACATAGTTTCATGAAAAACACGTAAAGATTCCAACTTGGGAATCGTACAACAAGATAAACATGGTAACAAAATAACCCACAACATAAGCATCATAATTTATAATTTTAAATAGGGTTCTTGAGATTTATGGATGAAAGAAATCCATAAATAAATACTATGCATACCTTGGATGGAAGATTCTTGAATAAATGGTGAAATTCTTGAAATTGGATCCTCAATTGGAAACCCTAATCTTGTTCTTGATGGATTTGAGAGAGAAACCACTATAATTTGGGTGAAATAGGGCTAAATTACATGTTTGTGACTTATATAGGGGTGGAAAATTGACCTTTTTATCCTTGAGAACGTGGTCATTTTATGAATAAAACCGAGTATCGACGCTACAAGCGATGCGGCACGTTGATGGCTGCGATGCGATACTCGACGCATCGCGCCATGATCGCATCAAGCCTTAGAAGTTTTGGATTTGGAAGCCTGGAAAAATGTTGACCAATGTGATTGGCGATGCGGTGCGCCAAGATCACGTTGGTCCACTATTTTGCGACTCCGAACATGATCTAAACATGTTCCAAAAAATTTAAAACTTGTTCGGGAACACCTATTGACCTTCCTAATCTTGAATTAATGATAATACGGGCCATTAAAGGACATTAATATGGAGAGATGAGATTGCCAACTTTCGAAGGCCAAAATAGGTTATATCTGGGAACTTGGTTAGAACTTTCTAAGTTTGGGATCCGTTGACAAGCTTATAGCACTGAATTAAGCTCAAAAGTTTCGCGGGGTCTTACACTTTGTGAGAGTAAATTTCATCCATGGTCACTTAACTTTGTGTCTATTACAAAAAAGTTACTTTTCTTTCATTCATTACACAAAAATTATTTTATTTTGCTCCTACTATCACAAAAGTTACTGTGGCCGAATTTTACAATAATCCCATCGGAAAAATGATGTGGCAACCTTAATTAGTTCTTAATTTAATTTAAGAGAATATAGTATATTACTCATATTTTGACCCATTTTATATGTGTCCAATCCAATTTTCCTTATGAATTATATAACAGAAGAATACCAATTTTTTAATAGATTAGGATATCAGTGAAGACTATTTTTTTCAAAAAAAATTTGGCTGATATTTTTATGAAATTAAGGAAGGATACCAAAATTTGGTAGTCCTTACAATGACACTATGATAGTTTTAATTTTTTTAAAATTCTCTAAAATTGAGATATGTGTTGGTAAATTATTTTTCTTCTCTAAAATTATGACATGTAGTTGATAGGATTATGGTAATTTTAATTTTTTTAAAATCCACTAAAATTGTGACATGTGGTTGGTACATCAATTTTTTTCCTCTAAAATTGTGACATGTAGTTGATAAAATTATTTTTTTCATACATTTTTTTCTTGCCACTTGGGCCTTTGCATTCAGTATATCATAATAATATGATATGATAAACTATTCTATTTATTGAGTTTGTTTTTGTGCTTTTAATTGTTTGATTAATCGATTAATTCTCTTAGAAGTTTTCATTATAATATTCAGTTTGTGATAAATTACACATTGTTAAATTAATTCAATTGATAAATATAAAAATTAAATATCCAATAATTTATTTTATCTATTAAATTATTTATATTTTATGACTTTTATTAACACAACTATCAAGAACATTATTGGTACAAATTTTGACAATACTTATTCTATGACAAAATTAAAAAGGTTTTATTTTAAAACTATCTTTAGCATATTGATTTATCTTTGAAGAATTAAAATAATCTTAAAAATAATATTATTATGCATGCATTTTTATTTCATGTGTTTTGAAGAATTTATCTTGTTTATTACTCTTTTTTTATGCACCTTTTTTGGCAGATGAACTCAATATTATGAAATATTTTATAAAAATATCAACCAAATTTTGTTTATGAAAATAGTATTCATTAGGTAGCCTAATATATTAAGAAATTGGTTTCCTTCCATTATATAATTCATAAGGAAAATTGGATTGGACATATGTAAAAACGGTCAATATATGAGTAATATACTATACTCGCTTAAATTAAAAATAAAAACTAATTAATATTGTCAAATCATTTTTTTGGTGGAATTATTGTAAAATTCGTCCATAGTGACTTCTGTGATGGCCGGAGCAAAGTAAAATGACTTTTGTGTGATGAATGAAAGAAAAATAACTTTTACGTAATAGACACAAAGTTAAGTGGTCATGGATGAAATTTACTCAGCTTTGTGAATTCTCTATCATTTCCATAATTTGATGTTATTATGAAGTTTGTGTCCACACTAATTAATAATTATTTTTCTGTTTAATATACCTTGTTTAACTTAATTTTAAATTGTCCATTCTATGCAACAAGATTCAGCCTTATGTGTGCGAAGCTAAATCTGATGATGCATCAAATGCGATCTTCTGTAAATAACATGTACAAACCATTTTGTAGAACTTGGTGTGTATACTTGATACATTCTTTCACGTTGGGTTCGTGGTAACACAAGCCACATACTTCTAATATATATGTGACACCCCAACTTAGTAGAAGGAGTTTCATATTGGCAAAATACAGGAGGGATGTTGGGTATATAAGTAAGCAAGCCTTACTAACTAGTGACGCATTTTAAAGCCGTGAGGGTCTGGCCCCAGAGCAGACATTATCACTAGTGGGTTAGGGATTTACAGGGGTCTCTTTAGCCTTCATGGTTCAGGATTCCCATCGCAGCTAGGGCCTCAGCTCTGATCATGTCAGAATGGTATTAGAACCGCTCTTGTGTCAGCCCTGTCGATGTGGGTCAGAGTTCAAACTGAGTGTAGGCGAATCCCGATAAGGCGGGGCAAACCTCAGTCTTGAGTCTAGGAAAATCCTATTCGGTGGGGCGAACCTCAGCGAGGACGCTGAGTCTATAGAGGGGGTGTATGTGACAACCCAACTTAGAAGAAGGAGTCCCACATCAGCAAAACACAGGAGGGATGTTGGATATATGAGTAAGCAAACCTTACTAACTAGTGATGTGTTTTAAAGCTGTGAGGTTCTGGGCCCAGAGCGGATAATATCACTAGTGGGTTGGGGAGTTGCAGAGGTCTCTTGAGCCTTCGTGGTTTGGGATGACCATCGCGGTCAGGGCCTCGGCTCGAATCGTGATAATATACTATATTAGAGACGTGAGTTCAGGAGCTGGGATCGACATGGTTGAGTACATGTAAATAAAGCTAAAATCGAGGGTAGTTTAGATATTAGGTTATGTTACGTGTCAACAAACCTCTCATCTATCATTTTTTTCTGTGGATCTCTGCCTTATTGACCATTTCTACTTCTTTCTCCATATTTTCATGCTTTGTCAATGTCCTCATCTATTTTTCTTCATTTAGATCATCATCAGAGAGCGAGAAGTGTGAGAAAAGAACTTGTATACTGTCAATAGGTCTATACCATGACGAATTAGAGAGTGAAACTTTCTATTCAAAATCAACCTTGATGAGATGGAAAAGTAAAAGTAAAACGTTAACTGCAGCTCCACTCTACACCCTGTATTTCTTTATTTCTTTTGTTATAAGACTGAGATTTTACAAAAAGTGTCATTTTTCAATCACTATGTTCACAAGTATTTCATTTTAAAGAATTTGGCTGTACATTCTGGAGATTATTTGAAAAAATAGTTATAAGTAGTCCTCAACTGCAGGTATAAAAAACTGAAAGTCCTCTACTCATGGATTTCCTTCTATAGGCATCAAATTTGGGGGTACGTTGGTCAACATTCATTATTTTTGAAATGGTATTTTTCTGCTTAAATAACTGTTGTAATATCAAGAGCTCGAGGAAATTAAAGTAGTTGCAAAATCCCTGAACTGTGAAAATCAAGTTGTAGGAAGTAAGTTAAGCAAGCTATTGGTTTAGGGATATACATATATTCTTATGCTATCCATGTATAGCAGCTTCTTATGTGAAGATTCATACTCATACATATCTACGAGTATATAGTTGATTCAGTTTAACTAATTATTGTGTATACAATTGTCCTTTCCATATAATATTTATGTATATAGTTCTTACTTTGAATTGATGGTCTAAAATAAAATCAAATGGATCTTCGTTTACTTCTCTCATCTCTATATCTTTTATTTTGCTATATCCTTTGGACTCCGAGAGAGAGATATCTTTTAGCTTTAGAAGTAAATTAAAGTTTTAGACCAGTTCGTACTTGTTTATATGAACATCATTTCCTCAAGTAGCTTTGTAGTGACAGAAAATACTTGGGTTTCATGTTTGAAGTTCTAAATTACCATAATATGCAGGCATTTTTGTTATATCTGCTTTTGTTTTCAAGTCGACGTCATTATGAAGAATATGGAAAAGCAGTATGTACACTTTGTCTAGCTCTTGTTTTCTAAGATGCATTTAAATTATTTTCTTTGGATTATGATAATCTTCATTATACCATGGCTAACTGTCATTCTTGAATTTAGTAAGGTAAGGTTTTCATGAAACCAAGATTATTCATTGTCTTTAGTGTTGAATGGTATTTTATTCGAGTTGTTGTTGAGATTTAATGTGATAATTATTTTGGCATTAGAAGTTGTACAGTTTCGACATTAGGAGGAGTTAATGTTTGGGATTATAAGATTTAGCTATTACTTAATAATTTGTGTCTTAAGATTCGATTTAATGATAGAGTATTCTATTAACAGTTTGTGATGGTAGAACATTTAATGTTCTTTAGTTTTAGTAGCTCAAGGCCAACATTGGGACCAAATTTTCTGTTCACCACAAAGGAAATTGTTAATAGAACTTTCCACTAGACCATCATATCAAAGGAGCCAATTTGTGGCATTTAATAGTGGGTGAGATGGATAACATACCAAAATGTCACCATCTTGTCTTGAAACCAAGCTCCCATTTTGAAGCAGAATGGGCAAAACATTCATAGTTTTCTTTCAGGATGAAACTTGAAGATGGCCTTTATGAAATAAACATCTTCTCACATCGTATAATTCATGTTAGTTGTAGAATTTTTGTGATCTGAACTCCAATCCACCAATTATTTAATTTGCTATAAACGAACATTAAGCCACGTTGATTACGTGCAAGATCTTGATAGCCAAAAGAATAGCTCTTTGCTTAACAAAATATGATGTCTAATTTTTTCTTTGATCTTATGCTTTCCTTTTTTGAAAAAACAACATTCTTGAGAGGCAAGAGAATAGCTCTTTACTTAACAAAATATCAGTGTCTAATTCTTCCTTTGATCTTATGTCTTCTTTGTTTTTAAATTATTTTTGTCTGTTATATTCCCAAGTTGATTTCCTGTTGAGGATAGTAATACAGGAGATAGCATAAATCTCAAGTTAATTATATCATCACTAACAGGAGATGTCCCCTATAGCAAAATAAATCATCCCCTTAACTGCAGGCAACTTAAAAAAAAATTATACTTTAGTTCTTTGGAACATCCGAGTGATGTTAAAAGCTTGGGTTAACAAAATGCACAAGTATTTTTCTACTTCTGTATTTGACCAATGTAATTTTATCATTTGATTTTTATTTTGCTGAAGATGATGTAACAGGAAACACATAATTTCAATGTTAAATTACTTTTATTTTATTTATGTATGCATCAGTTCATGTGTGCCTTGCCATATGGTTTTTGGTGGATGATTGAAGACTTAATTTTATTTTATGTTGAATGATTATTCTTCACAGAAAACTTGCACATACACAATTGAGAAGTGGATTGTATGATATCGCATTATGCTACGATGGCAAATACAACAAAGGACTATGATGTTGTTTTTGAAATGCTTAGTTTATGGTCTAAATATATGCTTGTGGACTGGTGAGTAGGCTATGAACCTACTCATGTATAGAGGAATTTTCTTTGTAAGAGCTCTTTAATATTATATATCATCGGAACTAATAATAAATGTAGCCATTTTATTTGAATGCACTATGTGTTTGAACTATTAAAACCAGCTGAAGAATAAGTACGTTGTTCTTTATTCTTGTTACAGTTAAGGAGCTGAAATCAACATCTTATCTTAAAGTTTGTGTGTTTTGTCTAGAGGTATCTTGGACTAAATTGTGTGGACTCTCCACATTCGATGTCATATTCGTGTCAGGTTATACAAAATGCACTAATTTTTAAGAATATGAAATACACTAGTTGTCATTTTGAAGAGCCCGTGTAACATAGACCTTGGACATTTTTTCCCATCTAATGATGCAAGATAGTTTTCCAGTTTTAGCTGCATAGACATAGTGTTATATTTGTTATCTTGATGTTTTGGTTTTATTTCGTGTGTTTTAATTTAGAAAATAGAGGAGATAACTGAGGTAACGATAAGATGAGTGCTGGCTACTACTAATTAGTTCTTGATGATAGTCTGATTTGTTCCTTGGATCAGAACATATATGCCTAGGATTATTACATTTATGATAGTTTGATTGCAATGGCGGACCCAGAATTTAAGGATAGTGGGTGCTTAAAAAATTTTAAAAATAAAAAAAATAAAAAACACCTCAATGAGTTTTGAACTTGAGACACCCATTTCAGGGGAGCACCCTTAATATCAACCTAAATGTCAATGCACCTAACCAACTTTTCATTTGAGTGGGTGATTTTATATATTTTATACCTATATTTGCATATTGTTATGTAATTATATCTATTTCGCATTGAGTTGAATAAGTGTCGGAGCACCCTAAAATATAACATAGGTCTGCCCCTGTTTGGTTGGTCTCCTTTGATTTCAGACACAATGTTGATGTGTGATGTTGTAACTTAGCATTTGTTTTGAATCTTAATTTTTATGGAAATTTCATTTGTTTAGGGGATAAATTTTTCCTCTACTGTACCTTTACTTTCACTAACTTATGATTGTTGTAATTTTGTCAGTCGTCATTTGGGTAGTGAAATTTTACTGTTGATAATTCAACTTTTCTTGTAGGTTTCTAGATTGCGGACATTCTTACACTGCTCAACCAGTTCAAGCAGGTAAACTCACTAATTAAGATCTGAATAAAGACGAAATTGAATAATATGTTTATATGGTCTTATCTGATGTATTTTACTTATGCACAGACATTTTGGATATATCTTTGTAGATGTAATTTCAACAAGGGAGAAAAACGCATGGTTTGTTGATGTACTAATTAATTTCGAATAAATAATCTTCTATGTATGTCAAGGTTCAGACCCCAAAAAAATATCAAGCGCGGAATGTTCTGTGTTTGTGAAGTTAAGGTTATTGTGGAGTATTTATTCATATTTATATTAAAGAAACAAAAATCTATGTTCTGTGTTTCTGAAGTTATGGTTATTGTGAAGTAAGTATTTATTCATATTTATATTAAAGAAACAAAAATCTCAATGCTCAGTCGTAGCTATAATTCAAAAATGTTGGGCCTCATCTAGTTATTACTATATATAAGCGCGACTGGGGCAGTTGAAAGCAGGCAGCTGGCGGTCGACATGTTTGCTTCCGGCTGTCTGCCTGCTCCGTGATTTGACTATATCACCCCTAATTAATTATTATATAACATTTACGTATTAAAAATTTAATAATATTTAATAAAAAATAAAATAAACATTTATAAAGTATAAAATAGACATTTGTGATATGGCTGTTTCAGCTGCTTCAACTGTAATTTTATTATATCACCTATAATTAATTATTATGAGTCATCTAAGTATTTTAAAATTGATAATATTTATTTTAAAAAAGGTGAAATAAACATAAAATGATAACTTAATTTTTGATGTCTTAAATTAATTTGACATCTAATTATGTGAGGCTCACTTAAAAAAAAATTCACAAGTATTTTTTATAGCAATTTTGTTATATCACTTTTAATTAGTTATTATGAGTTATTTAAGACTTGCTGGTTTCGTTATTTCAATCGTGACATTAGGTTTACTCTCAAAATTATATCAGTTTTGCTTAAATTGAAATAGAAAAAATATATTATAAATTACAATAACTAAAAACTTAAATTACTTTTAAAGTCTAAATTCACTATCAATACCACAAAAGTTTGAACAAGAAGAGTATTATAAATTACAATAGTAAACAACTTAAAATAGTAAATTACAGCATCGAAAAAATATTATAGATTACAATTATCGATGTCATATTGATTAGGATAAAGGGATACTGCTTGAAAATTACGTTCAAAGTCGTATAAATCATAATATAATTAACAACTTAAAATATCTAAAACTACATATAACAAATCTGATTGACTTTCTCAAATATTTCATCAACGTCATATAATTGAGACAAAAAATAGCATATAATATTCGAAAAGTAGCACATTGAGCCCATGCTGGCATGGATTCCAATATCTAGTACTATATTTAAGTGTGAGTAGCAGCTATTGGAAGCAAGCAGCTGGCGATTGTCATGCCTGCTTTCAGCTGCTTGCTTGCTCCGTGATTTTACAATATCACCCCTAACTAATTATTATATGACTTTATGTATTAAAAAAGTTAATAAAATTTAATTTTAAAAAAGTAAAATATATATTTATGACATGTCTATTTCAGCTACTTCAATCGTAATTTTATTATATCACCTCTAAGTAATTATTATAAGTCATCTAAGTATTAAAAATTAATAATATTTAATAAAAGTGTAAAATAAACATAAAATGATAAACTTAGCTTTTGATGTTTTAAATTAATTTGTTATCTTATATGAGGCCCACTTAAAAAAATTTCACAAGTATTTTTTTTATAGCAATTTTACTACTCCCCTCGTCTCATTTTACCCGTTCCAAATTGGCTAAGTTGATGTCCCATTTTACTTGTCCCATTTTACTTATCAAGATAAGACAAACTTTTCTTTCCATGTTTTACCCTTTGCATTAATTACCTTTTCTTTAAATTAAAATGTAAACATCATTTAATAGGGGTACTTTAGTAAAATAGCCATGTTATTTATTATTTTTCTTAATTGTTGTGCCATCCCAATTTGGGTCAAGTAAATGGGACGGAGGGAGTATATCACTTCTAATTAGTTATTGAGTCATTCAAGACGTGCTAGTTTCGCTACTTCAATCGTGATATTTGGTTGACTCTCGAAATTATATTAGTGTCGCTTAAATTGAAATAGAAAAAATATTATAAATCAAAATAATTTAAAACTTAAATTATTTTTAAAATATGAATTGACTATCAATAGCACAAAGTTTGAACAAAAAGAGTATTATAAATTACAATAGTAAACAACTTAAAATAGTAAATTATAATGTTGAAAAAGTATTATAGATTCCAATAGCTAACAACTTGAATTTTTTCAAAATATATTAAAAATATAATTAATTATCTAATTTTATTTATACATAAATTAAGATAAAAATAACATATACGGGCCTTCAACAACAACAACAAACCCAGTATATTCCCACAAAGAGGGGTCTGGGGAGGGTAGAGTGTACACACTCCATACCACTATCTCTAAAGAAGTAAAGAGGCTGTTTTCGATAGACCCCCGGCTCAAGATTAAAGACAGTATACAAAAGCATCAAAAGCAAGGAACATGATAAAATAACATAGGTACGACATCTACAGAAGATTGTACATTGCCAAACAAAGAACACCAAAGTCCACCTAATTACTGGCTACGACTCATCCACACCCTTAGCCCCCTGTCTTAATATTTTTCCTCCATACCTTCCTATCTAGGGTCATGTCCTTAGTCAACTGTAACTGCTCCATGTCACGCTTAATTACTTCTCTCCAGCATTTCTTCGGTCTATCCCTACCCCGCTTGAAACCTTCCAAGGCCACCCTCTCACACCTACGAACTGGGGCATCTGTACCCCTCCTCATCACATGACCAAACCATCTCAACCTTACTTTCCACATTTTTTTCTCCACAGATACCACTCCCACCTTCTCCCAAATAATATCATTCCTAACCCTGTCAGCCCTTGTGAAACCACATATCCAATGCAATATCCTCATTTCCGCCACTTTCAACTTCTGGATATTAGAATTCTTAATCGGCCAACACTCCGCTCCATACAACATAGAAGGTTGGATTACAATTCTATAGAATTTACCTTTTAGCTTGTGGGGCACCTTCTTATCGCATAAAATACCTGAAGCGAGCCTCCATTTCATCCAACCAGCCCCAATACGGTGAGAGACATCCTCATCTATCTCTCCATTCCCCAGAATCATAGATCCGAGATACTTAAAACTGTCCCTCTTGCAAACCACCTGAGAATCCAACTTCACTACCACCTCCTCCTCGTGCCTCAAGTCACTAAACTTGCATTCCAAGTACTCCGTCTTGCTCCTGCTCAACCGAAAACCTTTAAACTCCAAGGTTTGTCTCCAAAAATCTAGCTTATTATTAACCCCTTGTCGCCACTCATCATTTAAAACTATATCATCTGCGAAAAGCATACACCAAGGCACCTCGCCTTGTATATTCCGCGTCAACACATCCATCACCAAAGAGAATAAAAATGGACTAAGAGTTGATCCCTGGTGCAACCCTGTTAAGACTGGTAAATGTTCATAATCTCCTCTCACAGTCCTTACCCGATTCTTCGCCCCCTCATATATATCCTTAATTGTCACACCCCAAATCCCATTGGAGCGGACTGGCACCCGTAGCCGAGGAGGCCCGGGAGAACCCTTTCATAACCTATACTTTCACATTTACATTACTTATGAAAATTAGAAATTTGGGCAGCACTTCATTGTAAATAGAAGAAAACAGTACCTGTATCAACCCAGCAGACACGCATAAATATATATATAAACAGTAATTGGCCGTCAAAGCCATCACGTCTATCAACCAAACACTCCTATGGCTGTGCAATATGTCTACAAAAGCCTCTACATAGATACACAACTGAGTTGGGGTCGGGACGAACTCCCGCCCACAAAAGACTTTTATACAAATACCAAAGGTACATATAGAGACGACTTGGGATGCCCCGAAACAACTGGAGCTCACCACTAATAATAGAATGTCCTGGCTCTTACTGCGGAGGTGTACGACCTGAAGTACCTGTTCCTGCAGGCATGAATGCAGGTCCCCCGTGAGGGACGTCAGTACGGAAATATGTACTGAGTATGTAAGGCAGGGAGTATCAACATGAGATACAAAAGATCAACAGAACCCAGATACCAGTGAATAAACAGTATGAGTAGACCACACTTAAAAGAACTGATGGGATACCTGCACATTACTTTCATATCATTACTTCCCGTAATCCTTATCAATACATAACATATGTCATACAATGGCCAACTGATCAGTGGTACTAATACAATACATCAGGGACCACCCATGAAATAGCATATATATACATAATCTTTATAATACAATGGCCAACTGATCAGTGGTACTAATACAATACATCAGGGACCACCCCTGGAATAGCATATATATATACATAATCTTTATAATACAATGGCCAACTGATCAGTGGTACTAATACAATACATCAGGGACCACCCCTGGAATAGCATATATATACATAATCTTTATAATACAATGGCCAACTGATCAGTGGTACTAATATAATACATCATATCATCAATTTAAAATATAGACATTCCATTTCTTAATTCAATTAATCTTTGAGATTGGTTACTTTGTGGTCACACTTTATGAAACTTGAAACCATGATACTTCAATAGGAAAAACATGTAAATAGGTAATCAATATCATGAAAATGGAGTAGAGAATCATGGATACCTCATTAAACCATTTCGGAGTCAACAATAGTATATGGGTATTTTTTTTGACTAGCCGGACATCTTAAAAGTGAAAACAAGTTCAATTGGTAGTGTCGAAGATCATATGATGTTATTATGTGTCATGTGTCGTAGGACAATGTTGGAAGCCTACTTGAGAGTGCCATGGGTCATTATTCATGCCAAAGAGTAGATAGAGTATGTCTTACATACCTTGATATAACCACTTCAATACAAGTGACTTCCCTTACTCTTCGAACACTTATCTACAATAAGTCATTTGTGGCAGACTAGTATTAGCAACCAAACCTTACCATTTAGGTATTAATTTCACCAATTAATGTCTAGGAAGTAATCCCTTAGCTCATCAATAAGAGTACTACATACATCCTCTTATACTCTTATTACATTCACATATCATGCATTTTCATGAAATATCCCTCAACATCACTCTTAGCCTTTATTTCCCTTCTTAATCACCATCCAATACCAACATGATCACTAGGCATACATAACCACTAATATAATGATATATCACCACAATTCATTCTTCATAATCTAATACAGCAACTTCCATAACTTACTACTAACAATTTATACACAACAATTCATAACTATGTTTCTAGTTATCTTCCAACATCAAGACAATACTCATAATTCTTTATCAATACTTATTCATGGATAAGAATCAAGAATAAACAATATTCATACCTTAACAATGGACTCTTGTATTTAGAATCCTCCTTACATAACCATGGGGTGCTTCTCGAAGCTTTCGAGATGGTGAACACAACTACGGAACCAATTTGAATTTTCTACGGTTGAATCTTGAGTTATTTGGGATTTTGTTTGAAACCCTAAAGGGTATTCTTGAGAGAAAATTAGAGAAAAGGGGTATATTTTGCTGAATTTGGAGCTGAATCAGATGTTATAGACGAATTAGGGGTGAGGTGAAATGACTAAAATGCCCCTAAGAAAACAAGAAAAGTCGAAACTATCCCTCAGTTGACAAACTGACAGGCTGAAGTAAAACGGATATAACTCCTTACTTAGATGTTGTATTTGGATGAAACCAGTTTCATTGGAAAGAAGCCTCAAAGATCTTTCGTTTGATATATTATATCTCACACAGTTCATTATATACAGGGAGTTATGATCGTTTGAAGTTGACCCTGAAATGCTGGAAAAAAAACTGGGCAACAGGCTTTGCGTTTTGCTACTGTTTTGAAATCCAAACGCAGCCTTATGCATTCCGAAAAATTCCAAAACTTATCCGAGATGTACTATGAGATTGCCCGATCGTAACGCAACTTGAAAATCTAAAAATGAAGGTCGGGAAGGTCGAGAAGTTGTATCCCGAAGGTTGCCAGCTAAAATGACTCGAAGTTACACTTAGAAAATTTTTTCAAGTTTTTAAGTCTAAGAGCACTCTATTAAAGGCTAATCCATGCACGACTTTTACGTGGTGTTACATTATCTCCCCCTTGGGGATCATTCGTCCCCGAATGATGGATTGGAAATGTTGAAGCCTTAAAGGTATGGAATAACGCAGGCACGACATGCCTTCTAATAAAGAATACACTGATCTGAAACATGACCATATGGATATAACTACTGATATTCTGAATTCTTATATCGGACATGCATATCTGATGCATGGAATACACGACTGGAGCCACTCATAAGCTGAGTTCTCATAATGAACATGCAAACCTAATGTATGGATTTGTTATTGAGTTGATCTCATGAACGCAGAACTGAATACATAGATAAGCTGAACTTTTTCTATTGAACGTGCATTTCTAATGCAGGCATATCTGACTGAGCTGACACAAGAACGTATGACTGAATACGCAATATCAATTGAGGCGAAGCTTGTAATAAGAATCTATGCACGCAACCAAATGGGGTATCTCCCCCTTGGGATCCTACATCCCTCTATGAGTGTTCAATTCACTAAGATACTTGGAAAATGGAGGAAATGCACACGGCACCTATGATTTTGATTCATAACTGAACCTCTGGAATCTGAATCTAGTACATGACGCATGAACTGAATTATACTCGCAACTACTAGTATACTCAATCTTGGAATAGTAACATATCTGAGAATTCGGGTAGCATGATTAATTGAAAAGACAAGCAAACAAATCATGAGAATTTGACTTTCTGACTATTGAACTGATTTGCTGGCTGAACAGACTGAACTACACAGGAAACTTATACCCAATCTGGAGTATCTTATCAACACTCTTCGTAAAAAAAATTCTAGTAGCATTAGGCAGCAAAAGATCTTGGGCATGAGTCACACAATACATCCGACTATAGGATCCCAACATTGACATTACTCTGCAGCCTGGAATATAGACATATAACTCATAAATCATGATAGAATTGTCAGTCCTTAGTCAATGCGACTTCTTACTTCCAAGATTAGCACACTCCTCGAATACTCCCTTAACTGTACTATTTCCCTTAGATACCACATTCATTCGATTCAACTTATAATTCTCATATGGGCATTGATAGGTCTTTCTACAATGTCTATAGTAGCTTAAATCCTTTCACTGTGATCAAGCCTAACTCCAAGTCCCAAAAATACAACATGTCATACCATGATACTAGTCTAAACAATATGATTCAATCTTCCATATCCTTTTAAAGTTCACACCCTAAGCATATCATGCCTTCCCACATTAATGACTAACTCTGAACTCTTACCATACATACACATACAAATTTCCACTAAAACTCACATATATCAAAAACTTGGCCCCAGATCTTACTTCACACTTATGGTCTTATTTAAAACAAGCATACTATAAAGCGTGAGTACATGAGTCATGAGCTACATGACCTCAATTTGGAGTTCATAACTTATGGAATGGGATTTCCGACTACTGAATGAACTGAAACTTCTCATTTTAGAACTTGAAGAGTACATGATTCTCTATCATAAGCATGAACATCAATTTTGATCATTGGACTGAAACGTAAGGCATGAGTAGATATTGGGATAACTGAAAAAAATATACTGAGACAAGAATGGGTTGAGTCTCAACCTCACTTTCTGACGTTCTATATCATCATGACATCACGACTAGAATCTGAAGGCCTGACTTGGTTATTCGCTCTAACATCTCCCCCTTAGCTTCAAGCTCCGATATTAAGTTTGGGAGATCCCTTACTAGACTTTAAACTGAAGTACACTCACTGCACTCTGGGGTCTGAAAAACTACTATACATGCATATCATGGAACTTAACCCAAATGACTACACCTGAAAGTGGAAAACATACTATTAATACTGCCTTCTGAGATACACTTTATCATTCTATAGACCCAGCAGTCATCATATAATACTTGCACTTACTAACTTCGGTTCTTCATGAGTATCCCCATAGTCGGACAGCACACCCTCTAGTGCTTTAACTCTTATTTCTATTAGTTCAACCTTCAAAAACTCAAACTTAGAATCTAGCACTCAACATGGATATCACCAAGCCTTCAATGAAACATACTACTTCCGACATAGCCTATCAATATCGCGAGTCCAAACTTACATGTCTATACTATGAGAATCAAGATCATATAAAAAGGCTCAACACTATAAATCATATAAACTTAGGCTCTTGCATACACCACTCAAGCCTATTAGATTACTTCTATAAAACTAGTATCATTAACCAAGAAGTCATCACATCCACCTTCATGGGCATCAATTGTTCAAACTTAATGTCTAGTGCTTAACATGATTTACAATCCAACCTTATACATAATTCTTACAAAACATACATCATAAATCTTAAATCACTATTTTTACAACCACATTTTGACGCTCAACGTCACAACATATTAAACTCCTCACGTTTTGGGCATGTTTAGAACTATTCGGGCGCGTTTTCGAGCTTGACGGGGCTTCGATAAATGCCCCGCATTGCTGCCAACGTTCCAGCACCTTCTAGATGGTCAAAATAGTCTGGAAGCACATTTATTAGACTTTAGGAAGTTCACGCGGGCTGGTATCAAACTGCAAATTTTCCACTTTAAAAGGTCCACAAAGGTTGGCAAGCATGTGCAGAAATTTCCGCAAGCATGTGCAGGATTTTCAGATTTTCAGCTTGCAGTTGATAATTGTATAGCTTGCATTTTTGTACCTTGTTGACTTAGGGACTTTTAGGTACTATAAATACATGGTGTAAGGCATCATAGGCATCAGCTCATACTTGTTTTATTCAGTAAATACCACCCATGAAGAATACAACATAATTTACTAGTCCATCAAATTGGGACATTTTACCCCAAATACTTGATTTTATCTAGATACTATCCACGACCAAAGCACCTTTATAACATTACTACTACCAAGGAAAAGAAGGTCAAGGGGTAAAGTCACATTAATCTTATATTGTAACCCCATACAATCTTATCTACTTATACGGCCTCTCACATCACGCTTACTTACTTAAGCATACATTTAGTCTGCCTTCAAATTCCACAAACAACCATGAGTCTATACTTACAACTTACTGGCTAATATAGCCATTTTCACACTTCAAGCAACCTACAAATCACTCTAACTAACAACTCCTTCTCTACAATCTACTAAACAACACACAAGGACGAATAACCTCTTTACCAACTCAATCTCATGCAAACAAATTCAGCAATACATCTATTAAACCAACACAAGAACAACAAGTTGGACAACAAGTTGCTAGTGAATCAAAATAGGCCTCACACAGCTTCACTAGACTTTGATTTTGTATTTTGAACAAGAAAATGAAATGAATGACAAGTCAACTATGCTAGTGAATCGAAAGAGCCCCACACGGCTTCACTAGACTTTATTTTATTTTATTTTTTTTCAACAACACCTTGATGACAAGATTACATGAGATAGAAATTTAATACGCAACATCCAATGAACTAAGAATACACGTATTACTCTGTATAAATAAAATCGGAGTCAAACACTTCCTCCACGGACTACCATACCATCCACACATGCTACTCGTTACCACATTAGTCTATCACCATAGGGGGGGGGGGGGGTAAATCATTCTCGAACATCGGTTATTCAACTAAAATATTCATTTACACAAAAGTCACCCTCACTCTGACTTCTAACTTTGTGACTTCACATCACCAACTTCTTGGTCTAATTTCACTACCAATAAGTCATGACAACAACACTTTTAACGCATACTACTATTCGGGTGGAAATACAGTTCCAACATTCTACTACACATCATCCTCCCTTAAGCAAGACATTTGTAACATAAATTTGAAAGGGACTAAATGCAATTAATACCTGAAGCTGAAAAGCACGATTCCATCAAGATCAATGTCTACATCGGAATCAATACACATTGAAGCACTAACGGACTCTTCTCAAGTCCTTGCACAATTTAAACTCTTATATGGTTCAATCAGAAAGGACCATACCATTAGATTCTAAACTTCTACACTTGAATCACCTCAATAATGAGACATATCGGAGGACATTAGAGTAAGGAAAGAATTTGGGATGACTTTTTACTTTCATATGGGCGACATCAAAGCGCGAATAAGAGTATGAAAGAGGAACATTCTGACTCTATTGCACGAACTAAGAAATGGAGAGTGGAAATAATCCCTAAATGTCCAATAGCCTCCTGTTTATAGATGTGGTGCACAACACACCGATAAACGAGATTCTACGTAGACACGGCTTTGTAGACTCACTAGGACGAACTGCTCTGATACCACTTCTGTCACACCCTAAATCCCATTGGAGCGGACTGGCACCCGTAGCCGAGGAGGCCCGGGAGAACCCTTTCATAACCTATACTTTCACATTTATATTACTTATGAAAATTAGAAATTTGGGCAGCACTTCATTGTAAATAGAAGAAAACAGTACCTGTATCAACCCAACAGACACGCATAAATATATATATAAACAGTAATTGGCCGTCAGAGCCATCACGTCTATCAACCAAACACTCCTATGGTTGTACAATATGTCTACAAAAGCCTCTACATAGATACACAACTGAGTTGGGGTCGGGACGAACTCCCGCCCACAAAAAACTTTTATACAAATACCAAAGGTACATATAGAGACGACTTGGGATGCCCCGAAACAACTGGAGCTCACCACTAATAATAGAATGTCCTGGCTCTTACTGCGGAGGTGTACGACCTGAAGTACCTGTTCCTGCAGGCATGAATGCAGGTCCCCCGTGAGGGACGTCAGTACGGAAATATGTACTGAGTATGTAAGGCAGGGAGTATCAACATGAGATACAAAAGATCAACAGAACCCAGATACCAGTGAATAAACAGTATGAGTAGACCACACTTAAAAGAACTGATGGGATACCTGCACATTACTTTCATATCATTACTTTCTGTAATCCTTATCAATACATAACATATGTCATACAATGGCCAACTGATCAGTGGTACTAATACAATACATCAGGGACCACCCCTGGAATAGCATATATATACATAATCTTTATAATACAATGGCCAACTGATCAGTGGTACTAATACAATACATCAGGGACCACCCCTGGAATAGCATATATATATATACATAATCTTTATAATACAATGGCCAACTGATCAGTGGTACTAATACAATACATCAGGGACCACCCCTGGAATAGCATATATATACATAATCTTTATAATACAATGGCCAACTGATCAGTGGTACTAATATAATACATCATATCATCAATTTAAAATATAGACATTCCATTTCTTAATTCAATTAATCTTTGAGATTGGTTACTTTGTGGTCACACTTTATGAAACTTGAAACCATGATACTTCAATAGGAAAAACATGTAAATAGGTAATCAATATCATGAAAATGGAGTAGAGAATCATGGATACCTCATTAAACCATTTCGGAGTCAACAATAGTATATGGGTATTTTTTTTGACTAGCCGGACATCTTAAAAGTGAAAACAAGTTCAATTGGTAGTGTCGAAGATCATATGATGTTATTATGTGTCATGTGTCGTAGGACAATGTTGGAAGCCTACTTGAGAGTGCCATGGGTCATTATTCATGCCAAAGAGTAGATAGAGTATGTCTTACATACCTTGATATAACCACTTCAATACAAGTGACTTCCCTTACTCTTCGAACACTTATCTACAATAAGTCATTTGTGGCAGACTAGTATTAGTAACCAAACCTTACCATTTAGGTATTAACTTCACCAATTAATGTCTAGGAAGTAATCCCTTAGCTCATCAATAAGAGTACTACATACATCCTCTTATACTCTTATTACATTCACATATCATGCATTTTCATGAAATATCCCTCAACATCACTCTTAGCCTTTATTTCCCTTCTTAATCACCATCCAATACCAACATGATCACTAGGCATACATAACCACTAATATAATGATATATCACCACAATTCATTCTTCATAATCCAATACAGCAACTTCCATAACTTACTACTAACAATTTATACACAACAATTCATAACTATGTTTCTAGTTATCTTCCAACATCAAGACAATACTCATAATTCTTTATCAATACTTATTCATGGATAAGAATCAAGAATAAACAATATTCATACCTTAACAATGGACTCTTGTATTTAGAATCCTCCTTACATAACCATGGGGTGCTTCTCGAAGCTTTCGAGATGGTGAACACAACTACGGAATCAATTTGAATTTTCTACGGTTGAATCTTGAGTTATTTGGGATTTTGTTTGAAACCCTAAAGGGTATTCTTGAGAGAAAATTAGAGAAAAGGGGTATATTTTGCTGAATTTGGAGCTGAATCAGATGTTATAGACGAATTAGGGGTGAGGTGAAATGACTAAAATGCCCCTAAGAAAATAAGAAAAGTCGAAACTATCCCTCAGTTGACAAACTGACAGGCTGAAGTAAAACGGATATAACTCCTTACTTAGATGTTGTATTTGGATGAAACCAGTTTCATTGGAAAGAAGACTCAAAGATCTTTCGTTTGATCTATTATATCCACACAGTTCATTATATACAGGGAGTTATGATCGTTTGAAGTTGACCCTGAAATGCTGGAAAAAAAACTGGGCAACAGGCTTTGCGTTTTGCTACTGTTTTGAAATCCAAACGCAGCCTTATGCATTCCGAAAAATTCCAAAACTTATCCGAGATGTACTATGAGATTGCCCGATCGTAACGCAACTTGAAAATCTAAAAATGAAGGTCGGGAAGGTCGAGAAGTTGTATCCCGAAGGTTGCCAGCTAAAATGACTCGAAGTTACACTTAGAAAATTTTTTCAAGTTTTTAAGTCTAAGAGCACTCTATTAAAGGCTAATCCATGCACGACTTTTACGTGGTGTTACATTAATCGCTCTGATGTACGCCATCAGGACCCCTTTGGCCTCCAAGCATCTACAAAGAACCTCCTTAGGAACCCTTTCATACGGCCTTCCCAAGTCAATAAACACCATGTGAAGATCCCTCTTCCTCTCTCTATACTGTTCTACCAGTCTCCGCACAAAGTGAATTGCCTCAGTCTTTTTTTTGATAACTAGTATAAATATAACTTTTTCTCCTTTTTTTTTCTACTATGGTAGAAGTGTGAGTGAGATCAAGGATCAACATGTGTGCTTATAGTCAATTTCTTATAAGTTGAGGGTAATATGGGCATTCAATAGATGCTCTACTTCCACTTCATTCCACTAGCACCTTCCCATTATACGTGGCTTCCATGCCCACTGCTACAGGGACTTCGGATTAAAAAGGACTCTCAAGTTGTCCAACTAAGTAGGAGTCCTCCAATTTTTTAAATTAAGTCGGAGAGACAATTTTTTTTTTGTTTTTTTTTAAAGTTTTTTCGTTCAAATAACTTGTCCCAGTTGTAGAAAAACTTTGGTAGTTATTGGACAATTTTACGAAGTTGTTCAACAACTGTGCAAGTTGTTAACAACTGCGCGAAGTTGTTCAGACAACTAATATAGTTGTCCAACAACTATCTCAGTTGTTCAAAAGACTTAGTTTTTTTTAATAAACTTGCGGGAAACACTTGTCTCCTTTTCTTAATTGGAAACTTGGGAGGATTTTTGACTCATTTTTCTCCATCAAAATTCAATCCATCTCTTTCTTTTATTTTTTCAAAATTCAATCCATTTTTTTTATTTCTGTATTCATCTGCCAAAGCTAAAAGCTTCCTTCATCTTTGAACTTTCTCAAATTATTGCTATAATTCTAAGGTACAAATTTGTTATTTCTCTCTATTCATGTTGAGTTTTTAATTCAATATTTTTGATTTGGTTGAATGAATTTATAAAGTTTAAAGCTACACATTTTTTCTTTCAATTTTCGACCCATCTTCAGTTTGTTGATTTAGTTAAATGAATTTATAAAGTTTTGATCTTTATGACGAGGGTGAAAAGGGCACACTAAGCAAAGGGGAAAAATGGGAGTTCCTATTTATGCAATTGACAGATTTATTTCTATGATTTATGAAATTTTAATCTTATGTTGGCCAAAATCTGAGGAGAACTGAAATTAGGCAAATGTTGAGATAAAAGCTTATCAAAAATTTCAATATCCAAATGAAAAGGACACGAAATTCAAAGAGCAATCCTTGAAAAGCTATTCAATCTTTATGAATTTTGATCAAAGTTTTGTAGTGTAGTGGAAAAGGAGATTAGTGGATTGCTTATTTGTTGGGGGATTTTGCTAGAAGAATTGGACCCAAGTTTGTATTTTTGTTTTGCCTTTTGTTTTGTTTTGTCTCAAGGTACTCTTTGATTGTTGTGCTGAAAAAATAAAAGATTTTGGTGTTTTGTGTATATGAAAATTTGGTAGGTGATTTTGAGGGACTTTTAATTGGAGAAAGATTGAATTTTGTTTGTTTTGTCTCAAGGGCTGTTTGATGTTGTGCTGAAGAGAAAGAGAGAAATTTTGGTGTTTAGTGTATTTGGAAGTTAGTGATTTTGAGGGTCTTTTGATTAGAGAAAAATTAAATTTGGAGTGTGTAAGGTACTGTTTGTTGTGCTGAAGAGACACGAGAGAAATTTTGGTGTTTTGTGTGTATGAAAGTTTGGTAAATGATTTTGAGGGTCTTTTGATTGGAGAAAGATTGCCTTTTGAAAGGTTTATAGAGTTTATAAAATGGTGAGTGGTACTTTGTTTCATTGTGAAAAGAATTCATGACCACCTGTATATCACTAAAGCAACTTTGCATTTGATAAGTTTGTTATCCCGATTCTTGTTATGTAACTACTTGAGTTTTGTAACTTTGTCTGAAATGAATAAATTTTTATTGTTTTATGCCATGAAAAATTTATGGGGCCACTTAAACATAATTGTGGATATATTCTGAATTTAAAGACAAAAATGTTGATAAATGTTTGAAGTTGAAATGAAATGCTTCATTTTTCTTTTTAATGTCTTAATATTATCTCTGCAACATAGCTTCATTTTTCTCTCCTTAACCGCTTATTGTGGTTGTAAATATTGTATTGTATTGTATTATGTTGGTAGTGTAAATACAATATTTGTTGGGGTGATCGCGTTGTTATCTTCTTTTTTTTTTTTTTTCTTATTTTGTCTTTATTTATTACTTTAGTAATTCGATTTAACCAGTTACGACCTTGATATAGTAGATCTACTCTATACCCTACTTTACTTGTAGGTTTATCCTTAAAATTATTTATATGTCATATAATGTAGCGATGGAAAATGATACAATTTATGCTTTTAGCACCATTGGAAGATAGGAAATTCTCCTAAGCTTTGTCATGTAATTTTTGTTTGTTTTTTCATTTTTAGGTTCAGCTTGGTATGCGTCTATGGTCATATGTAAGAGAAGCAACATACTATGGAAGGGTAACTTTCTCAATTTTATCTGTTTTATGGTGATCACAAGATAATTTCATGCTTAGAGCGAGTGTTGTAAAGTTAAGGACTTTCTGCAATGTCTTACCATTCTCTTAGATATGCAGAGAGCTCCAATTAATTCCTTTACATGAGAACCCTGCAAACCATTAACATCCCATGCTGTTCCACTTGAGAGGGATGGGGTAAGTGTATAGAGTGTAGACACTGACTAAATATTGTTCTACCATATAGGAGTAATGTCGGCGTATGTATTTAACTTCTACAAATTCACTTTATGATATCACACCGAAAATGTTATTGGTGTTGTAATTCTGTAAATATTCTTAAAACATCGAAAATTAAACCACTTAAATAAAATAAACGTTGATTTTTCAGTATATATTTTATAACTATATAAGCTTACAATATTTCTATTGAAAATTTGTCTTTGGGGACAATATATACATAATGGATTAGGTCTATAAATATATATATACAGAGAGGAAGTACACTATTCATGGTAAAGGTTATAGAATTTATATGTGAACATTGAATGCGATTTGGAGAATTGAGAGATCAAATAAATTTTTTATAGTATCTCGTAAACTATTGTTCACCATTTACTCATTCAAGTTTGGAAAAATTCACTCTTTTTCTTCTTTTGAATATGTGTATATGATGACATTATCAAGGTTTTTTCGTTGTCTAATTTGAATTGCTGGTAATTTTGACCCTGCAAGCATGTTTTTTTTGTTCTTGTGAATTATAATATATAGTGAAGAAAGTGTGTGTCAAGAATCAAATTTAGGGATGGGTGCGTGCCAAGAATCAAATTTAACACTAGCACTTTCGTTATTTCATGATTATTATTATTAAAAAATATTTATCTTATGAGGACCTGCATTAAGCTTTTTCAACCGAAAGAGCGAAATTAGTGACATTTCTTTATCTTAAAGTTGATGATAAAAAAGAAAAAATGATAGATAATTTGACATGAAATTAACACCAGTTTTGGAGAATATATATCTTTTTGTGCAGTTTATTAAAGTTTTATCTTCACTTTCTTTTTTTACTTAAATTTTTTAATACCTTTTTTTTCTTTATTTTTAAGCAGGTTGCATGCTGATGAATCATATATGAGGTTGTGAAGGGCATAGGCATTTGTGTATGACACAACCAACCACACTCTATTGCTACTATATGTTTTACTTTGCATTCACTGTTGAAATTTTCCTCTTAATTTAATAGGAAAGCTGAACATGTATTTTACTCATCATGGTGTTCCACAATTACAACGGTAATTAACAAAGTCAAGGTGTCTACCAACAACATAGTAACTAGCTATCTTACTATTTTGGCTTTTCAGATAACAGCTTACGCAATGTGTAAATACATGTATAAACAGTGCAACCAATCATAATGTATAAACAATGTGAGTCGTTTATTGTGAAATGTTCTTGAACGACTTTGTTTTGATTTTTCAATTGTCGTCTTAAGTAATATCCAAAACTATTGGGCCCGTGTGTGCACGGACGATTGCCATATAGTGTTTTCACTGTATTTATTAAAATTTTAAGATATATTTTTTATTTTAAATGTTAGCAAAAATAAAAATGTTAGTAAAATCTTTCAAAAATATATTCATGATCATTTTCTCTTATAGTAATAGTAAAATGAATTATAATATTGTCTTTTATTGTAATTCTACACTCAAAAACACTTTAATGGAAGATTGGCCAAGCATAATTATTTGTCAAATACTAAAGAGAAATATTTCTCAAATGAATTAGCTAATTAAACACAAACCACTTCTCTTCAAAATTACTTATCTATAATTGGCCAGACATGCAGTCTTGATCAAATGAATTGGCCAGACATGCAGTCTTGATCAAGATAAATGAAATTTGACTAACATTCCAAAAGGTTTCCTATAACATTTAGCTATGAGGAGATTACAATGCTTCTAAATATCCGACGAATCTGGCCTACTGATCAATGAATTGGGAGGAAAACTATGAAGTTTCTGGCTTGAATCTTTGCAAAAGTGAAAGTACAACGTGATTCTTTTCATTTGTTTAAGTCTTGACAGATATAGTTACTTAGTACTAGGTCAGACGCAACAACATACTAAATGTAGTCTCAGCAGGTGGCGGCTGGAGTGAAACATTTTTACCTTGCTGCACTCACAAAGGTGAAAGAAATTGGAAAGATTGTCGTGTATTTTGAACGAATTATTGTTAGCTAATATCCAAAGGTATAAAGAACTGATCAGGAAAACAAATACATAGCCACAATTATCAAGTTCCGGAGCCATTTAAGGTGGTAAGCCCTTTATACACTTTCGTGTTTTTTTGGTTCTTCAACTTACATGCACAAGTCTTGTCAGTTTGATTTTGTATTCAGATTGTAGTATAGTAATTGGAGATGGACCTAGTGGGCATGATATTTGCCGAGATATAGCTAAGTAGCCAAGCAAAATTCATCTTTAAACAAGATCTTCTGAAGTTGAAGTTTTAAAATTGGGCAATTATGCAAATCGAGCCATTCCAAGGTATATACATTCTGTTTAGACGACGATTACATATTATTTCATAATGTATTTGTATTAAATTTTATTATATCGTACTGTATTAATTTGATGGATACAACTTTTGGATTGACTGTAACATTTTCGTTTTTACGTAATGTCACACATCATCAATTTGAAGGATAAAACTACAAGAAAATTACTACAAAGGATATGGTAAAGGACAATATAGAGTTATCAAATATAGTAAAGACAAAATGAGAAAAGAAAAATATAATGATGCGATCACGTCAAATCGATCATTATACAAAATAACACTTTTCGTTGTTAAGTAATTAACTGTGCACTAGAAAATATAGAAGGGGGCTGATTGTGGAACTTTCTTTTGCAGATTGATCATGCTGATGAAACTCATGAAAGTGGTGAAGTGACTTTCTTGGATGGATCATCTATTCATGCTGATATTATTCTCTTCTGCACAGGGTCTAGTTCAAATCTTGATTCTTTTTGTTCATACACAAGCTTATCGCTGTTATTATTATTATTTGTTGAATTGCATGATCATTTTATCTAATTATCTAAGAGCTTAAATGGAAAAATCAAAAGCATTTGATATTTGTCTGATCAATAACACTAATAACTTCAGTAATTCACTGAAATTTTGTGTAATATATATATATATATATATATATATATATATATATATATATATATATATATATATATATATATAGTAGGCTTCCTTTGCCACATCACACTTTTATTTACTTTTTTCCTTGTCTTTTTTTGCACACACTTCTATATGCTTCAACACGTTCTCTTATATGCTGGCTTAATTTTTTATTTTAGCGGTGTAAGTTTACAAAAATTCTTTTTATAATGGGTAGCGATGAAATTCAAATTTAGGACTTCTCCCTACTCCAATATCATGTTAAATTATATGAGCATATTATCTAAAAGCTTAAAATCTTTACTGAGAATATACTTTCAATTCCTTAACTATGTCTTCTACATTATTTTCTTGCACAGGTACAAGTATGATTTCACATTTCTTGAAACCAATTCAATAGTACGTGTAGATCATGAAGACCGTGTTGTTGGACCCTTATACAAGCATGTCTTTTCCCCAAAAGCTTTCTCACAACCTCTCCTTTGTTAGTATACCTTATCAGGTCAGCTAAATTGTACGACAACTATCATATTCTCCATTTTTAATAATCGTGATGTCTAGGCCAATTTACACGCATCTCAATTAATTTTATGTGATATCTGTGACCTCCATTAGCACCTGGCAAATATCATATTCTCATGGTGTTATATTCAATTATGGTTGGTTTTCGTATGGCACTGTTGCGGTTCAAATGCACATGCAAGTGTACGCGGTCGTACAAATAATAAAGTGGCTCTTGCAAGTCGGATACCGAACCCACATGGACTTATCGATTAACTATTTACTAAATTAGATTAATATTAATTATTTATTCAAGCGGTAAATTTCAAGATATGATTTTAAATTAACTAAACTAAAATTAAAAGGAAAAAAAACTTATGAACAATTGACCAAGACAAAGAGTAGATTTCACGCAATCAATGAATGAATCGATGTAGGATGATGAATTTGTTAACAATCATGTCAAGTATTAATTTATCAGCTTATTTGATTATCTTGTTGCTGATTTAAGGGGTTAATTATATGATCGTGATCTTCCAAAACTCTAATCGTCTATTCCGATTAACCTCACAACTGCATCGCTAAGTGAGGATGAGATAAGCCAATTCGAATGCTTTTATATGTCTTTCCGTCTTGTAACCAAGTAAGGTGATCTGAGTATATTCCTATCCTAGCCACAAATTAATTCTTTATTTCACTAAAGTAAAGATCTTACTCCCTATATTCTCCATTTTGTCTTATCGATTCTCCTTTAGGGTTCATAGCAAGAATATAAATTTATCCTAATAGTAAGTTAAACATTAAAATAGTAAGGATAAAATCTAAGAACAACTATGATGATAATCAAATAAATCGAATCAAAAGTCTACTAAACAAATATGTTGTTAACTATCAAAATCTTAGAACGAGAAGTTTAACTTCATATAGACATGAAACAATTACAATAAATCATCAAAGAAAAATGTAAAATAAATAATAAAGGAGAAGAAAAGATAAAATCATTATTTTTCGGCCTCCAAGGTGGCTCTTTGCTCTCTCTAGGTCAAAAATATACCTGTCAATCGATCCGGTTTGGTTCAAATCGGCATCGGCCTATTAATTGTAATCGATTTTTGGGTCGGTCCGGCCAGAGTTTAGTTCTTAATGGGCTGGTCCAGTCCAGGCCCAACAATAAAATATTGCCAAACAACCCGTAATTGGCCCACTTAATCTTGAATCAGGTTTGATCGGTTTGGATCGGTTCAGTTCGGCCCACTTCGAGAAATGAGCCGGTTACCGGTCCGTTATGTAAAAAAAAATTAAATTCGAATTTACATATTTTTTCCAATATATACTATATATACACACCTATATCTATAATCTATATCTATAATATATTAAAAGTGGGAAGATCTTTAGAAAAGTGATTTAAACTTTTTACCCTTCATTAAAAGACTCTTCTTTAGACAAAACTGTCTTTTCACTATTTTTTAATTTATTATTTAATTATTTTTTATTATATTAACTAGACTTCCTAAAATATATGGTAGGAGAATTAATTAATATTTTTCTTTCTACTGTTCAATTAGAAAAATATTCCTAAAATAGGACTCTATTAAGAAAATATTTCTATAAATATTGAGATGTACGTTAAACTAGAGAACAAACCGATTTGCCTATTGGGAGAATATGATTGATGCTCGTCTAACCTGATTCGATTGCATGTCTAGATTGGTGGATGCTTGATTTTCTAACCATTAACTTCTTCACTGTTTTTGTCAGCATAATAAAATTTAACATGTGTGTGTGTATATATATATATCTTCTCTGTTTTCATTCAAAATTATTCTTTAGGGTCAAAATTTTCGCTAACACAAGAATTATTTGGATCAAAATCGAAGCTTTGTGATCACTATTATATTTTTTTTATAGTTTACAGGTCGTAGATGAATATCGGTTGGCTTTGAAGAATTTATTGTGAAAAGGTTAGGTTTAATTGTATTGTTTTGATATCTTTATTATCTTATTGTTTTATTTTAATTTACATACGCTAGATGAGTGTGGGTCGGCTTTAAAAATTTTTTTAGATAAAGGTTAGGTTTAATTGTATTATCGTAATATCTCTATTAGTTTGTTATTTTGTGGTATTTACAGTTCGTAGATGAATCTCGATCGGCTTTGAGAATTTTTTGTGTGTAAAATTTAAGTTTAATTGTATTGTTTTGATATCACTTTTATCGTATTATTTTGTTCCAGTTTACAAGTGATAAATAAATATTGGTCGGCTTTGTGAAAATTTTTTATGTAAAGGTTAGGTTTAGTTGTATTCTTTTGATATCTCTATTACCGTATTATTTTGTTATTGTTTACAGGTGGTAGATGAGTGTCAGACGACTTTGAGAATTTTTTTAATGTAGAGATTAGATTTAATTGTATTATTTTGTCATCTCTGTCATTGTATTATTTTGTTGCAATTTACAGATGGTAGATGCATGTCGATCGACTTTTAAAAATATTTTTGGTAAAGATTAGGTTTTATAAATAAATTCTCCATCTTTACATACTCAAAAGATATTAAATTTAATTATTATATTTATTTTTATTATTTAAATAAATATCCTATTTAATGTAATGTTTGAACTCATTAAAGTGAGGTACACGCGCAAGGCGCGTACAGTTAAACTAGTACATTTTAAATACGTTAAACAAAAAACGTATAACATATATACATTACATATTATACTACTTTAGAAAATATATACATATTTATACAATAAATATATGCTACTTTAGAGGTTAGACTTTAGTCTATACAAAAAATATATACACATATATACAAGCAATATAATATATATACTACTTAAAATACTACTTGCAACAATATCCGTAGAGTATATATACATTACATATATATTACTTGTCTGCTTTAGAAAACATATACACATGTATACATTAAATATATACTACTTTAATCTATAGAAAATACACACACACACACACATATATATATATACTACTTAAAATACTACTTGAAATAATATACATACAACATATATATATTACATATATACTACTTGTCTACTTTAGAAAACATATACACATGTATACATTAAATATATACTACTTTAGTCTATAGAAAATATATACACATATATATGTACAATATAATATATACTACTTGAGACAATATACACACAACATATATACATTTCATATATACTACTTTAGAAAACATATACACATGTATACATTTATATATACTACTTTAGTTTATAGAAAATATATACAAATATATATAGAATATATACTACTTGAAATACCACTTGAAGGTTGAAACATATATATATATATATATATATATATATATATATATATATATATATTACATGTTATAGTACTTCAGATATTATACACACATATGTATTACACTGTATACTATTTAATATAATAATACTTGAAGTTTTGAACATATATTTAAAAATTTACATACACCACTTAAAAGATAAACTTGTAGTCTTATATTGTACATTGTAGATAAGTGATTTGTAAAGGCGGGAAGTTGTGTTGAATTGGTATCCGAATCTACAACGAGGTATGTAAAGCATACTCTAACAATGTTCTTTGGCATGAAAACACCAATGTTCCATCAAGTAAGATTCCGAGGTTGTCCAAAAACATATATTGTTCTACATTACCAACGAAGTTTTTTCCATTCTATAAAGTGTCAAATGTTTCATTGATATACCAAAAGGCTCCTATTTCATTGTTGTGATATTGATGATTCTGAAACACATTGTTGATGTACCAATGAGTCCTTATTACATCGTTATTGTATAGAAGGTCTATTACTTGATTTCTATTGATGTATGGTTGTTCCAAAGGTACTATATTGGCATGAACACTAATGTAATAATCTCAAAAGCTTTTAAACTAAGTTATTGGAAAGATCTCTTATGTGTGTTACTTGATATACGTGTGGGTGGTATCCCAGGGGCATAAGTCTAGCATGGGGCGATCCCTATTTGTGTGTTTATGGGTGGTATCCCAGGGGCATAAGCCTAGCATGGGTCGATCCCAGTTGATATGTACTGGGGGCAGCCTAATGGTCACAGTACGATACAGTATTGATTATTGTTAGGTGGTTGGAGGTTCGGGAGGAGGAGGTAATGGCGAATGATAATTGTAAAGAATGAAATGAACGAATGTATACCGTTCCACAAATGTGTTTGAATTCAAGAACCCAATTCAGATTAATGATAATGTACATGATCCTAAAAGTGTTTATAAAGTGTGGTTCACTTCTATTATGATTTATTCACTTGCGTCTGATTTTTCTTGATCCCCCATATCACATATGATTATTTACAGTTTTACATACTCAGTACATATTTCGTACTGACGTCCCCCACGGGGACCTACATTTCATGCTGCAGGCACAGGTACCTCAGCTCATACACCGCACAAGTAGGAGCCAGGTCATACAACTATTGTTGGTGAGCTCCAGTTTGCCTCGAAGCTTTCCGAGTCGGTTTCTTATATTTTGTTATTGTACAGGAGTCATGTGTGGGCGGGGGTTTGTCCCGACCCTAGTTATGTCATGTATATCCTAGAGGCTTTGTAGACATAAGGAAGGGTAAAGTCATGGAAGTTTATATAGTGATGTTATATCTGTATATGTGGTGGCCCCGAAGGCCAAATATTATATATATATATTTGTGCATGTCGTGCTAATACAGGTAATTAGATCCTTCTATATGCAACGAAGTGCTGTCCAAATTTTTGGTGACATGTAAGTGAAAGTACAGGTATTTGAACGGGTTCTCCCTGGCCTTCTCGGCTTCGGGTGCCAGTCCGGCCCGATGGGATTTTGGGGCGTGATAGTGGAACGCCCTTAACATGGATTCACACCATATTAGAAACATTGATTTTGTGTATAAGGGAGTGTCACGCCCTTATCTTGGAGGTCCAAGGGCGTGACACGCCCATGTGCTTAGAAATTCTAGATTTCGTCATCAATTGCTCCTTTCTTTTTTCTTTGCATTCCTCACTTCTTGGGTGTCTTTCCACTTCAAATTCAGCTTGTTTAACTTCCCAACATTGATATTAACATATCACAAGGCTTCCTAAAATATTAAACAAGGAGAATTTAATGCAAACAACACAATAGAATCCATCGAGATACACTAGAACAACACATAGCTCAAGCTAGTAACATTAGTTTTCTCATCTAAGCTCTAAGTGATCATTTTGGTTCCAAGCTTGTTTTGAAAACACCTTAAACTTTATAAACAAGTACTTTAACAAATATATGCTCAATTATACCATTATCAACTCATTACGCATTCTAGAATCCATCGAGATAAACTAGAACAACACATAACTCAAGCTGGTAACACTAGTTTTCTCATCTAAACTCTAAGTGACCAAATTGATCCTAAACTTGTTTGAAACATACCTTAAACAACATAATTAAGTAGTTTAACATATAGATGCTCAATTATATGAATATCACCTCATTACGCACACAAGATGTCCTCAAAACAAGGCTAAATAAGTGTAGATTATGACAAGGTGCATAAATCCACCTAAAATCAAGCTACAAAAGAATCACAGTTGAGAAGGATATGTGTGTCCCCATTTAAAGATCCTAAAATCGCCTAGATAAAATTTTTTAAGATTTCATCTTACTGAATTTATCAAACATTTTCTAAATCTCAATGAAGGAGAGCCTTGGTTGCTATGATCCCACCGCAACGTATGAGACTTGAGATGTTTAAAGAGCTTTGTTTTCAAGTCTGTCTTTTTCTTTTTTTTTGGTTTTCTAAATGTCAATGTTTAAACTTTAAAAGTTAGTGAAAGGAAATTACTTGAATTTGCTGGCAGTTGGAGTACATGGACTAGGAAGTAGCTCAAATGGGATCAGAGGCGGATCCAGGATTCGAACTCTTCAGGTGCCAAGTAAACTTAACAATGGATGCGGAGAGAGGTGGTCGGTGAGGCTGAGGCCGTGATCTTTACCGGGGATGTCAACAAATCCGGCGATAGCAGCAGCAAAGACCAAAAAAGCAGAGAATAATGATGATTTGAGAATTGGGATTTGAGAGGAATAGGGTAGGGGTGGGCATGGTACGGTACAGTATTTTAAACTTTGATACGGTAACTTCAATTTTCGGCATCTAGAAGAACAATACCATTACCATACCAAATTAGTTCGGTATGGTTCGGTATTTTTAATTTTGGTTTCGGTATTTTACAGTATGATAATTCGGTAACCATACTTTATTTGATTTCGACTTTACGTATATGCATATAAAAAAATTATAACTTTAAACTTTAAAAATGTCTCAATCATATCAAACTAACAACTTTCATTGTTAATCAATTACACAAAAAGAACATTTTAATCACGGTTGAATAGTCCAAGATGCAAACTCTGAACAACATTACCTAAGCTTCAGCATAGTACTACTAACTAATAAGCTTTCCAAAAAATTTATTTCTGAATAAAAGTTACTTTTATGTTCGATTGGCTAATGGATGATATATAAATATATTTAATAATCTTAAATATTATATATATGAGTTTTATATATCATTAAAAAACTTCGATGTAGTAGACGGTATTTCGATATTTATTGCATAAATACCAAATACCGTATCAAATATCAAAATAATTTAAAAGATCTACCAAATATCATAACCTCCATATTGCGGTATAAAAAATTTTAATTTTGATATGGTATTCGATATATATCATACCATGCTCACCGCTAGAATAGGATTTTTTTAAATTTGAGGAGAGTCAATAAAATTATGCACTTTTTAATATAAATATTAACTATTAATATTTGAAAAATAAAAGAAAAATTCAATATAATTACTATTAATACATATATAAGAAAAAAGGGTTGCCGACTGAGTAGTTATTTGTGGCTTCACTTCAGCCTAAAAATAAAGGAAAAAAATAAGATTGCCAAAGGTCAAACATGCACCCTAGGGTCAGTAAATGTGATGCTCTACCACTCTGACTAAACAGTTCTTTAGTGTTGTGAATAGCATGTTAATTATTTGACTATATCCGTATATAGAGAACTTTCGTTAATATTTACGGGTGGCGTGGCACCCTCACCGCTCTTAATAGATCCGCCCCAAGGAGATCGCCACCAGTTGGTGCTGATGTAAAGGAAATGTATTAGAGTGTGCCAGTGTAGAAGGATATGATTGGTCTAGTGATTTGTGGAACATTGAGAAATGAGAATTTTACTCCATGTTTTTTGTAGGGATCAAAATTCGTGGTTTTTGTCTTTTTGATATGTAACATGATATGTATTCCTTAACGTGCCTACAACATTCATGATACAATTCTTCCAAATAACACCATATAATCTATATATATAATTTATATCTATATCTATAATGTATAATATATTAAAAGTGTAAAGATCTTAAATGTTTTTTAAACTTTTTATCTTTTATTAAAAGTATTTGTTTTAGACAAAATCATCTTTTCACTATTTTTTCTTAATATTTAAGAGTTGAAATTTATTTAAATATATTTATGCTAAATTATTTCTTTATTAGAAGTAGTGTTTTTTTCTAATATTTAAGTATTGAAAATTAATTAACTATATTTATGACAAAACTTTTTCTTATTAGAATTCATCAGAATTAACGACAACTAATATTTTTTTCATTAATTTAAGAATTCTAAATCAACTACATTTGATTTTAAGAAAAATTGAAAAATCTAAAAATAAATATAAAAATATCAGAATAAGAAAAATTTAAGAAGTATCAAATTTTAAAAATTTTAAGTACGTAATAAAAATGTAATCAATGATTTTGTAAAAATTTGACTTTAAAAATAAAGATTTTAATTATAAAAAAAAATAATCATGGCACAAATATGATTCAAGTTGATGTCTCTCTTAGCCTTTGGCAACAAAGGAAAGAGTACGGCATGGCAATGTAAAAGTGATATCGATCAACCACTTAAAACTTCTAATGATAAAATATGTGTTTAAACTAAATATATGTTTATGTTTATATAATTATATTGAAATGTGAAGTTTCACTAAAAATCTCTGCAATAGATAAAATCATTTAATTTAAATAATCAAATGTTACATGCACGAGATACGTGTAGTTAAACTTGTAAAACAAAAAGATATTAACAAGTATTATATTTTAACATTTTCTTTTAACATTTACTTTATCAGTTGCCAAAAAGACATGAACTAGCATTATGTTTTAAATTTTCTTCAACATTTCAATTTATCAGTTGCTTAAAAGGAATCAATTCAAGTTTAGAGAAATTTGTAACTTTGGCCACTTGTAGGTAACTGGAGAAGGTTTTGTGATATCAAACCTTCAGGTAAACTCTAGGCCTTATAACAACAAAAAGTTGAATCAAATCGATAAACGCACTGCCACTAACATTTGATCCTTAATATGAACTTTGTGTCAAAGCATGCACCAACAAGAACTGATCTTCCAGATGGTAGAATTGTCCTATAACATTCAATGATCTCATACAATTTTAAACTGTAAACAGCAACAGGTTCCTCAGGTGTGAGGAGAGCTTGAATTTTCTCATTCATATGCTAATCGAAGTCATCACATGAAGCTGTTCAAATTCCTAACTGAGCATTGGTTTCAATTCAGCGAGGCCTCAAAAGAAGGATCACACGGTGATGACCAATTCGAGTTTCACTGATACGACCAAGGTGCCGGAGGACCTGCCAATGACAAAAAGTGCCAAGAAGCATGAATGTGGTTCTTCAGTCATTATTTTCTTATCTAAATCATAAATAGTTGGTGGTGCTGGATAAAGTGCTTTGAGCAGGAAAGTAGGGGTGCTAATAGCATGGTTATTCGAGCGGCTAGTGTTAGAATTTGAGAGATTGAGAGAGGTAGGTTTAAGATTGATGGTCAAACCAAGAACATGGATACGTTTCAACGTGGACCACTATAGTTCTAGGGCATAAAAGGCATTGCCAAGAGAATGAATCAAAATCGGCATAAATTCACTAAAACTAAGTCAAATCTTTTATGAACATTAAAAGATGATTACAAAAATCTGATGTATGAGATTCTTCGTCAAAGAATGAATCAGAAAGGATTTTCAAAGGCAATCCTAGATCAAATCTGCCAAATATGAAGTAACAAAGGAATAGTTAAAATTGAAAAATTGTTCAGAGATTGACATCTTGATGAGAACTTTCACATGTCAAGAGTACAGATATTGTACCGACATGTAAATGTAACTGAATATAAAGCTAAAAGCTAACCATTATTTAAAAAAATGGGAAGGAAAAATGAACTCGAGCCAAAAATAAATACACTTAAAGTTTCACTAAGGTAACCTGTGAACTATAATTTAAGTCCATAACACTTGAAAGTTTAACATAAAGAGTAACTCACAGTTAGTATTGCTTTTCCTGTATTGTCAAGCTTCAGTGAAGGCCCTTTGATGTCAGTTTCCAGAAAGAAATGTTTTCCTTTAACTGCTTCGGTTGCGGCAATATCTCTTAATTCCTGCAAAACATGAGTAGCGTTATGCTGTTTAAGCACGTCAAATTTAATCAACAAAGGTTCCACTTTCTAAGAGGTATGTATCACAAGGAAAACAATATACTATAAGCAAGTTAAATATAGTCCATAAGTATTATTTCAATTACACATCATAAGCAAAGGTATAAAACTAGATTCCTTGAAGGATATAAGACTGAAGGGAGCCCCTTATATTATGTCTTGCACACACATGTATAGATCAATTAATTTAGAAAATCAGAGAAAGATAAACTGGCATAAACAGGAATATGTGATGGTCTTTTCATCACAACCAACCATTTGCAAAGCAATTTCTAAATGGACTTCACATATAATTTCTATCACTAACTCCATCCCTAAGCTGCCTCAGAATTCTAGAGGTGTCCTTGCAAGGAAATCCATAGAATTGGGTTTACTAGAATGCTTACAGCCTCTTTTCCAAAGTAATTCCTTCTAAAATGATAGAGACCAAAACAAAGTGAACCCAATCCAGATCAGAATGCTCAAACCACTGGCTCTGTATTATAAATTGACAATCTGGTAGGTACGGCCAGCCTTAGCATTTTGCAAATAATATGGACACATTTGACAAGCAGAGATATCCCAAACAGGAAGGATCCATCTTCCAATATATGATTTGTGAACATATGTGGAAGCTGTAATATTTCTACTTGAAAATAGAACTGCAATAACACTGGTGAGGCTTAAATCTGCAGACTTAGTTTGAACGGGCAAAGTTCAAATCTCTACGAGATATGTGGTATCCCAATTTTAATAATGAGAAAGCCGAATTTAATAGGTAAGATTCAGTTCACTTACCATTGCTCTCTCCACAAGATTTTCTTTGAGCTTCAGGAGGAAAAAGATAGGAGTCAGCACAGGAGTAATATCAAGTTTCAAGTGAAATTTGTAACCAGATTGACCAAAAAGCAACCTTTTTACGAGGGGCTGTGAGAAGCTGAGAAGTTGCTTCAGCATAAGTAGCCATGTCATTTATTGCTGCATTGACCTTTTCCAAAGTTATACGCTGTTTCATATATCTGCAATTTGTCTCTCTTATTGTCAGCAAATGCATAAGATAGAGCTTTATGATGCAAAAGAAGTAAAAGAAATTGGCATCTCTTTTACATCAGCAACCTTTTGGTCTCTCTCTCTCTCTCTGGGAGGAGGCTAGACAGTTCGTGATGATATTGCTGTATAAAAACGTGTAACCTTAAGTGGATTTAGAAAGAACTTACGGTGGTACAGAATTCAGTTCATCAGAATTAATGTAGAAAAGTGGAGGCGAGGCGCGACCTTTTTTCTCCTGATGTCAACAAAAATATAGGGTGAGATCATTGCATGTCTATTTTGGTTCTGGAGAACCATTTAGAGCTGTCCTGAACAGTGAACAGCTGACTCATTCAGTAAATGTCTTTCATACTAGAAGAAGAATGATAAACTGCATCCTTTGATCACTATTATATCAAAATTGGGGTGCAATAATATGTGACACTCTTGGGAGTCCTTTTCTTTTTCCCCACACCTCATTGGAAGGCGCTAGAAACAATTACTTCATTGACTCATCGAGTGAGAAGAACGCATTCCTGATCCTAGAATGATTTGATTTTCATTATTCTGGCTAGCTATGAGAAAACTAAATCTCACCCATTATTCAATCAGATATCCCACTTAGGGCCTTCCTGTTATTTGACCAGATTAAGTATGGAACTTACTCTTTATGCAATCTGATACCCCACTTAAAGCCTTCCTGTAGTTTGACCAGATTAAGTATGATGGATACTGTCTATTTATCAAGCTACATCAGCAAAAGATGTAACTTGCATTTTCAGGACAGAAGAAATCATGTGATATGTAGAGAGCTAGAGAATCAAGGAGAGCTTGTCACCTTGGGTGCAGGTTCATCAAGTTTCAGAGAAACCAAACCAAGATCCTCGACACTGGGCTCTAGATGTAAACTACCAAAAGGACAAATTCATAGTCAGAAAGAATGGATCTTCTTAAGGAGTAAGGACCACATGTTAGTAAAGCTATTTCATTACATAGTACAGAATGTTACCATTTGATAGAATCATCAGTTGTTTTAGTCACTCTATCAGGAACATATGATGGAACAACAGAAGATAAATGTTGCAATTTCTTTTGCTGCTGCAGAGACGCTTCTATTAGCTTCTGCAGCCAAAATGACAGCCGAAGAAGCAATGAGTTATTGCATATACATACGTGTTTAAATTAAGATGGAATGCTGAACTATACCACACTTTCTTTTCCAAAAACAAGGTGAACCATAAACACAGGAATGTGCATCCAATAACAAATGCACTAACCATACATAAGATTAACGAAACACTTGTCAAACTAAGATTCACGAAACACTGATCAAACTAAGATTCACAGAACACTGATCAAACATTCCAAATTTTCATAAAATACGCTGACTAGATTCTAGATAGAGTAATAACTTTTAGATAGGACAAATAGTGGGAATCAATTGAGAGTCCCTACCCTAATCATAGAAAGTGGAAAACTTCCATGGTCTTGAAATTTCTGGACTTGGAAGTTGGAAATAGATAGCATGCCTAAGTAATCCTAATTTAAATCAAATTAGCAATTCAGGCTCAGGCTTAGAGAGAGAGAGAGAGAGAGAGAGAGAGAGAGAGAGAGAAATACCTTGGCTTTGGGGATGGCTTCAGTTTCTTCACGCAGCCGGATTTTTATTTTTTGGAGCTGAAGCTCCAAAACCTTCACTGCAGAGTCAATAGCTGACAAATCTGAAACGCTGCTTGCTGGGTACACTATTCACATTGCACAGAAATTGAACAGCAGGAATAAGTACAGATGAGAAGCTTTAGAACAACAAGTTGAGCAGATAATTTACTGTTTCGAGCTATGACAAGCTGTTGAATCTCCGATATCCGAGTGTTGAATGAGGATATCAAGGAATCAAGTGAAGACCCCACATCCTTGATATCCATTTTCCCCTCTTTACTTTTCTGTCCCTAACAAACAACTCTTAGGGAAAAAAGAAAAAATAAAGCTCCTTAGAAACATAGTCCAAGTTCTTGCTGTGCACAGACACGCATCCAAGTTCGAAATCAAACACTACCCAACAACATACCCAATGAAATCCCACAAGTGGGCTCTGGGGAGGGTAGAGTGTACGCAGACCTTACCACTACCTCGTGGAGGTAGAGAGGTTGTTTCTGCAAGACCCTTGACTCAAGTGCAACAAATCCATGTAAAAGAAGAGAATGAAGAGAGCATACAATAAATAATAACAAAACAATGTGATAATTGAAACACAACAAACAACATATGAGGATAGATATCAAAAGCAAGACCACAAGAATACGACTCCAAAAAACCTATATCTAGGAAAAACGAGACATCATTCCACCCTCAACTACCTAACTAACCCTCTATTCTAACTCGTGTCCTCCATAATCTTATATCTAAGGTCATATCCATGGTAAGATGGAGAAGCGTCAAGTCCCGTCAAATCACCTCTCCCCACGATTCGAAATCGAACACTAGTCAAGGAGTACAAAGGCTTTAGTAACCGCAGTTTTGACCACTGAATCAACAATCCACTTTGTTAGTAGATTCCCAACTTATAATACTTATATATTTCACGGACTTTCCAATACAAATATAGGACCTGCGCAAAAGTTACTTTCGAAACCCACATTTTATACCCTAGATTGCCCCTGGCTGTACACATCTTCATTGATCACCAACCTTATATAGCAAGTACTTCCACATGGTGCAATACAAACATTAAATAGTCACATAACAGACACTGCTCTCTAAAAACAATACAAGCCTCAAAACTAGGAAATGCACAATGGCAACGTACTTAGGAACGGTGCTCAAGCATCCATTGTCTTGAATCATGTACTACATTCATATATACGAAACTAGTATAAATATGTGAATAGATTGACCAAGCACCCCTTATGTGATTAGAAGCAACTTAGTATTCCGTATAAAGCACGCATAAGCACCCATGACAAAGATGTTCTAGGTCCGCACTGAATGTAAGAAACCATAGAAATCTAACTAAACCACTTTTTTTTCAAACCAATACAGCCAAAGTCATGAGAGAAATAATATTGTTTTAACACGACAAATTTTTTTCTGAAAAATTTAGTGTCCAAGCAAGCTTTCACGCACCTCAATTAATTCCATGGGATACCTCCCACCAGTAATAGGTATCACATAACACTGTCCACCATCACTAGGACAGATGGGAAGAAATCATAGTAAACAATTAGCATGACAATAATTAACCTTAGTATAAGTTAAAATATGAAAACGCCGCACGCGGAGGGAGATGCTTAAGCACAACTAGGGATCTATTATACAACCTGAAACCCTCAAAGATTCAGAATGTTCCATCAAAATACCATACTTAAATTATATTCAGTTCTTAAATAAACTCAAATTATATTCAGTTCTTAAATAAAAGCATTAAACACTCAAAAAGCATTGCAGCAACATCATGCAGTGCAGGTGTCTAGTAACATATCGCTATAATTCGAGCACACAGATGCTATGGCAATTTTTGTGGGACAGCAAGTCCAAATTGCAAGGCATACCTGAAATTGTTGAGAAGAATGTACGGAATAGTGGGATAAAGCCACATCAAAAGTCCTTTGCTTTCAAGCCGATAGGAATTGAGGAAAGTGAGCCAGTAGAATGGGATAAAAGCGGTTTTTTTTTTGTTTTTTTTTTTTTGCTTTCTAAAATTTTAAAAAGGACGAATAGTAGGTTTGACGAGAAAATTGAAGTAAAGATTTTTTAAAATTTTAAGTTTTGAATGAGGAATTTGTGAAACTTAAAGATCTAATATAATTAAGAAATTTGATTAAGTTAATTATGAATTTAATTAATATTTTTTTAAAAATTTAATTTTTTTTAAAATACAAAACAACTCACACCTCGCTCCTCTCCAAATCAACGTCTTTCGCCCCTCTATCTCCGATAGTTTCTCTCAAACTTTTCAACCAACAGTTCTGCAAATTTCTCCATTCAATCTCCTACAGCTTCAACCTCCAACATCAAATAGTTTCGGGTTTTTTTCGACTTTCAACCGTCAATCGACGTGACAACATTCTTCGGTAACAACAACTTCGAGCTCTTCATCGTCCCTTTTCGAATTTCACAGGTAAAAAATTAGGGTTTTTTTGTTATGAAGAAAAAAATGAATTGGAGTCAACTTCTCTTCTAGTATTGGTTAAAAATTTAAATATTTGTTGTTTAAATTTGAAATGGGGACTCAAGAAAATTCTAATTTGTGGCATTTCTTCTCTTCTCTTTTCGGAGTGAAATATAATTTTTTGTTGTTACTATAGTTGTTGTTGTTATCGAACTGTTGATCAATTTGTTGGTGTTTGTTGTGTTTTTTTAGGTTTGTTTTTTATTGTTTGTGTTTGTACAAACAAAACAACAATGTTGGTGTTGTTAGTCAATGTTGATGTTCTTGTTGTGTATGTTATGTTGTGTTACTGGGTTGATTTGTTGTTTGTGGGTTATTGTTGTTCTTGGTAAAGAATAATGTATTATATGTTGTACATTCAAAAAATCAATTATGGTTATAAAATGTTAACTTGATGAAACAAAGATCAAGAATGCATGTATAATATGTTGTTATGTTATTATGTAAATCTATTGTTTAAAAAACCATAAAAATAAATATGAAGATATTGAAATTTTTTAATTTATTGTTGTATTGAAAAATCAAATAGTCTAATGCAAATGATGTATACATTTATATCATCAATGTTAACTGTTTATTACTGTTACAACAAGATGAATGCATCATCAACAAGAAATATATGATACTAGAACAATAAATCAATATATACTAAACTTTTTATTATCCATACAAGATTAACATCACTAAAATAAATCATCCAACAAAAAACAATAACAATCACTCATCACATGATAATAAATCATGTAATGTCACAGATAAATCTAGATAATTTATTACAAATGTAATATATTGATATTATTTCGAACATTTTATATCATCAAAAAAATTATAATTTCCAACAAATAATGGTGTTATGGATGTTGTTCTATTGAACAAAATCTTGCTATTATTTTTTTTTTTTTTGCAACAAATGAATTATCTGTTGCAATAGATAAACTATCTGTTGCATAAGATGAATCATATGTTGCAATAGATGAACCATCTATTACATCAGATGAACCATCCGTTGGATGAAATCCTAATAGTTATTCGAACAGATAACATATCTAAGATTTTAATTTCTTCTCTATCGCAAAAGATGACCATTCTGTTGGAATAAATCTAAACAATTTGTTAACAATTCTAACAGATCACTCATCTGCTGCAACAGATGAATGATCTATTGCATAGATCAGTCATTTATTTCAACAGATGAGTGATTTGTTGGAAGAAATCACAACAGTTTTGAAACTTTTTATTATTATTTCCAACAGATTATTCATCTGTTGCAACAAGTTAGTTATATGTTGCAACTAATGACTCAACTTTTTGCAACATATGAGTAATATGTTGAAACTTTTATTTTACTGTGTTGTACTTGTTAGATTTACTATTAACCTTTTTTAACAATGCATTAATCAATTATAATTTTTTTTCTCTCATTTTTAGATAATATAGCTCCCAAAAACACGAATCAAGTACTAGGAAAGAAATAAGTAAAGCAGTTAGGATACATCTACCACTCTATGAGCTTGTTGTACAAGTGATATCTCAATCAGAAGTAGTAAAAAATGAACATGAGAAAGAGGATAGTTTCAAAAGAGATGATTCAAATGGTAATAGCCCTTCCACTAAAGAGTTGGTCAAAATCTTCAGCATTGATAGTTATCTTGTGAGAATGCAGTATGATGGCGCCATAGATTTAACTGGTGATTTTGTGGTAAAGTCATCCATAAAAAAATCTTTTGATACCTTTAGAAAAATACATCGAGACCAAAAATTTGATGCTTATTTCATGGACATCTGCTGTGAGCAATATCTTAATTTGCTGAAGGACAACAATGCTTGTTTCCAAATGACCATGGTGTATGATCTTCTCAAGCGTAGGTTTATGTATGAAAATAAAGATAAGATGGATGAGGTATGGATAAATTTTTGTGGTATGCCTGTTTGTTTTGATTGGAAGGAGTTTGTCATAGTTACTAGACTAAAATGTGATCCTTTTTTTTTATCTTATACCTATTATAATCCAAAAAATACCCCCCACATCAAAAGCCAAAGTCAAAAACACCCCGCCCATCAAAAGTCAAAGTCAAGTCAAGTGATGGTGATGATTTATTGTCCCTTATTGGTCCAAGCTTCAAAAACACAAATTTGATAGAAGAATTGAAAGGTAAAAGACTTTCAAAGAAGCACAAGTAATCATTGTGCTTGGTTTGGTTTGTACATAATATTCTTTGGGCAAGCTAAGAGACGTTAACAACAACATACCACTTGGTTTAATTGAACTCTCCGAGAATCTTGGGGCATTTAACAACTATCCTTAGGGTTATGAAAGCTTCAAAATAATTATCAAATATTTGCTAACTCCGTTAACGCCAAAGACAGTAAATCTATATAACTTTCCGTGGGTTTTCATGGTAAAGATTTCTTTTATTATGATTCATTTATTTTTTATTGAATAATGATTTAGATTTATTGACATTATTTTATAGGCTTGGGCATTTGAAGTCATTCCTTATCTCAGACAACAAGTGAACTAACAAGAAGAAGTTTCATATCCAAGAATCCCGAGATGGTTATCGACCAAAACCGATAAAAAAATAAAATTTCTCAATCTCTCCAACCCTCAGTGGAAGCAATAAGTCTCATTCTAATTAAGATTTTATTTAAATTAATGATTTGTTTAAATAATTCAATCATCATCACTACTAAAAAAAGGCCAAAAGGCAACGCAAAAAAGCGACGAACTGTGTCGCTTTAAAAAGCGACGAGAAAAGTGACACTGTCCGTCGCTTTTTTAGTTTAATTTTTATTTTTATTTATTTTTTATTAAAATCGATGGTCAACGTCTTAATTCTGTTGATTTTTGTTTTTGCGGATTATTGTGTCAACTAATTAAAAAATAATTTATAAATTTTTTAATAAATATGACAGATAGCGTCGTTATTTATTTAAAAATAGTAATAATTAATTTTAAAAAAGTGACGTTGTTCGTCGATTTTTAAATTTAATTTTTGTATTTATTTATTTTTATTAAAATCAACGGACAACGTCACTATAATTTTTATTTTTAAAATATTAATTCTAGAAAAAGGACGCTCTCCGTCTCAATTTTTAATTATTTTTTTTTTTGCATTTTTACAAAAAGCGACGGACAGAGTTGCTTTTGTTAAACATAAATAAAAATTAACTTTATGATAAAAAGTGACGTTGTCCGTCAGTTTTTAAATTTAATTTTTATTTTTATTTATTTTTATTAAAATCAACGAACAACGTCGCTATAATTTTTTATTTTTAAAATATTAATTATAGAAAAGCTATGCTATCCGTCGTAATTTTTAATAATTTTTATTTTTTTTGTATTTTTATAAAAAGATACGGACAATGTCACTTTTGTTAAAAATAAATAAAAATTAACTTTATGATAAAAACGACGTTGTCCGTCAATTTTTAAACTTAATTTTTATTTTTATTAAAATTGACGAACAACTTCGCTATAATTTTTTATTTTTGAAATATTAATTATAGAAAAGCGACACTATCGTCGCAATTTTTAATTATTTTTTATTATTTCATATTTCTTACAAAAAGCGACGGACAGTGTGAATTTTGTTAAAAATAAATAAAAATTAACTTTATGAAAATAACACTGTCCGTCGATATTTGATATTTTTAATTTACTATTAAATAGATAATTTTTTATTTTAAAAAAATTAAATATATTCAATTATATATGTATACATTGATATCAAACGATCAATTGATCAAGGTAATAATATACTATTGAAGTTATAATATAAAAATATAAGCTAAATTAAGCGATAATTCATTAATGTATATATGAAATACGTTGTATTATGAATTAATATACATGTGTATGTGATGTATATGGTACATATTTCGAAGTTGATAGTCAATCAACTATATATATTGAATACGTTGATATCATACGATCGATTGATCAAAGTAATAATATACTGTTGAAGTTATAATATAATAATGTAAGCTAAAATAAATTATAATTCATCAGAGTATATATGAAATACGTTTTATTACGAAGTAATATACCTGTATATGTGATGTATATAGTACATATTTCGAAGTTGAGAGTAAATCAACTATATGTATTGAATACATTGATGTCATACGATCGATTGATCAAGGTAATAATATACTGTTGAAGTTATAATATAATAATGTAAGCTAAATTAGACAATAATTCATCAGAGTATATATAAAATATGTTGTATTACGAGGTAATATACTAGTGTATGTGATATATATTGTACATATTACAAAGTTGATAGTCAATTTATATATATATATATATATATATATATATATATATATATATATATATATATATATATATATATATATATATATATATATATATATATATATATATATATATATATATATATATATATATACATATCTCTTGTATAGTAATGTACATAGCAGTTAAAAACTAGTTAACTGAATCTATATATCCAAATATTTTGAATAATACGTTAACATCATATGATCGAGGTGATAATACACTATTGAACTTATAATAATGAAGCTAATTAATCAACAATTCATCAGATTAATACGTTTTATTAACCTAATCGAAATCTCCAATTCAATTTTTTTTAACCTAATTTCTAATCCCAATTTGACTCATCTCCTCAATTTTAATCTCAACTGTTCATCATATTTGATCAACGATCAATATTAAATCAACTTTCACTATTATTTTTTCTTAAAATTGGACTGCTTCAGACTATTTTTCTCGAACCGAGGGTCTATTGGAAACAATATATCTACCTTAGCGATAAGATCCATGCACACTGTACCCTCCACAAACCCAATTTGTGGGACTAAACCTGGTTAGTTTTGTTGACAGCCAATTTTAACCTTATGATACCCCTCTTAGGCTGCTATTTTATATTGTAATTTTATGTAACATTAATTTTTACATGCTTAATTTATTTTAATATTGACGTCTTACTATTTTTTTGTTATTTCCATATTTATTAAAATAGCAGCCCTAATTCAATCCAGTTTCTCAATTTGTTTATTTTCTAGACATTTTGTATCAAGTTAATGACAATTTTAGCCAAATATTTTATCTTAAATTGGAATTTAAATTCTAGCTTTTTTTTTTTAAAAAAAATCCTTTTAAACTCAGCCATAGATCAAATTTGAGCCAACGGCTGAGATCAACTTTCTTTCTTTCCTTTTTAATCTATCCTTAACCCTAATCCATTCAACAACAGTCACTTATCTCTCTCTGCTCTCCCTTCTCTCTAAAACAAAACCACGTACACCACCGGTCAGTGAAGCAACCACTTCCTACCACTCTTTCTCTTTTCTCTGGCCGACGCAGCAACCAGCGCCGCTACCATCGCGCCATTTCCTCCCTCTATTCTCATTCTAGCCACTGCCAAAACCCATCTCCCTTTATCTCCTCCATGAACCAAACTTCCATAGCCAATCACCGCCTTCCACCGGAGCAACAGCAGCAGCCAATGCAACAGCAGTCGACAAAGATGCTAGCGTTGCTGCATCTTCCCCACCAGCCGACCAGCATGCATAAGCCCACAATACCAACCACTTTGGTGTTAAATTTAAGTTGTATTCTACTCCTTTATTTCTTTTTCTTTTAACATATTTTGTGATCTGAATTTGACAAAATTTGATTGAATATTTTAATTTGATTTCTTCTTATTTGGACTTGTATGAAAATGCCTAAGTGTAGGTACTTGAAAGGTGAACTTGTCAATTGAATTTACTAAAGTGTGGTCACTTGAGTAGTGAATTAGTGACTCAAAAATTTTTAAGTTTGGGTAGTTGAAATGTGAACTTGTGTTTTGAATTTACTAAAGTATGGTCACTTGCGTAGTGAATTAGTGACTCGAAAATGTTTAAGTTTAGGTAGTTGAAATATGAACTTGTGTTTTGAATTTACTGAAGTGTGGTTACTTGAGAAATGAATTAGTGACTTGAAAATGTTTAAGTTTAGGTAGTTAAACTGTGAACTTGTATTTTGAATTTACTAAAGTGTGGTCACTTAAAAAGTGAATTAGTGAGTCGAAAATGTTTAAGTGTAGTTACTTGAAAGGTTAACTTGTGTTTTGAATTTAGCTAAGTGTGATCAATTGAGAGATGAATTAGTGACTTGAAAATGTTTAAGTGTATGTAATTGAAATGTGGACTTGTGTTTTGAATTTAGTTAAGTGTGGTCACTTGAAAAGTGAATAAGTGACTTGTGGTTTGAACTTAGTTATTTGAAAGATGAACTTGTGTTTTGAATTTAGTTAAGTATGGTCACTTGAGAAGTGAATTATCGACTTGAAAATGTTTAAGTGTAGGTACTTGAAATGTGAACTTTTGTTTTGAATTTAATCAAGTGTGGTCACTTGAGAAGTGAATTAGTGACTTGAAAATGTTTAAGTGTAGGTACTTTAAAGGTGAACTTGTGTTTTGAATATAGTTAAGTGTGGTCACTTGAGAAGTGAATTAGTGACTTGAAAATGTTTAAGTGTTGGTACTTGAAAGGTGAACTTGTGTTTTGAATATAGTTAAGTGTGGTCACTTGAGAAGTGAATTAGTGACTTGAAAATGTTTAAGTGTAGGTACGTGAAAGGTGAACTTGTGTTTTGACTTGAAAATGGTTAAGTGTAGTTACTTAAAAATGGTTAAGTATAGTGACTTGAAATGTCAATTATCGCGCCCCATTTTTCTCGCGGAAAGCGGGATTCGACGTGAGCACTCTTTTTGGTGATTGTTTTGAAGGTAGAGTGTGAAGAGTCACCACCTAACGATTTAAGGTACGTTAGGGCACCGATCTAGGCTACTATGAACCTATTTTTTTGTTTAGTCTTAGTTCACCAAAAATTTGGGTAAGGGTTCAAATTACCTCGAAAGGAAGGTGTTAGGCACCTTTCGAGGTCCACAAAGGTGGTTCCCGGCCGAATTCATATTTTACGTGGGGATTCTATGTGATCAAATAAAGACCCCTTGTTTTATTATTAACATAATCGTTGACTAAGTGATAAAGTAACGAGTAAACAAACATGTTAACTTATTATTTCTACTCATTAGCTAGGTGGTGATAAAAAAGGAATAACAAATAATGCAAAGTAGAGAAGCGAGAAGAAAGAAGGAAAAACAATTTATAAGAAAATATTTATTAATTTTAAAGACCTAAACTACCCCAAGCAACAAGCATGTAAAGTAAATGTAAAGAAAAGGAAGAAATTGTCAAATCAAACAAAGAAATGCTTTGGTCTCATTCGGATCATAACCCCAACTTGTTTAATCATCATCCAACCCACTGGCCGAACTCTTAAACAATTCATATGTTTTACCTTTAATGCTGTTGGAGATCATCACTTCCGAATGACTACCCGTCCCACCCCACCTAGGCTGGATGTCAAATCTAAAGGCATTCTAGGACAAGGATAAAACTAACGTCTTTACAGTACCTATCGTCCCATCTATCATCCAAGAGGCATTTAACTTTGCTATTTTAATTTTTGTGGTATAGACAAAATAAAGCTATGTTGCCTAGGATTCGAAATGCGTAACAAGTAGGACGTCACGTAGCACATAATTATCCCAAGTTAGCCTCTTGGTTAATTAAAGTTGATTAATGTGATAAACATGCAAAGACAAATAATTATTTATTTTTGTGTCTTTAACCTACGGGCATGGTATCTAAGTGTTCAACAATTGACTAATATGACAAAAGGTAACTGTGATTCGTGTATGTCATAATGTGTTGTCAAGTTGTTAAGAGATGATGTCAAAAGTGTGGTAAATATGTCAAGAAATTGTGCTCACGAATTAAGTGTAATAAACTAATGAGAATATGGGAAATTAACAAAATATTAAAAATGCATTAACATGCTAAGGAACATAATGATGTACTTCACCTAGTGTTTAACATATTGAGGATGCTCAAAAACCCACGTTTTAACATGCTGGTGATTGTGCTAGTGCACCGTAATTTCATATTAATGTGCTAAAAATGCAGTAACACAATTTTAGTAATGCAGAAATGCAATTCTAATAATGCAGGAACACAGTTTTACTAATGCAGAAACGCAGTTTTAATACTGCAGAAACACAGTTATAATAATGCAGAAACACAGTTATAATAATACAAAAATGCAGTTTTAATAATGCAGAAATGCAGTTTTAATAATGCAGAAACACAGTTTTAATAATGCAAAAACGCAGTTTTAATAATGCAGAAATTTGACTATCATTGGCATGCTGAAAATATGCTAATCTGCAAGAACCTTATGTTAATATGATGAAAGTAGTGCAGGAAATTTATATTACTATGCTTGAATTTTAATCTAATACGCCAGAAATTAAACCTAACATGCTGAAAATTAACTTGTCATGCTGAAATTATATTTTAATATGGAGAGTGAGCTAACATGTATGGACATGCAGAAATTTAATGTGAATGTGCTAAAAATGCTTATATAAACTGTTTAACATGTTTAAAATTTATTAACATGTTGAAAAATACATTGACATGCTTATTTCAATGTTAGACATACTAGAAGATACGACATGTTGAAATTTAATGCTTAACGTGCTAAGAATGCTTAATTCTAATGTTTAAGATGCTAAAGTTTAATAAGAACATGCTGTAACATATGTTAGTGTGTAGAAAATTTAATGCTATCATGCTTCAATAATAATTATGTAAACATGTTTAATTGAATATCTAGCGTGTATTTACTATGCCAAAATCGCTTAAACCTAATGTGTAACATATTATCATGCGGGAAGGTGCAGGAATTTAGTGTTAACATGCTGTGAAAAATTAAATTATTTTGTTATGCCTAAATTGTGTTGACGTGCCAAACGTGCAATGAAGAAGTTATGGCTTAAGTGTCCAAACGCTTCGAATATTAGGTGATTCATATAGCACGTAATACACGTAAAATCCTACGTTGTGCCTATCTATACTATTCACAGAGCACGTAAGTCCCCGCCCCCTAGCAGTCCCTAAAATTATTAGTACAATAATAGTAATGTTTATACAATAATATTACAAACCAAATAATAAGAAACTAAAACTAAATAGAACTACTACAATCTAATGTAAACACCCCGTCGTCTCTTTGGAACCCCATAATTATTTATTTAAACCTGCGAGACAAGATATAATGGCAAGCAAACAGGAGCATATAATAACGAACATCGAAATATTCCTATAGACATGCTTTCTAAAGTCCTTCACAACGTGATGCAACCTATTAGAATCTAAGGACAAAATCAAGAATCACCGTGGTATGGACTACGTACATTTTACCCTCCCCAGATCCCACTATATAGGAATACACTGGGTTTGTTGTTGTTGTATTTGGCAGGTGGGATGTAGAAAATACAGATTTTTGCACCCAAAAAATGCAGAAAAGAGGCATAAAGGGTACCTTTTGTCCGTTGCTTTTCTGGAATTTTTTAAAATAAATTTTCAAAAATGCGACATTATTTGTCACTTTTTGTGTTTATTATGAAGAACAAAAAACGACGACCAACATTTCTTTTTCTAAAAAAAATGGATTTTAATTTTCTCAAAATACGAAGGACAGTGTCATTTTTTCTGAAAAAATAATTTTTTTTCTTCAATAAAATGACGATGTCCATCGCTTTTTGTTCATCATGTGTTCTTCACATGAAGAACAAAAAGCGATGCACAACATTGGTTTTTCTAAAAATAACTAAAAAACTTTTTATCAAAAAGCAACGCTGTCCATCATAAAAAAAGTGATATAGGTCATCGTTTCAAAAAACAACGGGCCTTTTTGTGATACAAGTGACGACGCCATTTTTCTGTCGATTTTGGCTAAAAATGCGACGTTGGCCATCACTTTTTCGCCCTTTTTTAGTAGTGCATTCTAATATATGTACTGATTTATTTTAGATTGTGCATTTGTGGCTTGTTCCGACCAATCGAGAGTTGAAGATGCCATTTTTTCTTTTTTTAAGGTCTGTGCAAACTTTATCGGACCTACGGTCATTGATAGAATAAAAAAAGGATTGTTTAGAGCAACAATCATCACAAGAAAATATTTTGGGAGGGTGGGCTTGTTGTTGTTGATGACGTTAGTGGTGATGGAGCTGTTGGTGGTAGTGGTGATGGTGCTGCTATTGGGGCTGATGATACTCCTCTTGTAGTTTTTGAAACAACAAACTAGTATGATTATGATCATACTGGTTCCCTCCTAGCAAATGTTGTGCATGCAAATGTCAAAATTATAAGGCAAAACATGATGGGGTGATTAATGCTACTAATGCGTTAACTGTTTTTGTAATGAAATTGACATCTAAGAGGGGTGTCATTCCATCGAAGAAGATTTCATATCAATACACTCTATTAGATATTAACGCTAAGATGAGAAGGAAAGAAATTTCCAAGGCATTGCAACTACTCTGTCTTTATCTTACACGTTTGAGCAATGTACAAGGACCACAATCGAGTAGCATGAGCTGAAGAAGATGAATATTTATCAGCTGTTCCAATAAACAAATAGACTGCATATCTGTTTCAATAGATGATAGATCTGCTAAAAATTATCAAACAGATATAAACATCTGTTGCAATAGATAACTAACTTGTTGCATTAGTTGCATTATATGTTGATACATATGTCAATCTGTTGGAGGAAATCAAACATATCTTCCAACTATTTTAATTTGTCCCAACCAATGACCTATTTATTGCAATAGATGGGTTATCTGTTAGCATAAATTACATCAAGACTTCCCTACTATTTTAGATTTTTCCAACAGATGAGTCATATGTTTCAACAGATGGGCCATTTGTTGTAATTTGTCATACAGGTCTTCCTCCTGTTTTAATTTTTCTTAACAGATGAACTAATATATTGCAACGTATGGGTCATATATTGGGACAAATTATGTCAAGACTTCCTACTATTTTTATTTATTTCAACAGATGAGTTATTTATTTCAACAGATGAGTCATCTGTTGAAAATTATCATACAGGTCTTTCTCCCTTTTTAATTTGTCCCAACAAATAACCTAGCTATTGCAATAGATAGGTCATTTGTTGGGACAAATTAAAATAGTAGGAAGACCTCTTTGATTTCCTCTAATAGATGAGTTATCTTTTTACTTTTGTTTGCTCATCTGTGATTAGCATTGATAATTCTGGCTTTCTAGGTGATGTCATAGTAGAAACTACTACTGAAAAATATACCACAGTTGATAATCCATCAATATCTTTCAAAAAGAAGAAAAAGTGAAGCCTGTCAGTCCGAAAGAATAGAAGAATTATCAGTTTGAAGGATTCAACATCTTGAACGAGGCTTCTAAAAAACTAACAAAATTGACCAACGACTATTTAAAATGAATTGTTGATGGGCTATTAAAGAGTCACGCCAACATGTACATGAATAATTTTTAAAAATATTGATTTATACAATTCTTCTTGTAAAAATATGACATTAGCACATATAAATCATGCAGAAAAGACGAACCCTTTAAAGTGAACCAACCGGATTTTGGTTTTGATATGTTTGATTTTGTTGTTGCACATTCCAGAATGAAGAATTGATTCTATTTGATGTCACAACCCTAAAGTTGTTGGAATGATGAGGTTTAAATATCATATATATATATATATATTATGATTAGTATTATATTTAGTTGTATCTATTTATTAATTTTATTATTACATAATCTGAAATGCGCAACACATCAATGTCATTTTTTACTATTTTCTAAAGAAGGCCAAGTTTCAAACACAACAATAATACAAATACACGATAGACAACTGTTTGTTCAAAGTTTACATCAATAAGGCCTACGATCTTTGTCAACAACAACTGGAAGTTCCCTAAAATGAGAAATGTTTAATTAATATCATCGACGATTTTAATATTCCAGCTGGCTTACCTTGGCACTTGGTCGATGAAGTGTACATCCCAATCAATTATGGTGATGACTTCCATTAGGTGTTGGCTGTTGTTGTTCTAAAAGAGAGGTGCATCCGAGTTTATGACTTAATGTCGTGAAGGAGATGTTTTGGGAAGTTGTATGAGATACAAAAGATGGCCAAAATATTGGCTACTTACCTTGATATACGTGTCTTTTTGAACCAAAATATTTATACTAATTGGTTGACGATTGAAGCATACCGAGATAAACTGGGTAATCCATTATCTATAATATATTGAAGGAATTGCTCAACAATACAGTGGTAGCCTGTAAGTATCATCTTGATTTAGTTTCATAAATTCCACAACTCTTACATTAATTACAAGATATGTATTATCCGAATTTTACAAATCCAAGAATTGCGGTCTTTTTATTGCCGTTTATACCGAGTATTTGAGCGATGGATTACAAGTACCAAATGATGAACTTGATGCCAAATTACTCTGTAAATTATATGCTACTCTTTTACAGAAATATAGAGAAGTGAAGGCTCAAAAACCATACGCAAGTGACATTAAAGATCCATGACAACCAAAATCGAATTTCATAGCATCAGATAAAGAACAACTGATCAATATTGAGTAGATCTTTATAGTTTTTGCAAAGTAATATCCCCTCCTTAGGAATTATTGGATTTAAAACTTAAATTGTAAATATGTATCATCTGTACCCATAAAAAATTTTTACATTTCATTTATTTGTTGATTTGTGTAATGTAATTTGTGAAGGATTCGATTTATTTTATTTTGTCTATGATTTTTTTTTACCTTAGATTAGAAATTATTAATTGAAATGAAATAGTTGATTCAAATATTGCAATAGATAATGGATCTATTGCAGCATATGGCACATCTGTTGTAAATTATCAAACAGGTCTTTATACTGGTTTGAATTGTTCCAACAAATGGACTATCTATTAAAACAGATGGTTCATTTGTTGGAACAGATTAAAATAATAGTAATTATTTTTACACTAATTCATCAATTTGCAAATTTAATAAAATAATACAATCGTCATCAAATATAAAAATAATTTTTTTCATTATTTAAACAATATACAAACTTAGAATAAAAATTATCATCATTCTTTTACATTTTCTTTTTTAAAACACCGACTTCAAACTTTGATATAGGATCCCAACAGCCCATACCTCTTATATTCTTGCCATGATGTTGTTAGTCAGTAAGGTCCTTGGTAATAACATTTCAGTGTCAGTTAGCAAACATTTGATATATGCACGAGAGTATGACCTGTATGCAGCACCGATTTTATTCTTATCAAGGTCCTTTTTTGGACCTTCAAAAATTCTATTTTTTGGACACTTCCTCTGGCAAGTCATGCATTAAGTCACTTTTCTCCAAAAATTTGAGAGCAAGTCCAATAGTGGTTGCACCTTGTGGAAAAAATCCCAGTCCTCGCAGCATGATAAGCTGCAGTCATAAGCAGTAATGTGTCCCTTATGGAGGAGGATCTTAAGAGTCACAAAATATTTTTTTCCAGGTTCATGACTGCAAGAATTCTCTTTGACTCGATCTAATTCATGACGTATGGAAATTAACTCTTTTCTTTAACATAGTTAATCATATGTTGATCCTATTCGAACTGTGAAATTAATGTCACAATATCTAGACCACCGAGAGTTGTCGCTTCGGTACTAATTACCTATATCGACTCTTGAAATTATTATACAAGTTGAGGTCCATTATCCTATTGCCACAATCATATGCTTTGCTTTACGTGAGGTGCCTTGCCATCATGAGGAAAAGAATTTCATCTACATGTTGTGATATAAGAAGATAATTTTTAAATAGGTTAGTAGTTAAATTAAAAAACAAACTAGAAAAATACAATGGATTGACCATCTATTGCAATAGATGGTTCATATGTTTCAACATATGAGTAATATATTGTAATAGATGGTCGATCTATTGCATAGGTTCTCTGAATCTATTAATAGATTACCCATCTTCTGTAACTTATGCAATAGATAGACCACCTGTTGCAATGGATTACCCATTTGTTGCGTAGCTTCTCTAAACCTGTGTTAATAGATTACCCAATCATCTATAACTTATGCAGAAAATGGGTAATCGATTAAAAAATATGACTTAGAAGGTTATGTTATAAAAAGTAAAAACTTACCTTGTCTTCGTACTACACATATATGTCTGTCATCGTCTTTAAGTCTTTGGAGGAAAGTGGATTCATCATGAAGCACCTTAGGGGATGCTTGGAATTCTTGTAATTTCTCAGAGTCATCAGTTTATTAGTGCCAACTAATGCATCTATATCCACCTTCCTCAATGGTACCTGAAGTTCATCAACATTCGATGGAGGAGGATTTGTAATTTTTCTTGATTTCCTATTTGAGAGTATACATTTATAATATTTCTTGATTTCCTATTTGAGAGTATATGTTTAATTGATCTTTTATTCTTTCTATCCTCCACTGTAGGAATGTATGACTTTCTTACCTTCCTGGATGGTGTGAAACCCCTCTTGGATTTTAATACGCTAACAACATCAGTGAGATAATCTATTCTTTTAAAGAGTACACCCTACCTATCCATGCACTTTTTGCATTTGCAAAGAGAATATGAGCTTGAAGAGGGGTGAGTTGGACCACTAAAAGGGGTGATGATTTGGAAATCATCATCTTTTATAATGTTAAATTTGGTTTCAGACATATTTGTTTTTTCTGAGCATTTATAACATGCTCATCAGCATAGCTGACACTAATATAAATAATTCCACCATCATCACCATCACCACCAACACCCCTACAAGCAATACCTAAATCTGTTGTAAGAGGTTGGTTATGAATAGCCTCTACATGAGGATGACCTTGCCTAAATGCTCTTCTTATGATTGTTTCTCCAGCCAATTCCTTGTTTATTAACTCCACCGTTGGGTTTTCTATTGTATTAACAAGACCTAGAGTCATAAAAGAAGTCATCCCCAACTCTTTCTTAGTAGGTACAAGCCATAGATGTACAACCTATAAATAAAAGTGGTTATGTTTAAATCAAATAATAATAATAATAATTTATAGTTAGTTGGTAATATGTCAACATAAATAACAGATGAACTTTCTGTTGCAATAGATGATTTATCTGTTGTAATATATTAACTAGCTATTAAAATAGATTAACCATCTGATACAACAGATTACCTATCTATTGCATAATTCTAGTAGATGGGTAATCTGTTAAGTTAGGTTTAGAGAACCAAAGAAATAGATGGGTAATCTATTGCAAAAATGACTCATATATCGCAATAGATTACCAATTGTTGCTCCAATGATAGTAGACAGGTAATCTGTTAAGATAAATTACAAAGATGGTTCATATGTTACAATAGATGACCCATCTATTTCAACATCTTTCTTTGACTCAAATTATTATACTTGAAAGAGGACTTATTGCAACATCTGGAGGGTTAAATAGACCAGCCTCCTTAATTTTTGTGTTTCTCTTTGCATCCAACACTTAAGGATCCTTGGATGAGAAACCCCATCCAGGTAATCCTTGACCTACTTTCGGAGGTAAGGAATGTCTTCAAATGCCCAAGCTTAAAATATGTAAACATGAAGCAAACAAAAGTCATAATAATTATTCAATATAAATTAATGCAAGAGTAAACAAATAGTGATTAAATTTACCATGAAAGCCCAAGGAAAACCGTACAAGCTGATCGTCTTTGGGAAAAGTTTTATCAATAAATATTTGTTAGTAAACTTATAGCTGTCATATCCCTAGGGATAAATGTTTAATTTGTCTGAATCCTGAGTAAGCACTAACAAATCATCCTTTATGGCTTTGTTGATGTCTCTTGCCAATATAATAGAATGGACAAACCAAAATAAGCACAATTGCCCCCTGTACTTCTTTGGTATGTCTCTATTCTTGAGATCTTCTATCAGTCTCGTGGCTCTATAGCCACATCCAGTAATGTCCAACAACCCATCTATCTTTTTATTGCCTTTTTTGGTTTTGGTGGGTGGTTACTTGGACAATGGCTTGCCTTTATTTGTTGATGGTGGTTTGTGTGTCCTACTTGCCTTGGACTTTTTTATGGGTGTTTTATTGAGGAAGGGTTCATGCGGATGATCACATCTCAAGCCAATCACAATGACAAACTCTTTCACGCCAAAACAAATGGGCATTCCATAATAGTTAATCTATATTTCATCCATCTTTTGTCCCTATCCTTATCATTGCCCATGTAATTGATCCTGCTTTGAGAAGACCATACCATGCTCATTTGTAAGTGGGCACTATTTTCCTCAAGGAGGTCAAGAAAGTATCTAAAGCAGCTGGACCTAAAAAGACCCTCAAGTTTTCCCTATTCATTATATTTCTAAAATCATCAAAAATTTTCCCCATAAGAGATTTAACTACAAAATCACCAGTTAAATTTGCAAGGTTATCTATCGGTATCTCAACTTGAAACCTATCAATACTAATAGTTTTGATAGGATCATGCTGGGGTTTCGATCTTAATTCATGACCCATCGATGATGCATTATAATCATCTTTCTCATCCTCTCTTTCTACTTCCTCCTCTTCTTATTTATCTTCATCTTCTTGATCCTCACTTTTATTTTCTTCACCATCCTTAATAGGCCCTTCTTCAACTCTCTCAATATCATTTTACATAGTTTTACTGTTTTTCTCTATTTTTTTTTAATATCTTTCCTCAGATTCACTATTTCCTAAAAGAGATTATTTAGGTAGCTCTTCTGAATCCATATGACCTCAAGACTTTTTTGCTACTTGGTCAAAAGTTGATCCACCTTTAATTTCTTTTCTTTTGGAAGACATCTTTTAGCTACAAATAAGAGAAAAAACAAAAAAAAATATTACAATTAATGTCTGCAAAGTTTCTAAAAAAGGTAAAACAAAGTTTGATAAATACAACACATTAAAAAAATTATTCCAACAGATGAGCCATCTGTTGGAACAGAGGACCCATCTTTTACAACAGATTCCCCATCTGTTGTAACAGATAGGTCATCTGTTGGAGGACCTAAGTTAATATCTTCCAACAGATATCCCACGTGTTGTAATAGGTGGGTTATCTTATGGAAGTTATCAAAATAGGTAGCAGTTCTATTTTGATAACCTCCAATAGATGACCCATCCTTTTGTAATAGATGGGTCATCTGTTGGATGAAATAGAATCAGGTCTTCCACCTTTCCATCAGATGTGTAATCTATTGGAAAATAAATGTAATACCATATGATTTTAAGCTCTAGACCTCTTAAAATATAGGCCATGAGATTTGTTTTCCAATGTTTTAAGTCCCGCCTTAGTCCAATGTCTTGGCAAGAAGTTATGGATGATTTCCTTAAGGTCCCGATTCACTGTTATGACTATGACTCAGGAAATGAGTCATTACCACTTATGGTAAGTCGTCATGAGTGAGTCGTAGTTATTTTAATGAAGGCCCTATGTTTGGTCCTAGTGCCTATAACTCCTCCCTAGGACCCGTAATAAGTGGCTATGAGTCGTTAGGAAAGACTCATAGTCAAAATAGAAAGCAACCAAAGATCCTTTACAGTGGTTATGAGTCTAACATATGAATCATAGTCAGACATTATGAGTCGTCTCATAGATCATTAGCTTGAACACTATTTGACCCAAGGGCCAAAAATCCCAGGTTATAATTTGGATCACGACTTGTAATCAGTAGTTACGAGTTATTTGGCAAGTCGTAATGACTGGAAGCACATTTTTCTATCCACTTACAAGTACTTTTAAGTCCCCTCCCACTCCTTTTAAAGCCTAAAATACGTCGTTAACTCATAAACCCATCATTAATCATAATCTCACCCAAAAAAAAGCAAAAGAATAGTTTCCTTCTTTCTCAAGAGCAATTAGGTATTTTCAAGAGTAAGGTCAAATCCCAGAAATACTCCAAGGTCTCCTCTCTCAGGTTTGTGGGACATTTATCAATGGGTACCTTCTGCCCATTGAGTCTCAAACATTTCATATTCTTACAAATATAAACCCTTTTCCTACATTGATGATATTCCAAGTAGACTATGAGTTTTATAAACGTTCCCTAAATTACTTTGATTCAAGACCATGAAATTTTGTTCCCTCGTGACAATAGTGTTTCCATATGTTTGATAATGTAAATGACTACTCCATGCTTTATTATTGAAATATTGGATGTTAAATATGATGTTCCTCTACCATGGTTGTTCAATTCTGCATTACATAGTGCTAGTGGGTTATGAACATCGATACCTAGGAAAATCATGCATACTATAGTTTTTTTTTTCAAGTTACAAGTCATTCAGACCTTATTTGTGTTATTATGTCAAAAATTATATATGCACTATTATTTTCAGAATACTATATTTGAGAAAATCAGTTATCAGTGCATGTACTAGTCTTTACTTCTAGTCTCATTCAATTGGTAATTAAACTTAACATCGAGTAAATTTAGGGGTGAAGGCTTTCCAGCCAGTTGAGAATGAGACCTTTAGTAGTAGTCCTTGAGTTCCAAAACTACATAGCCAACGTAGGTATAATAGTTATTTCTGCTAGTAGAGGGTTGACACTCTCTTAGGGGCACTTGCCAATCGAGGATGACACCCTAGTCCCTCGAGACATCAGTTTAGTGGATCTGCATAGCCAGTGTTAGTATCCATGGCAATGTATTGACACCCTACTAACTAGGGTTACAAGTTGGATCCCGATTAGCTCAGATGGGGGCATGTCGGTTAAATGTTAGCTCCCATAGTCTCACATCGATATTGAGACCATGTCAGCTCAAATTTGCATAGCCAACTGTCCATCTTATCTTTTATTGATGTGATATAGAAATTTAGAACTTATGATGCTTAAACTTGGAAAATATGCATGTACTTAAGGCTAGTTTGTTAGATTTGATGTGTTTTTGGAGTGTTTTGTAGGAAATTAGGTTTCACATGCTAAATTCAAGAAAAAGATGAAAGTGATATTTTTGGCTACTTAATGGATCAATTTTGGGTATTTTTGATACTTTTTGAATTGTATGTGACCAAATCATGTAATGAAAGTTGAAGATTTGAAGCTTGGTTGCAAGTATTAGAAGGCCTGACACTTAGTTATGTCTACATGTGGTCTGTATAAGACTAAGGTGAGCACCAAAATTAAAGATCTTGAGAGTCAAAAAATGTAGAAATCCAAAATCCTGGGAGTAGAAGTTGTAGAAAATTTATCCTGCAAATGTGGTCGCTACATGCACCCAACCTCAGGCAATATGTGGCCTATGTGCCCCAGGCTAGTCCGCATACGGTGACCACACGTGGCCACCGACCACAAATTTTTTGGATCATTCTGAAATAATTTCCTAGGGTTTCTATGTATCCTAAATACACTCCTACAATGTTTTAAGTCTTATTATGTACGTTTAGTTAAGTTTTTCTATTTTATTAGGATTTCATTTCTAGAGTTTCTTGTAATCTATAAATACCCTTTCGGCTTTGTTTACTTCATTCATAGACATTCATTCATACATTCACATATTGATTAATTCAGAAGGAGGCCCCTTTAGGGCAAAGTTCACTAACATCTTTTTGTTCTTGGTTTGTTATTCAATTTATGACTTTGGTATTTATTATTTTATTATTGTGAGATTGATTTTGTAATTTTGTCTGTAGATCCCATAATTGGTCTCATAACTATGAGTAGCTAATTTCCTTAGCTAGGGTTGTGGAAAGCCTGACGGATTAACAAAGTAGAGGAAGTGCCAAGTCATTCTAGATAAAGATTCTTACTTGTATTTGGTTTTCTTCATTCTTATTGAATTCTTAGTGGTGTCCAACATTAAGATCCTACCTATATTATTGCTACTTACTCTAAAGAGGAGTAGCGACTAGGAAATGAGTATCATAACTTTATTTGAAGTTTAAATGTCAATCCATGATACTAGGTATTATCTAAGTAAGATGGTTAGCTGTCATCTAATACTTAGAGACTCAAAAGGTAATAGTTAACTAGGATCAAGATAAGGGTTACAAAAGACTGTTGATGGTATATAACTTATCGATTGTACATGCAAGATATTGGAATAGTTTGATAGTGCACGATAATTCTATTGAGTTGAGAAGCCAAGGGAACATAAGTCTAGTGTTCGTCTTATATTGTTTACAACCAAAAGAAACCAAGCCTTGTTACTGTTAGCTAGTTACTAAAAATCCCTTCTTTTACTTTCCCACACTGCCTGATGATTTTAACAAGTTCGAGAAGGATTTTTGGCCTATTCCCCATAAGATCAATCCCAATCTAGTTGGGTTACTATATTTTATAGTGACTGTTTCATCCTTCAATTGGAGGTGTATTTGGGCGTTATCAAATTTTGGTGCCATTGTTGGGGAATACGATTTTGGAGTTCTGTATTGAAGTTTTTGGAGTTATTGGGCTTTATTTTTATTTTTTTTATTTGTTTTGTGTCTTACTCTTCATGAGATGACAACCTGAACAAAGATAGTATGGAGTGATGATGACTCCTTATTTATTGATCCTTTTTTTATATGGTGCATTACGGTAGAAGTGTGATAAACATATTGTTGGAACCTAATGAGAGCATTCTTGACACATTGGAACTCCTAGAAAAAGGAAGACAATAACGTATTCAATAGGTTTATAGGATTGTCTTGGATATTCACCACTTATAATTTGAATTAGATACATAAACTACTGTGTGTAACACCTAACAAGATATTTATGGGTGGTGTGAGTCTGAAAGAATTCTGAAAAGCCAACTTGAGGAGCTAAAATTGGAGGAGTCTAAAATTATTCATGTTCTTATGGATAGTATCACACTTAAAGAAAGCATGCTAGAGTTATGTGGGGATGTAAAGAAGGAAGCAATTCCTGAGTTGGGGTGTATTGGACCTTATTTGAATTATTTTTCCATATTGTGTTTAGATAGTCAGATCTTAATCGAGTCATCCAAGCCTAAAGAAAAGTGCAAGGAGAAGGAAATATATCTCTATATTCTTGAATTTGCTGAGCCAAAATCAAAGAACCACATTCCTCATGTACGGGCCAAGAAGTACAAATGCCACACGTAGTTCTTGGGTCCTTTATTTTTATACCTCTACCCTATGAGCATAATGGGAACTCAGAAAAAAATTAGGGGGTGCAATTCATAAGTTCAAAGTGGAAGGAGAAAACTAGAGGCCAACTATTGGGCTATCTTGATGAAGTCTAAGTAGTCAAGGTACCCATGGGTTTGTTGGGGAAGTTTGAGTACCCAAACAAGTCCCGTCATGTCGAGACGTGAAATTAGGAACTTCTTGGGAGACAAAGCAAGGTATTTTATTATCTGTATTTATGTTACATGATTGGTGTCAGAGCTCTGCACCTATGGTTCCACAGGTATGTTCCCAACTTTTTTGTTTTTTTAGAGAATTGATACATTGGGGATAATACATGATTTTAAGTTGGGTGTGGGAATGCTTGTGGGTATTGATGTCCTGGGATTTTTGTTGTCATGCCTCTTTTTCCTGGAGTCCCATTCCTAGTAGAGCCGACATGTTTAGGCGTATTGTATTTTGTTTCATGATGTTTTGTGTTTAACTAGGAGAAAATGAGTATCTACGACTGTTAACATGTTTTTGTTAATGATACCTCTTTATTAGCTTATTTTTAACTATGTGATTTGTATATATATGTGACTGTTGTGAATTTTGTATGGCATTAGGATTAGGGACATGATAATCACTTGCTAATAATTGTAAGAACTGGATAAGTAGTAGTTTGTAATATTGACTCTATGCCATGTTTCTGAGAGATGCTATTTAGTTCCCTTTGTGTGTTGAATTCAAAACTTGCCTGGTTAGTCTTGCCTAGGTAGAAGGATAGTCCATTAGAAAAAGATCATAAGCCATTTTTGATACTAGTCCACGTTTAGCCTACATGACCTTCCATGTGTGAAATAGTATTCCTTGATCCGTGTTTTGAGGCTTATAGCCTATTTTTCTTGTTTTACCATTCATCTTCCCATTTGTGTTGCAATAACCTATTTTGGCCCTGGTGCTCCTTGGATATTGTGCACCTCAACTAAAGCAAATCGCCAAAGTTGAGTATGGCTATCATCGGGGTGTGTGATGTAAAGTGGGTATGTAGAAGGATAAAATAAGAGAAAAATTAGTAGGGGTGGGTGTGATAGCAAAAGAAAAGAAAAAGAAAAATAAAGAATAAAGGAAAACCACACCCAACCTGAATGTGTTTTAAAATAAAAAAGGAGAAATAAGAGAAGAAATAAAGTGAAAAATAGTTAATAAGTGAGACCCAAATGTTAGTGTAGTGACAAGGAGGTTTAGTCACTTGATTTTCCCATATGTACCATGTCAATCCCTCAAGCCTACATTACAAGCCTAGAAAAGTCCTATAGTGATCCTAACTTGACTGTCTAAAGCTTAGGTGAAGAAAACAAGGGTAAGCCTATGGTATTTGATGTACACTGATTGGAACTTCTTTTGTGAGTATGTCTCTTGACCATCCCTGCATTGATATGCATTATTTCATATGAGTGTGTGGGATTTCCTTGATGTGAGGGCACATGGGTTGTATTGCTACCTTCTTACTTGTTTGAGTAGTGTAACTTGTATATATGCATTGTTGTCTATTGCTAATGTAATTTCCATAACTTGATTCCTTTGTGTCACATTGTTGTGCTTCGTGTTTACAAATATTTGGTTTGTAAGTATTAAAATATAAGGATGTAAGGATCTTAAGATTAAATTTAATAATTGATTCAATAGGTATCTTAGGTTTCTCTTAGTTAAGCACCATCATATTGATTTGTTATGTTTTATTTCCTGAGTACATGCAACATTCTAAGTTGAAGGTCTTTATGTGCTATAGAAATATAACATTTACTATGCTTAAACTTGGAAAATATGCATGTACTTAAGACTATTTTGTTAGATCTGATGTGTTCTTGGATTGTTTTGTAGGAAATTAGGTTTCAAATGCTAAATTAAAGAAAAAGATGATTAGTGATGTTTTTGGCTACTTAATTGATCAATTTTGGGTATTCGTGACACTTTCTTAGTTGTACGTGACCAAAGCATGTGATGAAAGTTAAAGATTTGAAGCTTGGTTGCAAGTACTGGAAGGCCTGGCACTTACCTATGTGTACATGTGGACCAGACAAAGAACATGTAGTCTGTATAATACTAAGGTAAGCACTGAAATTGAAGATCCCGAGAGAAAAATAGATGAAAAATAACTTTCAACACTTACCTATGTCAACATGTGGATCACATGTAGGAAAAGCATATGTCAGAAGTCCAAAATCCCGAGATCAGAAGCTGCAGGAAATTTTTCTTGCACATCTAGTCGCTACATGCGCCCAGCCTCAGGCTGCATGTGGCACATGCGCCCAACGCCAGGCCGCATGTGGTGACCATATGTGGCCACCAACCTCAACTTTTCTGAATCATTCCAAAATCATTTCCTAGGGTTTCTACTTATCCCAAATACACTCCTATGATGTTTTTAAGTCTTATTATGTATGTTTAGTTAAGTTTTTCTATTTTAATTAGGATATGATTTCTAGGATTTCTTGTACTCTATAAATACCCTTTAGTCTTTACTTAGTTAATTCATAGACATTCATTCATACATTCACATATTGATTGATTCAGAAGGAGGCCCCTTTAGGGACAAGTTCACAAATATCTAGTTATTCTAGGTTTGTTATTCAATTTAATACTTTGGGATTTATTCTTTAATTATTGTGATATTAATTTTGTAATTTTTTGGTGGATTCCATGATTTATCTTATAACTATGAGCGGCTAATTCCCTTAGCTAGGGTTGTGGGAACCCTAGCGGATTAACAAAGTAGAGGAAGTACCAAGTCGTTCTTGATAAAGATTCTTACATGTATTGGGTTTTATTTGTTATTATTGATTTCTTAGTGGTGGACAACATTAAGATCCCTCCTAGATTATTGTTACTTACTCAAAAGAGGAGTAGTAACTAGGACAAGAGAAGCACAACAGAAATTTAAAGTTTAACTATTGATCCATACTACTAGGTATTATCTAAGTATGATAGTTAACTTCCATCTAAAAACTAGAGACTCGAAAGGTAATAGTTAACTGGGATCAAGATAGGGGTTAGTAAGGCGATATCCCGAGACTCAACAGTTAAAGGAAGAAATCTATCAGCTCATCCAAAAGACTATTGATGGTACACAACTTATCGATTCTGCATGTAAGATATTGGAATAGTTCGACTATGCATGATAAGTCTATTGAGTTGAGAATCCAGGGGTAACACAAGCCTAGTGTTCATCTTAGATTGTTTACAACCAAAAGCAACCAAACTTTGTTACTTTTAGCTAGTAACTACAAATTCGACCCCTCTTTTACTTTCCCATACTGCCTGGTGATTTTAACAAGTTTGAGATGGATTTTTGGCCTATTCCCTATCAGTCTACCCCAACTTAGTTGGATTACTATAATTGATAGAGATCACTTCATCTTTCAATTAGAGGTGTATTTTGGGCATTATCAGTTATTCAATTTTGTGAATTATTTTAGCATAGGTCGTACTTGGTCTTGCAGTCATTTTATATGTTTATGCATTCATGCTCAGTACTTATATGTATTTCAGTTAGTCCCTATCTTACGTACCAGTACACTTAAAGTACTGATCACAAACTCTCTTTTTCGCTATGTTGTCTTATGACATAGGTTCGGATGCTCTGTTCCCCGATCACCTTTACTCAACTAAGGTGCCACTCCACACTATTTAGTATGAGTCCTCATCCTCCGTGGATAATTTATTTATAGTTACTAATGTTTGTCAGTCGGGCTTATTTGGGGGTTTGTCTAATCTACTTCTCATATTATAGAGTCTTTCAGATAGTTAGATTTTTTTTCTAGGTTTTATTAGATTTTCAGACATATGTCTATTTCATTTAGTATTACTCATTATCCAGTTCTACAGTCTACTTTCCGCGCATGATATTATTATTCTTTATAGTGCTTATAGCAGGTACCAAATCATGGGTTAGCTTGGGGTCACTTATGACCCTAAGCATCGTGTTACTAGGGGGTAGCCTCAGATCGTGACAAAATTAGTATTAGAGCCTAAGGTTTTAAGGCACCTAGGGTGTCTAAAGGACGTGTTAAGTAGAGTTTCATACATAGGTGTGAAATTTTCCACACTTATAGGCAAGAGGTTACGAGACATTTTATGAATGTTTCTCTTCTTTCAGTGATTATGTCATACGAGGGAGCGCAAGCTCTGTTAAACTTCCCTTTTTAACTCATTCTCTACTATTTACAGAAAATGCCTCCCCAAAAGGCTAAAGAATGGAGAAATGGGAACCATTTTGCACCACCTGTTCCTAACCCTTTGAATGAATTATGTCTCCCACACCAAATTTAGGGCCGCCTTCACAGCTTTGAACTATTCAATGGATTCTCAAAACAATCCACCAACTATTGCCCCAGCCCATCCAATAATAAATATAGTTGTAGCTAGGATCTGTGACTTTACTCGTATAAATCCTCTAGTGTTTTCTAGATCCAAGTCCAAGGAGGATCCACATGAGTTTATAGACTATGTGCAGAAGTTAATGGATATCATGGGTATGACTTCTAGTGAGAGTGCTAATCTAGCAGCTTATTAATTGCAAGAAGTAGCTCACACTTGGTTTAAGTAGTGGAAGAAGGATAAAGGTGTTTAGGCAGAACCTATAGAGTGGGATGAGTTTGCTATAGGTTTCTTAGACAAATTCATTCCACTCAACTTGAGGGAGGCCAAGGTACAGGAGTTCATCAATCTTAAGTAGGGTAATATGAGTGTGAAAGAGTATTCACTCAAGTTTACCTAGTAGACAAGGTAGCTCTAACTGTGGTGGCTTATTCTAGGGACAGAGTAAGCGAGTTTGTATCTGGTGTGTCAGATGATATAGTCAAGGAGTTTAGAACAATGATGTTTATTAAGAATATGGACCTTTCTAGGTTAATGGTCTATGCTCAACAGATTGAGGAGGAGAATCTCAATGATAAGGGGAGAGAAAATAAGAGGGCCAGAACTGGTAGCTTCAACTTCTCATAGTTGAGGTATGATAGTTGGAATTGCTCTCAGTTTCGCAAGAAATCTTCAGCCCCAGCTCCGTCTTCAGCCAGTGGTCTATCTCCTAAGTTCATATAGGATAATATGGATGGAGCACCAGGCTCTAAGTCCCAAGGTAGCATGAATAGTAGTCAATAAATCTGATTTGCAGAAGGTGTGGTAAGAACCGTCATAGGGAGTGCAGGGAAGAAAGTGATGTGTGTTTTAGATGTAGCAAGCCAGGCCACAGAATCAGGGATTGCCCAGTAGTGCGACAGAAGGGTAAAGATTTTTGTCAGCTGGGTTAGTCAAATTTCTTCAGCTTTGGTCGATCTCCTGACTCAACAGGGCGCCACCTCTAGTGCCACTAGTGGGAAGCGCCATAACCAACTCTATGCTCTTTAGACTCGGCATGATCAGGAAAGTTCTCCTGATGTGGTTACTGGTACGTTACAAGTCTTCTATCTTCATATTGTGCATTGTTAGACCTCGGAGTTTTACTTTTTTTTGTAACTCCGTACATAGATGTAGACTTCAACATCAGTCTCGACATATTAGCAAAACCCTTCTCAGTTTCCCTAGTGGATAATTTTATTATAGCTAGACGGGTATACAGAAATTACCCAGTTACAGTGTCTTAGAAAATTTCCTCCGTGGACCTTGTAGAATTTGAGATAAGTGATTTTGATTTCATTCTCGATATGGATTGGCTCCATTCCTTCTATGCCTTAGTTGACTATAGGAATAGAACTGTTTAATTCTAATTTCCTAATGATCCAGTCATAGAATAAAGGGGTAATACCTCAACACCTATATGTTAATTTATCTCTTACCTTAAGGCAAGAAAGATGATTTCCAAGGGTTGTATTTACCATCTTGTCCTAGTTAAAAACTTAAGTTCTAAAACTCCAGGTCTTGAGTCAGTTCCCGTAGTAAATAAGTTTTCGAAGGTGTTCCTCGATGATCTTCCCGGAGTTTATCCTGAGAGGGAAATTGGTTTCGAAATAAATCTTGTTCTAGATACCCATCCTATCTCAATCCCATCTTATAAGATGGCTCTAGCTGATCTTAAGGAATTGAAAGAACAGTTGAATGATCTCTTCGATAAGGGTTTCATCAGATTAAGTGTTTTCCTAAGGGGTGCTCCAGTCTTCTTCATGCGTAAGAATGATGGTTCTCTCAGAATGTGAATCAACTACCGTCAGTTGAACAAGGTCACAATCATGAATAAGTATCCTCTCCCCAGGACTGATGACTTGTTTGACCAACTTCAGGTGCCAATTATTTCTTTAAGATAGACCTCAGATTCGTCTATCACTAGGTCAGAGTCAAAGAATGTGACATTCAAAAGATATTTTTCAAAACTCGATATGGTTAATTTGAATTTATAATTATGTATTTTGGACTAACAAATGCTCCTGCAACTTTATAGACTTGATAAACAGTGTTCAAGCAGTTCTTAGACATGTTCGTCATAGTCTTCATAGATGGCATTCTTGTCTATTCCCGTAGTGAGGGTGATCATGCAAAATGCTTTAGAATTGTTTTGCAGACCTCAAAGATCAACAACTATTTGATAAGTTCAAAATATGTGAATTCTAGTTGAAATTAGTAGTTTTCCTTGGTCACATCATTTTTGATGATGGCATTAGAGTTGATCCTCAAGAAACTGAAGCAGTAGGAAACTGACCTAGACCCATTTCTCCATCAGATTTCAGGAGTTTTTTGGGTTTAGCTAATTATTACAGGAGGTTCATTGAAGGATTTGCTTCTATTACATCTCCCATGTCTAGACTGACTCAGAGAAAAAGTCAAGTTTTAGTGGTCAAATTCCTTAAAGAAGAGTTTTCATGAGTTGAAGACTCGACTCACTTTCTCTCTAGTATTGACTCTACCAGAGGGTTTAAATGGATTTATAGTGTATTGTGATGCTTCCAGAGTTGGTCTTAGTTGTGTGTTAATGCAGCGAGGTAAGTTCATAGCCTATGCCTCCAGACAAGTTAAACCCCATGAGAAGTATTACCCAACTCATCATCTTGAGTTGGCAAAAGTTGTCTTCACCTTAAATATTTGTAGGCATTATCTTTATGTGGTTCATGTTAATTGATGACATCCAAACAACACCTCCTATCAGATGAAAATACGGCCACTATCAAAATATAGTAACCTAACAATGGTTGGGTTTGAATCCCAAGAGAACATGTGAAATTACAAATCTTAGGAGTTGTAGTCGGCAGGTAGAACAAGGAAAGTAAATAGGGGTTTTAATGTAGTACTCTCAAGCAAGTAAATGTATTAACTTCGATTGTAATTAGTGTCGGTGAACACTAGGATTGTGTTCCCCCTAACTTTTAAACTTCGTGGCTTATCATTCTTTGTTGAACCAAAATAATAATTTGCATGCAGAATCGATAAGTTATGTACCTTCTACAGTCTTTTGGATGAGTAGAAGGATTTCACCCTTTAACATTTAGTCTTAGGATGTTGCCTAAATAACCCTTATCATTATCCCAGTTAACTATTACCTTTTTAGTCTCTAGTTATTAGATGAAACTTAACCATCTTACTAAGATAGAATCTACAAGCTTGGATCGTTAGTTAAACTCCAAATTACTATTGTGTTTAAATTTTCCTCGTCACTGCTCATCTTTAGAGTAAGAAGCAATATATAGGTGGGATCCTAATGTGTGAACCCATTAATAAAACCATCATAACGAGGATAAAGCAATGCATGCATGGGTATCGGTTCAGAACAACAAAAGCACTTTCCTTACTTCGTCAATCTGCCAGGATTTCCACAACCCTAGCTATGGATTTTAGCTGCTCATACATGTGAATAAATCAATAACATTCACATTCAAAAGCATAGATAAAATCACAATGATAAGAAGTAATAAAACCCACAACAATAATTGAATTGATGAACCAAAGGCAATACAAGAAAATACAAAGATCAAAATCGAATCTTGGAATCAAAATATGTTTGTGAATATCAAAAGTGTGTAACTCTTACTAAACGACACACAAAGTCCATTTATAGTACAAAAGGAAACCCTAAAACCAAAGCCTGAAAAAAATAAGAGAAAATAGGGTCAGTGGCTACATATGGTCTGCCCCCGCAGTCTAGTACCGAGTGCAGGTAGTACTTGTGGTACTGGCCCTAGGAACAGGTACAAACCATAATTACCGAATGAAAAATTTCTACAAATTTTAGCTCTCGGGATCTTGGACTTTTGTCACTTATTTCCCTACCTGCGGTCCGTAGGTCCTATATGCGGCCTGTAGGTTGACTTAGTAGGTATTGGGAGTCATCTTTTCAGCTCTTCTTTGATTCTCGAACATGCTTTGGTCATGATCAAGCTAGAAAGTGTCCCACACACCCATAGTTTCTCCAAAAATGGCCAAAAACATATTGTTTTCACCTTTTTCATGAACTTATCATATAAAAAATAATTTCCTGTAAAACATACCAAAAAGACATCATATCTAACAAAATAACCTTAGAAAAATGCATATTTTGCTCATTTTAAGCATTGAAAGTGCTGTATTTCTATAGCACATCATTGATGTATTTGCAAACCATAAGAGTTTGCAGTATGTATTCACACAGAAAGACCAAAATCTCTATCCGAGAAGGTGGCTAGAATTGTTGAGATTATGATATAAGTGTGTTGTATCACCTGGGTAAGGCCTTTGTAATGGACAATGACTTTAGATGATTTTATATTGGAAGTGTTGCTCATATTGATAAGGATAAGAAGGAGTTAGTCCCTGAGGTTCATCAATTGTCTAGATTAGGTGTTTGTTTGGTTGATTCAGCTGAAGGTAGTGTATGGGTTCAAAATGGTTCAGAGTCTTCTTTGGTTTTCGAGGTAAAGGAAAATCAAGATAGAGATCCTATTATTGTTAAGTTGAAAGAATCAATTCAAGATAAAAAAAAATTGAGGTTTTCTCCCAAGGGGGAGATGGTGTGCTTCGTTTCCAAGGTAGGTTGTGTGTGCTGAATATAGATGATTTGAGGCAACGAATGTTAGTAGAGGAACATGGTTTATGATACCATTCATACAGGAGCCACTAATATGTACCACAACTTATAGGAAATCTATTGGTGGAATGGTATGATGAAAGATATTGTGGAATTCGTGGCTAAGTGTACGAATTGTCAACAGGTTAAGGTTTATCACCAAAGGCCTAGTGGTACTCTTCAGGAGTTTATCATCCCCACTTGGAAGTGGGAAGTGGTGAATATGCATTTTGTTATAGGGTTACCTCATACGTACCATCAGTATGATTCCATTTGGGTCTTCTTGGACACGATGACTAAGTCAACCCATTTCTTACCAGTCCATACTTACTATTCAGCCATAGATTATGCTATACTCTATCTCAGGAAATTAGTGAAACTGCATGGGATTCCATTAACCATTATTTCAGATCGAGGTAATCAGTTTACCCCTTATTTTTGGAAGGGTTTTCAGAAGGGTCTTGGTACACAAGTTCATCTCAGTACAACTTTTTATCTTCAGATAAATGGTCAAACAGAATGGACCATTCAAACTTTAGAAGACATGTTGAGGGCTTTTGTTATCGACTTCAAGGGCAGTTGGGATGATCACTTACCTTTGATTGTGTTTTCTCACAATAATAGCTATCACTCCAGCATTTAGATAGCTTCGTTTAAGGATCTCTATAGGTGTATATCACCTATTGGTTGGTTTCAAGTTGGTGAGTCCTCTGTGATAGGGATGCAAGTTTAACTTCTAAAATTGCCTCCTTGGCTTCAAAAATTGCCACCTTGTCTTGATCACTTATTTTTACTTCAACAGTTCTTGGTACAAGTTTCATTCTTGACTGCACATCTTCCTATCCCTCGGTGCTCGCAAAGTGGCTTCCTTGGACTTGTATTTTTTTGGAGCTGATCATTCAGATCACGCTAACTATTTGCAGTTACCTAGCAAAGTGTACAACTTACCATTTTTGTTTTCAACAACGACTGATGGATTTTCATTTTTGGACACACTTTCATATTTGCACCTCATTCAGATTTTTGTTTTTTCAATTCAATTTCATTAGCAAGATTCACTACAAGTTCCATACTTGTTACCCTGTGTTTCTTCTTTAATAAGGTCTGAGATAATATAATCTTCATCAACTCCCTTTTCTCTCGCAGATATTCTACTACAACATATTCTATTGTATAATCATCAATTCGAGCAACCCATCCATATAAATTTGGACCAAGGGAATTTCTACTGATTTTTCATTCTTGTTTGCTGCACTAGGAGGTTTTGAAGGCCTTCTCAAACTCCATTACACCATTAACCCATTACTATTAAATCTCTACACTGCTATTAAATATTAATCCCTTTTCCAAACTTGATGCATCAACATGAGCAAGACCGTTATTGAATTTTAATAGGGTATAAACACCACCTTCTTCATCCCTTAGCCTTATTAGTTTGGACCTATCAAACTTAATTATAAAATGCAGGATCTTGTTTGAAGGATCAATGCCTAATAGATACAAACAAAATTCACAAAATCATTGTACTTTATGTGTCTTGTCACGATAACCCAATCTGTAATACATAACTCTCTCTCATGAAAGTGGATCCATCTATCTGCATACACCTTATTTTTCCTATCCCATTAATGCCAAACAATATTTTATCTTCAGTTTCAATCATGAAGCAGTGTACAAAACTATGAAGGCTCAAAAGGTAACCATCTTCAAAACCTTTCTTCTTAATCTTCTGGGAAGTGTAATATCAATCTCAAAAGCTAAAAACTTGATCAAGAAACCCTTGCTGCTATTGGATTAAGTTCTTGCAGTAGATGACCCAGCTATTGCAAGAAATGGGAAATCTGTTGGAAGAACTCAATCTAATAGAAATAGTTTTTTGTACTCCCAATAGATGACCAATCTATTGCAATAGATTGGCCATTTATTAGAATAACTAAATCTAGGTTTTTTGTTCTTCCAATAAATGACCAATTTTTTGCAACACATGGTCCATCTGTTGGAAAAATTGAATAAAAATGGTTACTAATAAAGAAAATGATTATTGAAAAGGTGAAAAGTCATGAATTTTTACCTATTTGATTTAAGTGATTGAAATGTTATTAGTTTGATTTAATTAAGGCATGTAATTAATAAAAATAAGGTGAACAACAATGACTTTTTGTCTAACACATTCAAATTCAATCATCTATAAATAGGTGCCTCGTTACTCGTTCAGTCTACTTAACTTTATTTATTTCTTACATCTTGTCTTTCATAAAAACACCGTTACATCTTCAACCACTTCTCTTCAAAGATCAGATTCCTTTTTCATCCATTGAGGTATGTTTTTTTAAAACTAAAAGTTGGTAGTATACGTTGTATTACATTTGGACTCTTTTCTTTTCTTAAGTGTTTTATGTTTTTTGTTAGTGCATACATGTTCTAGATATAGCTGATACGAGTTGGGACATGGAAATTCTGTGTGACACCGTGCGAGAAGGCAGATTCATGAACTCTAGTGGGAGTTAGGCGCCACGTGAGTAAGGATGATTTACGAGATTTGAAGGCTGAGGAGGGCCCTGTTCCTGTCGGTTGATGATGAGTTTATGATTGGCTAATATATTAATAATAATAATAATTATTATTATTATACTATAATAAGAATTAGGTTATGTTGTTTCTTTTAGCGTATGTATTTTGTTTTATTTATGTCAAATCTACCTAAGCCTAAAGTATGTTTTGTTTTATTTGTTTTGTATTTTTGTATGTAATGAATGAAAAAATCTATGTTTGGTCGACTTTGACTTTATTTATTATTTAATTTTCATTCTGTCTATTTCTTTTTCTTAACATGTTAAGGGTTGGAGGTAGGTTTAAGCGTTTGACATAATTTTGAATCCAGTAGCAATATCAAGAGTTTTGAGTTATTCCAACAGATAGACCATATGTTGAAACACATTGGTCATCTGTTGGAAGAACAAAAACCCATGGCAAGAGCTGTATTATGTTTTTCCAATAGATGACCCATCTATCGTAACAGATTGGTCATCTATTGGATGAATACAATTTATTTTGATGAACTGTATTGTGTTCTTCCAATAGATCTATTGCAACAGATGGTCCATCTATTAGAAGAACACATTCCAATAGCAACGGTTTTGAGTTTTTTTCCAATACATCACCTATCTGTTGCAATAGATTGGTCATCTGTTGGTTGAACACAATCTAGTTTGATGAACTTTATTGTGTTCTTCTAGAAAATGTCCTTTTATTGCAACAGATGGGTAATCTGCTTAAAATATCATTGTAGTTTGTTGTATTTAGTTCCCTTTACCCTTTTTTATTGATGCACAAGTTAATAAAAACATATTTATATATTAAATAATAAATTTTACATTGCCAATAATGAGTTTAAATTATCAAAGTCCATAACAAAAACAACACATGTTCACTATTATAACACTCATGGTGCATTACGATCTGGGCACATAGCTTTTTTATGGCCAATGTTCTTACATATAGAGCACTTTTTTTTTCTTAGTGGAAATGATTCTCCCACTCCACGCTTCCTCTTATATCATCTTCTTCTTGGTTTGATAGTGTTTGGGTCAATATATGAAGGAGGTATTAATCTCTCTAAAATCTCTAAAGGAATAATCCAATATTCTTCAAGAGGCACTATATTAATATTCTCACTATATGCCATCATATATCTTTACATCGAATAATATGAGATGAGTACTCATAAATTTAAGTTCCAAATTGCATATCTTATTGGGCTTGAAGCGCTGCTATAGCTGTGGACAGGGTATTTTTTACTAGTCAAAAGCTCTACATGTACCAGATCTTGTTTGAAGATTGACCATGGAAACATCACCATGACCGTTGATATTGGACTTGTAATCTGCTATTTAATAATTAAATAACCTATTTCCCAAACTGATGTTCATTGATATTTATTTTTCCACTTCTAGAATAAGTCTGTTTCTTATATTCACAAACTTCATATGCCTTTCGTGAAATAAAATGCTCGACTTGGTTCGATGACTAAATTATCTCTTAGTGCTGATGTGGGAGAGAAGCAAGTTGTGGATCCCATCTTGATATAGATTAAGGATGGTGTGAGTCAACAAAAAGTTTTAGCTTTAGAGATTGGTGATGATAGTATCTTGAGGTACTAAGGCAGACTGTGTGTTCCTGATGTTGATAGGCTGGGGGATATGATTATGGCTGAGGCTCATGAGTCAAGGTACACTATTTATTCTGGTTTGATAAAAATATATCATGACCTGAAGAAGATTTATTGGTGGAACAACATGAAGAGGGATATGGCCAATTTTGTGTCTAAGTACATGGTGTGTCAACAAGTGAAGGTACAATACTTAAGGCCTGGAGGGTTGTCTCAAGAGATTAAGTTGCTCGCGTGGAAGTGTAAAGTGATCAATATTAATTTTATTTCCGATCCTCCGTAGTCTCATCATCAGTTTAATTCAATTTGGGTCATCATGGATAGGATGACCAATTCCATTCATTTCTTACCAGTGAAGACAAACTATTCTATAGAGGATTATACTAAGCTCTTCATTCAAGAGATCGTCAAATAACATGATGTGCCTATCTCTTTTATGTATGATCATGGTACACAGTTCTCGTCTCACTTTTGGTGCTCATTTTAGAGAGGTTTAGGGGACTAAGTTAAACCTTTGCATCGCTTTCCACTATCAGATGAATGTACATGCAGAGAGGACTATTCAAACTTTGGACAATATACTAAGGCTTTGTTTGATTGGATTTGGTGGTAGTTGGCTTAATCATTTACCTCTAATAGAGTTTGTATATAATAATATCTATCACTCAAGTATTTAGATGGCTCTATTTGAGGCCCTTTATGGTAGGAGGTGTTGGTTTCCTATTTAGTGGTTTGAGGTTGGTGAGAATAGTTTATTCGGTCTTGACTTGGTTCACCATGCCATTGAAAAGGTGAAGGTTATTTGGGATAGACTTAAGACTGCCAAAGTCACCTAAAGTCCTATGTGTATGTGAGGCAAAGAGCATTAGATTTTGATGTTGGCGATCAGGTATTCTTGAAGGTGTCTCCCATGAAGGGAGTGATGAGGTTTGGAAGAAAGGGAAAGCTCAGTCTCTGATATGAAGGTCTATACTTGATCTTAAAGAAAGTGGGAAATATGGCCTATGAGTTGGGTTTGCCTTCTAGTTTGGGTTCCATTTATTCGATCATTAATATTTTGATGTTGAAGATGTGCATGGGTGATCCTTTCTTGGTTGTTTCTTTGGAGAATGTTGGCATTTCAGATTACTTATATTATGAGGAAGTCCTGGTTAAGATTTTTGATAGAAAAGTTAGTCATTTGAGGAATAAGGATGCGACTTTGGTGAAGGTTCCATGGAGGTATCATAAGTTTGAAAAAGCTTCTTGGGAAGTTGAAGAGGACATAAAATCCAAGTATCCATTGTTGTTTTCTGCCTGGGATAGTCCTTCTTACTATCTTTGTTTTTTGTCTTTATTAAATGTAAGTATGGTTGTGTTCCATATTAAATCGTGCTAATAGATGCATTGTCTCACTATTCAGGGATGAATGATCCCCCCATGAGGGGGAGGGTGGATGTAACACCTTAAATTTTGGTCCTTAAATTTTTTTGAGTTTTTGAACTCACTGCCCAACCTATGACTTACCTTAGGAGTCGTAAGGTGTCCTTACCACCAGTGAGTGGTTCCTATGCTACTGACCTAATTACGTCTAAAGGTCACGAGTCATAAAGATTCATTACGAGTCATGGTGTCCAAATCATAGGGTGACTAGTGTGTACCCTAAATGTTTTTGTCCTGGTTATGACTAGGACCCTCTGAGTCGTAGTGTCTCTTGATGAGTTGTGTGGTGTGAGTCATTTTGTCAGAAGTGAAGGTTCCCTGAGCTACTTTCTTAACTACAACTCATGGTGTTGAGTCGTAGTGAGTCCTTATGAGTCGTATAGTGTCCCATAGTCACTGGCGATGATTTTCTTATCTTTTAATTAAGTGTACTTTGGACATTTTTCCTCTTTTAGGTTATCATTATCACTCCAAAACAAATCAAATTAACTTCTAAACCTCTTTTAAATCCCTAATGTCAAGAATACTTGGGGTTTCTAAGAAGTTGGTTAATTAGTGCTCTGAAGGGTTGATTTCTCTCCATAATTCTCTATATGTTCAGGCATGTGACTTTACCCTCAAACTTATTTTCCTTAAGCATGTGTATTAAATTATTATTAATGCAAAATTGAAGGTGGATTTGAATATGGGTTGAGGGTTTTGACATTGTTGAGTCTTAAATTATTTTCCCATCATTATTATGAATTGTTCATGTTTTGAATTAAATGTTTTGAACTACTGGGGTGCATGGGTTTGGAAATTGGAAAAGGGGGATGAGGCATTCCGTAAATTTGAGTTTTTGGTATTGAAATTGGTTTGGAAATTGTGTTTCCTCAACCCACTTGTGTGCTTGGTTTTGAAATATGGTTTGTCATATGATTTGACATTACTTACCAACACTATTACATTGCATAATTGGTTAAAAGGTTAAACATGGATTTTGAAGGCCTTTTTGGTCGTGGTTTGTTTGAAATTGAAACCTCAGGGGTCGAGGTATTTCCCCGAGTTGATTTGATAAACAAAAAGGGGTTGAGGCATTCCCCAAATTTTACTAATGAGCAAAGGGGGTCTTGCCGTTCCCACAAGATGATGAATGTAATTAAAATGACATGAGTGTAATCTTGCAAGCATAAGGGTATGACGATACCTATAGTGTGCCTTAATATTTCAATCCATGATTAAATAAATGGGCTATATGAAACTTTTTTTAAATTAAGCTTAATGTGGGTTATGTATCTAAGCCATGAAGGTGTGAGTCTTGAACGACTTATACTGGAAAATCACGTTTGCCTACGTGAGGGTTGGTTTTGATGATCGTGTGCTTGAGGCACACTTATTATATATTTTTATCCTGGATTGACGTGGGTTTAGGGAATTCCCTGGTCTTCCTTGATACATCTGGTTTGTACGGCAAACATGCACTAGGGCCCTTTCAGCAGGGGGAGATGACCCATATAGACTGTGGGTGCCTGTTTATGACGGTTGAGCTACGTAGTCCAGCATATTATTTTACTTCAGGCTAAGCCCCTGTTTTGTACCCCTAACATGACTATATATATGTACTTACATTGTATGCATGTGTATTTTATTATGGTTTTGACTTGGCATTATTTTATTCCTTCCATGAGTTACATTCTAGTGCTCAACCAACTAACCATCCCCGGATGTTGTATCCTTATGCGATGCAGGGTCCGAAGGTACTTCTACTTTTCCTCTGCATTGATAGGTAATTCTAGAGTTGTTCGTGTGTCAGCTTTAAGTAGTGAACCTCCTTGTTTTAAAATGACTGTTACTTTTTGGTTAAGTATGTCATATATTATTTCCCTTTTCGATTCATTTTGGTTACCATCGAGGGAATGACTTGAATTAGGTTTATGATTGGTATTGTTTATAAGCTCAGTGGATTATTGTGGTTGGGTTAGTTGTTGATATTCTCAGAATCTTTGAGCTTATACTTTTCTATCTTGTTATATGTTCGAAATTCATTCATCACTTGGTGTGTTGTGTTCTATTTGACTAGGCAATGGGGGTGTTCTTTGGTCCTTGGTGGACTTGAGATACCCGTCATGGCCAGGCCCTGGGGTCGTGATAAAGTGGGTGACTCATCTTTTAGCTTGAGGGACCAATATAGATCCATAGCTTCATATTTCATTCTATAACCTAGCAAGGTAAAGAAAAGTTCACCCCAGCATAGGCAATACATTGGTCATTATGAGATCACATAGTGTATGTTGGTTATAAGAAACTCCCCTAATAGAAAAAATATCATTTTTCAAATATTATCAGTTTTATCAAGGCCACCATTTCTTATGATGCATTTCTTTCGGTTTATTAAAATTTTTCAGTTATTCAACTATTCAGTTTTAGTTACATAAGTTGTTGGCTAATTAGTTTTTTTATTTAAGAGATAACTTCTAAAATATTCTACATCTAGTCCCTTATGATTCAGTATTCAGTTTAGCTATCTTTTCAAATATTCCATTTATGCTCTAGATAATCTAGATGATTTTATCTTATAATTCAGTTATTTGATAATCTTGATTACATATTATATCCATGTCTTAGTTATTCTATAACAACTCAAATTTTGGTGATTTTTGTGAAATAATCATTCTTGTGCGCACTTCATTCACGTGGTTGCCTTGTGGTGTTTTTGGGGTATGGGGATGATTGACACAATTCTCAATGTATTTCGGTGTGATTTATGTAAAATTGTGGTGTTTGGTGGCTTGAAAATCCCTATAGTTGACTTCCATCAACATTATTATTTTGTGCATCGAATAGCAATACGGATTGTGCCAGTAGATTCAAAACATCAATTTTAGGTTGGTAACATGGTTGATGGAGTTTTAAGGATTTTATATCTCATTTTGACCCTCGGTTTGGAAAGTTGTGAAATTTGATTTTAGGGGTCAATTTTGTGAAAATAATATTTTTTTGAAAAATCTAATATCGCCATTGATCCTGAAACATCAAGTTTGAGAGCGTAACATAGTTTGTTTGTATTCTCAAAATTTTGGATGAATTCTCCAAGTCTCCAACTGGTGCACCACACACCTAGTACACCACTTAAGCAAAAATTTAGTCACTTAAGAGACCTAGCCGAGCATCCAAGATATCGCTTATGTAACTCCTTTGTCATCCACGCGACTATTGCTTAAGCGATAATAGAGTCTTTTATACCACACCCACTGACAGGGAAAAAATTGTGTGAGAGACACCTGGTTGTTTAAGCGATAGTTACTTAAGCGACCCAGTGATCACTTAAGCGATGCCTGGATAGTATTAGATGCCCTTTTTTCACTATTTTCACCATTTTTGAGAACTTAGAGCTTGAAGTTTTGAGTTTTTGAGCAATTTCTTCTATTCTTCAGCTTGGGTAGGCTCCAAATACCTATTTCAATTACTTTTGTTCTTTTGTCATCATTTAAACTTCGTTAAAACTTGGATTCAAAGGTGAAAATTGGGGATTTTGGTTCAGAAGGACTAAAATAGTATTTCTTTGATTTAAACAACAGTTTTAATCCATTTTCTTGTGAATTTTCTTCTAAGAGTTCCCTTAATCATGGAAAATATATTTTTTTTTACCAAAATTTCTATTTTTACCCTTCTTTTTTGAAAATCCCATTTTGGGGTCCATTTTGACCCTGACACAAAAGTACGTAGTATGGTATCATTGTCTTTTTTTTGATACGTAGATTCTATATTTGCAAAGTTTAGTTGGTTTTGGGTTCACTCGTAGAAGGAAATCACTATAAAGAAGGCTTGTTGGATCGATTTTCATCAATCGTGGTAGGTTATAACTTAACTTTCTGCAGACTAGGCTGGATAACTAATATGGGTATAAAATATTATGTGATAGGTATGGGAACCAATCATGAAAATGATGTTATTACTGTGTTGTGCCTATGTGGGGCCTTGTATTATTGTTATTTGGCAGTTTTGAGATATTATCTGTTATGTGTGACTGTGTGGGGTCTTATATGAGGATATTGGTCTGGTATTTGAATATTGGTTGTTATTCTTGGTGAAAATTGTCCAAATTGGTGATTATGTTGTATCAAAAGGCATGTTGTGGTAAATCTTGCCCTGTTGATATTTGGATTTGTTGTATCATGGATGGATGGTTTATTGTGTGGATTTTTTGCTCACGTACTTGATATATTGGTTAAATTTGGAAATTCTCATTTGGTTGGTTGTAAGCATTACATCCACATATCATACTCATTCATGACATATTGGTACCACTGTGAAAATATTTGAAATACTAAAAATATTGAAAACATTATCCTGTGACATTACTATAGACCCTCTTTGAGGAGGTGTGCCTGAGAGGAGTCATGTATAATATTTTTAGTTTTGGATTATATATGGGTTGATGAACCCCCATGGGTCCTACCTCAGAAGAACAACTCGGTAGGTGTATATGGAGGTTGACCGACAACCTCGTACATTATATCATCATTATCATCTGCATTGCATTTGTATTTACCTCGTGTTCTGTATTATGTTGAGCTATCGTCCTTGATGTGTTAGTTATGTGTATTTTTTTATTCATACTTGCATGTGTAGTATATGAATAACGGTATTTTCTTTGTTGTATTTATATGTGGTATAAGTATCTATTGTAGAACTATTAGTGGAGATGTTGTACACTACCATTTGGGATATTTTCTGATTTGCAGGTGATGTGCCCATAGTGTGTATTTTGTGTGCTTTATTTTCTATATTTTTTGGTTGGCCTATGATACCTACTGAGTACGAGTGGATTATTTTCATCCCCACTGCACCTTTTTGGTGCAGATCTAGGTATGAGTGTGCCTTATGATGGTTGATTCAGATGATACTTGAGCCCATTCGAGGTAGCATTTAATCTATGTATCTGGAGTTGACTATTACTTTCTTTTATCTAGACTATATCTTGTTTAAATTCCAAGACACAATTTGTTTCTCTATTGGATATCCTATGTATATTTTGACATTCGAGCTGTATTAGTTAGTTCTTACACCATGACACCAAGTTTTGGAATTTGTATGGTATCTTTGCCTATGTATATTTTATGTTTGCTATATGTCTGTGTACGGTTCAACAATGTTCTAAGAGTTTTGCCTTGGGTTTTGGTATTATTATTTATTTCATATCAGTTTGGATAATAGGCTTACTTTTCAAGGCTTTCCAAGATAAGTGCCATCATAACCCTTGGCATTTGGGTCGTGAAAAATTGGTTTCAGAGCATCCAGGTTTATTAGTCTCAATTGTGTAAGAACAAAGTATCTAATAGAGTCTCACGGATCAACACGTAGACATTCATATCTATCTTCAAGAGGCTATAAGATTTATTTAGGAAACTTTCCTTATTTTTTCCCTTATCATATGAATCTTTCATACCCTATGTTCTAAGTCATATTTCACTCTTTTCTATGTATATGGTGATGACTAAATCTCATGAGGTGAGTGATATGGGGCTTTGATCTAATGAGAGAGCCTAGTCTAGAGGGTGAGTTATGAGTCATAGAATGGTTTGGGGTAGAGAACAGGTACGAGGATATGACCTATCTAGAGGCAGGGCTAGAGAACTCTCCCTTGAACCTCAAGTAGAGCATATAGTAGATATACGGCCTACCATGGTTCTACCGAGTTCTTCTACCCCAGTCTTTGAGAGGTTACTCGTTCGCTTGTTGACCTATTTAGAGGATGCTCCTTTGAGTATGCCTAGTGTTCCTTAGCTCCGAGTATTGTGCCTTTTTCTGTGCCAGAGTCTGCTTTTGGTGTTACTCTAGCTCTAAGTATGGATCCTCTAGTAGTACCTATGCCTTCTTTTGGTACTCCACAGACTCTGATGTTATTCCTCCTTTAACACCTGTATTTGATTATGGTATTCTGATATCAGGAAGTTCAACCTTCGTCTTTATTACCTTTTTAGTAGGGATCTCAGCCAGCCAAATTCACCATGCCTTTTCTTATTGCAAGTGCAGCTATGTCTTCTGAGGATCAGAAGAGGTTTGAAAGATTCACCTAGTTAGGTCCTCCTAGGTTTAATGATGCTATAGACGAGGATGCGTATGAGTTTTTAATTGCCTATCATGAGAAGTTTCATAACTTTGGTCCACTTGAGTTGCATGGTGTTGCTTATACAACTTATCAGTTGAGAGATGCCGCTAGAGATTGAACGAGGTCACTTGCTACAGACCTCTAGACTCTCCAGAGATGACTTGGGATCAGCTTGCTAAGACCTTTTTAGATAGGTTTGTTCCTCACAGTATGAAGGACCAAATGAGATATGAGTTTAATATTTTGGAGTAGGGCTCCATAACTGTTATGGAGTATGAGTTTCATGCTTTGTATAGGTATTCTTATACCAGCACTGCCACTGAGTCTGAGAAGATTTATAAGTTTGTGAAGGGGTCAGACATTTCATTTTAGATAGATATGACTCAGATAGTAGTGTATGGAGCATCATTTTGGAGTATAGTGCATCTTTGTAGGGTGATTGAGTCTATTCTTTAAGGATTTCTTGGAGGCGCCAAGAAGATACACCGTCAGGGTGAGTTTAGAGGTCATACTTTTAAGGTATAAATTCTAGAGGGTTCCGTAGGTATCAGGGTAAACTCTTGCATGCAACCTTACAGAGTGTAGGTAGTGGATCTTCTAGTTTAGCAACCTCGGGTGGTTGTTCTAGCCTAGTTGTACCTCTTTTTAATGAGTCAGGCTATAAATTTTGCTATGTGTATGATGAGATTGGCTATTTGACCAAGGACTGCCCTCATCGTGTATTCAGATCTACTCCTATTTCAGTTATAAGGGGTAAAGGGGCTACTAGAGTTGCACGAGGCAGAGGTAGTGATGCCTATGGTTGTGGTTGTAGGTCTACTGAGTCAGGTGATGGTCCTGGATAGTGCTATGCTATACTAGCTAGACCAGAGATAGAGGCTTCTGATTCTATTATCATACGTATCATCCCTATTTATTTTAGATCTACATAGATGTTATTTGATTCGAGATTAATTTTCTCCTATGTTTCTGCATATTTTTCTTTGGGTTTTGATTCTACTAGTTTGCCTCTTGTTGTGGCTATTCATTTATCTACCCCTGTATGAGACTCTTTAATTGAGGATTGGGTGCACCAATCCTGTGTTGTGACTTTTACTGGGCATGAGACTTAGGTAGATTTTCTTATTTTTGATGTAGTTGATTTTTAAGTCATCTTGGGAATGGATTAGCTGGCTCCTTACAATGCTATCCTATAATTTTATGCTAAGACCATGACTTTAGTTCCACCGAGTGTGCCAAGGATAGCTTGGAAGGGTACACTGTATTTGGGTCCCAAGAGAGTTATATGTTTTATTTATGCTTATTGCTTGGTTGAGAGGGGATGTCTGTCTGATTTGGTCATATTTGTGATATTACATTTGCTTCTTTTTGATTTTGTTCATGTTTTCTATAAGTTCGTGGATGTTTTCCTTATGGATTTGCCTGGTATGCCTCCAGATTATGATATTGACTTTGCCTTTTATGTTGACATAGGCACCAAGCCTATTTTTATTTCTCCTTATAGGATTTCCCAAACCAAGTTGAAGAAATTTAAGGATCAATTGCAGAAGTTATTGGATAAGGGATTTATTCGACCTAGTGTATCTCATTAGGGTGCGCTGATCTTCTTTGTGAAGAAAAAAGATGGGTCCATGCATATATGTTTTGATTATCGATAGTTAAACAAGGATGCGATTAAGAATAAGTATCCTCTTTCTCGTATCAACGATTTGTTTGATCAACTCTTGGGTGTTTTGGTGTTTTTGAAGATTTATTTGAGATCTGAGTATCACTAGTTGAGGATTAGAGCTTCAATATTACAAAGATAGATTTTTGGACTTGATTTAGTCATTATGAGTTCTTGGTCACGTCCTTCAGGTTGACCAACTACCCCACCGCGTTTATGGAGTTGATAAACCGCTATTTTAATCGTATCTCAACTTTTTTATTATTATATTTATAGATGATATCTTGGTTTATTCCAATAGTAAGGATTATCATGAAGAGCACTTGCAGATTGTACTTTAAATACTAACGGATGAGAAGTTGTATGCGAGTTCTCCAAGTATGTGGTTTGGTTGGAGTTTGTCTCTTTCTTGAGTCATGTGGTGATTAATGATCGGATTATGGTTGATCAGGTTAAGATTACAGTGTTTGTGATTAGGCTGATCAAACGTCCATTTACAAAATGCACAACTCTATCTCTTAAAATCGACATGTTCGAGATGTTGTGCTGCCTTAGGTGACATACCCCTTATTTGATTGAAATGGTCAGAAAACTAAGCTATACTATATAATTTAGCTACTCTCTAAAAAATGACATGACCCTTTTGTTGTGAAAGTTGGTTTGAATATTTTCTTCGAGATGCCTCATGTAACAACCAAAGTGAGCTGAAGTGTAGAAAATTTGAAACACCATGGTTTTGATCCATAGAAATTTCCTGAGTTTTTGGCTTCTGGACATCATATGATTTGGGGTACTTCTTGTATGATAAGGTATGATTAGGATGGTTTTGGTCATACGGTAACCAGTGTGAGTTGGTTGGTTTCTATCCAAGGTACAGCTGGATCATGCTAGTCGTATGATGGGGTACAAATGGTATGATTTTAAGTCATATAAAGTCCTAAGCCTAGCCTAGGAGATCCTATTTGTCATGGGTACGGGTTAAGGGTACTAATCGTATGGTTGGGTAAGGTTTGGCTTGGTGGTCGTATGATGGATAGTGTATGGGTCCACTAGGAGGTCTAAGGTACTAGTGATGGGTACCATATGTATGGTAGGGTATGAAGGGTATTTGGTGGTCGTACCATCCTATGGGGATTTCACCTGCTAACCCATCTTTGGGTGACTGTATGCCCAAGTGATACAGGAATCGACCATTCTACTCTTCCTGCTTAGTGATCGAATTTGAGATCAGCACAGTTAGATTGAAGTAGCGAGCTTTTCTATCCCAAAAGGCTCTATTTGATGTCATGGATATTTTTACATACTTTGGTTATTTCATAGACATTCGTTTTGGCTATTGTTGGGGGAATGTCTCAACCGGATATTGTTATACTTTTAGTTAGAGGATTTAGGGACTACTTGGGGGCATGTCCCAACTGGATATTATTTTACTTTTAGTTAAAGGATTTGGAGACTACTATGGGTTAGTATAGGCGGTGTCGATATAGGTGTCAGCCTTAGTGTTGGCATAGGTATTGGGACTGATACCGATTGACTGTATTTATTATTTTTCCATTCTTTTATGTTATCAACTCAGCCTTGGTTATTTTTTGGTTTTGGCATGGTTTTGGTTAGGTATGGGATGGTTGGACTTGCTTGGGTTGGTCACAGTCATGGAATTATTCCAGAGTCTAGGTTGGTACAAATATGCTATATTTTTATACATTAGAAATTTATCAGACTCAGGGTATGCATTTAGCGGTTAGGTTAGGTATCGAGGGTGGTCCCCGGTCCTGGTTGGACTTGGGATGCCCATTACGACTAGGCCCCAATTTGGGTCATGTCAAGTTGGTATTAGAGCTTTAGGTTCATAGTCAATTGAGAGTCCACAATACCGTGTCAAGTAGTGTCTGTTTTAGGGGCATGTAGTGCGCCACACTCATAAGGGAGAGGCTATAAGACATTTAGGAAATGTTTCTTTTCTTTGTGTTTTATTTTTAAGATTGGTGTATAAGACCTGGAATCTTTTCTAATTAACTTTTCAGATCATGCCTCAATGATCTAAAGTTAACAGAAACTCCTATGTCCTAACTCAGGATGATGTTGATGGAACACGCTCTTCTCATGGGATCCATACTCGGTCTAGGGGTCCAGTCCCTGATATTTTTAGAGTTCCATCAATTCCTTCTTTCCCTCCTTAGGCACCTAAGGCTAATGTAATAAATGCCAAGTTTTGTTAGTCGATTCACATGAGTGCTCAGTTGGTAGCTTCTTAGACTGAGTGTGGTACATTTAGTATTCTATCTTTTGAGGCCCCAAGGGTTGTCCTGTTCATTAGGTTGAATTCTCCAACTTTTACTGGTTTTAAGGTGGAGGAGTATCCTTAGGGTTTTTTGGATGAGATAGAAAAGATCATTCGGGTGATGTAGGCCATGGATGTAGAAGGGGTAAATTTTGCTGCCTATCAGCTAAAGGATATGTCGTACCAATGGTATGAGGAATGGGATCAGGCAAGGGGTGAGATTGATGAGTCATCTCTGTAGGAGACTTTCTCTAATACATTTCTGGACCACTTCTTTTCTCAGGAGTTAAGGGAATCAAAGATGGAGGAATTTGTTAATCTTAAATAGGGAAAGATGTCGGTCAAAGAGTATACCTTGAAATTTCACCAGTTATCTAGGTATGCTCCTGAATTGGTGTCTGATATGAGGTCCAGGATGAGAAAGTTCACTTTAGGACTATCTCATGTGTTGATCCTTGAAAGCAAGGCTATATTATTGATCAAGGACATGGATATTTCTAGGTTAGTTGTTCATATACAATAGGTAGAGGAGAAAAAGAGAAAAAAGACTGAGATAGGGAAAAACAGGGTAAAAAGTTTAGTTTCTCTAAGTAAAATGGACAACAACAAAGTGGTCGGGATGGTGGTAAGTGGCCAAAGATAAAACAGGGGAGTTTGGTTTCTTTCACCATAGCTAGTGCTCCTTACTCAAAGCAGTCGGGGGATAGTCGTCAATAGGTGATGATAACTTTAGGGAATAGGGTGCCCAATCTCAGGCTAATGAGGCCCAGTCGACCTCATCATGTCCTCCTTATAGGTTTTATGGTGGATTACATTAGAGTTTATGCGATGAGGGGAGGGAAAAGTGTTTTAAATATGGTCAGCCAGTCCATATGCTTAGAAACTACTCAGTTTGTAAGGTTGTGTTGGGAGAGAACAAGGTTTCAATTCTCTTCATCTGCTCCTGTACCTAGGGGTGCTGCTTCTGCATTTGTTTCTACTTCTGGTATCGATACAGGCCAAAATAGGTTATATGCTCTTGCATCCTGATAGGATTTTGAGGCATCACCTGATGTCGTGACTGGTACATTATAACTCTTTTCTCATGACGTGTATTGTTTACTTAATCCAAGGTCCACTCTCTCTTATATGACCCTATTTGTTCATGTATATTTTGGTTTTGATCCCAATGTTATTTTGGATTCTTTTTCTGTTTCTACCCAGTAGGTGACTCAATGGTTGCTAAAAGAGTCTATAGGGTGGTGTGTGGTATCTGTTGGTAGTAAGAAGACTTTAGTGGATTTGTTTGAATTAGACATGGTGGATTTTGATGTTATTCTGGGCATACATTGGTTACATTTGTGCTACGCATCCTTAGATTACCGGACCCGTAAGGTTATCTTTAGGTTCTCTGGTAAGCCAGTTATTGAGTGGGAGGATGGTTCCCTAGATCCTAAGGGGAGGTTTATGTCATATCTCAGAGATTGAAGGATAATATCTAAAGGGTGTCTCTATCATCTAGTTCGGGTTAAAAACTCTAACTCAGAAGGTCCCTTATTGCATTCAGTTTCGGTGATAAATGAGTTTCTTGAGGTCTTTTCGAGTGGTCTTCCTGGTATTCCTCCAGCTAGGGAATTTGAGTTTGGGATTGATTTGGTTCCTGAAACACGTCCAATATCTATTCCTCCTTATAGAATGGCTCCGATTGAGTTGAGGGAACTCAAGGATCAATTTAAGGATCTTATGGAAAAGGGTTTCATCTGTCCTAGTGTGTCCCTGTGGGGTGCGCCGATGTTATTCATGCATAAAAAGGATGGTTCCTTTCAGATGTGTATTGACTATTGACAGTTAAATCAGGTGACAATCAATAACAAGTATCCTCTTCAAAGGATAGATGACTTGTTTGATCTGTTGCAAGGTGCCAAATTCTTTTCAAAAATAGATCTTCGATTTAGGTATCATCAGCTTATGATTAGGGAGGTGAATATCCCTAAGACAACTTTTTGTGCCCGATATGGGAATATTGAGTTCTTGATTACATCATTTGGTTTGACTAATGCCCCAACGACATTCATGGATTTCATGAATAGGGTATTTCATCAATTTCTGGATCATTTTGTCATTGTGTTCATTGATGACATTTTGATGTACTCTAAGAGTGAGGTGGATTATGCCAATCACCTTCATGTGGTGTTGCAAACCTTAAAAAATTAGCAGTTGTATGCCAAATTCTCAAAATGTGAATTCTGGTTGAACGCTGTTATTTTTTGGGTCATATTATTTCTAGTGAGGGGATCATACTGGATCCACAAAAGGTGGCGATTGTTAAGAAATGGCCTAGACCCACGACTCCAATCGACATTTAGAGCTTTTTAGGTTTGGATAGGTATTATAGGATGTCTGTGGAAAGTTTTTAGATGATAGCTACCCCGTTGACTAAGTTCACTCAAATCAAATGCTTGTGATGGTAGTTTCGAGAAGCTGAGGGATAAGCTAACATCGGCTCTAGTTTTGACTTTGTCGGAAGACACTGAGGGGTTTGTGGTTTATTATGATGCATCCCAGGTGGGACTTGGTTGTGTTCTAATACAGCATGGGAAGGTAATAGCCTATGCTTCTAGGCAGTAGAAGGTACATCAGAGGAACTATCCTACTCATGATTTGGAGCTTTTACTGGTGGTGTTTTTGTTGAAAATCTAGCAGCACTATTTGTATAGAGTGTACGTGGGCATTTTTTCTGATCATAAGAGTCTATAGTATGTGTTCGCTCAGAAAAAACTTAATCTCAGGCAAAGAAGATGACTCGAGCTTCTCAAGGATTATGACATGAGTCTTCACTACCATCTAGGTAAGGAGAATGTTGTTGCTAATGCTTTTAGCAGGTTGTCTATAGAGAGTTTAGCTCATGTGGCTAAGGAGAGGTGGGATTTGGTAAAGGATATTCACCACTTGGCTAATCTTGGAGTGTATTTTTAGATTCCGATAATGGTGGAGTGATGGCATAGGAAGTGGTTCGATCATCTCTTGGTGCAGAGATCAAGGAGAAAAAAATGCTAGATCCTATCTTGATAAAAATCAAGGGTGATGTAGGTGGGCAAAAGGTTATGGTATTTAAGATCAATAGTGATGGTACCTTGCAGTACCAAGGGACCTCATGTGTTTTGATGTTGATAGTTTGTGAGAAAAGATGTTGGTTGAGGAACATGAATCATGCTATATTGTTCATCCCGGTTCAACAAAAATATATCATGATCTCAAGGAGATGTATTGGTGGAAAGGTATGAAGAAGAATGTGGCTGATTTTGTGGCAAAATATTTAGAGTGTCAACAAGTGAAAGTAGAGCACATAAGGCCTGGGGGTTTATCAAGAGATTGAATTGCCTGAATGGAAATGGGAAGTGATGAACATGGATTTCGTTATCGGTCTTCCTCAGTCTCGAAACCAATTTGATTCAGTTTGTGTCATTATGGATAGGATGACAAAGTCGGCTCACTTTTTGCCAGTGAGGACTAACTTTTTGGCTGAGGATTATGCGAGGTTGTGTCTTTATGAGATTGTGAAGCTGAATGGGGTACCTATTTTGATTATCTCAAATCTTGGCATGCAATTTTCATCTCACTTTTGGTGGTTATTTCAGAAAGGGTTGGTACTAAGGTTAGTCAGAGTACTTCTTTCTACCCACAGATGGATGGGCAAGCAAAAAGGACTACTCAGACATTGGAGGATATGATTTGTGCATGTGTGATTGATTATGGTGGTAATTGGGTTGAGCATCTACCTCTTATAGAGTTTGCTTACAATAATAACTATCATTCTAGCATTGGGATGGCTCTTTTTGAGGCATTGTATGGTAAGAGGTGTAGATATCTTATTGGGTGGTTTGAGATTGGTGAGCTGGATATGTTTGGCTCGGATTTAGTTTATCAGTCTATGGAGAAGGTGAAGGTGATTTTTGATAGGATTAAGGCTGGCCAAAGTTGCCAAAAGTCCTATGCTGATATAAGGCGTAGGTACTTGCAGTTTGAGGTTAGAAAGAAGGTAATCCTAAAGGTGTTTTCCATGAAAAGAGTAATGTGCTTTGGAAAAAAAAGGAAGCTTAGTCCTCGGTATGTTGGTCCTTATGTGGTTTTGCGGAGGGTTGTTAATATGGTGTATAAATTGGAGTTTCCTTCTAGTTTGAGCTCCATTCATCCGCTATTCAATGTCTCTATGTTGAGAAAGTGTATAGGTTATCCTTTATTGGTTGTTCCTTTGGAAGGATTGTGTGTCTCAGATTCTCTGTCTCATGAAGAAATCCTGATTGAGATCATAGATTGGCAAGTTTGTCAGTTGCAGACCAAACTATAGCTTCGGTTAATGTACTATGGCGGAACTACAAGGTGGAAAAAGATACTTGCGAAGAGGAAGAGGACATAAAGTTCAAGTATCTGCATTTGTTTTCTGCTCCAAATATTCATATGAAAGGTATGTGTTCTTTATCACATCTTCGTTTTCTAACTTGGTTAATGAAAGATAGTTCTTTGCAAATATGCATTGACTATCATCAGCTGACTAAAGTCACAGTCAAAAATAAATATCCTCTTCCTAGTATTGATGACTTATTCGACCATCTCTAAGTTGCAAGTTATTTCTCTAAGATAGACCTTAGATTCGACTATCACCAGCTTAGAGTAAGGGAATGTGATATCCTAAAGACAACTTTCAGAACCCATTACGGTCATTTCGAATTTCAAGTCATGTCATTTGGTTTTACAAATTCCCCAGCAGTCTTTTTGGACTTAATGAATAAAGTGTTCAAATAGTATTTGGACATGTTTGTCATAGTCTTTATCAATGATATACTTGTCTATTCTTGTAGTGAGGATGACCATACAGACCATCTTAGAATTGTGTTGCAAACTCTTAGAGTTGATCCCAAAAGACAGAGCAGTAAGAAACTGGCCTAGAACATTTCTTTGCCAGACTTCAGAAGTTTCTTGGGTTTAGCTGGATATTACATATGTTTTGTTAAAGTTTTTTTTTTCTATTGCATCCCCTATGTCCAGATTAACTAAAAATAAAGTTAAGTTTTTGTGGTCAGATTCCTGTGAGAATGTTTTTGGGAGTTGAAGACTAGACTCACTTCATCCCTAGTTTTAGCGCTACCTGATGGTATAGATGGGTTCATTGTCTATTGTGATGCCTCTAGAATTGGTTTGGGTTGTTTTTTGATGTAGAGAGGTAAGGTTATAGCCTATGCCTCTAGACAGCTTAAGCCTCACGAAAAGAACTACCCTACCTATGATCTTGAGTTAGCAGCTGTTGTGTTTGCCTTAAAGATCTGGAGGCTCTTTCTTTATGGGGTGCATGTTGATGTGTTTATAGACCATAAAAGTTTGCAGTATATGTTTATTCAGAGGGATTAAATCTTTGTCAGAGAAGGTGGTTAGAATTGTTGAAGGATTATGATATAAGTGTGTTGTATCATCCAGGAAAGACAAATATAGTGGCAAATGCCCTTAGTAGATGGTCTATGGGCAGTGTTGCTTATGTAGATAATGATAAGAGAGAGTTAGTTTAGGAAGTTCACCAGTTATCTAGATTGGGTATGAGGTTGGTTGACTCAGCTGAAGGAAATATTTGGGTTCAGAGTAGTTTATAATCTTCTCTAGTTTCTAAAGTGAAAGAGAAGTAGGACAAGGATCCTAGTTTGGTAAAACTGAAGGGGTCAGTTAAAGACCAAAAGGTAGAGGTTTTCTCCCAAGGGGGAGATGGTGTGTTGAGATACTAGAGTAGATTATGTGTGCCATGTGTTGACGGATTAAGGCAACGGATTATGGAATAAGCGCATAGTGCGCGCTATTCCATTCACCCGGGAGCCACCAAGATGTATCGTGATCTGCAGGAAGTCTATTGGTGGAGTAGTATGAAGAAAGATATCAAAAAAATTTTAGCCAAGTGTACGACTTATCAACAGGTTAAGGTAGAGCACCAAAGACTTGGTGGCAAATTACATGAGTTTAGTATTCCCACTTAGAAGTGGGAAAATGTGAATATGGACTTTGTGACTAGGTTACCCCATTCGAATCATCAGCATGACTCGATTTGGGTTATTATAGACAGATTGACCAAATCAGCCCATTTCTTGCCAGTTCATACGCCCTACACAGTCGAAGATTATGCTATGATGTATATCAAAGAGTTGGTTAGATTTCTTTGAGTTCCTTTGTCCATCATCTCAGATAGAGGTACTCAGTTTATCTCTCAGTTTTGGAAAGCCTTTTAGAAGGGTCTTGGTACCCAAGATCATCTCTGTTCAGCTTTTCATCCGCACACAGATGGTCAGGTAGAGAGGACCATTTAGACCTTATAGGATATGTTGAGGGCATATGTTCTAGATTTCAAAGGCAGTTGGGATGACCACTTGTTGTTGATCTAGTTTGCCTATAATAACAGTTACCATTCTAGTATTTAGATGGCCCCGGTTAAGGCTCTTTATGGGCGGAGATGTAGATCACCCATTGGTTGGTTCTAAGTAGATGAGGCCACTTTGATTGGGCCAGATATGGTGTTTGAAGCCATGGAGAAAGTTAGTTGATTTGAGAGAGATTGAAAATAGCTCAGAGTAATCAGAAATCTTATGCAGACGTAAGAAGAAGAGATCTTGAGTTTGAAGTAGATAATCTTGTGTATTTGAAGGTTTCACCCATGAAGGGGGTGAAGAGATCTGGCAAAAAGAGGAAGCTCAATCCCCGGTATGTAGGCCCCTATAGGATTTTGAGTCATGTGGAAAAGGTAGCGTATGAGCTTGAGCTACCTGCAGACTTGTCGTCAGTTCACCCAGTGTTCCATGTGTGCTTATTGAAGAAGTGCATGGATAATTCAGCTATTGTAGTCCCTCTAGAAAGCCCAGATAATCAGAATATCCTTTCATACAAAGAAGTTCCAGTAGAGATTCTTGATTATCAGATCAGTAGACTAAGGAACAAAGAAGTTCCCTTGGTCAAATTTCTGTGGCAAAATCAGTCTGTTGAGGGTCCTACTTGGGAAGCATAAGAAGACATGCGTACCAAGTATTCTCACCTTTTGTCCAGAAACTCAGATTCAACCGAAGGTAAAGGTCCTCCTTAATTTAGTTCTTTTCCAGTCTCAGATTCAGCTATATAGTTATTTTCATGTAAATTCATGAACTCACAAACTTGTTCAGTCGCTCAGTATGTTTTAGATTTAGTAATGCAGTTGTTTCAGTTGTGCATGCCAGCATATAGCCTCAGTTCCTCAGTATCTTCAATTTAATTAGTCTCATTCAAGGATGAATGTTCCCAAGGGGGAGATATTATAATACCCTATACTTTTTTTAGCTCAGTTTAGCTCCTAGTATGTCCAGAGATAACTTCAAAAGTCTATAACTCCTGATACAAGTAGAATTTTTTTTATCTCTAGACCCACTAATGTGTAGATAATTGAATCAGCTTTCCAACGATACCAATTTTGCTTTAATCCGATACTCGATAGAGAAGTTATGGAGAGTTTAGTAAAAATAGTAGAGCACCATGATAAGCATCGCATCCAGAGAAGAACAAATTCACAATTTTCCAATTTCTAGAGGAGACACATGATTAGCCCGCATCACGGAGGAGTTCCAGTTCCTATTCGTCCTTTTCCAATAGCTCTACGCGATTTACCTATATTGCAAAAAAATTCCCAATTGGACAGATACTGAGTCATGGTGGAGTGCAAAATAGCACTCGTCCTTTTTCTACTGGTGCAGCGCAATTACGCCATATCATGCTAGAGGCCAAATTGACACTCATCCTTTTCCAGTTACGCAACGCGATTACGCCGCATTGCGCCAGAGGCCGAAATGGCACTCGTCCCTTTTCTAGTGAGCCACCGTGATAATGACACGTCACGATAGGGCCAAAAACTGAGACTTCTAGTTCTGAGTTAGATTTTTTAAAGAGAAATTTAGTCTTTTCCTAAGCCCCCAAATCGTGAATAACAGAGAATTAAACCTATTCTAAGCCTAATATGCTCACTTTTCATCAAATTGCTCTCCAAGAAACCCTAGAACTCAAATCTTAATCCCTAAGAAATCCAAATTCTACCATTTTTTCCAAGATAACCCAAAATTCATGATTTCCAATTCAATAATCAATCTTCAAGAGCACAAATAGGAATTCAAGTTCAAGCTTCTTTAATTATTCATCAATTAAGATATGTGGGATTTTCAACAAGGATAATTCTTTCATCCTTGTGCCCAAAACTAGTTTTTAATTACAAAGTTACATGATTTTGTATGATTACCCATGAATTTCAATTTTGGGTTCATACACAAATATTTCCATTTGATGATTATGAGTGTTTAAGTGATTGAGATGATGAATTGCATGGCTATTTTCGTATTTCATGCGTATTGCAGAAATTTACGGATCTAGAATTGAATTTCAAAGCTTTCATTATTAAGTATGAACTTTATTATGATTTGACATGAATTTGATGCATGGGTTATTAAGACCTAGTTTGAATGTTGATATTTCAAGAATGATTATGCTTTTAAGCATCCCATGATTTGTTATACTCAGGATTTTGAATAAAAATTTGATCTTCTGATCTCAGCTTAGATATGGAATCCAGTTTACAGTTTTAATTTCAGTTTACAGTAAATGGATTCACAATTGGGTTGTATTATAAACCCTTATAATAGTTTTAAAAGTGGATTTCCTATAGAATAAGCATATAGATTAAAGGGAGTAGTATTTTGGCACCGAGTTGGGTGTGTTTACATGCCCTAGAACTATGAGCCAACGTAGGTAAAAATTATAAGAGTATTCCTATTTCTATATAGATGACAGATACAGATGTGGTCACTTAGATTAGGTTATACTCCTTAGTAAGTGTATGACACCTCTCCCCAACTTGAGGTTTTCCCATAAGGGAAGTAGAGTTGGACACTAGGATAGCTCACATAGTGTATGTCGATTAGAAGAACCTCCTTAATATTAAAGACTTACAAAATAGTCTTTTTAAAAGTATTTCCCTACAACCTACAGAAAAGAGTAAAGATTAACAGAAAAGATTTTAGAAACTAAGTGTAAAGGCTCATGACTTTATTCAGATATTGTTTTATTAAGTCATTAGCTACTAGATTTCAGTTTTTAGTTTACAGATATAAAAGTGAGTCCCTCCTACACTTAGACAGTATGATTTCAAGATAGAATACAAGTGCAGCTTATAGAAACTAAATGCTATGACTCACTAGATTTATACAAAATGTCTCATTATCATGATTCTCAGTTTTTAGTTATTCAAGCTAATGTGAGTCATCTATATTTAGCATTCATTATTTTACAAACTTTGATGATGTTGAGACATTGTTTTACTTATGCATTCACCCCCATATACTCAGTACAATCTAGAAGTGCTAATCCACATATATGTCTATGTGCTACATTGTCTCATAATTTAGGTTCAAGTGCTCAATTTCAGCAGCGTGAGTGATTTTGATTATCTCTATCTATATACCAAAAGTTGGTGAGTTAGCTAGGGACTTTTCGCAGTGACTCTCTAGTTATTAGTAGTAGAGGCTTGTCAGACTACTAGATATGATTTAGATTTCCAGTATTGATTGATTAGATTCTTGCATTTAATATTTTTATATATTATGTTCAGATGGCTTCAGCTTAACTCATAAAAAATTCCATATTATAGCTTTGACTATATTCTATATTTGCTTTATTATGAGCTTCAGATTTAGTAGAAGGCTTACAGGGTTAGCTTGAGGCTACTTATAGTATCGAGCATTGTGTGACATCTCAGGACCTATTTTTGAGGTGTTATACCTAGTGGGGAAGATTGAAACACCCTGGGTTTTGATAATTTGAAGTTTCTTAAGTTTTTTGCTTTTGGACATCATATGACTTAGGGTACTTCTCATATGATAGGGTACGACTAGGATGGTCTTGGTTGTATGGTAACTAATATAGGTTGGTTGATTTATTTCCAAGGTACGATTGGATCATACAATTCATATGATAGGGGTACAAATCGTATAATGTTAAGTTATATAAAGTCCTAAGTTTATCCTAGGAAATCCTATTCTATCGTGTGTACGGGTTAAGGGTACTAATCGTATGGTTGGGTATGGTTTGGCTTGGTGTTCGTATGTTGGACAGTGTTAGGGTCCAAGGGGAGGCCTAGGGTATGAGTGTTGGGTACTACTCGTATGGTAGGGTACGATTGGTTTGGGGTGGTTGTACCATCTTCCAGGGATTTTAAGCAGCTTAAGTTGGGGTACTTATATAACTCTTGTGACATCATTTAACCTATTTGCAATCACTCAAACTCTCTTAAAACACTCTCAAATTCTCTCAAGGCTCTTGGGTCAAGAAACGCCAGGGTTTCATAAATAGGATCAATTTGGGGCTTACAAGGGTGATTTCTTTTTGTCATCTTCATAATCTAAGGCATGTTAGTCCTCTCTCATTGTTAGTTCCAACTAAAGGCATATTTTATGAATTTTTTTCATGGCATAAATGTTGTATGGTTTTGGGTTTTCAAATATATGTAGGGTGTTTTGGTTATAATGGTTGGTTATGGTTTTCCCATGTCTTTTAATTATGGTTTTCATACTATTATGATGGTTTGAACATTTGGTTTCACGAGAATGGTTAATTGGTACTTGATTTTGGCTTTGGAAATCCTATGCCCCCGAAAAGTTTGATAAAATGCCTCTGAGAATGCTTTTACTCCATGTTGGACTTTTAATGTAACTATTGCATAGTATAACTTGGTAATAGAACCCTAAATGGTATAAATGGCTTAAATGGTTTGGAATGGTTAAATGACAAGGTCTTGGTAGATTTAGATGGTCTAATTGAAAGCCTCGTGGGGTACAAAGGAATCCCCCAAGCAAAATTAATAATGAAACACTTGTGGGGTACATGGGATTACTCCAAGTCAACTTGATAATGTAATCTCTGGGTACATGGGAATCCCTTGAGTTTAAAATGTTAGCTAAGGACATCTCTTTTAAGCTATAGTCGGTATGACGATACCACTACTTATAGCCTTGGTTAATAATAATTGGAATGGTGGTATGTTTGTGTTGTAATGGTTTTAATTGGGCAATAATAGCAAAGTGTGATAGCTAACCATGAAGGTGTGAGTCCAATGGACGGACACTGGAAACTCATGTTTGCTGACATGAGGATTGGTCATGGCGACCAAATATGATACTTACGGGGTACACGGGAGTCCCTTAAGTGCACTTGTATATATGTATCATGAAGAGTGAAGGGTACTCGGGAATGCCCTACTCCTATGGTATCTCTGGTTCATGCGGCTACCTGCATCGGGGACCGTTCAGGGGGTTACACTAGACCCATATAGCCCGTGGGTAGTTCTAGGATGGTTAAGCTATACATACCCAGGTTAATGTTTTTAATGGCAAGCTAAACCCGGTTTCCTTTCCAAACATAGTTATATATATATATATATGTATGTATGGTTGTGAATGCATATGGTTAGTTTACTTGGTTTTAAAAGTTGGCATTATTTTATCTTTATCCTGAGTGCATGCTAGAGTTCACCTGCTAACCTGTCTTTGGGAAGCTGTATCCCCACGAAATACAAGAATTGGCCATTCTAATCCTCCTACTTAGTGCTCAGATTTGGGATCAACTCGGTTGGATTGAAGTGGTGATCTTCCATATTTCGAAAGCCTCCATTTCATGTCATGGATGTTTTTACATACTTTGGTTATTTCATACAAATTAGTTTTGGCTATGGTTAGGGGCATGTCCCAACCAAATATTGTTTTACTTTTGGTTAGAGGCTTTGTGGGATTACTATAGGTTGGTATGGGTGGTGTCGGTATCAGTGTTAGCCTTAGTATTTCCATTGGTATTGGGGCTATTACCATTTGACTATATTTATGATTGTTCCATCCTTTTATGTTATTGAGTCGTCCCTGGTTATTATTTGGTTTTGGCATGGTTATTGGATGATGGGACATGCTTGGGTTGGTCACGGTCATGGACTTATCCTAGAGCCTGGGTTGGTACAAATACGCTATATTATTATACATTCGGAATTCATCCGACTCAGGGTATGAATTTGGCGATTGGGTTGGGTAATGGGGGTGGTCCTTAGTCCTTGTTGGACTTGGGATTCTCATTACGAAAAGGCCCCTATTTAGGTCGTGTCAAAATTTAACCCATCTTTTGGATACTTGGATGCCTATTCAAAATAATACACAACTTTTTGGTATCTTTGACACATCTTCACATTTGTTCAAAAAATATCCATACGAGGCATCACATTCCTTGTCCACTAAACAAAAAGAAATAGGAAAGATGTGACTCTCTGCATCCTGTGCCACCTCTGATAGCAAGACTCCTCAATAATTTCTCCTCAGAAATTCCCATTGATGGCTATGACTTTTCTCAATTGTTGAACCTTCCATTTTCATCAACATGCAATGCCGTCTTACTTTTGGGATTTGTGGACTAAAGCATGTAATGGTAGGCAGCGAGGACTGCATACCCTTGCTCATGTGTCCCTCTAACCAAGTCCTCTGCAATTCCCATGGCCATATATATCTTCCAATAATCAATCGTAAAACCCAATTCTATATAGAGTTGATCGGGCGTATCAATTATAGAAGGGAATTTGCCATTGAGGAATCTATTTTAAAAATATTTATCGAGCACCTTGGCCGTGGCGTGAGGATTATGGCTCGTAATATGATCCAAAACACATGTATGATACTTTTCACAAACATTAATGATGAATATGTCAGAACTTAAGTATTTCACAACCCTCAACCACCACTGGCAGTCCAGATTAGCATATCTAAAGCAAAAGACTTTGCTCAATTAATCACCTTCTTTAATCTTAAATCTTTTTTAAAGCAAGCAATAAACAAACAAGTATCTAGTTCTTTCTTATTCTTGAATGACATTCCCTTGTATAAACCAAACTCGTCATCTTGCCGATTGCCCGTATGTGTTGATTGAGAAGAACTACCTGTCATGATTCGAACAGGGACTGGCAATGATGGTTATCTCAAATCCACCAAGGATCGAAGATCACCCCCATTACCTAGTCAAATAGAACATAACGTAGCTAACCATGACTGAACTCTGAATATATAACAAGATAAGAAATATAATACTCAAAGACATCTAAAAGTGTCTACACCAATGCAATACCCAATCCAAAATATATCCCACAAATATTATATGTAAAGAAAAACCAAAACCAGTCTTGGTCAGGGCATGCCCCTGACTCTGATAATAACAATGATAATGTAAAATCTCGATTCTAATCTATGAAAGGAACTAATAAAATGTCCAAGTCTTCCGCAGAATGGAAGATTACCATTTCATCAAAATGAACCAATGAACTGATGAACTAAGCTGACCTACCTAACTCTATGCAGAAAAAGTGGAAGTATCTTCAGTGCCTGCATCTCATAGGGATAAAATGTCCCGAGACAGTTAGTGGAGCGAACACTAGTATGTAACTCAGGGATAAGGGACAAAATAATGTCAAGTCAAAACTATTTCAAATACCATATGAACCATATCGTAATACACAACTAAATAATATGTCGGTATAGGGAACAAGGTTTAGTATGAAGTAAAACATTATCCTGGACTATGTAGCTCAACCGTCATAATAGGCACCCACTGGCTATATGGGTTCAACTTTCCTTGCTGAAAGGGCCCCAATGTGTGTCAGTTGCAAGACCTGAGAAAATCTGAGGTAAAGCTAAATCTATCAAGGCAACTATTATCCCAAAATATAGATCAAGTGTGACATGTGCAAATAGGTCATCAACACCAAACCTCATGTCGACAAACATGAGATTCCAGTACAAGTCATCCAAGACCCATACCTTCACGACTTTGCTACATAACCTCAATTAAGCCCAATTTAAAATAAGTTTCACATAAGATATTTATCAATCAATGAACCAACTGTTAAGTCACTTTATGGGTATCATCATACCAAACACTTGTAAGTTTATCTCTATGCCATAACAATCACATTAAAGGTTGGGGAACACCTTGCCCTCTTTATTCATTAATATCAAAAACTTGGGGGGCCGTCTCTCCCCCTTTGTTCATTAATATCATGGATGACAAGGCATTTAAAATCCATGTTCATTGGTTTACCAATTCTAAAATGCAATAACATTGGTGAGCATGTCAAACCAAGTAGAAAATTCATAATTCAAAGCCATTTACACAAGTAGGTTGAGGGAATACCATTATTCAAAACCAATTACAGTTTCAAAGCACCAATTTGGGGAAAACCGTGACCTCTTAGTATATTCACCATACCCATGCACCCCGCATGTTTAAAATTATTAATAAAATGTCAACAATGCATAATAAATCAAGGGAAAGCAAATCAAGGAGCAACCATGTCAAAACCCTCAACCATGTTAGAAACCCACATTCAAAACCATCCAATAAAACCAATTAAATACATGCTTTTCACAAAATAATAATTTGGGAAGAATAATATGCCTGAATTATCCAAATTTACGGAGAGAAATCAACCCTTGAGCCCACTGGATGACCTACTTCTTCGAAAACCTAAGTATCTTGACCTTGGAGTTTTGAGAGAGTTTTGATTGTGAATCATGTGATAATGAAGTCCTAATCAGGGTTTTAATTCATGGAGTCTAAGTGGGAAAGGATAGAAATTACCAGGATACCCTTAATTAAAAGACTGAAATTTAGTTGTCAATGACTACGAGTCACTATAAGACTCGTAGGGATACATTACGAACCATTAATAAGAGTCATAACTAAGATAGTTTCTAGGGCACAAAAATACTACTGACCCTACAACACCTAATATGAATCTATGACTTGTAGGGTCCAAGTCGTATCCAAGATAGAACCACTTGGGCCTTACACTGGCCACCTTATGATTTGCATACAATGACTCGTAGTGAGCCACTCGTACTCAGAATAGGAAACTTATCCACCCATAATTGTTAGGCTATGATTTGGTCCAATGACTCATCAAGGCACCCTACGACTCATAGTATGAGTCGTAGTCAGGACAGTGAGGATAAAATTTCTGAAATTTTCAAAGATCAAGAATCCAGGGTGTTATATTCTCCTCTCTTAGGGTCATTCTCCCTCGAATGACAGGACAAGATATTTATGAGCATGATTTGACTCCAATAGAACCATGCTTACCTTTAACAAAGATAGAAAACAAATATGTCAAGGTAATCACTATTTTCTTTAACAAGGTCAGAAAATAAAGATGTTAAGGAACACACATACCTCATGCACGATTATCTAAAGCAGGAAACAAGAATGGGTATTTAGACTTCGTGTCCTCTTTGGATTCCTAAGTAACTTCTTCACACTTTTGATTCCTCAATAGAACCTTTATCAAAGGCAATTCCTTAGACTGCATCTAATGGATTTGCAGATCTAAAATCCATAGAACCTTTATCAAAGCCAATTCCTTAGTTCGTATACAATGAATTTGTCGATCCAAAATCCCCTTCGAGACTTCCTCATACCACAAGGGATCCATAGCACTAACATTATCTAAAGGAATGACCAAGGAAGGATCACCCACACACTTCTTCAATATTGACACATGAAAGACCGAACGAATAGAATCCAAACTAGAAGGAAACTCCAACTCATAAGCAACCTTCCTTACTTTCTTCAAAACATGATATGGGCCACCATTATGAGGACTGAGCCTCCCCTTCTTTCCAAACCAAATCTCTTCCTTAATGGGATACACATTCAAAAATACCAAATTATCCACATCAAACTCCAAGTCTCTTTGCCTTACATCTGCATAGGACTTTTGGTGACTTTGGGTAGTTTTAATCTTATCTCTAATCACCTTCACCTTCTTTATAGATTGTGAACCAATTCAGTTCCAAACAACCTATTCTCTCCAACCTCAAACCACTCAATAAGAGACCTACCCTCTTACCATATAATTCTTTGAAAGGAGTTATCCTAATACTCAAATGATAGCTATTATTATATGAAAACTTTATAAGAGCCAAATGGTCAACCCAGCTGCCACAGAGATTGATCACACAAGACCTTAGAATATCCTCCAAAGTTTGGATAGTCCTCTCTAGTTGTCCATCCATCTGAGGAAGGAAAGTAGTGATAAGATTCGCCTTAGTCCCTAAATATATCTGAAACAAATGCAAAAAATGAGATGAGAATTGAGTACCTCGATAAAAAATAATGGAAACTGAAGCACCATGAAGGTTAAATATCTCCTCAAAGAATAGCTTGGCATAATCTTATGAAGAGACATTATTCCTCAGCAACAAAAAGTGAGCATACTTAGTCATCTTATCCATGATGACCCAAATGGAATCCAAATGGACATGAGTCTGTGGGAGAGCAGTAACAAAATCCATATTAACCATTCCTTATTTCCATACAGGCAACTCAATCTCTTGAGAGAAATCACCAGGCCTTTAGTACTCAACCTTCACTTGTTGACAGACCATACATTTGGCCACAAACTTGACCACTTCCCTCTTTATGTTATTCCACCAAGAGATCTCTTTCAAATTATGATACATCTTTGTAACACCCCATATTTTAAGCTAGAATAAAAATCATTATTTCTATGCGTAGATATTCTAAAAACCATAAATCCAATGGAAATATAGTGTGTTAATCATTTATGTAGTGTGTGAATCTAGTTAGGCATGATTAGAGATAATAGAGGTCCCTTAACTCGAGGACTAGTTGAAAGCTTTCCGATCGTTCAAGTTTTAGTAAGTGTCAAAACTTGGATCAATTTCAATATACCATAACTCCTTGTATATGACAAACTGGGGGTACTACTATATATAAAATCAAAGGTCTTTTAGTCCGCTTTCTAACGCCACCAATTTTTCCAAAATCTAATATTGCACCAAAATGTTATTCCCATTTTACTCCAGCATATCAGCCTGGCAATTGAGTGACGACAATTCTGGCGGCTTGTCACAAATCTGATGACTTGTCAGAATATGCCGTCAGCATTAGGCATAAAACCATCAATTTCAGCTCCCAAGTGAAGATAAAAGCTAATGGCTTGCCACAGATCTAACGGCTTGTCAGCCTTGGTCGTCAGCTGAGAATTTTAGCAACTGGGAAGTGATTTTGTAGGGGTATTTTGGTCTTTCCCTCACTCCAAAAACCTTTCACATGAATGAAATCACTCCTTAAGTGTTATTAATCAATCATTATCAATTTTACAATATCAAAAACTTCCTCTTCACTCTCAAAATAAAATCAAATTAGGGTTTTCTCCAAGAACAAGAAATTCGAGAAAATCAAGCCTTAAGTTCAAGATCTCCAAGAAACAAATCAAGATCCGATTTTCATTTATCAAGATATTGGTTTCATATTTTAGATCTTATTATTTAAGATATACGGGGTTTATCCTAAAAACTACATGGGTATGGAAACACTAGAACATTATTTAAAGATTTTCAAGCATGATTTTAGAAAGAGGTTTTGAAATACGATTTTATTATGAAATATAAATGTTCAAATGCATTGTTTATTTGGACCTTAGGCCTTTCCCCTTAAATTGATTTACATGTATATGTATGAAAAATTCAGATTTGAAGATTGTTTGAGAGCATAAATTATGAAATTCTTCTCTTATGATGACTTTAAATTTGTGATCTTATTGTGAATGATTTGATATGCATGATTTAAGGCTTGAAAATAGTTTACTCAAATACCATAGTAATTTGAGCATGATTTAGAGATTTTGAGAGGGAGTTCCTTGATATAAATGTGTTTTGTTAAAGAGAGAAAGTTTGCATAAGATTAAGAATTTTGACTTGACCACCTTGTATCATTTGAAATGTTGTTAAAGAGAGTTGCGTACATGTGTTTACATGAGTATTTAAGGAAAGGGTGCTTCGAACTAATTTATTGATATGGTGGTCCCAAATTTATGTATTGGAAATAGCGATTCTAATATACTAATAATGGCTCAGAGATGTGACTTACAAGTCAATGGTATAACGATACCATAAGTATGTATGCCATAACAGAGTGTATTTTTAGAGTATGCTTTCAGAGTATGTTTTCAGAGTATGTCTTCCGAGATTTTTTTCAGAATATATTTTCAAAAAATGCATATTTTAAAGAGTTTAAAATGGGCATAAAGAGAGTTAGGTGGTTACCCAAAGAAGGCTTAAGTTCAAGTAACTCTTAGCCTAAAATCATATTTGCTGATATGGGCAAATTATTATTATACACTAGCGACAATCGTGTGGCGCTGTAGATTCAGAGACTCCAACCCTTGCGGCACACTTGGGTTGGGGACTTGGCTGTTGAGTTTCTAGAAGATTTCATATAGCCCATGGAATTACTAAATTGTAGGGTATACCACCTAGCGCAGAAGTAAAATAAAAAGTGTCACAGAGTTCAGATCATTTTACAGAATCTTTTGAAAATGGCCATGAGATTTCTTACTATATGATCTATTTATGAACTATTTTAAATTACTCTTATATATGTTGAATACAAATTATTATTTTGTACTTACTCTGCATACTAGTACATTTGGATTGGCCCCCTACCTCCAAGGGTCTAATGTTTAGTTTAGAGGTCTTGCTAAGCCATAGAGTTTTTAGACAGCAGTGATGTGTGTAGTTGGTGAGCCTTCTTTATTACAGAAGGCCTATGTCTTTTAGATTATGTTACTTATTATGGTTTTGGTATACTTGAGGCCTTGTCCCAGTTTCCAGATAGTTGTTATTTTCTATGTAGTAGAGATTTCACAGACATGTTCAGATATTTTTTTTATTGATATTGGAGTTTTATCCTTCATTATTAGATTAAATTCAGAGTATGACCATGTTTCCATATTCGATTATATTTTCGCATTTTGTTTTATCATATGAATATTGTGCATGATTACCAAAAAGAGAAGGGTGTTCTGGGCCTTCATGGTTTGGAATGTTCATCATGGCCAGGCCCCAGTTTGGGTCGTGACAAACTTGGTATCATAGCACGGTTCATGGTCCCATGGTGTTTGCGAAATCACATCGGGTAGAGTCTTATTTATGGGTGTGTAGTGTGCCACACTTATAAGCAGGGGGCTACAAGGCGTTTAGTAATGTCTCTTTTTGTTTATGTTCTAGTTTGCGCTATGGAGTATGAATGTTCCTACTCATACTCTAATTTATGCTATGGTGTCGCCCATATGATAGTAAAGTTATCCTAATTATTTTCTTACTTTAATGTGCTCAAATATGTCTCATTATTGGGGCAATTCAAGTTCATAAGTTTAGAGTGTAAATGGTTTGGTCCTTTCTGATTAAGCCATATATGATTTTAAAATTGTGCAAGGGCTTAAGAAGAGTCTGTTAGTGCTTTAGAGTGTATTGATTCTAGTGTGAACTTTGATTCTGATGAGATCATACTTTTTAGCCTACAGTTGTAAGTATATTTAGTCCTTTTCAAAATTTATGTTGCAGATGTCATGCTTCAGGGGGATGATGTGTAGCAAAATATTGGAACTGTATTTCCACCCGAGTAGTAGTATAAGTTAAGTATTGGTGTCATGACCTATTGGTAGTGATGTTGGACCAAGAAGTTGGTGATATGAAGTCATAACGTTAGAAGTTAGAGTGAGGGTGACTTTTGTGTAAATAAATATTTTAGTTGAATAGCCAATGTTTGAGGATGATCTACCCCTTTATAGTGATAGATTAATGTGGTAGCTAGTAGCTTGTGTGGATTGTATGGTAGTTTGTGGGGGGAAGTATTTGTCTTAGATTTTTTTTATTCATACAGAGTAAGATATGTATTCTTAGATCATTGATTATTGTGTGTCAAGTTTCTATCTCTTGAAATTTTGTTATCATTGTGTTGTTGAAACTCAAAGTCTAGTGAAGCCGTGTGGGGCTCTTTCGATTCACTAGCATAGTTTTCTTGTCATTCATCTCGTTTTCTTGTTCAAAACCCAAAAAAAATCAAAGTCTAGTAAAGTCGTGTGAGGCCTTTTTCTATTCACTAGCAACTTGTTGTTTTTGTGTTGGTTGAATATATATATAGCCAAATCTTTTCTCATGATATTAAGTTGGTAATGAAGTGATATGTCCTTGTGTTTTAGTTTAGTAGAAGGTAGAGGAGGAGTTATTAGTTAAGGTGAATTGTTGTCTTCTTGAAGTATGAAAATGGCTAGATAAGCCAGTAAGTTATAATTATAGACTCATGGTTGTTGTGGAATTTGAAGGTAGTCTAAATGTACGCTTGGGTAAGTAAATGTGATGTGAGAAAGCCATATAAGTAGATAAGATTGTATGGGCTTATCATTTGAGATTAAGGTTAACCATGTCTATTATGTGACTTTACCCCTCCCCCCTCCTGACCTTCTTTTCGTTGGTAGTTATAAACTAGTACTACTTGTGAGCAGGTATGTAGTAGATTTTTTGATGTATTTGGATAGAATAACCTAATTTGATGGACTAGTATATTATATTGCATTCTTCATTGGTGGTAAATGGTTGATGTTAGACTATAGGCTTGAATTTAATGTAGAATGTGGATGTAAGAATAGTGGCTTAAGATTAATGATGAATGTTTGTGAGAAGTGCATGTCAGGTTGGGTTGTAAATCATGTTTAGCACTAGACATTAAGTTTGAACAGTTGGTGTCCATGAAGGTGGATGTGATGATTTCTTAGTTATTAATACTAGTTTTATGGAAGTGATCTAATAAGCTTGAACGGTGTATGCAATAGACTAAGTTTATTTGATTCATAATGAAGTATGATATTGTATGTATGAGGTAAAAAGTATGCCCAGTGTGATATGAGGTTGCGGTATTTTCTCTAAGGCTATTATATGTTGTATGTGGCTAGTGGTACCGTTGAGTTTCTTGGTGGAGAAACACAAGTTAGATGGTACATGGTGTTATAAATGGCCAAGTTAAGGAGTTTTGACTGATAGTGTGGAGCCTTTTGATATGATCCTGATCCTCATGGTAGAGAGATATAAGTTTGGGGTCGCGATATTGGTAGGCTATGACAGAAGTAGCATGGTTCATCAAAGGCTTGGTGATGTCCATGTTAAGTGTTGGAATCTAAGTTTGAGTTTTGAGGGTTGAACTAATAGAAATAAGAGTAGAAGCACTAGAGGATGTGCACTTCCACTAAGGGGATATTCATGAAGATTCGAAGTTAGTAATTGTTCAAGTACTATATGATGACTATTGATGGCTATAGAAAGATAGAGTGTACCTCAGAAGGTAGTATTAACAGTGGGTTTTCCACTTTCAGGTGTAGTCATTCGGGTTAAGTTCTATGATCTATGTGTATGGTCGTTTTCCAGACCCTAGAGTGCAGTAAGTGTAGTTCAATTTAAATTCTCGAAAGAGATCTCTCAAACTTAAGATGATGACTTGAAGCTAAGAGGGAGATGATAGGATGAATAAGCAAGCCAGGCTCTTAGATTCTAGTGGTGATGTCAGTATGCTATAGAACATCAAAAAATGAGGGTGAGGCTCAACCCATTCTCATCTCATTATTTTTCAGTTATCCCAATACCTACGTATGCGTTACATTTCAGTTCGATGATCATGGTTCATGTTCATGCATATGATAGAAAATCATGTACTCTTCCAGTCCCAAAATGAGGATTTCCAGTTCATTCAGTAGTCGGAATCATATTCCATATGTTATGAACTCCAAATTAAGGTCATGCAGCTCATGACTTATGTACTTACGCTTTATAGTGTGCTCATTTCTCATAACTCATGCTATACACCAAATGATTTGCGAGATTCAGCTTATAGCTAGGTATGCCCTCAATTCAGATCACTCTGATGAATCCCTGATGTTGATTTGCTGTTTCTCGGGCCTCATTTAAGTGTCGAGTTTTGTATAGTATCCTTCCATACTTCAAAGTCTTATGTTCTAACTTTTTAGTGACTCCTCCTTATGTAATGATAGTGGTGATGAGTGAATGTTTTCTTGTTTATGGAAGATCATTGTATGCTTGTTTTAGATAAGGACAAAAGTGTGAAGTAAGATCTGGGGCCAAGTCTTGGATACATGTGATGGTTAGTGAAAATTGGTGTGTGTATGTTCTTGGGGTAGCACGTGGGAGTTATATTGATAGTGGTTTAGAGAATATGTGAAGTATGTCTTTATGGGTGTTTATCTTAAAGTTCATATGTGGTTATAAAGATAGGCTTGAATGACCTATTAGGATTTAAGTAGAGGAACACAATATGCGCTAGTGAATCCATAGTAAGAGATCAGAGTTAGTCATTGAAGTGGTAAGGCACGATATGCATAGGGTGAACTTTAAAAGGATATAGAAGGTTGAATCATATGGTTTGGACTAGTATCGTAGTGTGGTATGTTGTAGTTTATGATTGGAGTTAGGCTTGATCACGGTGAGAGGATTTAAGCTACTATAGACATTAGTAGAAAGATTTATAAATACCCATATGAGAGTTATAAGTTGAATCGAATGTATATGGTATTTAATGAGAATAGTATAGTAAAGGGATATTCGAGAAGTGTGCTAAGCTTGAAAGTAAGAAGTTGTATTTCCTAAGGCATGGTAATTCTATCCTAGTTTATGAGCTATATGTTTATATTCCATGCTATAGAGTGATGTCATTGTTGTGATTCCATAGTTGGATGCATTGTGTAACTCATGCTCAAGATTCTTTGCTCCCTAATGGTACTAGAACATCTTTAGAGAGGGTGTGGAAGAGATACTCCAGTTACATATAAGTTTCCAGTAAGCTTCAGTCTGAATAGCGAGAAATTCAGTTTAACAGTCAGGCAGACAAGTTGCTATGGTTTTCCACCTTTTCACCTGGTCCTACTATTCGAAGTATCATGCGTATGACCATCCTAAGAGATAATCTGTTCCATCCATGTAAATTGAGAATTCAGTTCAATCCAAGCATCATGTTTCAGATTCAGCTATTTAGTCATGACTCAGTTCATAAGAGTTCAGTGCATAATCTCAAATTTTTCCAAAATTTTTAGCTCAGATAGTGTAATACCCTTGTACGATCTAAGTCTTGCTGTCTTATGATTCATAATTACATAAGTTATCACTTCCAAATTCAATATCTTTGATTGGATCATGAACATTTCAAGGAAGTCCTAAACTTTCAATACGAATCATCTTCTTGAAGTAAGAAAAGTGAAGTCAGCTCAGAATTCAGTTTCATGATAGAAATTTAAATGTTTCAGATCAGTTATATCCTTTCTTAGAAGGCATATCATGTCCTCATTATTCCATACCTTTAAGCTTCAACAAGTTCCTACCCATCATTCGGGGACGAAGGATCCCAAGGGGGAGATAATGTAACTCCCCGCATTTCGGGCTAGAACGAAAACCGTTATTTCTACGCGTAGATGTTCCAAAAGCCTAAAATAAAAATAAAATATAGTTTTCTAATCATTTATGTAGTGTGTGAATCTATTTTTCCATGAATCGAGATCATAGAGGTCCCTTAACCGAAGGACTGGTTGAAATCTTTCCTATCTTTCAAGTTTTAGTGAGCGTCAAAACTTGAATCAAATTCAATTAACCATAACTCCTTTTATATCATGAACTATAGGATCAAATATATATCAAATTAAAGGTCTTTTAGTCCTCTTTCCAACTCCACCAATTTTGCCGAAATTCGATATCGGAGCAAAAAGTTATTTCTATTTTACTCCAGCATATCAGCCTGGTAACTGAGTAACGACAATTCTGACGACTTGTCACAAATCTGACGACTTGTCAGAATATGTCGTCAGCTTTAGGCAGAAACCCATCAATTTCAGCTCCCAGGTGACGATAAAAGCTGACGGCTTGTCACAGATCTGACAGCTTGTCAGCAAGTTATTTCGTAGGGGCATTTTGGTCTTTCCCTCACTCCAAAAACCTTTCACATGAATTAAATCACCCCTTAAGTGTAATTAATAAATCATTATCAATTTTACAACATCAAAAACTTCCTCTTCACTCTCAAAATAAGATCAAAGTAGGATTTTCTCTAAGAACAAGAAATTCAAGAAAATCAAGCCTTAAGTTCAAGATCTCCAAGAAATAAATCAAGATTCGGGTTTCATCTATCAAGATCTAGGTTCCATCTTTCAGATCTTATAATTTAAGATACGCGGGGTTTATCCTAAAAACTACATGGGCTTGGAAATACTAGAACATGATTTAGAGATTTTCAAGCATGATTTTAGAAAGGTGTTTTGAAATACATGATTTTATTATGCAATATAAATGTTCAAATGCATTGTTGATTTGGCCCTTAGGCCTTTCCCCTTAAATTGATTTACATGTATATGTATATGTATGAAAAATTCAGCTTTGAAGATTGTTTGAGAGCATAAATTATGAAATCCCTCTCTTGTGATGACTTTAAATTTGTGATCTTATTGTGAATGATTTGATATGCATGATTTATGGCTTGAAAATAGTTTACTCAAATACCATAGTATTTTGAGCATGATTTAGAGATTTTGAGAGGGAGTTTCTTGATATAAGTGTGTTTCGTTAAAGATAGAAAGATTTGCATAAGATTAAGAGTTTTGACATGACCACCTTGTATCATTTGAAATGTTGTCAAAGAGAGTTGTATACATGTGTTTACATGAGTATTTAAGGAAAGGGTGCTTCGAACTGATTTATTGATATGGTGGTCCCAAATTTATTTTTTGAAAACAGAGATTCTAATATGCTAATAATGGCTCAGAGATGTGACTTGCAAGTCAATGGTATGACTATGCCATAAGTATGTATGCCATAACAGAGTATGTTTTCAGGGTATGTTTTCAGAGTATGTCTTTAGAGAATGTTTTTAGAATATGTTTTCAGAGACTGGATGTTTTAAAGAGTTAAAAATGGGCATAAAGAGGTTTAGGTGGTTACCCAAAGAAGGCTTGAGTTCATGTCACTCTTAGCCTAAAACCGTATTTGCTGATACGGGCAGATTATTATTGTACGCTGGTGATGGCCGTGTGGCGTAGTAGATTCAGAGACTCCAACCTTTGCGGCAGACTTGGGTTGGGGGCTTAGCTGCTGAGTTAATGGCAGATTTCATATAGCCCGTAGAATTATAGAATTGTAGGGTATACCACTTAGCACAAAAGTAAAACAAAGAGTGTCATAGAGTTCCGATGATATTACAGAGTCTTTCAAAAATGCCAATGAGATTTCTTACTATATGATATGTTTATTAACTGTTTTAAATTGCTCTCACATATGTTGAATACAAATTATTATTTTGGATTTGCTCTATGTACTAGTACATTTGTATTGATCCCCCTACCACCTAGGGTCTAAAGTTTAGTTCAGAGGTCCTGCTAAGCCATAGAGTTTTCAGGAAGCAGTGATATGTGCAGTTGGTGAGCCTTCTTTATTTTAGAAGTCCTATATCTTTTAGATTATGTTACTTATTATGGTTTTGGTCTACTGGGGGTCTTGTCTCAATTTTTAGATAGTTCTTATTTTCAGATGTAGTAGAGATTTCACAGACTAGTTCAGATATTGTTTTGTTGATATTGGGGTTTTATCCTTCATTGTTAAATTAAATTCTGAGTATGACCATGTTTCCGTATTCTATTATATTTCTGCATTTTATTTTATTATATGAATGTTGTGCATGATTACCAGATAGAGAAGGGCGTTTCACGCCTTTATGGTTCGGGATGTCCGTCATGGCCAGGCCCCAGTTTGGGTCGTGCAATCTTTGTAGAACTAGGATGAATAGTATACTTCAACTCATGAGCTTCAGCCAAAATCCTCTCTCATAGACCATCAACATCAGTAACACACAACCTACCTTGGTATCTCAAGATAGTATCACCATCAATCTCAAAAGCCATAACTTTCTGGTGACCTATATCATCCTTGATCTGCATCAAAATGGGTTCCAAAATCTACCTCTTCTTCACCTCAACACTAAGAGATAACTTTGCCACTTCTTGAACTATCGCACCACCAACCTCAGAGTTCAAGAGACAAATTTAGAGATTAGCCAAATGGTGAATATATTTCACCAATTCTTGTTTCTCCTCATCAATATGAGACAAACTTCCTATGGACAACCTTCTAAGAGAATCAACGACCACGTTAGCTTTTCCTGGATGATAATTGAGACTCATGTCCTAATCCATAAGCAACTCAACCCATCTCCTTTGCCTGAGATTCAACACTTTTCGGGTGAACACATATTGCAAACTCTTATTGTTTGAGTAAATATCGGCATGAAGCCCCTACAAGTAATGACGCCAGATCTTCATATCAAAAACCACAGCTAATAACTCCAAATCATGCGTCAGATAGTTCTTATCATGAACTTTCAACTACCTCGAAGCATATACAACCACCTTACCATGTTGTATCAACACACAACCTAGTCCCATGCAGGACACATTATAGTAGATCATAAAACCATCTGTACCCTTGGGTAGGATAATAACTGGAGCTGAAGTAAACTTATCCTTTAAATTCTCGAAGCTACCCTCACAAGCTTCCGACCATAAGAACTTTACCTTTTTTCTGAGTCAATTAGTCAATGGTGCAGAGATGGAAGAGAAGCTCTCCACGAACCATCTATAATACTCTGCTAAACACAAAAAATTCTAAATATCGGTTAGAGTAGTGGGTCTAGGCCACTTCTTAAGCACTGCAACCTTCTATGGATCCACTATGATCCTTTTGCTAGAAACAACATGACCCAAATAAGTCACAACATTCAACCTGAACTCACACTTAGAAAATTTAGCATACAATTGCTGCTCTTTAAAGGTCTGCAACACTATACAAAGGTGATCGTCATGATCTGACTTGCTTTTCCAATATACCAAAATATCATCAATGAACACAATGACAAACAAGTCCAGAAACGGATGGAAAACCTACTTTATAAGATCCATGAATGCCGTTGGGGCATTAGTCAAATCAAAGGATATCATCGAAAACTCAAACTGACTATACCGGATTCGTAAGGTAGTCTTAGGGACATCCACCTCCCAAATATTCAATTGATGATAACCTGACCGAAGGTTAATCTTAGAAAAGAACTTAGCACCTTAAAGCCGATCAAACAGATCATCAATCCCCGGAAGGGGATACTTATTCTTCACGGTCACCCTATTTAATTGGTGGTAGTCTACACTTATTCAAAGAGATCTATCTTTCTTATGCATGAAGAACATGAGAGCACCCCACGTGGACACACTAGGATGAATAGAACTCTTATCAAGAAGATATTTCAACTGCTTCTTGAGTTCTTTCAACTCAGTCGGAGCCATTCTTTAAAGAGGGATAGAGATAGGATGAGTGTCTGAAAGAAGATCAATCCTAAAATCAATTTCCCTATTGGGAGGAACATCAGGAAAATCATCAGGAAACACCTTGGGGAACTCACAGACCACAGGGACAGATTGAAATAAAGGACCTTCGGATATAAAATTCTTAACATGCACTTAATGGTAGAGACACCTCTTGAAAATTAATTTTCGTTGTCTAAGATAAGATATACAACTTCCTTTGGACACTAGGGAACTAACTTCCCCTTTACTGGCCGACTCATTTTGGAAATAAAAGCCGACCCTTCAATTCTGACAATCAAGGAAAACATAGCATGAGTGCAACTAATTCATCCTATAAATCACATCAAAGTCTAGCATGTCCAACTCTATCAAATCCATTAATGTCTCCCTACCACAGATAGATACCACACAACCTTTGCAGACTCTCTTGGACATAATAGAGTCACCAATTGGGGTGAACACAGAAAAGGGATCTAAAATATACTCAGGACCAGTACCAAAATAAATAGCCACATAAGGGGTCATACAATAAAGAGTAGACCCGAGATCAAGAAGATAATACATATCAGGAGAGAAAATTTTTAGCACACCAATAACAATATCAGGAGATGCCTGAGAATCCTAATGGATAGTATGAGAATACTGACGGTTCTGACCAGCGCCAAAGCTAGAAGTAGCACCGTTTGGTGTGAGAGAAGAAAAAACAGCAATCATGACCTTATTTTCCCCCGTAGAAACATCGCCTAAAGGACAATTCCTCTGAAAGTAGCCAAGCTGGCCGTATTTGAAACACTTATTTATCCCCTCATCATAGAAACCATGGTGTAACTGTCCATAAAATCTACAAAAAGGATCAGATAGAGCTAACTGGGCCCCACTGGCCTGAGATTGGGCACCTTATGGATTAAATCCATTGTTTCTTTGGAAACGGCAATCACCAGATAATTTAGGGTATGAAGCACTAGCCATCGAATAGGATCCAGAATTTCCCATGTCTTTCTCTTGCCCCACTACCTATCATTCTTATCACCACTTTGCTGACCTCCACCCTACTCAGAGTGCTTGAATTTCTTATTTTGCCTTTCTTCTATCTCAACCTACTTTTTTTCCCTCCTCAACCTGTTGCATATACACCACCAACCTGGAGATGTCCATGTTGTTATTAAATAAAAAAGCCTTGCCTTCCAATACCAAATAATGGGATAACCCTGAAGAAAATTTCCTCATCTGAGATCTCATAGAGGACACCAACTCTGGAGCATAACGAGATAGCTGCTGAAAATTTAAGGCATACTCTTTCACTATCATCTTTTCTTGCCTCAAGTTTACAAATTCCCCAACTTTTGCCGTCCTCAACTCCTGAGGAAAGAAGTGATCAAGAAAAGCACTAGAGAAGTCATCCTAAGATACCATCTCCACTTATCACCCCTCGACTGATCCCACTCCTCATACTATTGATGTTCCACATCTTTCAGCTGATATGCGACAAATTCCACACCCTCAGAGCTAGAGGCATGTATCACATAGAAAATATTTTCCATTTCATCAATGAAACCTTTAGGATCTTCTTAAACCTTAGAACCAGTGAAAATTAGAGGTTTGAGCCTCATAAATTGGCCAACTCTAGTGACCTCTGAAAAAGGAATAATATCACTCTCATGCTCAGACCAGCGAGACTAAGAGGCGACCAACTGAGTAACTAAATGGATCGAACAGTGGAACTCAACATTAGTCATATCAACCTGAGGAGGACTAGTAAAATTCAGGTGAACCCCACGAAAGCCATCATGATAAGGAACTATTGATCGGGTATAGACCTCATAAGTAGGATGGGTTCATGACATTGTCCTCAAATGGGATTGAGGAGTTTTCTTGAGCAACAGATCGTTAGGGAGGCATGATATAAAATACAAACAAACGGACATTATAGGAGAATCAAGACTTTAGACTCCATAACCCAAAAATAGATCACAAGAAAAGGGAAATATTCCTAAATGCCTCGTAGCCTCTCCCATACATGTGTGGCACGCTACACCTATAAAAGAGACTCTACTTGACTCGACTTTGTAAATTTCCCAATGAAACCAAACCTAATCTCTGATACCAACTTTATCATAATCCAAAATAGGGCTGTCCTTGATGGGTATCTCAAGTCCACCAGGACTGAATAACACCCCCATTACCTATTAAAATAGAACATAACACAGCTAACTATGGCTGAACTCCAAACATTTAAAAAGATAAGAAATATAATATTTAAAGAAATCTAAAGTGTCTACACCAATACAATACCCAATCCACAGTATATCCAACAAAGCCTCTATGCAAAGAAAAACCAAAACCAGTCTTGGTTGGACATGCCCACGACTCTAACAATAATAATGATAATGCTGATGAAAATATAAGCTCTCAATTCTAATCTATGAAAGGTACTGATGAAATGTCAAAGTGTTTCAGAGAATGAAAGCTCATAACTTCACCACAACAAATCAATGAACTAACGAATTGAGCCGACCCACCTAACTATGTACAGAAAAAATAGAAGTATCTTCGGTGCTTGCATCGCATGGGGATACAACATTTGGAGATGGTTAATAGGGTGAACAATAACATATAACTAGGGATAGGGGAGAAAAAAGTGTTAAATCAAAACCATTTCAAATACCATATAAACCACATCATAATACATGAATAAATAATATGTTGGTATAGGGAACAAGGTTTAGCATGAAGTAAAACATTATCCTAGACTATGTAGCTCAAATGTCATAATAGGCACCCATAAGATATATGGGTTCAACTCCCCCTACTGAAAGGGATCCAATGCGTGTTAGTCGTATGAATCAAAGAAAATCTAAGGGAAAAATAAAACCATCAAGGCAAATAGTCATCCCAAAATATATATCAAGTGTGACATATACACATAGGTCATCAAGACCAAACCTCATGTTGGCAAACACAAATTTCCAGTACAAGTCATCTAACACTCACACCTTCACGGCTATGCTACATAATCCCCATTAACCCCAATATAAAACAAGTTTCACATAACCCATTTATCAATAAATAAACCAACCACCAAGGCACTATGGGTATCTTCATACCTAACACTTGAAAGTGTATCTCAATGCCATAACAATTATTTTAAAATATGGGGGAATGCCTCATCCTCTTCATTCACTAATATAAAAAAACATGGGTGAACGTCTCGCCCCCTTTGTTCATTAATATCATGGTGAACAAGGAATTTAAAATCCATGTTCTTTGGTTTACCAATTATGAAATGCAACAACATAGGTGAGTAAGTCAAACCAAGTGACAATTTCATAATTCATTGCTATTTACACAAGTAGGTAGAGGGAACACTATTTATTCAAAATCAATTCCAATTTCAAAGCATCAATTTGGGAAAATCCATAGCCCCTTAGTATATTCACCATACCTATGCACCCCAAAAGTTCAAAGCCATTAATAAAATATCAACATTACATAATAAATCATAGAAAAGCAAATCAAGGAGCAACCATGTCAAAACCCTCAACCATGTTGGAAATCCACATTAAAAACCATCCAATAAAACCAATTAAATACATATTTTTCACAAAATAATAATTTGGAAAGATTAACATGCCTGAATTATCCAAGTTTACAGAGAGAAATCAACCCTTGATCCCCTTAGATGACCTACTTCTTGGAAACCCTATGTATCTTGACCTTGGAGCGGTGCTCTACCTAGGGAACCCCCCTCCACTCCACTGCTCAATTCTTGTTCGATTCCAATTCCTACATGGCTTTGGCTTACCTTATGCTATAAATACAACACTGTACACATCTTTGGACGTCTTGGAGGATTAAGGGGCTTCTATAACTTCAAATTTTTGGTTTTTATTAATTAACTTTAGTTCATTCATGTCCTTAGTTGTTAATTACAACCTTGTGATTACGATTATGACTATGCATGGCTAAAATCCCTCTTTTTGGGGTTAAAGACAAGAACATGAGTACTATTATTTTGATTTAAGTCATTTAAATTTGATTGTCATTATTTGTTGTGTTTTCATCTTTGATTTAACTATTTAATGGATTGATCACCCTAAAAATACATCAATTGTTTACCTTTTGATCTCGGGAGAGGGAATAGTGTCTAGGACAGGGATGTACATAGATAACTTACTTGATTCACATGTAATATGATGGAATAAAGAACTAAATTGGATTATTACATCTCCTCTCAACGATGTAGTTCGAAGGTCCAACTTAGGTAAAGGATTAGAGGTCGGAAGACCATGATCATGCAATTAACCTTATGAATCAACAACAAAAATAAGAAAGTTAACAAATAAAGTTCAACAACATAATATGATTGTTTAATAGTGCTTTAACACTGAGTTTTCTCCTATTGATTGTTTCAAGATCTTTACTTTACTCATTGTTTACTTTTCTTTAGTTAAAAATTCTAAACTTTCTTTTTGGTTACCTTTGCATCAAATTAATCTAAACTGTGAACTAAAATTGAATTGTTATTGAAGAAAGTCCCTATGGGATCGATACTTGGCTTTGTTAAAGGCCACTTTACTACTTGATAGACCACGTACACTTGCGTGTGCGCTTGGGTGCTGTCAAGTTTTTGACGCTGTTGTCGGGGACTTGTAATTTCACAACTGTTTATTTTATTATACCTTTTAGATTTATTTGGTGTTTTTATGCTTGGTCTTAGTTTTATTTTATAAGAAACAGGTTTACAAAGTAGTCAGCTAGTAAGGGATCAGGACTTGGTTGAACCAAGCTCTGAATCTGAGCAGTTTTTCCATCAACATAGGAGAAAGGTAATCCTTCTCCCCTAAATTCTGCAAATAGCAAAGAACCAAGAGAATCCTACCATTATGGATGATGAACAACAAGCAGCCCACAGAATATTTAGGGAAGTGGCAATCCCACTTCTAACCAATTTGACCTCCCCATTTTAGAAGTGGACAACTAGAGGCAATTTTGAGCTTAAACAGAATATAGTATAACTTTTGATTAGTGGTGTATAGTTCACAGGGATTTCACATAAAGATCCATAGGTTGACTTGCAATTTTTTTTGGAAATAAGTGACACATTCATTCCTACAGGTGTGAATGCAAACTATGTGAGGATGACTTTGTTCCTCTTTTCACTGATTGGGGAAGCAAAAAAGTGGTTGAATGCGGAACCGACAAATTTAATCATACCATGGGATGACATGGCTAAAAAATTTCTTATCTGATTCTTCTCGTCTGTTAAGACTATGAGACTTTGTAGTGAGATAGTGTGATTCAAACAAAAGCTAAAAGAGAACTTTTATCATGCTTGGAGTGGTTCAAGGCTCTTGTTAGGGACTTTTCACACCATCAATAGTCCAATAAGGTACTTTCTCACACTTTTGTAGAGGATCTTGACCATAATACAAAAATATTGTTAGATTCATCTTTAGGTGGTCAAGCTCTTGAGATGACTTATGATGAGTTGTACACTTTACTGAACCGCATAGCCAAACAAAATCCAGAATGGCATTTAGACTCGAGGAGAACTACGAAGAGAATTGCAAGTGTATTAGAAGTTGACCAATTCACTGCCATATATGCTCAGATCTTTTCATTGCCAAAGCAAATAAGCAGTCTAAAGTTAGGAGTAGCACAGCCTACAGCCACATTCAATACAATCCAACAAGCTGCAGGTTGGCATAAAGTTTGCAGTAATAGTGTCCATGCAACTGCTATATGTGTATCAAATACAGAATCTGTGATGTATGTAGGTAATATTCAGAGGCCTATTATGGTAACGCCTACAACATAAAATGGAAATCTCAGCCACTAAATCAGCCATGGAATGCCCAAACACCATGACAATTTCAGCAACAACAAGCTCAACCAAATCAGTCAGCTAGCAACTTGGAAGAGATAATGAAGCAGGTTCTAGCTAATCTGACACAGTTGGCTGCAGATGTAAAAAATCAGCAAGTATCTCAGAGAAGCTTAGAGTTACAATTAGGGCAGTTATAACAAGTATTAAATAGTAGGCCTTAAGGTGGTTTTCCAGTAAATACAGAAAATTCAAAACAAGTTATGGAAATCACATTGAGGAGTGGTAAAAAGCTTTATAAAGAACCTCCTAATGCAACAAAGGATGTAAATGCAGATTTGACCCCCCACAGGTAAATGGCATAATTGATGAAAATTCAAGGAAGTTTGAGTACTCAAAGGAAAAAATTGCTACAAAAATGGAAAAGCAGATATCGAAACTCTCTTTCCTACAAAATTATATCAAAGTGAAGGAGGATTCTTTTTTCAAGAAGTTTTTTGACACGTTCAGAGAGCTTCACATTGACTTACCTTTGTTATATATTTTGTAGGGTATGCCAAAGTATGCTAAGTACTTGAAGGATATGATTGCTAATAAGGTAAAGTTACAGAATGTGGAAACGGTAGCACTCACTGAAGAGTGTAGCACTGTGATGACAGAAAAATGCCCAAGAAGCTTAAGGACCTCGGGATGTTCCCCTTCCTATTTAGATAGGTAATAGTGAAGTGGTCCATGATATGAGTAACTTATGGGGAACTATCAATCTTTGTTCAATAAATTGGGCTTAGGAAAACATAGACCGAACTCTATGTTATTGCAGTTGGCAAACAGGATCATATCCTATCTAGAAGAAATCATAGAGGATGTCCTCATAAAGGTTGGTAAATTTATTATTCCTACTAACTTTATTGTTCTTGATTTTAAGGCAGACGAATAGGTACCAGTCATCTTGAGGCATCCATTCTTAGCAATGGGAGGAGCGTTGATTGATGTAAGAGAGGGTACGCTTAAAATGAGGTTAGAGGATGAAGAGGCAGGTTTTAAAGTTTATAAGCCTCTTGACACACTGTCCCACTATAAAGACTTGTGCGTGATTTTTGTTATTGAAGGGGATGAGTGTGGGGTGGTTAGTCCGCAAAAGACCTCTTCTAATATCCTCATTGAGCAACCTATGTCTCTAATACCTAAACTAGACATGATGGAAATTGATGGGCCAAAAAAGGCTAAAGTTGAAAAATCAGGTACCCGTGAGAGTTCACACCCAAGAGGGGTGAAAAGAATAAAAAAATGGAGACCAAGTGTGATAGAAAGAAGGAAAGAGAATGACTAAATAGTTAGTTGGGTCGTGCCATGACACTAAACCAGGCGCTGCTTGGAAGGCAACCCAAGTTAAGTAGGTATGTTTCACTTTTAGTTTTTAGTTTTTTTACTTCATGTAGTTTTAATTTTGATTGAGTCACAGGTTGATGAGAAGTTTGAGTACTAGAAACTTGAGATAAGGAGCATGGAAAAGACTGAGTGTGGGGTCCTATGGACCTCCTTTATGTGTAAAGATGCTATTACATAGGCCTAGAGGCCTCAAGAAGTATTTCTATCTCTTACTTTTAAGTACACTTTAGGGAAAAAGTAGATTTTTAAGTGTGGGGTGGGGGTAAATTCCTAATTTTTGTCTCAATTTAAAATTTTTTTGTGTAATATATTCTTGTTGTTGCTATTTTTGATTGCATGGTGTAAGTGTTTGTTTGTAAAAGCATGTTGAATGAGTGAATTGCTACTTTGTAGACTCTCAGGATCAAGGTTTTTACTCTTGTACTTTCTGGCTTAAATTTGAATTCATGCAATTGTTTGGTTAAGAGTCTATGATGATCCTATGTGAGTCAAGCATGTGTCATGTGTGTGTAAGGTATTTGTGTATTCTTTGTTGTATGTGATATTTCGAACTTGCCCGATATATGTGCAAAGCAAAACAAGGAGTGTGGGTTTAGGAGATGATATAGTCATTTCTTTAATAACCATGTTTTATACCTTATTTTTTACCTACCTATATGCTTAATATTAGTCAACCCTGTTGAGCCTTTAGCTTTTTCTTTGGTAGCCTCATATAGAGCCTAATACCCTTCTTTGATAGACCATAATTTGATCCAAAGCTCCTAGGCATTTTAATGAAATTTTAATTACGCTAGGAATATGAAATTGAAGAAGAAAAAGGTGAAATTGAAGCCCCTAAATAGATAGTTATTGGTGTTCAAAGATAATTATTATGTGTTGTGGTGGGGAGTTGAGTAATGAAAAACAATAAAAATTTGTTCAAATTGACTGAGTTGTGCATAAAATACTCCCACCATAGTGTTGTGAATGAGCTTAATAAAATGGGGTGAAAAACAAAAGAAAGGGGTAGACAAAAATGGTATAATTCGATTGTTGGAGATTGGTTTTAATTGTAAAAAGTGATGTATTAAAGTGCTTAGGGAAGATAGTCACTATTTTTGTCCAAAATAGTTCCTACCCGTCCCTTAGACTACATTACAACTCGAAAAAGACCTAATTAATTCTCAGTTCATTATTTTGATATTATTAAAGCACTACACTATGGGTAAGCCTAAGGTTCATTGTGTGTAACTTGTGAATTCCTTTTGAAAGTGAGTGTAATTTGATTCTTGTACCCATTATGTTATAAATTGTGTAATTATGAGTGAATATAGGTAACTCTCTTGTTGTAAGAGGCACATTTTTGATGAATATGAGTGATTTGTATGATGTTCTTGATTGAGAAATATTCATGAGTGTACAATAGGTGAGTCAATTCTTGAGGATAGGATGTTTTGGAGTAGGGTTCATTAGCTTTTAATTGTGTATAACATGCTTAGTGAAGAAACTTACATTCTATGTAGTTGTTATAGTACTAGCTTGAGTGTCTTGCATATATTAGAAGTGTAGATTCTCCTTAACCTATGATGATTAGAGTAAAGAGTTGTTCGAGGATGAACAAGGTTTTAAGTGTGTGGTGGTGATGTTGGGTGCATTTATGCATTTTAGTGTCACTATTCTAGTCGTTTTAGCCTTGTTTTGAGGATGATACGTATGCTATATGAGTTGATAATGAGATAAATATGCATCTAAGTGTCAATGTATGTGATTATAGTGTTCAAAGTAAATTCCAAATAAGTTTGTACTTAAAGGAGCCATTTAGAGTTCAGTCGTGGAAACTAGTGTTACTACGTTGAGCTAGGTGTTTGTCTAGTTGATTTTGTTGGATTATATTGTGTTTAATATGTTCCAAATGGTTTTAATGTGTAATTATGAGTGAAATGACTTGTTGGTAATGTGTAATTTCAATTTGATTAAGTTAAGAGTCAGAACATAAAGTTAAAGATCAATGTGAATTAACCTAGCCTTAGCTGTTGATTTGATTCATCGTCATGGATATTGTGTTGTGATTGTCTTTAACTCGTGGGGTGTGATTATGTAGGAAGATTTATGGTTTTTAATAAGCTGAAAATTAAAGGTAAACAATACCACAAGACAAGGGTTGGAAGGAGGCACTCAACACTCAGACAAAATTTCGAAAGCAACTTTCAGAGGGACCACAGAGATAAGCCCGCGGAGGCTTGGACGGAGAAGGGCTCTACAGCTAGAGGAGCCTTGCATGGAGAGGTGATCTACCTAGTGAGGCACCTCCTCTACTCCACTGCTCAATTCTTGTTTGATTCCAACTCCTACATGGCTTTGGCTTACCTTGTGCTATAAATACAACATTGTACACATTTTTTACATATCTTTGGACATCTTGGAGGATTAAGGGGCTTCTATAACTTCAAATTTTAGTTTTTTTGTTAATATAATTAAGTTTATTCATGTTTTAGTTATTAATTACAACCTTGTGATTATGATTATGACTATGTGTGTCTAAACGCCCTCCTTTCAGGGTTAAAGCCAAGAACATGAGATTTTTTTTGTTTAATTTGGATTTTTATTAATTATTTAACTCAATACAAACATGAATGGATCAAACCATCTAAACAAACTACAAAAATGATCAACATATAAATTAGACCGGTCCACATCCTGACCTGGTCCAAAAGAAAAAGGAAATAAAATGAGTAGGGTTTCTAAATTGGAGCTTAGTTGAGCTCACTCTCATTGCACCACATCCTCTATGATTGTCTTCAAGAATCTCCATTTTCAACTATTTCTATTTTGGGTGATTAACACCCTTCCTTGTTCTATCTAGCTTGATTCCTTTTCCAGCTTGCAAGAGTAAGCGTTTTGCTTCTATTTTTTAGGCTATTATCATCTTTTCCATTATTGCTTAGTCCATGCTCTTCTTTCCTTGTCGAAGGTTTCTTCAGTGTAAGGGTGTAATCGATGCTTTTTGGTGCTAACAACTTGGGTCTCGTCCTTTGAAGATTGATGTTTTATCCAGGTAACAGATCCCACTCTTATACTTCCAATCTTGATTTGCTTTATCCCTCAACTGAATCTCTTTGGATGTGTAGTTATGGCATGGAGGGAGATTATGAGAAGCTCGTACCCACATATAATTAGATGCTATCAATGACTTCAGCTGTATGCATTGACAATCTGACCATGTGACCCCCCCAATCTACTAAAAATCTGATTTTGTTGGCTAGTGTAGATAGTCTAAGTAGTAATTCCCTTTTTTTGTAAAGCTTTGTTGTTTGTAAATATGTAGCATGTGAATTACTTATCTTGAATTTACCCTGTCTTATTAGCTTCGTACCTCTTTGTCAATGACACTCTCAAGTAGGGACATTGATTCATGTCACTATTTAAAATCCTCCTTCCTATACTTGGTAGCTAATTGAATGTTGTGTAGTTGAATTCCTGCTTTTCTAGAGCCAAATTTGCAAGATAATCTGCTAATTGATGCCCTCTCTGTATGTGTTGAAAATGTACCTGCTTAGTTGATAATACCTGCCATATTAGATTGATTTTATCAGTTATTTTCCATGGTACTTTCCATTGCTTTGTCAGTAATTTTTGCGCAAGTAGTGAATCTGTCTGCATGATAACCTTTATTTGCCTTGATTTACTGTAATGTAATGCTGCTTGTAGAATAGCCATAACCTCTGCTTCCATGCTATTGGTGTCTTCCATTATCACTCATTCTGCATACATCAAATCACCCTATGTGTCCCCAAGAAAAAAATCCCAAGAACTACTCCCACAATTTCCTTTAGAAACACCATCAGAATTATACTTCACCCAATTTGTCTTTGGTAGTTTCAATAAAACTGGAATTGCTTTTATTCTAAGCTTTATCTGATTGAAATGCTTCAAAAGGTCTAGATATTCCAATGTAAAGTCTACAACTGGTTTTCTCACTTTCAATAGCATTCTCATATGCCTAGTGACATTGAAAATTAGCCTCTGCATTGTTACTCCTTTTCCATTATGTTTCAAAGAATTCCTTCTTTTCCACAGTTCCCACATAATCATCCCAGGAATGGCTCTAAATTATACTTCCTCTCTTCCTTTTACTTGTGCATCATACCAAGCGAGAATTGTATTTCTTAAACTCAACTCTTGTTTATTAATACCCGCAGAAAAAAATAGGACCAAGTCTTGTTAGCAGTATAAGATCTCAGTAGCACATGAGACATAGTCTTTTGAGTTAGATTCTAACAACACCAACATTTAGATGGTCCCTCTATTCCCCATCTTTTAATAGTAGAATCAACTGAGATTTTGCCTTTCCACATTCTCCACATGAAGAAACAAATCTTGAAGGGAACACCTTTTATCCATATCTGCTTATAGATCTCATTAGGATACTCTTTGTATCTTACGTATTGCTAAGTTGTGCTCACACTAAACTTTTATTTTGAGTCTATGCTCTATTACTTTATCATACTGATATAGCTGCTGAGAAAGTGTTACTATCTGCTGAATGTGCTCTACTATCTCTGCTGTAAACAACTCTTTTAGAAAATTTGCATTACACTGTCCATCAAGCATCATATCCTTAACCTTCTCATGTCTATCATCCTAATACTTACTATCATGCATGAAGGTATAGAAATATCCAATAACAGTCTAGTTTTGATTCCAAATGTAAGCATCCCCCCTTTAATCTTCCAAGTTATAATATGGTCTGTGAGATCACTTACCTGCAACATCTTCTTCCAAACTTGGGAACCCCTCCACTTTTCCATATAACTTCCTTGGAATGGGTTTCCCTGCAACAATTATTCATCATGTACTTACTCCAAATTTATTTCTTAGTCCATAAATTCCACTATAGTTTATAAAACAAGGTTGTGGATACATCCTATTATAGTCTGAACCCCAATCCCCCTTCTTTTTTTGGTAAGCACAATTTTGCCCAAGCAACCCAATGTCTACCTCTATTTAATATTGTACTACTCCAAAAAAACTTAGCCAAAATTTTATGAATAGTAGATAGGACATTCTTTGGAGGGTTCATCACTGATAGACAATGAATTAGTATGCTTTGTAAAATATGTTTAATCAAAATAGCCCGTACCCCAAAAGATAAGAGCTTACCTTTCCATTCTTGTAACTTGCTACTGATTCTATTTATTAATTATTAATAGTACACCTTCTTCTTCCTCATGTATAATATAGGACAACCTAGATAATTAAAAGGGAATTCTTGCCTTAAAATAATTGTAGACACTTTTTTCCATAACTATTACTCCATTGGATACATATCCATGAAAATATAAGGAACTCTTGTCCTTATTGATCTTCTATTCAGAAACCCTCTCATACTTTTCCAATGTGTTAGTCACTAACTGCATAGTTACTAACTCAACTTTGCACATAATTATCATATCATCTGCAAAAGCAAGATGATTAATTTTTGGACTACCTCTAGCCATCCCAAAGAGTTTGAACTCTTTCCTTATCAACTCTTTTAAACTTCTAGATAACACTTCAGCTGCAATGATGAATAGTGTAGGAGACAAGGGATCCCCTAGATTGAGACCTCTTGAGGATTTAAAGAAACCCTTAGTTTGTCCATTCATCAGTATAGAATACCAATTATTAGATAATAATCTGAACACCATGTCAATAATTTCTTCACAAAAACCTATCTTTCTTATGACCTTTTTCAAAAACAACCATTCAACTCTGTCATATGCCTTCATCATATCCAATTTTATCACCATATTTAGAGTTTTACCTCTTTTTCTAATTTCAGCCACTATTTCTTGTACAACCAAGATATTCTCTACTATGCTTCAGCCTCGAACAAAGCTAGCCTGCTCTTCTAAAATAATTTCTGGCAAAATACTCTTGATCCTCTCATGAATAATTCTGGAGAATATCTTGTTCACAAAATTTCTAAGTGAGATAAGTCTCAAATTTAAAAAATTATTCACCACCAGTTTCTTAGGCAACAGTACTAGATTAGTATGAGTGATAAACCTGGGAAGCTCTCCCCCACAAAAAAAAGCTATTACCATCTGATGTAAATCAGTTGATAATATTTCTCAAGCATCCTAAAAGAAAACACCTGTCATACCATCAGGACCAGTTGCACTATTCCTATTCAAATCCATTACTGCCTTCTTTACTTCATAAATGGTTGGAATTTTTTTCAATTCCAAATTCTGATCATTTTTCACTACACTTGGCAACACCTCCATCATAGAAAAATCCTCAGAATATTTTTGCTTCTTGAATTGACACTGATAAAAATGAGTTACAACCTCAGCTATTTCATCCTGATTATCTAGACACTCACCTTCACCATTCTGAATTCTATAGATCTTAAGTTTTGCTCTTACTCTTTTGACTACAGCATGAAAGAATTTTATGTTTCTCTCCCCATCTTTGAGCCACTAAAATCCAGCCTTCTGTCTCCAGAATCCCTCTTCCCTTTTTAATTGCATAGCTAGATCATCTTAAAATTGATTAGATTTATTCATTCCAGAAAGATCTTCTTCAAACTATTTTTCCCTTACCTTTATTACCTCCTCAAGAGTAGCAATCTCTTGAAAAATATCTCCAAAAGTTTGCTTTCTCCAATGAGTTAATGCAGCTTTGGTTTTCTTTAGTTTTTGATAGAACATGATAAAGGGATTACCTCCTATATAAATACTCTAATTTTTTCTAATCACTTCTAAACATGATTCTTCTTACAACAAAAAATTAAGGAATCTGAAAGGTTTATTCAAGTTAACCTGTTGAGTACTAAACTGCATCAACATTGGTGAATTATTTGAACCACTTCTGATCAAATTCTACGCCTCTATAATTGGAAATAATTCCTGCATTCTATCATTCACTAAGACCCTATCCAGTTTTTTTGAAAATGCAGTATCTATCAATTCTGCTATTCCACCAAGTAAATTTACTTTCCTTAAAAGCTGCCTCTTCTAAATTACATATATTAATACATTAGTTAAAATCTTATGTCTCCTCTACTGTGACTAGTGATACGCTCAAACTACAGCTCTCGTAAGAGTGCAAACGGTCGCTGTCAAATATGGAACCCAACTGGGTTGGGTGTCGAATCCCACAGGGAATACTCGGTCACTAAGTATGCAACTATTAGTAGACTGTTGGTTGAAAATTCTATGGAAGGACGGATTTAAATTGTGGCGTGAATTACTGTAAACAAGATAACGAATGACACGATTTATGTAGTAAGATTTAATAACAGAAAGTAATAAGTTAGGGTTATGTCCACCTTATGAGTTCTACGTATCTATTAACTATAAGTTATGGGGAATTCAGACATGCATGCACTTATAGAGATTCGTATTCTAATGGTAAATCCTAGTGTCTCTCGACCATCCAGAATTATTTCACTTTAACTCTCTCGAGTTTAAAGGGTAACTAACGGTACAAACTCTCCAAGAGGTTAATCCAGTTATGGCACTAACTTGTAAATAGGGGTTGGTAGCCCTATTTCCTTGTCACACTCTCTTTTCCAGACATGTAACTTTTCTCTTGAACAAGTTAATGCTATACTGGCATATTCTATATGTTTGCAACCACAAGAATTCAATTAAGATGAAGGGAGTAATGATATTAGTAGCATACGCATCAAGAATTCACAAACTCATAGTAATAGATAGTATATCATAAGGCTTCCATAACCCAAACAGAGAAGTTTAGCTACTCATAATTGAGAAGGAAAACAACGAAGACATCCTCATCATACCAAAACAATTGCAATCTCACGATAGGTATGTGTTGGCATCACTTGTGAGGATGACGTGATTTCCTTGCTAGTCGGTCTTGTAGCGTTTCTCTTATCTTAAAACGTGAAAACTAAAAGTCGAATAGATGAAAAATAATGTCAACAACGACTAATGAAAAATAATACTGAAAAATTCAGCAAAATAGGGTTTTTATAACATCCATATCCTAGTCCTACTAAGTTACTGCATCCTTGTCCTAGACCTGCTAAGTTATTGCTGATCCCCAAGTCTTTAGAAATACTGTTTTTGCCCGGGACAAGTTTTCCATGCATCACTTTCAGTCCACAAGCTTCCAGAAGCTGTCTTCCTTCTTACATGAAGTTTCCTTTGCTGTCCAACGGTCCACAAAATGCTGAAATCTTCATCATTTATACCTGAAAACTTGGTTAGCTCACTTACAGGAAAAAGGACTAAAAGTGCAGGAATTATATATTCTGTCCTTAAAACTTAGCTAAAATATGGGTAAATTATAGTGCTTTAGGCGTGTAAATACGCCCAACATCAACTGGTAAACCGCCTAACTTCTCCTCTTCATTTCTTATAACATTGAAATCTCCTCCTTCCAGTCAAGGATCCTAATTTGTCATTGCAATATCTTCTAATGATTCCCACTATCACTCACAGTTTTGCATTTTTCGAAACATGGGTATAAGATTCTCCTTGCTCTCACTCTCACAAAGAATTCATATGTTGCAACTGCTGACCATAGGCTTGCCCTTAGTGTAATGCTCTACTAATATCAAAATGCTAAGCTTAGGATCAAATAGGTCTTTTATAGGTTGTAATGTAGGCTAAGGGACAGGTAGGACTATTTTGGCCAGAAATAGTGACTATGTTTCCTAAGCGCTTTTAATACATCACATTATGCCATTAACACTCTCTTTAAAACAACCTTGCTACCTTTCTTTCATCTACCACCCCTTTTCATCTATTTTGTTATTCAATTATAAACACAAAGATCTTTTTATCTTTTTATTTTTCTATTTCTTTTTCTTTTCTTTCTCCTTTTTGTCATATTATAATGCACCTCTATGATAGCACTTCTATGATAGCCACTCTTTTTTCACAACAATTTCAAGTAACAATATGCTCTGAGGCATCACTCTCACCTAATTTCCTCTTATTTTGTCACATGACTCTACCATTTAAAGCGCTTAGGAATTTGGATCAAATTATGGTCTTGAAAAAAATGGATTAGGCTACATATGAGGCTGTCAAGGAAAATAGCTAAAGGCTCAAAGAGGGTTAACTAGGATAATGTACACGGGTAGGTAAAGAAAGGTAAACAATTTCAGGCTGCCAAAGAAATGCCTAAACCACCTCCTAAACTCACACTCTTTATTTCGCTTTACACACATACCAGGCAATTTCTAGCATCAGTCACAGCACAGAATATACTATAATCTCACACACACAAGGCACATGGTCAACTTTATTGGGAGCAGTATAGACTCTTGACCCAATAGATGAAGGAATTAAACCACACACTTATCACACGGTGAGTCACACTTAGAGTCTAAACGTCTCAATAGTAATGATTTTAGCGCAAACTTTTGTCATAATACCATGCCGCCTATTAGAACAATTTCATGCAAAATCTAAAAAAAATTCTAAAATTTAACTGCTAACTACTAACTAAATCAAACAAATAAACATAAATAAATGAAAATGCAGGAAAAGAAATATAGCATACAAATACCAGCACCCCACACTTAGACGGGACACACTGCCCTCAGTGGAAAATAAATAAGGAAAACCTGATAAGTCGGACTCCTCCTCTATGTCTGGGGTGATACCCCCTGTGTCGGAATCATCATCAGAGTCGTCATCCTCAGAAGTTCCTCAAAATATACCCCACTTGATTCCAAGAGTGCATCGAGGTATTTACAGCGAGAAGGATTCAGCTTACTCTTTTCTTGCCCTTTTCTGACCTTTTTGTGAGGTGGACACTTTTTTTGTTTTCCTTGTCGTCCTTTTGGGGCCATTCTACCTGAGATCCTAATAGAGTCATGTTAGCTTCATCTCAGAAGATTCACTGTAATCGGAAAACAAATAGTAATGGCACCACCCCACACTTAATTTATTGGTACAAACTAATTAAGTGAGTGATGTCGATTACTCAGACTTTATCGACATACATATAGGCGATATGTTCCAACAATATGTTCAGCACAGTCATACCTTCATGTTATCTTGGCTATACTTTCATGTTTGGATGAATGGACTTTTTGAACAAGACCACTACATGAAGATTGTATCATGTTATTGCATAGAAATAATCACACCATCTTATGCTTGTGGTCAATCATGATCGATATCTTGATGAACTAGTCATTCAAACATTCAAGCTTTTCAAGTATCAAGATTATGCATTAACTTCACAATTTTGATTCCATAAAAGTATGGCAGTGTATAACAATCAAGTTCAAGTCGGAACCAAGTCAAGAACACCCCACGTATTCTTTCACTCAACTAGATGTATCATAACAAACCAATCACATTCCAATCACCAACACCACTTCAAGATCTAACAAAACATTATAAGCGTAGTATTGTAACACTTACTGAATATAAAAGAAGAACTTACTTGGTGATGGATTCGGAAGAGGATCTTGCAAGGTTAGATGAGCAAAAAGAAAAGTTTTGAGAGTTTTGGGAAGGTTAGGCGGCGCCTAGGTTGAGCAAACAAGTCCATTTTGTCTTAAGATTGAAGTTCTATTTATAGACAAGCTTGGGTCGGGTTTTGACCCATTTGGAATCGGATTAGGAGACCAAAAAGTGAGCATAGGCGGCGCCAAATGCTTTGCCTATACTTGGAATAGGCGGCGCCTTTTGCAAAGCCTAGTTGACCATAGGCGGCGCCTATGCTATGGCATTGTTGGGTATAGGGGGCGCCTATTCTATTGCATTCTAGATTCAAAAACAAAAGGCTTTGGCATAGGCAGCACCTTTTGCAAAGCATTGTTGGGCATAGGAGACGCCTTTTGCAAAGCATTGTTGGGCATAGGCGGCGCCTATGCTATGGCATTGTAGATTCAGAGAGCTTAGGCCATAGCATAGGCCTTGCCTTGTTCGTTTCCTAGATTTACATAGGCCTTGCCTTGTTCGTTGCCTAGATTCGCATAGGCATGACCTTGTCTATTGCCTTTACTCCTTCATTCCTAACTTACCACCTTTAACATGGCACTCTTCCAAATCAAAGTTTGAGACCAATCTCCTCCTTTATACGTCTTGCACCTACACTTACTCAAAAACAACAAAAATGATTAGAACGATGGGTTGCCTCCCACCAAGCGCCTTAGTTTTGGTCGTGGCTCGACTACAAAAACACACTCCTAGTAAAACAAAACAATTAAATACGATGGGTTGCCTCACATCTAGCGCTTGATTTATTGTCGCGGCACGACATAGTTATCTCGATTACTTAGACTTCATCGAGATATATGGTGCATCATTTTCTGAATGGATTCAGATGACGCTGATGCTTACTTGTAGGCATGCAATATTCTTCAAGATGAATCTTGTGCATACATATCCCAGGAGGGATACCAATTATATCATCAATAGTCCAACCCATAGCTCTCTTGTACCTCTTCAGAGCAGATATGAGAGCCTCTACGTGATGTTCACCTAAATCGGCCACAACACTTACCAGAAGTGTATTTCCACTTCCCAAGAATGCATACCTTAGGTGACTAGGGATCTCTTTTGATTCTAGCACTGGTGGCTCTTCAATGGAAGTCTTCGCTGTTGGTGAAGGTCGATTCTTAAGATCAAGGTCCAGCTTCTTAAGTCCATGAGAATAGGACCTTATTCCTGTTAGAGCACAAACGGTTTCTTCATATTCTTCAACCTCCTCACGCTCAAAATTCAACAGCACATCAGACAATGGCTCATTAATAAGCTGCTTCTCTGCAGATAATTCTTCCACATCTTCATAATAAACATCAGCTACAGAGAACACATCCATATCTCTAGGCTGCTTCATCGATTTGCATACATCAAAATGAACCACTTCGTCATTCATCCAAAATAAAAGCTCATTGGCTCGTAAATCAATAAGCACACTTCCTGTTGCGAGGAAAGGACGAACCAAGATTATGGGAGCTTCAGAATCCACCTCATAATCCAAAATAACAAAGTCTGTAGGAAAAATGAAGGAAGAAACCTTCACCAATACATTATATAAGATACCAACAGGTCATTTTACCGACCTGTCTGCCATTACGAGCCGCATATTGGTTGGTGTAGAATCGCCCAACCCCAACTTTCTGTAAATGGATAGCGGCATCAAATTTATGCTGGCACCCAAATCGCACAATGCCTTAGCAAAATCCAAAGATCCCACCGTGCAAGGAATAGTAAAAGCATCAGGATTTGCCTTCTTCTGAGCTAACGATCTTGTAGTGATTGCACTGCAATGGTGAACATTATCTGCCAGCTCATAGCTTGCTGCCCACTTCTTCATCAAAAGATCCTTCATGAATTTCGCATACCCAGGCATCTGTTCCAGCGCCTCTACCAAAGGAACATTAATAGTCAGCTGCTTCAACATAGTCATAAATTTACTGAACTTGGTGTCATCAGCTTTCTTCTTCAATCTCTGAGGAAAAGGTGGTGGTGGAAGGGGAATAGTTTTCTCCACCACTTCCTTTTTATCTTGGTTCTGATTATCAACCTTTTCAGGAGTGTCATCAGCCTTTTTCTTCAATCTCTGAGGAAAAGGTAGTGGTGGAAAGGGAATAGTTTTCTCATGAACGCTCTCGGTCTGATTTTTTGCTTCTACAGAATCATCATAATCTGCATCAATAATATTCTCCTCTGTATTATCAACCACCTGCTTGCCTTTGGACGGATTTTGCAACACCTTTCCACTCCTGATAGTAATAGTCATACATGATCCACATTCATTGGATTTTGCACGGTGTCGCTAGGTAAGGTGCCGGCCTTTCGCTGGTTGAATGTCGCCAATAGTTGACTCATTTATTGTTCCAGTTGCTTTATTGCATTGGAATGTGAATCAACCAATTACTTCATTGAGGACAAATCATTTACTACCTCAGTTACTCCCGTGTTGGTTGCCTCCACTCCTTTCAACAGCTTGGCCATCATATCTTCCATGGATATCTTCCCAGAGCCAGATGCAGTGGCGTCACGACTTCCAGGAGGAACATACAAACCACTTCTGTCAGTCTTATTCTTCCAACTACCTTGATCATGGTCCTTGTTTCCAGATTTATCATAATAGTTCCGACCTTGGTTTCCTTAGGCATTGCCTCGAAAACCCTCCTGATTATTCAAGTAGTTCGCTTCTTCTTCAGAGTCAGATTCATCTCTTCCCTATGATACAACGGCCTTAACCTTTTCGGTCTTCCCTGATAATAGATGCTTGGTAAAAAGATCCATCTGCGTTTTTATGTGGTCCATATCTTGATCACGTTCTTCCTCTCTTCGCCTTTGTTCTGCAGTCATGCCAATGGATACAGTAGAGCTTGCTACCTCAGAATTCCTGGTATGCCAAGCTCTACTCTACTTAGTCATATGATCTAGCATATCACTTTCCTGGATAAAAGTAAGGTCCATGAATGACCCTCCTGCAGCATTATCAACTACTGGCTTAGTCACCGAATTCAAACACCTGTATAATATCTCCATCAAGTGGACATTGGTCATATGATGATTTGGGCATCGCATAAGCTTCTTCTTGAACCTCTCCCATGTTTCGTGGAGAGCTTCAGCTGGAAGCTGTCGAAAATTGCTGATCTCATCTCTCAACTGTGCTCTTTTGGATGGCGAAAAGAATCTTTCTAGGAAAGTGTCTTTCAGTTGCCTCAAATTAGTAATAGAGTTAGGAGTTAGCCCGTTCAACCATAAAGTTGCCTCTCCAGATAGAGAAAATGGAAATAAGCGCAGTCGGATTGCATTCTGTCCAACCCCTGGATTGTTAAAAGCCTTACATGTTGAGATAAAATTAATCAGATGCATATTCGGATCGTCTCCTGCAAGTCCACCAAATAACCCCTTGAGCTGCAATAGTTGAATCATAGTGCTAGTGATGTTGAACTTGGCTCCGGGTGCCAAGGGCGGAGGAATAATAGCCCCAGTGGCACCAGCTCCATCCAGATCGTCTTCATCATCATCAAAAGAAATCTGCACAGCTCGGCGTTCAGGCCTCAATCTAGCTTGACGATCTCTTCTGTTCCCAAGCGTCGCCACCTCATCTATACGCCTAGGATTCAGTAGATCCTCATCCCCCAGGTCCTCATCATCAGGATTTGTTGCACGACCTTGATTATCAATATTCTGTTGATGCACTTGAGCAGCTGCCAATGTAGCTAATCTAGCTTGCTCCTGTTGAGCAGCCCTTCTTTAAATGTCACGTTGTGCATCCATTCTGCCAATACGATGTGGTTTAGGATTGATAGGTAATAATGGTTGACCTAAACTTCGGGTGTTTGGCATGCACTGAACAAAACCTGAATAAAACAAAAACAACAACTAAAAGTAAAATACAAGAATCTTTGACCAAAGGGTCTATTAATTATCACAAACTTAGTAGACAACCATATTCCCCGACAACGGCACCAAAATTTGATAACGCTCAAACTACAGCTCTCGTAAGAGTGTAAGCGGTCGCTGTCAAATATAGAACCCAACTGGGTTGGGTGTCGAATCCCACAGGGAATACTCGGTCACTAAGTATGCAACTATTAGTAGACTGTTGGTCGAAAATTCTATGGAAGGGGGGATTTAAATTGTGGCATGAATTACTGTAAACAAGATAATGAATGACACGATTTATGTAGTAAGATTTAATAACAGAAAGTAATAAGTTAGGGTTATGTCCACCTTATGAGTTCTACGTATCTATTAACTATGAGTTATGCGGAATTCAGACATGCATGCACTTATAGAGATTCGTATTCTAATGGTAAATCCTAGTGTCTCTCGACCATCCAGAATTATTTCACTTTAACTCTCTCGAGCTTAAAGTGTAACTAATGGTACAAACTCTCCAAGAGGTTAATCCAGTTACGGCAATAACTTGTAAATAGGGGTTGGTAGCCCTATTTCCTTGTCACACTCTCTTTTCCAGACATGTAACTTTTCTCTCGAACAAGTTAATGCTATACTGGCATATTCTATATGTTTGCAACCACAAGAATTCAATTAAGATGAAGGGAGTAATGATATAAGAAGCATACGCATCAAGAATTCACAAACTCATAGTAATAGATAGTATATCATAAGGCTTCCATAACCCTAACAGAGAAGTTTAGCTACTCATAATTGCGAATGAAAACAACGAAGTCATCCTCATCATACCAAAACAATAGCAATCTCATGATAGGTATGTGTTGGCGTCACTTGTGAGGATGACGCGATTTCCTTGCTAGTCGGTCTTGTAGCGTTTCTCTTGTCTTAAAACGTGAAAACTAAAAGTTGAATAGATGAAAAATAATGTCAACAACGACTAATGAAAAAGAATGCTGAAAAATTCAGCAAAATAGGGTTTTTATAACATCCATATCCTAGTCCTACTAAGTTACTACATCCTTGTCCTAGACCTACTAAGTTACTGCTGATCCCCAAGTCTTTAGAAATACTGTTTTTGCCCGAGACAAGTTTTCCATGCATCACTTTCAGTCCACAAGCTTCTAGAAGCTGTCTTCCTTCTTACATGAAGTTTCCTTTGCTGCCCAACGGTCCACAAAATGCTGAAATCTTCATCTTTTATACCTGAAAACATGCTAATCACGTTGGTTAGCTCACTTACAGGAAAAAGGACCAAAAGTGCAGGAATTATATATTCTGTCCTTAAAACTTAGCTAAAATATGGGTAAATTATAGTGCTTTAGGCGTGTAAATACGCCCAACATCAACTGGTAAACCGCCTAACTTCTCCTCTTCATTTCTTATAACATTGAAATATCCTGCTTCCAGTCAAGGATCCTAATTTGTCATTGCAATATCTTCTAATGATTCCCACAATTGCATCCTCTCATTCCTACTACATTTAGCATACACCAAAGTCACTTTTACCATAACTTCTGCTTGCTGATTTTCTAACTTAAGTGTGAGTTGCTGCTCTTCATCTGTAATAACACTAAAAGTCATTGTTGATTCCATAAAGACTGATGATAGGCGAATTTACGCGCCTATATCAATATATTTTGCCCATATTTTAGCCTAGTTTTGAGAACTAATTATCTATTTCATGCACTTTTAGTCCTTTTTCCTATAAATGAGCTAACAAACATGATTAGTAAAGTTTCAGGTATAAATGATGCAAAATACAGCACTTTACGGCTTACTTGACACAAAAGAAAGCTCACAAACGAAGTAGAAAGGAGCTGGACGCCTAAAGGACCAAATCTGCTGCATGGAAAATCTGTCCCGGGCTAAAACAACATTTCTGAAGACTTTGGGGACTTACAGACACAAAGCTGGATTTTTACAAAGATACATTAACCTAGTATAATTAGGTTATGTGTTTTACTATTCTATTTGGATTATGATATGGTAACCTTACCCTAGTACATTTGGGTCAAGGATTTCATTAGTATATTAGGATTTGGTTATTTATTTCATTTGCTTAGTAGGAGTAGGATAGGAGTATTATAAATACCCTATCATGTTAGAGATGTTTATTACTTCTTGAACTATCAATTAAACTATTAATTTTCCTCCATTCTTCTCATCTTCCTCATCTACAAACACTTCTAATCTATTCTTCTATTCATCTATTCCACAACAAGAGAATCGTTACTTGCTACGGAATCACCAAAACCACACGCCTATCACCTATTTCTCACGCCATCAACCATGCAAATCGTGATGTCCTTCGCATTCATGGGTAACTAAACCTCTTAGTTGGGGTTATGGAAGCCGAATGAGTTACTATCTATAGCTGTGAGTTTGTGAGTTCAAGACAAGTATATTGCTTATATCATTACGCTCTTCATCTTAATCTACATTCTTGTGGCTGCAGACGCATAGAATAACGCCAGTCTAACATTTAACTTGTTCGAGAGAAAGGTTATTTGTCTGGAAAAGAGATAATGTCAAGGTAGTAGGACACCCTTTCCTATTAAAAAGCTAGTGCCGTAACTGGACTAACCTCTTGGAGAATTCGTACCGTTAGGCACGCTTTAAGCTCGAGAGAGTTAAAGTGAAATAGTCCTTGTTCAGGTCGAGAGACGCTTGGATTTACCATCGACTACAATTCTCTATAAGCAATTGCATGTCAAGACTCTACACACTCATAGCCAATAGAGACGTATACCTCAGAAGGTGGACATAACCCCAACGCTTCAATTCTCATTGTTTACAACTTACGTAACATTCTTCCTCTTTTTACTTTGCTATTTTCAGCTTTTACTTTATTGTTTTGGTTACACATTACAATCCCCCCTTTTTACGAGACTTGCACCAAAAGTTTAGTAATTTTGCTTACTTGTTGGCCAAGCTATTCCCTGTGGGATCGACACCCAACCCAGGTTGGGTTCTATATTTGCTAACGACCGCTTTACACTCCCACGAGATCTGTAGATTGAGCGTTATCAAAGACCCACATTTTTTCTAAAATGTTTGAAATAGCATGCTATAGTCAAAGTCTTCTTTTACATTCTTCTATACTGTGACTTTCTTGAAATGGTTCCATAAGACCTATGAACCCAAATTGAAAGTTCTTGTGCATTGCTATCAACCTTGTAAAAGATTTTTGTGTATTAACAGATCTAATGTTCCAAATTAATACATTCATTTGGACACAGATTTATCAATATTACTCTTTGTCCTTATTGAGCTTGCTACTGCAGTACCAACTTTATTTCTTTTTTTTTGTGCTTTCCGTACTTTGTCTTTAGATCATTAGCATGCTTTGGGGATAGATTTCCTTCTGTTGCTGCATTTTTAATAGTATCCCCCATATCTTCATCATCTATAATATCTTTCTTGTTATTCACCCCCTCTATCATGTTCCTTTCTTCAATTGCCAATGGAATAATATCCTCCAATACATCTTGATTTTTACTCTCGATATCCTTCATTATTACTAATTTTTTGAATTGTGTTATCTGCTGCTTTTTCTTCTTGTACATGTGATTCCCCTTGCTTGTTATTACTGTCCATATGTTTCACGTGATATTGCTCTTCATCACCTTTGCTGCTACTTTGATTCCCTTCTTTTACATATTTTCCTGTGTTCCCAAAACTTTTTGTGACCCATTCCTTTGTACTTTCCTGCACTTGTTTCTTGTTGGTATTGTTGTGCCCCTCTGCTTCTACTTGTTTTAAAGCATCCAAGGCATTTGATGTTTGAATTTATGCCTTCTTGTCTGATTTCTCTCCTAATATATGACCATACTTGTTCTTTTTACTTATTTCTTCTAAGAAACCATTGATAATTATTTGTATCAATCCTTTAGCTGCTTCATCATTTTGCTTTGCTACTTCCTTGTTCCCCTCCTTCTTACCGTTGCCTCTATCTTCTTTGTTTGCTTTTTCCTGTTCATACAATTTTAAATGCATATTCCAGCAAGTACCCTCATCATGTCCTTGTAAACAACACTCTTTACAATATTTTTGTTTATGATCATACTGTATGTGTATCCACTTTGACCTTATAGTTTCAGTACTATCATATTTCTCATTAATCTTAACCCTATGAGGTAATTTAGCTATCAAATCTACTTCCACCTTGATTCTAGCATAACTTGGTCTTGTATGATTCTTTGTAGCCACATCTACAATTAACGGTTTACCTACTCTAGAAGAAACAAAGAAAATAGTCTCTTTTGCAAAAATATTTGGGGGTAAATCCAGTAATGAGATCCATGCAACTCCAATAGTGATTTCAATATCTGGTTTAAACCAAGGATCCCACTTAAGAGTTTTCATCTGCCACAATCTGTCCTTTTCTTTAATAGGATATGCAGTGGTTGATAACAACTGCACATAATCCTCCATCTTATTCAAACATATCAAAATATGTCTTGCATCAAGTACTCCTATTATGCATTCCCCTTTGATTCCACATTGATTTGGAATTGCTTTCCGTAGCTCAGTCACATCTGGTTTTCCACATGAGAATTTCCCCAAAATTGCATAATAAAGATTCTCCTGAATTATCATATTTTGAACCTCAGAAGCTTTCCATCTGAAGCTTGGTTCACCATGCAACATTACCACCGGCTTAGTATTAACCCTAATATTCTCATGCAAATAAGGTTTCGATTTTAATAAGTCAGCGTATTTTGAACCAGTGACTTTATTTTTTTGTTTTCCTGTCCATAATATATTTCAAAGAATCTTCCGGTGGGATATTCCCACTGGATGAAGTGGCCAAATTGATCGGAAAAGTGTTGAAAGAGTGGTTGTTGTTTGCATATGCCGCCTAGGGTTTTTTCTCTCAGGTCATTTTTAGAACATGAGTACTATTATTTTGAATTAAGTCATTAACTTTGCTTATCATTATTGGTTGTGTGTTCATCTTTGATTTAACTATTTGATGGATTGATCACCCAAAAAAATACATCAATTGTCTACCTTTTGATCTTGGGAGAGGGAATAAGGGATAGAACATGGAGATGAACAAAGTATGGTTTGTATTCTTTTATGAAATAAAGAATTCAAATTAGTGTCTAGGACAGGGATATACTTAGATACCTTACTTGATTCATACATAGGTTGATAGCTTAAAGAACTAAATTGGATTATTACATCCCCGCTCAATGATGTAGTTGTAAGGTCCAACTTAGGTAAAGAATTAGAGGTTGGAGACCATGATCAATCAATTAACCCAATGAATCAACAACCAAAATAAGAAAGTTAACGAATGAAGTTCAACAACATAGTATGATTGTTCAAGAGTGCTTTAACCCTGGGTTTTCTCCTATTGATTGTTTCAAGATCCTTACTTTATGCATTGTTTACTTTTCTTTAGTTATAAATTCAAAACAATCTTTTCGGTTTAGTTACAAATATAAATTGTGAACTAAAATTGAATTATTATTAAAGCAAGTCTTCGTGGGATCGATACTTGTCTTTCTTATAGGCCACTTTACTACTTGATAGGCCACGTACACTTGCGTGTGCACTTCCACGCTGTCATAGTACCCTCTAATTTTCAAAGGAGCAATATGTGCAACTAATGACAAGTTTTTTGCTTGACAAATTATCCCCAATAATTGATGATTGAGTTCACAAAATCATCATACAAAACATCAATTTGGACTACCATCTCTATCTTATCTAATATTTCACCCTCTTTCCAATGCCAAATATATCGATTGTTCTTCTCGATCCATTCGCTATATCAATCCACCCTTATTGTTACTATTGTTCCCTCCATCTGTTGTACCTAAATAAAGACATTTTTTGAAAAATTTATTAATGATATGATAATAAAATTAATAATGATTTTATAATATATATAACAACATAAAAAATTATAAACACTACACTGTCATTAAAAATGTTGCAACAGATGTGACATCTGTTGGATTAAGCTTCAGTTTTGTTTTAGAATAGTAACATGAATCCCAACAGATGAGTCAATTGTTGCAACAGGTTAGTAATCTGTTGCAACACATGAGTGATCTCGTGTAACAAATGATTCACCTGTTGGAATGGATCTTACAGTACTATAGAACCTGAACCTGATTCCAATAGATGAGTCATCTATTTCAATAGATGGAAAATCTCTTGCAACAAATTACTCACCTATTGTAACAGATGACCTATCTATTGGAATAAACATTGGATTCTATAGTACTATAACATAAATCCCAATAAGTGAGTCATCTGTCTCAATAAATCACTCATTTGTTGTAATAGATTACTCAATTGTTGCAACAGATAACTTATCTGTTGGAATCAACTTCAGGTTCTATATTTTTATGAATCCCAATAGTTGATTCATCTATCGCAACAGATCACTCATCTGTTACAATAAATAATTCATCTGTTGCAATAGATGATTCATTTGTCACAACAGATGATTCATCTATTACGACAAATAACCTAGGTGAGTTATTTATGGCAATGAATGATTCATCTGTTGCGACATATGATTCATCTGTTGTGAAATATGACCCATCTGTTGGATTCATGTTGCAACACTATATAAACTGTAATATGAATCCAACAGATATGTCATCTTTTCAACAGATGACTACTTTGTTGCAATAGATGACTCACCTATTATAACAGATGACTTATCTGTTGGATTCATGTTCACGTCCTATCCATTGTTGAAAAAAAATAGAAGTAGTAGTGTACACAGATGAGAGATTCAACTAAAAATCATAATTTAACTTACCAAATCACCTACGAAGTAATGCCCAAGTGATATACGAACAAAATTTGACCTAAAAATTTGGTCAACAAGAAGCGGATGATGATGATGATGATCATGAACAAAGAAAAGATGATCATGAAGAAAAAAATTATGATAATGAAGAAGAAAATGATGAATAAAGCTAGCAAAGCAGCACCAAGAAACAATGAACAACAACAAATAGAAGAGAGAGAAAACAACAATAAATGCGAAGAGAGAGAAACGTGTATTTTCCCCTCTTTTTTTTAGTTATATTAGGGGTACATTGGATCAAAATATAAATTAAAAAACTTGTGGGTCATTCTCAACTTTCTTAATTCATAATCAAACAATTGTCACCTAGACTCAATTATTAAAACTTGATTCACCTACACCTCATTTTCAAACTCTTTTGTCACTTTTAACTAAGTTTCTCAGGTTTCACCCCTCCTAATTTTCTCAATGATTCAGATACATAATACAAATTTTAGGTATATTTGAAATACATAATTATTACATATTGAAGCAATTGCCTAGATACATAATACAAATTTTAGATATATCTGAAATACACAGCTTCAAAAAAAATCTAAATACACGTTTGAATGTATTTGAGATACACAACTTTAAAAAGCCTAAATACACGGTGTACATGTGTTTAACAAGAAGAGGGCTAAGATACACCTTCAGAAACACGTGAGTTTAACAAAAAGCTGATGTATCTTTACCTTAGATATACCTTCAGATACATATATTTTCTAATTATTTTAAAGTTATGGGACTTTAGTAGATAATCCCCTTATATTTGATTATTTCTATTATTTTCACTTTTAAAAAAGAAACTTGTACAATAATGGGCAAATAAGGTATTTATACTGTATAAACTACTCGCCCCATTTCTCTTTAATGTCATGATAAGATTTTATACAATCTTTAAGAAAAAAAATTAGTTTGGAGTATGGTTTGGTTAACATATCCCTTATTAATTTTTTATTCTGTGTTTATTTACGTGCTTCTTACACCTTCCTTTTTGTTTTGCTTGATCCTTTTAGTAAAAAAAGTTGTTTTAATTTACTTGTCTAATTTATTAAATCAAGATAATTTTATAATGTTCTTTCAATAATATTCCTAGCATTAAATGATTATATAAAAAGTATAACACTTAAATTTATATTTTCAAAAGCATAATTAATAAGGATAGATTAATAATATAAGTCTCTAATAAATATTTTCTTAAAGAGAGTGTCAAGTCAGTAAGGTTAAGTAAAATAGAATGGATGGAGTAAATTATTAAGGACAAGTTGGAACGGGGGGGGGGGGGGGGGATTACATTATAATATATTTGCCGGAGTTAGTAAAAATTCAATAAATATACAAAAAGATGAAATATCAAAATTAGAATCCCAAATAGATAGTTTAGAATATATATATATCAACATGAACTATTCACAATAAAATGAATAAAGAAGAATTTATAATAGATAAAAAAATATATGAAAATCACGAAGGATCAAAAATAAAAATAGTATTTTCTAATCTAGGAAGAAGATATAAGAAAATAGGAGAACATTTATATTTAATGTTAGAAAAAGGAGAATTAAAATTAGAAGATAAATTAACAGCAATGGTAAGAATAGAAAAAGAAAATGAAGAAATAGATAGAAAAAAGGAAATAGAAAAAATTAAACAACAAACTACGGAAGAAATACGAAAAATAGAAGAAACTAAAAATAGTAGAATTGCTGAATTGGAAAAAGAACTACAAATGTTAAAAGATTTATACGAACAAAGACAAAAAGAAAAAGAAGAAAAAGATAAAGAACAAAAATTAATAAACGAGATAAATCAATTTAAAGAAAAATTAGAAATAAATAATATAGAGGTAGAAGAAACAGATAATTATGATTCAGAAGATAGTGAAACATATACAGAAATATTAACAAATATAAAAGATTTAGAAATTAACGAAAAACAAGAAAAAATTAATGAAGAAAACTTAGAAAACGCAAATACAGAAATAAATACTCTTGATAAAAAAGAAGATGAAAATCTAATACCCAAAACAACAGAAGAAACCTATATATTACAAAAATAAATTTAAAAGATATAATGAATATGACAAATGGACACCAAAACAAATAGTTAATAAAAATTATAACTTTTTAGATCTAGACTGTGTAATAGATACAGAAAAAATAATACAATTATGGATAGGATATATGACAAAACAATTATTAGATAATAATATAAACATAACAGATGCACCAGAATACATAGAAAAAACATTAATAGGATCAGTAAAATTATGGTTTACAAATTTAACTGAAAATAGTAAGAAAGTATTAAGAGCTAATAAACCTATGGAAGGAGCAGCATCAACAACAACTAAATTAACACCTATAGAATTATTGAAAAAATATGAAACAGCTATAAAAGATGAATTTGGTAGTATGACAACATTAGAAGAAGAACAAGATGAAGAAAAAGATACAAATAGGAATTTAATCATAAAATTAACAATATGTAATATGTGTTATATAGATGAATATACTTGCGCATTTAAAGAATATTATTATAAAGGAGCATATAGTATAGAAGAAAGTAAGGAAATAAGAAAACTATATTTTAATAAATTACCCGAACCATTTAGTTCAAAAATAATAAAAAGTTGGGAAAAAGCAAAAATAGTAGATACATTAGGAGCTAGAATAAAATTTTTACAATAATGGTATACAAAGTTATGTGAAAAATATAGAGAAGAATTAAAAATGGAAAAAACATTAATAAGAAATTTAGCATGTTGCAAAAATAAAATAACACCTCAATTTGGATGCGAAGAAAGATATTATAAGAAAAGAAAAAGACATAAGAAATATAAGAAATATAAAAAATCAAAATATAAATATAAGAAACCAAGAAAAAGATATTATGTAAAAAATTACAAGAATAAAAGACCATATAGAAAGAAAAAATCTATAAAAGAATGTACATGTTATAATTGTGGAAAGTTAGGACATTTAGCTAGAGATTGTAAATTACCTAAAAATAAAAAAATATCCGAAATAAAAATAGAAAATACAGAATATATGCAAATAGATTATATAGATTATGAACTAGAAAGTGAAGATAGTATATATGAAATTTCAGAAAACGAAACAGCTACTGAAATAGATAGTGAGATAGAGGAATCAAATGACTGAAGAAGATATAAAAATAATAACAAAGGAAGAATATTTAAATGACGAAGGAACAGAACAAAAGATAATATTTGACAGTAATATATTTGATGAAATAAAAGGAAAAGAGTTAGATTTAAGTGTAGAAAAAATATTTAAAATACCAACAATAAAAAATATTTTTAGTAGGAAAAAAGATGAATATTATGTAGTATGCCAAAAAGAACATGTAATAGACTGTAGATATGCAAAAGGAAAAGCTAGTATACCACTAGTAACAAAAAGGATAATTAATAAAGAAATAAATGATATAAAAAGTAAAGAGATCCAATAAAATACGTACACCTTGGAGGTACAGAAATATTAATAAAAGCATATTTTAGAGAAGGAATAGATACACCAATAGAATTATATTTAGCAGATGATAGAATTATAAAGCCTATAGAAAAAAGCATAATAACTGCCGTAAAAGGAAATTTAATATACCAAAAATTTAAATTTATAATAAGTGCAAATTATTCAGTAGCAGTAACAGATAGGAATATAGATAAATCATTAGTATTATATTGGAAGATATCAGGAATAGAATTAACCCCAGGAAGTAAAATATTTACAGCGAGATGTAAAAATTTATATGTATTAACAACAAAACATAAAATAACAGGAAAAAATAAGATTAATAAAATACAAATAGATAGCCCATTTGAGTAAATTGTAAAAACAATAGATTATAATGACTATAGCTATAGAGACATAGATATAGAAGAAAATTTAGAAATAGTAAATGATAGAATAAGTACAACGAAAAGAATAGCTAATGAAAAACCAGAGTCATCGAGCTCATCAAAAAGAACAAGTTATGAAACAAATTCAATAAGTAATTTAAACCAATATTACATAACAGGAAAAATAAATGAAAAAGAACATTTAATACTATTAAACACAGGACAAGAAGAAAATTATATAGCAAAATATCTAGTAAAAAATGAAGAAATAAAAACTGATAATGATATATGCCCAGATCTACCGAGAAGTTTAATAAATAATAAAGATATAGCAGAAAAAGAAATAATAATAGGAGGAATTAAAAAAATAAAAATAGAATTTGAGGTAAAAGAAGAAATGCAAAAAGCAGATATAATATTAGGAATAAAATGGTTAGAACAAGTAAAACCATATAATATAGAACATACACAATTAGCCATAACATATAATAGGGAAAGATTATTCTTAAGAAGAGCCTTAACATAAAATGAAAATATATGTATTAATGAAGATAGTAGTGGAAGGATATTACAGTAGATATTATACCCTATGATAGATACAGGAGCAGAAGCTAATTTATGTAGATATAATTGCTTACCAGAAAGTAAATGGGATAAATTAAAAATACCAATAGTAGTTAAAGGATTTAATAATGAAGGAAGCTTAATTACTTATAAAGCTAGGAACGTAAAAACACAAATATGGGATAAGATATTGACAATAGAAGAAATTTATAATTATGAATTAACATCAAAAGATATACTTTTAGGAATGCCATTTTTAGATAAACTATACCCACATATAATAACTAGAAACGATTGGTGGTTCACAACACCATGTAAACAAAAAGTAAGAGCAAAAAGAGTTAATAATAAAATAAGAAAGAAAACTGATTGGATAAAAAGAAGTGAAAAAATTACACAAAAGTTAGAAAATATAAAAACTACTGAAGATACAATAGAGTTAGTAGTATTTTCGATAAATAAAACAGAAATAACTATATTTTCGATAAATAAAATAGAAATAGTTAAGAAAAAATTAGAACAATTATATAGCGAAGATCCGTTAAAAGAATGGGAAAAACATAAAACTACCATAAAAATTGAATTAATAGATAAAAACAGTATAATAACCCAAAAACCATTAACATATAATTTTGACGATTTAAAAGAATTTAAAATGCATATAGATGAATTATTAGAAAAACAATATATACAAAAAAGTAATAGTAAACATAATAGTCCAGCATTTATAGTAAATAAACATAGTGAACAAAAAAGAGAAAAAAGTAGAATGGTTATTGATTATAGAAATTTAAATGCAAAAACTATAACATATAATTATCCAATACCAAATAAGATATTAAAAATAAGACAAATCCAAGGATATAATTATTTTAGTAAATTCGATTGTAAATCAGGATTTTACCATCTAAAGTTAGAAGAAGAATCTAAAGAATTAACCGCATTTACGGTACCACAAGGATTTTACGAATGGAATGTATTACCCTTTGGATATAAAAATGCACCAGGTAGATATCAACATTTTATGGATAATTATTTTAAATAATTACCTAATTGCATAGTATACATAGATGATATATTATTATACACAAAAACTAAAGAAGAACATATAAAATTATTAGAACAGTTCACAGATATAATAGAAAAATCACGAATAAGTCTAAGCGAAAAGAAAGCCGAAATTATGAAAAACCAGATAGAATTTTTAGGAATACAAATAGATAAAAGTGGAGTAAAAATGCAACAACATATAGTACAAAAAATAATAAATTCAAAAGAAGAATTAGATACAAAAAAGAAATTACAATCATTTTTAGGATTAGTAAACCAAGTAAGAGAATATGTTCCAAAATTAGCAGAAAACCTAAAACCACTACAGAAAAAATTAAAAAAGGATATAGAATATAATTATAATGAAGAAGATAAAAAACAAGTTCAAAAAATAAAATTACTTTGCAAGGAATTACCAAAATTACAATTTCCGGATGAAAATAGAAAATTTACATACATAGTAGAAGCAGATGCCAGTGAATATAGTTACGGAGGAGTACTTAAATATAGATATGAAGCAGAAAAAATAGAACCCCATTGTAGATATTACTCAGGTACATTCAACGAGACAGAAATAAAATGGGAAATAAATAGAAAAGAATTATGTTCATTATATAAATGTTTGTTAGCATTTGAGCCATATATTGTATATAACAAATTTATTGTGCGAACAGATAATACACAGGTACGCTGGTGGCTAACAAAGAAAATACAAAATTCAGTTACAACAAAAGAGATTCGGAGACTAGTTTTAAACATATTAAATTTTACATTTACAATAGAAGTAATCAGTACTAACAAAAATGTTATTGCAGATTACATATCAAGACAAAGTTACACAAACTGAAATGATAGAAGAAAATATACATGAAAAGATACTCAACGCCCTGACTACACTTTCATTGAAAGTGGACAGTATGGGTACTGAGATAGTAAAGATGGGTACTGAGATAGAAACACTAAAGCTAAAGACTAGTGAAGATAAACTGAAGTCTATAGCTATGAATCAGCTAACTCAGCAATGCGCAGAGCTATGTCGATCGGAAGACAGTAAAATTCCAGAGCTAGAAGGAGATGTTGGGATACTCCATAAAACCCATAACGTTTATCAATCTACTTCTGCAGGTACAAGCAAAGGAGTTAGAAAAAATATGAACCTAAACAAGCTATTTGACAAGCCATATACACCAAATACATCAAAAGACCCCATGTTTACACCCCCACAAGTTACCACATATCGAGATAGCCTAAGTCAAGACAAAAAGACATATAACTACACAACCCGCACATATATAGAAAATATCTACAACGTACAAACTTTCTTAAATAGCAACCCCAAAGCTACAAATATCCAAGAATCAGATACGAACTATATAACCCAGAAATTGACTGGATACAATAAGCTAATTGCCTTACCAAAAACTAAACCAAGCCTAGTTAAAACTTGCTACGAATATGGATTACTTAGTACTGTATATACCACGGACGGAACTGAGATATCCACTATACCCGAGATATATGAAGCATTTACCATATTTTAAAGAATAACCAAAGGTACTCTATTTTTTATAAAAATTTACACGGCACCAGCAGAGATATTATTTGACGAAGTTAAGAAACCTATACAAGTTGTAAAAATAGGAATGACACGAGATATGATTATACCACAAGATATTGGTACACAGCCAGAAATACCCAGAATCGAGATACCAAAATTTTATGCGAACAAAAGAGTTATCGGACTATCTACGATTTTACAAGAACTAGCAAATACATATTGTAATCAAAATCCTATATGGAGTTATTATTCAAGAAACCATGTATTAATATATTCAAACTCAAAAGAGCTACGGGAAACAGATATGGAGACTATTAGGCAATGGATTATGACGTTGCTTAAACCAGAGACAGAACCTATCGCCAGAGCTATTAGAGAAAAATTTATTTCAGAGGAATTATTGACCAGATATTGCAAAACTATTGGACACAAATATCCAGACCACAAGTGTTCAAAATGTAATGGAGGAGATAATGACGTCCATATCAAATCGATTGAAGAATTTATCAAATTAAGTCAATAGAAAGGTCAAACCGATTATAAAAATGCATCACCGATTGATGTCGTGGCCTCTTAAAATAGCTAATAGAACGTCAAATCGATAACATTATTTTTAATTCGCCGATTAAAAAAGACCAACATGAAGGTATAAATCGATTAAAAGAAGTAGAAAGATCAAATCGATTATATTATTATCAATTTGCAGATTAAAATAAGTCAAAAACGAAAGGCCAAGTCGATTAAAAAATTCATCATCACCGATGGATGTCTATATATTGTTACATCAAAATTATCAAATCCATTGACAAATAAACTTATTAAATCCATTAACCTTGAATTGATTTGATATGAGATTTCATAGGCTTCAAGATTGATACATTTGATATACATAATATATTAAACCTTGTATAAAATGTACAATAGTATATAAAAAAATGTCTATAAATGTGAATTAAAATGGATAACAAATAGAAAGTATTTAACGAAAAAAATAATCTAAAGTATTTACAACATGGCATATATATTTTCTTCCAATAGAAATAAAGTTATTTTTTCAAAATATAATCACTTTTAAGTACATTACCTTCAGTAAAATTTATGGTCATAAATGCCCTTAGTTGTGAGTCTGTGACCATATACAATAGCGTATAACACTTTCTAAGAGCCTGTTTGAGATTGTAGTTAAAAAATTGCTTATTTGAGGAACGCTTCTATAAAATATTTTTATTTTTTTTTAGAAAAAGTGCTTCTGGATAAAAGAAAATTGTATTTGGCTAATTAATTTGAAAAGTATTTTTGATAAACAGAAAGTATTTGAATAATTTTTTTTTAAAAAATACTTTTGAGAGATAAATTACGAAACAGGACATAAAACAATGGACCTTTACTATTAAAATTATTTTAAATATCTATTATAATATTTTTATCATTTGATCTGACAATGTGATTCATCTGTCATTCAAAACAATATGTTTCAATTATTGTCACTAATCATAAAAAATAAAGGGATGTTCTTGCATCATCATCATCAATGACGTTTTCAATTATTTTTAAAGAAAAGGAGTTGAGAATAAAATAATAATATATAAATTATATAATAAAGAATTTATGATGTAAAAATAAAAAATAAATTTTAAAATAGAAAGTTAATCAAACTTATGAGATATGCTAATTAATAAGGTATAAATTGGTATATATGTATAAGTGATAAGAATATTTTTACCATTAAAAAAATAATTTTCTACTTTTATTTATGCTTTTTTAGAAAACAAAAAATTTTAGTTTTTTTTAATAACAAAAAAATTGTTTTTGTTTCTATTTAAATGCAGTTTTAAGTCATGATCAAAGTCATCATGATTGACATTCGCTCTACCCTATGGTGGAAAATCATACTAATCTCACCTTCACATATTCAGTTGTTGCTCTCTCATACAATGTTTCATGTATTAAATCTGTTTAAACGGGTTTCATTCTATTTAAATAACATCTTAGTCAAGAATGTCACCATCCATTAAAAAAATGAATAGAGTGTGAAACCTCTATTTATTACAATCCCCGAGGCCTAAAGTAACTGTAAAAGAACATTTAAGAAAAATAATCAAGTCTAAAATTAATATGAATTTCTAAAAACATAATAATAGAGAAAATTTTCTTAGTCTCAGATCAAAGGACATAATATCATAGAAGATCTGAAGGTTACCCGAACATGGTGCTCATCCTCGAAATCAAAGCTGAATCACTATCTAGAGCCGAGGTTGCGTATCAACCACTATAATATGCTCTGCACTCAATGAAAAGAAGGTTACACATAGCATCAATACATCAACAAGTACTGTTAAGCATCATAAGTCGACTAACTTAATAATGTACAAGTAAGCAAGTTAAACAAGTATAAAAACGATTATACAAAAATTCATAATTAATACTATCAATCAAAGGACACATCATAAATCATCATATAACACCAACAAGTTCATTTTATAGGCTTTCATACATAATCATTTTCATCAATCATTCGTCATTATATATATTCATCAAACGGTACTTAATGCGTGTGAATGAGTGCATGTATGCAATATGTGCGCATCATCTCTTACCATTGTCATCCTCCTCATCACCTCATAATGTACCGACGTGGTACCCAACCTATTATCAAGTCATATCATATTTTATTAATGTAGTACCCAATCCATCACCTCAACACCTCATCACAATACAATAAAATGTAATGTTGTCATCAAAATAACCCATGTTAGAAGGCAATGATAGATGTTCAAATAACAAACAAGCACAAAGACAAAAAAGTCTAAGTGCTACACAAAACCATAGCCAACTCCTTTGCTCAAAGTCAATTTTATGCCATACCTTTTCCCTTTCATTCTTATTGAACTCATTTTTGATCTATACAACCACAAAATGTACACACATTTCAACAATTCATTTCTTTTTAACAATTAGAGATCAACATCACTGATTTTAATCGTAATTTATCCTTTTTCATCATCTTAGAATTTTCTTATCGTTTCAACTTCATGAACACTACTTGAATTAACATATTTAGTCATAATTCTATTCTCATTAGTGTATTCGAATATCCTAGGATTATTATATGCTGAGTTTATTTCTATTTCTACCACTTTTATTAATTTCTTATGAACCAGGGTTTAACCCCCCTAAACCAACCATTAATTCATCTTCTAGTTATTTTTTAAGGTTAACAAAGTAAATTCAAGTCTAGAACATAATTACTTACCTCCAAAGATGAAAAACTTTGAATTCCTGCTAAAAACTATGTCTCCTAGGTATCCTATTATGTTTTTCAAAAAATAGGGAATGAAATCATTTTCTGGGTTTTAAATCTTGTATTTTATTGCGTATTAGCATTGCACGGTTAAATTCCAATTGAAGTGGTTTACGCCAGTTTTATAGGAGGTCGTCACTGCGATTTTCTTGACCACTGTCTCAGTACCATTATACTGGTTATTCTTTTCATATAGAAGTTCGAGGAAGAAACTCGGGATCCTTCCTTAATTTTTCTCATTATACATCACATAGTACAAATCTTAACAACACAAATTAATCCCTCCTTGATAAACAATATAACCACAGTTTTATAACTCTATTTCAGGTGTCGTAAGTTACTATGACTTTCTATACTCATTGGCTATCCAATAATTATATCAAACTCTTCTATTACTATTCATATCAATAATAAATTTCATTCCACTACTACACTCTCAAATTTGAGCCAAAACTTGACTAGCCTTGAATTCCCCAAACCTTAGTTAAAAGGAGTCTAGGTGCAACATTACCTCTTAATTTAGTGTAACGACATTTTGACTTTTACATAAGATATTAATTTATCACTCATTCATTCCCGAATGATAATTATCTAAAAAACATTACAACTGTAATAGGATGTACCTGAATTAATGAACAAATGTGGATACCGATTACGCATGTCCGCTTCTGTCTTCCATGTAGCTTCCTCAATGGTATTATTTATCCACTGAAATTTTACACACAAAATAACTCGTGTCCTTAAATTCCTCACATTTTTAGATAGAAAATCAATTAGTTCCTTATCGAACAATTCTGGATCCCAACAGATAATGTAGTCACTATCTTCATGATATTTCTTAGCATAGAAACATGAAATATTGGGTGAACCCCAAACATACTCGGGGGTAAGACTAACTTCTATGTTACCGACACTAATTACTTCAACACCTAAGAAGGTCCTATGACACCTTCAAAAGTACTTTCTCCTCCTTGTCAAACTTCATATCTCTTGCCCTTTTATCTGCATACTCCTTCTGTATTCTTTGAGACACTACGAGTTTCTCATGTATGAATCTTACTTTATTTATAAAAGTCCTTGAACAAATCAGTGCTCCAAGGCCTCACCTCAAACACGTTAAACCACCCAATTGGGACCTACATTATCTACTATATAAGTCCTTAATAAGATTCATGTTAATACTAGAGTGATATCTATTGCTGTACGGAAACTCACACAATGATATACATTCATCCCATTGACCCCAGAAGTTTGTAACATAATCCTAAAGAATATCCTCAAGCACTTGGATAGTCTGCACAAATTGAACGTCTACCTATGGGTGAAAAGCTCTACTCAGTTTCAATCTAGACCCTAACTCAGACTGAAATCTTTTCTAAAAATTGGAGGTGAATTGAGTACCTTAATTGGAGGTGAATTGAGTACATCTGTCAGATACAATTGACACTGATACCCTATGTAGTCTTAAAATTTCCTTCACATAAATCTTGGCTAACTTGGATGTATAATAATCAACTTCACTAGAATGAAATAAGCCGATTTAGTAATTTAATCAATAATGACCCAAATTAAGTCACATTTTCTTAAGGTTTTTGGAAGATCAACCATAAAATTCATCATTATTCATTCCGACTTCTACTCCAAAATGGGCACCCGCTGAAAAGTACCACTAAGCTTCTAATGTTCGTATTTGACTTGCTGGAAGTTTTGACACTTAACTAAAAAATCTATAATTTCATGCCTCATCCTTTTCCACCAATAATGTTGTCTCAAGTCATTATACGTCTTGTTGGCACCTGGTTGTATGAAGTACTTGAAATTATGAGACTCTAATCGAATGGTGGGAATCAAGTTACCCACCCGAGTTACACACAACTGACCTCTGATTCTTAAGGCCCCTTTGTCATCTAGAATGGTCTATTTCACCTTTCCTTGTAACACTTTTTCTGAGATTGTTCAATTTCTTATCCTCAAATTACTGTCTCTTAATCTTATCATAGAAAGTGGACCTATCCTCCACATATTCCAACACCTTGCCTTTGCTAGTTTTCTTTAATCTCAAAAAACCATTAGCCAAAGACCATACCTCTCCCACCAATGAGAGCTTGGATACCTCTAGAACTGCTAGGCTCTCTATGCTCAGTGGTTTTTCACTTAGTGCATTTTCCACCACACTAGCCTTATTATGGTAATACAAAATTGAGCTATCATTATCTTTAATAAACTACATCTATATCATCTATCTTAGATTCAGATCCTTTTAAGTGAACACATGCTGCAAGTTGTGGTGGTTGGTGAACATCTCACACTTCACCATATAGAGATAGTGTCTTCAAATTTTAAAGCGAACACTATGGTTGCTAAATCCAAGTCATGCGTAGGGTAGTTTTTCTCATAAGACTTCAGTTGTCTCATGGAATAAGCAATCATATTTTGATCATGCATCAACACAAAACCTAAACCAAAATGTGAGGCATCATAAAATATAATAAAATCTTTACCCTCGACACAGAGGTTTATAATTGGAGCGAAGGTCAATAAAGTTTTCAGCTTCTGAAAGCTCTCCTCACACTTGTCATCCCATTCAAAGGAATATCTTAATGAATCAAATGAGTTGGGTTTGAAGCAATGGCGGAAAACCCTTTAACAAATCAGCGATAGTAACTGGCCAACCCCACAAAACTATGAATTTCTGCCACGTTCATAGGTTTAACCCAATTCTTAATAGAATCAACTTTTTGTGGGTCTACCATAACCCCTTCTTTAGAAATCACGTGTGTTGCATCCAAATGCACACACAAGTGTACGTGGTCGTACATGTAATAAAGTGGCTCTTGCGAGCTGGATGTCGAACCCACAGGGACTTGTAACTATTCACATAATTAGACTAATTTAAATTATGTAATCTAGCGATAAATTGCAAATATAAATTTATAAATTTACTAAAATAAAATAACAAAAAAAACTAAGAATAATTAAACTAGAGAAGAGTAGATTTTAAGCAATCAACAAATGAATCGATCTAGGATTATGGATTCGCTAACAATCATGTAAAATATAAATTTTATTACCTTATTTGATTATCTAATTATTGATCTATGGGGTTGATTATATGATCATAGTCTTTCAAGCCTCTAATTCTCTATACAAGTTGACCTCACAACTACATTGTTGATCAGCGATGTGATAACTCAATCCAAATGCATTTATATATCTTTTCATTTTTAACCATGTAAGGCGATCTTGGTATATTTCTATCCTAGCCACAAATTAATTTTTGTTTTACTAAAGTAAAGATCTTACTCCCTATATTGCTCGTTCTATCTCATTGATTCTCCTTTTGGGTTCACAATAAGAATATAAATTTATTTTAATGGTTGCTAAATATTAAAATAGTAAGCACAAGAATATAAGAACACTATAATGATAATTAAACAAATAAAATCAAGAGACATTAAACAATCATTTAATTAGTTACCATAATCCTAGAACGAGAAGTTTAACTCCACATAGACATGGAGCAATTACAATAAATCATCCAAAGAAAACATAAAAATAAATAAGGAGAAGAAAAGATCTAACCAATATTCTCTAGCCTCCACACTGACTTCTAGCTCTCTCTAGATAAAGAATGATATAAGATTGATTTTATGAAATAATTATTGGTGTAGAAAATAAAATCAAATAAAATATCCAAGTTCAAAATAGACTGGGATAAATTAATTACGAAAAGGACTCCTCAGTGTGACGCTGATAAAGTGGGACGTGACATTCCTTATAGGCGGCTAACCATTGGGCAACACATTTCAATTTGAAATTCGAATGTCACTTTTTAGTATTTTATTAAATTTATTCCATTAAGCTATCTGGTTGATTTTCTTCTATAATCTCCCGTCTTTAATTTTTTTTACTCCAAATTTCTTCATCTTTACACCATTTTAATTCTACACATCAAAATATAATATTAGGCACAATCCATAAAATTAATGCTCAAAAAGGAAAAATAACAATACTAAATATGAGGCAAATAATGAATAAAAATATATAATGTTGGCCTAACATCCCCACCCCACACTTAGAATCTTGCTCGTCCTCGAACAATCATTAAAACTCATCTCAACGAATCAAGCTAGGAATGCCACCACTTTGATTGATACAAGTAATTAGACAATACCACAATTCAAAACATCAAGTACACTTCCCGATTATTATGCAATATAAACAAACAACAAACCCCTAAACTCAAAGATGGACTCTAACTCATCAAATTTAAGCTTGCTCACCTACTTATGTCAAAGAAAGCTAATAATATCACCTATCTATCAAGAAACAAGTGCCCTCACAAGAAAAAAATAGTCCACACGCTCAATTCAAAATATTGATTATAATTTATGGACATAGCATCAAAGAACAACTCTCACACTAAAAAAGAATTCATATGTATGCATAAAGAACCATAGTCTTGCCCATTATGTACATTTCCACTAATTAAGCATACTCGAATAAAATCAAATAGGACTTTAGACAGTTTGTAATATTGGTTAGGGGACAGGTTTGAAAACTATATGATAGTGGCTGACACTTCCCTAAGCACTTTGTACTTTTTGACTTCGTCACCTATTATTTTTTCCACTTTATTTTCATCCCTCTCTTCAATTATTATTTTCACTAGTGGTATTCTCTTTCTCTACAAGAAAAAATTACTCCTACAAAATAAAAGATACTCAATTCAAAAGGACCCACCTCGAAAAAGAACCGAAAAGAAAAATCAAGAAATGGACAAACTCTGCTTTAATAAAGACTAAAAAGCTAAAAATCAATAAAAATTAATCTAATCTAGAGAATAATTTTTTTTTGTGTTTTTTAAAGCTTTTTTATTTTTTTTCTTAAATCTAAAGCAAGCAACTAAAAAAAGAATAATAAAAGAAAATCCTATAACGTACTTCACCCTAAAAAATATCGAATGGCATCTCACCCCATACCTAAAATCATTCTTTGTCCCAAAACAATAAATAAAGTAACACGAGGGGTGAAAGATACTCCCTAAGGCCCTCTAGGTCCTAGCTAATAGCATGTTTCTTTACGTTCAATCAAGGGTCCTATGCACCCCACACTTAAGCTCAAACATGCTCCTTAGCTTCAGATTTTGGATACTTAGACTTCCCCTAAATCTGAAAAAACAAAAACAATAAAAACAAGTGACACTAAAATAAAAAATAAAAATAAAACTAAAAACTACTTATTACATTTTGGGTTGCCTTCCAACAAACACCTAATTTATCTACCTTGAGGATATGAATCTCACCCTAAACATGACATTCCTATTTTTGCTTCGCTCATAGGGTTGTGAGTACAAATATAAAGGGACCAAATAATAGATCTTTGTACTTCTTGGCCCTTAATTGAGGATTGTAATTCTCTGAATTTAGCATAAAAAAATTCAAGAATATAGACACATTGTTCCTCCTCCTTACACTCTTCCATGGGCTTAGATGACTAGATTAATATCTCACAATCTAAGCACAGTATGAAAAAATGATAGGAATGAGATCCAATACGCCATAACTCTTGAATTGTATTGTCATTTACATCCTCGTATGTACTCTTCTCAATAGTGACAACTTCAATAAAAATATGGTCGTGTCTTTTCATCCTCACACAACTCGTCACTAATTTGTTGGACATTAAACATATCAATCGTTGCACTCAACTCAACTTTTAAGTTGTAAATGTCCAAGTCAAACTTTTCAACCACTTGTATAAGTTCAACTCTTTCTTTTATGAAGTGTGTCATCCCATTTATAATTGTCTTAATACAACCCTAATACTCCTCTAATAATTTCGTGCAAGGATCCATACAAACAAAAGCAAAGGTATTATTAGAAACATCATAATCAGGACTCAGGGGAGGGGTATAATACTTAGAAATTTTTTTTCATTGAACACCACAACATTTATAAAAGTCCCAATCGTAAGATTTACAAGGATCACATAACCCACTCTATTAAATCAAATGATTTGAATAATGTTTACATAGGTGGTGTCCTCCACAAATAAGAGCAGGTTCAACAAAATATGAGTAACTATCACTCTACACTTTTTTAGAAGTAATCTCAAGAAAAGAACTAAAAAATATATATAAAAAATATTTATACAAAAATAAAGAAAAACAAAATATATACAAAAATTTAAATCAATAAAAAGAAAAAGTCGGACCTTGATAAGTAATTAATTTTAATTTTTCTGGAAATGACATCAAAAACTTGTGTGTACTTGGTCGTACAAGTAATAAAGTGGCTCTTGCAAGTCGGATGTCAAACCCACAAAGACTTTTCGATTAATTATTCACCAAATTAGACCAGTTGTAATTATTTAATCAAGCGATAATTTTCAAATATAAATTTATAAATTCACTAAAGTAAAATAATAAAAAGAAAATAACTAAGAACAATTAAACTCGAGAAGAGCTAATTTTACGCAATCAATGAATGAATCGATCTAGGATTGCGAATTCTCTAACAATCATGTAGAGTATCAATTTTATTAACTTGTTTGACTATCTTGTTGATGATCTTTGAGGTTGATTATATGATGGACTTTCGAGCCTCTAATCATCTATTCGAAATAACCCCACAAATACATCGTTAAGCAAGGATGTGATAACTCAATCCAAGTTCATTATATATTTTCCCATTTTGTAAGCAAGTAAAGAGATCTAGGTATATTCCTACCCTAGCCACAATTTTTATTTTATTAAAGTAAAGATCTTACTTTGTATATTCCTCATTCTATCACCTTGATTGTCTTTTCAGGTTCACAATAAGAATATAAATTTATTTTAATGGTAGCTAATTATTAAAATAGTAAGCACAAGAATATAAGAACAACAATAATGATAATTAAATAAATAAAATAAGAGGCACTAAACAATCATTAATTAGTTACCATAATCCTTGAACGAGAAGTTTAACTCCACATAGACATGAAGTAATTACAACAAATCTTCTAAAGAAAAACGTAAGAATAAATCAATAAGGAGAAGAAAAGATTTAACCAATATTCTCCGGCCTCCAAACGGCTTCTAGCTCTCTCTAGGTCAAAAGTTATGTAAAATCTTATTTTATGAAATATTTATAGGTGTTAGGAATAAACCCAAATAAAATAACTGAGTCTAAAATAAACTAGAAAAAAATAATTATGGAAAGGGCTCCTCCGTACCACACTGATAAAGTGGGGCGTGACACGCATAAGCGGCTAACCACTAGACAGCATATTTCAAATTGAAATTCAAATGTCATTTTCTAACATTTTATTTAATTTATTTCATTAATCTTCCGTCTTTAATTCATTTTTGCTCCAAATTTCTTTATCTTCACACCATTTTAATCCTACACATTAAAATATAATATTAAACATAATCCATAAAATTAATGCTCAAGAAGAACAAATAAAAATACTAAATATGAGGCAAATAATGACTAAAATATATAATTTTTAATACTTAGCATCAATGCGACCCAAGAAGGACATTGAAAAAGGCCATAATTTGCACTTAATACTTTGCATACAATTGCTTCTCCTATAATAATTTCAAAATAGCACATAAATGAGTTTGATGGTCTGCCTCACTATTAGAGTAACAACTATATCAACAACAAATACAATAATAAACTAGTCCAAGAAGGACTTAAACAATCCATTCATCAATCTTATAAAAGTAGATAGGAAATTGGTCAAGACAAAAGACATAACTAAAACCTCGTAGTAGCATAACGAGTTTGAAAAACTGTCTTTGAGATGTCATTTTCCCTGATATTTTGCTGATGATAGACCTACCTCAAATCAATCTTAGAAAATATTGTATCCCCTTGTAGCTGGTCAAATAAATCATCTATCTTAGAAAAGGAATATTTATTACGAACGGTCACCTTATTCAACTGTTAGTAATATATGCATATCCTCATACTATCATCTTTATCCATCACAAACAACACTGGTGCACCAAATGGAGAAATACTTGGGTGAATGAATCTCTTTTCTAATAACTCTTACATTTGAAATTTTAGCTCCCTTAATTCTGCAGCCTCCACATAGTATGGAGGAATAAAAATGAGCTAGTCCTCGGCTCTAAGTCAATACAAAAGTCAACTTCCTAATCTAGAGGCACACTAAAAGATCATCCAATAACACCTCTAAGAATTAACATATTACTGGAACGAACGCTATATGAGGAACTAAAGGTATATCCTCTTAGAGATGAGCTAAAAAATACCTTACACCCCCTTTTTACTAATTTCTAGGAACGAATTGTAGACACAAACCTCATGGGATTAAGATCTAAAGTACCCTTCCACTCTAACCTTCCTCTCCTAGCATTACTATGGTAACAATTTTTGAAAAACAATCAATAAAAGCATGATAAGAGGATAACCAACTCATTCACAAAATAACATCAAACTCCTTCATGTCTAAAATAACCAAGTCTGTCGAGTCTTAAACACATTGAAAATCAAGGACACATAATATACCTGATCAACACATATAGACACCCAATTGATGTAGATACATACATAGGAGAATCTACCAAAAAAAAATTTCACACACATAAAGAAGGTTGTACTAAGATCAAACAATATCGAACCTATACCATCACAGATAAGAATACAACCTATGATTATCGCATAAAAAGTTTGTAACTCGGGATGAGCTAGAACTATATAAAGATGAGCCTTAAAACCACCCTAACCACCACCTCTATCACCCTGTTCTCTATTTCTACCCAATTTTTCTCTACTTTGGTTGGCTTGGTTACCACCTTTAGCCTGGACACCATGCCTGACACGACCCGATTGGGGGCCTTGGGCATCCCAAGTCCAACCAGGATTGGACATCACCCTAGTTACCCTACTACCTAACCTCCAGTCGCCTGCCTTGAGTTGGCTAAATTTCGAGTACATAACAAGATAGAGTAACTATCCAAATTACAGACTCTGGGATAGGCCTATTACCAAGACCGACACAACCGAGTCCAACTGTCTGAACCCAATCAATAGAAAATCAACAAAACCATAACCAAATGGGTTCCATAATAATTAAATATAATCTCAAATAAAAAGAGGATGGAACATCCAACTATACAATTAATCGGTATCAACCCCAATACCATTGTGAATACGAAGACTGACACCCCTACCGATCCCATCCATTCCGACCCATAATAGTTATATAAAAGCCTCTAACCAAAGAATATCAAAATTCAATTGGGACATGCCACCAACCATAGCCAAAACAAATAGCTATAAATGAACCAAAGATGAAATAACATCCATGAAATAGAGCCTTCCAAAAAAATAGAAGATCACCATTTCAATCTAGTAGCCGGTCCCAAATGTCTGATAGCTAAGTAGGAGGAGTAGAACAGAAAGTTCCTACATTGCGTAGGGATATAGCCACCCGAAGATGGGTTAACAGGTGAATGCTAACATGAACTTAGGATAAGGATAAAATAATGACATTTAACAAAACCAAATAAACCATCCATATATATATATAACTATACCTGTAAAGAGAACCAATTTTAGCATTCATTTAAAACTATAACTTGGGTATATGTAGCTTAACCGTCCTTAACCACCCAAGGCCTATATGGGTCTAGTGTAACCCCCTGAACAGCCCCAATGTGTGTAGACGCATGAACTAGAGATACCATAAGAGTAAGGGATTCCCAAGTACCCTTACCCTCCACGATACATATGTACAATGTACTTCGAGGATTCCTGCATACCTCATAGTATCATAAAAGGGCCTCTATGCCCTACCGCTTATGTCAGCAAACATGAGTTTCCAGTGTAAGTTCATTAAAATTCCACCTTCACGGTTAGCTATCACCCTTCGTCATTATTTCCTAATTAAAACCATTTCTAACCAGCCAAACCATTGTTATTAACTAAGGCTATACATAGTGGCATCGTCATACCGACTATAACTTACAAGTATTGTCCTTAACCAAACTTTTTGAGATTAAGGGATTCCTATGTACCCATAGATCGCATTATCCAATTAACTTAAGGGAGTCCCATGTACCCCACAAGTGTTCCATTATTTTGATTACATGGGGGATTCTATTGTACCTCACAAGAATGATTGTTAAACCAAAACCATTCCATTTTGACCATTCCAAACCATTTAACCATTTAGGATTCCATTTCTAAGTCTAAACCATGCATAAGTTCCATTAAAATTCCACAATATAGTGAAAACATTCTCATAGGCATTTAATCAAACATATTAGGGACATAGTATTTCCAAATCTAAAGCCAATTACCAGATAACCATTCCCATGCAACCAATTATCTAAAAACACCATTAAAGCATATAAAAGCATAATTAAAACACAGGAAAACCATAACCAAGCATTTATAACAAAACCCCCAAATTATATTTGAAAACCCAAGACCATGAAAACATTGTAAAAAACCATGCCTTTAGTTGGAACTAACAACGAGAGAGGATAACATGCCTTAAACTAATAAGATGATGGAGAGAAATCACCAACACAAGCCCCAAATTAATCTTTAAGATGAAACCCTAGCCTTCCTTTACCCAAAAGCCTTAGAGAGAATTGTGCAGTGTTTAAAAAAAGTTTCTAGGTGTTAATGAATAGAATAATAATGCAAATAACCTCCCAATAGGAATATAAATCGTGGTCATTATTAGGTTAAGTGGGAAAATATCCAGATTTCCCTCACTTAAACTCCCAAATATCCTATTAGGTAGGTACGACTATCCATCCTAGTAGTACCCTCCAATATGAGTGGTACCCACTACTCGTACCCAAGGCCATATTTCTTGGACACAAAACTGTCAACGGTATAACTCACCCCAAACAATTTTATGTCTAAGTATATGAATAGTACCCATGATCCACACCCCTAGCAGAATAGAATCCCAAGAGGATTGAACACTGACCACAATACAAGTCCATGGTACTACTCGTACCCTGGCTTACACTCTTGGTAAGTCATTCGTACTCAGATCCAACTTAAGTTACCATGCCTAAGATGAACTAAAGTAACCAAACAACCTGTATCCACTAATATGACTCGTACCACCCAAGTCGTTCCCATTCCAGAAACCAAATCCAACCCACCAACAAATATTAGTCATCATATAACTAACCCATACTATGCGTATCCCAGTGTACAAGTTGTTTTCCCTTGTCATATCCTATCCAGAGTCCAAAAATCCAGGAAATTTTTGAAGGTCCAGAAACCCAGGGTGTTTCAGTCTTCTCCACTAGGAACATTCATCCCCGAATGATGGACAAGGTAGGGTAACCACAAGCACGATTCATTTACGTTATCAAATATCAATCGAACCTTTAACCAAGTTAGGAAACAAAGATGCATAGATATTAATCTTTCCCTTAACAAACTCAGAAAATAAGGATATTTTCAAGAACACATACCTTCCGTACGAATCCCAGGAGTAAAAAACAGATACGGATACTTGGACTTCATTCTTGGTTTTCAATCGACAAACCTGCTGATCCAGTATCTTAACCGAGACCTCTTCATGAGATAGAGAATTCAGGATACCCAAGCCCTCCAAGGGAATAATCGAAGAAGGATCACTGAGACACTTTCTCAACATGAAGACATGAAATACCAAATGAATGATGCTTAAACAAGAAGGCAACTCAAATTCATAAGCAATATTACCAACCCTCTGCAAAATTGCATAAGAACCAACAAACTAAGGACTGAGCTTCCCCTTCTTACCAAACCACATTATTTCTTTCATGGGCAATACCTTTAGAAATACCGTAACCCCAACCTTAAACTCCAAGTATCTACACCTTACATCCACATAGAACTTTTGGCTACTTTGTGCAGCCTTAAGCCTATCTCGGATCACCTTTACCTTTTTTATAGCCTGATAAACCAAATCCAAACCATACATATCCGCCTCACCAAGCTCAAACCAACTAATAGGAGACATATATCTTCTACCATACAACGCCTCAAAAGGGGCCATAAAAATTACTAGAATGGTAACTATTATTGTAAGCAAACTCTACCAAAGAAAGATGCTCAACCCAATTATCACGATAATCGATCAAACATACTCGAAACATATCTTTCAATGTTTGAATAGTTTTTTCCTCTTTCCCATCCATCTAAGGATAAAAAATAGTACTTAGACTCACCTTTGTACCCAATCCCTTCTACAAAGACCGCAAAAATAAGAAAAAAATTGTGTACCATGATCAGAGATAATCAAAATAGGTATCCTATACAGCTTCACAACCTCTAAAAGATACAAATTTGTATAATACTTCACCAAAAAGGTAGTCCTTACTGGTAAGAAGTAAGAAGACTTCATCATCATATCCACGATTACCCAAATTGAATTGAATTAGTTCCGCGACCGAGTAATAACAATAAAGAAATCCAAAGTGATCACCCCTATTTCTATTCGAGAAAATTAATTTCTTGATACAACTCTTCGAGCCTCATGTGCTCAACTTTAAATTGTTGACACACCATGAACTTAGCTACAAAATCAGCCACATCACTTTTCATACCATTCCACCAATATATTCCCTTGAGATCATGATACATCTTCGTAGAATCAGGATAAACAACATTGCGCGATTCATGCACATCAACCAATATCTTTTGTCGCAACCCATCGATATGAGAAACACATAACCTCCCTTGGTACCATAAAGTACCGTCACTACTGATATCAAATACTATTACCTTTTGCCCACTTCATCACTCTTGATCTTCATCAAGATAGGATCTAACAGTCGCTTATCCTTAATCTCTACATCGAGAGATGATCTAACAACTTCTTGTACCAATACACCACCATCCTCGGAGTCCAAGAGACGAACTCCTTGATTTACCAAGCGGTGAATATCATTCAATAATTTCTTTTTCCCTTCTCCACATGAGCCAAACTTCCTATGGACAACCTGCTAAGAGCATCAACAACAACATTAGCCTTACCTAGATGATAGTAATGTAATGCCCCGAGTCTATATCCTGGATGCTACACGGTGCTTATAACCCTAAAGAACCACAAGCTAACCTATGACTGGTACCTACTGTGAGCACTAAATAAAAATACTGTAATAATACAGAAGATGGACTAAAATGCCTTAAAGTTTAAAATACTCTAATCAAAACTGAATAAAATACTGAAATACTGAACAACTATCTGAAATTTTCTAGTCTGAAAAACCTCTAAGTATCTTAATATGGAGTTAATGGGATAAGTCTCCAACTAACTACGACTACTGAAATAATAAACTACTAAATGTACTGAGGTAATCTAACATCCTCAGAGTAAGAGGACTCACTACTCTAACTACGGCTGATAATTAGAACTGGCTATGTGCAGTCAGGAAACTGAGCGTTCAAACCTATGATATAAGACATCATAGCATAAGAAACAAGTATGCAATCAGTATGTGAGAAAGTACTGGTATGATAAATGAGGTAAGGCTGAATACATGGGTTTATATGCATGAACAATAACTAATTGAATGATATGCAAGAGTTGGACTAGCATACATAGAGGATCTGTAACTACTGAACATACTGTGCATACTGTAATTGAGTATACTAGAACTAAATTTGATAATTTATAACTGAATATATTGATAATCTGAATAACTGATGACTGAGTGACTGTATCTGACAGTCCTAATTCTATAGAATTAAACTGAGCTCTATTATAAAGACTGAGACTAAAACTAAAACTGTGGGAGTTCCCACTTAATCAACATGCCCCTGAGTAAACTGAGTAGGTTCCAACCTGTAACCCCAGTTGGAAGGGTGCCAGTACCGTGGCACAGGTAAAGACACTGCTACAGTCAATCCTATCTGACAGGTGACCCTGAACAGAAACTCAAACCTAATCTGATGGATGACCCAAGGGAGGTAGTTAATCCTTAATCTAACAAGTGACTCCTCATATCCTATGCTGGCTACGTAGTTCTTTAGTGTAAGACTACTAATAATGACTCTGTCTGCCTAACAGGAGAAGTCATTATCTCTACACTCGCTCGGTGCTAGTTCCTATTCCCAACTAAATGACACGACTGATTAGACTAGACTAGACTAGATTAGACAGAGTTAGCTAAGTTTGGTAACTAACTGAGTTCTGCTATTTGTGATACTACAAATCTTATTCTGTAATAACTAAGCCTCTAGGTAAACAACTAAATCATGGCATAAGTTTTGGAAACATGACTATGGATACATGTTCATAAATCACTTATTAAGACGTTTAAACAAACAATTGGGATACATTACTAGTACATGAATGGGGAGTACATGATATCAGGGTATAATGACACTATTTTATTCACTTAGGCATTTAGACAAACACTTGGGGAGCATGCTTAGGTCACATAATAGTAAACACAATACGGTGATCATAACTATATCAATCAACTTACACATCGTAGGGTTTATCATGAAGATCATGCAATTCAACACATATAATGATTAATTCCATGAAAACATGGAATTAAATTATGGAAAAAAACCAAACAATAACATGAAACATGAATTCAATTTAATTCAAATATAGAAAACGTGGAATCCAAAGTCTTATATTTTGAAAAGGGGATTCTTGGGATCCATGGAAGGTAAGGATCCATGAATGAACATCTAAAATATCTGGGAATCTTAATTCTTGAAGTTCTTGAATACTCTTGAAGGGATTCTTGAGATTACTCTTGAAACTTGGAGGCTAGGGTTTTCTATCTTTGAGAGAGAATGTCTTAAATTGGGGAAAAGTGAGTTAATAATGACCTAAATACATTTTTAGGGATTAAATCCTCTATTTGGGTGAATTAAATATATGGGAAAAGACTAATTTAACCTTGTGTGAAACTTTAATTTCTTATTAAAATTTCCAATTTGGGGACCTGGTACAACGCGACGCTATCGTGCTATGTCACTAGAAACTGACAGCTGGGAACTGGGTTGACGGCGTGATTCGAGGTAATCGTAGACCCTTACCAGATTTAGATAATTGGGAATTAGAGTCCCTCTGCGATGCAGTAAGATCGCAAAGTCATATTGGAAATTGACAATTGTCATTTGGACCTATGGCACGACGTGCTACTGACTGAAATGATTTTGTTTTATGACTAGAACTTAAAATATCCATAACTTCTTACCTGGTTATCTGATCTGGGAAAATTTATATCGTTGGTACGCTGACTAAATTTTCCACTAGATGGTGGGTCTAAACCTAGGAATTTCTTCTTAGAACGAAAATTCTACTTAGGGATTCTCATGTACTAAAGACTAAACTAAGCTAGGAATTGCAGGGTATTATAATATCTTCCCCTTGGGAATATTCATCATTGAATATGGCTAGTTAAGCTGAGAGAATACTGACAAAATAAGTTTACGTACTAAACTATACATGAACAACTGAAGTATCATTACTTGACTGGTCTAATAGACTGAACTTACATACTAAACATGCATATCTGATGCATGATTACATGGCTAAAACTAATTCATGAAATACATAATTGACATGAGAATGATATGCGATGGTAACTGATAACAAGTTTGTAACGACACTGAATATGGGACTGACTAGGTTTAAGGAAGACTGTGATAATGTATAAGACACCATCTAACTGAAGCATGACTGAATGACTTCGACACACTACTGAGGCCTAAGGAACATCTGACATAAACTAAACTTCATGAATCATTAAGAGTGTAACATGAGTCATGGGAACTGAGCATACTGGGTAACATGAATACGTGTGTCATGAACTGCATGAACTGAGTTTAGAATTTTTGAACTTATGGAACCTTATTCATACTACAGAGTGAACTGGAACTCCTTATACTAGGAACTGTAAGCATGCATGGTCTTATACCATGTACTATACTACCATCTCCCCCTTAGCTTAAAGTTATCGTTCTAAGTCTATTGGTCGCTAAATCAATAACCCTACTACTGTTTCAGGGTTTAACCTTAGAATGGACTGCTATGTAAGAAATTACAAAAGATAGAGAAGCTCATGGATCTAATAAGGCATAAGCATATAAGTGGGAGATTTCTAACTTAACAGTGATCACATCAGGAGGACTTTCCTGATCCTATCAGGACTGAAGTACATAAAATTTGTTTAGATGCTGATCGTGGGTGGCATAGAAAGGGAAGCCTAGCTAATTCGGGCAACTGGACTGAACTGGTGACCGATGAGACTAACCCTGATACCGCACATCCCTACCTCTCTGAGTATCTACTTGACACTTCTTGAGCCTATGGCCCAGTTTCCCATATCTATAACAAACATTACTGCCAGCCCTACACTCTTCCTGATGGTTTTTACCAAACTCTCTACAAAATAGAGTAGTACAACCATTGCTTACGCTATCCTGAGTCATCGGTACACTGGCTAAAGACAGAGATGGGACTGAGAACTTTGGATAAAACTAGGAACGGTTACCACCATCTAACTTGGACTGATTGTAATTAAAACTACCTATTCTAACTCTCTTATTTTCCCTATCTTTTTCTTAGCCTTCTCTTCAATCTGTTGAGCATGGACCATTAGTCTAGATATGCCCATCTCCTTAATTAACATTGTGGTTCTACATTCATTAACCACACTCTCTAACACCCCAGACAGAAACTTACTCATGCTAGACCTATTGTCCGCTACCACATGAGGAGCATATCTAGCTAATTGAGTAAACTTAAGGGAATACTTTTTCACGCTCATGTTGCCCTGACTGAGATGTATAAATTCTAACACTTTGGCCTCCCTCAACTCTAAGGGAAAGAATCTATCTAGAAAAGTAGTAGCAAACTCTTCCCACTCTATGGACCCTGCATCTGTGCCCCTATCTGTCTTCTACTATTTTAACTATGTATGAACCATATCTTGCAGCTGATAGGTGGCTAACTCAGAACTCTCACTAAAGGTCACTCCCATTTTATCTGTGACTTTCTGAACTTGATTGAGGAAATCCTACGGATCCTTTTTTGACTTAGATCCTGAGAATACAGGAGAATTCATTTGGGTAAAGTGCAAAATCCTAGAAGCAGTAGTATCGGGCACTAGGTTAGCCTGAATAGCAATTGGCCACTCATTTTGGACTGCTACAACCTCAGCTAGAGTAATGAATGAAACTCTAACTTTTGCATGAGAGATGTGCTCATTCAAGGGATCTGCCTGAACAGGCTGAGGAGCTGACTAATTCCTATTCCTTATTCCATTTGTCCTTTTGGGAGGCATGTTCTATAAACGAAAGGAAGATATGAGATAGACTGAGGGTAAATTGGAGATTATGCTCACTCGCACGACATGAATATTAAAAGAAGAAAATTTTTTCCCAAGAATGTATCGTAGCCTCTCGTCCATAAGTGTGGCAAGCTTCACACCCATGCGCAAGACTATACTTGACGTGGCTTTCAGACTCCCTAGGACTCTGTTGAACCTTAGGATATGATACTAAGTTTGTAACACCCTGAGTCTATACCCTGGATGCTACAGGTGCTTATGACCTCGAATAACCACAAGCTTACCAATGACTGGTACCTGTTGTGAGCTCTGAAAAAATACTGTAATAATATGGAAGATGGACTGAAATTCCATAAGGTTCAAAATACTATAATCAAAACTGAATAAAATACTGAAATACTAAACAACTATCTGAAATATTCAAGTCTAAAAAGCCTCTAACCGTCTGAATATGGAGTTGATGGGATAAGTCCCCAACTAAATCCGACTACTAAAACAATGAACTACTGAATATACTGAAGTAATTTAACATCCTCAGGGTATTAGGACTCACTACTATAATTGTTGCTGATAACTGGAACTAGCTATGTGCGATCAGGAACCTGAGCATCCAAACCTATGATATGAGATATCATAGCACAAGAAATGAGTATGCGATCAGTACGTGGGAATGTACTCGTATGCTAAATGAGGTAAGCCTAGATGCATGTGTTTATATACATGAATGTTAAACTAAATAACATGCAAGAGCTGGATTAATATACATGGAGGATCTGTAACTGCTGAACATACTGTGCATACTGTAACAGAGTATACTGGAACTGAATTTGATAACTAATAACTGAATATACTAATAATCTGAATTACTGATGACTGAGTGACTGTATCTGACAGTCCTGATTCTGTAAAATTGAACTAGCTCTATTCTGAAGTCTGAGACTGAAGTTTAAATTGTGGGAGTTCTCACTTAATCGATACTTCCCTGAGTAAAATGAGTGTAGTCCAACTTGAAATCCCAGTTGGAAGGGTGCTAGTATCGTTCGACGAGTAAAAACACTGTTGTGGTCAAGCTTGTCTGACGGGTGACCCTAAACTGAAAGTTAAGCCTAATCTGATGGGTGACCCCAGGGAGGTAGCCAAGCCTTAATTTGATGGGTGACTGCTCACATCCTACACTGGTTGAGTAGTTCTATAGAGTGAGACTTCTACTAATGACTATTCCTACCTAACGGGAGAAGTCATCACCTCTACAATCGCTCAGTGCTAGTTCCTACTCCCAACTGAATGACACTAACTGATTAGACTGAGTTAGCTGAGTTTAGTAATTGACTAAGTTATGCTATTCGTGATAGTACGGAGCTTATTCTATAATTACTAAGCCTCTAGGTAAACAGCTAGATTGTCAGGTATTAAGTACCCCCAGGACATGGTAACATTAAAAGTAAATCATGACACAAGTTTTGGAAACATGACTATGGCTACATGTTCATAAATCACTCATTAAGACGTTTAAACAAACACTTGGGATGCATTAACTTGTACATGGATGGGAAGTACATGCTATCGTGGTATAATGACACTATTTCATTCAATTAGGCATTTAGACAAACACTTCGGGAGCATGCTTAGGTCACATAATAGTAAACACAACATGGTGATCATAACTACATCAATCAACTTGTACATCGTGAGGTTTATCATGAAAATCATTAAATTCAACACAGATAATGATTAATTCCATGAAAACTTGGAATTAAATCATGGACGAAAACCCACCAATAACATAAAACATGAATTCAATTCAATTCAAACATAGAATGCATTGAATCCAAAGTCTTATATTTTGAAAAGGGGATTCCTGGGCTCCATGAAAGGTAAGGATCCATGAATGAACATCTAACATACCTGGGAATCTTAATTCTTAAATTTCTTGAAGACTCTTAGAGGGATTCTTGAGATTGCTCTTAAAACTTGGAGGTTAGGGGTTTCTATCTTTGAGAGAGAATGTATTAAATTGGTTAAAAGTGAGTTAATAATGACCTAAATATGTTTTTAGGGATTAAATCCCACATCTGGAAGGATTAAATACATGGGAAAAGACTATTTTAACCTTGGGAGAAACTATAATTTTTCATTAAAATTTCTGATTTAGGGCCCTAGTACGATGCGGCGCTATCTCACCATGTCACTGGAAACTGACAGCTGGAAACTGGGCTGATGGCGCAACGTTTCATAATCGCGGACCCTTACTGGATTTGGATAATTTGGAATTGGAGGCCCTCCGTGACATGGTGAGATCGTAGAGTCACACTGGAAATTGAAAATTGTCATTTGGACCTATGGCGCGAGGCACTACTGACTGAAATGATGGTGGTTTACAGCTGGAACTTAAAATAGCCATAAATTCTTACCCGGTTATCGGATCTGGGCAACTTTTATATCGTTGGAAAGATGATTGAATTTCCTACATGATGGTGGGTCTAAATCTAAGAAATTCCCCTTAGAACAAAAATTCTACTTAGGGATTACCGTGTACTAAAGACTAAATTGAGTTGGGAAATTGCAGGGTATTACAAGTAAAGACTCATATCATAGTCCTTGAGAAGCTTCACCCATCTTCTCTTCCTGAGATTTTTCTTCTTCTGAGTGAACATATGTTGTAGACTCTTATGATCAGAAAAAATATCTATGTGCACTCCATACAAATAATGCAGCCATATTTTCAAAGTAAAAACCACCGCCAATAGCTCCAAATCATGAGTAGGATAATTCCTCTCATGCACCTTCAACTCCCTGGAAGCATAGGCACTCACCTCCCTATGCAGCATTAAAAAAAAACCAAGTCCCACCCTAGATACATCACATAAACCCCAAACCCCTCATTACCTTTAGGCAATGTAGAAACCGGAGCCGAAGTTAGTTTATCCTTAAGCTTCTTAAATCTCCCTTCACATGATTCAAACTAAGAAAACTTTACCTTCTTCTAAGTTAACTTAGTCAAAGGATACGTTATCGAAGAAAAGATTTTTAGAAACCGCCTATAATACCCAGCCAAACCCAAGAAGCTCCAAATATCAGTTGGAGTCATGGGTCTAGTCCACCTTTTAACCAAAACCACCTTTTGAGAATCCGCCCTGATCCCCTCACAAGAAATATTATAACCCTAGAAAGTTACAATATTTAACCAAAACTCACACTTGGAGAACTTGGCATACAACTGTTGTTCCTTCAAGGTCTGCAACACCACATAGAGGTAATTGGCACGATCCACCTCACTTTTAGAATACACATAGATGTCATCAATGAACATAATGACAAAAAGATCCAAGAACTACCTAAAAACCCTGTTCATTTAATCCATAAATATCCCTGAGGCATTAGTCAAGCCAAATGACATAACCAAGAATTCAAAGTGCCTATACCGAGTATGAAAAGCCATCTTAGGGATATCCTCCTCTCTAATCTTAATCTAATGATACCCAGATCGAAGGCCTATCTTGGAAAAGAACTTTGCATCTTGCAACTGATCAAACAAGTCATTTATCCTTGAAAGAGAATACTTGTTCTTAACTGTTACCTTATTCAACTGTGATAGTTAATACACATTCGAACGGAACCATCCTTCTTGCACACTAACAACATCGGTGCCCCCCATAGGGATACACTAGGACGAATAAACCCCTTATCCAGAAGATCCTTAAGTTGCTCCTTGAGTTCCCTTAAATCAGCTGGAGCCATTCTATAAGGTGGAACAGATATTGGACGAGTATCTAAAACCAAATCAAGACCAAACTCAATTTCCTCATCCAGAGGATCACCGGGAAGATCATCTAGAAAAACTTTAGGAAACTCATTTACCACTAGAACTGAGTGAAAAGAAGGACCCTCCGAGTTAGAATCTTTATCTCAGACCAAGTGATAAAGAAACCCTCTAGAGATTAATCTCTGAGCTCTAAGATAAGAAATAAACCCCCCCCCCCAGGAGCTAGGGAACCACCCTTCCACTCTATAATCAGTTCACCAGGGAACCTAAAGACAACCTTATGAGTCTGATAATCTTAGGATGCATAACAAGAATGTAACCAATCCATCCCCAGAATAACATCAAAATCTACCATATCTAACTCAAACAGATCTACCAAGGTATTCTTGACACCAATAAATACCACACACTCCCTATAGACTCTTTTAGCAATAACCAAGTCATCTATCGGGTTAGAAATATAAAAAGGATTCGAAACAACCACAGGATCAAAACTAAAAACATACATCCACATATGGGACCCCAAATCAAGAAGACAATACACACCATGAGAAAAAAGTTATAACATACCAGTAACGACATCAGTTGATGCCTCAGATTCCTACCAAGATATAATAGCATACAACCTATTCCATCCAATGCTGGTACCAGAAATAAGAGTAGGCATAAAAGCATCACCACTAGGTACAGAAGAAGAAGATGATGCAATTAGAGCATTGACCGCTCCTGAAGTACCCTTACCAACTAGATAGTTTCTGAGCATATGGAATACCTAACCATATTTAAAAAATCTATCCCTTCTTTCATCACAAAATCCCCAATGAAAATGACCATAGAATTGGCAAGGAGGACACAAAGAAGCCAATTGTGCCCTAATCGCCTGAGATTGGGCACCTTGAGACCAAAAATTATCACCACTTTGCTGACGCCTGTCACTTTATTACTTCGGGTAAGGAGCGTTAGCAGTAGCAAAGGAACCAGAACTCCCCCACTTCTTCTTTAACTATTTGCCGCTATCTCGACTACCCTATTATTGAGCGCTGCCCTACTTAGAGAATCTGCTCCTCTTACCCTGTCTTTCCCCAAATTCTGCCTATTTCCTCTTTTCATTCTCCACCTACAATATATAGACAACCAACCTCAAAATATCCATATCCTTAATCAAAAAACAATCTTGCTTTCAAGGATCAAATCTCAAGACATCCCAAAAGTAAACTTCCTCATATTCTCCCTCATATCAGCCACTAAATTTGGACCATACCTTGAAAACTGATCAAATTTTAGGGCATATTTCTTGACAGACATTCTTCCCTACTTAACATTCATAAACTACTCTATCTTCGCTTCCCTCAGCTTTTGAGAAAAAAAGTGATCTAGAAAAGTATTAAAAATTATCCCATAAAGACAACTCCTCAACATCACCCCTATCCCTATCCCACTTCTCGTACCATTAGTACATTATATCTTTAAGGTAATAAGCTGTGAAATTCACCCCTTCCACATTAGTGGATTGCATCACTCTAAATATCTTCTCCATTTTATCCAAGAAACCCTTAGGATTCTCCTCCATCTTCACACCAGTAAAAGTAGTAGGATCCATCTTTATGAGTTAGCCTACCCTTGTTGCCTCAGTAGATAGAATACCAGATGCATCCCGGTCAGCCTAAGCAGGATCAATTGAGCAATAGTATTAATCTACTGATGAAATTCTGCATTAGTCACCTCACCTTAAGGAGGACTAGTAGCAACCATAGAAACTCCAGGATAATCAGGGATAGGACCCTGTGATCGAGTGTGATCTTCAGATGTAGAGCGTACTCTATCAACATCATCCCCAGATGGGACAGAAGGATTTCCTTGTGTTTCAGATCAACGAGGCATGATATGAAAAATGAACAAACAAGGATTAGAGGAAATTCCAAGACTTAGATTGTAATACCTCATAAAATCCTAGCTTAATTTAGCTCTCAATTGTATGTTAAGGTGTCCAAGACTTGGAATTTTCACTAAATTTTGAGAACTAAGCCATTTTCAAGACCCCTAAATTTTGATGATTTTATTTTTAATCTTCCCAACCTCGAGACGTTAATTTTTGAGTTGATTCATGATCGAGGTTGTTCAAACTATGTCTCGGGTGAGTTTTGAAATTTTCAAATGAGCGTAGAGGCGTGTTTGTAATACCAAAATAGTATTACCACCAAGATAAGTGGGCACTATTCCCTCCAGTCTATCGGGTTAAAATAGGAGCCACCCCCTCAGTCCACCGCTCTAAGACAAACACCGCCCGACCTTGTTCGCCACTACAAGTCTTGCATTGCCTCCTCCTTATTTTGTACAGCTTTGTTCTTAATATTCTAAGAGTATTTGGGTTAATTTCCTTCACCTAATTCATTTATAACACGAATTTGGGACTCCTAAGGTGAATTATTTGCCCTTTTACTCATAAATTCTCTCAAGAAATCCTTTTTCTTCCCAAAACAAACCCTAACTCTTTTATAAGAATCAAGGAACTAAAGCTTCAAGTTCAAGAAATTCTAAAAGAATCTTTAAGAATTCATCTAGTGAGGTATGTGGGATGTTTATCCATGGGTCCCTTTCACCCATGGAGCCCAAAATGCTCTTTTGGTTTAATTTATGAGTTTATACCTATTCTTTATGAAATAAATACATGAGTCTCTTGTTAACTCAATTTCACATTATGGCTACAAGTGTTTTCAAGTAAAATGAGTCATATCATGCTTCAAGTATAGAAATTCCCATGTCATGATCCGTTGATTTCAGGATTAACCCTCAAGTTATGAATTTAGCCATGTAATCATGTTGTTTTCCTCATATTTAAGGCATTCCCATGTCCAAGTTTCTGATTATTACATGTTTGATAAAATTCCCATGTTTTGGTTCTTTGAACTATGATTTCATGCTACAGTATTTTAAGTTTGATATTGTATTCTATAATCATTCAGTGCTGATGGGTTATGAACACCCGATACCTAGTTTTTTACACAATTTAAGTGTCTCAAAAATAGTTTCAGTTGAACTATGAGCATTATCATTCAGTCAGTTATTATGATCAAACCACGATGAGCAATGTCTGTTATATGTTTACTAGTATCTAATTCAACTCAATTCAGTACCAGTGTCAGTTCAGTTGGGAGTAGAATTTACCACCGAGTGAACCTAGGGATGAGGGGCTCTAGTTAGGAATAGGTCCTTAGTAGCTATCCCTAAGTTCCAGAACTATGTAGCCAACATAGGATTATAAGATGTCACCCACCACTTTAGGATTGACACTCTCTTAGGGGTCACCTTCTAGTTTAGGACTGACTTCCTAGTCCTTTGGGATATCAGATTAGTAAATCCACACAGCCAGTATTAGTACTCAAGGCACAGTACTGACACCCTTCCAGCTAGGGTTATAAGTTGGACCTCGATTAGCTCAGATTGGGGCATGTTAGATAGATTATACCTCTCACAGTCTTAGTACAGTATTTAGTATATTTTAGTTTAGGTTTCCTTAACCAAGTTTATAAAACCTCAGTTATTCAGTTATACAGATTTCAGTTATTCAGTTTACAAATTATTTTAGAAACATAGTTATACTTGGTCTTGCATTTATAAATGTTATATGATCATGCATTTATGTTCAGTTATCCCTATTCATTTTAGCCAGTCCTCATCTTATATACCAGTATATTCAAATTACTGACCGCACACTTTTCTTTGTGCTATGTTATCTTATAACATAGGTTTGGACACTCAGTTTCACGACCACTCTTAGACAGCTCAGGGATATTTAGCAGTAGTAGTGGTGAGTCCTCATCCATCGAGGAAATGATTTGTTTATTTTGATTGCTCCAATACTTTCTTATGTTTAGTTAGTCAGAGTTAGTTGGGGTTCTGTCCCATCAACTCCTTAGATAGTTTTAGAGTCTTTCAGATAATTCCGATAATCAGCTACACAGTCAGTTAGTTACTTTCAGTTTTTATCAGTAGTTTTAGACATTTCAGTATTTTGTATTTTAATATTCTAGATTTATATTATCTTATCAGAGTATCTTCCACATATGTTGTTTTATTACTATTTTATTCAGTGCTCTCAGTAGGTACCATCTCATGGGTTAGCTTGTGGTCACTTGTGACCGTGAGCACCATTGTCGCAACTAGGGGGTAGCCTCTGGTCATGACATAGACTCCAAGATTGAAAACTGAATACCAAGAAAGGGAAACATTTCTAAATTCCTTGTAGTCTGTCTCTTATAAGTGTGGAGTGCTATACACCCCTAAACCTGACTCTACTAGAAATGGCTTTGTGGAGTCCCAATCGACTATAACCTAAATCTCTAAAACCAACTTGACTCGATCCAACCGGGGACCTTGTCATAATAGACATCCCAACTCCAACCAGGATCGATGACCACCCTGTTACCCAACCCAACCTCTAGATGCCTGCCCTGTGTTGGCTAAATTTCGAGCATATAAAAAGATAGCATAACTATCCAAATTATAGAGTCTGGGATAGGTCTATTACTAAGACCAACCCAATCGAGCCCAACTATCTGAACCCAACCAATAGCCAAACCAACCAAACAATAACCAAATAAGTTCCATAATAATTAAATATAATCCCAAAATAAAAGAGGATGGAACAACCAACAATACAGTCAACCGGTATCAGCCCCAATACTAATGTCAATACTAAGGCTGACACCCTTACCGATCCTGCCTATTGCGACCCATAGTAGTTGTAAGACCCCACAAAATTCTTAGCTTAATTAATTCCTTTAAGCTTGTTAAGGGGTCCCAAACTTAGAAAATTTTAGCTAAGTGTTCTCATTCAGAGTCATTTTAGCCTTCGTAAGTTGGCTATCTTAATTCACGACCTTCCTGACCTTAGTTTGTTGATCTTCAAATTTATTCATGATCAGGTTCACTTGTGGGTCATCTCAGGTGAATTTAGGATTTTTTTGGACAAGTTTAAGGGTGAGTTTGGATGCCTTAAATAGTGAGGGATCGCAATAGCCCTGTGTCGCGAGGGTCAGTCAACCCAAGTAAGGGTCGTGCCGTGATGTCTGCTTGACCCGAGCAAGGTTTGCATTGCGATTGATACTTGACCTAAGGAAGGGTCGCAACGCGAAGAAAACCCTGTTCAACATCATTTTAATATGGGTTGTGGGGGAAAATTGGTCATTTTCCCCACCCTTATTCAGCCTTAACATGAAATTAATTAGCCTATAGGGAAAAATCTTATTCTTTACTCATAAACTCTCTTAAGAGAGATCCCTAGCCTCATCAAGTTCAAGAATTCAAGTCTCAAGAACTCACTTCAATCTCCTCAAAATTAGTAATCAAGGTATGTGAAGTGTTCATCCAAGGGTCCCTTCCACCTTTGAAGTCCAGGAAACTATTTTTAAACTTCAAGTTTATGAATTTCATGAATTCCATGTTAGGTTTGATTATATTCATGTTTATAATGATTAATTGGGATTATAATCTATGTTTTATGATATGTTTTATGTGAGTTTAATTGATATATATATGTAATATTATGTGGATCCATATAAAACCATTGAAATTGCCAATGGGGATTTGAATTATGATGTCTACATATTGTTTAGTGTTATGTGTATATGTATGCTCACCAAGTTCTTGATGAATTACTCATGTGAACTAATAAGGGAAATAGATCATGTTATTTTAGCTTATGTGCAAGTTGTATCATGCAAATGTTTGATAAAATCTTTCCATGAATGAGTTGTGAACAAGTGCACATGATTATGCTTTTCAAGCTTATGTTATGATTAACCTTTGATGCTATCGAGTCCTGGGGGTATTCAATACCTAAAAACTTAGCTGTTTACCTAGAGGTTCAGTCAGTTACAAAACTCAGGAAAATCTCAGTAGTATTCATAAGTCAGTCATAGTATTCAGTTAAGAACTCAGCAGTACTCAGTCAGTCAACAGAATTTAGTAGTATTCTGTCAGTCCACAAAACTTGGTAAACTCAGTTCAGTTCAGTAAAATAGTACAATCAGTAACAGTTCAGTCAATCCTTGTATAGTCTAGGAATCAGTTCAGTGTCTATTCAGTTGGGAGTAGGATTCAGCACTGAGAAAACCTAGGGATGTGGGTGCACCCATTAGATAGTACTGGGTCCCTAGAAGCAATCCCTAAGTTCCATAACTACGTAGCCAATATAGTTTTTAAGATGTCACCCATTAGATAGGACTGACATACTCAAGGATCACCCACTAGATTAGGAATGATCTCAGGGGTCACCCGTTAGTTAAGACTGACTCCACAGCAGCTGTCTTTACCCGTGGCACGGTATTGACACCCTTTAAATTAGGGTTATAGATTGGACCCCAACTCAGTCATGTTAATTAGGGCGTGTCAGTACCAACAGTTTCAGTCTCAGTGTCAGATTTAGTCTTAGTATAAAACTTAGTTCATTTCTACAGATTCAGGACTGTTAGATATAGTCACTTAGCTAAGTACAGAACTCAGTATCGTTCCACAGATTTAGGATTGTTAGATACAATAATTCAGTAATTAGTAATACAGTATCAGTAAACTTAAATATCAGTTAATCAGTATTCAGACTCATTATCCAGTGCTATCATGATTTCAGATATAATTTTTCGTATTCATGGATGTACTCTTATTCAGTCATACTCATGTTATTCAGTTAGTATTATTCATGCATATGAACTCATGAATTTCAGCCTACCTCACTGAGCATACCAGTACATTCAAAGTACTGACGTATGCCTTTTTTTGTGCTATGATGTCTTATATTATAGGTTCAGACGCACGGGCTCCAGAGCATCTTTAGCAAATTCAGATTCTCAATAGACGGTGTAGTGGTGAGTCCTTATAGCTCGAGGACATCATTATTTTTTCAGCATTTTAGTTCATTTTTAGTAGTCGGATTTAGTTAGGGACTTGGCCCATCAACTCCTTAGTTTAGACAGTTTAGAGGCTTTTTAGACTAGAATATTTTCAGGTAGATATTTTAGTTTTAGTATTGTTATACCGTATTAAATTTATTTTTGAATCTGAACCTTATGGCAGTTTTCCCTATTTATCTTAGTTATATTTTTGTTACAATATTACTATAATTTAGTGCTCATAGCAGGTACCAGTCAAGGGTTAGATTGTGGTTCTTAGGGACTATAAGCACCGTGTAGCATCCGGGGTACTGACTCGGGGCATTACAATAGTTCCACAAAAGCATCTAACCAAAAGAATACCAAAATCCGATTGGGACATGCCCTAACCATAGACAAAACTAATATCCATAAATGATCCAAAGTATGAAATAACATCCATGAAATAGATCCTTCTGAAAAGATGGAAGCTCACTACTTCAATCCATTAACTGATCCTGAATGTTCGATAACTAAGCAGGAGGGGTATAATGGCCGGTTCCTATATTGAGTGGGGATACAATCGCCTAAAGATGGGTTAGCGGGTGAATGGTAGCATGAACATTGGATAAGGATAAAATAATGCCATTTAAAAAAACCAAATAAACCATCCATATGTATACAAACCAAACATACATACATAAATATACATATATATAACTATGTTGGGAAAGGGAACCGGGTGTAGCATACATTTGAGATCATTAACCTCGGCATGTGTAGCTGAACTGTCCTTAACCACCCACGGGCTATATGGGTCTAGCCTAACCCCCTAAACGAGCCCTGATATATATAGCCCTATTAACTGGAGATACCATAAGAGTAAGGGATTCCCAAGTACCCTTACCTCCATGATACATATGTACAATGTACTTAGAGGATTCCTGCGTACCTCATAGTAGCATAAAAGGTCGCCATGCCCTACCCCTCATGTCGGCAAACATAAGTTTCTAGTGTTTGTTCATTGAACTCCCACCTTCATGGTTAGCTATCAGACCCTGCCATTATTGCCCAATTAAAGCCATTTCCAACCAACCAAATCATTATTATTAACTGAGGCTAGACATAGTGGTATCATCATACCGACTATAACTTACAAGTATTGTTCTTAGCCAAACCTTTTTGATATCAAGGGATTCCTATGTACCCATAGATCACATTATCCAATTAACTTTGGGGAGTCCCATGTACCCCACAAGTGTTCCATTATTTTGATTACTTAGGGGATGCCATTGTACCCCACAATTATGATTGTTAAACCAAAACCATTCCATTTTGACCATTCCAAACCATTTAACCATTTAGGGTTCCATTACCAAGTCTAAACCTTGCATAAGTTCCATTAAAATCCAGCAACATAGTGAAAACATTCTCATATGCATTTTATCAAACATATTGGGGGCATAGTATTTCCAAAACCAAAGCCAACGACCAAATAACCATTCCCATGCAACCAACTATCCAAAACCACCATTAAAGAATATAAAAACATAATTAAAACATGGGAAAACTATAACTAAGTATTTACGACCAAACCCCCAAATTATATTTGAAAACCCAAAACCATACAATAATTAAACCATAAAAATATTGTATAAAACCATCCCTTTAGTTGGAACTAACAATGAGGGAAGAGAACATACCTTAAACCAAGAATATGATAGAGAGAAATCACTAACACAAGACCCAAATTAATCCTTAATATGAAACCCTAGACTTCCATTACCCAAAAGCCTTAGAGAGAATTATAGAGTGTTTAAGAGAAGTTTCTAAGTGTTAATAAATAGAATAATAGGGTAGATAAACTTCCGATAGGAACATAAGTCATGGGGCCTTATTAGGTTAAGTGGATAAATTTCTAGATTTCCCTCACTTAAACTCCCAAAAATCTTGTCAGGTGGGTACGATTATCCATACCAATTGTACCTTCCAATACGAATGGTACCAAACACTCGTACCTAAGGCTATCTCTCTTGGACCCAATACTGGCCAAGATAAGACTCACCCCGAACAATGTCGTATCCAAGTATATGACTAGTACCCATGATTCATACCCCTGGCAGAATAAAATACCAAGAAGATTGAATACTGACAACCATACGAGTCCATGGTACTACTCATACCCTGGCTTACGGCTCTTGGTGAGCCATTCGTACTTATATCCAACTTAAGTTACCAAGCCTAAGATTAAATAAAGTAGCCAAACAATCCATATCCACCAATACAACTCATATGACCCAAGTTGTACCCATTCTAGAAACCAAATCCAACCCACCAACCAATACTGGTCAGCATACGACTAACTCATACCCTTCGTATTCCAATGTATGAGTCGTTTCCCCTAGTTGTATCATGTCCAGAGACCAAAAACCCAGGAAATTTTCTAAGGGCCATAAACCTAGGGTGTTTAAATGCCTACTTTATAGATGACCTTTAAGGGTTTCTCTACCATCTCAACCTATTGAATCTAAAGCGGTAGAAGCTAGTTGTTGGGTCATCTAGCCTATATACAAGAAATTAGTGTAATTTATTATTTTATGTCCCATCCCACAATAATTAAAGCATTTGGGACTCAAATTAAGAATTTAAATTGAAAAAAAGGTGTGTAATTGTCGACTTGAAATGCTGATAACTAATGCCAGATAGGGCCCTTCTTGATGCCAACTTAGATGAATGGTAGGGCTTAGAAAAACAAAGATCCTTTAAGAAAATAACATTAATTTGGCCCAAGGTCTGAGATTTCATGTCTTATGCTTTCACCTCACCCTATTTCTCACGTTCTTTAGACTTCTTCACAAATTCAACCACATTTTTAAAAGACATACCATACAAATGATTACAAATAAGATAGTTAACTGAATCTCTGAGTTTAGGCCCTTCAAAATACCTAATATGTACTATGTTGAGTTGATCAACTATAGGTCATAATGATATAGGGCATGAAACTTGGCTTCATAGGTCCCAGATATGTTACCCTTCTCTAACATTAGAAATTCATCCTTCTTCTCGTTATGATAAGTGCGGAGAATATATTTATCAAGGAATAGACTCAGAAACTAAGACTATGCAAGTGGATATAATAAAACTCCACACATTAAAATGACCTCCACATTGCTTGGCTTTATTTTATAGCTAAAAAGAAACAAACTCCACATCATACCTTGCAACAATACTTATCTTATGAAGATATTTGTGATAATCTATTAGGAACTCATTTGCTTCACTAGACTCTGTACCTTGGAATACCAAGGATTTCATCTTTATGAACTTGCATAATAGTCCATGCTCATCATCAATCATTCCCAATCCAAGTACTTGTTAGCCTACATCTATTCTTAGTGCTACTACAATGACATATTGCAATGCTGTGGGAAGGATGGCCAGATTAGTTTTAATGTATCCAACGTCAACCTAGCTACCTAAGAATCTTAACACCTGTTGAATCACCTCTAAAGACAAAGGCACCTAAGCTGCACCATTTGTTCTTGGCACCATATTCTATGAAGCTATCATCTCTTCTTCTTCAACCTCTTCTTCTTCATCCTACGCATAGCCAGGGGCATCTTATGATAGGTAAGGGGACAGTGATATATTCCTTACCAATATCCTAGCTTCCTACGCTCTACCTTAATGGGTGCTGCTCTCCATCCTCCTTCTCTCTTTCTACCTCTAGCTTGAGGCCTACCTCGAACTGCGGCCTCTGTAGCAGAAGTAGTTGCTTATATAAGTGGTTCTACAAGTATTGTTATTGTTGTTCTGGTGGAGCTAACCAACAAGAGGGAAATATATATACTAATTAGGATCACCAGATACCAATTGAAATAAAGTTATAGCATGAAAGAAGGAAAACAAAGAGATGATGCCTAAAGACCTATAACATCTCAAAGAAAAGTACAGATGTTTCTGTACTATTTTATAGGACTTTACTAGAACTGTTATTGTATACAAATCCAGTGCTCTGATACCATCTCGACACGATCTAAGTGGTCATGATTGACACCCACCTATCATAGGGTGGGAGAACCATCCTAATCTTACCTTTTCACACACTTAGTTGTTGCTCTCTCATACAATTTTCCATGTATTAAATTATTTCAAAAGGATTTTTTTAAATAACATCCTAGTCAATAATTCCATCATACATAAAAATGAATAGCATGTAGAAATATTTATTTGTTACAATTCCCGGGATCTAAAGTCACCGTACAATAACATCTCAAAAGAACAATTGAGTCTAAAACTAATAAGAATGTACAAAAACATAACAATAGAGGAAAGTATCTTAGTCCCATATCAAAGAACATAACATCATGAAAGATCTAAATGTGTCCTCAAACATAATGCTATCCTTGAAATTAGGATTGAATCATTATCTAGAGTCGAGGTTGTGTATCACCATTGGAATATGTTTTGCACTTAACAAAAAGAAGAGTACAGGTAGCATTAGTTCTTCAACAAGTACTGGTAAGCATCATAGGTCGACTAACTTAATAATGTACAAGTAAGAAAGTCAAATAAGTATAAAAGTGATCATAGTAAGATTGATAATTGATGATACCAATCAAACAACATATTATAAATCATCATATAATTACACTCACAAGTTTAGTTTACAAGCTTTCATACTTGATCATTATCATCAATCATTCGTCATCATATATATTCATGAAATGACACTCAATTCATATGAATGGGTGCATGTATGCAAGATATGCACATCATATCTTACCATTCTTATCCTCCTACTTATGTCATAATGTGTTGGCATGGTACCCGATCTATTATTATGTCATATCATATTATACTGACATGTTAATAGATCTATTATCATAACATATCAAATTGTACTATGTGTGGTATCTGATCTATTATCATAACATATCATATTGTATAGGTGTGGTACACAATCCATTACCTTATCACCTCATCACAATGAAAAGAAAATGAAGTAGTTATCAAAATACAAATTATATTAGAAGTCAATCATAGATGTTCAAATCATAAACAAGCACAAAGCCAAGAAATTTTAAGTTCTTCACAAAACCATAACCTTCCTCAACTCATTTTCTCAAATTCACCTTTTTCTATTTATTATCGTTCAACACGTTCTTGATCTATACAATCACAAAATATACATATATTTTAATAATTCATCCTTTTTTAACAGTTAGGGATCAAAATCACTAATTTTAAAAATAATTACTCAATGTCAGCATCTTATGATTTTTTATCATTTTCACTTAATGAACACTACTCGAATTAGCATATTTTGTCATAATTCTAGTCTCATTTTTGTTTTCTAACACCCTAGGATTATTATATGCTAAATTTATGCACATTCCTACCACTTTTCATCCGTTTCCCATGAACTAGGGATAACCTCCCCCCCAAAACCCATCGGTAATTCATTTTCTAGTGATTCTAAAATTAACAAAGTAAATTTAAGTTTAGAACATACTTACTAACATCTAAGGATGAAAATCTTTAAATTCTTGCTGAAAATTTTCTCTCTCCGGTGCCCTATTGTATTTTCTAAAAAGTGAAGGATAAAATTATTTTTTAAGTTTTAAAATTGACATTTTTACTATGTGTTACTATTGCAGGGGATAATTACCTCTGTAGCGGTATTTCCTCAATGGTTAAATTTTCACTAGAGTGGTTTGTGTACATTTTACTGGAAGCCGCACGGTTTCCCTGATGCTGCTGCAGAACTGCTATAATGGTTATTTATTTATTTCCAATGGTCTGAGGCAGAAACTCAAGACCCCTCCTTAGTTTTGGACATAGTTGAGTTACTCCTTTGTGAGTTTAGGGTAATTCTCTTTATCACTTCATGAAGCCTTCTTGGGTTCTTGATAAGAATTCCATTATATGAGTTCATTCTCTCCCCCCATGGTTAATTTAGTAATTAGATGCATATTTAATTGTTAAATTAACCTTTATTTTTTCTAATTTCTATTCTCCCCAATCTAATTATTACTTGAGAATCTTTTGGTTTCACTTTTATTTTATTTATTTTATTCATCTTTGGTGTATCATTTACATCAATTGATATCAGAGCAAGGCTACATAATTGTAGGATGTAATTCTTAATACTTAACTAGTATTTATTCAAACTAAATAATAATAATAATAATAATAATAGTAATAATAATAAATAAATAAATTCAAAGAAACTTGATATTAATTTAAGGGTTGTTTGATATTTTTCTTGAGATACATATTATTGTTTCTTAGTTGAAAATAAAAGAATACACAACTTCAAAAAATTAGAAGTCATTGTTGAGATTAGAAGCTTTGAAGAATCTTGAAAACGAGTTTTGTTGATTTAGTGTTTGTTTGAAGAAATTATTGATTCGAAGTTGTTTATAGAATTTTGCGGAGCTTGTATCTCAAATTTGAGACCATTTGATAGAGTATTGAAGAAAAGTAGTTAAAAAAATTGAGCTTCTTGGAGAAGAAGTTGTATTTTGAAAATTTCAAAAATAGCCAAAATCTTCCCCCATTAAATATATAACCTTTCTACTTGTTTTTCCTTCTTTTCTTTTTAACTCTTGTGAGTTTACTTTGAGTATTAGTTCACACTTAATGTTAGGCTAGTTTTGTCCATTTAATTTGTTCGTGCTAATATATTTTACATTTTATTATTTTTCTTTTATTTTGTTGTATGTTTATCATTTTCTCGTCCTTAATTTTTTAATTGTCCTTTTTTTATTTACATAAACTCTACTCCAAATCAATAAATGATTTTTTACTTTTAGTTGACTGAGTTGTTGATTCTTGAAGAGATTTTAAAAAATTACCTTCAGAGAAAAAGGCAAGAGTTGGTGAGATATTAATTGGGTCTAAAAGCCTTAAGCATGAGTATATACACGAGTGTTGAAAGAAACACCATACGGGAGTGAATTTCTAAGGTACTTTGACTTGGTTGCTACTTTCTTTTGGTTGCAAGCATGTCTTAGTATCTATAGATAATTCTTATGATGATGATTTTGAAGATTATGCCCATGAGGATAATGAGAGTTACTTTATAGAAGATTATGGTGAAAATGAAGATTATAGATCCTACAGTGAAAAATGTAAGTATGCAGATTCCTATGCTTTCAATAATTACTTTGAAAATGATGATGCTTAAAGGTATGTCTTCTCCACATACTCTTCTTGTTATGCATATAATAGTGAAGAAAATCACTATGCGCTTGATGAAGATAGTGAGGAAACTCTTGGTGAATATTCTTTTTCATCTTCTCACTATGATTCTAATTCTAAATATGAGAATGGTAGTTTTTCTTTTGTTTATTTTTTTGGGGGAGGAGGTAGTTGATATTTCACAAAAAAATTAAGGCAAATATGAATAAATATGTTTTTTTTTATAAAAATTTTGTGCATAGGTCTAGTAATGACTTGAATTCTTTGATAAATGGAGATCATGAACGACATGAGTGTGATGTGTTGGTTTTGAAATTGAGAGGGCATCATGTCAAAGCTTTTAGTTTAAAACCATAAGACGATAAATCAAACGATAAAAAAATAATACTAAAAAGCATTAAATTATTATATATTTTGGCCAATTTGCCAACATATTATAAAACTTAATATCAAAAAATATTAAACCTATTGGGAAAAATCTCCCCCTAGACAAAGACACTTTAATGACTACATTGTGGATGTTGTTCTGGTGTGGTATGAGAGGGGGGTCTTCTATTTATAGAGTACCAAAATCTTTCCTCCAAGAAAGAGGTTAGGCAAATATAAAAAAGTTTTATATTTTTTACTTTTAGAAAAAGTAAAAGTAATTATGGTATTAATTTTATTTTCCTTCTAAGAAAAATAAAACTTAAATTTGGTAAAAAAATTAGGGCAAAAACCCTAACAAATCTCCCCTTTTTGACTTGATTTTCTACAAAATATTCTTGATCCTCCTTCGTCTAGTGCATAATCGTCGTTCTTCACATATTCTTCATATATCACTATTGTTTGACATGCTTTAAAAATTGAGCCTTTTGGGGTTAAAATATATAAGCCCTTTTCGAATTACAAATATTGAAGACCTTTTGCAGGGTTAAAAGTGAGCTTTATTTTCAAATATGTAATAGCAGGATTGTTGAAAATAGATTGACAAATCATCACCACATATAGCTTTTGGACATATATCTTCATTATCATAAAATTGGTTGCAACTTTTTTCTCAACATATCTTCAATTTGAACCATCGGATTATTTAACCATAGGCTTTGATACCACTTGCTGGATTCCAAATCAAGAGGTTGTCATGCAGAAGCTTTTAGTTTGTAAATCATAAGACGATAAATCAGACGACAAAAAAAATAATACTAAAAAGCATTAAATTATTATATGTTTGGGCCAATCGGCCTACATATTATAAAACCTAATATCAAAAAAATATTGAACTTATTGGGAAAAATCTCCCCATAAACAAAGACTCTTTAATGACTACATTGTGGATATTATTGTGTTGTGGTATGAGAAGGGGGTCTTTTATTTATAGAGTACCAAAACCTTTCCTTCAAGAAAGAGGTTAGCCAAATATGAAAAAATTTTATATTTTCCTTTTAGAAAAAGTAAAAGTAATTATGGTATTACTTTTATTTTCCTTTTACAAAAAATAAAACTTAAATTTGGAAAGAAAATCAAGGCAAAATCCCTAACATGATGAAGCATGCATTAACTAATTTGTGAAAGAAAGAAATAGCACGTTTCGTATTTCTGGTAAAATTGAAGGACTTTGTGTTGCCATGATTATACATAATAAGAGTTTAATAAATATTACAAGTTCAAGCAGGGTTGAGCGCTTAAAGTTGATGACTAGAAAATATTCTCAACCATATGGATTGCCATGGTTAAATGAAAAAGAAACTTTAGAGATCACAAAACAAGTTTATGTGAATTTTCAACATGACAAGTTCAGGATAAAGTACTATGTAATGTTATTACTTGAAAGATCATGAATAATTGAAAAAATAGCTACTTTTGATTAAAAAACTAACAAATGTTGTGTCAATCTAAGAGGTTAGGAGTATTTTTTTTTGTGCTATCTACACTTTTGAATATGAATGAAAGAAATTTGGAGTTGCTAAGGTTGACAACAAGAAAGGGCAAAGCTTGAAAAAAAAAGAGGTCACCACTAAAGAGAATAACATGAAGAGGAAAGTTGATGTAATACCCCTTACTTCTACTTAGCATGAAATCATTCCAAGTATGTTAGAAACTTACTTTGAAATATGAATCCACTTTTATATATGTGGAATTTTTAAGATTTTCACTTTTTATCATGTGAAAAATTAAATTAGTTTTCCAATGATACCAATTTCGTCCAAATCAGACATCGAAAGAGAAAGTTTTTGCTAAAAAATAGAAGGCAGTCAAAATAGCCCAGGTGCGACAATGAGAGCCGATGGACCATCAAGCTAGGGATGAACCATCGCCTAAGCCGTCGTAGTAGAGGCAGTGAGACTAACTTCTGCCTAAGAGCGACGTCTCAGGCCTACAGACCATCGAGCTAGTGATGGACTATCGCCCAAGCCATCACAGCAGAGGTAGAGAACCTCTATTCTACCCAGGTATGACGGTCAGGACTGACGGACCATCTACCCAGCGACGGACCATCACACCCACCGTCGCATAGTTTGTTCAAATATTTTAAGTCATTTTTAAAAGGGCTTTTTGATCTTTTACCACCCGTTTTAACCCCTAATAATATCAGATCAAGGCTCATAAGTTCATTATCCATCTAAAACATTAAATTAGAATTTTCTATCAAAGATAATCCCCAAGAACAATAAACCCTAGGTGTTTAATTCTAAGTCAAGAATTTACGTTTTCCTCCATCAATCTTCAAAAAACTCACAATCCAGGTTTGTCATGTGTTGATTCATGGGTCCCTTTTACCCATGAAGCTCAAGAATCTCTTTTCAAAAACCAAGATTTGTGTATTTATAAATGTTCATGAATTATATTGAATTGAAATTCATGTTCATGATGTTATGGAGTTTTGATTCATGTTTGAAATTACATATTCCAATGTTTGCCCCTAGGATGTGATGATTTGCATAATAATCATGATAAACCCTTAAATATTACACGTTAATTGTTGTATCCATGATTAGTAGATGTGTTGATGATTGTACAACCAAAGCATGCTCCCCAAGTGTTTGATTAAATGCCTATGTGAAGGAAAAGTGTCATAATAGTGTGATAATATGAAATCCTCATTCATGTACAATTTTATGCGTGACAATTGTTTGATGACATGTTTTAGTCAGTGAATTATGGATACATGTGTAACCTTTGTAGTGCTTTAGAACTTCTACTTCATGAAATCTCCAACTTATTATATTATGGATTGTGATGTTGGTCATGCATTCAAGAAAGTCATGCTTTGTCAGTTTCATGCTATAGAGTCCTGGGGGTACTTGTACCCGACAATAGCTATGTGCCTAGAGCCAGTGTCTTGTTTTCAAGATACTCTCAGTCGAGCCATGTTCATAGAAATTTAGTCAGTCATGTGACTCAGGAAAACTCAGTAAACTCAGTAATCTCAGAAACCTCAGAAATTCAATAATATCTGTAATATTACATCAGTCAACAAAACTCAGTTAATTTAGTCTAGTCAATTTAATTAATCATGTTCAATGTCTATCCGGATGGGAGTAGAAATTATCACTAATCAAACCCAAGGACGGGAACCCACCTGTTATATGAGGGTGTGATTCTTAGAAGCAATCGTTGCGTTCCAAAAATGCTTAGCTAACATAGGTCAAGACATTATAACCTCTTATATGAGGGAAGATGAGGTAGCTTAAACTGTTATATGAGGGTTCCCACCATTCTCACTAGAGTTAACTATTATATGAGAGTTACTCATAGATTATCCTTACCAGTGGTACGGTATTAACACCCTTCTAATTGGGGTTCTAGATTGAACCCCAACTCAACCATAATGGCATATTAAGGACATATCGGTTAGATGAGTAATTCCTAAAGTTTCAGTATAGAATTAGGACTTTCAGATACAGTCATTCAGAATCAGTAATAGAATTCAGATAGTTCTACAAGATTCAGGACTGTCAGATGCAGTCAACTCAGAATAGTACGAAACTTAGCTAGTTTTATCAGAACCTAGACTTTTAGATACAGTCGCTCATTATCGGTTATTTTAGTTATACTGATATCAGTATCCCATGTTATTATTAGTTAGACTCAGTAATCATATTATTACGAACTCAGTTACAGTTATTATGTATTCATGCATGTATTCTCATATTCATGTTAACCATTCAGTTAGTATAGTTCATGCATATAAATCCGTGGTATTCAGTCTACCTCAAATACATACCAGTACATTCAAATATACTAATGCATTTGCGCTATGGTGTATTATACCATAGGTTTAGAAGCACGAGCTCCAGAGCATTAGTAATATTCTAGTCTCAGCAGTCAGAGTTAGCAGTCAGTCCTCATCCTTCGAGGACATGCCCATTACTTTATTATCTTATTAATTAATTTATTTTAGTAGTTAGAGTTAGTTAGGTTCATGTCCCATCAACTCCTTATTCAGATAGTTCAGTCAGTTAGAGGCTTCTCAGACTATCATGTTCAGACAGTTTATTTCAGGTTTTGTTTTGGTATTGTGATACCATATAATTCAGAGATTATTTATTAGTTTTGAACCTTAAGTCCTTACATACTTTATTTTCATATTTATACAGTATATTATGTAATGTTTAGGTATAGATATCAGTCATAGGTTTGATTGTGGTCCTTCAGGTTCATGAGCATGGTGTAGCATTTCGGGTACCAGATTTGGGGTGTTACAAACTTGGAATCAGAGCCTAATGTTCAATAGAGTCCTAGAAAATCTCAAAGCCGCATCTAGTAGAGTGTTGTGCATGGGTGTATTTCTTGCCACATTTATGTGCAGGAGGATATAAGATGTTTTAGGAATAGTTTCCCTTCTTTTAGTATTCATGTCATGCCAATGAGCATAATCTCTAGTAAATCTCTTATTCTGGTCTAATTTGTATCTCTTTTTCTTCTACAAAACATGCCTCCTAAAAGAAGAATCAGGAATCAGCCAGCCCCTCAGCCCGAAGATCCATTGAGAAAATATGTCTCTCATGTAGAGTTCAGAGCTATATTCACAACTCTTGCTCAATCAGTCGCTGCTCAGAATGAATGACTAGCTGTCATTTCTACCAATCCAATGGCCAATTCAGCTGCAACCAGGATTTGGGACTTCACCCGAATGAATCTTCTATACTTTTTTGGGTCTAAGTCAGATGAGGACCCTTAGGAATTCCTTGATCAGGTTCATAAGGTTACAAATATCATGGGGGTTACTTTTAGTGAGAGCACTAAGCTAGCTGTATATCAGTTGTAGGATATTGCTCACACTTGGTAAAAATAGTGGAAGTCGGAGAGGGTTGTAGATGCAGGGTCTATTGAGTGGGAGGAGTTTTCTACTGCATTCCCAGATAGATTCTTTCCCCTAGAGCTGAGAGAAGCTAAAGTGTAAGAATTTATCAACCTCAGGTAGGGCAACATGAATGTGAAAGAGTATTCTCTTAAATTTACTCAATTAGCTAGATATGTTCCTCATATGGTTGCAGATAGCATGGCTAAGTTGAGATATTTTGTTTCTGTGGTGAATGATAGTGTAGTCAATGAGTGCAGGTCCGCGATGTTTAATAGTGCCATGAACATAGCCAGGATTATGACTCATGCTCAGCAGATAGAAGAGCAAAAGATTAAGATGAGGGAGATGCATAATAAGAGAGCAAGGATAGGTAGTTTTAACTTTGCTCAACCCAAATCAGAAGGAGAAACCATTCTCAATTTCATTCTAAGTTAGCAGTTCCAGCTCCTTCTTTAGCTAGTGCTCCAGCTCCTAAGTTCAGGGACGGTAATAGAGATAGAGCGCCAGGCCTAAGTCTTAGGCATGTTAGCAATACCTGCACCTATCCTCTTTGCCAGACTTATGGCAAGCACCATTATGGTATTTGTAGAGCTAGCAGTGGTATTTGTTTTGGATGTGGCAAGCCAGGCCACAAAGTTAGAGACTGTCCTCAGCCAGGTCCTCAGGGTCAGTAGAACTATTCCCCAGCTCAGTCCAGTCATCCAAATTAGTAAGGTGCCACTTCTAGTGCTACTAGTGGGAAACTCCCAAATAGACTTTATGCTCTCCAGTCCCAATAGAATCAGGAAAATTCTCCTGATGTGGTTACTGATACGTTGCAAATCTTTTATATGCATGTTTACGTTTTGCTATATCCAGGAGCTTCTTTGTATTTTGTGACTCCCTATATAGCATTTGATTTTGGAGTAAGTCCTAAAATTCTAGCAAAACCCTTTTTAGTCTCTACCCTAGTGGGTAAAACCATCATAGCCCGGTGGGTATACAAGGACTGTTCGGTTATGGTATCTCAAAAAGTCATTTCAGCAGACTTAGTCAAATTAGAGATGACTGATTTTGATGTCATTCTCAATATGGATTGGCTTCATTCCTACTATGCCATAGTCAACTACAAAAATAGAATAGTCCAATTCTAGTTTTCGAATGAACCTGTCCTAGAGTGGAGGGGTAGTACTTCATCTTTCAGAGGTCAGCTTGTTTTCTACCTTCGAGCATAGAAAATTATATCTAAAGGATACTAGTTCTGAAACTCCTAGTCTTGAATCAGTCCCAGTCGTGAATGAATATTCAAATATCTTTCCCGAAGATCTTCCAGGAATTCCTCCCATAAGGGAAGTTGACTTTGGCATTGATCTTCTTCCAGATACTTAGCCTATATCTATTCCTCCATACCAAATGCATAATCAAAACTCAGAGAATTAAAAGAGCAGTTGAAGGATCTCTCAGATAAGGGATTCATCAGGCCCAGCGTATCTCGGTGGGGTGCACCAATCTTATTTATGCGCAAGAAAGATGATTCTCTCAGAATGTGTATAGACTACCGTCATCTCAACAAAGTCATGGTCAAAGACAAGTATCCACTTCCCAGAATCAATGAATTATTTGACCAACTTCAGGGTGCCAGCTATTTCTCTATGATAAACCTCACATCAGGCTATCATCAACTCAGAGTCAAAGAATGTGACATTCCAAAAATAGCTTTTCGTACTCGGTATGGTCACTTCAAATTCCTAGTTTTGTCCTTTTGTCTTACCAATGCCCTAGCAGCTCTCATGGACTTGATGAATCGGGTGTTCAAGAAATACTTGGACATGTTCATCATAGTCTTCATAGATGGCATTCTAGTCTATTCTCGCAGTGAGCGTGATTATACAGACCATTTCAAAATCATACTTCAGACTCTTAAAGATCATTAGATATTCGCCAAATTCAGTAAATATGAATTTTGGCTAAGGTCAATAGCATTCCTTGGTGATATCATTTTCAGTGATGGCATTGGGGTTGATTATCAGAATATCAAAGTTGTAAGAAACTGGCCCAGATCTGTCTCTCCATTAGATATCAAGAGTTTCTTAGGTTTGGATGGCTATTACAGGCAGTTTGTTGAGGGATTTTCTTTTATTGCATCCACTGTGTCAGATCCTTGCGAGAAGAGTTTTAAGGAGTTGAAGACTCAAATCACCTCAACTCTAACCTTAGCTCATCCAGATGGTCCAGATAGGTTCGTAGTGTATTGTGATACATCCAGAGTAGGTTTGGGTTGTGTCCTCATACAGAATGGTAAGGTCATAGCCTACGCCTCTAGACAGCTTAAACCCCATGAGAAAAATTATCCTACTCATGATCTTGAGTTTGCAGCCATAGTTTTTTCCTAAAAGATTTAGAGGAATTATCTATATGGAGGTTATTTAGATGTATTCACAGATCATAAAATCCTTTAGTATGTATTTTCTCATAAATATCTCAATCTTCTTTAGAGAAGGTGGTTAGAGCTCTTGAAAGATTATGACATGAGTGTCCTTTATTAGCCGAGCAAGGCCAACGTTGTGGCCGACGCTCTCAGTAGACTGTCTATAGGAAGTGTTGCTCATATTGAGGATAGTAAGAAGAAGTTAGCTCAGGAAATCCATCATCTTGTAAGACTAGGCATTCTCTTAGTCGATTCAGAGAAGGGTGATATATGGGTTTAGAGTGGTTCAAAATCATCTCTAGTTTCAGAGGTGAAAAAAAAGTAAGATGGAGACCTCATTCTAGTCAAGTTGAAAGAGTCAGTCAAGGATTAGAAAGTAGAGGTTTTCTCCCAAGGGGGAGATGGTGTCCTACATTGTTAGGGTAGTTTGTGTGCTCCAGGTATAGATGACTTGAGTCTACAAATTCTTGCAGAAGTGCATGTTGCACGCTACTCTATTCATCTAGGGGCCAGTACGATGTACCGTAACTTGTGGGAAATCTATTGGTGGAGTGGGATAAAGAGATATGTTGCATAGTTTGTGGCTATGTGCTCTATATTTCAGCAGGTTAAGATAGAGCATCAGAAGCCTAGTGGATCCATGCAGGAGTTTAGTAGTCCTACTTGGAAATGGTAAGAAGTGAACATGGACTTCGTGATGGGTTTGCCTCGTACTTGTTGCCGGCATGATTCATATAGACAGAATGACCAAATCAGCTCATTTCCTTCCAGTCCATACCTCTTATTCAGCTGAGGATTAATCCAAACTATACATCAGAGAGTTGATCAGATTGCACGGTGTTCCATTATCTATTATCTCAGACAGAGGTACCCAGTTCATCTCTCATTTATGGAAAGCATTCCAAAAGGGTCTTGGTACCCAAGTTCATCTCAATACTACCTTTCATCCTTAGACAAATGGTCAAGAAAAAAGGACCATTCAGACTTTAGAATATATGCTAAGGGTATGTGCAATTAATTTCAAGGTTATTTGGGATGACCACTTGCCTTTGACTGAGTTTGCATACAACAACTATCATTCTAGTATTTGGATGGCTTCATTCGAAGCTCTTTCTGGTAGAAGATGTAGATCTCTAGTTGGATGCTTTGAAGTTAGTGAGGCCTCAGTTATATGGCCTGACTTAGTATTTGACGCTTTATAGAAAGTCCAATTGATCAGAGAAAGACTCCGGGCTGCTCAGAGCCGATAGAAGTCTTATGTAGATATGCACAGAAAGGATCTCGAGTTTGATATTGGTGATTATATCTATCTAAAGATATCTCTCATGAAGAGAGTGAAGAGATTCGGCAAGAAGGAAAAGTAGCTTATGAACTCGAATTGCCTTCAGAGCTAGCCTCAGTTCATCCAGTCTTCCATGTCGCTTTGCTCAAGAAGTGCATAGGTGACCCAGCAACCATAGACCCTATTCAGAGCATAGATGTTTAGAACAACCTCTCTTATGAAGAGATTCTAGTCGAAATTCTTGACTACCATACTTGTAGACTGAGGAGCAAAGAAGTCCCTCTAGTCAAAGTTCTTTGGTTAAATCAATCCATTGAGGGAGCTATTGGGAAGCTGAAAAGGACATGCGTACCAAGTATCCTCATCTCTTCTCCACCAACTCATGTCTAGCTCAAGGTAACAGTTCTCCTTAAGTTTTTCTGTTTCATGTTAAGATTTCAGTGACAAGCTTGGAATCCATTTCATGTTCAGAATTCCATTATAAACTTAGTATTAAATACCATTTCTTATTCAGTCATGCATTCATGTATCAGTTCAGTTATCTAATCATGCATTAGACAAGCATTTTTATTATGAGAACCTTGGTTTATCAGAACACTTGGTTATGCATTCATGAGTCAGTTACACATGCATCAGATATGCATGTTCAGTATGATATATTTAGTTATCAGTCATGTTAGTCATGAGATCATGTTCTAGTTATTCATGTTCAGTATGTACGTCAGTTTATCTTCTCCCCTCCCGCTTAGTCTCATTCGAGGGCGAATGTTCTCAAGGGGGAGATATTGTAATACCCTGTACTTCTACTTAGCTTAAAATCATCCCAATTATGTTAGAAACATACTTTGAAAGATGAATTCACTTTGATATATGTGGAATTTTACAGATTTTCACTTTTTATCAAATGGGAAATTAAATTATCTTTCCAATGATACCAATTTCATCCAAATCCGACATCGAAAAAGAAAGTTATAGCCAAAAAATAGAAGGCAGTCAAAATCGCCCAGGTGCGACGGTGAGAGCCGCTGGACCATCGAGCTAGTGATGGACCATCGCCTAACCCATTCCAATGGAGACAGTGAGACTACCTTCTTCCTAAGAGTGACGACTCAGGCCAACGGACCATCGAGCTAGCGAAGAACCATCGCCCAAGCCGTCATAGAAGAGGCAGTTAAACCCTATTCTACCCAGGTGCGACGGTCAGGACCGACGGACCATCAACCCAATGATGGAACATCGCACCCACCATTGCATAGTTTGTTCAGCTATTTTAGGTCCGTTTTAAAAGGGGTTTTTGGTCTTTTACCACCCGTTTTAACCCCTAATAATATCAGATCAAGGCTCATAAGTTCATTTTCCATCTACAACATCAAATTAGGGTTTTCTCTCAAAGATAATTCCCAAGAACAAGAAACCCTAGGTGTTTAATTCTAAGTCAAGAATTCAAGTATTTCTCCATAAATCTTCAAGAAACTCAGAACCCAGGTATGTCATGTGTTGATTCATGGGTCCCTTTCACCCATGAATCTCAAGAATATCTTTTCAAAATCCAAGATTTGTGTATTTATGAATGTTCATGATTTATATTAAATTGAAATCCATGTTCATGATGTTGTGGGGTTTTGATTCATGTTTGAAATTACATATTCCAATGATTGACCCTAGGATATGGTGATTTGCATACATGATAAACCCTTAAACATTACACGTTGATTGCTGTATCCATGATTAGTAGATGTGTTGATGATTGTCTAACCTAAGCATGCTCCCCGTGTATTTGATTAAATGCCTATGTGAAGGAAAAGTATCATACTAGTGTGATAATATGAAATCCACATTCATGTACAAGTTTATGCATGTCGAATGTTTGATGAAATGTCTTAGTTAGTGAATTATGGATACATGTGTAATCCTTGTGGTGCTTTAGAACTTCTACGTCATGAAATCTCCAACTTATTGTATTATGGATTGTGATGTTGGTCATGCATTCAAGAAAGTCATGCTTTGTTAGTTTCATGCTATCGAATCGTGGGGGTACTTGTACTCGACAATTAGCTGTGTGCCTAGAGCCAGTGTCATGTTTTCAAGATACTCTCAGTCGATCTATGTTCATAGAAATTCAGTCAATTATGTGACTCTGGAAAACTCAGTAAACTTAGTATCTCAAAAACCTCAGAAATTCAGTAATCTCATTAGTATCAGTCTAGTCAGTTTAGTTAATCATGTTTAGTGTCTATCTAGATGGGAGTATAAATTAGCACTGAGCCAACCCTAGGATGGGAACCCACCGTTATATGAGGGTGTGATTCTTAGAAGCAAGCCTTACATTCTAGAACTGCGTAACTAGCGTAGGTTGAGACATCATAGCCTGTTATATGAGGGTTCTCACCGTTCTCACTAGAGTTACCTATTATACGAGGGTTACTCACAAATTGACCTTACCAGTGGCACGGTATTGACACCCTTCTAATTGGGGTTACAGATTGGAACCCAACTCAGCCATAATGGTGTATTAGGGGCATGTCGGTTATATGACTACTTCCCACAGTTGTAGTACAGTATTAGGACTATTAGATACAGTCATTCACTCTCAGTAATAGAACTCAGATAGTTCTACAGGATTCAGGACTGTCTGATATAGTCAACTCAAAACAATATGAAACTTAGCTAGTTCCAGCAGAACCTAGACTATCAGATACAGTCACTTAGTATCAGTTATTTTAGTTATACAGATATCAGTATCCCATGTTACCAGTAGTCAGACTCAGTAATCATGTTATCACGAACTCAGTTACAGTTATTATGTAGTCATGCATGTCTTCTCACATTCATGTTATCCAGTTAGTTAGTATAGTTCATGTATGTGAACCCTTTGCATTCATCCTACCTCACATTCATACCAGTACATTCAAACGTACTAACGTATTTGCGCTATGGTCTTTTTATACCATAGACTCAGAAGCACGAGTTCCAGAGCATCAGTAGCATTCCAGTTTCAGTAGTCAGAGTTAAAAGTGAGTCCTCATCCTTCGAGGACACGACCATTACTTTATTATCTCATTAATTTATTTATTTCAGTAGTTGGAGTTAATTGGGGACATGTCCAATCAACTCTTTATTCAGACAGTTCAGTCAGTTAGAGGCTTCTCAGAATATCATGTTCAGACCGTTTATTTCAGATTTTTGTTTGGGTATTGTGATACCATGTTATTCGGAGATTATTTATCATTTTTGAACCTTATGGCCTTACAACCTTTATTTTGCATTTATATAGTATATTATGCAGTATTCAGGTACAGATATCATTCATGGGTTAGCTTGTGGTCCTTTGGGATCATGAGCACAGTGTAGCATTCCGAGTACCAGATTTGGGGCATTACAATTGATGATTCTCAGAGTGAAAAAATCAAAGTTAAAGTGAAGATTCATCCTAATCCTTCAAAAAAAATTCTTGGGCCTTGTTCAGTATTAAAAAATCTTGAGAGAGAAAAGATAGAGAAAAGTCAGGAAATGGCAAATAAAAACTCAGGAGTGAAAAAAAAGAGCTTGAGTTGAGGATAGTGAGTGACTTCCCACAAAAAGAGAAGTATTTAAAAATGAAAAGAATGAAAAAAACAGAAAAAGAAACTTGACAAAAGTGAAGAAAAAGAGAGAGTGGGCGAACTTACCTCTTGTTTTAATTCTAATGCTAAATATTCTTTTTCTTGTTGTAATGTCTCTTTTATAGATATGTTTGAAAATGAAGGTGTGAATCAAAAAATAATATCTTTTAACATTGAAGATTCAAGAGTTGGGGAAGGAACCCCCTACTTCTACAAGTGTTTAAGTGAGCTTAAATGAGAAATACAAAGGTAAATAAGGAACTTTAGGAGCTTACATGGTAAAATGACTAACTTTTATACTTTATTTTCTTTAAGTGAGCTTAAAGGAAATTGTTTATTTTGGTAACAGCCATTCTTCTTTTTAAGTAAAGTGAATCTTTTATTTATGGTGAAAATCATGTTCAATGTTGTAACCAAACACTAGTTGAAGTTACTAGTGCATATAATTGTGATGATTCTTTTGAGTTTAATGTATTTGCAACAATTTTTCATTCTCGTGATGAATTTGAAGGATTAAAAAGAGATTCTTTTCTTACATGTAATGTGGATTATGAATACTCCTAATGTAAAAACAATGTCTTTATGGTTGATAATGGTGTTGGGGAGTCACTCCAAGATAAGCTTGAATTTAAGAAATGTGATTATTTTGAAATTTTTTGTTATAACCAATTTTCTTGTGTTGATATGCCACTAGGGACTTGTAAATTATTTAATGAACCTCAAGTTAGAGTTGAAAATGTTGTTTATTATTTTAAAAAGAGTGAGGATTTTAAACATGACACTCCAACTTTGTTTGATAAAGATGCTAATAAAATTCATGATTGTACTTTGATTTTATTTAATGAAATTAATTGTGTTAGTGGTGATGTGCATCTTATTGAAAGTAGTGATGACTTATTGCATCTTTACTTTACTCCATTACTCGAGTTTAAGTGTGAGGCTAAACTTGTCGATTCTTGTGAGCTTAATTTGCTGCCAACTAATTGTTATAATATGCACAATGGAAGCAACAATTCTACAGGATCAATATAGCTTACATATAGTCTAGATAACATAATCAAAACAAAAATCAGAAAACTTACCTCTTGAAGATTTTATACAGTTTGTTCAACACCTTATTTGTCAGGTTTTCTGCCTTCTACTATTTCCTGATTAACTTTATTAATCAACCTTGTGTGGGTAAGTACTCTTTTTATATTAGAGAAGGATGATTGGGTTCTAGAAAAAGCGTATGTTTTCTTTCCCAATCACATACCTCTATTTATTACCAATTTCAGTTGAAGAAGGAAAGTCAAGCAGCAATAACCTTTTGGCCCTTCATTGCAACCTTAATAGCAAAAGATTTTTGACTTTAAAATCATCTTAAAACCAGAAAGTGTTTTCCACCTTAAATACTACCATAATGCCAAAATTAATTTATAATACACTCTTTTTATTTCTTATTTACATAAGATCAGTAAATAAAATTGTATTACTTCTTCTCTTTTCCAAATTTGATTACCTAATAAGGCATAGTAGGGACTGTAAATTAGTTAACTGAGGCATCCAATTATGATATTAATTCATACACCATTAAAGGTATTTATAGATTTTGGAAACAGTGAATCAATGTGAAGTCAATGCTCCGCGTCGATGGTCGCATCAATGAAGAAGTGAACCGATGTGATATCGACGTGTCGTATCAGTTGGCACGTCGATGCCTAGTTCGTAAAATGTTTTAAATAACTAGCCTTGGGAGGGAAATTCAGTCATTCTCCTTCATCATAACTCTACCATAACATGAAATTAAAGAGTGTTTAGGACAAAAATCATCAAAAACTATTCTTATCATCTCAAATTAAAACACTAGTCCATTCTCATAAGATCAAGAGTTCATCATTAAGTCAAGGATTCTAAGAACTAATTTGAAATTTGGATTCCACCCTCCCTCTCAAGTGATCTAAGGTACATGGGGTTTTCCTAATCAACATGGGCATGATTACATCATTTATATTGACATTTTGAATGTTGAAAAATCATATATTTAAGAAGGGTTTTGAATTACATCAAGAAATAAGCATTGTGAATGTTTTGGTCTGAGGCTTTCCCTAATTCTTGAATTTTTACTCGGGTACTTGTATATATGTTTTGAAATATGAATTGAGATCATGAAAAAAAAGAATTTCCCTCTCTTATCGTGTCATATTATTGATGTACAAGTTATGGGTTACTAAATTGCATGTCTTAAAGCATGAACCAAGGATTTTACTATTGTTTATGAACTACTCAATTTCATATTAAAACGCATGATATAAATGTCTTTAATATTATTTATTAACATGGTTTTGATGATGACTTGAAGAGAGGGTGTATTTCTTAATTTCATAAATGAAAGTGATGATTTTAAAGAGAAGTTAATGATTTGTTACAAGATAATTGACCACAATGTGTTTGTAAATTGAATTAAGGATCATTGACTCTGTTTTCCTGAATTTCACAATACATATCCTCTTGTACCGTTTGACTAGGTTGGTGGTTTACAAATAATATTTTAAAAGAAAAGTATGTAACATGATGTTGTATGGCTTAGAAATATGACTTGCAAATCTTGGTATGACAATATCAATTCAGATAATGTCATAGCAGATTTAGAATAGACTAGAGATACAAATTTTATTTCAGATTTTGAACTCAGACAGATGCATGTTTGGAACAGATTAAAAACGGGCACTAAGAGAGTTAGGTGGTTACCTGAAGAAGGCTCGAGTTCAAAGAACTCATTTCTAGAAATCGTGTTTTGCCGATACGAGTTTATTATTTTCCTAAGAGAGATTATACGCTAGCTTAGTGCCCTGGGGCGTATCATATTTAGATACTTAAACCATTGTGGCAAACATGGGTAGGGGGATTGTCCGTCGAGTTAATGAAGGATCCCATATTGCCCGTGGGAAACTATCAGATATGTAGGGTGTACCACTTAGCTCAGAAGTAATACAAAGAATGGAACTACCTTGATCAGATTGTTATTAGATAGTTGAGAATTGCTTATGTGTTTCAAACTATGCATGCATAACATATTTTATGACCTGCTCTTACCTATGTTTCATATGTATAACATTCATTATTTTGGCAAATTTCGTAGAAGATGATTTAACATTAAAGGACTTAAATAGTAATTTCTTAGTCTTAATCTATGTGGTACTGTTAAGATTTCAAGAGTCAAACGAGTTTATCTTTAATTGTGATTTTTCATATGCTTTTTAAATAGTTTGAATCATCAACTATTATAACACAACTACCTTTATTCCCCTGTAGGCTTCACAAAAGTATAAAAAATTAGTGGAATCATTGCTTCAAACTTACCATTAGGATTATTTATTTCTAGTGTATAGACGATAACCAAAGATTGAATTTTCACATACCCAAGATATGTAAAAGTCTGATTCCTTACAGTAGCTAACAAAATTCATCAATGAGTTTGTTATTTTTAATCTCTATCACTTGTGGTGCGTCCCTTCTTCCAAATACCCAATTAATGCGTGATGCTTTGACATTGAACTAGCATTTTTTAATCACATAAAGTTTTAAATGAGATGATCACACAAGTCAACACACACTTATAGTGTTCCTACTTTTATATATAATGGTTGGAAATACGCATCAACACGAAGGAAATTAGTGTACAGTCATTCAAATTACTCTTTTGTATTATTATGTAAAATTATGACTCGCGCATATTGTAAATTTAATTAGTGTAGTTTTGTCAACTCACGTAGTCACATCTATCTTCATGATGTAAGCCCGGAAAGCTCCAATGATGTGAAGGAATTCCTACTTGATATCAAGCTTAGAGTGTTTTAAGAGAGCGTGGAAACATGTTAAGAATAGTTTAACACTATATAATAGGGTAGTCTTTCTTCTAATTTCTATTCTCCCCAATCTAATTACTTTCTTTACTTGAGAATCATTTGGCTTCACTTCTATTTTATTTATTCTATTCATCTTTGGTGTATCATTTACATCAATTGATATCAGAGTAAGCCTATAGAATTGTAGGATATAATTCTTAATTCATAACTAGTATTTATTCAAAATAAATAATAATAATAATAATAATAATAATAATAGTAGTAGTAGTAGTAGTTATAATAATAAATAAATAAATTCAAAGAAACTTGAAATTAATTTGAGGATTGTTTGATATTGTTCTTGAGATACATATTATTGTTGCTCAATTGAAAATAAAAGAATACACATCTTCAAAAAAATAGAAGTCATTGTTGAGATTAGAAGCTTTGAAGAATCTTGAAAACAAGTTTTGTTGATTTAGTGTTTATTTGAAGAAATTATTGATTGGAAGTTGTTGATAGAATTTTGTGAAGGTTGTATCTCAAATTTGAGACCATTTGATTGAGTATTGAACAAAATTAGGTAAAAAAATTAAAAGTTGTATTTTGAAAATTTCAAAAATAGCCAAAATCTTCCCCCATTTAATATATAGCCTCTGTACTTGTTTTGTCTTCTGTTCTTTTTAACTCTTGTTAGTTTACTTTAAGTATTAGTTCATACTTAATGTTAGTCTAGTATGAACTCTATTTCTTGAGATACATATTATTGTTTCTCAATTGAAAATAAAAGAATACACAACTTCAAAAAAATAGTAGTCATTGTTGATATTAGAAGCTTTGAAGAATCTTGAAAACAAGTTTTGTTGATTTAGTGTTTATTTGAAGAAATTATTCATTGGAAGTTGTTGATAGAATTTTGCGAAGGTTGTATCTCAAATTTGAGACCATTTGATTGAGTATTGAACAAAATTAGGTAAAAAAAATTAAAAGTTGTATTTTGAAAATTTCAAAAATAGCCAAAATCTTCCCCCATTTAATATATAGCCTGTGTACTTGTTTTGTCTTTTTTTTTTTTAACTCTTGTTAGTTTACTTTAAGTAGTAGTTCATACTTAATGTTAGGCTAGTATGAACTCTATTTCAAATTTGATTAGCTAATCAGGCATAGTAGGGACCGTAGATTTATTAACTGAGTCTTCCAATTATGAGATTAATTCGGCAGTGAATGATTTATCATATCATAATAAATTATAAATTATTCCACTAGAAATCTGTAATTGCAGTCTTCGGTTTATTTTCGAAATCTACCATTACATCTTATTTAACATCACATGTTAGAATTACAGACACCAATTCATTGTATTAAATTCTCTTAAAAATTTAACTCATTAATTAATTTAATTCTTTATTTATAATGCTTAACTTATTTCACATGACGATGGATACAAAATCCACCTGCAGGGTTTTCACGTGAAAACTTATAAGAAACGATAAAGGGGTGTCTTCTATCTCAAGTTTGAGTCATGGTTCTATCAACTAATTAATATTTCACTAAGTGATTCGTCATCATCCAGCCTATCAGGAATATGTTGACTCGTAAAAGAATCTCACCTTTTAATAGATTAAAATGACAAAACAAACCACATAGTTCATAATAATTATATTAAGATTAAGAGTATAAGTACGTGTAATGGTTTAGAGAAATCATTTATTAATATTCAAAACATAGACGAATATCTCTAATTGGTCCGTTCAATGCATACGAAATGTACTAGCACAAGAAGTTGGAATATTAGCACTCCCATAATTAAGATCAAATTATATTTAATCTTGTGCTACAATTATCAAGATGTTTGTCCTACCTCATCTTTGATTGTGAACATTAATTTATTACTTATAAGAACCGGTGATTTTAATCTTCCGTGAACGAGTTAAAATACTTCACACTCAAAATTGTCTACTATACAAGTAAAGGACACACATGTTAATGCAATGATCTTTTCAAATAAATATTTTATTAATATAATAAATAGTCTTTACATGGGATAAAAATAAAATACTTTAACAAAAATTATATGGTTAATAGTATATCCTAACAATCTCTCACTAAGACTCATAACCACAAATGGAAAATTTTAACACTCATTTGTTCCACATGCTTATCAAAAACCTTCTGGGTTAAGCCCTTTGTTAGTGGGTCCACAAATTATTCTTCGACTCAATCTTCAAAACTCTCACATCACCCCTTTGACTTATATTCCGAATCTAGTGATATTTTCTCTCAATATACTTACTTCTTTTATGGCTTTGTGGTTTTTTCAAGTTTTAAACTGTACCAATATTGTCACAATAAAGTGGTAGTCGTATTTTAACTAAAGGAACAACTCCAAGCTCTTTCAGAAAGTTACCGAGCCAAAATAGCCTCTTTAGCTACCTCAGAGACAGCTACATAAACACATGATTGCTTGATACTCCTCCAAACAATGACTCCATCTCCTAAAGTAAACACATATCCTAAGGTAGATTGTCTAGAATATTTATCCGACTAAAAATCTGAATCAGTATACCCAATAGGTACAAGATCCCTGGAGTGAAAAACAAGCATGTAATCCCTAGTCCTTTTAAGGTACTTGATCATATGCTTTACCGCAGTCAAATGTTCTTGCCCAGGATTAGAATAAAATATGCTAACCATGCCAACAGCAAAGTAGATATCTGGTCTAGTGCACAACATAGCATACATGAGGCTACCTACAGTAGAAGCATAAAGGACTGCCTTCATTCTCTCTATCTCATCGGTCATTTTAGGCAACTGGTTTTTTGATAGAGCAATTCCATGCCTAAAAGGAAGGAACTCCTTTTTGGAATTTTGCATACTAAATCTTGCAGGGATAGTATCAATATAAAGTGCTTGAGATAAGCCTAATATCCTTTGTTTACGATCTCGCATAAGCTTGATCCGAAGGATGTGAGCCACTTCTCCCAAGTATTTCATTTCAAAATATAAGGACCACCACTCTTTAACAATATTAAACATTCTCATATTATTTTCTTTGAGCAAAATGTGATCTACGTACAGAATCAAAAATACTACTCTATCTCCATCCCATTTTTTATAAATGCATGACTCATTTTTACATTGATCAAAACCAAAAGTCTTAATCGAATTATCAAAACAAGTATTCTATGCTCTAGCTACTTGTTTCAAACCATAAATGGATTTCTTAAGTTTATAAAACTTTTGTTCATTACCACTTTCCATGAAACCTTCTGGTTATGACATATAAATTCACTCGTCAAGACTTCCATTTAGGAAAGCCTTCTTGACATCCATTTGCCAAATATCCTAATCATAATGAGTAGCTATGGATAAGAGAATCCTAATAGATTTAAGCATAGCTATTGGCGAAAAAGTTTCCTCATAATTAATTCCTTCTTTTTGAGTAAACCGTTTCACAACAAGCCTAACTTTAAAAGTTTTTACTTTTCCATCCACACCTCTCTTTTTCTTATAGATCCATCTACATGCAATGGGTTTTATTCCTGTAGGTAGGTCTACAAGTTTCTAGACTTGATTGGAATACATAGACTCCATTTTAGATTTCATAGAAGCAATCCAAATTTTAGCATCTTTATCATGTAGTGCTTTGGCGTAATTAAGAGGTTTCGTATTAGGCTCCTCAGGGATTCTATTATAGATTCCCCCAAGAGCATAAACCTTAAAGGTTTTCTAATAATTCTCCCACTACGACGACTAGTCACTGCAGGATCTGCTACATTCGGAACTAAAGTTTGAACACCCTTAATGTCTTCCTGCACTATGATAGGTTCCTCAACATTATCCTAAACATTTTCCTCCATAATTGTGGGTTGCTTGACGTTACTTGCACTACTTTGAGGTAGTTTAGTGTCAAGTATTTTACTCTTGTGCAACCTCTTGCCTATTGATATTTCTCCCACTGCGTGGATGCAATGGTATGTCAATAATAGTTTTTGGAATTTGTTCTTATGTTTCATTATTCGTTATTATATTGCTCAATTCCTATAAAACAATTTTACTTCTAGGAACATGGTTTATTAAATAATCCTCTTCAAGAAATCTGGCATATGTCGAAATAATTACCTTTTTTTCTTTAGGACAATAAAATAAACCATCTATTGTTCCTTTTGTATATCCAATAAAAATGCACACTTCCGTATTAGATTTAAACTTATCAGTTTTTCCTTTTAGCACATGTGTTGGACAAACCCAAACCCAGTTTTGCCATAGGCTAGGCTTGTACCCACTCCATAATTCTGATGAGGTTAAAGGTACTGATTTTGAAGGAACCAAGTTAAGAAAATAATTTGCAGTTTCTAATGCATAACTCTGTAACGCCCCAAGAGTACACCCTGGGCGCCATACGGTGTACTCTCAGGGCATTTCAAACTTGGTATCAGAGCCAAAGGTTTTAAAGTGTCCTAGGGAGTGTGAAAGTCACGTTGAGTAGAGTCTTGTGCATAGGTGTGAAGCATGCCACACTTATGGATAGGAGGATATGATACGTTTTAGGAAAGTTTCTCTTCTTTTAGTGTTCATATTGTGCTAATGAGCATGATCTCAATTTGAACTCTCTATATAATCCATTCTTCTTTTTGTGTATAAAAAATACCTCCCAAAAAGACTAATGGAAGAAGAAACAGAAATTTACTAGCACCTCCGCCTATTCAGGAAGCTCTAGCCAACTCTGTAGTAGCTCAAAATATTCGGTCAGCTGCTATCCCAGCCAACTCAATTGCCAATACTATTGTAGCTAGGATTTGAAACTTCACCTAAATGAATCCTCCATCTTTTTTGAGATCCAAGTCAGAGGAGGAAATACAAGAATTTCTTGATTAGGTGCAGAAGGTAACAGACATTATAGGAGTGACTTATAGTGAGAGTGCTGATTAGCTGCTTACCCACTGCAGGATGTAACTCACACCTGGTTTAAGCATTAGAGAAGGGATAAATCCTATAACACCCGGCAAAAATCTTCTACGTGGTATCTCACCTAGTAGCATGTTTGAGAGGCTAGAAACTTCAAAATTTCTAAAGAGTCAAAAAGTACTTTGTAATATTTTAAGCTCCTAACTTGTGTGATCTCTAAATTGACTTTTCAAACCTTGAACTATGGATTTTTAAGTTCTTTCATAGTCAGGGGAGTAACGGGGATGTGTCAAGAAAGTTTTGGGTTTTTTCAAACACCGATAGAGGTATGTATTAATATAGGAATGACTAAATCAATACGAATTCAATGCACCTCATTGATGGTTGCATCGATGAAGCAGTGAACTGATGCGATATCGATACATCGCATCGGTTGGCACTCCGCTGCCCAGTTCACAAACTCTTTTAAATAACTGGCCTTGAGGAGGGAAATTCAGTCATTCTCCTTCATCATAACTCTGCCATAACATGAAATTAAAGAGTGTTTAGGGAGAAAATCATCAAACACTACTCTTATCATCTCAAATCAAAACCCTAGTCTATTCTCTTAAGATCAAGAGCTCATCATTAAGTCAAGGATTCTAAGAACTAATTTGAAATTTTGATTCCACCCTCCCTCTCAAGTGATCGAAGGTACGTGGGGTTTTTGTTGCCAAGGGTTCACTTTATGCATCTTAGAAACATAATCATATAATAACGTAGGGGAAATATGCTACTAGCTTGTACTCCATTCAACAAGGTTTTACCTCAACTATTTCATACCTATATCAATCTTGATATGTTTTTGGATATCACATGGCTTGAATGTTGAAAAATCATATATTTAAGAAGGGTTTCGAATTACATCAGGAAATAAGCATTGTGAATGTTTTGGTCTTGAGGCCTTCCCTAAATCTTGAATTTTTACTCGTGTACTTGTATATATTTGTTTTAAGTTTTGAAATATGAATTGAGATCATGAAAAAAAAGGAATTTCCCTCTCTTATTGTGTTATATTCTTGATGTACACGTTATAGGTTACTAAATTGCATGTATTAAAGCATGAGCCAAGGGTTTTACTATTGTTTATGAATTACTCGATTTTATATTTAAATGCATAATATAAATATCTTTAATATAGTTTATTGACTTGGTTTTGATGATGACTTGAAGAAAGGGTGTCTTTTTTAATTGTATAAATGAAAGTGATGATTTTAAAGAGAAGTGAACAATTTGTTACAAGACAATGGACCACCATGTGTTTGTGAATTTAATTGAGGATCCTTGAGTTTGTTTTCATGAATTTCACTATACATATCCTCTTATACTATTTGACTAGTTTGGTGGTCTGAAAATAATATTTTAAAAGAGAAGACTATAACATGATGTTGTATATCTTAGAAATATGACTGGCAAGTCTTGGTATGACGATACCAATTCAGATAATGTCATACCAGATTTAGAACAGACTAAAGATACATATTTTATTTCAGATTTTTAGATTTTGAACTCCAACAGATGCATGTTTAGAACATATTAAAAATAGGCACTAAGAGAGTTAGGTGGTTACCAAAAGAAGGTGTGAGTTCAAAGAACTCATTACCAGAAATTGTGTTTTGCCGATACGGGTTTATTATTTCCCCAAGAGAGATTATACGTTGGCCTAGTGCCCTGGGGCATATCAGATTCAAATACTTCAACCCTTGTGGCAAATATGGGTAGGGGGCTTGGCCGTTGAGTTAATGGAGGATACCATATTGCTCATGGAAAAGTTTTAGATATGTCGGGTGTACCACTTATCTCAGAAGTAATATAGAGAATTGAACTGCATTGATCAGATTGTTTTGAGATCAGTTGAGAATTGCCCATGTGTTTTAAACTATTCATGCATAACTTATTTTATGATCTTCTCTTACCTACATTTCATATGTATAAAATTCATTATTTTGGATTGCTCTGGGTAGCAGTACAATTGTATTGACCCCTTATATTTCAGGGTCTGAGGCTCAGTCTAGAGGTCCTACTAAGCCGTAGATTTATTCAGATAGAGGTGAAGTGTGCAGTTGGTGAGACTTTTATATTCTGTAAGGCCTAGTTCTTCCCATGCATTTGTTATTTACTTTGGTATTGGTCCACTGGGGGCCTTGTCCCAAGTTTAGACATTTTATTAATTTCATATGTATTAGAGATTTTGCAGTTTGAGTCTGATATTGTCTAGATGTTGACTTATTTACTCCCACTACTGTTAAAAATAGAATTCAGATTTATGACCATAATTCTGTTTATTATATTTCTACATATTTTCTTTATTATACGAGTATTGTGCATGATTACTAGATGTCGAAGGGCGTTTAGACCTCTATGGTTTGGGATGCTCATCACGGCCAGGGTCCCAGATTGGGTCATGACAATCTTGGTATCAGAGCACGGTTCATGGTCCCAGAGTGTTTACAAAATCCTGTCAGGTAGAGTTTTATTTATGTGTGTGTAGCACACCACATCTATAAATAGGAGGCTACTAGACATCTTAGAATGTCTCCCTTATTTGTGATTTGGTTCGTGCTATAGAGTCTAAAATGTTCCCTAATCAGTGGTCTCTTATATTTCAGAAAAGCTATCATGCCTCCACTTTGCTCCAATGATTAGAATACCCAAACTGAAGATGTCCATCCTACCCATGGGATGAGGACACGTAATAGGGCTCACACTCCAAAATTTGTTGCTGCTCTGGGAGTTGCTCCTATCCAGACCAACCCACCTAGGACACCTATGGCTCCCCGGTCAGGGATTAACTGCACCCAACCTCTACAGAGAGATAGATCTAATGCTGAGTTCATACAGTCAATGCATATGATTTCACAGTTAGTGGCTTCATAGACCCGACAGTCAGAGAATGTTAGGTCTACATATGGTGCATCCGAGACTACATGGGTGGGTCAGTTTATGAGGTTGAACCTGCCTAGGTTTACAGATACAAAGGTGGAGGAGGATCCACAAAAGTTCATGGATGAGATGGAGAAAATATTTTGAGTGATGCATCTGGATGAAGTGTAAGGAGTTGAATTAGTGGCTTATCAACTGAAGGAGGTAGAAAAGTAGTGGTACAATAAGTGGGAAGATTTGAGGGGCGAAAATGCTAAGCCTTCTGTGTGGGGAAAATTTGTCGAAGCTTTCCTAGACCGATTCTTTCCCTAGGAGTTGAGGGAGTATAAGGCGGAAGAGTTCATGAATTTGAAACATGGGAAGATAAGCGTCTAGGAGTACACCCTAAAATTCAATCAGCTATCCTACTAAGCCCCAGAATTGGCTGGAAATATGAGGGCCCATATGAGAAAGTTTGCATCCAGTCTTTCGAATAACTTGGTGTTGGAGTGAAAAGAGATAATCTTGAACAAAGATATAGACTTTTCCAGATTGGCAGTTCACATATAGCAGGTTGAGGAACAGAAAAAGAGGGTTTCCAAAGAAAGGAAGAAAGATAGACAGGCCAAAAGGGCCATACCAGCAAACCAGAACCATAGTCAACACTAAGATGGTAATTAGGGTAATAGGTGGTCAAAGAAAAAGTTCTGGAGTAATGCTCAGCTTGCAGCCAGCGCACCAGTGCCCAGACCTCTAGTTGATCAACATTTCAAAACCTCCAGCCTAGCCATGGACTAAGAGTATAGGGCACCCAGTCGCAAGAGAGTATGGAGCAACCTGCTAGGTCATACCCCCGATGTGATATATGTAGTAAGTACCATCCAAGAAGGTGCCAGTTTAGCAGGTTAGTATGTTATATATGTGGCCATATAGGTTATATTTAGAGTGATTGTCCGTCTGTTATAGGAAGTGTTGGAGTTTCAAAGTCCCAAGAAAACTCCTCCACACGACCACCGACTCCCAAGGGCACTACTTTAGCTATCAGGAGCGGTCGTAATCGGTTGTACGCTTTATCAAATTGCCAGGAGGTAGAGGCCTCACCTGATGTAGTCATAGGTATGTTACAAATCTTCTCCCATGATGTGTACGGGTTACTTAATCCCAGGTCTACTTTGTCTTATGTGACCCCGTATGTGGCAGTTGGTTTTGGGTTTAAGCCGGAAGTCATTGCAGAACCTTTCTCTATTTCTACTCCTGTAGATGATTCTGTTGTGGCTAGAAGGATGTATAAAAATTATGTTGTGTCTATTTGTAATCGTGATACCACAACTGATCTCATAGAACTTGATATGATTGATTTTGATGCTATTTTAGGAATAGACTAGCTCCATTTATGTAATGCCACACTGGGTTGTAGAACCCGTAAGGTTACTTTCTTTTTTTTGAATGAACCGGTGATAGAATGGGAGAGACATTCTTTAGCACCTAGAGGGAAGTTCATATCTTATCTTAGATCCCATAAGCTCATTTTTAAAGGTTGTTTATATCATCTTATTCTGGTTAAAGATTTAAATACCGAAAGTCCTTCTCTTCAAACAATCCATGTGGTTAATGAATTTCAAGAAGTCTTTCCCGATGATCTTCCAGGAATACCACCTGATAGGAAGATAGATTTTGGTATTGATTTATTACTAGATACCCGTCCCATTTCTATTCCGCCCTATAGAATGGTTCCTGTAGAACTGAAGTAGTTGAAAGAATAGCTAACAGACTTTCTTGACAAAGGATTTATTTATCCTAGTATTTCCCCCTGGGGTGCACCCATACTCTTCGTGTGCAATAAACATGGTTCCCTCCACATGTATATAGACTACTATCAGTTGAATAAGGTCACTATTAAGAACAAGTATCCCCTTTCTAGAATTGATGATCTCTTTGACCAACTTTAGGGTGCTAGGTATTTTTCAAAAATAGACCTTCATTTGAGGTATCATTAGTTAAAGGTAAGGGAGGCTGATATTCCCAAAATAGCTTTTCGAACCTGATATGGCCATTATAAATTCTTAGTCATGTTCTTCGGATTGACTAACGCCCCTACAGTTTTCATGGACCTAATGAATATGGTGTTTCATCAGTTTCTAGATTTGTTTGTCATAGTCTTCATTGATGATATTTTGATTTATTCTATGAGTAAGGAGGATCATGCTAATCACCTCTGAATCATCCTTCAAGCCCTCAAAGATCATAGATTGTATGCAAAATTTTCCAAGTGTGAATTATGGATTAATGTTGTTGCTTTATTGGGTCATATTGTGTCTAGTGAGGGAATTAAGGTTGATCCCCAAAATATTGAGGCAGTGAAAAAATAGCCCAAACCCACGATTCGAACTAATATTCAGAGCTTCTTAGGTTTGGCGGGGTATTATAGAAGGTTCATAGAGAGTTTTTTTTCCATATCTGCTCCACTTAATAGGTTGACATACAAAAGGGTAAAGTTTATATGTTCTGACTCTTATGAGAATAGTTTCAAGAAGTTGAAAGACAAGTTGACTACCGCACCTATTTTGTCTCTTTTGGAGGGTACAGAGGATTTTGTTGTATATTGTGATACATCTTGGGTAGGACTTGGATGTATACTTATGCAACATGGAAAGGTGGTAGCTTATGCATCTAGGAAGTTGAAGGTGCATAGGTGAAATTAACCCACCCATGGCTTGGAGTTAGCAGCTATAGTGTTCCCACTTAAAATCTAGCGGTATTATCTGTATGGGGTATATGTTGATATTTTCACTGACCATAAAAGTTTACAGTATGTTTTCTCACTGAAAGAATTAAATCTCAGGCAGAGGGGTTGGTTGGAACTACTCAAGGATTATGACATGAGTCTGCTCTATCATCTGGGCAAGGCGAATGTGGTGGCCGATGCCCTCGGCAGACTATCTATGGGCAGTCTTTCTCATGTTGAAAAGGGAAAAAAGAAGATTGTGAAGGATATTCACTGGCTTACAAACCTAGAGGTATGACTGTTGGATTCTGAAGACGAAGAGTGGTAGTGTATGAAATATCTAAATCTTCCCTGTGTGCACAAATTAAGGAGAAGTAGGTTGGGGATCCCATCTTGATGCAGATTAAGAAATATATAGGTCAACAAAAGGTGATTTCTTTTGAAATTGGCGGTGATGGGATTTTTAGGTACCAAGGCAGGTTGTGCGTACCGAATATGGATAGTCTGCGTGAGAGGATCCTCGATGAGGCTTACACTTCGAGGTATGTTGTTCACCCAGGTTCTACAAAAATATACCATGATCTTAAAGCTATATATTGTTGGAATAATATGAAATATGATATTGCTGATTTTGTTTCCAAGTGTTTGAATTGCCAATAAGTTAAAGAGGAACATTTGAGACCAGGTGGCACTTCCCAAGAAATGGATTTGCCTATGTGGAAGTGGGAGATGATCAATATGGAATACATTACGGGACTTCCGAGGTCCCGAAACCAATACGACTCTATTTGGTTAATTGTTGATCGGTTGACCAAGTCAGCTCTTTTTTTGTCGGTGAGGACTAATTATTCAAGAGATGATTATGCCAAGCTGTATATCTATGAAATAGTTTGTTTGCATGGGGCACCTGTTTCCATCATATCCGATCAAGGTATGCAATTCTCTTCACATTTTTGGCAATCTTTTCAGAGGGGTTGAGGTACCCAAGTGAACCTGAGTACTGCATTTCACCCTCAGACCGATGGGCAAGATGAATGCCCCATTCAGACTTTAGAGTATTTGTTAAGAGCCTGTGCAATGGACTTCAAAGGTATTTGTGTAGATCATTTTCCATTGATAGAGTTCGCCTATAATAATAGTTACCATGCCAGCATTAAAATGGCTCTATTTGAAGCGCTTTATGAAAGAAGGTGTAGATCACCAATCGGATGGTATAAAGTGGGTGAAACGCAGTTGTTTTGGCCTGATCTTGTGCATCAGGCAATAGAAAAGGTGAAAATCATTAGAGAAAGACATAGGATAGCTCAAAGTTGTCAAAAGACCTATGCCAATATTAGAAGAAGAGAGTTAGAATTTGAGGTTGGTGATTGTGTATTTCTCAAAGTCTCCCCTATGAAGGGAGTCATGCAATTTGGAAAGAATGGAAAACTTAGTCCTCATTATATAGGACCATACTATATTTTGAGAACGATAGGTGGAGTTGCCTATGAATTGGAATTTCTCGCGAGTTTGGGCTCCGTACATCCCGTGTTCCATGTGTCTATGTTGAAAAAGTGTATTGGAGACCATTCCTTGGTGTTGCCTATAGTGGAAATCAATGTGAAAGACTCCTTGGAATATGAAGAAGAACCCATTGCTATTCTGGATCGTTAAGTCTAGAAGTTGAGAAGCAAGAAAATAACTTTGGTTAAGGTGCTGTGGAAAAATCAGAAGGTTAAGGAAGCTATTTGGGAGTCAGAGGACGATATGCGTGCCAAGATACCTTAATCTTTTTGATCCGGTGAATGATGAAATGGAAAGGTACAATCCTTGATTTATTTTTTTTATCTCCTATTCACTAAGATAAATCGTACTTATCTATGTCTCGCATCATCATTCGGAGATGAATTATCCCAAAGAAGGGATAATGTAACACCCCGCAAAAATCTTCTGTATGGTATCTCACGTAGTAGCATGTTTAAGAGGCTAGCAACTTGAAAATTTCATAAGTGTCAAAAAGTACTTAGTCATATTTTAATCTCCTAACTTGTATGATCTCTAAATAAATTTTTCAAACCTTGAAGTATGGTTTTTAAGTTGTTTCATGTTCGGGGGAGTATAGAGCATATGTCGGGGAATTTTTGGGTTTTTCGGACACCATTAGAGGTATGTATAGATGTTGGAAATAGTGAATCAATGCAAAGTCAACGCACTATGTCAATGGCCACATCGATGAAGCAGTGAACCGATGTGATATCGACGTATTGCATCAGTTGGCACGTCAGTGCCCAGTTCTCAAACTCTTTTAAATAACTGGCCTTGGTGAGGGGTAATTCAGTCATTCTTATTCATCATAACTCTATCATAACATAAAATTAAAGAGTGTTTAGGGAAAAATCATCAAAAACTACTCTTATCATCTCAAATCAAAACCCTAGTCCATTCTCTTAAGATCAAGAGTTCATCATTAAGTGAAGGATTCTAAGAACTAATTTGAAATTCGAATTCTACCCTCCCTCTCAAGTGATCTAATATATGTGGGGTTTTACAAAACTACATGGTCATGATTAAATCATTTATAGTAATTTTTTGAATGTTGAGAAATCATATATTTAAAAAGGGTTTCGAATTACATCAAGAAATATGTATTGTGAACGTTTTGGTCTTGAGGCCTTCCATAAATCTTGAATTTTTACTTGTGTACTTGTATATATGTATTTTTAGTTTTGAAATATGAATTGAGAGCATGAAAAAAAGGAATTTCCCTCTCTAATTGTGTTATATTCTTGATGTACAAGTTATGGGCTACTAATCATCAACATGGTCAGGCTAACTCATCAGCAACATCTGCAGGTCACCCAATTCATCAGGGCACCAATTCGAGTGCCACCAGTGGGCAGTGCCTAAACAGACTTTATGCACTTTAGTCCCAAAAGGATTAGGAAAGTTCTCCTTATGTGGTCACTGGTATGTTATAGGTCTTTCATTTTTACATGTATATACTTTATCAGATCCTGGAGCTTTTCTTTCTTATGTAACCCCTTATATAGCCATCAAGTTTGGAGCTAGTCCCAAAATCTTAGTAGAGCCTTTCTCAGTGTCTACTCATATGGGTAAGTCTATGATAGCCCAGCGGGTATACAGGAACTGCTCTGTTACAGTGTCTCAGAAAGTTACTTCATTAGACCTTGTAGAGTTAGAGATGATGGATTTTGACATTATTCTCGACATGGATTGGCTTCATTCATGCTATTCTTCAGTTGATTGTAGAAACAGATTTGTCCATTTTAAGTTTCCAAATGAACCAGTCCTTGAATAAAGGGGTAGTACTACAACACTTAGGGGATAGCTTATTTTGCACCTTAGAGCAAGAAAAATTATATCTACGGGGTGTATTTATCATCTTATTTGAGTTAAAGACTCTAATTCAGATACTCCTGATCTTGAGTTAGTTTTTGTACTAAGGGAATTTCCAAATGTATTACTTGAAGATCTTCCCAGAGTTTCTCCCGAAAGAGAAATTGAATTCAGAATACACCTTCTTCCAGATACCTAACCTATCTCTATTCTGCCATATAGAATAGCTCAAGCAAAACTCAAAGAGTTGAAATAACAATTGAAATACCTCTTTGATAAGGGATTCATCAGGCCCAGCATTTCCCCATAGGGCACACCAGTTTTTTTCGTGCGTAAGAAAGATTGTTCCCTTAGAATGTGCATTGATTATCGTTAGTTGAACAAAGTCACCATCAAGAATAAATATCCACTCCCCAGAATCGATGACTTGTTCGACCAAATTTAGGGTGCCAATTATTTCTCTAAGATAGACCTTAGATCTGGCTAATATCAGCTTAGAGTCAGGGAATGTGACATTCTGAAAACAGCTTTCAGAACTCGGTATGGTCACTTTGAGTTTCTAGTCATGTTCTTTGGTCTCACAAATGCCACAGCAGCCTTTATGGACTTGATGAATCGAGTGTTCAAGTAGTACTTGAACATGTTTGTCATAGTCTTCACAGATGATATTCTTATCTACTCCCGCAATGAAAATGATCATGGATACCACCTCAAAATTGTATCGCACACTCTTAGAGCTCACCAGTTTTTCGTCAAGTTCAGTAACTGTATGTTTTAGCTAAGGTCAGTAGCTTTCCTTACCCATATTATTTCTGGTGATGGAATTAGAGTTAACCCTCAAAAGTCCGAAGCTATAAGAAACTAGCCCAAACCTATCTCTCCATCAGATATTAGGAGTTTCTTGGGTTTGTCCAGGTTTTACCAACGGTTTGTTGAAGCGTTTTCATCTATTGCATCCCCCATGTCTAGATTGACTCAAAAGAAAGTTAAGTTTCAGTGGTCAGATTCTTGTGAGAAGAGTTTTCAGGAGTTGAAGACTCGACTCACCACAGTCCCAGTTTTGACCTTGCCTGATAGTTCGGATTGGTTTGTTGTGAACTGTGATACTTCCATAGTTAGATTGGATTGTGTTTTAATTTAGAGAGTTAAGGTTATAGCTTATTCTTCTATTCACCTTAAGCCTCATGAAAAGAATTACCCCATCCATGATCTTAAGTTAGTAGCTGTTGTGTTTTCCTTAATAATTTGAAGGCACTATTTGTATGGGGTGCATGTTGATATGTTCACTGATCACAAAATCTTATAGTATATGTTTTCATAGAAGGATTTGAATTTTCATCAAAGAAGATGGTTAGAATTATTAAAATATTATGATATGAGTGTTTTGTACCACCTGGTCCAGGCCAATGGAGTGGCAGATGCCCTAAGTAGATTGTCTATGGGTAGTGTTGCTCAAGTTGAGGATAACAGAAAGAAGTTAGTTAGGGAAGTTCATCAGCTTGCCAGATTAGGTATTCGTTTGGTTGATTCAGCTGAGGGTAGTGTATGGGTTCAAAATAGTTCAGAATCCTCTTTGGTTACCAAAGTGAAAGAAAAACAAGATAGGGATCCAAGCCTGGTTAAGTTGAAGGAGTCAGTCATAGATCATAAAGTAGAGGTTTTCTCCCAAGGGGGAGATGGTGTGTTGCGTTGCCAGGGTAGACTGTGTGTGCCGTGTGTAGATGATTTGAGATAGAAAATTCTTGCAGAAGCATATGGTGCCCGTTACACTATTCATCCAGGGGCTACAAAGATATACCGCGATCTGCGGTAAATCTATTAGCGAGTAGTATAAAGAGGGATATTGCAGAGTTTGTGGCAAAGTGCTCCACTTGTCAACGGGTTAAGATTGAACATCAAAAGCCAAAAGGGTTTATGCAAGAGTTCAATATTCCCACTTAGAAGTGGGAGGAAGTGAACATGGATTTTATGACAGGGTTGCCTCGTACCCGTCGTCAGTATGATTCAAATTGGTTCATTGTGGACATAATGACCAAATCAGCCCATTTTTACCAGTCCATACTTCTTATTCATCCAAGGACTATGCGAAGCTCTATAATAGGGATTCGATCAGGTTACACGGTGTTCCGCTATCTATCATCTCAGATAGAGGTACTCAGTTTACCTCTCACTTTTGAAAAGCTTTCCAGAAGGGTCTTGGTACCTATGTTCACCACAACACAACCTTTTACCCTCAGACAGTTGGTCAGGCAGAGAGGACCATTCAGACCCATTAGGATATATTGAGAGCATGTGTAGCTGATTTTAAGGGTAGTTGGGATGATCACTTGCCTTTGATTTAGTTTGCATATAATAATAGCTATCATTCCAGTATTCAGATCTCTCCGTTTGAGGCTCTATATGGAAGGAGATGTAGATCTCTAATTGGTTGGTTTGAGGTAGGTGAGATAGCTTTGGAAGGGCCTAACTTGGTGTTTGATGCATTAGATAAATTTTAGTTGATTAGGGAGAGGCTTAGGGAATCCCAAAGCCTACAGAAATCATACGCAGATGTGAGGAGAAAGGATCTTAGGTTTGAGATTGGTTATTTTGTATATCAAAAGATATCTCCCATGAAGGGGGTAAAGAGGTTTGGTAAGAAGGGGAAGCTTAGTCCCCGATATATTGGCCCTTACAGAATTTCAAGCCGTTTCGGAATGGTGGGTTTTAAACTTAAGTTGCCTGCAGACATAGCATCAATGCACCCAGTATTCCATATCTCTTTGTTGAATAAGTGTATTGGTGACCCAGCTGTAGTTGTTCCTTTAGAAAGTGTAGATGTTCAGAACAACCTTTCTTACGAAGAAGTTCCAGTCCAAATCCTTGATCGCTAGATTAGTAGACTAAGGAATAAAGAAGTTACCTTGGTCAAAGTTCCGTTGAGGGGGCCACTTGGAAATCAGAAGCATACATGCGTACCAAGTACCCTCATCTTTTCTCCACGAACGCAGACTTAGCTTAAGGTAACAATTTTCCCTAGCATTTATCATTTCCATACTCAATTCCCGTTGCATACTATTCTCATGTCATCATTTATTCACGAAACTAGTTTAATCATGTGTCATGATTCACACTCAGTTATGTAATCATGCTTTCAGTATGTATATTCAGCATGTAACCTCAATTCCTCATTGTCCTCAGCTTAACCAACCTCATTCGAGGATGAATGTTCCTAAGTAAGAGATATTGTAATACCCCGAGAATCCCAACCAATAGTACAACCACGCTTCAATCTCATGAGAAATAAATTTTAGTGATTTGGTAGTTTTATGATTAAGTTTTATGTGTATTAAGGTCTCAAATACTTCTTATCTATTAGGCGAATCAAAACATCCCTTACCAATTGAATTCTTGAGAAGGATATTACTATAGTCAACTTCAAATGATCATATCATTCATTATACTATGAATTTTTTAGCTCATACCCACCAACAGATAGATAATTTAATTAGCTTTCCAACAATACCAATTTTGTCAAAATCCTATTCCGGAGAAAAAAGTTATGGTCGTTTTACAGTAAGTTGTCCGAACTGCCAAAGTGCGATGGAAAGGCCAACGAACCATCGAGCCAACGACGAACCATTGCCCAAACCATCACAACTGAGGTAGTAAGACTGTTTTTTGGCAATAAAGTGATGGTTTGAGGTACGAACAATCCCCAGGTTGACGGTTCGGCGCCCAAACCGTCCCGCACCTTCGTTTAGCAATTTAAAGTCATTTTAAAGGGATTTTTTGGTCTTTTTTCACCCTTTTTAACACCTAATTACATCAAATCAAAATGCATAACTCCATATTCATCCATAATATCAAAATTAGGGTTTATTTCATGATTAATCCCCAAGAACAAGATTCAAGCCCTTCTTCAAGAAAACTCAAGAATCAAAACATCACCATTCAAGAACCTTCGAGAAAAGTTATTCCCATTCAAGATTCAAGCTTTTGAGGTATGTTTGATATTCATCCATTGATCCTTTTCACCCATGGAGTCGAAAAACCAAATTTCAAATTCAAAGTTATGATTTTTACATGATAATTATGATTTTTAACCATGAATTCCCATGAACTTCGATTCTATACCATGGTTACACGTATTTCTTGTTGTTATTAAAACCCATATATTTGAATGGTGTTTTTTGTTGATTTAAGACATAATTGGTTACTTTATTATTGAAATAATACTATTACTACAAGCTTTAAAACTAACCCCATGCTTATCTTAACCCATGCATTGCAAGTGTTTGATGAAATGCCTACAAGAATGAGTTTTGAATAAATGCTTGCATATCATGTCCTTAAGGTTTTTAGTATGATCCTTCTATTATTGTTATCGAGTTCTGGGGGTTTGAATACCCAAAATTTTTCTACTCGCCTAGTTTTAGTATCTATAGAATGGTTTCACAACATATAGGAATATTCTCAGTTCAACCCTTTATTACATTCAATTAAACATAGTTTGGTCTAATAGTCAGTGTCATTCAGTTGGGAGTAACACTTAGCACCGAGTGATCTTAGGGATGGTGTCTCCCCTGTCAGTTAAGCATGAGGCACTAGTAGTAGTCCCTAGGTTCTAGACCTACGGAGCCACCGTAGATTTTGAGGGGTCCCCCATTAATTAGGCATGACACCCTGATCCTTCAGGACTTCAGATTAGTGGATTCACAAAGCCAGTGTTAGTACCCGTGGCATGGTACTGACGCCCTTCCAACTGGGGTTACAGGTTGGACACTGATAGTATATTAGGGTATGTCAGTTATAGCTATCTCCCACAGTCTCAGTCCAGTATTCAGCTCAGTAATTCAGTTTTGGTTTGCTTGACCATAGCATACAGATAGCATTTACTCAGTTATCAGTACTCAGTATTTCAGTTTTTAGACTATATTCAAAATATAATTTATGCTTGGCCATGCATCTATCAGTATCTACATATTTCACGTATTCTCAACATTTACAAATTTAATGCATTCTATTCAGTACCTCTTGCTATTCATTCAGTCAATTATTACTTGTGCACATGAAACCATGCATATTATCCTAACCCCATTTAGCATACCAGTACATTCAAAGTACTAATCGCATACTTGTTTCTTGCACTATGATGTTTCATATCATAGGTTCAAATACTCGGGTTCCTAACTGTACTTAGACAGATCAGCCTATCAGCAGGAACCAATAGTGGTGAGTCCTCATCCTTCTAGGATAAGTTATCTTATATTCAGTATGTTAGTAGTTCAGTTATCCAGCCAGCCGGAGTTATTTAGGGGCTTGTCCCATCAACTCCACAGTCAATCAATTTAGAGCCTTCCAGACTAGTACAGACAGTTGGTTAGTTTTTCAGTTGTTATTGTTAGTTATTTATTAGCATTACCAATTTGTTCTCAGACGTTTGAAACTATGATTCAGTATTAATTGTAGTTTTTAAAACCTTATGGCTTTTTAGTTACTCTTTCGCATAATTTATTATTTTATTCAGTGCTCACAGCAAGTACGAGCTTAGGGGTTACCTTGTGGTCACTTATGACCGTGAGCACCGTGTGGAACCCAGGGTGTACTCTCAGGGCATTACAAACCCCAAAAATAAAAAAGCAAATCTAAATAACTTAACATTGATCTAACCATTTCCATAAGAGTTCTATTTCGGCGTTCTGCCACACCATTTTGTTATGGTGTTCCTAGAGCAGAATAATGAGATGTAATTCCTTATTCTGATAAGTATTTAATGAATTCTACATAAAGGTATTCACCACCACGATCAGATCGTAATGTGTGGATATGTTTGTTATGTTGCTTTTCCGTTTCCATCTTAAATTCTTTGAGTTTTTCAAAACATTCAGATTTATGGTGCAATAAATAAATGTATCCATATTTTGAGTAATCATCTGTAAAAGTCACAAAATACTCAAAACCACCTCTTGCTTGTATATTTATTGAACCACGCAAATCACTATGAATTAATTCTAACTTATTGCCGGCTCTATTTCTTTTGGGAGGAAAATGTCTCTTGGTCATTTTACCTTCTAAACAGGATTCACAAGTTGGAAGTGCCTCCACTGTCAATGAACTAAAAGGTCCATTAGAAACCAATTGTGAGATCCTATTTAAGTTAATATGACCTAGACGTAAGTGCCATAAGTATGTTTCACTCAATTCCGAAATACGTTTTCTTTTATATGATTTATTAACATTATTAGGTTCCATTTTTTGTAGCATATTATGGGAAACATCAAATAAAAAAAATCATGTACTCTAGAAGCAGAAATAATAAAATGCTTATTAAACTTAATAATTGCAGAATTATTAGCAAAATAAAATAGTAACCAACATCCATTATTCTTGCAACTGAAATCAAATTCCTTCTTATAGAAGATACGTAAAGAACATTATTCAATCTTAAAACTCTATAACTACTAAACAAAATAGAAATATTTGCTATAGCTAAGGCTGGTGTTGGTTCCTCATTTGCTTGAAACACGTTCAATTTATTTTCACTTAGGCATCGTGTTTTCTAAAACCCCTGCAAGGATATGCAGATAAGATTAGTGGCTTCCGAATCTATAGCCCAAAATTGGGTAGAAATAGCCGCTAAAAATGTTTCAATAAGATATGAAAAAGATGTACCTTGTTTCTGCATCTTAGCTATGTAGCCGCGAAACTGTTTCTTATAATGACCAGGATGCTTGTAATGATAGCATTTACCCTTAGGCTTACCCACACCACCATTAGCACCTGAAACCTTATGAGCCTTCATCTTCTTTTTATTTTCACCTTTCGGCTTAGAAGTCAAAGACGAAAGTTTATCAAACATCAACATTGCAGGAGGATCTTGTTGCTTAGTGATAGATTCTACCGGTTGCAGCTCATTTAATAAATTTGCAAGAGATAAGTCCATCTTATTCATTTTATAATTCAAGAAAAAATACTGAAAACTATCTAGCAGAGTTTGTAGGACTATCTTAACCTAAGACTCCTTATCAATAACCACCTCAAGAATTTCCATCTAGTTCAATAGAATTATTATTTTAAGAACATGTTCCCTTACCAAAGTTTCTTCAACTATTTTTATGGTCAAAAGAGCTTTCATGGCTATCTTCTTTGCAGCACGATTTTTCTTACCAAACATATCTTTGAGAGATTCAAGCATATCATAAGAAGTAGTCATGGACTGATGTTGATGCTGCAACATATTTTCCATAGAGGCAAGAATGTAGCCTCTTGCCATCTTGTCATCCTTGACCCACTTATCGTAGGTTTTAATCTCATCATCAATGGGTTCATTCGACTTAATAGGATATTTCTCAACCAGCATAAATTTAAAGCCCTCAGCAGTAAGAACAATATCCAAATTATGTTTCCAGTCCATATAGTTAGGGCCTTCTAATTTATTTTGATTCAGGATAAAAGTTAAGGGATTGAATGAAGACATGGTTAATTTGTTATATAATCAAATTAAAATAGATCATTAGACATGCTGCAGAATAATAAAATTCTTTAAAAACACATTACATATAACCATGCACATAAACAATTAGAATCCTCAGGGAAACTTAATCTTTTAAGCAAATATACATGCAATGTCAGATATTTTATCTCTTAAATGAAATAGAACCAACTCAGTTGGAGAGTCAACTCTTTACTTAAGTTAGATAAATATCACATTTCATAAGTCTTTGTACCATTGAACTAACATGTAACTTAGTTGAAAAGTTAATACAAGTCATCAAAAATAAGAGATATAAAATAGTATTATAATATACAAGTTTATCCGATGGGAAAGATGACTGATGTCAACATCTAAACTCATATTATGTACTGAAAATCATAACAAATGATCCCTATCACCACTGGTTTGTAAAAAATAATTTTTTCAGAATTTTTAATTTTTTTGGAAACATAAAAACGCCCAAAAACTCATCAAAATGACCTCGAATGGCCAAAAAAGGACCTGGACCATAGTTTACTATGTGTATTGTTTAGTGGATCATTTCAAATAAATGTACAGAATTTCATATCCTTCAGAGTTCATCAAAAACTGGAAAACTTCAAAACTAACCAAATCAGCAATTACTGGTCGAGCTGTTGTGAGGGACAGCAGGGCTGCCTGTACTGCTTGGCCTTACTTCTACTATTCATACAGTGAGTACCGACTATACTTGGTCGTAATCGAGACTTATCACCATTTTTTCGTTAATCTGCAAAACTAATTTTCACAAAACTATGCAAAATTCGTTTTATGCTTTTTTAATGATAAACTTAAATTCTATTGGAATCAATAACATCATCAAAAACATAAAAAAACATCCAACAACAACATGATATCCCACACATGAAAAGTAGCCTGCAACAACATGATTTCAAAAATATGAAAAGCAGTCAGCAACAACATGATTTCAAAACCATAAAAAACAGCCAGCAACAACATGATTTATACAATTATTATCCAAAATATGTACAACAAATCATGTAATTTCCTTTACATTGTCTAGCATATGTAAGAAGACTACAGATACTAATTGTTAGAACATGCATAGCAGAAGCAACAATTCTAAAGGATCAATATAACTTACATATAATCTAGACAACATAGTCAAAACAAAAATTAGAAAACTTACCTCTTGAAGCTTTCACACAGTTCGTTCAACACCTTATTTTCCAGGTCTGTCGCCTTCTACTATTTCCTGATTAACTTTATTAATGAACCTTATGTGTACAAGTAATTTTTTGGATTAGAGAAAGATGATTGGGTTCTGGAAAAAGCGTTTTCTTTTTTAATCACATGCCTCTATTTATTCCCAATTTCAGTTGAAGAAGGAAAGTCAATAGGTAATAAACTTTTGCCCCTTCATTGTAGCCTTAATAGAAAAACGTTTTCGACTTTCATATCATCTTAAAAGCACAAAACATTTTCCACCTTAAATACTACCATAATGCCAAAATTAATTTTTAATACATTTTTTTATTTCGTTTTTACATAAGATTAGTAAATAAAATGGTATTACTTCTTCTCTTTTCCAAATTTGATTAGCTAATCGGGCATAGTAGGAACCGTAGATTTATTAACTTAGTCTTCCAATTATGATATTAATTTGGTAGTGAATGAATTATCATATCATAATAAATTACAAATTATTCCACTAGAAATCTGTAATTGCACTCCTCAATTTCATTTTGAAATCTATCATTAGATCTTATTTAACTCCCCATGTTAGAATTACCTACACCAATCAATTAGATTAAATAATCTGAAAAATTTAACTCATTGATTAATTTAATCCTTTATTTATAATGCTTAACTTATTTCATATGACGGATACAAAATCCACCTGTAGGGTTTTCACGTGAAAACTTGTAAGCTACCATAAAGGGGTGTCTTCTATCTCAAGTTCGATACATGGTTCTATCAACTAATTAATATTTCACTAAGTGATTTGTCATCATCTAACCTATCAGGAATATGTTGACTCACAAAAGAGTCTTACCTTTTAATAGATTAAAATGATAAAATAAACCACATAGATCATAATTATATAAAGATTAAGAGTATAAGTACATGTAATGTTTAGAGAAATCATTTATTACTATTCAGAACATAAATGAATATCTCTATTTGGTCCGTTCAATACATACAAAATGTACTAGCACAAGAAGTTGGAATATACCACTCCCATAATTAAGATAAAATTATATTTAATCTTGTGCTACAATCATCAAGATGTTTGTCCTACCTCATCTTTGATTGTGAACATTAATTTATTACTTATAAGAACCGGTGATTTTAATCTTCCGTGCACGAGTTAAAATACTTCACACTCAAAATTGTCTACTATACAAGTAAAGGACACACATGTTAATGCAATGATCTTTTCAAATAAATATTTTATTAATATAATAAATAGTCTTTACATGGGATAAAAATAAAATACTTTAACAAAAATTATATGGTTAATAGTATATCCTAACACTATGATGTGAGAATTAATAAGTTTGAAGGCCAAACAAGTGGCTCTTTAAGTATGCACGGTATTATTGATCCTATCTCTTATTTCACTCATAGATATTATATCATGAATAACCCTTGTGAAAAAAGATATCTGTCTTTTTAAAAATGAATATATATGATTTGATTCTTCATTACTCATTAATTTTTATCTTTTTAAATATAATTTTTTATTTGAAGATGATATGATCATTTATGACGATGAGCATAGTTGTATTTATTGTGAAGTTGATCATATAGCAATTATTTAAAGGCTACAGATATCTGATAATCCACTATAGGGTACCATGTGGGAAGATAGTAATGAGCCTACACATGAAAGTGGATTAGTTAATGAAAACTTTAGTATTAGTTTCTTTCCTTATTGTACTTATGTTTTTTAAGACACAAACTTGTTGGATTATACCGATATCTCTTTCCTCAAAAGTGATAATAAGTCTTTAAAGATTGGTATGATCTAGTTAAAGAGATTAATTTGATGCTCTTTTTGGATGATGATTTATTATTGGTGTTTTTAGAGATACTTATAGTGATTCTTGATAATCCTAGAGGATTAAAGTTTGTTGTTAATCTCGAGGATGTTTATTGTTGCTTGGTATTACTTTAAAGGATTATGATAATCTTTGTCTAGTTGTTGTTCCTTTCTTTATTTTTTGAGGATTGAATTCGTGGACGAGTTCTTTTCAAGAAGGGGAGAATGATGTAAGTCCGAAAAGCTCTAATGATGTAAAAGAATTCCTACTTGATATCAAGAGCTTAGAGTGTCTCAGCAGATCATGGAAAACAAGTCAAGAAGAATTTAACATTAAATAGTTGGGTATTTGGATATTGACATAATAAACATGTAATAAAGGATATTTATGACGTTTTTTACAATACATAACTATCACACACCCAAATGTATACAGTTACCCGAGTTGTAAAGTAACCTTTGAAAGTCAAGTCTCGATCCCACAGGAACTTATGCTCAACAACAGTCTAATTCTAGTATTACTAAAAAGATTAACCAAGTGAAAGAGTACCAATAACATTTAAGATTTGAGAATTAAAAGTAACCGTAAACAATGTGAGATTATAAAGTGTTGGAGACAATATTGGAGAAGAATCCAGGGTCAAGGTACTTTGAACAATCCTGATGAACTATAGAATCTCTTTTGTTTAGTTAATTAGTGTGGTTGTTGATTCATGGGCTTGATAACATAAGTAGGGAATAGTCATCCTCTAATCATCTATCTAACTTATCCCACAACTATATAGTTGAGCGAGGATGTGAGAACTAAATTAAACACATTTATATGTCACCCCATATATGAAACAAATAGTGCGAATAAGTTATATTCCTATCATAAAGGTAAATCCAAATTTTGATTTCTCTAAGTGTATGATCCCACTCCATATATCCTAGACGATCTAATTTATTATTCCTTCTTTCTGGCTCACAATAGAAATATAGGTTTATCCTAAAGATTGCGAATTCATAGAATAATAAGAACAAGGGTATATGAACAACCAGACATGATAATCAACTTAAAAAAACTTAATTGAAAGCATAAGTATTGTGTTCTTGGCGTTGATGAGGGTGTTTAGCCACTCATGATTTTACAACAAACCACAATTAAGAAATTCATGCTTCAAAACCAAAAGTAAACTAAAGAAGAGATAAAGAACCCTAATTGTAGACTTCCTCAAGTTTTTAGTCCCAAAATTTGTCCAAGGTGTCTTGAATAACAACAAAGTTTCCTATTTATACTAAGAGAGAAGTTACCCATTTTGTTCCCTTGGGCATGGCATGCTCTTGCATTGGCATGATTAGGGGTGTGGCATTCCCTAATCGCATATTCACACTATTTTATACTTTTTATATTTTTTCCTTTGGCATTGAACATACTTATCTCAGAGGATCAAGGGTGTAGCATGCCCATGGCCTAAAAAATTCCATATTTTGCCATCTCTAATTCCTTCTTTTTGCCTTTGATTTCCTCAATCGGTGGGTGTCTTTCCAACATAATTTGACCTTGTTATGATCCCAAACATTTCTATTAACATCTCACATGATATTCTATAACATCAAACACCACTAATTAGTACATACAACACACTAGAATTCATCTAGATACACTAGAATAATACATAGCTCAAGGTAGTAACACTAGTTTTCTCGTATAAACTATAAGTGACAAATTTTATTCTTGACTTATTTTGAACACACCTTAAACAAGCATTTTAACTCAATGATTCTCACTTATACCATTAATAGCTCATGATGCACGCAAGAAGTCCTCAACATTTGGCTAAATATGTATAGATAATAACACTTAGGTGCGTAAATCCACCTAAGATCAATAACCCTAGTATAAATATATTGAGAGATAGTTTTTGAAAATTATTGTTTCTCCTTAGTGATTTTAGGTTAATTTTGATTATCTCTTAACGAATCCTTCTTGGATTAATTCTTGGCGAGAATTCCATTGTATGAGTTCATTCTCTTCTCCCATGGTTTAATCTAGTAACTATATGTGTATTTAATTGTTAGATTAACCTTTATTTCTTCTAATTTTTATCCTCCTCAATCTAATTTCTTTATTTACTTACAATTCTTTTGGTATCTTTATTTTACTTGTTGTGTTCGACTTTGGTGTATAATATTACATCACACCAACAAGATATATTGTTACTCCCTGAATACCACTAAACAATTGTATTTCATGTTGGCTCACACAATATGTACAAGAACTAAAACTCAACCTAGCTTAAGGCTGAAGTCATGGAATACAATCCTGTGAGAGTCCTCTATTTAATTAGCATACTTTCTTTTGATATCTCTCACACTTTTATATCAAATCTAGAAATAATTGATTTTAAAATTAAAATAATAGTGCATAATAACAATACTCCTTTATATTTTTAAAATAATTTTATCTACTTGAAATGCTTACCTGTTAATGCAGAAAGGTACCCAAGTGACCACACAAATGGATACTCAAAGATGTTCAATAAGAGATTACAAATGGATACTCAATCTTGAGTTTGCCAGAGAAACTAAAGTAGTTATGCTTCACTGATCAATAATAATTTGGCGGTTACACTGGATCTAACAGAAAATTTATCACACCTGTAACAGAATGTTTTATTATGAAGAAGCCTTGGTTACAACTTAAATCATAGTACCCTCACAATCCAATAGTATATGTTTCTAAGCCATACATGATTATTGATTTGATAAAATACCTTGAATAGTTTTTGATAATGCAATGGTGTGTTTAATAAGGCTCATACAGTGAGAAGGAAACTAAATGATTGTGCCTGAAATAAACATAAGCAAAGAATATGTGCAAGGCAATGAAAAGACTACGAGAGATTCTAGTTACTTTTTTAATTTAGGTGATCATGTTGGCTTTGTTCAAGTGGGAAATCATGCTTGTATTTTTCAGCTATTGTCCTAGGAGCTTAAATTTTATTCACCTTCAAATATTAGGACAAGTGCTAGGAAATATAAATTATGGAATATAAAAATCAGGCATGAGAGGTTTACCTATAGTTTTGGATTCTAATTTGGCATTATTTTTTATCCTATATCTAGACATATTTTGTTTAAAACTAATATCACAGACAGTGAAAAGATGTGAACCAGATAATTAATGCATACTTCAACATCAGGAATTCATTTAATGTCTACTGTATTTAAGAAAGAAATTCATGTTGTAATTATAGATAGATAAGACAGAGAAGTTTCACTTGATGACTTTCCTTATTAATTAAGTGAGAAAAAAAATATGTTGATTTTTGCTTCATATATACAACTAAAGCATAGAGAGCAAGTTAAATATACCTCTAAAATTTCTATGGCCAACTCAAGAATTTTTCTTTATGTCCTGAAGTATCTTCAGTATATCAAAAGTTGAAGATAAAGGAACTTGCTAATTATCATGGATCTAAATTGATAATTTTTTATAGCCATAATTATTTTGGTGGGATACTTGTTCTAGGTGCCACACCAATAAGAAAAGGATATAGTTCACATAAAACCTCAAGTAGGTTGAAGAAAATTTTTGGGGAGCCTGACTAGAACAAAGATAGTAAACTTTTATTTGAAAAAATGGTTTCTAATACTAACTATTTGGCTAATCCTTTATGATTGGAGGCACAAAAGAATATTAAAGGAATGAAAATATATCCTCTTTATCTAGGGCAGTGAAAACACTATCATTATGATAACTGATAGGGTTAGATCTATAATTAGTTCTACTTCTAGTATATTGTGCTCGAATCTCATCGGGTCTCAATATTTGAAAATAGAGAGAAGGTTGTATTGTCTTTAAAAGGTAATTCATTGACAAAAAGTGATGTCAAATCTGATAAACTCATCATTTACGGTGTTAATATAGGTGGTCTTTATAATGGTGATCTTGGATTCTTCTGCAAATTTAGTGATCTGTGCTTAGAAGCCATTGGTTGGTATGATCTAGAAAATTTACTCACTAACACATTATTTGAGTTTGTATTCAATAAAAGCAGAAATTCTCCATTCATTTTATTCATCAAAGATTCTAAAAAATCTATGATAGGAAATTCAGATCATTTTCAACATTTAAAAGTTAAATTGAGAAGCTTCTAGATAACGTAGTTATTATTGATTCTCATACTCATATAGATAATCATAATTTGAATCAATAATAACTTCATTATCAAGAAGCTTATACAATGTTGAATAAGTTTCTAAATTTTCTGCCATAGATTTCTCCAAAGATTTCATGAACAAAATGAATAAGAATTTCTAGTTTCACTAAATACAACTTCAAACAATATGTTAGTAACTTTTCTTTATCAGCCATACTAGTGACTTCTAAACACAGTTTACTGACTTTATAGAAGAAATTATGAGCACCATCACAAAAAACATCTAAGGTATCGCCACAAGGGATGAGTTTATCAAATTTTACACCAACTATTATTAATGAATTTGTCATGATCCGAACCAGAGCCTGATCATAATGGGTATCTCAAGCCTATCATGAACCGGAGACCACCCCCATCGCCTAACCTTATGAGCACAAAAATAATAATAAATATAAAGCGGAAGCCAATCAAACAGTAATAAGAAGATGAATAGATGACTCAAATGAAAATTAGGAGTCAAAACAGCAACCAACCCACATCAGTCCATAAAAGCATTTAAAACTAGAATAGAAACTAAGTCGGAATATGCCCCCGACTATGACCAAAAGAATCCAAAACTACTGACTCGATAAATAAAGAATAATAAAATGACAAGGTCATTCGAAGGATGAAGGCTCACCACTTAACAACAAGTCAACAGACATGCTAATCCACCTAATGTTGCACAGGAGCAACCAAAAAGTCTTTGGACCCTATATCGTTAAATGATACAGCATCCGAGGATGGCCAGTGGGATAAGTACTAGAAAGTGACCTAGGGAAAGGGATAAAATAATGTTATGTCCGAAATCAGTCAAAACCACATGCATACATTCATATATACATATATAAGATGTCGAGATAGGGTAAGGGTCATGAACATGAACTTTTTAAGCTATTAACCTGGATTGTGTAGCTCGATCCCTCCTAAAGGTACCCATGGGCTATACGAGTTCAGCTTCCCCTACTGAAAGGATTCCAGCGTGTGTTAGCCATACGAATCGAAGAAAAATCAAGGAAAAGTTAAAGCCATCAAGTAACTAGGCATCCCAAAAAAAATATATCAAGTATGTGTCAAGCACACAGTAATATAGACCCACAATGCAGGCAAACGTGGTTTCCAGTGTTTATCTCCCTAGGACTTACACCTTCACAGTGAGCTACATAACCCCCTTTAAGCCCAAATTAAAATACTTTGCACGTAATTCCAACTATTAACCCAGGAGTCATTCATTAAGGTATTTTTTTCTTGGTATCGTCATACCAATATGCTTGCAAGCTAAATTAAAATTTCCAAACCAATCCACATAACAACATTAACTCCTAAATTCCATTACAATCCAAACCATGGCCATCAAGACCATCCAAATCCATTTTTATGTCCATTTATCCATTAATACAATGCATTCGGCTCAAAAATAAGTTAGGCCGTCAATTTTTCATAATTAAAATCAAATTCACAAAGTGGGTTGAGGTTCGTGCAATTCTAGTCAAAATTCATCCAATTGGAAAAACCTATATCCTCTATTCCAACTATTTAAATAATATATCAATCCAGTCTCAAAACATCAATTCAAAGCATGAATAATCAATTGAAAATATGGGACAAGCAATTCAATTAGTAACAACCAAAACCCCTCGACCCAATTTCAAAATCCACAATTTAAATCACCTAAAAAAATCTAGTCCATTCATGCCAAAATGTAAAATTATAATTTAAAAAAGAGAATCATGCCTAAAATACACATGAAATTGAGGTCAATTTGATGTTTGGAGTCCGAAGTAGTGATTTCTTGAAAAACCCTTAAGCTTTCTTGGGTGAAGAATCAAAGATGAATAAAGTAGAGTTTGATTTTTAAGAACTAAAGTAAAAGGGTCCTATCTATGTTTATAAGTCATACAAAAGGCAAAAATACAAAAATCCCCTCACCCCAAGTGAAAAAAACTGTACATAATTAAAACATCACCGTGGCATGGTGTTATTGCGGAGGTTAACCTCTGTGCCAAACCAATATCGTAGAGGTTAACCTTTGTGGCACATTGATATCATGGAGGCACACTACCTCGAAGATCCAAAATATCCCTAAACCCTTTACGAAAAATCCAAAACTTTTTCAAAACACCCTTTTAACATCCCTTAACACAATTCAAGTTAAAAATTGATATTACGTACGCGGAAAGGTCAAAAATAAAATGTTTAAAATTTTAAGAGGTCTCACATAATTACCATTAAAAGACAGAATAATCTTCCTTCTAGCCCCAAATGTGGGGGCCCTAATAGGAGTTGAGCGCTCTACGCCATAAGTAGAATCAATAAACCTGACTCTATCACCCATCATAAAAATGATGTTTTTGGATGCCCCAGCTAAAGAGGATATTTTGTCATTCTCTATTTTCGATTATGCTTCACAAACATAAAGGATTAGCCAAATAGTTAGTATTAATGATTATTTTTCTATATGATGGTTCAGGGCCTTTGATCCAGTCAGGTACCACTAAAATTTATTTCAAGTATCGTAAGATTATATGTGCACTAGATTCCTCATTTATTGGTGCAACACACTTCACATATAGCTCACCCAATAAAGCATAACTATCAAAAAACGAGCAATTTAGATCTATAATAATGAAAAAAATGCCTTCAGTAATATCTTCTAATATATTTCAAATATTGTAGGAAGAGAAATTAAAATTCTTGGGTTGGTTGTTGAAGCTTAGAGGTGTATTTAACTTGCTCTCTATGACTTAGATGTATCTATGAAGAACTAATCAATATGATTTTTTTGTCCTCACTTAAGTAATAATGGAATTCATCAATGAAACTTATATATCTTTTCCATAAATAATTGCACCATGAATTTCTTTCTTAAATACAAAAGATCTTAAAGGCATCTTGAGGTTGAAACAAGCATTGATTCCTTAGTCCACAATCTTTCACTATCCAAGATGATGGGTTCAAATAAATAGATCTTGACATAGAGTCAAAAGTAATGTTAAAATAGATATACCAACTATAATTTAAGCATCTCTTGATATTCAATAGTTTTATTTCTGGAATGGTTCCTAAATCGGAAGGTGACTTACATGTAAGCTCATATAACAATAGATGAAAACATAAGTATGATTTCCTATTTGACTAAAGTTAACCCGATCCTCCTAAATTGAGATAATAGCTATAATCTCTCCTAACGGTCTTTCTATTGACTTGCACACATTATCTTTTTATGTTTCTCTAAATCACAACCATCCAATTGCCTTCTTGATATATAGGCCTTATAAAACAAACCATTGCTAACTTAGCATATTTCCTAGCTATCTTATACTTCTCCCTATTCGTCTATTTCTTATCTTTATCCTTACTCTCAACACCTTTGATTAAACCCCTTTCTTAGCCTCCACCTTTCTTTTAACTTCTCTATTCCACCACTAGTGCCTTACAGACTCCGCAAACTCCACCATTCCAATTTTTTCAAATATCTTAGAATCAAATACTCTCCTAGTCAAAACTTTCTGAGAATTGAGAATCACATTTCTCTCCTCTTTAGACACACACTTCTTTTCTTCCTTCATCTTCTTTATTTTAGGGCCACTGCTTGGCTTTTCTTCAATAATTTTTCTTTTCTTGGGACCATATCCCTCAGTCACTTTCTTCTTCATAGTTATGTGTTTTTTAGGAGTTGAAATCCTTGACTATATCTGATCGGACCTGGCCCCTCTTCATCCTAAACTTCTCTTCTTTCTTTTTTCTATTTCAACAACAACATCAGAGTCAATTTCATCATCACGCTCTCCAATTTTAACAACTTCCACATTATCTTTATCTACTACTGCTCCTTTTATCAAGCTCCTTCTCTTGGTAGTCGTATATTTACTTGACTTTGTGGCATCTCCCAATACCCCTTGTTTAGTAAGTCTTGGTTATCTTTACAGTCTAAACTAATTTTTCTTTACCCTTACTACCTCTTTATTTTTGTATAGACCATCTCAAAGGCAATTCATCCTCATAAATCTCCCCATCCTTATTAAGAGGTTGCACAAACAAACTAGTATGCTCATCATCTTTAAGAAGTGTAATCAAATAACAGTGAAATATTTTCATCACCTACAATATGTTCCTCCATCTTTATAGTTCTCTCTCTAGGATTATTTGACAGAAATATCAAACTCTTAGCAATGCAATCCTCTCCAGCCAACTCACTACTAGAGAGGTTAGATTTCTTCACAAGGAGGTCTTCATCAAAGTGTTGAGCAAAGATAGGGTTTGAATCAAAAGAGATGGGAGAACCAGGTTTATTTAGAGTTTTAGAGGGGCGGCCATATCGGGATTTTGTGGATGGAATAAAGGGCTAAGGAAACTTGAATTCTATAGGAGATCCAAAAGCTATACTTCGGTCAATAACTATAGCCATTTCAAAGATCAATTCGACCATTTTTTGGGTTTCTTCCATGGTGGACTCATCTATGAAAATTGATGTTGAAGATAAGTTAACTAATGGGTTTTCAAGAGAGGGTTTACAAGATAGGATAGGTTTACAGTTTTGTGAGGGGACTGAAGAAGACTCTTTGTCAGTCATAGACACTAGTAAGGAAGGAGACACAATGAGAGAATTTTTAGATAAAGGTGAAAGATATTGAACAATTTTGGATTATTTTATGGGACTTGAAGATGAGGTTTTGTGTAACGCCCCATTTTCTAAACTGGATTGCTACACGGTGCCCATGATCTCAAGGGACCACAAGCTAATCTATGATTGATATATGTACCTGTATACTGCATATATGACATAATAATGCAGAAAAATATGAATAATAGGACATAAGGTTCAACTGCATAGAAAATCTGACAAATCATAACATCCATATGGGGTAACGAATACCCAAAACAACTAAAATCTGAATCAAATTGAGCTAAATTTGAAAGCCTCTAACTACTTTCTGAGTAAGGAGTTGAAGGAACATGTCTCCAACTAACTACGTCTAGCAAAACTAAACTGAAATAATAAATGAAATAAATAATATCATCCTCGAATGGATGAGGACTCATTGCAACTCTACGACTGGAATGCTACTGCTACTGCTGATCTGGAGCTCATATCTGTGAACCTATGGTGTAACGTGAAAGAAAGCACCATAGAAAAAATGCATCAGTAAAACTGAGAGTACTGAGTATACGAGTGAGGTAGGATAAATGCAAAAGGGTTTACATGTATGAACGATGCTAACTGACTGACTGATATGAACGTAAGAGTGCAAACATACATACGTAGTAATTGAGATTGTGATTACGTGATATCTAGATCTAGACACTGATGCATGATCTACTGATATCTAGTATGACAAATACTGAAATTGTGATAACATATATGACTGTGTCAGACAGTCCTGAATCTAATGGAACTATCTGTGTTCCATTCTGTAACTGAATTAACTGTATCTAACCGTCCTGATATACTGTAATCTGAAGAACTATCTGAGTTCTTTTAATAAAACTGGGATTGAAACTGTGGTAGGTACTCATTTGACCGGCATCCCTTAATAACGCATATAGCTAAGTTGGGGTCCAATCTCTGCCCCGACTGGAAGGGTGTCAATACCATGCCACTGGCAAGGATAGCTGTAAGTTACCCTTAGCTAGCAGGTACTCAAAATAAGAATGGTGGGAACCCTAAACTAATAGATTAAGCCACCTCATCAACCCTAATCTGACAGGTTAATATGTCTCAACCTATGCTGGCTACGTAGTTCTGGAACACAAGGATGATTACTAAGAATCACACCCTAAACTGGCAGGTGAGTTCCCATCCTTAGGTTCACTCAGTGCTAACTCCTACTCCCATCTGAAGAGACTGAACATGATTTAACTGATGGTACATGTATTGAGTAACTGACTTCCATTGACTGATAGATTACTGCTACTATTTGAGAATTAACTAAGATCATAAGATTTTTGAGGTTTCCTGAGTCACATGCCCAACTGAGTTCTATAGATCATGGCTTGACTGAGATTATCATGATAACGTAATATGGCTCTAGAAACACAGCTATATTTTTAGGGTACAAGTACCCCCAGGACTCAATGGAAGAAAACTGACACACATGAATGACTTGATCGGAAGAGTAGAGTCCACAATTTACCATATCATGAATAGGGGATTTCACACTAAGCATAGTTCTCAACATCTTATACATGGAAGGGAAATTCATACAATATGTATATATTTGCATAGCTTCAATATCATGGTCAATCCATATCACAACAACAATGCATATCACTCACATGGAATTCATGGGAAATCGTAAAGCATAGATCATGGACTTGTCATTCAAGCAATATTAAATCATGGGACATGAATTCTATTATCCTAGGCATATTATCAAACAATTTGCATGGGTTTCAACTAACAAACAAATATACTTCATGAAAACACCCTTAGATATCATCTTGAAACTTAACAATAATCATTAATATGTACATCCTCATATCACAACAAGACAATCACAAAATAATATTTAAAACATAGTTCTTGAGCTCTATGAATGAAATGGATCCATTGATGAACACTACGCATACCTGACTCAAGGTTCTTGATGTTTTTAAACTTGAAGGATTTGAAATCCTTTGATTTTTTGAAGAAGATTGGGTCTTGTTCTTGGAGATTAAATTTAGAGAGAAACCCTAATTTGTTTTGTGAAATAATAATGAGAAAAATAGATGAATTCGGACTCATCTGGGTTTATATAGGCAAGTGGTAAGTGACCAAAATACCCTTGTTAAAATGGCCTGGAAGTAAACTGAACATGGCGTATGACGACCCGACTGATGGTCCTTCAGCAACTTGATGGTCTGTCATTTCAATCGTCATACATGGACCAGAAATGGGGTTCACTAGATAAGAGTTGATGGCTTGGATGACGGTCCATCAAAAATTTGACGATTTGTTAACTCGTTCGTTAATCCTTATCCAGAACGTGGACCTACTGCCTTGGTTGTGATGGTCAAAGTGACGGTCCATCACTTGTTTGGCGGTCTGTCAACTTGGACATCGCACCTGGGTGTTTCGGTAAGTTCTGAGTAAAACATCCATAACTTTCTCATTTGGTGTCTAATTTGGACAAAATTGGTATCGTTAGAAAGCTAACTCAATTTACCACGTGATAGAAAGTAGAAATCTCATAATTACCAAGAGTACAAAAATAGATTTGTATTTCAAAGAAAGTACTAGCATCTTTGAGATAATTTCTAGCTAGGAATAAGCATGTGTATTACAATATCTCCCCCTTGAGATTATTCATTCTCGAATGAGACTGACTAAAAGGGAAAATAATAAATGAACATGAACTGAACATGAGTGACTGAGACATGACTTCATGATTGACATGCTAAATATACTGAACTTATGCAAATCTGATGCATGGCTAACTGGTACATAAATGCGTAACTGAGTATTCTAATAAACTGAGTTTCTCAAGACGAGAATGCATAGCTAATGCATGATTTTATAACTAAACTAATACATGAATGCATGATCGAGTATGAAATGGTAGTAAATACCATGTTTATAATGGGAACATGAATATGAAACTGAATAAGCTTAAGCCAAACTATTACCTTAAGCTTGATCTGAATCGGCAGATAAGAGGTAAGGAACTTGGTATGCATATCTTCTTCTGCTTCCCAAGTAGCTCCCTCGATGGGCTGATTTCGCCTAAGAACCTTAACTAGAGGTACCTCTTTGTTCCTTAATCGATGAGTCTGATAGTCTAAGATTTTGATTGGAATCTCTTCATAAGAGAAACTACTTTGAACATCAATGCTATGAATAGGGACTACAACTTCTAGGTCACCTACGCACTTCTTAAGCAAGGATACATTGAAGATCGGATGAACTAAGGCTAAATCTGAAGGCAATTCAATCTTATAAGTTACCTTGCCTAAATGGTTGAGAATCCTGAAGGGACTGACATGGCGGGGACTGAGTTTTCTTTTCTTGCCGAACCTCTTCACTCTCTTCATGGGATAGATCTTGAGATAGACATAGTTATCGACCTCAAACTCGAGATCCTTTCTACAAACATCAGCATAAGACTTCTGTCGGCTCTGAGCAGCCTGGAGTCTCTCTCTGATCAACTGGACTTTCTCTAAGGCATCGAAAACCAAGTCAAGATCTATGACTGAGGCCTCACTAACTTCAAACTAACCAATTGTAGATCTATACCTCCTGCAATAGAGAGCTTCGAATGGAGCCATTTTAATACTAGAATGATAGCTATTGTTTTATGCAAACTCAATCAAAGACAAGTGGTCATCCCAACTTCTCTTGAAATCAATTGCATACGCCCTTAGCATATCTTCAAGAGTCTAAATGGTCCTTTCTTCTTGACCATCTATCTAAGGATGAAAGGTTGTACTGAGATGGACTTGGGAACCAAGACCCTTTTGGAATGATTTCCAAAAGTGAGAGGTGAATTAGGTACCTCTGTCTAAAATAATAGATAATGGAACACCATGTAATTTGACCAACTCCCTGATATAGATTTTGGCGTAACCCTCGGCTGAATAAGAGGTATAAACTGGAAGGAAATAAGTTGACTTGGTCATCCTGTCTACAATAACCCAAACTGAATCGTGCTGATGACGAGTTCAAGGCAAACCCATCACAAAGTCCATGTTCACTTCTTCCCACTTCCAAGTACGAATTGTGAACTTCTGCATGGGTCCCTAGGCTTCAGATACTCTATCTTAACTTGCTTATATGTAGAGCATATAGCAAAAAACTCTGCAATATCTCTCTTCATCCCACTCCACCAATAGATTTCCCACAGGTCCCGGTAAATCTTAGTGGCCCCTGGATGAATAGAGTATCGTGCACCATGAACTTTTGCAAGAATCCACAGATTTAAGTCGTCTACACCTAGAACACATAGAAAACCCTGACAACGAAGAACCCCATCTACCCCTTGGGAGAAAATCTCTATTATTTGATTCTGAACTGACTCTTTTATCTTGACAAGGCTAGGATCTCTATCTTTCTTTTCTTTCACCTCGAAAACTAGAGATGACTATGAACTACTCTAAACGCATACACCACCCTTCAAAGAATCAACTAAGCGAACACCTAGTCTCGTGAGCTGATGGATTTTCTGAGCTATGTTCTTCTTATTATCCTCGACGTGAGAAACACTACCCATGGACAGTTAACTGAGAGCTTTGGGCATAATGTTGGCCTTGCCCGGATGGTAAGGGACACTCATGTCATAATTTTTCAAAAGCTCTAACCACCTTCTCTGATGAAGATTAAGATCTTTCTGAGAAAAGATATACTGGAGACTCTTATGATCCGTGAATACATCTACATGAACTCCGTATAGATAATGCCTTCAAATTTTTAAGGAAAATACTACGGCTGCTAACTCAAGATCATGAGTAGAATAATTCTTCTCATGCGGCTTTAACTGTCTGGAGGTGTAGGCTATGACCTTACCATGCCACATGAGGACATAACCTAAACCCACTTAGGATGTATCACAATACACCACGAACCCATTTGAACCATCTGGAAGAGCTAGAATTAGAGCTAAGGTGAGTTGAGTCTTTAACTCTTCAAAACTTTCTCACAAGGATCTGACCACTAAAACTTGACCTTCTTCTGAGTCAATCTGGAAATGGGGTATGCAATAAAAGAAAATCCCCCGACAAATCATCTGTAATAGACAGGCAATCCTAAGAAACTCCTGATATCTGATGGACATATGGAGCAAGGCCTGGTTCCTACTGCTCGATCTTATGAGGATCTACTCTAATTCCATCACAGGAAATAATATGGCCAAGGAATGCTACTGATCTTAGCCAAAACTTGTACTTACTGAATTTGGTGATTAGCTGGTGATCTCTAAAAGTGTAAAGAATAATCCTGAGATGGTCTGAATGATCACGCTTTGTGCGGGAATAGACCAGGATATCATCTATGAAAACTATGAAGAACATGTCCAAGTACTGCTTGAACACACAGTTCATCAAGCCTATGAAAGCGGCTAGGGAATTGGTAAGACCGAAGGACATAACTATAAACTCAAAGTGATCATACCGAGTACGAAAAGCTATCTTTGGAATGTCACATTCTCTAACTCTGAGCTGATGGTATCCTGATCTAAGGTTTATTTTGGAGAAATAACTGGCACCGTGAAGTTGTTCAAACAAGTCATCTATTCTAGGAAGAGGATACTTGTTCTTGACTGTAACTTTATTGAGCTGACAGTAATTGATACACATCCTGAGAGAACCATCTTTCTTGCGCACGAATAAGACTGGTACACCCCATGGGGATACACTGGGCCTAATGAATCCCTTACCTAAGAGGTCCTTCAATTAATCTTTCATTTCCTTGAGTTTTGTTGGTGAAATTCTATATAGAGAAATAGAAATAGGCTGAGTATCTAGAATAAGGTCAATGTCGAAGTCTATTTCCTTTTAGGGAGGAATGCCTAGAAGATCTTCGGGAAACATATCTGAATACTTATTTACAACTGGGACTAATTTAAGACTAGGAGATATATAATTAGAATCTTTAATATGAATGAGATGATACACACACCCCTTAGAAATCATTTTCCTTGCCCAAAGGTAGGAAACAAGCTGACCCCTAAAAGATAAAGTAATACCCTTCCACTCTAGGATGGGCTCATTCGGGAACTGAAACTGAACAACCCTGGTTATGTAGTCGACTATGGCATAAGAGGAATGAAACCAATCCATTTTGAGAATGACATCAAAATTAGTTATCTCTAACTCGACTAAATCTACTGATGTGACTTTCTAAAATATCATAGCTGGGAAGTTCCTGTATACTCACCGAGTTATGATGGTTTTACCCACTGGGGTAGAGACTGAAAAGGGCTCTGCTAAAATTTCAGTACTGATTCCAAAATTGCCTGCTATATAAGGAGTAATAAAAGACAAGGATACACCTGGATCTAGCAAAGTATAAACATGAACATGGAAAATCTATAACATACCAGTAACGATATTAGGATAATTTTCCTGATGTTATCGGATCTGAAGAGCATAGAGTCTGTTTGGGCGTTTCCCACTAGTAGCACTGGAAGCAGCACTCTGTTGATTTGGGCGATCGAACTGAGCTATGGAGCGATTCTTCTAACCCTATAGACCTGACTGCAGATACTCTCTAATCCTATGGCCTGGCTTGCCACAACTACCAGCTAAAACAAATATCGCTACCAGCTCTACAGGTACCCTTGTTGTTCTTACCACAAGTTTGACACAGGGGATTATTTCGGACACTGCTGACACTGCCCTAAGACTTAGAGCTTGGTGCTTGATCTCTGTTGCCGTCTCTAAATTTTGGCACTGGGGTACTGGCGGAAGAAAAAGCTGGAATTGCTGGCTTAGGACGGAACTATAAACAGTTTTCTCTTTCTGATTTTGGTTGAGCAAAACTAAAACTGCCTGACCTTGCTATCTTGTTCTTCCTCTCCCTAGTCCTAATATTTTTCTCCTCTATTTGTTGAGCATGATTCCTGAGCCTGGCTAAAGTCATATCACTATTCAGCATCGCAGACCTACACTCATTTACCATGCTATCATTCACCCCTAACACAAACTTGCTCATCTTAGCCCTGTTGTCTGCAACCACATAAGGGGCATATCTGTCTAGCTGAGTAAATCTAAGAGAATACTCCTTAACTATCATATTTACCTACCTGAGGTTGATAAACTCTAGAACTTTTGCCTCCCTCAGCTCATAGGGAAAGAATTTATCTATGAAAGTCATGACAAATTCCTCCACTCTATAGGACCTACATCCTCTAACCTCTTGGACTTTTACTATTTGTACCAAGTGTGAGCAATATCCTGCAACTGGTATGTGGCTAACTTGGAACTCTGACAAGAAGTAACACCCATGATGTCTATGACCTTCTGGACTTCGTCAATGAATTCCTAAGGGTCTTCATCAGACTTAGACCAAAGAAAGATAAAGGGTTCATTCGGGTGAAGTCTCGAATCCTAGCTATAGCTAAGTTGGCCACTGGATTGGCCGAAATAACTAGAGGCATTTAATTTTGGGTATCCACAGACTTAGCAAGTGTGGTAAATGCGGCCCTAAACTACGCATGTGAAACATGTTCGCCCAAAGGATCTTCTGGCTGAGGATCTAGCTGGTTTCTTCTCTTTAGAGGCATCTTCTGAAATAGAGAAGAATGGATTAGACTAAGAGTTTAACTTGATGTTATGCTCACTTGGATGATATGAATACCGAAAGAAGAGAAACTGTTCCTAAAATATTTTATAGCCTCTTGTACATAAATGTGGTGTGCAACACACCCATGCAAAAGACTATACAAGATGCGGTTTTTAGACTTCCTAGGACTCTATTGAACATTAGTCTCTAATACCAAGTTTGTAACACCTCAGTTTTCTGAACTGGATCGCTACACGGTGCCCATGATCCCGAGAGACAATAAACTAACCCATGACTAATATCTATACTTGTATACTGCAATATATGACGTAATAATATGGAAAAACATAAACAATAGGCCATAAGGTTCAACTGCATAGAAAAGCTAACAAATTATAACATTCATATGGGGTAACGAATACCCAAAATAACTGAATTCTGAATCAAATCTGATCTAAATCTGAAAACCTCTAACTACTGTCTGAGTAAGGAGTTGAAGGAACATATCTCCAACTAACTCCTTCTAGAAAAACTAAATTGAAATGATAAATAAAATAAAAATACCTTCCTCGAATGGATGAGGACTTACTACAACTTTATGACTGGAATGTTATTTCTACTACTGATCTGGAGTTTGTATCTATGAACCTATGGTGTAACGTGAAAGAAAGCACCATAGCACAAATGCGTCAGTACAACTGAGAGTACTTAGTATATGAGAGAGGTAGGCTAAATTCAAAAGGGTTTACATGCATGAATGAGGCTAATTGACTGACTGATATGAATATAAGAGTAAAAATATGCATACATAGTAATTGATATCGTTATTACGTTATATCTAGATCTGGACACTAATGCATGATATACTAATATCTAGCATGACAAATACTGGAATTCTGATAACATAGATGACTATGTTTGACAGTCCTAAATCTAATGGAACTATCTGTGTTCCATTCTGTAACTGAATTGACTGTATCTAACCGTCATGATATACTGAAATCTGAAGAACTATCTGAGTTCTTTTAATGAAATTAGGACTAAAACTGCAAGAGGTAGTTGTTTGACCGACATGCCCCAATAACGTATATAGCTAAGTTACGGTCCAATCTCTGCCCCGACTGGAAGGGTGTCAATACCGCACCACTAGTAAGGACAGCTGTGAGTGACCCTTAGCTGGCAGGTACTCAAAATAAGAATGGTGGGAACCCTAAACTGATGGATTAAGCCAGCTCATCAACCCTAATCTGACAGGTTAAGATGTCTCAACCTACGCTGGCTACATAGTTATGGAACACAAGGATGATTACTAAGATTCACACCCTAAACTGGCAGGTGAGTTCCCATCCTTGGGTTCACTCGGTGCTAACTCCTACTCCCATCTAAAGAGACTGAACGTTATTTAATTGACGGTACATAGACTGAGTAACTGACTTCTGTTGACTGATGGATTAGTGCTACTTTTTGAGAATTAATTCAGATCATGAGATTTCTGAGGTTTCCTGAGTCACATGCCCGACTGAGTTCTATAGATCATGGCTTGGCTGAGATTATCATGATAACATGACATGGATCTAGGCACACAGCTATATTTTTCGGGTACAAGTACCACCAGGACTCAATGGAAGGAAACTGACACACATGACTGACTTTATCATAAGAGTGGAGTCCACAATTTACCATATCATAAGTAGGGGATTTCATACTAAGCACAGTTCTCAACATCTTATACATGAAAGGAAAATTCATACAACATGTATATACTTGAATAGCTTCAATATCATGGTCAATCCATATCACAACAATGCATATCACTCACATGGAATTCATGGGAAATCATAAAGCATAGAGCATGGACTTGTCATTCAAGTACTATTAAATCATGGGAAATAAATTCTATCATCCTAGGAATATTATCAAACGCTTTGCATAAATTCTTTTAGCTTAAGTGTGTTCATGAATTTCACCATATTAAGCCACATAAGGATCATGGGTTTCAACTAACAAACATATATACTTCATGAAAACACCTTTAGATATCATCTTGAAACTTAACAATAATCATCAACATGTACATTCTCATATTACAATAAGACAGTCATAAAATAATATTTAAAATATAGTTCTTGAGCTCTATAAACGAAATGGATCCATAGATGAACACTACGCATACCTGACTCAAGGTTCTTAATGTTTTTAAACTTGAAAGATTTGAAATCCTTTGCTTTTTGAAGAAGATTGGGTCTTGTTCTTGGAGATTAAATTTAGAGAGAAACCTTAGTTTTTATTTGTGAAATAATAATAAGCAAAATGGCTAAATTCGTACTCATCTGGCCTGCAAGTAATCTGAACGTGGTGTGTGACGACCTGACTGAAGGTCCATTAGGAACTTGACGGTCCATCATTTTGATCTTCATAGTAGACCAGAAATGGGGTTCACTAGATAGGAGTTGACGGCCTGGATGACGGTCCGTCAAAAATTTGATGGTCCGTTAACTCATCCTTTAATCCTTATCCAGAATGTTTCCCTACTTCCTTGGTTGTGACGGTCAAAGTGGTGGTCCATCACTTGTTTGGCGATCCGTCAACTTGGACGTCGCACCTGGGCGTTTCGGTTAGTTCTGAGTAAAACATCCATAACTTCCTCATCTGGTGTCAGATTTGGACAAAATTGGTATCGTTAGAAAGCTAACACAATTTCCCACGTGATAGAAAGTATAAATATAATAATTACCATGGGTGCAAAAATTGATTTGTATTTCAAATAAAGTACTAACATCCTTGAGATGATTTCTAGCTAGGAATAAGCACGGGCATTACATTTTATCAGTCATTAAGAACTTTGGAAGGTTATATTCAGACAAGGAAAGAGAAAATACTTTTTTAGAGAGGTTTAAATCTAGTTTTGAAAAATGAGTAGAAAGAGGGATTTGATTTTTATATTTAAAGGAAGAAAAGGTTGCAACGATTGAAATAAAAGGGCATAGTACATGTCTAGTCCCAATAAGTGCAAATCTTTACTTTTTTGGAGATTTGACTGCTTTCAGATAGGAATTCAAAAGATGTGGCTTTTCAGGCAGAGATTTATGCAATATTTAAAATGCATATGAATTATACTAACCCGTGGGGTGGGACCACGTCCCTTCGTTGCTAGAGTAAACCTTTTATAATATGTTTGTCTCTTTTTTTTATTTAAAGTAGCTCACCTGGCATGTGTACCTACAAAGATATGGTACTGAGTTAGACCAAAAAGCATGAATTCAATCTAGGATACGTGTCTCCTAATCATAGACAAAAATTTGAGGAAATTGATCTACCAAGTAGGTTAATTCATCTTGATCAATCACAACCTCAGCCTATTCATCACAATTTGCTCCTTGTAAAGTGACTTTGTAAAGATATTAGCTACATGATCATCAATCTTACAAAATTTCATGCAAATGGTCTTTTTTTCAACATTGTCTCTCAAGAAGTACTACCTCACATCAATATGCATTGTCCTTTTATATTGTACTAGATTTTTATCCATGTTTAGAGCACTAGTATTATCACACATCAATGGAATAGTGTTAGAAACAATCCCAAAATCCTTCAATTACCGCTTTATCCATAGAAATTGAGCACAACAAGAATCTATAACCACATAGTCACCTTCAGTAGTAGATAGTGTTACTGAATTTTGCTTCTTTGATCCCCAGAACATTAGAGAGGAACCTAAGAAATAGTAATTCTTGAGGTACTTTTTCTTTCCACCAAGTAGCTAGCATAATCAGCATCAATATAACCTATTAGATTAAAATTGTATCAAAATGGATAGAACAGGACCAAGTCCCTTGTCCCTTTTAAATACCATAGAATTCTCTTGCCTGCTTTCGGATGTGACTCTTTTGTACATGCCTAAAATTTAGCACACATATGCACACTAGACACAATATCTAGTCTACTAGCAGTGAGGTATAATAAGGATCCATAAATCCCTCAGTACATGGTCTCATTAACTGAGGGACCAGGTTCATCATTATCCATCTTTGAACTAATTCTAATGGGAGTATAAATTGCCTTGGCATGCTACATGTTGTATTTTTTAGCAACTTCTTGATATATTTTTCTTGACAAATCATTGTTTCATAGGTTGTTTGTTTAATCTATAGGCTGAGGAAGAAGCTCAATTTTCCTATCATGCTTATTTCAAACTCACTTTCTATTAATTTGGAAAATTCTTCACGCAAGGATACAGAGGTTTCTCCAAAGATTATGTCATCAACATAAATCTACACAATCAGCAAGTTATTCCCTCTAGACTTCAGAAAAATGGTATTGTCAATTTTCCCTCTTTTAAAGTTATTTTCCATAAGAAACTTTGGAAATTTCTCATACCAAGCTCTAGGTGTCGGCTTCAAACCATACAAATATTTATCCAGCTTAAGCACATGATATGGGAAGTTAGCATCTTCAAAACCTAAAGGTTGTTTGACATACACTTTTTCCTCTAGAATACCATTCAAAAAGACGCTCTTGACATCCGTTTGGAAGATTTTAAACCCCATATAGGTTACAAATGCAATAAGAATCCTAATTGTTTTCACCCTTGAATAGGAGCAAAGGAATCATCATAGTTAATACCTTCCTCTTGATTATATCCTTGAACAACAAGCCTTACTTTATATCTGCTAATAGTGCCATGTTTATCCTACTTATTTATGTACATCTATTTTGACCCAGTAATTGTTCTATCAACGGGTTTGGGGACCAGGTGCTAGACTTTGCTCCTTTCAAATTGATGAAGTTCTTCCTGCTAGCATTAATCCACTTAGCATCTTTTAAGGGTTTATTTTGATTCTTAGGCTCAACTTGTGATAAGAAAGCTGAGAATGACATGAAATTCCTGGCTTGAGTTTTTTTTTAACATTCCAGATTCTAAGAGAGAGGTTAATTTTTCAAGGGTATGAGATGATTTATTCTCCCAATTTGATCTTCTTGGCTGAGGTCTGTTGGGACTAGGTCCTCTAGGGTTTTGAGCAAGTTCCTCTTAATGTTCCTCTTTTAAATTTAGATTCAGCAACTGAGGACCTGATTCACTACCACTGTCTTAATCAACAACTGTATCATTTTGTTCTTAAACCTCAGCTTCAGTTATGCCATCCCTTTAAATAGGAATAAGTTCTTTTATATCAGAATTTTCTCTTTCATCTGGAATTCTAGGCATTTCTAATTTATCAAAGACTATATCTACACTTTTTCCACACATATGGTCCTTTTGTTGAAGTCTTTATATGCTTTTCTTATTGAGGAGTAGCCTACAAATATAACTTCATCACTTTTAAAATCAAACTTCCCAAACTCATTCCTCCCATTATTCAGGACAAAGGATTTGCAACCAAAGGATCTGAAATAATTAAGCTTAGGCTTTTTGCTGAAAATAAGTTCATATGGAATTTTTTTAAGATAGATCCGATCAAGCATTTATTGGTCACATAACAGGCAGTATTGAAAGCTTCATCCTAAAAAGTTTTTAGAAGACCACTATCAATTAGTATGGTCATGACAATCTCTGTAAGAGTCTTGTTCTTCCTGTCAACCACTCCATTTTGATAAGCAGTTCTTGGAGCAGAGAAGTTGTGACTAATGCCATTTTTAGCAAAGAATTCTTCAACTTTGGCATTCTCAAACTCAGTTCTATGATTAGATTTGAATCATGTAATCTTTTTATTCAAATTTACCTAAATTTTCTTGGCAAAGACCACCAATACTTCAGAAGTTTCATCCTTATCTCTTAGAGGCATGGTCTAGGTGAATCTGAAATAGTCATCTAGAATAAAAAACACATACCTTTTCCTACCTCTACTTTGGACTTTGACAGGTCCATATAAATTTATGTGCAACAATTTAAAGAGTCTTGTGGTGCTTCCTATTTTTTCTATTTAAAGAAGGATCTGGTTTGTTTTCCTTTGACACAAGCATCACACACCTTGTTATCTAGAAACTGTAGCTTTGGAAAACCATAGACCAGATCCTTTGAGATTAGTTTGTTAAGTAAAGAGGAACTTACATGTCCCAACCTTCTATGTCACAAATCACCAATTTTACTTTTAGCACTCAAGTAAGGTAATTCACAGTTAGCTATTGAGTCTAAGTTAGCCACATATTTTAGCTTTAAGTATTAGTTTCCCAGGATTCAAGTTAGACACAAATACCCATCAGATAAGAACTTCACTTCATTTCCTTTGTCACAAAATTAGGACACATTCAGAAAACTGTACTTTAAGCCATTTACATAATATATATATCCTCAATAACATGATTTGAGGATTTTCCTATCTTTCCAACACTATCGATATATCATTTCTTACCATTTCAAAAGAGACACGTCCATCTTAAAGTTCTTTATGTGAGAGAAAATAGACAGTTCTTCCAGTCATATGCTTAGAGCATCCACTATCTATGAACCAACTTTGACTTCCTTCCCTTACTCCTACTTACATACAGAGGTCATTTGTTAGATTTGGGAACCCACTTGAGTTCGAGTTCCCAAAAGAGAGACAAATGAGTGATAATAACTTTCTTGGTCCAGATCTTGTAAAGGAATTAAATCCCTTGAAGAAAGACTGTTTTTGCTGGACATATCTAGTAGTATTCATTTTAACTCTAAGCCATACCTGACATTCCTCATTCATGTGATCATTTTTTCCACAATGAGTGCATAAAGGATTGTATGATTTATTTTTAGCAACAGATACATGCTTGCCTTAGAACTTAAGAAAGTGAGCATTTTACTGATACCTAAGTACTCTACTATTATTGATCCCTGAATGGTTAGATTTGTAAGAATCTGTGAAGAGGTGATCCATTTTAGGGATTTGGTAAGATCTTATCTTATGCAGACTAGATCCCTTTCTAATTCTTCATTCTTATGAAGGCAATCATAAGATGCTTTTGAGAATTATTTAAATTTTCTTTAAGATCAATTTGAAGCTTTGTATGTTCCTGTTTTCCTTTCCCATCGGAGTCGGCTATCTTATTCAGTTGACCCATTAAATCTTTTTTTCGGATGTTAGTTTTAAGGATTGTTCTCCTACTTCAAACAACTACTGAATGGTTAAGGCTAGTTTTTCCATGTTCTAGATTTTTACATTATGTTCAAGTAAATCCCTCTCAATAATAAGCTCACACACATAATTAAGAAGGACATTTGCAAGTTTATTGATCTTTTTATGGGAATAATTATTCAATTTCTTCTTAATATCAAATAAGGTTACCTTATTCTCTTCTTCGTCTTCTGATTTTTCATGAGAGCAAAAAGAGAGTTGTATGAGATTTCTTCCACAGCTAACATAGAAACATCTTTATTCTTTTTTGATTCATCAGATTCACTTGAGGTATCTCTCCAGATAGCTAGGGGTTGCTTCACTTTATAATCAGCAACAACTTTTCTTCTCGACTTCTTTGGGAACTCTTCCTTCCTTTTTATTTTATATCCTCCTGACTTCAAGTACTCTTGATAGTCTATTATGCATAGGGCAGTCATTGATGAAATGCCCAGGTTTTCCACATTTGTGATAAACTTCAACTATGCTCATTTTTTCCTATTGTTTCCCTTTCTTTGAAACTGACCACTTCTCTTCATGGCCTTTACAATCTTCTTAGTCAAGTAATAAACATCAGTGTCTTTCTCACTGGACTCAGACTTTGAAGCTTTTAAGGAAAGCTTTTTTTTAACCTTTTTCTTGTCTTGACCATGTATTTTCTTCAATTTATGTGTCTTTAAGTTCCCAATAAATTCATCCATGGTAAGCTTCTTCAAATTTATAGCCTCAGTGATAGCATCAACCTTGCTTTCCCATGACTTGGGAAGAACTCCCAAAATTTTTGTCACTTGTTTATGCAGACGAATCACCTCCCTAAGGCAGTGCAACTTATTTATGATTAAAGCAAATCTTCTGTGCATCTCTTGAATGGTATATCCCTCCTTAATAGAGAAGGCTTCATGCTGAGTGATCAACATATCCATCTTTGATTGCTTTACATCAGTTTTACCTCATGATGTGTCTTCAGGTAATCCTAAATCTTCTTGGCATTTTCACAAGCAGAAATTTATTTGTATTCATCTGGTCCTATCTTACAAACCAACAGTTTCTTAGCCTTGAATTTCTTTTTAATCTTCTTTCGATCTTTGATAACACTCAACTTATACATCAATTTAAGTGTAAGGCAGTCATTATCAATATAACTATCCAACTTTGAGTCGAGGTCAAATCCACGAGGAACAATGTGAGTGGCGATTAAATAAGTCTGAAATTAAAGTTGCTTGCTAAATTCAAATATATTATACAAATATTTTAGGGGATTTTGAATGTTTTCAAAAGTGTAAGACAATTCTTAGGCTTCCAAAGGACTAATTCGAGACTATGAATAATTAGAGCGTAATAAATTAGGAACGGATCTTGGGGCTATGCTTTACTAGAGGCAAGTAGTGTGTGGGTACATGAAAATCAACTTCAAATATTTGCTAAGGCATGCTTGGGTAGGCTCGATTAGGGATTTCGATAATAGACATTCAACAAAGCATCAAACTATCACCCACGGATTCTTTCGAATACCTCGTGGGTGTGATCAACCAATCATCACAAAGCCTCAATTGGGCATCCCTATTTCTAGGATGATGCCCAAGATATAGCAATTCCACAATTTATCTTATTTCTAAGACAATAAAAAAATAATAATTATTATCTATCTTATGTTCGCAAATGCTCATGTCACCTACATCCCTCTTTCAAGGATGATGTAGGATCTAGACTACCCATATCCATCTTTAGAGGATGATGTGGGGTTTAGGGAAAATGAGGCTTTCACCAACAAATTCCATTTTATAATCAAACATTTGTGAAACCCAACAACACTAACTACAAATTAAAGCTAATAATAACAACCAATACACACTTGCACCCTATTCGAACATAATCCCAAGAGGAAGAACTAGCAACTCATAAAGATAATAAACAAAAACATATAAAAATATCCATCAATTTGATTCATGAAAAATAAAGAGAATGCAAACCACTTTAAATTCAATGATTCTTCAGTGGAAATTTGCTAATCCTTCACTAAGGAGTTACTCTAATGTAATCTTAGCTCAAGGTTAGTACAAATTTTTGCTCCAAGCTTCCAAGAGATGACATAAAAAGTGAAGATAAAAGATAAGATCAAGATGGTGAAAAATGAGCTAAAACCCCTTATTTGAGCCCCAATTCTATATTTTCCAATCATTACAAAAATGCCCTTGAAACTTTTTTCCTCTACCGCGATCGCCACCTTTTCACCGCGTTCTCGACTCCCGCAATTGAGGTAGTCATATCGCGATCGCCCTCCAGTTGAATTATTGACTGGTCGCGATCGCGACCCTCAGGCCGTGATCGCGGTAACTAAGGGTCAATTCTTAGGCCTGATTTCTAGCATTTGACTCTTTTCTTTCATATTTAACCTCTTTTTGACTTGAAAGACTTGCTCATCTTTTCTTTTCATCTTTTTTCTACAAAAATGAGCATTAAGTAAGAGATTAACATAAAATCAATGGAAAAGAATGGTAATTTAAGCTTAAAAGGTTCTAGAAAATCCTCAAATTGATGACTAATCCTCAAATTGATGACTTATCAATCTTCATCATTATACTCCCTCCTGGTCTTAGCAACCATTTTGGTTGTCCCCTTTTTTGACTTCTTTCACTAGCACATGAGGACCATTAAGTATCATATTTATCAGTTCACTATCCTCATCTATAATAGAATTTTACATTCTAGTTTTCCACTATCCATATCATTAACTATTAAAACGTGGTGGACTAGTGGTTGATTGTTCCTCTTCTAGATTAAGTGGTACTGCCATGATCAAAAAATTCACTCTAGGTGTGAACCTTTTAGAGTGACCTGCTCTTATACCACTTGTTGAAATGTCGGAGTTACACCACGGTTAAGGGACCAAGTCCTTGAAGAGAATTATATGACAGTAAAGGAGTAAACACACCGATATGCAGTCACTACTAAAAAACCAGGAAAACCGACCACAAAAATAGACCACATGTCCGTGGTCGCAAAAAGCATGGTAGCTTTTTTAAAATCGACTACGTGTGGTCGGTTTTTTTCATATATATATATATATATATATATATATATATAGAGAGAGAGAGAGAGAGAGAGAGAGAGATTTAAAATTTAATATTATTTTAAAACATAAAAGATTTTTTAAATAAAAATAAATTATCAAAAGAAACCTCCACAAGTGGTTGATTTTTTATTTGAATTAAATAATTAATTTAAAAAAAACGACCACATGTGGTTGGTTTTTTATAATTTAATTATATAATTTAAATTAAAAAAATGACCACTTGTGATCGGTTTTTTATTTAATAATTTATTTAATAAAATATTTTGTAATTAATTATAGTAAACTGACCACATGTGGTGGGTTTTTTGTAAAAAATTTCTGAAAACTGACCACATGTGGTCGGTTTTTCTGGTAATTTTATAAAAAAAAATATTGAAAATTTTTAAGAAAACTGTGGTCGGTTTTTCTGATAATTTTGTAAAAAAAATAACAGCATATAGCTATGCTACATTCCATTATGCATTACAGTCCACCAATCATTTAATATACAATCAACTACCATAAGAATACAAACATTAAAAATCAAATTATTTATAAAATTTATCGAGGTTCCAAATCTAAACTACAAAACATACAAAAGACTAAAAACTACAACTCATCATTTCCATCCTCATTCTCAGCCTCACCCATTCTATTATCAATATTTCGTTGATATATCCAGCTACAATCAGCTTCCATCTACACAATCAATCACATTCAAGTAATTAGTTCAAGTCACAAAAGTTCACATTTCAAGTACCTACACTTAAATATTTTCAAGTCACTAATTCACTTCACAAGTTACCAAACCAAACTTAATTCAAAATGAAAAGTTCAAGTTTCAAGTACCTACACTTAAATATTTTAAGTCACTAATTCACTTCTCAAATGATCACACTTTACTAAAATTAAAACGCAAGTTTACATTTCAAGTACCTAAATTCCTAACTAAAGTCAACAATTCATAATTCAAGTAACTACACTTAAATATTTCAAGTCATTAAGTCACTTCATAAGTTACCTAACTAAACTAAATTCAAAATGAAAAGTTTACATTTCAAGTACCTACACCTAAACATTTTCAAGTCACTAATTCACTTCACAAGTTACCAAACTAAACTTAATTCAAAATGAAAAGTTCACATTTCAAGTACCTACACTAAAAATTTTCAAGTCACTAATTCACTTCTCAAGTGACCACACTTTACTAAAATCAAAACACAAGTTCACATTTCAAGTACCTAAATTCAAAACAAAAGTCACTAATTCATAATTCAAATAACTACACTTAAACATTTCAAGTCACTAATCCACTTCACAAGTTAACAAACTAAACTAAATCAAAATGAAAAGTTCACATTTCAAGTAATACACTTAAACATTTCAAGTCACTAATTAACTTCACAAGTTACCAAACTAAACTAAATTCAAAATGAAAAGTTCACATTTCGAGTACCTACACCTAAACATTTTCAAGTCACTAAGTCACTTCACAAGTTACCCATCTAAACTAAATTCAAAATGAAAAGTTCACATTTCAAGTACCTACACCTAAGCATTTTCAAGTCACTAAATCACTTCACAAGTTAACAAACTAAACTAAATTCAAAATGAAAAGTTCACATTTCAAGTACCTACATCTAAATATTTCAAGTCACTAATTCACTTCACAAGTTACCAAACTAGACTAAACTCAAAATAAAAAGTTCATATTTCAAGTACCTACACCTAAATATTTTTAAGTCACTAAGTCACTTCATAAGTTACCAAACTAAACTGAATTCAAAATGAAAAGTTCACATTTCAAGTACCTACACCTAATTATTTTCAAGTCACTAATTCACTTCACAAGTTACCAAACTAAACTTAATTCAAAATGAAAAGTTCACATTTCAAGTACATACACTTAAACATTTTCAAGTCACTAATTCACTTCTCAAGTGACCACATTACTAAAATCAAAACACAAGTTCACATTTCAAGTACCAAAATTCAAATCCAAAGTCACTAATTCATAATTCAAGTAACTACACTTAAACATTTTTGACTCACTAATTCACTTCTCAAATGACCATACTTAAGTAAATTCAAAACACAAGTCAACATTTCAAGTACCTACACTTAAACATTTTCAAGTCACTAACTCACTTCTCAAGTGACCACACTTAACTATATTCAAAACACAAGTTCACCTTTCCAGTAACTACACTTAAATATTTTCGACTCACTAATGCACTTCTCAAGTGACCACACTTAGCTAAATTCAAAACATAAGTCCACATTTCAAGTACCTACACTTAATCATTTGCATCTCACTTATTCAGTTCTCAAGAAACCACACTTAACTAAAATTCAAAACACAAGTCCACATTTCAATTACCTACACTTAAAGACTTTCAAGTCACTAACTCACTTCTCAAGTGACCACACTTAACTAAATTCAAAGCACAAGTCCACATTTCAAGTACCTACACTTAAATATTTTCAACTCACTAACTCACTTCTTTAGTGACCACACTTAACTTTATTCAAAACACAAGTCCACCTTTCAAGTAACTACACTTAAACATTTTTGACTCACTAATTCACTTCTCAAATGACCATACTTAAGTAAATTCAAAACACAAGTCAACATTTCTAGTACCTACACTTAAACATTTTCAAGTCACTAACTCACTTCTCAAGTGACCACACTTAACTATATTCAAAACACAAGTTCACCTTTCAAGTAACTACACTTAAATATTTTCGACTCACTAATGCACTTCTCAAGTGACCACACTTAGCTAAATTCAAAACATAAGTCCACATTTCAAGTACCTACACTTAATCATTTGCATCTCACTTATTCACTTCTCAAGAAACCACACTTAACTAAAATTCAAAACACAAGTCCACATTTCAATTACCTACACTTAAAGACTTTCAAGTCACTAACTCACTTCTCAAGTGACCACACTTTACTAAATTCAAAGCACAAGTCCACATTTCAAGTACCTACACTTAAATATTTTCAACTCACTAACTCACTTCTTTAGTGACCACACTTAACTATATTCAAAACACAAGTCCACCTTTCAAGTAACTACACTTAAACATTTTTGACTCACTAATTCACTTCTCAAATGACCATACTTAAGTAAATTCAAAACACAAGTCAACATTTCAAGTACCTATACTTAAACATTTTCAAGTCACTCATTCACTTCTCTAGTGACCACACTTAACTATATTCAAAACACTGGTTCACCTTTCAAGTAACTACACTTAAACATTTTCGACTCACTAATTCACTTCTCAAGTGACCACACTTTAGTAAATTCTATACATTCATGACAATTTATATGTCAAAAGTCAACACTTTATTTAGCTATTAACTTTTTTGGTCTAAAAAACTAATGTTACTTCCTATATTGTGTAACTCTCTCATTACAATATCCTATATGACATCTTAAAAGCATATTTTGATACGTTACATAGACTTGTTGCAACATCCAGATTAAAAGACTTTCTTAAGACACTTAAACAAAACAATGAAAGTAATAAAATTTTAAAAATGAACTGATGACATTCCTGGGATCCAAGAAATACATACTAATTCATTAAATATTTCCTTTGCCAGTTGATAGAGTAATATAAATGCATTCAAACATATATCCACTTGGCTACTGAATAATATTACTTCTACGTACTGCTCTTCTTCGTCTTCTTCTTTTCTGTTGTCATCAATAATTAAACAAAAACAGTTGACAATACTATTAGTTTAACATAATTTCTCAATATTTGCTAGGCAACTAGTTTCACTTAGTACATATTGTCATTATGATTAATCATTAGGTGACATTAATAATATAAAATTTCTTTAAAACATGTGAGAGTGAGGAAAATAGCACCTACTGTTGGAGCATGTCGACAAGGCGGAAACAGTAATGGCAGTCGACATCGGCTGTTGTAGGGACTATTTCACCAGCCAGTGGTGGCGGATGATATTGTTGTTGCAGTGGCGACGCCGAAGGAATGGATCCTATGACTGGTTCGCCTAGAACCGCGGCGGTAAGAGAGAGAAGGGTGGCGTCGGCAGTGTCTTGGGATAGTGGTATTTGATGGTTGACCGACGGACTGCTGCATGGTGGTGGGAGCGAAGATGCAACTTGGAGGTTATCGAGGTTTATGTTGTCGTTGTTTTTACGATCATAGCCAGTGTTGCGGTGACGATGACAGTGGCAGATGAGTCTTTAGAGAGAGGGGGGAAATAGAGGGAGAAAGTAGAGAATGCGGTTGTTGTTGAATAAAATGAGACTAGGGTTTTCTGTTAGCTTAAAAATATAAAGTAAAGAGAAATGTGATCTCAGCCATTCGATCAATTTGATCAACGACTGAGATCTAAATATCAAGATTTTGATCAAAATTGAATTGAGTCTAATTAGATACAATTTGGCTGGAATTGTAATAAACCGGCTAATATTAAGCTAAAATTATTATGAATTGGCACAATTGAGTTAGAAAATACATAAATTTTAAAAAATGATCATTATTTCAATAATAATAATAATAATAATAATAACAAATAATAATAACAATAATAATAGTAATAATTAAATGATCCGATTACTGTCGTTTTCCTATAACATATTCTTGTCCTTACAAACAATTATGAGAGTGCATGAATATTTATTTTTAAATTGTCGATAATGATAATAATAATAAGAATAGATAATGATTTTGTAAAATAATTGTGAGTGTGCATGTTTATGAAAAATAATAAAATATTATATATGAATTGATAAATCATAAAAATGGTAATAAAAAGTAATAAAATGATTTTTTTATATTTTCGGTTGGATTATCGGTTAATTAGATTCAGTTATCTAGCTTTTGATTACTACATACGTCAATACACGAGATATACGTATATATACATATATTTGATTGGCTATCATGCTTCCAAATACGCACTATATACATCGATAACATACACCATTTTACTACCCCATAATATACATCGGCTATTTTACCTTATGTTATTATACCTTCAATAGTATACTATATATCACTTTGATCGATCGGATCATATCAGTATATTCAATCTATAATTGGATATATTTTGTTAGCTTTAATTTTAACTACGTATTACGTATATCACTACACAAGAGATATACATACATATATATAAATGTAAGCTTCGAACCACTCATTATGTATATATATATATACCTATACATTCACACACATATACACACTATCGACTATCAAGTTTTAAATACGTACTATATACATCACATACGTACACGAGTATATTACCCCGTAATATAATGTAACGTATTTCATATACATACTTTGACGAGTTATCGATTAATTTGATTATTAGGTTACATTAATATAACTTTAACGTACAATATATTATTACTTCGATCGTTTTAAATCAAGATATTCAATATGTTTGGATAGATTCTGCTAGTTTTTTATTATATAGTTCATCGATCACTATATCATATGTATGTATAGTTTTATATGTACGTTACATTATTATAACCGCAATAGTAGCATATAATATCATCACCTCAACTGTATGATATAGACATATTTATTATACAAAGATTATGTTTAACCTCATTTAACGTATATACAAAGGAAAATATCTATTTTATATATTGAAACATAAGTAAAAGATAAAGATTATGATTAACGTAATTTATTTATTTTACTTGATATATTTCTTAGTAATATCTTCACAAAATCTAAGTTTGATTGATTTTTATTATTATATTGGTTATTAAATACGTGTGATCAGTGTAATTTTAAAAATTTATATATTTGATTTTACATATAATTATTTTTTAATAAAAACCGACCACAAGTGGTTTCTTCTTTAAAATATTTTATTTTTTTAGTACAAAAACAACCATAAGTGGTCGGTTTTTAAAATTTTTATTTTATTTTTTAATTCCAAAATTGACCACTTGTGATGGCTTTTATAAAATATTTTAAATTCAATTTTAAAAATAAAACTGACTACAAGTGGTCGCTTTTTAAAAATACTTCTTAATTATATTTATTAAATAAAACCGACCACAAGTGGTTGATTTTTTAAAATTATTTTCTTTTAATTCCAAAACCGACCACTTGTAGTTGCTTTTATAAAATATTTTAAATTTAATTTTTAAAATAATACCGACCACAATTTATCGCTTTTTTAAAATACTTTTCAATTATATTTTTTAATAAAACCAACAACAAGTGGTCGGTTTTTTTAAATTATTTTTTTTATTTTTTTTAATTCCGAAATCGATCACCTGTGGTCTCTTTTGTAAAAAAAATTATATTTAATTTTTAAAATAAAACCGACCAAAGGTGGTTTATTTTTAAAAATACATTTTAATTATATTTTTTAAATAAAATTGACCAAAAGTAGTCAATTTTTTTAAAAAATTTTATTTTTTATTTTTTAAAATCCAAAATCGACCACTTGTGGTCGCTTTTATAAAATATTTTAAATTTAATTTTTAAAATAAAATCAACCACAAGTGGTCGCTTTCTAATAATACTTTTTAATTATATTTTTTAAATAAAACCGACCACAAGTGGTCGATTTTTTAAAATTATTTTTTTTAATTCCAAAACCGACCACTTGTGGTCGCTTTTATAAAATATTTTAGATATAATTTTTAAAATAAAAATTACCACAAGTGGTCGCTATTTAAAAATACTTTTTAATAATATTTTTTAAATAAAACCAACCACAAGTGGTCGATTTTTTAAATATATTTTTTTTAATCCCAAACCGACCACAAGTGGTCAATTTTTAAATTTTTTATTTTTCTTTCTAAAAAATAAATAATAATTTATATAAAAATTATTAAAATGATTATTTTGAAATTTTAAAATATAAAAGCAACCACATGTGGTCCCTTTTTAAGAAAAAAATAAAAAAACGACCACACATTGTTCAGTTTTTTGCGACCACAAGTTGTGGTCAATTTTTTGTAGTCGGAAAAACTATTTTTTTTTAGTAGTGAGTAAATAAATCAGCACAACTATTTTTACGGTGAAAACCTACTTGCTCAAGTGAGGAAAACCATGACCTGCACTCACAGACTCTCAAACTCCACTATAATCAAAACACATTTTGATTACAGACTCCATTAGAACTTCACTCTAAGTTCTTCTAACTTGTAATACCTCTATTACAATCACTTCTTGACAACTTTGTCAAAATTACTCCAAGGACTGGTTAACTCTAACTAATACAAACTTAGGTACCTCTACCTAATAAACTCAAACGCAAACAAAAAAAAAAAAAAAAAGCTTTACTCTTAACCTTTGAGTAAATCAATTACAAGAATTGACTCAAGAACACTACACTATGAGTAGTAAGAGATTTAGAACTTGAGCTTAGAAAGAGTTTTCGCATCACAGTGAAATCCTTCAAATTGCAAAAACTGTAGAGGAAAGAGCATCCTTATGTATTTATAGTAGGGTAGAATTAAGTGATGGAATTTTGATTGACCAGGTGTTCATTCTGGTACGCTGTGAACCTACACAGTTGTTGTACTAGTGGACAAAACTGTTCAGAGTGTGACAGCTATTCCCGGGCAATTAAGGTAAGCCAGGGACCTGCTCCTCGAGTTTTTTCTAGTCATCACCAAACCATGAGACAACAGTCTACTTGATAAGTTCCATTATGAGTGACTCTTCAGATGCCTTTAAGTAGTGTAGTGATGGAATTCTCCTAAGAGAAGCTTTAGCCCTGAACCAAATTGAAGATAATTTTCTTGATCTCTCTCAATAATGACTGACTTTATCTTATCAGGTATATGATTAATGACTTAGCTATTAGCAGTCTATAAGCTAAGATAAATAAAATTATATTTCAATAAACTACTACTAAGACTCAAGGAATGAAGGGATTGTAGGTGGCTGAAAAGCCATAGTGTGCTATAGCTAGCAAGTTAGTACAACTTCTTTTAATTAGTATCTTATTTTCCTCGATGCTTTCTTTCAAATAAGATCTGCAGGAAAGTCGTTGCTAAGATTTGTAGCTTGCTTATGTACTTAATCAATTATGGAAGTAGTGAAGTACTCATCAAATTGGAATGCAGGGCATATATAAATAAATGAGCTCATAGAACTGATCATGCTCAATTTCCATTATGTATAAGTTTTTTTGGTTTAAACCACCCGGTGTCTGGTACCCGCTTTTTAAGAGTTCGACTATATCCAGATTCGCCCCGCGCCGGGCCCCATTTGGGGGGAGAGCTCCCAACAGAGTGTTTGTCCATATCCAGGGTCGAACCCTCGATCTCTGGGTAGGTTGGGACAGCCCCTTTCTGCTGCACCACCACTGCTGTTGGTCCATTATGTATAAGTTGAATATACATTATAACGTAGGATCTTAAGACCTGTTGCTATATCACGAAGCAAAATGCTATGGTATGATAATATTAATACACGGAAACTTAGTGGAGTCATCAAAATGTTCAACTGAGCCAAAATTTTTGAAGGCTCAAAATTGTTAGTGGAGTCATCAAAATGTTCAACTGAGCCAAAATTTTTGAAGGCTCAAAATTGTACTAGAGTACTCATCGATCTTTCTTGAGCTGCTGTTCTATCAAAAATAACCTCGCTATTCCATAAGATAGAGTAAGATCTCATAAACCCCACATATGGGATACACTAGCTAGGTATATTATTATTGTAGGTAGTACTCATCGATCTGTTTCTGAGAGGCTAAGATGAACTTAAGTAGAGTGAAGTCATGAACTCAGCTGATCAGTTATGAACAAGAGGGTGTGTTCTTGGTGGTAAGTAGTCAAAATTATACTCTGCCTCCCTTTTCATATCCTCTTTTGACACTTTTACTTCTACATCCAATCTCGAGGGAATGGAAACCCTATTCATATTTGAATTCATCTTCTCGTCCTGCGAGAAACACACAAAAAATTCAATTTTATATTTCAAAATATTCTCAAGATATGCATTATATACTCCTATAGTACTGGGATTTAATTAGTTATACATACTGAGCAAGGCTGGAAATCTACTCTATCGGAATAATATTACCTGTAATAGCAGGTAAATTATCATATTACTTGTATTAATCTTATGGTTAAGCAACTTGATTAATGTAAATGCTTTTTATACTGTTAGTTCATAGAATTTAAATACTAAAATAAAAGGGTATACGTTATATACAAACATTAATTTGTCTTAAAGAAAGGATAACAAACTTCTATAATATGTCAAACTACACTGATAAAATAAGAAAATTTTTATATTGTTAGTGCATATAATAACATAAACTCAAAAAACATATAAATAAGATCCGAATAAGTTGGAGATTAATATATAGAAACAGATGAAATTACCTTGCTGAGTACACCAAGTGATCTAGCATTGCATGCATGGAATAGAAGGAAAACTGTAAGAAGAGAGGATATCGTAATTGACATTTGAGAAGAATCCTACATTAATTGTTGTTCTCAAATATATGAAGAATATAATGCCAGAAAAGACGCAAATATTTCGTCTTGTTTAATTTGTATGAATATATTGATACTAGCATATAAAGAGTACTAGCTATGGCTAGCTTTAAATGCTGGTTTTAGAAGGATATAAAGGTTTTAATTAGCAATATAACACGCAGATGTATGAAAGGTAGAAATAAGAGGAAAATAAAGAATATTGGGTCTCAAAGACGTGAAGATTTTCAAAGTGAGGGCTTCATACACACAAATATATACACACTATACAACTCCCTCTCTTCCTTTTTAGTTGTAACTCTTCGCATTTAGAGAGTCAATGTCACTAATTGGAGGTAAATGGAATTAAGTTAATAATCTAATATTTGAAAAATACAATTTAGGTATTCATAAATTATACAAAAGTACTATGATTTATAATTCATCTCTTATCAATATGGTAATATTTCTTAAAATATTGATTAAAGTTTATATAATTTGACTTTTAATAAATAAAACATGATAACTATTTTAAAATGGAGGAATCGAATTATACATCAAGAAAGAAGATTCGTCTACTTTTTTGAATTTTAAAAAATTGGAGATTGTTGAATTTAAGTGCTGAACAACAGATGGTTGATCATGATGTTAAGAAAACAAGAGAAGCAAGAAAGCAAGAGCCTGTCCATATTTGTTTCCATCGAGGTACGTACCATATTGGCCTTGTCCGGTTTTTGTGAAGCTAAACTTTAGTAATTTGTTGGTTTTACTTGGCTTATGGCTTTCTCGTTTAGTTCCACCATTTTTTACCTTAAAAATTCTTAGCCGGGAAATTGGTGGAGCCCCCACTTTTCAAACTTAATTTGTCAACTATCCACTTATTTTTTTTTTCATTTATTTTTAGGAGGAACTGTCAACTATTCACTTTTTTTTTTTTTCATTTATTTTTAGGAGGAACTTTTTCATCATTTTTATAACTTTGAGAATTAAATAAAATACACCTAACACCCTCCATTTCTTTCAATATTAAATAAAATCCCTTCTCTCTCTCCTCTTCAATTTCTCAACTCGTGCTACTCCCAAGAACTCTCTCCCAAACGTCATTTTTCATTTTTCTTCTTCTCCAGCGGCAAACGGATCGTTTTTGTATTGTAAGGTAAGTTAAAATCAAGTTTTGATTACTTGTAGATCCATTTTATCGATTTTTTTTATTAACCGTTTTCTAGTGATGTAGTATAGGATTTTATTTTTTTCAAATGTGGTTGATTAAATAGTTAAAATATGAGAATTTTATAGGTAATTAGTTTGATTCCGAAGCAATGATTGAGTTTTGATTCGTCAGTTTTGACAGATTTTTTCGTCGATCACGATGTTGAATTTTGAAATTTTTGTTAAGGAGTTTTGATTTAGTTTTGGTATTTTTTTTTTATCACTACAGTGTTGAATGGTGTGATAATTGTTATTTTATGAGTTATTTTGGCTATTTAATTCAAACAGTAACCTGTTTTTGTCTGTAGACTTGTGGTCCATGAAATAAGAATGCCCTAAATTGAAATTAATTTTTAGGTGCATGAAATTCTTTTAAAGTATGATTAATGAAATAGTGAAAATTGAAAGATTAATAGTTAATTAGTTTGATTTGTAGCAATAGTTTGATTTTTAATAATAATTGAGTTTTGATACTGCATGTTGGATTTTAGTTCAGTTATGGTATTTTTGTGTAGTGAACTATTTAATGGTGGGGTAATTCTTAGTTATTTTGGATTTTTCATTTGAGCATTGAGTTGTTTTTGTTAGTAGACTTGTGGTCTATAAATTGACAATGGTATATTTATTTTATAGGTGTAGATTCTATTAAAATAGGTAAAAAAAAAATCGGTGTTAAGCACACAGTTGGTACCATGTCTGATTCTGCTGCTAGGAGTAGAAAAAAAGAAATGGGGCAGTTGAAAATCTCTATAAAAGGAAGAAAACTGAAGCGGAGGAGTTGGAATCAGATTTGAAGTTAAAAGAGATAAGTAGATACATTGATAAGTCTAGTGAAGATGTTGTCGAGTATAGTGGTAGTGGTGACAGTGAAGAGAGTAAGGAAAGTCGAAAAAATAGTGTTGATGGGGATAATGATCCTTTGTCTGTGTTATTTTATTCAAGGTATATTTTTCTAGAGCGGTGTGACCTTCGAACTATAATGGACGAGGTTGGATCTTTTCCGGCAAAGATATCAATTTGATCAAGAATGGCTGCATACCAAGAATTTCAGTAAATTCTTGTCGACTAAGATTTGAAGAGAAGATTCAAGCGTTCCTATTTAGACACTTAAGAAATCTACCGAACATCTCAAATTCAATGGAAAAATGGTCCATTATTTATTGTTGCAACGTGTTAACAACGATAAGATGCGTCATGAGATGTGGTTTTGCGTGAATAATAAGTCTGCTTGTTTTGGTTTAAAGGAGTTTTGTTTGATCACTGGGTTGAACTGTTCATCATACCTAGTTAATCAAAATTGAACAAGGTGTTAGAGAAGGGGAGCATTTTTGCTTTAAGGTGACGAAAAACAAAAATATTACGGTGGCCAACTTGTTATAGTTGATTAGGGGGAACAAGTCAAATGAGAAGAAAAAGTTTAAGTGTTGTTTACTGTGATTCTTGCACACCATGTTGCTTGCAAAAGATTCGACGAAAGTTGTCAACACAAAACTGATTCGAATGGTCGATTCTTTGAGCTTCTTCGAGAGTTATCCGTGGAGAAAAGAGATATTTCAATTGATCATGGACTATCTAAATAAGAAAAATGACCTAAAGAAGCAGAGAAAAGTATTTGATGAGAATCAGAAGACATCCTATGCTCTATTTGAATTTTCCTGGATATTCATGGTATCTACCATCAACTCTTTAGTGAGATTATCATAGATTCTAGTTTTATTTATACTCTGTCATAAACTCTGAGTTATTTTTTTACTATTGTATTGCTTATAGATTTGGATCTACAAGGTCTTTTCTCATCTTGAAAAATTTGCTGAAAAATTAACAAATGAGTCCCTTTCAATTTTTCGCATCTTCAGATGACACACTACAAAAAGTGAAAAGATAATCGAAGGCGACTCATTCAAGTATAAAAAAAAAGTTACCGAGGTATGAACTTATTTTTTATTATGCAATAATACTACTGTTGTATTGAATGTTATGTAATTGTTAATTGATTTTTTGTAAAATGTGCATCCGTACATCATTCCTACTGTTCACGAGACGAAGATGGATTACATGATTATGTTTAAGTCATATACGGACAAGATAAAAAATAACATCCTCGATGTCTTAAAGAAAAATTACCTAGGGGCGATTGTCCTTATTTTAAATTGGGATAGTGATGATAACGGGGATTTGGATAGTAATCCCATTAGAGTAGGCATTTGTGATGATGCTTCTCCAAGCACCTCAAAAGTTATAGTGGGCACCTTCATCGATGGGGATCTTCATAAGCATATTGCTATGCTCGAGGAAGTCGTGTTGGATATTGTTGCCTATATCAAAGAGAAAAGACTGAAGAAAAATAAAAAGAATGACCAACAACATGAGCGAGGTAACTTTATTTAATAATTAATGTAGTTGATGAATTTTTAGTTGTAAATATTAGTAACACTTTATAAATATGATTATAAAGTTCATGTGGATCTTCGTGAATCGGAGAGGAATGAAGAAGAAGAAAAAAAAAACAAAATGAATGAGTTGGCCACTATTATAGCAGAAGAGGAAAAAGAAGAAGAAAAGAATGATGAAAAAGAAGAAGAAGAAGAAGAAGAAGAAGAAGAAGAAGAAGAACAAGAAATGGCAGAATATAAGAGCGAAGAAGAAACTGAAAAAGAAGAAGAAGATGATGAAAAAGAAGCACCAGTTGAAGGGGTGAGAAAGAACAAGAAGCTGAAAAATAGCAAAAACTGATGGAGAAGAAGAAACTGTAGGTGAAGAAGAAGTTGTAGGTGAAGAAGAATAAGAAGGAGGAGGAGGGGGAGGAGGAGGAGGAGGAGGAGAAGAAGAAGAAGAAGAAGAAGAAGAAGAAGAAGAAGAAGAAGCTGAGAAAGAAGCTGCAGGTGAAGAAGGAGAAGAAGCTGAGGAAGTAAACAAAGATAAGAAAAAACCAACAGCAGATATTGAAAAATGAGGAGAAGAAGGTGAGAAATAAGAAGGTGGCAAAGAGGAAAGAGAAAATAAAAAATATGGACAAGAAGAAAAAAAAAAGCAGACAAAAAAGATGTGGCCATGGATATCGTCGATGAAATGAACAATAACATTTGTGATGATGCATAAAAAGAGATTTGAATGTTAATATTGTTAAAGTTTAAGATTTTTTTTATTTGACAAACAAAGGAGTTGAATGATTTATTGTTAGGATATGACAAACATTCTTTTAATTTATGAAAGTTATGATTCTACACTGAATCTATTTTTATCAAACTGTATTGTTGTATGAAATTTGAATATGTATTGTATTGTTATAATTGGTACAGTGTATGGTTGACATCATAGAATGTTTATTTAATCTTTTGTATACTACTTGCATGTCTATCATTACCATGCTACTCGATTTTGATGTGTTGTTTGATCAACTATGATTCTATGAAAAACGGTATTAATATTATAGAAAAATAGAAGTATTTTTATTTATTCAATATCACTACATCCAGTTTACACCTTTTCAAAGAACAAATACTAGCATTATAGCACATAACATCATTTTTAGGTCATTCTCCCTTTCTTCGGTCAAAATTAATTTTTATTTTAATTGATCCCTCTCTATTTGGGTGTAATGTAGCAATACTTTCAAGTGATCCCTCTGCTCTTCGGCTTCTTTGAACAAAGTCATGAGGAAAATTCTATTTTCTTCGCATTCTCAAAGCCCTTGTAGTAGATTAAATTTTGCCAAGTCATGAAAATTTTATATCTCGAATCCCGGACTCAACGTTGATGGACTGCTTAGACGTGATATCTCATCAAGACATTTAAAAAAAGAGCATGCGCTATTATCCTAGAAAAAAATAACAATTACATAACGATTTACTTAACTTTAGAAAAATACATACATGACTCACCTTCGAAATTGCACAGTTATAAAATTTACAACCTGAATTTGAGTTCGTGCGTGACGTCCTCAAGACAGCCGCATTTCCACAATGACAAATTAGAGTCTTTTTAGAATTGAATGTTTGAGATATTTAAGACATTGTAGAATTTGAATGAAATAAAATAATGAGAGATGGAGGACTTTATATATGAAGTAAAAAGAAGTGTTAACATTGAAGGAGTACAAAATTAGCCGTTTGTTACCGTTGAAATAGTAATTGTATTTTTTGAACTAGTGGTGACACTTAATAGACTGTCATCGATCATGACCTATATCAATCATCAACAAGATATTAAAATTTACCGTAGACCCTCGCAATCGATGGACCTTCAATAACATGTTTAAAAAAAAATTAAGTAACTAATATACTTGTGCTTTGGGTGTCCATCGTTTCCTTTTGTCTAGCGTAGACTTACACTGTAGGTCATGCATCGATTGAGCTCTGGATCATTGGTAGATTTCGTAGATGTATGTACATGATTATAGACCCTTACTAGAATGTTATTTAAAAATAAATAAATAAATAAATAAAAATTAAATATAGTGTGAAATTCTACACATATGAAAGAGTTTAAACAAGTCACATAATCATATTAGAGCTTATACAAATTAAGGGTAGTGAATTAAGGAGTGTATGGATGGGTTGTGGTTGAACAAACAATATCCTAAGAGTAATGTTTGTCAAAGCACAAGTATGTTTTGAGGATGTTGATTGTATTTTATGACTATCCATCCACATACTCCTTCAATCACCATCCCCAAATCAAAAGATTACGTGGATGGGTAGTGGTTGAACAATCAACATCCTCAAAACATACTTGTGCTTTGACAAATATTACTCTTAGAATATTATTTGTTCAACCACTACCCATCCACACACTCCTTAATTCACCATCCCTAATTTGTATAATCTCTAGTATAATTATGTGACTTGTTTAAACTCGTTCATATGTGTAGAAACCATAATTTTTTTTTTTTAAATAACATCCAAGTGAGGGTCTATAACCGTGTACATAGATCTATGTGATCTACGAATGATCAAGAGATCAATCGATGCATGTCCTACGGTGTAAGTTTACGTTAGACCAAATGAATCAATAGACCCTAAAAGCAAAAGTATATTTTTTACATGAATTTGACATGGATCAACATCGATGACAGTCTATTAAGTGTCACCAATAGTTCAAGATTGTTTGTTTAATCACCCCCAAATCATGTGATTATCTGTTAAACCTTTTCTAATTTAATTATTTTCTTTCACCACCCCCAAATTATGTAATTATGTTTTTAAACTTTTTTTAATTTAATTATTTTCTTTCTCCAGCCCCAAAACATGTGATTTTCTATTTAAATCTTTTAAATATTTTTTAATGTAATTATTTTCTTTCACCAGCCCCAAAACATGTGATTATCTATTTAAATCTTTTTTAATTTAATTATTTTCTTTCATCATCCCCAAATCATGTGATTATCTGTTTAAACTTTTTAAAATTTAATTATCTTCTTTCAAACTACAAGCTACTGATGGTCCATCAATTCATATGGTTTACGACAGACCTATATGTTTGGAGGAGTGACAGTGCCTAAGATCGATGATAGACTATATATGTGATCTGAATTTATTATCAAATTATTTTTACTCTTCTTGAATTTAATCAAGTCAAGCTACAGTTGTATTCATTGAATAAGAAATAAAAGTTTGAAAAGTTGGTTGTACAGAAGAATAACAAAGACAAAAAGCAACAATTAAAAAAAAGAGGAAAAACATAATTTACAACCTGAAATACTTATATTCATTTTTACATTGCAGTACATACATTTCTCATTATCAAAAAAAGACAAAAAAGAAGAAGTTTTCTTCTAACAACAATCCTACTAAGAAAACTTCTTCTATAATGAACAAACACAAAATCTTATGAACATAAAATAAAATAAAAACTTAAACTAAATTTAGGAGGATAGTGGGGAGGTGGTGATGTAGTCGGCCCCTTTCATTCCTAGCCTTTCCATAATTTTCCTCTGAAAATGAACAATTCAATGGAGCTCACGCTTCGAGTAGACGCGGTCTTTGCCCATGCCATGAAAAAGGAGGTCAAAATCGTTCCTTAGGAGTAGGAGATCATAGTGTCAAGGGGAAACTCATTTGATGGGCCGTAGGAAAATTCTTCTGGGAGGCATGATTTTGGTTTGATGAAGAAGAAGAGGTTTTCTGAAGTTTTGAGTTTAGATAGAACTGAATGCATACATAGAAATAATCGTTGTACTTATAGACTTATAGAAGATGTCATTTCATATTTCCAACAATGAATAGTTGACATGTGTGGGAATAGAAAAGGTTTACTTGCATATACCAACGGTTTTTGATGTAAATAGACGTGTTTGCATCTTTTAATTAATTGAGAAAATAGAAAACGATGGTTCAGTGCACCAATTGGAGAGATATGGCGGTAAAAGACCCACATAACGTGTTTGATGAGTAATCATATAACCATTAAAAAATATTTAATAGATCGTATAACAGATATATCATAGTTTGATGAGGTCTATCGTAGACAAAGATTTAAGTCGATTATAACTGAACGTTAAATTCTATAGAAATGCACATTTATCCCCCAAAACAGTAGCTTTACAACTGAAGAAAAAATGCTTGTCTAACATTTATTGGTCATGCTAAATGTGATTTTTTTTGCTCAAATTTCTTACATATTAAATACTTATTCCTCCTTTTGGACTTGAATGTTTCAGCGATGTCCTTAATGCATTTAACTTTCTTCCTTGCGAGTTTGAGATCATTGGGGGGTGGACCAATCTTTGTGTCTTACAATTTCTGTGGCACAGTTCATTCAAACTCTAGGGGGATAATATTTATAGTGTCGGAGTACACAAATAGGTAAGTTTCAAATTTATAAATAGGCAAAGAATACTCGTAGATGGAGTTACCATACCTTCGTCATTGTCATAATTTGCTTGCAAAAAAGTCATTGCATGTTCGCACGACAGTTTGATCAAGTCATATTTCCTATAAGAACAATTCATCTCCAAGAGATTGACGTTGGTAGTAACACCATTGCCAAAAATGGTGAATTGGTCGAGATCCCTGATCGAGTTAGTCACATACAAGGAATCACTCACACTCTTATTTTTTCTTAAGATCTTTTTCGTACAAGGCAGAAATTTAATGTTTGAATTTTCCACAAATACATGCCGCTTCATAATTTTTTTACCATTTTTTTAGCAATTGAATTGAATATGTACGACACAGGGCACTCCCGTTTATCCGTCAACACCTAGTTGAGCGACTCGACGATGTTTGTGGTCATCACATCGTACCTATTGTCCGAAAAATATGCTTTACTCCACGTCTCAAAACCAAGCACATTTTAAAGGACATGTGTTGCCTCGGGACACTTATTCTTTAGTTTCGCAAACTCGCTAAATTCATTAAGAGAATAAGCTTTTGTTGTGGCGTAGAGTAGATAAAGATGCTCTCTACAGTGTTGATTTACACAAAGATTTTCAGTGAGGTGCCTCATGCAAAGTCCATGATGAGCACGACTATAAACACGGGAGAAGTCATTGACAATGCTAATATGCCTATCGGAGATAACACATAGATTTGGTTCATCTTCTACTACAGACTTTAACTTCTCGAAGAAGAATGTTCAAGAAGCATAGTTCTCTTTATCTACAACATAAAAGGCAATTGGAAAGATATAATTTTTGGTGTCCTGTGCAACGGCGCTCAGCAACATACCCCCGTACTTGCTATACAAATATATTTCATCAACGACAATTATCTTTTTTCATGTGAGCATATCCCCGTATGCAAGCTTCGAATGTTCAAAAATAGTACACGAACAATATTCGTGCTCTGGTATTTCATGAACGATATTCTTTGCAATTACACTTCCTTTCCAACACATCCAATAACTTGCATTGTAATGCATCTCCCTAAACATAATTCTCTGAATTTTGGTTATGTTTAGACCCTTACCATCACAAAAATAATTTACGGATAGTGAAGCAATGATCTAGGATGAGATTTTCTTATGCTTTCCCGTGGCGTGTTCAACACCACACGTGTGGAACCCAATGTACTTGTATATGCAAAATCTGCCTAAGAATTTATACTTCTTTGCCCACAACAACCAGCCGCAACCACGAGATATATATGTATTTCACCTTCAATGATTTGGTGCAGCTCTTCTCCGTGATATAATTAAAGACTGCCTCACCGATGCTCCTTCTAGGATAATTTTCAGCTCTTTCTTGTTGCAAATATTTGATCAGAATAGAAATTAGTTCCATTGTCGAAGAAATAACTTGGTTGTAATCCTATTCCATAATCTTCTCCCACGTCTTGCGAATCCAATGAATCGTGTTTCATATCCATAGAATTATCTTCCATATTAATTGAATGATCGTCATCATTATCATAATCATTCAAATCATCGTTGATAATTTGGCGCCGAGGTGGGGGTGGTGATGAATTCAACGATTCTTCAAAGGGCCTCTCAACTACATTTATTCTTAAAATAGGCCTAAAGCCATCAACATCAATATTCATCATGTACAACGACACACGTTTATCATTATTTGTGATCGTAGGATGCACATTTTCCCTCAAATGCATTAGATAGCTAATCACCACGTCGCTCGGCGCGCAATCTAGATCCCCGCTCTCCATTATGCTTGCTACTAAGTCATCATATGAACTATTTCGGCGAACTGCAATGGGTAATGTCACCTTAGTAAAATATTTTCATTTCCAACATTTAAGAGTCTCCTCCCATTCTCTCATGAAATCACCAGAAACTAGAATAAATTCTACAATAGACATCCTAGAATTAAACTTTGGTTGGTGGTCGATTATGCTGATGGTATATGTCGTGATATATGCATGATCGATGACTGCGCAAGTATCCGTACAAAAACTGTGAAATTACAAATATTGCTTCTAATAAACGATCGTTGGATTTATGGAATAGAAAAATGAAGTTGCAGTCGCCTGACCTATTGTAATATACTTTCTAAAGAGGTTTTGAGTAATGTAAGTGATTTAAAGCTTTTTAACAATGGTGGAAAGTGTGTTTGTGAAAATAGCAAACAAATAGAGTAACAATGGATGCAATGGACAAGCTTATGATGTTTGTGGACTGATTTAGAGTTGATCTTCGGAAAATAATACCGAAATCATACCTGAATCGAACTTTTTGAAGGAAAAAAGAACCTTCTATTTTAAGCTTTGAGAGTTTTTTTTTAAAATTATTTTTGAAAATCCGAGATATTTTGCATTAATTGTGGATGATAGTAGATTAAAGTGTATTATTAGAAACTTATGGGTGAATTTGTTAACTTGAAAAGATTGGGTGATGACATGAAATAAAGTGAGTATTTGACAACTTTACCCTTCTCAGCAACAAACACTATTATTTTAAAGTTTAAATTATATACTTTGCTACAGAGTTACGATCTCTTCACCATTTATAAAATGAATAGAAAAAAATAGTCTTTTTAGATCTTTTAGGTGTAAGAATATTGAAAATCTATATGATAAATGACGATTTTTGTTTAAAAAGCCATAAATAATTATTTTAAAAAAACTACGAGTGGCTTAAAAAATCAATTCTTCCGTGTTATAACAATGCAACCTTTCATATGTTTTAAGAGTACAAATATCATATTTTAAGGAGTTTTATCTGCTTGTTTACCAAGATAATCCGTCATATTTTCAAGATTACAAATTGAATTTTACAGTTTATATAAACAGCTGTGTAAAGTGTATATAAGTTAAACGTCTCATTACAAAGGTAATGTCAAAAAGTGAGACACCTTTTTAGATTGACTAAGCACCAACATGTCTACCGATAATGCTTTATGTATGTTTCCTAGCTGCCTCTATTTGCATGCTAGCTTCACTAACAGAATGATCAACCAAATAATATTTTAAATTGTTTTCATGGTTTTGATAAACCGGAAAATGGCGGAAGCCGGTTTTATATGTTTATACAGACAAAACATTAAGCTAATTATTTATACTTTATAATAGTACCCATGAACATTGGACTAAGCAATAACTTAAGATCTATTTTGACCTGCATATTTTGCTATTCACACATTCGTTAATCGAGAAATAATCACATGTATACGAAGTTTCACTTGTACTTTTTTACTGACTTGCCCAACTTTGTATTTACATAAAGCACTTTAATTTTTTTGACAATTTCATAAAATATTACTAAAAAATCCTTAATAAGGTTTAATTAGATAATAACATACGGAGGGGGTATGAGAATTGCAATGACTAAAACTAAGAGTTCAACTAGAGATGACAATGTCGGGCGGGGCGGGGGTGGGTTTAAGGTTGTGCAGAGCGGGCTGAATTTTTTTAAAAAAACTAATGCAGGATGGAGCAGATTGCAGTTTTATCTGGGTGTATATTTATTGCTTTTAATTATACTTTTTATTTATTACCTAGATATATCATATTTAAAAAATATTCACAATCTATAGTAATTGACCCAAAAAAATTGTACTGTGTATGAAAAGTGTATTATGTATGCAATATAAATGTATTATTAGAAGTGTATTAAAATGTATGTACTTGTTTTGGTTAAGAAAATGCACTAAGTATTAAAAATAAATTATGCATACAATATAGATTTATTACGCTATGTACTAAAAGTGAATTATGAATGCAATATAGATGTATTATAAGTGTCTTAAACGTATTATGCTTATTTTGGTAAAAAAATCAGCATTAAGGGTGTGTTTGGTATGATGGAAAATGTTTTCTTGGAAAATAAGTTGGTTTTCTACTTATTTTCTCATGTTTGGTTGGTGAATGAAAAATATTTTTCGGAGAATATTTTATGGTGTTTGGTTGGTGAGTAGAGAATATTTTTTAGAAAAATATTTTCTAGTGTTCAATTGATGAGTGAAAAAATATTTTTTAGAAAATACTACTATCTGTTAACTAGTATATCAGTGCCTCTAGCAACTCAACAATTTGTAAGAACTAATTTAAGCATAACAAATAATATCAATATCGAATACTAAAATATTACAATCACTAAATTTAAGCAACTATTAATTAACAAATATAGGAGACACTTTTCAACATTTTGTTAGGACAATCTCAAGATACTACAATTAATAGAAAAATAACAGAACGATAAACTTATTCAACCTCGTGAAACAAGTTACATCGATAATAAAATGAAATATGCAATTAACAAAAGTAACATAAGTAAGTCTTCATCTATGCATATGAAAATAACAATATATTCAACGAATTGAAAATGGAAAAAAGTCGGGTTTCATTATTTTTTATTTCAAATAGTGAAAAATTGAAGCAAAGTACAGTGAAAAATATTTCCGAATATGTAAATTTTTGAGAAATATAAATTTTTTGAGTCATGTGAATATAAGTATTGTTGGGATGGGAAGAGGGGTGAGGGTGAGGTCATAAGTCACATTTGTCATTTTCTGGAAAATGACTTCTCTTGGCCCATGAGGGAAGTCATTTTCCATTAAATGGTGGAAAATAAGTTGTCTTGGAAAATATTTTCCTAAATTTTTGTTATAACCAAACAAGGAAAAACCGGAAAACATTTTCTGAAAAATATTTTCCATCATACCAAACACACCCTAAGTATTAGTGAATTATGCATGTATTTAAAATTATATAGTTATAAATGATAAATATATTTTAAATATGATATATCTAGGTAAGTTTTCCCAAACTTAATTATGATGTTTTACATGTTATAAGTGTGATAGAGCACCCCTATTATTGCCCAAAACTGTTAAACAAGAAATTAGCAAAACATTGATAATTTAGTGAATAGTTTTGCCATTAAGGGTGTGCTCGGTAAGGAAAAAAAAATACTTAATTGAAACTATTTTTTAAGAAAACATTGTTTAGGAAAATAAGTTCTTTCTATTTTGTGTGTGTTCATAAGTAAAAAATATTTTTCTAAAAATATTTATATATATCTAATACAAAACAATAAAAACAAATAAAGGAGAGTGATGAATATAGTGATGGAAGAGAGGAAGGGCAGAACAGAGGGTAGGTCTGGTTCAAGAGGGGGGGTGGTTAGGGGTAGGGGTCAAGGTTAGAAGGGTCGGGGTAGGGCGGAGGGCTAGGTTGTTGGGGTCTGATAGGTGGGTGAGTAAGAATTTATTTTTTAAAATTTTTTTAAAAAAATTAGAGTTGGTTGGTGGGTGGGGGCGAAGGGTGGAGGTGGATGATTTTGAGAGTGATATGACACATTACAACTTATTTTTTCTATTTTTATTAAATAATTCATTTTTCTTATTTCGAAGGAATTTATTTACTAGAGAAAATATTTTTAAATTTTTTTATTTAAATGAACATGAAAAAAATAAAATTAATCTAAAAAATATTTTTCTCCATACCGATCACACCTTAAGTCTATAAGATATGTTGATCTTAAAAATCGCAACTCCAACAATTATGTATCAACAACTAGATTTGTAGTAGTTTATAACTGATCAAATTAATGTGATCAAGTGAAAAAAATATTTAAACAATTATCTTCTTATAATCGCACTTAAATTTTTTAATCTTTATTTAAAAAAATATATATATCATATTTTATATTTTGTCATGCTAAAAAGCTCAGCTGTGAGAAACAGCTGCTTAATTCATATTTAACTTTATAATTATAGTAATTTTAAAATAATTTAATTATCGTACCGTCTCAATGCCATAAATTAAAATCTAAACTCATGTTAACATTATTCTATATTTTTTAATGAATTAAATTAATAAAGAAAACAAAAAAAAAATTATGCGAGGTGGTGCGAGGTGAAAATGAAAATTTTTGCTTTGTGGGGTGGGTTAAAATTTTTATGGGTTAAGTTCAACCCCCTTCCAGGCCATTGTTATCTTTAGGTCCAATAACACTACTAAAAAAAGAGGAAAAATCACATGAATATATGTAATTTAAGCATTAATATTACAAAAACTATCACTAGTTCTTTTTATTTACAAAAGATATCTTTTATTTACAAAATCCACCACTAAAAGAGGTTTTCTATAGCTGACATATGTGTGTGGGGTCTCCACTGACTGAAATTACCCCTCACTCTCAACAAATTCTAAAATAACCTATCAAGAAATATGACTTTACACGGGGCTAAAAAACAAAAAAGGAGAAGGTTTGAGTTAAAAATTCATGCCAATGATGATAACAAGCAGGATGAAATCATAGTGTGTAATCACTTTGGCTTTTTTTGTTGTCCATGTCCCCACTCCTTCACGAATTTCCCCACCACTGCCATTGCTCCGTCTACCTCATCTGCCGCCGCAGCCCTTTTTGTATTCTTCCCCTTAGGTGGAAGATATGGTCGTAGTTTTCTTGGTTTATTTTGGGCAGAGTTTTGATAGAACACCGTTTGTTCAACGGTCAGTATATTTTCTGATTTGTGTTTTGGATACGGTGGAGAATTTGATGTTGTGGCGATAACGGCGGTGGATATGATTTTCGATGGAGGTTTTGGATTTTTTCTCAATATTTGTTACTACTGATTGTTTTTCGAGATTTTTTCGATGACACCGGCAAGTGAAGGATATCAATGATTTTATGGCATGAATTGTATAGAAAATTGGTGTATTATGGTCTATGAATTGTATAGAATTTGGTGTATTATGGTCTATGAATTGTATAGAATTTGGTGTATGAATTGTATAAAAATTGATATATGAATTGTATAGAAATTGGTGTATCACCAGCTTTATGATGTCTGAATTGTATAGAAATTGGTGTATCAACACTTTTATGGTGTTTGAATTGTATAAAAATTGGTGTATCAATATTTTTATGTTGTTGAATTGTATAGAAATTGATGTATTAATAATTTTGTATCAATAATTTTATGGTGTTTGAATTATCTAGAAATTAATTTATCAATAATAATAATTTTATGGCTTCGAAAATATATAAAAATTGGTGTATCAATAATTTTATAGTGTCGAAAATGTATAGAAATTGGTGTATCAATAATTTTATGGTGTCTGATGTATATAAAAATTGGTGTATCAACAATTTTATGGTGTCTGATGTATATAAAAATTGATGTATTAATAATTTTATGGTGTTCAATTTATATAAAAATAGGTGTATCAATAATTTTATGGTGTATGAAATTTGTATAGGATGTGGTTTGAATCAATTGGAGAATTGACTATCATTAATGATGTTTGCTCCTAAAAATTATTAAAAATTAAGGTCAATTTAATTAAATAAATTAAATCTGCAAACATAAAACAAATATCAAATAAATGTAGTGTTTTTTGTTTGCCTTATTTATTATTTTGAAAAAAAAATGATGAAAAAAAAATAGGAGAATTTGTAGGGTAAAATATCAACTATTAAGTTGCCCCTTAAATCATGCTATTTTATTTATTGTCTTTTATTTTTTCTTTTACCTTATTTGGTAGATTTTGTCATATTTCTGTTGTTATATTTTGTAAAATAGAAACTATGGGTAGTTTTTGTAATATTGACTCTTAAAGTGTATATTTATGTGATTTGCCCAAAAAAGAAAAAATCAAATATGACTTCATTCCAAAATACTGCAATAGGTGCAAACTTGAAGAGTACTTAATGAAGAACTGTAGAATTTTACATTCAGAATTGGTGCGAAAGAAAGATGAAGGAGACAATAGTGAAGAAATGCAAAATCTACAACAAAGTATAGGTAATTAAACCAAATAGAATCCTATGAAGGATATGGCTACTGATAAGGCTAATCAATGAACTAATATTGAAACTGGAAAAGGAGTGGTGGTGAGGGACTTTGTCAGACATAATCAAGTGGTGATCACATCTAATACCTTTGACTTATTAGTAGAGAAAGAAGCGAATGTGAACACTTCTAATACTTTTGAAATTTTAGTAGAGAAAGAGGAGAAGAATAAAGGGCATATGCCAGATAATAATGGTCAGAGAGCAAACAAGGAGATCAACTAGCAAAGAACCCCTACAAAGCTATGAGTTTCCAAATTTTTAGAAAGGGACAAAATAACCTAACAAGGACATCCTTGAATGAGGAAAGCGGTGTGCAACCAACTCTTAAGACTAAAACCTGGGGAGAAAAAATGGAAGAGGAAAAGGAGATAGTAGAAGAGGGTGAAATCAGTGCAGGTCCAGAGGTTTACAAGAAAGAAAATAAAGTTCAACAGCTGAAGAGATACAATGAAAAGAAGCTTACAGTCAGTGAGCAAGAGGTTAAAGTATTCAGAGGAAGGAAATAGTGATAAGGCAAGAAGTGGTTGATGAGAGAGCTTTAGATGGTGGAGATGATGGTGTTTTAGATGTTGTTAAGCTACTAGCCATAATACAAAATAAATCTCCAATGTCAGCTCTTAACAATGTTTTGTCCCATAATATCAATATTGAGAAATTAGATTTGCAGGAAAAGGAGAATGAAGTCCCTAAAAGAATTGTCTATGGAGAGAATATGGGGCACAATGTGAGTCAAATGGTTAGGCAAGGTGTCTTCAAGGAGTATAAAAATAGGGAGAAAATGAAAGAAACAAGACAATTCACCACCTATCAAGGTGAATCCAAAGAGAGTTGTTAACCAATCCAATAGCAAATGATGTCAAAAGTTATCATTTGGAATATTAGAAGTTAGAACTCAGAATGCCTTTAATAGGCTACAAAAGTTACAGACATCATCAGTTTTTCATGATAGCCTTATTGGATCCCTACCAACAAGATGATTATATTCATCATTACAAAAGAAAGTTAGATATGAATTTTGTTTCAATTAACTATAATGGAAAAATTTGGATTTTGGTAAATAATGACATTGAAGTAAGCCTGGCAACAGATCAGAACGGAACAACCGAAACGGTTTTACCGGAACCAAATTCGGTACCAGAAATAATGTCCGGTGTATTATACCAGAACCGGTACCACCAGAAAATAAGGTCCTTCCACCCCGGTCCGGTTGTCACCGGTGCGGTACCGTGTCATACCGATACGAAAATCGGAGTTCCGGCGTTTTACTATTTGCATCTCACTGTTTGTTTAATTTTTTATTGATGTTATGACTTTTGTAATAAAAGAATGTATGTATAGTTATAACATTTACTTTTTAACTTTAAAAAAATTAAAAGTATATAATTATTTTAATAATTTAAATTATTTTATTAATATAATTATAAAGTTATGCTAAAAAAAGTTAACATCAACTTGATATATAATTTTTAAAATAGTTATAAGTTTAACTCATAACATTAACTTTTTATTACTTAACCTTAGAAAAATTTATATTTATTCAAATTTAATACATTACATTGTACATTTATTATAAATATTAAAAGTGAATCTAATCTACGCACCCACCTTCTAGGAAAGGTTGTGTTTGAATTAGATCTGTACTCTAGAATCTTAATACCTATAATGTCCACAATATTCTATACGTAAGTTATCTATTTCTATATTTTTTGGAATTGGTCTTTTTCCTTGTTCTTCCATTACTTCCATTCCATCATCACTATTCTCCTCAAATATTTCATCTATTTCGTCTTCAATCTGGGGAAGTAATTTTGGGAGCCTGAAATTTCTTCTTTCAGCATTAATCCAATCTCTAAATAATACCGAAATTTTCAAACTATCCTTCGCCAACGAATATCGATGATCTCCAATCATAAATCTTCCTGCACTAAAAGCTTGCTCCGATGCGACTGAAGAAGCTTGACTTGCTAGCAAATCTCGAATCACCCTTGATAGTTTTGGAAATTGTCTAATACGGGTCTTCCACCATCCTAAAAGTTGTTGTTGTCCATTTGCATTTCTAATACATTCCCGATCCTGAGAAATATATGAATCAAAATCATTACTGCTACTACATTGAAGACCAAGTTCTTCACCCATCTCATCATCTAAATCATCATATCTACGTCTAAAAGTAGGAGGTTCGACTGGCGCAATATTATGTTCCATAACTTGATATATGTTATATAAACTCCTGGCTTTAGGTACTATGCTAGCACAACACGTTTCAACTGATGGCCTTTCATGAGGTTCAATTTCTAAATTGGTATAAATTTTTTGAACCATCATAATTACACCATGTTCTTTGTAAAATGGGTTGAATAAAGTAGCTGTCAAATAAATTTGTGGAATCGGAAAAAAATATTTTTAAAATTTATCAACCATAGCATCAATTGCCTCTTTGTATGGATAATTTTTTTTATAATTAGCAAGTACTTTAGAAATAGCAGTAATATTTACTAAAACGGAAGAAATAGTTGGAGTATATTGTGCAGATACTATGTTCGTAGCTTGATAAAAAGTTTTCAAAAATTTACAAAATTCTTCTACTTCAATCCAATCATCAGAACCTAGCCTTAAATCATTAGTCATATTCAATCCAATCATCAGAACCTAGCCTTAAATCATTAGTCGTATTAAGCAAATTATAAACTAATTGTATAGGTTCACGATACACACTAGCAACTTCAAGCATTTGATACAAAGAATTCCATCTAGTAGGAATTTCTCTTGGAACTTTTCTATATGGAAGGTCACATTTTTTATATTGATATTTAAAATCATCTATTATAGCCTTTTTTTTTATTTTTAAAAATAAAACTACATGCAATGCGAACCTTATAACAACCATCTCCAAATAACTCAACACCATCATGTACTATCAAATTTAAAATATGTGCAGTACATCTAACATGAAAATAATCATCATCCATGGGACATAGTCTAGTATTTAAAAAATTAATGGCTTTCAAATTATTAGAAGCATTATCTAATGTACATGTCATAGTTTTATTAATAAGTCTAAAATATTTTAAGTATTCCGCTATTGTAAAAGATATATATTTACCGGTTTTAGTTTCGTCAACATATTTATAAGAAATAATTCTTTTTTGCATGTTCCAATGGTTATCAATCCAATGAACCGTGACAGTAAAATAATCATTACTGATAATACTACGACCTATATCAGAAGTAATAGATACTCTACCATTAAATTTACTAAATAAGGAACGAAGAAAATGAAAATGTTCACCTTGAAATTTAAAAATATCATTTTTAATTGTATTTCGTGAAAAAACTTTGAAAGAAAGATTATATACTCGTTGAATATAATGAATAAAATCGGGGTGCGAAGGAAAACTAAATGACAATCCCATAACAGCAGCCATTTTCGCTAGTTCTTGTCTATCTACAATTTCATTATATGTCAATGTAGAACTTGAGCTAGCTGGGTCAAACCTATCTAAACGCGTTTGAACCATATTACCTCCCACAAATTCTTCCGTCAATGGTGTACCACCTTTTTTTGCCTTAGCCTCATTTTCTAGACGAATAAATTCTGTATTACATTTCCTCAAATGCGTAGTAAGCAACCCGTCCCACCATTTTTTCCCCTAATCAAATGTTTCATAACTCTCTTACATTTATTACAAGTAGCAGTATTTTTTTTCCTTATCTTGACTCATAAATTGCCAAACTAAAGATTGTTTAGGACGTTCAGTACCCTTGACCCTACTAAATTCCGGTAAGGGGGGAAGTACATCATCGTCTTTTGGTATTTCCGTAACCGGACTAGTAGGGGTCGGGGTTTCACCTAACTCTTGTACTTCTATATCATCTTCTTCCGGTAAGTCTTCCTCAAAATTATTATAACGCCTACTTAGTGTCTCCTGGTCTAATTCCATACCGGTACCAACATCAAAACCATTAGGTTGTGATAAAGAATTTTCATTAAATCTAGGTGATAATGAACTAGTAGTAGCATTATTTTTTTTATTTCTACGAAAAACCTTACCAAAGATTGGTCTCTTACCACTACTTTTATTTGCATCCATAATTAAATTTAAATATAATTAAAATATTAAAACAAGCAATATAAATATTATAAATCAAAAAATAAACGTAAGACTGTAAGTAAACAAATATAGATATTAAAAATAAAAAATATAGAGATTAAAGTTTGAACGAATATACCGAACGTCTGCGTAAAAGCAGACGTATATCAAATGTCGTAATTGAAATATGATAATTGAAGCTTGTAGTATCTTTAAAAAAATCAACAACTCCAATTAATACAAAAATTATAAATATTGAGTATGAGAATATTAAGATTTAAGATTTAGAGAGTACAAGAAATTGAGAAATTTGTGTGAAAAAAAATCGATTTAAAAGGATATTTATAGTAGAAAATTAATGGTGTAGTGGACTAATTGGGAGGGGGAGGCACAAAATAGCTGTTGTCCCCTCCAACAGCTATTTTACAACGGTCAACAACGGCCAAAACCAATTTTTTTTTTCAAAAAAAATTAACATGCACCGGTCGGCGTCGAACCGGATCCGGCCAACCGGCACCGGAACTGGAACTACCAGAAAAAATGCTCCTCCGCATCGGTACCGTATTCCGGGTCGTTTGGTACTGGTATACGGGTAGAAACCGGTATCGTTGCGTTACCGGACTGGACCATGACCGAAAACAGACCAAAACTCATAGATGACCTTGAAACTAGGTGTGCGCCCTCAAAACTGTCATATAGTTGTCACTATTGTATACGCTAAATATACTAAACAGAAAGTCTGTCTCTTTAAGATAACATATATCAGATTGCTGCCAATTATAATATGCCCTAGTTGGTGGGAGGTGACGTCAATGTTGTGATGCCAGAAAAAAAATGATGGATTGCCAGTTTTACCTCAACATGTTGAGGACCTTGCTTTCTGTATTAATTCATCAGTGTTATTAGAAGTGGACTTTAAAGGTAGTCCTTTCACATGGTGGAATGGTAAATATGATGAGGAATGTATATTTAAAAGAATTGACAAAGTTGTTGTGAAACAAGGAATATTTGAATGTTTTAAACATATTGAAGTGGATCATTTAGCAAGAATATGTTCAGATCATGCCTTTCTTTTGCTATCTATGGGATGTCAGGCTTAACAACAACAACAACAATAAACCCAGTGTATTTCCACATAGTGAGGTCTGGGGAGGGTAAGATGTATGCAGTCCATACCACTACCTCCGAAGAAGTAGCAAGGTTGTTTCCGATAGACCCTGGCTCAAGATAAGATAAGTAGTCACAACCGTACAAAATGCATAGAACAAGATGGCAAGACATAGAAACGCCCCTACAATGGAAAGTAAACAAAGAATAGTAAACACTCATAATAAAACATGCAACAAGGTAGCCTAACAAGAGTAATACACCAAACAGGTAATGCCCTACCCTATCTACCCTAATAGTCACTAGTCTTCTATCCTAATATGCGTCCTCCAGTTCTTTCTATCTAGGGTCATGTCCTCAATAAGCTGTAACTGCTCCATGTCTCGTCTAATCACCTCTCTCCAATATTTCTTTGGCCTACCCCTGCCCTCTTGAAATCATCCAAAGCAAGCCTTTCACACCTACGAACTGGTGCATCTGTGCCCCTTCTCATCACGTATCCAAACCATCTCAAATGGACCTCCCACATCTTGTCCTTCACCGAAGTCACTCCAACCCTCTCCCGAATAGTCTCATTCCAAACCCTATCCCCCTTGTAAGACCACACATCCAACATAACATCCGCATTTCCTCCACCTTCAATTTTTGAATATGAGAGTTCTTGACGGCCAACACTCTGCTCCATACAACATGGCCGGGCGGACTGCCACCCTATAAAATTTGCCTTTAAGCTTGGGCGACACCTTCTTATCACACAACACCCCCGATATGAGCTTCCACTTCATCAATCCCGCCCCAATCCGGTAAGAGACATCCTCATCAATCTCACCATTCCCCTGAATAATGGACAAAACATCCAAAAATCTTTTACGTTCTTTAGTTTTTAGGCAAAAGATGAGAATTTTCTAAAGGTAGTGAAGCAACACGAGAGAGCTAATTGTATTAGTCACCCATTTTTAATGTTCAAGCAGAATGTAAAGAATATTAAAAAGGCACCGAGTAATTAGAGCAGAGATACTTATGATGACAGTTTTAAACAACTAAGTATTAGAGAGAAAATATTGAAAATCAAGGAACAACTATTTGACAAGCATCTATCAGCTACTAACAGAATGGTTTTGCAGTTGGCTCAGGCAGGACAAAAAAATATTAGCATTTTGAAGAAAAGTTTTTGAAGGTAAAGGCTAGGGGTAAATGGCAGGTTGATGGTGACAGAAATACTACTTATTTTTACAATTTGGTCAATTATCTAGAGGAAGGTTGCATATTAGTAGGATTCAGAATTGTGTAGTTTGGCTTGAAGACATGGGACATATAGCTAAAGAAGCCATAAAAGTGTTTAAAACACAGTTCACTCAAGAGATAGAAGGTAGTAACTTTGAGATCCTTAAAAAAATTCCTGAGACTGTGTCACAAGAAGATAATATGATTTTAGGTTCAACTCTATCTATGTAGGAAGTCAAATCAGTTGTATTTTCCATGAAAGGTAGTAGTGTGGGAGGACCGGATAGCCTTAATGGTAAATTCTATCATTGTTGCTGGGAAATTATAAAGGAGGATGTTTGTGGAGTAGTGAAAGCTTATTTTTGCAGGAGATTCTATTCCTAAATATTTTACACACACAAATTTGGTGCTTCTCCCAAATAAGCCTATTGTTCAGAGCTTTGCTAATCTCAGACCAATAAGTTTAAGTAACTTTATCAATAAAGTTATTTCAAAGGTGGTTGAAAGAAGATTGGAGTGTCTGTTACCTTCCTTGATTTCTTCAAATTAATCAGGTTTTATCAAAGGAAGGTGCATCATAGAAAATGCTCTGCTGACCCAAGATATTGTGACTGACATTAGAAAAAAAGGGAAGCCAGCTAATTTAGTAATTAAGTTAGATATTGCTAAGGCATATGACCGTATATCATGGCTATATCTATCTAAAGTATGAAGAAAGATAAGATTTTCATAAGTGTTTATTGATTTAATATGGAGACTAATAGACAATAATTGGTATTCTATATTGATTAATGGCTAATCACATGGATTCTTCCATTCTACCTGAGTTGTCAAGCAAAGGGATCCATTATACCCTACTTTATTCATTCTTGAAACAGAGATATTATCAAGAGCACTTAATGCCTTATTTGACAATTGAAGGTACATAGGATATAGTATGACAAATTGAGTGCCAACATTAAACATTTTGCAAATGAAGATGACACCATTATATTCGCTTCTGTAGATAAAGTGTCATTGGAGATGATTATGGGAGTGTTATAGGAGACTGAAGAAGGCTCAAGACAGTTAGTGAACAGAGAGAAGAGTTGCTTATATATGTTTAGTAAAACTGCACAAGCTTTAGTTAATGAGGTTGAGAAAATAACTGGATTTGAAAGGGGGCCTTTCCTTTCAAATACCTAGCTTTTCCTATATTTCACTCAAGAAAAAAAAAGAATACTACAATGAGCTCATCAAAAAAGTGATGGACAAATTAAATAGCTGGAAAGGGAAACTATTAACTTTTGGTGGTAAAGCTATTTTATTTTCTAATGTCCTTCAAAGCATTCCTGTTTTTCTCTTATTTGCCCTTGTCCCTACTATATTTACTATGCGGGAATTGAAAGAATTTTTGTAGGTTATTTTGGAGTAATAAGGAAGAAGGAAGGATAGGCACTAGGCAAAGTGGGAAGACTTGTGTATTCCCAAGGATGAAGAAGGATTAGGATTTATGTGTCTTTTTGGTATTTCAAAAGAACTTTTCTCTAAATTATGGTGGAAGTTTAGGACCACAAAATTATTATGAAATAATTTTATGCGGAATAAATACTTCAAGAAACACATTCCTGTAGTAACTTAATGGAGAGGAGGATCTTAGATATGGAAAAGGATGTGAGAAGCTAGAGATCAAATTGAACAAGAAATATGGTGGGAACCTAGGAATGAATGATCTAATGTATGGTTGGATAACTGGACTAGGCTTGTACCATTAACTTATATTATACTAGCCAGTTTTGTGATGGAAGAAGAAATAGAAGAAATTAGCTTTTTCATGGTTTATGAATAGTGGAACCTTAATTTAATGTATAAACATCTTCGTCGGGTTATTATGGAACATGTTAATGCCAAAATTAAGATTTTTGAAAGATCTAAACTCTAGGATAGACCTTGGTGGATGAACACTAGCACTGGGAGGTTCTCTGTGAAGAGTATAAGGGAAATATTGAGGCATAAGAGGAGGAAAGATAAACTCATTGTTAAAATCTGGATGTAGGGACTAGCTTTTAATATTTATTTTTTATCGTGGAAGGTATGGAAGCTGAAAATACCTGTTGATGAAGTTGTATCAAGATGTAGAATAGCAATAGTTTTAAGGTGTAGATACTGCACACACCCACAACAAGAAACCATTACTCACTTATTTATGATAGGTAAATTTAGCAGGAATATTTGACTACATTTTACTAATATTGCAGGAGTATTGTACCTTTTGTCCAAGTACAACAAGCTATTCTAAAATAGGGGATCATGATTGTGTGCCTAAACTCAAGTCTATATACCAGGCTGCTCTAGCAATAATCCTATGGCAAGTAAAGTGAAGAAATTCTATTTTTTATGGTAGAGAAATGTCAAGACATAGGGTTATATATAAAATAAATTTAAATTTTCACTAGGTGTCCACAAGAAGATATCCATGGACAATATCCCTCAAACCTAGCCGGTGATAATTGATTGTTTGGAAAGGTATAGACCTAATGTCATTTGTAAAGTAATCGGATAGATACCCCCTGACAGAAGATGGTACAAATGAAACACTAATGGATAAACCTGGAGATAGCTCTTATGCTTTCATTCTCAAGGATAGAGAGGAGAATTTGATATATTCTAAAGCTAAAAGAATTCCTGATACTACAAGTTTGTATGCTGAATCAAGAGTTATATTACAGGGAATATAAAATTATGTGAACAATAATCTATTACCAGTAATTATAGAGACGGATTATTTGATGATGAAAAAAGTACTTGATAGGGAATGGAGGGTTCTATGGAGAATTGTAATGGATGTGGAGAAAATTAACATTTGGAGATCAAACGGAGAGTGCCAAATTTAGCACATAGCCAGTGAAGGGAACCTACTAACAGATTCTTTTCACTATCCTAGCTTTTGATTTTGCAAGTAACATACACACTGGCGGATTCAGGACTTTTGTCCAGGGGTTCGACATATATAGAAGTAAGCATATATATAAAAAGTACCTTATAAAAATAAAGTGTACACCCGCTAAATTTTAACTTGCCTTATCATGTCCTTTTAACGTTACTTTCAAGTTTTACTTTGCGAGCCTTCATAAAAAATAATGTCTTTTATTTCTTTCACTTTATAGTTTTATTTTATTTTAATTTATTTTCTTTCAAATTAATACCCTCACACACAAAAAAGGTTCTTGAAAAGTGTAAGCATTGAATTATTTATATTATAATATATATTTCATACTCAATAAAAAATACTAAACAACATTAATATTAATATGTTGAATAATAAAATATATTTTAAAAGAACGATCCATGTAATTTGATAAAATAATCTGTAAACATTGACAAAGTAAAAATTTTGTATATTATGTAAAACTAGTCAAATATATGAAGCTATTTTGAACAAACGCGACACATAACGTATAAAAAGAAATATGCATAGTATTATTTATTTATTTATTTGGGGGTGGGAAGAGGGTTGAGAATTAATTTGAAAATTATATAATTCTAGCTATGACTTTAAACTAGTATTGAGAGTATCGAAAAAGAAAAAGTTGAAATACCCAAATACTTGGAAAATAATAAATAAATAATTTTTAAATAAATATATAATAAATACACATATTTCTGTTATCAAGCCCAATTGCCAACAATGAAACAGCCAAAGCCCAATTCGACATTAAATAATAAAAGGAGTGAGAAATGGAAAAGTTGTTAAAGAATTACCAAAAGAGATGCAGCAAACGGGATTCGAACCCGCAGCGTGGGTCCCAAAATGAACCCCTGGGCCACTGAGCTACGCCTTTCTATTTTATTAAGGGTTCATTAAAAACTTTATATCCTTATGCTTCAACTTTGACCTTATATACATAAGGTAATTTTTTGGTTGAGGGATGGTGAACCCCCTCACCCCAACGTAGATCCTCCCTGACTATATAATATTCTAATTTGCATGAGTTACCAACACAAGCTAAGAAGATAATTAATGCAAAAAAGATGAGTTTACCTAACTTAAGACACAACATCATTATTGCTAGCGAACCAGAATAGTACCACAAGCAAACAACACACAGACACCATCAAGGCAGTGATGACATGGAGAATAATTAACAAAAACACAAGACTCAAATAATAAAGGGTAAAGGAATATAATTTTTCATGATGTTAATCTAATAATTTACACTAATATAGCCAGATCTACATAGTTATATTAATTTCGTTAGAAATTCAACCTGTAGGATTTTGAATATGATGGTGTAAATGAGAAGATTTATACAACAACAACAACAAACCCAGTGTATTCCCACATAGTGGGGTCTGGGGAGGGTAAGTTATACACAGTCCATACCACTACCTCCGATGAGGTAGAGAGGCTGTTTTCAATAGACCCCCAACTCACGACACGAGATACTAATTAAATCCAAAATAAAGCATGGGAAAAGATGAAAAGACATAACTAATCCACCCACAAAGGATAATAAATAAAGAATAGTAAACAAATATTAATAAGGCATGCAACAATGTGGCATAACAAGAAAAGTACACCCACCCAGTATTGCCCTACCCCAAAGACCCAAACTATCACTAACCTTCTATCTTGATTTCCTCTAGATTTTCTTATCTAGGGTCATGTCCTCAGTGAGATGCAACTGCTCCATGTCCTGCCTAATCACTTCTTTCAAGTATTTCTTCGGCCTACCCCTACCCCGCCTGAATCTATCCAATGCTAGCCGCTCACACCTACGAACCGAGGCATTCGTGCCCCTCCTCATCATGTGCCCCTCTACATCACGTGCCCGAACGATCTCAATCGAACTTTTTGAATCTTATCCTCCACCGAAGCCACTCCAACTTTTTCTCGAATGGTCTCATTCCGAACTCTATCACACCAGGTAAGCCCACACATCCAATGCAACATCTGCATTTCTGCCACCTTCAATTTTTGGATGTGAGAGTTTTTGATTGGCCAACACTCCGCTCCATACAACATGGCCAGACGAACTATCACCCTGTAAAATTTGCCTTTAATCTTGGGCAGCACCTTCCTATCACACAACACCCCTGAGGCAAGCTTCCACTTTATCCATCGCGCCCCAATACGGTGGGAGACATCCTCTTCAATCTCACCATTTCCCTGAATCTTAGACCCGAGATACTTGAAACTACCCCTCTTTCACACCGCCTGGGAATCTAACCTTACTACCATGTCATCCTCCTGCCGCAAGTCATTAAACTTGTATTCCAAATACTCTGTCTTGGTCCTACTCAACCTGAACTCTTTAGAATCAAGGGTCTGTCACCACACCTCTAGTTTATCATTCACACCCCCCGCATCTCATCAATAAAAACTACATCATCTGCAAAAAGAATACACCAAGAAACCTCTCCTCAAATACACCGCGTTAACACATCCAATACCAAAGCAAATAAAAATGGGCTAAGAGTAGATCCCTGATGCAGACCTGTCAAGATAGGGAAATGATCTGAATCTCTTTCCGCCATCCTAACCTATGTCTTAGCTCCATCATACATGTCCTTGATTGCTCTGATATACGCCACCGAGACCCCACTCACCTCCAAGCATCTCTAAAGAAACTTCCTAGGGAATTTATCGTATGGCTTCTCTAAGTCGATAAACACCATGCGCAGGTCCTTGTTCCTTTCCCTATACTATTCTAACAGTCTCCGCACCAGATGAATTGCCTCCGTCGTTGTACGCCCGGTTATAAATCCAAACTGTTTCTCTGAGATATTCACTAACCTCCTTAACCTTAACTCGACCACTCTCTCCTAAATGTTCATAGTGTAGCTAAATAACTTTATCCCCTATAGTTGTTGCAACTCTAAATGTCGCCCTTGTTCTTATATAACGGGATCATAGTACTCCATCTCCAAGCCTTGGGTATTTTTGCCGACTTGAAAATGTCGTTAAATAAAATAGTCAACCATCGCAAGCCGGTCACGCCAGAAAACTTTCAAAAATCCACTGAAATCTTATCAGACCCCGTCGCCCTACCCCTACGCATCCTGTGAATCGCCTCTTTGACCTCCTCTACCTTAAAGTGTCTACAATACCTAAAATCACGGCACTCCTCAGAGTGCTCCAGATCTCCTAACACAATAGCTCTATCCCATTCATCATTCAATAACCTATTAAAGTATGACTGCCATCTCATCTTAATGAGCCCGTCCTCCCCCAACACACCACCATACTCCCCCTTAATGTACTTCACCTAGTCGAGGTCAGGACCCTTCCTCTCCCTAGCCTTAGCAAGCCTAAACAACCTTTTTTCCCCTTCTTTCGCCTCTAACCTCACATACAAGCTCTCAAAAGCTGCCGTCTTAACTATTGTAACTGCTACCTTAGCCTCCTTCCTTGCTTTCTTATACTCCTCCCTATTGGCTAGCTTCTATTCTTCATCCTTACTCTTAAACAACTTAGTATACACCCCCTTCTTTGCCTCCACTTTCTTCTTAACTTCTTCATTCCACTATCAATCCCCCTGACGGTAGCCCTTTCGGTCCCTAGAAATACCCAATACCTTACTAGTAGTCTCCTTGATGCACCTAGACACCCTATCCCACATATCATCCATATCTCCCCTATACTCCTACACCTCCATACCCACCACCTTCTCTTCTATTACCCGCGCAGTCATCGGCGTTAAACTGCCCTTGAATTATGGACCTGAGATACTTAAAACTACCCCTCTTGCACACCGCCTGGGAATCCAACCTTACTACCACGTCATCCTCCTACTGTAAGTCATTAAACTTGCATTCCAAATACTCTATCTTGGTCTTACTCAACCTGAACCCTTTAGACTCAAGGGTTTGTTGCCACACCCCTAGTTTATTATTCACCCTCCCCCCCCCACGTCTCATCAATCAAAACTCAGTATGGAGTAGGTAAGAGCCTGAAAATAAACTTCTTTAGTCTTTAATCCCAACAATGAGAATATCTTCCTTGGTGTTACAATCCATGGTGCTTAGTGAGAGGTTAAGGCTGCAAAATGGATCCAACAAAATCGTGAGATAAAAAAAAGATCTTGTTGAAGTAGATGAAATGGAGAAAACTACTCGGATCTAAGAACAAAGACTTACAAAGGTGGATGAGGATAACTCATAGTCACAATATGGAGGTCGAGAACACTTGAGTTTCATCTTAGGTTATTGCCGCTATCGACGACCATAAAAAAAGGCCACAGTTAGTTAAGAGTCGATTCTTTCCATATTCTACTTTTGGAAAGTACTCAAATTTTCATTTTTATTTTATTTATTTGTACATATTTTGGTAGATTTTTATCAGGCTGAAATGGACCGGGTCAATATTGGTCCACATCCTACTTTATTTCTGTTTTTAGAGTTTTTTAATTTGTTTTTAATTTTTTAGAAATTAATTGGGCCTTTGTCCTTTAGTTTCAAAAAAAACTTGTCAATTACATGCTAAAAGATTGACAAGAAACTCTATAAAAAAAATGTAAACTTGTCAATTATATGGCAAGGAACTCTATAAAAAAAGTAACATAGAAGAAAAAATTAAGTTGTAAGTATAAATATGCCAGAGAAAAAATTTGGACAAATGATTGATTGGGACTAAACCCATATGATCACAATAAAGTCAATTTGTGCACTCCAAATCAATAAGCCTAGTTCTTTAACCTTGTTATTAGGGGTGTTAATAAAAATCTATGTCTATTATATAAGATATGGTAATGACTGTTTATGTATTTAGACAATTTTGTCCTTCTTCATAGTTGCTACAAGTTAATTTTGGAGTTTAGGGATGATTTGCAGGGTTTTTTATGTGATCAAAAATGATTTGTGCAAGTTTGTGGTCTTTTAGAGGCTTGAGAAGGCATATAGTGACTTCAGTCAACATTTGATGATCCAAGTAGCAGATGACAATTGAACTACACTAGCAGGAACTAAATGTCAAATTTTGGATAGTAGCGTGATTGGTTTGAGTTTGGGACCTTTATCGTGCAGTTTGGTCCTTCATTTGAAAAATAGTAAAAGGGATCCTAAAGGTTATTTTTGTTAAAACAACCTCTTTGAAAAAAATGAGTCCAGAACATCAAAATTATCCTAGTTTCATAGTTCGTTTACATTCACAAAATTTTAACCGAATTCTGAGAGGTCGACCGATAACTTTGCAATTTATAAAAATTATTGGTGCAGCCGCTTTATCAGCCCAAATACTGCTTTATCGATGGTTTCATAAATAGAAGAAAAAAAGTGGAAGAGTACTGCTTTAGCGTGTCTAGCCCTGAGGATAGACTGCGTTAGTAGTCACTTATTACTTTAGCTATGAACGTTTAAGTAAAAGCTGGATTGATAAATTATATTTTCATCTTTTTCCTCTATTTTGGGATCTTTGAGCTTCAAATTTTGAAAATTCTTGAGGATTTCTTTACCATTTGATCTTGGGTAAGTTTCACAACCTTATTTCCATTATTTTTCATCTATTATATCATCAAAAATAACTTTAAATCATGATTTCAAATTAAAAATTTGGAATTTTTATCAGTAGAGTTTTAAAAAAAAACTCTTCAGTTTGGACCTTATTTTTAACTCATTTTCACATGGATTTCTCTTGTAGACTCCTATAACCTTGAAAAATATTTTTCCAAAACAAAATTTCAATTTTACTCCTTTCATTTTTAACTTATTTTTTAATTTATTTTGGACGTAGCCTAAATATGGGTATTATTAAACTTCTTTTAATATGAAAATGTATATTTGAATGTTGTAGTTATTTCTGAGGTTGTAGTAAGGGAAAGGATCCATGTTGAGCCACTTTAGATCATGATTTTATTGTTCCAAGGTAGGTTATGGCTTAACTTTTTTCTAATTGAGTTGGATAATAAATAAATAAGTAAATCATGCTATGAGTTGGAGAAAATAACTATGAGATTTATATTTTGAGAATATTATTATTGTTGTGTGCTCAAGTTGGGGCTTATACTCTATTTTTATTGACTTGTGATATCTGATATTGTGTATTGTCTATATGGGTGGTTACTTTGACATCATTGGTCTTATATGCATATTTAAATTCCTTTATTCTATATTTGATTACCTTATTTTTCTAATATAGGTTTAATTTGAGCATTGATTGCCTTTATCATGATAGAAATACCCGAGTTAGGAGTTGATATCATATTAATGATGTGTTACATACATATTTATTCTGATGGTCCCTAATAAGAGTTGATGATCAAGAATTATGGATTATTAAGTTAATTTTTGGGTTCACTTATATACATATGTATTGGATATTGGATATCATCATATTGAGTTGATTGTGAGCGTTACATCCTTATTACATACATATACATTCATGAGATACTAGTACCATTGAAAAACACTATTTTTAAAAAAAATGAGACACTTTTATAAAAACCCTCTCCGTGAATACGAGACAATAAGGTGAGTTGAGATTGAGATATCAAATATATATAGTATATGGATTGTGAACCCCTCGTGGATCTTACATGAGACCTACAAGCTCAGTGGGTGTATATAGATAGTCATTTAATAGCTTTCACAATTCATCCCATCCACATTGCATTTCATTGCATTTACATATGTATCTTTCATGAATTCTTTAGTTTCCTTTATCTGTGTTTAGTTTTAGTGTAATCCTTGTATATATCCATATTGCCTTCATTTTTACATATATAATAGAACAGTTAGTGAAGACTGTATGAGCTATCATTTGGGACTTTTCTACTTGTAAGTGACTGATGTGCCATGGTTTCATGGTACTTTTGATGCTTAAAACTAAAAAATGTGCAAGTACTTAGGTCCTTTTTGTTTGATGTGATGTGATGTTTTTTTTTGTTTGTTTTGCAGGAGACTAGGTTTTGGAGCAAAATAGAAGAAAATAAGTTGAAGTGTGCAGAGGGACCACTTACCAACCTACTTATGGGCTATAAGTGGTACTTATGGCCATCGGAAGTTGCCACGTAAGTGTCAGAGAAGTTTTGTTCTGAAGATCTGAAGTTTGAAGATTTACTTTGAGAATGACGACACCTACCTATGGGACGTAGGTACCACTTATGTCCCTCGTAAGTGCCATCCAACATTGAAGTTCAGACAACTACTGATTCCTTTTGACACCGATGACCTACCTTGTGTTTGTAGGTAGTACCTACGACTCGTAAGTGTGTCTATAGGTAGTTATCGAGCTAGTTTTCCTTTTTTTCTTTGGTTAGAATTTTTAGGGTTCTGATGTATTCTATAAATATCTCTTTGATGCTTTTGTATTAGTTGACACACTCTTGATACTTACAATACTATATTTATTCTGAGTTTTGACTTTTGATCTTGGAATCCATTGTTCTTAGTTTTTACGGTTGATTATTAATTTGAGATTCTGGATTTTTTTCTTAAACTATTATAAGATTATTCATATGCTTTCTTTGATGAATTCGATGGATGTTCTTGCAAGCATGAGCAGTTAAACCACCTAACTAGGGTTGTGGGAACCTTAAAGGAATAACAAAGTAGAGGAAGTGAAAAGTCATTCTTGACTAATTTTCTTGTATTTATTGTTATTTTCTTCAATTCGATTACTTTCTTAACGGTTGCAGAAGTTAAGAACCTGCCTGTATTCGATACTTGCTTCACAATAGAGGTTGAGATTAGGAAAAAAAGATCACAACAGTAATTTGAGACTACCAACCCTCATCTAATTAACTTGATACCCAAAAGGTAATAATTAATCAGTTCTCAAAGACAATGGTTAGTAAGGAAACACTCTATGACTCACAAGAAAAAGAGTGAAATTTACCAAAGGCATTCACAAAATAGTTGGTGATACATGTCTTGTCAGTTCTGTATGTAAGGTATTGAGATTGTTTGACGAAGCACGGTAAGTCTACAGAGTTATTAATTTAAGGAGAATACAATCCTATTATTAATCTCATATTTATTTCAACCTAAAGAAATCAAAACTTGTCACTACTATTACTATTTTTAACCTTCCCCCTTCCCCCTTTTATTTTTCTAAACTTTCTGGCTACTTCAGCGAGTTTTAGAGAAAGATTCTTCGTATTCCTTATGGGTTTGACTTCAACCTTTATTGGGTTCTATATTTTATAGCTACCGCATTATAATTTCTTAGAGGTATAATTTGGGTGACATCAAATTTTGGTGTCGCTGTCAGGGAATACAGTTTTGGATTGATTAACAGAGTTTGTTGATGTTGTTGATTTTTTACTTTTCTACTATTTTGGGGGTGTACGTCAGTGTATGCCCATTACTAGGAGTCAAGACAATCTTTTGATTCCACCTGATCTAGAGCATTAAAGAACCCTATGATAAAATCATAGGATGTCAGAACACGATCATGAAGCTCATCAGGAGTGGCTTCATGATGGTCTACTTGCCTTAAATCCCCCACCTCCGCATGGCTTTCAAAAGATAGTTATGCAAACTACTATTCATAGAATGCAATGAGGGATGTTCTTACCCATGAAACAACTTATGAGAAAATATTAAGACAAAAAACAATGCATCGAGCAAAATCGATGGACCTAGGGGAAATAGAGCTCAACTGCCCCCCAATTTCTTATCACGTGTCGATATATGATAATCTGGATGAGGACATGGGGTATGTATAGCCTATCGAGATATGATATAGCATTTCTCCTGAATTAACCTGAGAAATAAAGTTGGACATTACGACTGTTACAATTCAGCTACTCAATATGAGTGGTGTTTTTATTAGTTTGTCAACTGATGACACAAACATGCACATCATGAATTTCATTAATATTTGCCTGGGGTGAGTTAGGAAGCTTTGAGAATCAGCTTATTCTCGTTATCTCTAACTGAAGCAATATTATGGTTAGGGGAATTACATCGTGGGTGCATCACTAATTGGAATGAGTTATAAAAATAGTTCTTGGACCGATTCTTCCCACCTTATAGAATGTTACAGTTGAAGAATGAGATCTATAATTTCAGGAAATTGCATTTGAAACCATTGTGCAAGACATAGTTGAAGTTTAAGAAAAAGTTAATGATGGTGACCAATCACTAAGTTTCAGGGAGAAATCTGCTTGAGATATTATATAGAGCCCTGAATGCTAATACTAAAGCTATTACTGTGGGGCTTTCATAAGCTTTCATCAGGAGTTAGTTATTGAAATCTTAGACTGGATCTCTATTACCAATCGAGGGTGGCATACTCAGTAGAATGAAAGAGGAGTCGATACCTATGTTATTAGTTCTTCTAGTGAGTAGATAATAATAAAAGATATAATGGACCAAGAGGTTGCACAACTGAGGATGGAGATTAGGTTACTGACCAAGTAGTTTGCAACTATGAATTCTGAAAAGGTGAATATTGTGGGCACACAAGGTAAAGTCCATAGGCTGTATGATTCTAATATTGAGAAAAAAGTAAAATACCTGAATAAAGATATGGTGAGTTTTAGAGCTAAGGGCCAAAGGTCTAATAAAAACACTTTGAACTCGAGGCAAGAAATCAAGGTTGGAACTATTATGAGGACAAATATAGGGATTAAAGCAGAGAGAAGGATGGTTATTAGAGGAAAAAACATGACTATAAGGAGAATAGTGGTGCATATGTTCCACTGGGGAACCATGATACTAATTTGATGATGGAAGATTTCTTATAAAGCTAGTCAGGGGGTATAAAAATCAAGAGAATTGCCTTAAGGAGATTAAGACAGACATTTTCGGACTGAGCCAGAAAGTAGAATTGCATGATATCTTGATAAAGTAGCTTGAGCAGTAGTTTGGTCAGGTGTCAACTACTTTGAATCAATGTCAACCAGGCACTCTTTCGAGCAACACAAAGCAGAATCCAAGAAATGACAGTTTACTTAGACATCACTAGTCGGAGTAGGAAGGCAACTATTGATTCTCTTATTTCTATACTTGATAAGGTATGGGATAATGTTATTGATATCAATGATTCACCTGAAACTAAAACTAAAAGTTGGTATCTAATGGTGGGACATCACAAAAATCAATGAGTGCAGAAAATGAGCTGAAAAGATAAAAGTAAGGGTAAGGAGATCGACCCAGTGTTGAAGTATATTCCACGACTTTCCCTACCTTTTTCTAAATTGTTGAAGTAGTAAAAGAAATAAGAGAAGTACAATAAGTGTATTTCTATGTTGAAGGAGTTGAGTATGAATACCCTTCTTATGCAAAAAAAGTGACCGTGGTGCATTCACAATTCCTTATATGATTGGGTCATCTATGTTTTATAGATATTTGTGTGACTTGGGCACAAACATTAACTTGATGCCATTGATAGTGTTCAAACAACTGGTCTTGGGACCTTTTGAACCAATGAAGATGTGGTTATTGATGGCATATTAAACAATTAAGAAACCCATGGGCATCTTAGTTGATGTCTTAGTCAAGATGGATAAATTTATCTTTCCGGCCAACTTTGTTGTCTGGTATTGTGAGGTTGATTTTGAGATGCCCATAATTTTGTGGTGATCATTCTTAGCTACAGGTGGAGCATCGCTTGATATAGAAAGAGTTAAGATTAAGTTTTGGCTAAATAATAAGGATGTCACACTAAATATTCGCAAAACTATAAAGCATCCAACTATCATGAGGGTGGTTTTAGTAATAAACTGTGTTGATGACCATGGAGTTCAACTCTATGGATACCTTGATGAAGTTTGAGTAATCAAGGTACCCATGTCGTACCACGACGTTAAATAAAGTATTGCTTGGGAGGAAACCTAAGGTATATTGTTATTTCTACACTTGTGATGATTTGTGTTAGTGTGATTGACATCAGATCTATGCACCTAAGGTGCCACAGGTATGTTCCTAACTTTCTTGGTTTGTAGCGGCCCAATGCATTGGTAACAATGCATACTTATTTTATGGGGTCGGGCTACTTGTGGGTTTAGATATTCTTTTAGGGTTTTTGATATCATGTCTCATTTCCCTAGAGTTTTTTCTTAGTAGAGCCGTCATGTTTGGGTATTGTTTTGTTTTTAATTAGGAGAAAAATAAGGAACCTAAGTGCAGTTGCCATGTTTGTTTTTGTTTTTAAGTGACTAAAAAAAGATACCCCTTCTAAAATTTTGTGAATTGTGTGATGTGAATATATATGTGACCATCATTAAATCTTGTTATTGAATGAGTATTAGGGACAAATAATCATAGCTTAGAATTGCATGAACTGGATAGGTAGTAGTTGGTAACATAACTTTGTACCCCATGTGTGTGAGGTACTAACCTAGTTCCGTGTATGCATTTAATCTAGAACTTGCCCGGTTAGTCTTGCCTAGGTTGTAGGATAGTTGGTTAGAAAATAATCATAGGCTATTTTTGATTTAGTCCAGACTTAGCCTAAATAACCGTCCAAAAATGAATAAGTATCCCTTGATCACTGATATGAGACTACATTGACCTATTTTTCTTATTTTCACCTTGTTGCCTTCCCAAGTTGATTACAATGAACTGGTTTTAGCCTTAGTCCCTCCTTGGACATTATGCACCTCAACTCAAGTAAATCACCTAAGTTGAGGGAGGCTATCAAAGGGGTGCATAGTTAGAAATTGGGTATGAATAATATAAAAAAAGTAGGGTTGGGTGTGGTAAAGGAAAAAAATAGAAAAAGATAAAGTAAGAAAAAAAGAAAGAAAAGTGAAAAGGAAAAGAAAAAGAAAAGGAGAGAACAAAGAAACCACACCCAACCTGAATAAGCAATAAAAAAGAGAAAAAAGAGAAAAAAAAGAAATATTGGTTGAGAAGTAGACCCTAAATGTAACTATAGTTTTAAGGAGGATTAGTCACTAGTTTTCAAATGTACCATTCCAGCCAGCCCCCAAGCCAATATTACATGCCGAATAGAGTCCAATAGTGATCCTAGTCCGACTTTTAGATAAACTAAGATAAAGAAAATAAGGGCAAGCCTATGGTACTCTACGCACATTGATTGAAACTTCTTTTGTGAGTGTGAGTTTCTTGGCATAGTCATTGCATTGACATTCATGATATGATATTTTAAGAGATGGGACTTCTTTCTATGAGGGTACATGGGTTGTGTTGCTAACTGATTATCTATTTGGGTAGTGAATACTGCATATTTACTTGGTTATTTGTTGCTAATGTAATGCCATAGCTTGATTCCTTTATGTCACATTGTTGTGTTAACATAGATCCACACAGTTGGTTTTGAAAATTTAAAAATAGGAGGGGGTAAGAACTATGAGCTTAAATTGGGTTGACTTACATAGATACCTTGGGTTTCTCTTGGTTAAGCATCATGTAGTGTTTTGTTATGTGTTTGTTGCCCGAGGACATGCAAACATTCTAATTTGAGAGTGTTGATGTGTCACGTTTTAATGGCACTTTTGATGCTTAAAACCAGAAAATATGCAAGTATGTAAGTTCTTTTTGTTATATGTGATGTGTTTTTGTGTTTGTTTTATAGGAAACTAGGTTTTGGAGTAAAATAAAAGAAAAAGATGTTGAGGTGTGCAGAGGGAGCACTTACAAACCTACTTACGGGCCATAAGTGGTAATTACGACCACGTAAGTGGCCATGTAAGTATCAAAGAGGTTTTGTTCAAAAGATCTTAAGTCAGAAGATTTGCTCAAAGAATGAAGACACCTACTTACTGATGTTGGGCGTATTTACACCCCTAAGAACCATAATTTACCCATATTTTAGGCTAAGTTTGGAGGATAAAATATATAATTCCTGCACTTTTAGTCCATTTTCCTGTAAGTGAGCTAACCTATGTGATTAGCATGTTTTCAGGTATTAATGATGAAGATTTCAGCACTTTGTGGACCTTTGGGCAGCAAAGGAAAACTTCACATAAGAGGGAAGCTTATGGACTGAATGTGACGCATGGCGAATTTGTCCCAGGCAAAAGCAGTATTTTTAAATACCTAGGGATGCAGTAGTAACTTAGTAGGACTAGGACAAGGATGTTATAAAAACCTTATTTGCTGAATTTTTCAGCATTCATTCTATTCTTTTCATTCGACACTTAGTATTATTCAGTTTACAGATTCTGTAAGTTAGAACAGAGAAACACGACTCTCTTGAGAAAAACGGCTAAGGAGAAAAACATCTACTTTGATGCTAAAATCACTTCCATAGCCAAGATTGTTCTAGGTTGTGGTATGATAATTATGTCTATTGTGATTTCCGTTCTACCCATGAGTAGCTAAACTTCTCTGTTAGGGTTATGGAAACCTTGTAAGATACTATCTATTGCTATGAGTTTGTGAATTCTTGATGTGTATGCTACTTATATCATTACTCTCTTCGTTTTAATTGAATTCTTATGGTTGCAAACGTAGGAATATTCCAGTATAGCATTAACTTGTTCGAGAGAAATGTTACATGTTTGGAAAAGAGAGTGTGACAAGGAAATAGGGCTACCAACCCCTGTTTACACGTTAATGCCTTAACCGGATTAACCTCTTGGAGAGTTTGTACCGTTAGTATACGCTTTAAGCTCGAGAGAGTTAAAGTGTGAAATAATCTTGGATGGTTTAGAAACACTAGGATTTACCATTAGAATACGAATCTCTATAAGTGCATGCATGTCTGAATTCCGCATTACTCATAGTTAATAGATACGTAAAACTCATAAGGTGGACATAACCCTAACTTATTATTCTCTGTGATTAAATCTTACTAAATAAAGAATTCCATTCGTTATTTTGTTACTATTAATTCACTCCATAATCCAATCCCCCATTTCCGTAGAATTTTCGACCAGCAGTCTACTAATAGTTGCAACACTTAGTGACCAAGTATTCCCTGTGGGATTCGACACCGAACCCAGTTGGGTTCTATATTTGACAGCGACCGCTTACTGATGATAGGTGAATTTACACGCCTAAAGTGCTATATTTCACCCATATTTTAGCCTAGTTTTGAGAACAAATTATATAATTCATGCACTTTTAATCCTTTTTCCTGTAAGTGAGCTAACGAACGTGATTAGCAAGTTTTCAGGTATAAATGATGCAGATTTCAGCATTTTATGGATAACTTGATGCCAAAGAAAGCTTCACGAAAGAAGGAAGGGAAAGCTTGGATGCCAAGGACCAAAAGTGACGCATGGAAAACCTGTCCCAGGCAAAAACAGCATTTCTGAAGACTTTGGGGACTAGCAGTAATTTATTAGGATTAGGATAATGATACATTAACCTAGTAGAATTGGGTTAAGTAATTTATTAGCTTAGTAGGAATAGGATATGGTTATTATAAATACCCTATCTTGCTAGAGATTTTTATTCATTCTACTAAACAACAATTCTCATTCTAGTTTTAATTCATCTCACTACTACTTTTAATTCTCAATTCCGAATCCTTTTATTAATTCTATTTTCTTCTTCTATTCATCTATTCTTAATTTCCGCAACAAGAGAAACGTTACTTTGCTAAGGAATTCACGCCTAAACGCCTACCACACTACTACAACACGAAATCTTTATTGTGGTATAATAACAATGTCGATTGTGATTTCCTTCGCACTCATGGGTAACTAAACTTCTCTGTTGGGGTTATGGAAGCCGAATGAGATACTATCTATTGTTATGAGTTTGTTAGTTCGTGACACGTATGCTGCTTATATCATTATTCTCTTCATATTAATCTAAATTCTTTGTGGTTGCAAACGCAAGAATACGCCAGTATAGCATTAACTTGTTCAAAAGAAAAGTTATATGTCTGGAAAAGAGATAATGTCAAGGTAGTAGGGTCCCATCCCCTATTAAAAAGTTAGTGCCATAACTGGATTAACCTCTTGGAGAATTTGTACCGTTAGATACGCTTTAAGCTCGAAAGAGTTAAAGTGAAATAGTCCTTGTTTAGGTCGAAAGACGCTTGGATTTACCATCGAATACAATTCTCTATAAGCACATGCATATCTGAATTCCGCATAACTCTTAGCCAATAGAGACGTACAACTCATAAGGTGTACATAACCCCAACTTCTTAATTCTCATTGTTTTACATCTTACTAAACCTTCTTTCTTTTTACTTTGCTATTTTCTGTTTTTACTTTACTATTTTGATTACATTAGTTGCACATTAAAATCCCCCCTTTCACGAGACTTGCACCAAAAGTCTAATAATCTTTGCTTACTTATTGACCGGCTATTCCCTGTGGGATCGATACCCAACCCAGTTGGGTTATATATTTGACAACGACCGCTTTACACTCCTACGAGATCTGTAGATTGAGCGTTATCAAAAATTGGCGCCGTTGCCGGGGAATACGAGTGTCAATTAAGTTCGTGATAATTACTAGACCCTTTGTTCAAGGATTCTCGTACTTTTACTTTTAGTTGTTGTTTTTGTTTACTGCAGGTTTTTATTCAGTGCATGCCCCATACTCGAAGTTCTGGTCAACCGTTATTACCTATCAATCCTGAACCACAATGAATTGGCAGAATGGAGGTACAAACGGAAATCGAAAGAATGGTTGCTCAATAGGAACAGGCGAGATTAGCTTCTCTTGCTGCCGCCCAAGTACACCAACAAAACATTGATAACCCTGGGCGAGTAACAAATCCTGACGACGAGGACCTAGGTGATGACGAGTTACTAAACCCTAGGCATGCTGCTGAGATCGCAACACCTGCCAACAGAAGAGATCGTCAAGCTAGGTTTAGGCCTGAATGCCGAGTCATGGAACCAGCTTTCGACAATGATGATGATGATCTTGATGGAGCCGGAGCCACTGGAGCCATTATTCCTCCACCATTAGCGCCCGGAGCCAAGTTCAACATCACAAGCCCCATGATTCAGTTATTGCAACTCAAGGGATTATTTGGTGGACTAGCAGGCGATGATTCGAATATGCATCTCATCAACTTTATTTCTACATGCAAGTCGTTTGACAATCCTGGTGTTGGTCAGAATGCAATTCGATTACGTCTATTTCCATTGTCTCTGTCTGGGGAGGCAACTCTATGGTTGAATGGGCTGACTCCTGATTCTATTACTAATTGGAGGCAACTAAAAGACGCTTTCCTAGAAAGATTCTTTCCACCATCCAAAAGAGCACAATTAAGAGATGAAATCAGCAACTTTTGTCAGCTTCCAACTGAAGCCCTTCATGAAACATGGGAGAGGTTCAAGACAAAGCTAACGAGATGCCCAAACCATCATATGACTAATGTTCACCTAATGGAGATACTATACAGAGCCTTGAATTCAATAACTAAACCAGTGGTGGATAATGCGGCAGGAGGATCTTTTATGGACCTCACCTTTGGTCAAGCAAGCAATATGCTAGATCGGATGATGAAGAAAAGTAGAGCTTGGCACACCAGGGATTCTGAGGTGGTAAGCCCCACTTTATCTATTGGCATGACTGCAGACCAAATGAGAAGAGAAGAAGAACATGATCAAGATATGGCGCACATGAAAACAAAAGTGGATCTTCTTACAAAGCATTTATTATCAGGGAAGACCGAAAAAGTCAAAGCTATTGCGTTGAAAGGAAGAGACGAATCTGATTCGGAAGAAGAGGCTAACTACTTGAACAATCAGGGGGGTTTCCGAGGGAATACCCAAGGAAACCAAGGTCGGAACTATTATGATAAATCTGGAAACAAGGACCAAGGTAGTTGGAAGAACAAGAATGAAAAGAGTGGTTTGTACGTTCCCCCTGGAAGACGTGACGCCACCACATCTAGTTCTGGAAGTATGGAGGACATGATGGCTAAAATATTAAAAGGAGTGGAAGCAACGAGCGCGGGAGTAACGGAGGTAGTTAATGATTTGTCCTCTATGAAACAATTAGTTGATTCTCATTCCACTTCAATCAAGCAAATAGAGCAACAATTAAGCCAACTTTTAGCAGGACTCAATCAAAGAAAGGCTGGCACTTTACCTAGCAACACTGTGCAAAACCCAAGGAATGATGGGTCATGCATGGCCATTACTACCCAAAGTGGTAAGGTGCTGGAATCTTCATCAAAAGTCAAGCAAGTGGTTGACGAAGTAGCGGACATAGTTGATAACGCAAAAGGTGAAGAATCCGCAGAAGCTGGCCACGACGTCCATGACATCAACCCCAGTGATTTGCAGCCTTAAACCACCAAAATTTGGAAGCAAGAGAAGAAGAAAGCCGTGGAGAAAAAAACTCCATATCCACCACCACCTTTTCCTCAAAGATTGAAGAAGATTGCGGAAGATACAAAGTTCGGCAAATTCATGAATATGTTAAACCAGCTGACCATTAATGTTCCGTTGGTAGAGGCACTAGAACAAATGCCTGGGTATGCAAAATTTATGAAGGATCTTTTGACAAAGAAGCGAGCAGCAAGCTATGAGTTGAAGGATACTGTTCATCACTACAGCGCAATCGCTACCCGATCACAAGTTCAGAAGAAGGCTGACCCCGGTGCTTTAACTATTCCTTGCACGGTTGGATCTATGAATTTTGCTAAGGCATTGTGCGATCTGGGTGCTAGCATCAATTTGATGCCACTATCCATCTACAAGAAGTTGGGGTTAGGCGATCCGACACCGACCAATATGAGGCTCGTGATGGCTGATAGGTCGGTAAAATAACCTTTGGGTATCTTGAATGATGTGTTGGTGAAGGTTTCTTCATTCATCTTTCCTGCAGACTTCGTTATTCTAGATTGTGAGACGGACTCTGAAGTTCCCATAATCTTGGGATGTGCTTTCCTTGCAACTGGAAGTGTGCTTATTGACATGAGAGCTAATGAGCTTTTGTTTCGGTTGAATGACGAAGTGGTCCGCTTTGATATATGCAAAGCAATGAAGCAGCCTTGCGATATGGATGTGTTCTCCATAGCTTATGAGGATAAGAAAGCACTATCTGTAAAGAAACAACTTACTGTTGAGCTATTGTCTGCTACGCCACTGAATGTTGAGCAAGAGGATGATAAAGATTGTGAAGAAACTACGTGTGCTCTAACAGAAATAGGGTCCTATTCTTATACTCCTAAACATCCGGACCTTGATCTTAAGAATCAACTGTCACCAACAACGAAGACTTCCATTGAAGAGCCACCAATGCTAGAATCGAAAGAGCTCCCCAATTATCTCAAGCATGCATACTTGGAAAGTGGAAATACACTACCGGTAAGTGTGGCGGATGATTTCAGTGAACAACACACAGAGGCTCTAATATCTGCTCTAAAGAGATACATGAGAGCTATGGGTTGGACTATTGATGATATAATTGGTATCTCCCCTGAGGTATGTATGCACAAGAGTCATATCGAACAAGATTGCATGCCTACAAGTAAGTATTAGCGTCGTCTGAATCCATTCAAAAAACGATGCCCCATCTATCTCGATGAAGACTGAGTAATCGAGATAGCTATGTCGTGCCGCGACAATAAATCAAGCGCTTGGTGGGAGGCAACCCATCGTTTTTAAATGTTTTTAATTGTTTTTGTTTTCTTAGGATTTTGTCGAGCCATAACTAAGGCGCTTGATAGGAGGCAACCCATCGTTCTAATCGTCTTTGTTGTTTTTGAGTAAATATAGGTGCAAAGAGGTGTAAAATGAGGAGGTCGGTTTCAAATTTTGATTTGGACGTATTGCATGATTAAAGGTGGTAAGTTAGGAATGAAGAAGCAAAAGGCTATGGATTGAGTATTTCTCATGAAAATATAGGCATCAAACAAGGCTAGGCCTAGGTAAAAGTAGGCCACGAACAAGCCAAGGCCTATACTATGGCCCAAGGTCTTGGAATCTAGTGTGCCATAGCATAGGCGCCACCCATGCCAAAGTATGCCATAGCATAGGTGCCGCCTATGCCAATGCTTTTTGTCTCTGAATCTCATATGCCATGGCATAGGCGCCGCCTATGCCCAAGAATGTCATGGCATAGGCGCCGCCTATGCTCAACAATGCTTTGCAAAAGGCGCCGCCTATGCCAAGCATTGGCAAAGCATTAGGCGTCGCCTATGGTCACTTCTTGTCTCCAAATCTGATTCTAAATGGGTCAAAACCCGACCCAAGCTTGCCCTATAAATAAGAAACTTAGTCTTGTACCAAAAATACATTGCAAACCTAACAAAAGCGCAACCTACCTCTCCAAATTCTTTCAAAAATTTTCGTTTGCTCTCTTTACTTTACAAGAACATCTTCCAAGGCCATCAATCAAGTAAGTACTTCTTTGTTCTTCATTTATATTCCATAAGTACTACACTACTACGCATATTATGAATTGCTAAATCTTGAAGTAGTATTGGTGATTTGAATATGATTGAAATGTTGTGACACAACTAAGTGAGTAAACGAATACGTAAGGATGATCTTAACTTGTTTCCAACTTGTATTTGATTTTGATGCACTTCATACTTTTGCGGAATTGACATGGTCAAGAAAATTGCATAATCTTGTCATTAGAAAGTTTACATGTTGGAATGACTTGTTCATCGAGATTAGAATTATGGTTGACTACCAACATATGAGGTTGTGAGTATTTCTAGATGCTATACCGTGATTCAATCTCTATGTGGTCATCTTGATATATCAAACATGGAAGTATTTCAAAGATTTCATGAAGTATGACTGCACTGATTATATGGTTGGAACATATCACATAAACGTATATCGATGAAGTCTGAGTAATCGACATCGTTCACTTCACTAGTTTGTACCAACAAATTAAGTGTGGGGTGGTGCTACTACTGCTTGTTTATGGATTATATCCACCGAGATGAAGCTAACATGACTTTATTGATACCTCAGGTAGAATGGCACAAAAAGGATGACAAGGAAAATAAAAAGTGCCCACCACACAGAAAGGTAAGAAAAGAGGAAGAAAAGAGCAAACTGAATCCTCCTCGCTACAAATACCTCAAACGCACTTTTGGATCAAGTGGGGTACAATTTGAGGAAACTCTGAGGATGAAGACTCTAATGATGATTCTGATGCAGGGGGTATGACCCCAGACATAGAGGAGGAGTCCGACTAACCAGGTTCTTCGCATTTATTTTCCACTGAGGGCAGTGTGTCCCGTCTAAGTGTGGGGTGGTGGTATTTGCATGCTATACTTCTCTATCCGCATTTGCATTTATGTTTGCTTTAGTTTTTTTCATTTTTTTGTTTTTTTTCATTTTTTGTTTTAGTTTTTTTTCGTTTTTCGTTTTTTAGTAGTTAAATTTTTTTACTTAGCTTTGCATGAAATTATTCTAATAGGCAGCATGAGATTATAACAAGAGTTTGTGCTAAAATCATGACTATTAAGACGTTTAGGCTCTAATTATGACTCACTATGTGATATTGTGTGGTTCAATTCCTTCATCTGTTGGGTCGAGAGTCTATACTACTCCCAATAAAGTCGACCATGTGCCTTGTGTGTGTGAGATAATAGTATATTCTGTGCTTGTGGCTGATGCTAGAACTTGCCTGGTATGTATGTAAAGCGAAAATAAAGAGTGTACGTTTAGGAGATGATTTAGGCATTTCTTTGGCAACCTATACTTGTTTACCTTCTTTTTACCTACCCGTGGACATTATCCTAGTTAAACCCTTTTGAGCCTATAGCCTATTTTCTTTGACAACCTCATATGTAAGCCTAATCCATTTTTTAAGACCATAATTTGATCCAAATTCCTAAGTGCTTTAAATTGAAAGAGTCATGTGACAAAATAAGAGGAAATTGGATGAGTATGATGCCTTAGAATGTAGTGGTGCTTGAATTTGTTATGAAAAAGAAGTGCTATCATAAGAAAGGAAAGAAAAAAATAAAACTGAAAAGATAGTTATGTTCAAAATTGAAAAACAAAAGAGGAGAAAAGGGGTGGTAGAATAAAAGAAAGTAGAAAGGTTGTTTGAAAGAAAAGTGTTAATGATACGATGTGATGTATTAAAGCGCTTAGGAACATAGTCACTATTTCTGGACAAAATAGTCCTACCCGTCCCTGAGCCTACATTACAACCATCAAAAGACCTATTTGATCCTAAGCTTAGCATTTTGACATTTAGTGGAGCATTACACTAAGGGCAAGCCTATGGTCATCAGTTGCAACATATGAATTCTTTGTGAGAGTGAGAGCAAGGATACCCTTCTACCCATGTTTCGACAAATATACTATGCTTGTGAGTGATTATGGGTAATATATTGTGAGACACACATGGTTGACGAGTTTTGGTTAGTTGTGTATGATTCTTTGTGCCTTAACTTTTGAATACGAATTAACTACCATCACGAGTCTATATTAAAGGTTAAAATTGTTTCTACTAATGATCAGAAAAATACTCTTTGTTAACGATTGACGTGCTTGTCTTGATGAATATTTTGTGTTGTTACTGTGAAATCCCAAGTAGATGTTTAGATGGACATGATAGTTTGTTCGAGGACGAACAAAGCTTTAAGTGTGGGGTGTTGGTGATATGCGAATTTACACGCCTAAAGTACTATATTTCACCCATATTTTAGCCTAGTTTTGAGAACAAATTATATAATTCATGCACTTTTAGTCATTTTTCCTTTAAGTGAGCTAACGAACGTGATTAGCAAGTTTTCAGGTATAAATGATGCAGATTTCAGCATTTTATAGATAACTTGATGCCAAAGAAAGCGTCACGAAAGAAGGAAGGGAAAGCTTGGATGCCAAGGACCAAAAGTGACGCATGGAAAACCTGTCCCAGGCAAAAACAACATTTCTAAAGACTTTGGGGACTAGCAGTAATTTATTAGGATTAGGATAATGATACATTAACCTAGTAGAATTGGGTTAAGTAATTTATTAGCTTAGTAGGAATAGGATATGGGTATTATAAATACCCTATCTTGCTAGACATTTTTATTCATTCTACTAAACAACAATTCTCATTCTAGTTTTAATTCATCTCACTACTACTTTTAATTCTCAATTCTGAATCCTTCCATTAATTCTATTTTTTTCTTCTATTCATCTATTCTTAATTTCCGCAACAAGAGAAACGTTACTTTGCTAAGGAATTCACTCCTAAACGCCTACCACACTACTACTACAGGAAATCTTTATTGTGGTATAATAACAATGTCGATTGTGATTTCCTTCGCACTCATGGGTAACTAAACTTCTCTGTTGGGGTTATGGAAGCCGAATGAGATACTATCTATTGTTATGAGTTTGTTAGTTCGTGACACGTATGCTGCTTATATCATTATTCTCTTCATATTAATCTAAATTCTTTGTGGTTGCAAACGCAAGAATACGCCAGTATAGCATTAACTTGTTCGAAAGAAAAGTTATATGTCTGGAAAAGAGATAATGTCAAGGTAGTAGGGTCCCATCCCCTATTAAAAAGTTAGTGCCATAACTGGATTAATCTCTTGGAGAATTTGTACCGTTAGATACGCTTTAAGCTCGAAAGAGTTAAAGTGAAATAGTCCTTGTTTAGGTCGAAAGACGCTTGGATTTACCATCGAATACAATTCTCTATAAGCACATGCATATCTGAATTCCGCATAACTCATAGCCAATAGAGACGTACAACTCATAAGGTGGACATAACCCCAACTTCTTAATTCTCATTGTTTTACATCTTACTAAACATTCTTTCTTTTTACTTTGTTATTTTCTATTTTTTCTTTACTATTTTGATTACATTAGTTGCACATTAAAATCCCCCCTTTCACGAGACTTGCACCAAAAGTCTAATAATCTTTGCTTACTTATTGACCGGCTATTCCCTGTGGGATCGATACCCAACCCAGTTGGGTTATATATTTGACAACGACTGCTTTACACTCCTACGAGAGCTGTAGATTGAGCGTTATCACTTACACTCTTACGAGAGCTGTATTTTGGGCGTTATCAAATTTTGGCACCGTTGCCGGGGAATACAGTTGTCAACTAAGTTTGTGATAGTTAATAGACCCTTTGGTCAAAAATTCTCAGATTTTACTTTTAGTTGTTGTTTTTGTTTTATTCAGGTTCGGTTGTGTGCATACCAAACACTCAAAGTTCAGGTCAACCATTATTACCTATCAATCCCGAACCACATCTTATTGGTAGAATGGATGCACAAAGAGTCATTGATAGAAGGGCTGCTCAACTGGAGAAGGCTAGATTAGCTGCGTTGGCAGCTGCTCAAGTGCATCAACAGAATATTGATAACCCAGATCGGGCAACAAATTCCGATGATGAGGACCTGGGTGATGATGAGTTACTAAATCCAAGGCGTGCAGATGAGGTGGCAGCGCCTGTGAACAGGAGAGATCGTCAAGCTAGAATGAGACCTTACCGTCGAGCTGTGCAGGTTCCTTTTGATGATGATAATGATGATCTGGATGGAGCTGGTGCCACTGGGGCTATTATTCCTCCGCCCTTGGCACCTGGAGCCAAGTTCAATATCACTAGCACCATGATTCAGTTATTGCAGCTCAAAGAGTTGTTTGGTAGACTTGCAGGAGACGATCCGAATATGCATCTGATTAATTTTTTCTCAACATGCAAGGCTTTTGACAATCCATGGGTTGGACAAAATGTGATCCGGCTGTGCTTATTTCTATTGTCTCTATCTGGAGAGGCAACTCTATGGTTGAACGGGCTAACTCCTGACTCTATTACTAATTGGAGGCAACTAAAAGACGCTTTCCTAGAAAGATTCTATCTGCCATCCAAGAGAGCACAATTAAGAGATGAGATAAGCAATTTTCGACAGATTTCAACTGAAGATCTCCACGAAACATGGGAGAGGTTCAAGAAGAAGCTTATGAGGTGCCCAAATCATCATATGACCAATGTTCACTTGATGGAGATATTATATAGGGCTTTGAATTCGGTGACTAAGCCAGTGGTTGATAATGTTGCGGGTGGGTCATTCATGGACCTTACTTTTAATGAGGCAAGTGGTATGTTATATCGTATGACAAATCAGAGTAGAGCTTGGCATACCAGGGATTCTGAGGTAGCAAACTCTACTATATCTATTGGCATGACTGCAGAACAGAGGCAAAGAGAGGAGGAACGTGATCAAGATATGGTGCACATGAAAACGCAGATGGATCTTCTTACTAAGAACTTATTATCAGGGAAGACCAAAAAAGTCAAAGCTGTTGTGTCACAGGGAAGAGATGAATCCGATTCTGAGGAAGAAGCTAACTACTTGAATAATCAGGCGGGTTTCCGAGGCAATGCCCAAGGAAACCAAGGTCAGAACTATTATGATAAATCAGGATACAAGGACAGTGATCAAGTTAACTGGAAGAACAAGACTGACAGGAGTGCTTTGTATGTTCCTCCTGGAAACCGTGAGTCCATGGCGTCTGGCTCTGGGATGATGTCCATGAAAGATATGATGGCTAAGATGTTGAAAGGAGTGGAGGCATCCAACATGGGCGTAACTGAGGTAAAGAATGATTTGTCATCAATAAATCAATTGGTTGACTCGCATTCTACTGCAAGAAAACAGCTGGAATAACAATTGAGTAAACTATCAGCGGCATTCAACCAAAGAAAGGCTGGCACTTTACCTAGTGACACTGTGCAAAATCCAAGGAATGATGGATCATGTATGGCTATTACTACCAGGAGTGGTAAAGTGTTGGAAAATCCATCCAAGGGCAAGCAGGTGGTTGATGATATAGCAGAGAATGTGATTGAAGCAGATTGTGATAATTCTGTAGAAGCTGAAAATCAGAATGAGAACGTTCATGACACTACACCTAGACGTCACCAGCCTGAAAAGATTGAGGATCGAAAGCAAGATAAAAAGGAAGTGGTGGAGAAAACTATTCCCCTTCCACCACCACCTTTCCCTCAGATACTGAAGAAGAAAGCTGATGATACAAGGTTCAGTAAATTCATGACTATGTTGAAGCAGCTGACTATTAATGTTCCTTTGGTGGAGGCGCTGGAACAGATGCTTGGGTACGCTAAATTCATGAAGGACCTTCTGACAAAGAAGTGGGAAGCAAGCTATGAGTTGGCAGATAATGTTCATCATTGCAGTGTAATTGCCACGAGGTCTTTAGTACAAAAGAAGGCAGATCCTGGTGCTTTCATGATTCCTTGCACAGTGGGATCTATGAATTTTGCTAAGGCATTGTGCGATTTGGGGGCTAGCATCAACTTGATGCCGCTATCCGTCTACAGAAAGTTGGGGTTGGGCGATCCGGCACCAACCAATATGCGGCTCGTGATGGCAGATAGGTCGGTAAAATGACCTGTTGGTATCTTATATGATGTACTAGTGAAGGTTTCTACCTTCATTTTTCCTGCAGACTTTGTTATTTTGGATTGTGAGGTGGATTCTGAAGTTCCCATAATCTTGGGGCATCCTTTCCTCGCAACAGGAAGTGTGCTTATTGATTTAAGAGATAATGAGCTTTTATTTTGGCTGAATGACGAAGTGGTCCGTTTTGATGTATACAAATCGATGAAGCAGCCTAGAGATATGGATGTGTTCTCCACAAATGATGTTAATTATGAGGATGAGAAAGAATTATCTTTAGAGAAGCAATTTACTGTTGAGCCATTGTCTGCTGTGCTTTTGAATTGTGAGCATGAGGATGTTGAAGAATATGAAGAAACCGTGTGTGCTCTAACAGGAATAGGGTCCTATTCTCATGCCCCTAATATGCTGGACCTTGATCTTAAGAGTCGACCATCACCAGCAGCAAAACCGTCCATTGAAGAGTCACCAATACTAAAATTGAAAGAGCTCCCCAGTCACCTGAAGTATGTATTTTTCGGAAGTGGTGATACACTTCCAGTTATTGTTGCGACTGATTTAGGTGAACAACATGTAGAGGCTCTTATCTCTGCTCTGAAGAGGTATAAGAGAGCTATTGGTTGGACTATTGATGATATAATTGGTATCTCTCCTGGGATATGGATGCACAAGATTCATCTCAAAGAAGATTGTGTACCCACAATTAAGCATCAGCGTCGTCTGAATCCATTCAGAAAATGATGCACCATATATCTCGATGAAGTCTAAGTAATCGAGATAGCTATGTCGTGGCGCGACAATAAATCAAGCGCTACATGGGAGGCAACCCATCATTTTTAATTATTTTATTTTACTAGGAGTTTGTTTTTGTTAAATAAAAATCCAAAAAGAAGAGTCGAGCCACGACCAAAACTAAGGCGCTTGGTGGGAGGCAACCCATCTTTCTAATCGTTCTTGTTGTTTTTGATTAAGTGTAGGTGAAAGACATGCAAAGGAGGGGATTAATCCAAAAAATTTTGACGTGGAAGTGTGCTATGTTAAAGGTGGTAAGTTAGGAATGAAGGAGCAAAGGCTATCGGTTAGGCATTGCCTATGCAAATATAGGCAACGAACAAGGCAAGGCCTATGTAATTGCCTATGCTCACTGCCTCAACTAGGCAATGGTAAAGGCAAGGCCTATACAAATCTAGGCAATGAACAAGGCAAGGCCTATGTAATTGCCTATGCTCACTGCCTCAACTAGGCAACGAACAAGGCAAAGCCTATGTAAATCTAGGCAGAGCATTAGGCGCCGCCTATGCCCAACTAGGCAATAGCATAGGCGCCGCCTATGCCATTGCCTATGCTCACTGTTTCAACTATGCCATAGCATAGGCGTCGCCTATGCCCAACTAGGCCATAGAATAGGCGCCGCCTATATCCAACTAGGCTTTGCTGAAGGCGCCGCCTATGCTAAGCATAGGCAAAGCATTAGGGACCGCCTACTTATGCAATTTTATCTCCTAACCCGATTTTTCATGGATCAAACCCGGCCCAAGCCTTGGTCTATAAATAGAACTTCAACCTTAGAACAAAATCACTTTGTTTGCTCAACCTAGGCGCCGCCTAAGCTTCCCAAATCTCTCAAAACTTTTCTTTTTGCTCATCTAACCTTGCAAGATCATCTTCCGAATTCATCGCCAAGTAAGTTCTTCTTTTATATTCCGTAGTTGTTACATTACTAGGCTTATAATGGTATTTTAGATTTTAAAGTGGTGTTGATGATTAGAATGTGGTTGATTTGTTATGATACATCTAGTTGAGTGAAAGAATACGTGTGGGTGTTCTTGACTTGGCTCTGACTCGTATTTGATTTTGATACACTATCATACTTTTGCGGAATCGACATGGTGAATTTAATTGCACAATCTTCAAAATTGAAAGATTGAATGTTTGGATGACTCGTTCATCGAGATAAAGATCATGATTGAATACAAGCATGAGATGTTGTGATTATTTCTCTGCAATAACTTGATACGATCTTTATGTAGTAGTCTTGTTCAAAAAGTTCATCAATTCAAACATGAAAGGATAGGTAAGATGACATGAAAGTATGACTGTGCTAAACATGTTGTTGGAACATATCGCCTATCTGTATGTCGATGAAGTTTGAGTAATCGATATCACTCACTTAATTAGTTTGTACCAACAAATTAAGTGTGGGGTGGTGCCACTATTGGTTGTTTGTCGATTAAATCTTCCAAGATGAGCTAACATGAATCTATTTTAATCTCAGGTAGAATGGCACCAAAAAGACAACAAGGAAAAGAAAAAGCGTCCACCTCACAGAAAGGTCAGAAAAGGGAAAGAAAAGAGCAAGCTGAATCCTCCTCGCTGCAAATACCGCGACGCACTTTCATGATTAAGTGGGTCATTGAGGAGGAAGGAAAGGAGTGGTACAAGAACAACAAAGTGAAAAAATATGTTCACGTGGATTTGATACAAAAGGAAAGTCAAGTGAAGAGAGAACCTCACATTTTGGCTAAAATCATGGCGCTAAATCTTGATTTCATTTTCTGAGATATGGGAGAATGCAATCTTAATCTAACACGAGAGTTCTATGCCAATTGGTCCCCAAAGACTACCGGAAGTGAAGTGAAGATTCGGGGCCAAGTCTTGCAACTGAATGCGGAGTTTTTCAACACTTTCTGGGTTTTCCATCTGTAGATCCATCACCTCTCAAGGAGCTTTATCACAGACCTCCGTACAGGGTAATCAGACACACACTGTGCGGAACTAGATCAATGGCACGTTGGAATCATCACAAGGATACTGGTCGGCACAATACCTTCCCGTAGGCTTCCCTAAATAGAGAAGATCGTATATGGTTGAGGATAGTCAACTCTTGCCTCATTCCTGGGACACATTACACAAAGATCACATGAGATAGAGTATGCTTGGTGTACGCTCCGATGACTAATATTCCCATCAACATTGGTGCGGTTATAAGATCATCAATGCGTAAGGCTAGGCTGCACAAGAGGTCCCATTTCAGCTTTGGCAATTTGTTGACTGCGATATTGAGGAAGGAGAACATTGAAGAGGAACTTGCAGATCATAAGCTTCCGCACAACCTGAAAAAGGTTGATCTGACAAAGGTTAAAGATCCTGAAACTGGGCATGGCGTCAACCTGACCACTGCAGAAAGACATGCTCGGGATAAAAGCTTCTTCCGCCATTTATATGGCATAACGAGGTTTACCATGATGAGTGGGGGTCATGTTCCAACTGATGCAAAGCTCCAGCAGTTGGATTATGACTACCCGATGAATGAGCATGCGCAGGCTATGTGCGGAGTAGGGGTACATTTTGAGGAACCTCTCGATGATGAGGTGTCGACTGATGATGATCGCCGAATTCCAGACTCAGAAGTGGAGGATAACTCTGATGACGACGACTCTGATGATGATTCTGATGCAGGGGGTATGACCCCAGACATAGAGGAGGAGTCTGACTAATCAGGTTTTCCTTATTTATTTTCCACTGAGGGCAGTGTGTCCCGTATAAGTGTGGGGTGCTGGTATTTGTATGCTGTACTTCTTTGCCTATATTTATTTATGCTTGTTTGTTTTAGTTAGTCGTAATTAGTTAGTAAATTTTTAGATTTTTTGGCGGCATGGTATTATGACAAGAGTTTGTGCTAAAATCATTACTATTGAGACATTTAGGCTCTAAGTGTGACTCACTGTGTGATAAGTGTGTGGTTTAATTCATTCAACTGTTGGGTCAAGAGTCTATACTGCTCCCAATAAAGTTGACCATGTGCCTTGTGTGGGTGAGGTTATAATTTTTTTGTTGTGTTGTGACTGATGCTAGAACTTGCCTGGTGTGTGTGTAAAGCGAAATAAAGAGTGTGAGTTTAGGAGATGATTTAGACATTTCTTTGGCAGCCCTAATTTGTTTACCTTCTTTTTACCTACCTTTGTACATTATCCTAGTTAACCCCCTTTTGAGCCTTTAGCTATTTTCTTTGACAGCCTCATATGTAGCCTAATCCATTTTTTTTCAAGACCATAATTTGATCCAAATTCCTAAGCGCTTTAAATTGTAGAGTCATGTGACAAAATAAGAGGAAATTGGGTGAGAGTGATACCTCAGAGTGTATTGGTACTTGAAATTGTTGTGAAAAAGAGTGGCTATCATAGAGGTGTTTTATTAAAAAAAAGAAAAAATATAATAAATAAATAAATCAAATAAAAAGAAAAAAAAGAAAAAAAAATATAAAAAGTTAGTTCTTTTTATAATCGAATAACAAAATAGGTGAAAAGGGGTGGTAGATGAAAGAAAAGTAGAGGGGTTGTTTAAAAGAAAGTGTTAATGACATAATGTAGTGTATTACAGTGCTTAGGGAACATAGTCACTATTTCTGGCCAAAATAGTCCTACCTGTCCCTTAGCCTACATTACAACCTGTAATGACCTATTTGATCCTAAGCTTAGCATTCTGATATTAGTAGAGCATTACACTAAGGGCAAGCCTATGGTCATCAATTGCAACATATGAATTCTTTGTGAGAGAGAGAGCAAGGAGAGTCTTATACCCATGTTTTGAAAAAGGCAAAACTTATGAGTGATTATGGGTGATATATTATGTGAGACACACATGGTTGATGATTGTTGGGTAGTTTTGTATGATTCTTTGTAACTTAACTTGTGGATACGAATTAACCATCATCACGAGTCTATGTTGGAGGCTGAATTGTTTATAGTAGTGATCAAGAAAACTACTCTTTGTTAATGATTTTTGTGCATGTCTTGTTGAACATTTTGTGCTGTTACTATGAAATTCTAAGTAGAGGTTTGCATGGACGTAATATTTTGTTCGAGGAAGAACAAAGCTTTAAGTATGGGGTGGTGATGTTGGGCGTATTTACACCCCTAAGAACCATAATTTACCCATATTTTAGGCTAAGTTTGGAGGATAAAATATATAATTCCTGCACTTTTAGTCCATTTTCCTGTAAGTGAGCTAACCTATGTGATTAGCATGTTTTCAGGTATTAATGATGAAGATTTCAGCACTTTGTGGACCTTTGGGCAGCAAAGGAAAACTTCACATAAGAGGGAAGCCTATGGACTGAATGTGATGCATGGCGAATTTGTCCCGGGCAAAAGCAGTATTTTTAAATACCTAGGGATGCAGCAGTAACTTAGTAGAACTAGGACAAGGATGTTATAAAAACCTTATTTGCTGAATTTTTCAGCATTCATTCTATTCTTTTCATTCGACACTTAGTATTATTCAGTTTACAGATTCTGTAAGTTAGAACAGAGAAACACGGCTCTCTTGAGAAAAACGGCTAAGGAGAAAAACATCTACTTTGACGCTAAAATCACTTCCATCGCCAAGATTGTTCTAAGTTGTGGTATGATGATTATGTCTATTGTGATTTCCGTTCTACCCATGAGTAGCTAAACTTCTCTATTAGGGTTATGGAAACCTTGTGAGATACTATCTATTGCTATGAGTTTGTGAATTCTTGATGTGTATGCTACTTATATCATTACTCTTTTCGTTTTAATTGAATACTTATGGTTAAAAACGTAGGAATATGCCAGTATAGCATTAACTTGTTCGAGAGAAAAGTTACATGTTTGGAAAAGAGAGTGTGACAAGGAAATAGGGCTACCAACCCCTGTTTACACGTTAATGCCTTAACCGGATTAACCTCTTGGAGAGTTTGTACCGTTAGTATATGCTTTAAGCTCGAGAGAGTTAAAGTGAAATAATCCTTGATGGTTGAGAAACACTAGGATTTACCATTAGAATATGAATCTCTATAAGTGCATGCATGTCTAAATTCTGCATTACTCATAGTTAATAGATACGTAGAACTCATAAGGTGGACATAACCCTAACTTATTATTCTATGTGATTAAATCTTACTAAACAAAGCATTCCATTCGTTATTTTGTTACTATTAATTCACGCCATAATCCAATCCCCCCTTTCCGTAGAATTTTCGACCAACAGTCTACTAATAGTTGCAACACTTAGTGACCAAGTATTCCCTGTGGGATTCGACACCCAACCCAGTTGGGTTCTATATTTGACAGCGACCGCTTACACTCTTACGAGAGCTGTAGTTTGGGCGTTATCACTTACGGGGCATAATTACCACTTATACCCCTCGTAAGTGCCATCATAGGTGGAATTTCAGACAACTGTTGATTCCTTCTGACACCTGCGACCCACCTAGGGCCCGTAGGTAGTACCTATTGCCCATAAGTGGGTTCGTAGGTAGTTACTAACCTAGTTTTTTTTTGTCATTTTGGTTAGGATTTGTAGGGCTTTGGTGTATTCTATAAATACCCCTTTGTTGTTTTTGTATTAGTTGACACACTCTTGATACTTACAACACTATATTGATTCTGAGATTTGACTTTTGATCCTGGAGTCAATTTTTCTTGTATTTTATAGGTTATTATTAATTTGAGATTCTGGGTTTTGTTCTTAAATTATTGTAGGATTATTTGGATGCTTTCGTTGATGAATTCAATGGATATTCTTGCAAAAATGAACGGCTAAACCACCTAACTAGGGTTATGGGAACTCTTATGGAATAACAAAGTAAAGGAAGTGCAAATTTATTCTTGATTAATGTTCTTGCATGTATTGTAATTTTCTTTGGTTTGATTGGTTTCTTAACGACTGCAAAAGTTAAGAACCTGCCTGTATTTGATACTTACTTCACAAGAGAGGTTGAGCTTAGGAAAATATAATCACAATAGTAATTTAAGTCTACCAACTCTCATTTAATTAACTTGATACTCAGAAGGTAATAGTTAATTAGGGATCCAGGACAAGGGTTAGTAAGGCGACACTCTGAGACTCACAAGGTAAAGAGTGAAGTTTACGAAAGGCGTTCACAAGATGTTTTGTGATACATATCTTGCCAAATTCTACATGCAAAGCATTTAGATAGTTTGACTCAACACGATAAGTCTACGAAATTCAAAAGTCAGGGAGAACACAGTCCTAGTATTTATCTTATATTAATTTCAACCTAAAACAATCAAGACTTGTTACTACTATTACTATTTCCACAAAATCCTCCTGTTTACTTTTCTGTACTTTTTGGATACTTCAAAAAGTTCTAGAGAGAGATTCACCATATTCTTTGTGGGTTCAAACCCAACCTTTGTTGGGTTCTATATATGACAGCGACCATATTATAATTTCTTGTAGGTATAATTTTGTTGACATCAGTGACGTTCATAAATTTTCCCTTACTTATATTATTTTCTACTATGCTCAGTCAGCCTATTATACGTACTGAGTACAAGTGGACCATACTCACCTCTACTATGACATTTCTGTGCAAATTCGAGTATGAGTATAGGATGTGATAGCTGATTTCATACATATGGAGTGGTGTTTGAGGTAATATATGCTCTACAGATTTCAGGGAGGACTCCGGTCCTCTTATTACATTACTTTATGTCTTTCTTTTGATTTAAAGACACATATGTAATTTTAAATTTTAGTTATGTACTAGATGCTCTTATACTAGGACACTAGATTTTTAGGACTTATGAAATTTCTTTTAGACTTCTATTTTAATTATGTTGTGTATTGTCTTGAAATTATTTTAAAAGTATCATTGGGTTTATGTTATTGTGTTATTTTTCCTTTATTAGTTTGGGTGATTAGCTTACATATCAAGGTCGAGTCTTAATAAGTGTCATGATGACCCTTTTTTGGGTCGTGGCAAATTGGAATCAGAGAATCCAGGTTTATCAATGTCATAAGTGTAAGAGAAGGATATATACTAGAGTCTTATAGATCGCACATAGACGTCCGTATCTATATTTTAGAGGCTATAAGATATCTTTAGAAAAGAGTTTTGTAGTTTGATTCCTAGTCATGCAGGTTATCCTTGCCTGATGTTCTAAATTATGTTCCACTTTTTTCGTTACAGATGGTGAGGACTAGATCTTGAGAGGCTAGGGATGTTGTTCCAGCACCCAAGGATAGAGCCCAGACTAGAGGGAGAGGTATGGGTCATGGATGTCCCAGAGGTAGAGGACGGGCAGAAGAGCTACCCCATCTAGAGGACGTGCTAAAGAGTCCTCTCCCAAGCTCGAGGTTGTGTTTTCTAGGGATAGTTATCAAATAGAGGGTGTGGGGCCAGTTTAGGTCCCACAGGGTTTAGTTGATACCCAATTATTTAGGGTCTTTTGGTTTATCTCTTGAGTTATTTGGAGGGTGTCTCCTTGAGTGTACTTGGTATTCCTCAGACGTTGAGTGATGTTCCACTATCAATTTTGGAATTTTTTTATGGTATTCCAATGGGGTACGCCATCATATATGGTACCCTCATGAATGGATTCAATATTTGTTAGACTTACTATTCTTCTTGTTGCTTCAGGTATAGTTATGTCTTCTGGTGATCAAAAGAGTTTAAGATATTTATTTTCTTAGGTCCATGATGATAGGCGTATTTACACGCCTAACGCACCTTAATTCACCCATATTTTAGCTAAGTTTTAAGGACAAAATATATAATTCCTGCACTTTTAGTCCTTTTTCTTGTAAGTGAGCTAACCAACGTGATTAGCAAGTTTTCAGGTACAAATGATGAAGATTTCAGCATTTTATGGAAATTGGACGCCAAAGGAAATTTCACGTGAGAAAGAAGGCAGCTTCCGAAAGCTTGTGGACTGAAAGTGATGCATGGAAAACTTGTCCTGGGCAAAAACAGTATTTCCAAAGACTTGGGGACCAGCAATAACTTAGTAGGATTAGGAAAAGGATGCAGTAACCTAGTAGGATTAGGATAAGTATGCAGTAGCTTAGTAGGAATAGGATATGGGTGTTATAAAAACCCTATGTTGCTGAACTTTTCAGCACCAATTTTCCGCCACCCTCATCCTTATTCCTCCCTATTCGATCCTTTCCCCTTTTCTTCACAAATTCGTTGTTGACGTTATTTTTCATCTATTCGACTTTTAATTTTTACGATAAGAGAAACGCTATTTGCAAGGAATTCACGCCACAAGTGCTACCAAAACATACTTCACGTGAGATTCTTATTTTGGTATGATAATAATTTCTATTGTGTTCTCCGTTGCACTCATGAGTAGCTAAACTTCTCTGTTAGGGTTATGGAAGCCTTATGATATACTATCTATTGCTATGAGTTTGTGAATTCTTGATACGTATGCTGCTTATATCCTTACTCTCTTCATCTTAATTGAATTCTTGTGGTTGCAAACATATAGAATACGCCAGTATAGCATTAACTTGTTCGAAAGAAAAGTTACATGTCTGGAAAAGAGAGAATGACAAGGAAATAGGGCTACCAACCCCTGTTTAAAAGTTAGTGCCGTAATTGGATTAACCTCTTGGAGAATTCGTACCATTAGATACGCTTTAAGCTCGAAAGAGTTAAAGTGAGATAATCTGTGATGGTCGAAAGACGCTAGGATTTACCATAGAATACGAATCTCAATAAGCGCATGCATGTCGGAATTCCGCATAACTCATAGCCAATAGATACGTAGAACTCATAAGGTGGACATAACCCTAACTTAAAATTCTTATTGATTAAAACCTACTAAATATTCTGATTTTCTTTGTTACTTTGATACTTTTAATTCACGCTACAATTAAATCTCCCCTTTCATAGAATTTTCGATCAACAGTCTACTAATCGTTGCTTACTTAGTGACCAAGTATTCCCTGTGGGATTCGACACCCAACCCAGTTGGGTTCTATATTTGACGACGACCGCTTACACTCTTACGAGAGCTGTAGTTTGAGCATTATCAAATTTTGGCGCCGTTGTCGGGGAATACGATTGTCAACTAAGTTTGTGTTAATTACTAGACCCTTTGGTCAAAGATTCTCAGATTTTACTTTTAGTTGTTGTTTTTGTTTTATTCAGGTTTTGTTCAGTGCATGCCCCATACTCGAAGTTTGGGACAACCATTATTACCCATAAATCCTGAACCACATCGTATTGGCAGAATGAAGGCGCAACATGACATTGAAAGAAGAGCTGCTCAACAGGAGCAGGCTAGACTAGCTGCGTTGGCCGCTCCCCAAGTACATCAACAGAATATTGATAACCCTGGGCGAGCAACAAATCCTGACGATGAGGACTTAGGCGATGATGAGTTACTAAACCCTCGGCGTGATGCTGAGGTGGCGACACCTGCTAACAGAAGAGATCGTCAAGCTAGATTTAAACCTGAACCCCGAGTTATGCAGATCCCTTTTGATGATGATGATGACGATCTGGACGGAGATGGTGCCACAGGAGCTATTATTCCTCCGCCATTGGCACCCGGAGCCAAGTTCAATATCACTAGCACCATGATTTAGCTTTTGTAACTCAAGGGATTATTTGGTGGACTAGCAGGTGATGATCCGAATATGCATCTGATCAACTTTATCTCTACATGCAAGTCATTCGACAACCCAGGCGTTGGACAGAATGCAATTCGGCTGCGTTTATTTCCATTGTCTCTATCTGGGGAGGCAACTCTATGGTTGAATGGGCTAACTCCTGATTCTATTATGAATTAGAGGCAATTGAAAGACGCTTTCCTAGTAAGATTCTTTCCGCCATCCAAGAGAGCACAGTTGAGAGATGAAATCAGCAATTTTCGACAGCTTTCAACTGAAGCTCTCCACGAAACATTGGAGAGGTTCAAGATGAAGCTTATGCGGTGCCCAAACCATCATATGACCAATGTCCACTTGATGGAGATATTATACAGATCTTTGAATTCGGTGACTAAGCCAGTGGTTGATAATGCTGCAGGAGGGTCATTCATGGACCTTACTTTTATTCAGTCAAGTGATATGCTAGATCGTATGACAAAGCAGAGTAGAGCTTGGCATACCAGGGATTCTGAGGTAGCAAGCTCTACTATATCTATTGGCATAACTGCAGAACAAAAGCGAAGAGAGGAGGAACGTGATCAAGATATGGCGCACATAAAAACACAGATGGATCTTCTTACCAAGCACTTATTATCAGGGAAGACCGAAAAAGTCAAAGCTATTGTGTCACAGGAAAGAGGTGAATCCGATTCTGAAAAAGAAGCTAACTCCTTGAATAATCAGGGGGGTTTCCGAGGCAATGCCGAAGGAAACCAAGGTTGGAACTATTATGATAAATCGGGAAACAAGGACCGTGATCAAGGTAGTAGGAAGAACAAGACTGACAGGAGTGGTTTGTATGTTCCTCCTGGAAGATGTGACGCCGCAGCATCTGGTTCTGGAAATATGTCCATGGAAGATATGATGGCTAAGCTTTTGAAAGGAGTGGAGGCAACCAACACGGGAGTAACTGAGGTAATAAATGATTTTTCCTCAATGAAGCAATTGGTTGACTCGCATTCTACTGCAATAAAACAGCTAGAGCAACAATTGAGTCAACTATCAGCGACAATCAACCAAAGAAAAGCTGGCATTTTACCTAGTGACACTGTGAAAAATCCAAGGAATGATGGATCATGCAGGGCTATTACTACCAGGAGCGGTAAGGTGTTAGACAATCCGTCTAAAGGCAAGCAGGTGGTTGATGATATAGAGGAGATTGTTATTGACGCAGATTGTGATGATTCTGTAGAAGCTGAAAATCAGAAGGAGCGCGTTCATGAGAAAACTATTCCTCTTCCACCCCCACCTTTTCCTCAGAGATTGAAGAAAAAGGCTGATGACACACCTGAAAAGGCTGATAAGCGGAAGCAAGATAAAAAGGAAGTGGTGGAGAAAACGATTCCCCTTCCACCACCACCTTTTCCGCAGAGACTGAAGAAGAAGGCGGATGATACAAGGTTTAGTAAATTTATGACTATGTTGAAGCAACTGACTATTAATGTTCCTTTGGTGGAGGTTCTGGAACAGATGCCTGGGTATGCTAAATTCATGAAAGATCTTTTGACAAAGAAGCGGGCAGTAAGCTATGAGCTGGAAGATAATGTTCATCATTGCAGTGCAATTGCTACAAGATCGCTAGTTCAGAAAAAGGTAGATCCTGGTGCTTTAACTATTCCTTGCACGATTGGATCGTTGGATTTTGCTAAGGCGTTGTGCGATTTGGGAGCTAGCATCAATTTGATGCCGCTATCCATTTACAGAAAGTTGGGGTTGGGTGATCCTACACCAACCAATATGCGACTTGTGATGGCAGATAGGTCGGTAAAACGACCTGTGGGTATCTTGAATGATGTGTTGGTGAAGGTTTCTACCTTCATCTTTCCTGCAGACTTTGTTATTTTGGATTGCGAGGTGGATTCTGAAGTTCCCATAATCTTGGGACGCCCTTTCCTCGCAACTGGAAGTGTGCTTATTGACATGAGAGCTAATGAGCTTTTATTTCGGTTGAATGACAAAGTGGTCCGTTTTGATGTATGCAAAGCAATGAAGTAGCCCGAAAATATGGATGTGTTCTCTGTAGCTGAAGTTAATTATAAGGATGACAAAGAATAATCGGTAGAAAAGCAGCTTACTGATGAGTCACTATCTGATGCGCTGCTGAATTTTGAGCGTGAAGAGGCTCAAGAACATGAAGAAACTATGTGTGCTCTAACAGAAATAGGGTCATATTCTCATACTCCTAAGCACCCGGACCTTGATCTTAAGAATCAACCGTCACCAACAGCAAAGACTTCCATTGAAGAGCCCCCAGTGCTAGAATCGAAAGAGCTCCCAAATTATCTAAGGTATGCGTTCTTGGGAAGTGGAAATACACTTCCTGTGAGTATGGCGGATGATTTAAGTGAACAACACGTAGAGGCTCTCATCTCTGCTCTGAAGAGATACAAGAGAGCTATGGGTTGGACTATTGATGATATAATTGGTATCCCTCCTGGGATATGTATGCACAATGGTCATCTCGAAGAAGATTGCATGCCTACAAGTAAGCCTCATTGTCGTCTGAATCCATTCAGAAAATGATCCACCATCTATCTCGATGAAGTCTAAGTAATCGAGATAGATATGTCGTGCCGCAACCATAAATCAAGCGCTTGATGGGAGGCAACCCATCGTTTTTAATTGTTTTTGTTGTTTTTGTTTTCCTAGGATTTTGTCGAGACACGACCAAAACTAAGGCGCTTGATGGGAGGCAACCCATCGTTCTAATCGTTTTTGTTGTTTTTGAGTAAGTGTAGGTACAAGAGGTGTAAAGGTGGAGATTGGTTTCAAATTTTGATTTGGAAGCGGTTCATGTTGAAGGTGGTAAGTTAGGAATGAAGAAGAAAAGGCTATTGGTTAGGCATTGCCTATGAAAATCTAAGCAACAAACAAGGCAAGGCCTATGTAAATCTAGGCAACGAACAAGGCATGGCCTATGCTATGGCCTAAGCTCTCAGAATCTAGAATGCCATAGCATAGGCGCCGCATATGACCAACAATGCTATAGCATAGGCGCCGCCTATGCAAAAGCCTTTGGTCTCGGATTCTACAATGCCATGGCATAGGCGCCGCCTATGCCCAACAATGCCATTGCATAGGCGCCGCTTATGCCAAAGCCTATGTCCAACTAGGCTTTGCAAAAGGCGCCGCCTATACCAAGCATAGGCAAAGCATTAGGCGCCGCCTATACTCACTTTTTGGTCTGCTAATCCGATTTCAAATGGGTCAAAACCCGACCCAAGCTTGTCCTATAAATAGAACCTTAGTCTTAAAGAAAAAACTCATTGCAAATCCAACCTAAGCGCCGCCTATCTCTCCAAAATCTCTCAAAAATTTTACTTTTGCTCTTTTAACTTTGCAAGAACATCTTCCATGACCATCAACCAAGTAAGTACTTCTTTGCTCTTCTTTTATATTCCGTAAGTACTACACTACTACGCCTATAATAAATTGTTAAATCTTGAAGTAGTATTGGTGATTTGAATGTGGTTGATTTGTTGTGATACAACTAAGTGAGTGAATGGATACGTAAGAATGGTCTTGACTTGTTTCCAACTTGAATTTGATTTTGATACACTGTCATACTTTTGAGGAATTGACATGGTCAGGAAAATTGCATAATCTTGTAACTTGAAAGCTTTCATGTTCGAATGACTTGTTCATTGAGATGAAAAATCATGGTTAACTACAAACATGAGATGTTGATTATTTCTATGCCATAACTTGATACAATCTCTATGTAGTAGTCTTGTTCAAAAGGGTACATAAATCCAAACATGAAATTATTGTCAAGATTACTTGAGATAGAATCAAAAAGGATAGTTAAGATAACAAGAAAAGTATGACTGCACTGATTATATTGTTGGAACATAACACCTAAATGTATATCAATGAAGTCTGAGTAATCGACATCGTTCACTTAATTAGTTTGTTCCAAAAAATTAAGTGTGGGGTGGTGCCACTACTGCTTGTTTGTTGATTGTATCCACCGAGATGAAGCTAACATAACTATTATTTTAATCTCAGGTACAATGGAACCAAAAGCAAAACAAGGAAAAGAAAAAGCGACCACTTCACAAAAAGGCCAGAAAAGGAGATGAAAAGAGCAAGGTGAATCCTCCTCACTGCAAATACCTTGCCGCATGTTCGGAATCAAATGGGTCCTAGAGGAGGAAGGAAAGGAGTGGTATAGGAACAATAAAGAGAAAAAATATGTTCATGTGGAGTTGATACACAGGGAAAGCCTAGCAAAGAAAGAACCCCGCATGTTGGCCAAGATCATGGCGTTACATATTGATTTAATCTTCCGAGATATGGGAGAATGCAATCTTGATCTAACACGAGAATTCTATGCCAACTGGTCACCGAAAACTACAAGGAGTGAAGTAAAGATTCGGGGTCAAGTTCTACAACTAAATGCAGAGTTCTTCAACTCTTTTCTGGGTTTGCCATCTGTTGATCCATCACCACTCAAAGAGATGTATAACAGACCTCCATTCAGGGCAATCAGACACACACTGTGCAGAACAATATCAATGGCACGATGGAGCAGACACAAGGACACCGGTCGGCACAACACCTTCCCATATGCTTCCTTGAATAGAGAAGCACGGATATGGATACGGATAGTCAACGCTTGCTTGATTCCAGGGACTCAGTACACAAAGATACACGAGACAGAGTGTGTTTGGTGTACGCATTGATGACGAACGTCCCCATCAACATTGGGGCGACCATTCGATCTTCAATGCGTAAGGCCAGGCTACACAAGAGGTTCCACTTTAGCTTTGGCAATCTGTTGACTGCAATATTGAGGAAGGAGGACATCAAAGAGGAGTCGGCTGATCATAAGCTTCCACACAACCCGAAGAAGGTTGACCTCACAAAGGTTAAAGATGTTGAAACCATGCATGGCGTTAACCTAACCACTGCAGAACGTCATGCTCGGGATGAAAGTTTCTTTCGCCATCTTTATGGCATGACTCGATTTACAATGTTGAGCGGAGGTCGTGTTCCAACTGCTGCAGAGCTCCAAGAGTTGGATTATTACTACCCAATGAACGAGCATGCAAGGGCTATGTGTGGAGTAGGTGTGTACTTTGAGGAACCTCTCGATGACGATGTGCCAACCAATGACGATCGCCGAATGCCAGACTCCGACGTGGAGGAGAATTCGGATGACGACGACTCTGATGATGATTCCGATGAAGGGGGTATGACCCCAGACATAGAGGAGGAGTCTGACTAATCCAGGTTCTTCTTATTTATTTTCCACTGAGGACAGTGTGTCCCATCTAAGTGTGGGGTGCTGGTATTTGAATGCTATACTTCTTTATCTGCATTTGCTTATTTATGTTTGTTTGTTTTATTTATTAGTAGTTAAATTTTAGAAATTTTTTTTACTTTGCATGAAATTGTTCTAATAGGCAGTAGGGCATTATGACAAGAGTCTGTGATAAAATCATTACTGTTGAGACGTTTAGGCTACAAATGTGACTCACTGTGTGATAGTTGTGTGGTTTAATTCCTTTATCTGTTGGGTCAAGAGTCTACACTGCTCCCAATAAAGTCGACCATGTGCCTTGTGTGTGTGAGGTGATAGTATATTCTGTGTTTGTGGCTGATGCTAGAACTTGCCTGGTGTGTGTGTGAAGCAAAATAAAGAGTGTAAGTTTAGGAGATGATTTAGGCATTTCTTTGGCAACCTGTGACAACACCTTCGTTTTACCGACCTATGGACGTTATCCTAGTCAACCCCTTTTGAGCCTTCAAGCCATTTTCTTTGATAGCCTCATATGTAGCCTAATCCATTTTTTTTCAAGACCATAATTTGATCCAAATTCCTAAGTGCTTTAAATGGTAAAGTCATATGACAAAATAAGAGGAAATTGGGTGAGAGTGATGCCTTAAAGTGAATTGGTACTTGAATTTGTTATGAAAAAAGAGTGGATATCATAGAGGTGTGTTATAAAAAAAGAGAAGAAAAGAAAAAGAAATAGAAAAGATATTTATGTTTGAATGGCAAAATAGGTAAAAAGGGGTGATAGATGAAAGAAAGGTAGCAGGATTGTTTAAAAGAGAGTGTTAATGGCATAATGTGATGTATTAAAGCGCTTAGGAACATAGTCACTATTTTTGGCGAAAATAGTCCTACCCGTCCCTTAGCTTACATTACAACCTGTAAAAGACCTATTTGATCCTAAGCTTAGCATTCTGATATTAGTAGAGCATTACACTAAGGGCAAGCCTATGGTCATCAGTTGCAACATATGAATTCTTTGAGAGAGTGAGAGCAAGGAAAATCTTATACCCATGTTCGAAATATATACAATACTTGTGAGTGATTATGGGTGATTTATTGTGAGACACACATGGTTGATGAGTTTTGGGTAGTTGTGTATGATTCTTTGTGCCTTAACTTGTGGATACGAATTAACCATCATCACGAGTATGTTGAAGGTTGAATTGTTTCTAGTAGTGATCAGAAAACTACTCTTTGTTAATGATTGTCGTGCCTGTCTTGATGAATATTCTGTGTTGTTACTATGAAACCCTAAGTAGATGTTTATATGGACATGATATTTTGTTCGAGGACGAACAAAGCTTTAAGTGTGGGGTGTTGATGATAGGCGTATTTACACGCCTAACGCACCTTAATTCACCCATATTTTAGCTAAGTTTTAAGGACAAAATATATAATTCCTGCACTTTTAGTCCTTTTTCCTGTAAGTGAGCTAACCAATGTGATTAGCAAGTTTTCAGGTATAAATGATGAAGATTTCAGCATTTTATTGAAATTGGACGCCAAAGGAAATTTCACGTGAGAAGGAAGGCAGCTTCCGGAAGCTTGTGGACTGAAAGTGATGCATGGAAAACTTGTCCTGGGCAAAAATAGTATTTCCAAAGACTTGGGGACCAGCAGTAACTTAGTAGGATTAGGAAAAGGATGCAGTAACCTAGTAGGATTAGGATAAGTATGCAGTAGCTTAGTAGGAATAGGATATGGGTGTTATAAAAACCCTATGTTCCTGAACTTTTCAGCACCAATTTTCCGCCACCCTCATCCTTATTCCTCCCTATTCGATCCTTTCCCCTTTTCTTCACAAATTCGTTGTTGACGTTATTTTTCATCTATTCGACTTTTAATTTTTACGACAAGAGAAACGCTATTTGCAAGGAATTCACGCCACAAGTGCTACCAAAACATACTTCAAGTGAGATTCTTATTTTGGTATGATGATAATTTCTATTGTGTTCTCCGTTGCACTCATGAGTAGCTAAACTTCTCTGTTAAGGTTATGGAAGCCTTATGATATACTATCTATTGCTATGAGTTTGTGAATTCTTGATACATATGTTGCTTATATTATTACTCTCTTCATCTTAATTGAATTCTTGTGGTTGCAAACATATAGAATACGCCAGTATAGCATTAACTTGTTTGAAAAAAAAGTTACATGTCTGGAAAAGAGAGAATGACAAGGAAATAGGGCTACCAACCCCTGTTTAAAAGTTAGTGCCGTAATTGGATTAACCTCTTGGAGAATTCGTACCATTAGATACGCTTTAAGCTTGAAAGAGTTAAAGTGAGATAATCTGTGATGGTCGAAAGACGCTAGGATTTACCATAGAATACGAATCTCTATAAGCGCAGGCATGTCGGAATTCCGCATAACTCATAGCCAATAGATACGTAGAACTCATAAGGTGGACATAACCCTAACTTAAAATTCTCATTGATTAAAACCTACTAAACATTCTGATTTTCTTTGTTACTTTGATACTTTTAATTCACGCTACAATTAAATCTCCCCTTTCATAGAATATTCGATCAACAGTCTACTAATCGTTGCTTACTTAGTGACCAAGTATTCCCTGCAAGATTCGACACCCAACCCAGTTGGGTTCTATATTTGACGACGACCGCTTACACTCTTACGAGAGCTGTAGTTTGAGCGTTATTAGTCCACTCAAGTTTAATGGATCCATTAGCAAGGATTCCTATGAGTTCTTGATTGATCACTAGGGAAGTTACATAATCTTGTATCCCTTGATTCTCATAGAATTGCTTATACTACCTATCAGTTGATGGGTGAGGCTAGGGATTGGTGGAGGTCATATAATAGTTGTAGAACTTTGGATTCACTTACTATGGCTTGGACTCAATATTTTAAGTCCTCCTTAGAGAAAGTTTTGGCATATAGTTTAAGAGATAAGATGCGTGATGAGTTTGATTACTTGGACTAGGGCTCCAGGACTATATGAGGCTTGTTTTCACACTTTATCTAGATATTCAATCACTAACATCTCCCTTGATTCTAAGAGGATTAGGAAGTTTGTGAAGGGATTAGATAGTACTCATCAATTGGCTATAGCTCAGATGGTAGTTTCAAGGGTTTTTTTAATAGTATTATTGAGCATTATAAGATGATTGAGTCTGTTATCTAGGCTACTTAGGGAGGCACCAAAAAGGTGCACCATCTTTGTGAGTTTAGTGGAAATGCCGTTTGAAGTAGAGATTTCTCTTGTAGAGGTTCCTGTGGTTATCATGGTATATCGGTTCAGTTTGCATTATCAGTATCCAATGGTATACCTTTAGGTTTTGCAACTTTTCATTGCCATGTATCAGGCTATGCAGGTGGAGGTTCTAAAATTAGTTCTTCAGGCTAGGATGGTCATTCTATTTCATCTACACTTTCTCAAATTAAGTTAGCCCATCAAAGATATTTTGTATGTGATGAGTTTGGCCATGTGACAAAACATTGCCCTCGATATCTGTATAGATCGACTCCACAGGGTTCTCAACTTTAGATCTACCCTACTCTAATATCACAGTCAGAGGTAGTTCACAAAATAGAAGAGATGGTGCTAGATGTGCTACTGCTAAAGGTAGGGGTGCTCATGGAGGTAGTTACAGGGTAAATTAGTTTGGTAGTGGATGTGGTTAGTGTTATGCTATCCCTAGATGACCTTAGGCAGAAGATTGTGATGTAGTTATTACAGGTATCATCCCAGTTTGCTACAGATCTTCTTCCATGTTATTTAACCCAGTTTCTACATTATCCTATATGTATATATATTTTACTTCTAGTTTTGATAATTCATGTGATCCTCTTGTTATGTCTCTTTATGTTTCTACCCATGTAGGGGGTTTTTTAGTAGAGAATTGGGTGTACCAATCGTATGGTACCTTTGCAGGCCATGAGACTTGGGTAGACTTGATTGTCCTAGATATGGTTGATTTTTATGTTATCTTAGGTGTGGATTGGTTAGCACCTGATCGTGCTATTTTGGACAGTGACCTTAGCTATGTTGGGTGTGCTAAGGTTAGGTTGGAAGGGTATGCTTAATTTGGGTCTAAAGGATATTATATTTTTTTGCATGCTCGTTACATTATAGAGGAAGAGTCTTTATCTTATTTATCTCATATCCATGATACTAGTGTTGCCTCACCGCCTCCTATGGACTTTATTTGGGTTATTTATGAGTTCATGGATGTGTTACCTACAGATTTGCTTGGTTACCTTTGGAGTGTGATTTTGATTTTTCTATTAATGTGGAGTCGCGCACCAAGTCCACTTCTATTCATCCCTATAGGATGGCCCCAATTGAGTTGAAGGAATTGAAGGATCAAATGCAAGATTTGTTGAGTAAAGGTTTATTAAACCCGGTGTGCATCTCCTTGGGATGCTTCTATCTTGTTCATGAAGAAAAATAATGGTTTTATGCATATGTGTATTAATTATAGGCAGTTGAATAAAGTGACAATTAAGAACAAGTATCATCTTTCTCATATTGATGATATTTTTTACTAGCTTAAGGGTTATTCAGTATTTTCCTAGATTCATTTGAGATTTGGGCATCACTAGTTGAAGATTAAAGCTTCAAATGTGTCAAAGATGACTTTTTGGTCTCAATATTGGTCATTATGAGTTCATGACCATGTCATTTAGATTGACCAATGCCCAGCAATGTTCATGGAGTTGATGATCAGGTGTTTTGACCATATCTCGACTTTTTTGTGATTGTATTTAAAGATTATGACATCTTGGTTTATTCTAAGAGTGAGGCCGGACATGTAGAGTATTTTAAGGATCTTACTTCAGAGATTGTGTGATGAGCTGTTGTATGTTGTAATGACCCGTCAGGTCATTTTTCATATTTTTACTTATTTTTGTCGTTAGAGCTTTCCTTAGTTTCCCTAAGTCATTTGTGACTTGCTGGGACTGATTGTTCGATTACCGAGCAGTTTGTTTTATTTTTAAAGTCAATTCTCTATTTCAAAGTCTTCACTAGTTCCAAACGTCCAACAGGCAAAAACTTCAGTCGAACAATCTCGTTTACAAATTGTGACTATTCCAGCAGCTTACAATGTTAATTTTAAGCTAGGTAGACCTTTGGTTCGGATCCCGAGGCACCCAGGCTCATTTTGACCTATTAGTCAATCAGTTAAGAAAATAAAAAATGGGTGTGGGACCCATTTTTTGTCAGAACTACCTCAGATGGAAATTTTAACTGCTCCATTGAATCCTAAATGTCTAATTTGATAGGGTGGCAATAGTCCATGTGCGTATACAGGATTCTAGATGAATCTAGAGGGGTAGGCAGAGATTTGGAAATTACCAAGTCTCAGTTGGTTTTGAAGCACCAACGTTTACAAGCCACTTATCATGATAGCGACTCTTGTGGAAGCAATTAGATATAGCGATTCTGAGCCACTTGTCGCGATACAAACTCTCATGGAAGCCATTAAATATGGTAACTGCAAGCCACGTGTCGCGATATCAATATTCACACCCCTTGGAGTGGTATAAATATTTCTCTTTTAGCCCATCTTTTCCCATTTCTCATCCACTACAAGAAACTTAAACCCTAAATATTTGGAAAGCTAGGGATTGAAGCTTGTAGGTGATTTGGGAAGCTTGGATAACAAATATTTTGCGATTTTCCTTCGAACTTGTGGTAAGATTTCTTCATTTCCATGGTTGAATTTCCCCTTTCTTCCTTGAAATCTCAAAGCTTGGTGACTTCATTTTAAAACCAAAGTAGCTTGAATTTCACCTATTTTGAGGGTAATTACTCCTTATGCATGAGGGAATATTGGGTTGCCTTTGAAAATTTAATTTTCCATAAATGGGACCCACATGGGATTTTGATGTAATTTTTGGACCCCGAAGCACAATAGTGCAATGTGGGGATCATCATTCTCGTATTGATGAGTAGAATGTAAATTTGATAACATGGCACCTTATAGAAGCTTCTCGAAAAGGAAATTCGGTGATTTAGCTGATTCTTCGAGCTTTGTTTGGCGTCCAGGTAGGCTAGGTTTACCATCTATATAATTGAGCTAGTTCATAGTATCTGACATGACCCAAACCAAAGCTTTGTCATGTCAGAAATCTCAAGTCCAACCCAGACCAAAGACCACCCCCATACCCAATCCAACTAACTAATATACAACCTGTGTTGGGTAAATTCCGAAAATATAACAAGATAGAGTATTTAGAATTCAACGAAGATGGGATGAATCTAAAATCGAGACCAACCCAACCAAGTCATACCATCTAAACCAAACCAAACCGTAATATACCCAAGTCTGTAGTTGTCCATACAAAGCCTCTAAACAATATCCAAGAATATCTAGTAGGGACATGCCCCCGACCATAGCCGAAAACAAATGTCAAGGTAATAGTAAAGCATAAGATAAACCATAACATAAAATGGGCCTTTCAAAGAATAGAAGCTTACCACTTCATTCTGAATGAAGTTGTCCCCAAATCACCAAGTCACTATGTAGGAGGTGTGATAGTATAGCCGATTCTAGCATCGCATGGAGATATAGAGAGCAAAGATGGTTTAGTGGGTGAACGCTAGCATATAGTCAGGAGTAAGGATAAAATAATGCCATTGTTTGAAATCAAAGTAAATAACCATATTCAATCGCATACGTACAAACACACACACTCACACACATATATATCATCCTGGGAAAGGAAATCAGGTTTAGCATGCATTTAAAATCTTTAACCTGGGTTGTGTAGATTTAGTGTCATAATCCACCCACGGGATAAATGGGTCCAGTGTTACCCCCTGAATGGACCCCAGTGCGTGTAGTCGCATGAACTGGAGATACCATAGGTGTTCGGGGATTACCTTGTACCTTTTTCCCTCTATGATACATATGTACGTATATATACTAGGGGAATTCCCTTGAACCCCACAAGTACATGATCATCAAGACCAATCCTCATATCAGCAAACATGAGTTTCTAGTGTCAACCTTTCGAACTCATACCTTCACGGCTAGCTATCACAACCCCCATTATTTCCCAATTAAAACCATTAGCACATAACTAAATCACAAATTCTAGGAGGCAATTACTGAGGTATTATAAAGTGGTATCTTCATACCGACTACAGTTTCCAAGCTATGTCACTAGCCAACACTTAGGGGATTTCATGTACCCACAAGATTCTATTATTAAAATCACTTGGGGGATTCCCGTGTACCCCAAAAGGTTTTCAGTGTAAGTTCACTTTGGGGATTCCTGTGTACCCTACTAGGTTTTCAATTAAACCAAATCCATTCCCACCAAGGCCTTTCCAAATCATTTAAAACCAAACAAACCAATTTAAGTTCCATTACTATATCATGCAAAGCAAAGTTTTCAATAAAAGTCAAACTATATGACAAAATCATTCTCATTGGCATTTTATCAAACATGTTGAGGCATATAGTTTCCAAAACCAAAACAAAGCATCAATTGACCATTCCCATGCAACGACATGCTCAAACCGCCATCATAACATAAAAACCATAAAAACCATAAGAAAACATTATCCAACCAAGAACAACCAAAAAACCTCAATATATATTTTAAAACCAAATCAATACCACAATATTACCATGAAAACCATTCCTTAAAACATGATTTTAGTTGAAATAACAATGAGGAAATAGTAATATGCCTGAGTTACAAATATTCACAGAGAGATTTTGATCCTTAAGCCTCTAGATGACCACCTTAAAAAAATCCTAGTCCAATCTTCTTGAAAGGTTGTTAGAGATAGTTTAGAGAGTGTTTTGAATCTTGTAAAGTATGAAAAGGATGACAAATTAGGGTTATAAGATGTGGAATATTAAGGTCTTACGGTTGGAATTGTCCAAAATGTCCTCAGCTTAAAAGTTGTAGGAGACTCGCAGGAGGGTACAGTCGAACCCCTCCACTCATACCTTGATCATAAAGGTTGACACCACATTTTACCTAACATACAACTCCCCTACCTAAATCATACCATCACTATATGACCAGTACTCTTCAAGTCGTACCCTAAGCAGAAATTTCTAGGCTAGACACTAGACAATATACGGTTTTGACCCTACCTCTCATATCATGTACATAAGACTCATATGATGTCTTCTTATGCCAAGAAAATAAACTGGCCAATATGACACTAACCAACATATGACTAGGGTCCTAAACCCATACCCGTACCATATGAGTCATGGTGTGAGTCGTATAATAATCAGAATGTTCAAGACTCAGGAAATTTTGAAGGGCCAAAACCTAGGGTATTTCAGTATGCTTATGATATGTTGGATTTGGGATGGATTCTAGGTATTGGTGTGATGAATTGCAATACTTAGGTTAGATGGACCTTCTAGGCTATCCAAAAATTATAATTTAGGCTAAATTAGCTTAGTTGTTCATAATTAGGATAAAATCTCTATCTTACGATTGAATGTGGTTTAGTTAACATCTAAAAGTGGATTTAGATACCTTATATTAGTTCAGGGTATATAATTACCTTAAGTTGTATTTTGGGGATTTAGAAGTGGGTCTTTCGACCAATATTAGGCCAAGATCATGTTAGTCTTTGAAAATATTTTATACATTTGTTGTACATCTTGAAATATTTATTGAGGTAATTGTGAGAAACTTTGGCACTTGATGTCTATGATGGTTGATATTGAGATTTGATGCCTATTTTTTATGCTATTCATTATGCTAGTAATTATGCTAATTGATTATATTAGTGATTAGGCTATTGAATATGCTAGTGATCATGCTTATTGATTATATTAGTGATTATGCTATTTATTATTCTAGTGGTCACGCTTATTGATTACATTAGTGATTATGTTATTGATTATTCTAGTAATAATCCTATTGGTTATGGATGATATGGCTATCGGTTCCTATCCAGATATTGCTTATTACATGGATTATATAATTATCGATTCAAGTCTAGATAATGATGATGAAATTGATAAACTATATACCCTATTTGAGTCTAGATAAATTTACTATGATATTGATGATATGACATTGAGGAATTAAGATATGATAGAATAATAGGGATACCATCTAAGTTTAAACGCGAGAAAATAGTTACAATGAAGTATGATGTGAATGGATTTTAGTTGTATCATGGAATTTAGTAAATGGTGGTGGTTCGGGCTATACCTTACTTGATGTACCCTCCAAGCTTATAAGGGCTTGCATTGGGTTATTTATTTTTCCACACTTATTGGCTTATGAGGGCCAATTTTGTAGTTATGATTGTGTGTTTTGGACTCTTTACGTATGCTACTAATTCGATTAATTTATTTATGCATAGTGATGTTGGAGTTAATTCAGATTTGCCTCCTTACTTTGACTTAGTTGTGTTATCTAGCATTTTATCATATTTATATCATGATTTAGCTTACTAGGCTGATGATTCCTATTGAGTACCCATGGTTTTAGTACTCATACTACACTTCTGTATATTTTGGTGTAGATCCAAGTACTAGTTGCCATTAGTGGCTCGTTGATCGTGTTGTGTTAGATTTTGGAGATAGAGTGAGATCTTGGATTTGGAGTCTCCCCATTTCCTTTTATCTAATTTATGTCTAGTCTTTTATTTTGATATAGATTATATTAACTATTTTAGAATTTTGGTTGTATTTATAGTTGCTCTTGTATTGACTCTACTAGGTCGTGGGATGGTATCTATGTATTGGTTACCCTTTTCTATTTTCTATTTTGATTGCCTTGCTTATTTATAAGTTGTAATTGTTATTTATCTTTTTTTTTGGGCATTTTCCACAAAGTTAACCCATCATTTTTAGCTCTAGGTTATGGTTTGGATTACCTACTGAAGGGATATAGTAGTGCCATCCCAACTCTAAATTGGGTCATTAAAAACTGGTATCAGAGTCTAGGATTCACCAGTATTATTAGTTCAAGAGAAAATGTTTAAGTAGAGTCCTGCGGATCAAAAAGGTAACATTTGTTTCCTATCTTTAGGAGGCTCTGGGACATTCTTAGGAGTTTTTTACTTCTTTTAATCATATCGTGCTACAAGTATGAGTTGGTTTATAGAACATTTCTATGATTTCACTCTTTCACATATGGCTAGGACACGTTCTACAACTATATGAGATGAGGGTCTTGAGATTGAGCCTAGGGATCCTACCTCTGTTCATGGATGACCATGAGGTTGTGGACAACCTCGAGATGTGTCCCCATCTAAGGTCCAAGATAAAGGTCCTTTACGAGACCCTATTCCCGCTCCCGAGCCAGTGATTTCTTTGCCCTAGAAAGTGGTGGGACAGGGACTAGCCCAGGCTTTACCAAGATTTATTTCTTCTTCTTTATTACTTAGTGAAGCTTTGATTTAGCTTTTGGAATTGGTTGGTGGTGCACCGTATGATGATGTACAGTCTATAGATCAGAGTAGTACTAAGGCGGGGGCAAAGCCTATAGCAGCGGCTCCCAGAGTTGAGGTCCCTCCTGTACAGGTTATTGCTCAGCCAGTAGTTAACCAGCATGCTATATCTATTAAGGAGAAAAGAAGTTGGGTAGATTTTTTAGATTGGATCTGCCCAGGTTTTCTAGTACATCAGGAGAGGGTGCTTATGAATTTTTGATTTCTTGTTAGAGTAGGCTCCATAGTTTAGGCCTAGATGATACTCATGGTGTGGACTACACTACGTTTTAGTTGGACTTGACAGCTCGACATTAGTAGAGAGGTTATTTTAATTCTAGGCCAGCTGGATCTTTTTCTTTGACATAGACTCGGTTCTCTAAGATTTTCTTGGAGAATTATATGCCTCGTAACCTTAGGGATCGCTTGAGAGATCAGTTTTTTAGGTTGGATCAAGTCTTTATATCTGTCATAGAGTATGAGGGTTGTTTTTATGAGTTGGATAAGCATTCTACTTCTATTCTAACTTTTGAGTATGAGAGGTTTTGTTGCTTTCTTAGAGGGTTGAGACTTTCTATTTGTATGTCTACTCAGAGTTTGGTTATTATGGGTAGGTATTTAACCACGCTTAGGTGATGGTGAACCATTAGTCCTAAGGGGGAAATAATAAATCACCTAGATATCAGGGAAGTTTCAGTGGAAACCGTAGTAGTTCCTAATTTAGAGGTGGTAGTTCTCATGGTAGATATCCTTTACAGCCATAGTATCAGCTTCAGAGTTAGCCTAGGAGACCTTTTTAGGCAGCGCTTCAGATTAATAATGGAGGTCTATCTAGTGTCAGAGTTCACCCTAGTCAGGGTGGTTGTTAGTCTTCGAGGGGCTTATTTTTTGGTTATTCTGGTTGTGGTGGTTACTTTGGGTCATCCAAATTATCTGGTTCTGGTTCAATGCATGGTACATGTTATAGTTTTGGAGGTTATGTTTATTATTTGTGAAAGTGACCTAGTCATAGGGTGATTGTTGCTTTATCTCAGAGTTTTTTTCCCTATTAGAGCAGTTCAACCCTCACCTAGAGGTAGTTTGCATGGTCGTAGAGGTAGTTCAGTGCTTGAGGAGGTTTTCAGGCAGGTAGGGTAGCAAATCACTCAAGATCCTAGCCGAGTGGCAGGCGTGGTCAATTATATACAGTACCTACAAGACCTAAGGCTGAGTCTTTGGATGCTATTATCACAAGTATGATTTTCGTGTGCATTCAGTTAGCCCTTGCTTTATTTGATCTGGGATCCACTTATTCTTATTGTCAGCTTATTATGCTCCATGGTTAGAGTTATCTTGGGATTTACTATTTATGCTATTATGTATATCTACTCCTGTGGGTATTTTTTTAGTAGTGGTTTGGGTTTTTAGATCATATATTGTGATTGTTAGAGATGTTGATACTAATGCTGATCTTATTATGCTTGATATAGGAGATTTTAATGTGATTCTAGACATGGATTGGTTATCCCACTATCATGTGGTCATGGATTGGTTTTCCAAAATTATTACCTTAGACATACCTGGAATACCCCTAGTTATATAGTAGGAAGTGGTTAACTCCGAGCTGGTGGAGATTATTTCTTATGTTCATTCTAGGAGGCTTATTTTGAGGGTTGTGAGTCTTATATCACTTATATTTATGAAGTTAGTGTGGAGAGTCCGTCGTTTGACTCTGTTCATATAGATCATGAGTTTCCTAATGTGCTCCCTACCGATTTACCAAGTATACCATCTTCCCGTGAGATTGAGTTTGTTATTGACCTTGAGCCTGACACCTGACCTATTTCAATGACACCTTACCGTATAGATCCTGTAGATCTTAAAGAGCTAAATTCTCAGCTTTAGGATCTTCTTGGTAAGGGTTATATTAGACCAAGTGTCTTCTTAGGGGCTCCTGTGTTGTTTGTAAAGAATAAAGATGGCTCCATACGTATATGATTGATTATAGGTGTCTTAATAAGGTAACGGTCAAGAACTATTATCATATGACTCACATTGATGATTTGCTTGACCAGCTTCAGGGTCCAGTGGTGTTCCTAAGATTGATTTGAGATTAGGATACCATCAATTGAGGATTTGGGTCAAGTATATTCCAAAGAAAACTTTTAGGACCCGTAATGGTCATTAAGAGTTCTTGGTGATGTCCTTTGGTTTGACTAATGCCCTATCCACATTCATGGATTTAGTGAACCAAGTGTTCAAAACTTATATGGATTCTTCCATGATTGTGCTCATCGACGACATCCTTGTATATTCGAGAAGTAGAGAGGAGGATGCACAGTATTTAAGGATAATGCTCTAGAGTTTAAGAGATTGTGTACTTTTCATCAAGTTCTCCAAGTGTGAGTTTTGGCTTGAGTATGTGACATTAATTGGGCATATGATGTCAAAGGATGGGATTATGGTAGACCCGGATAAGATTGATGTTATTCATGATTGGGCTAGGCCTACATCTCCAACTGAGGTTTATAACTTTATTGGCTTTGCCAGTTATTATAGATGATTTGTTGAGGGTTTCATTGCTATTTCAGTACCAATGACCAGATTGACTCAGAAGGAGGTTCTTTTTCGATGGTCCGCGAAATGTGACTCAAGCTTTGGAAAGCTTAAGGAGTTTCTCGCTTTATCTCCTATTTTGGATTTTTTTGTTAATGATAAAGGATTCACCGTGTATTGTGGTGTGTTTGGTATTGGTTTAGGTTGTGTATTGATGCAGCAAGGTCATGTTATTGCTTATGCTTCAAGACGGCTTAAGGTGAACGAGCGAAACTACCTCACTCATGATTTAGATTTGAAAGGAAAATTCTTTATGCTTAAGATTTGGAGGCATTATCTTTATAGCATGCATTGTGAGATTTTCACTGATCATCACAGTCTTCAGCCTCTTATGACCTAGAAGGTTCTTAATGCCAGGTAGTGTAGATGGATAAGTTGCTTAAAGGTTATGATATCTTTATCTTGTATCATCCAGGTAAACGGAATATGGTAGCAGATGCATGGCATCGTAAGGTAGTGAGTATGGGTAGCTTGGCTTGTATATCAGTTTCTTAGAGTTTGTTAGCATAGGATATCCAGTCCTTAGCCAACTTGATGGTTCTTTTTGATATATCAGACCCCAAGAAGATTCTTGCTAGTGTTGAGATAAGGTCCTCTCTATTGGAGCTGATTCAGGATCATTGGTTTGAGGATAATAGTCTTCATATTCTTTGTGATCAGGTGTGGAGTGTTGAGTCTAAGAGGGCTACAATTGATTCTAAGGGTGTCTTAAGATTTAATAGCTGCATTTGTGTCTCGAGGATTGCTAATTTGATTTAGCTGATTTTGTACAAGGCTCACAACTCTAGGTATTCCATTCACCCAGGTACAACTAAGATGTATAGAGACGAGACAACATTATTGGTAGAGTGGAATGAGGAGAAAAATAAAAGATTTTGTATCTCATTGCTGATGTTGTTAGAAGGTGAAAGTTGAGCATCAACGACCTGGTGGATTGATCAGAGGTTGCTATTACCAAGTGGAAATAGGAGTGGATTACCATGGACATTGTTGGTGGTTTGCCTCTCACCTCCCATGGTTACAATGGTATTTGGTTCATTATGGATCGGTTGACTAAGTCAGCATATTTCATCACTATTCAGGTGTCCTTCAATGCTGATAGTTTCCCTCGTATTTATATTTGTAAGATAGTTCGTGTGCATAGTGTGCCTATATCTATCATTTTAGACAAATTTTCATGCTCACTTCTAGCTTTTGGAGAGCTTTTTAGGAGGAGTTAGGTACTCAGGTGGATCTTAGTACAACCTTCTATCCTCAAATATATGGTCAGTTAGAGTAGACTATTCAGCTCCGTGAGGATATGCTTTGAGTATGTGTTATGGATTTTGGAGGTCAGTGGGAGGAACACTTAGCCTTGGCAGAGTTTGCATATAATAACAGTTACCATTCTAGTATTGAGATGGTGCCTTTTAAGGCTTTGTATGGTAGGAGATGTCGTTCTTCAATTGGATGGTTTGAGACTTTCTAGATTCTACCCCGTAGTACTAATTTTCTTTAAGAGTCCTTGGATAGATTCAGGGTGACCCAGGATAGGTTGACAACAGCTCAAAGTAGGCAGAAGGCCTATGCAGACTGCGAGCTTCGTGCCTTGAGATTTGGAGTTAGTGATCGAGTATTCCATCGTGTATTGCCTATGAATAGTGTGATGAGGTCCGGGAGAAAAGGAAAGCTCATCCCCAGATATATTGGACCTTTCGACATTCTTTGCATAGTTGGTGAGGTGGCTTATGAGTTAGCCTTACCTCCAGTTTTTGTTGTTTCCATCTGATTTTCCATTATTCTATATTGCGGTAATTTATTCTTGATCCATCTCATGTGCTTACATAGGGCTCAGTCCAGTTAGAAGAGTGATTAACCTCTGTGGGGAGCCTGTGCTCATTTTGGCTATATATGTCAGGAGGTTACGCACTAGGGAGATTCCTATATTTAAGGTTTAGCGAAGGCACCACCAGCAGAAGAGGCTACTTGGGAGATCGATAATGAGATGCGGACGTAGTATTCTTACCTGTTTGAGGCTTCTGGTACATCCTAATCCTTTACTTTCCCAAACAAAAGTTCCTTCAGGTCATTTTTCCATATTTACGCTTATTTTTTCCATTAGAGCTTTCCTATAGCTACCCCGAGTCATGCGAGACTTGCTGAGACTGACATTTTGATTACCGGTCAGTTCGTTTGGCTTTCAGCGCCAATTCTCTATTTAAAAGTCTTTATTGGTTCCAAATGGTCACTGAGCAAAAACTTTAGTCAAAAAATCTCATTTGAAAATTCTAACTATTCCAACAGTTCCAGAATGTCGATTTTAGGCTAGGTAGACCTTTGGTTTGGGTCTCGAGGCATCCGGGTCCATTTTGATCTATCGGTTAGAGAGTTAAGAAAATGGAAAATAGTTGTGGGACCCACTTTTTTTTAAATGACCTCGGATGGAAATTTTGATGCGCTATTAGTTCGAGTTGTAAACAATGAGAATTGAGGAGTTGGGGTTATGTCCACCTTCTGAGTTATACGTCTCTATTGGCTATGAGTTTGTTGAATGCCGACATGCATGTGCTTATAGAGAATTGTATTCGATGGTAAATCCAAGCGTCTTTCGACCTAAACAAGGACTATTTCACTTTAACTCTTTCGAGCTTAAAGCGTATCTAACGGTACAAATTCTCCAAGAGGTTAATCCAGTTATGGCACTAACTTTTTAATAGGGGATGGGACCCTACTACCTTGACATTATCTCTTTTCCAGACATATAACTTTTCTTTCGAACAAGTTAATGCTATACTGGCGTATTCTTGCGTTTGCAACCACAAAGAATTTGATTAATATGAAGAGAATAATGATATAAGCAGCATACGTGTCACGAACTAACAAACTCATAACAATAGATAGTATCTCATTCGGCTTCTATAACCCCAACAGAGAAGTTTAGTTACCCATGAGTGCGAAGGAAATCACAATCGACATTGTTATTATACCACAATAAAGATTTCATGTAGTAGTAGTGTGGTAGGCGTTTAGGCGTGAATTCCTTAGCAAAGTAACGTTTCTCTTGTTGCGGAAATTAAGAATAGATGAATAGAAGAAGAAGTAGAAAGATGAATTAAAACTAGAATGAGAATTGTTGAGGAATAGTAGAAGAATGAATTGTAAGGTAAGATGAGAGTTGTTGTTAAGTAGAATGTCTAAAAATCTCTAGCAAAATAGGGTATTTATAATACCCATATCCTATTCCTACTAAGCTAATGAAATACTTAACCAAATCCTACTAAGCTAATGAAATACTTAACCCAATTGTACTAGGTTAATGTATCATTATCCTAATCCTAATAAATTACTGCTAGTCCCCAAAGTCTTCAGAAATGTTGTTTTAGCCCGGGACAGATTTTCCATGCATCACTTTTGGTCCTTAGGCGTCCAAGCTTCCTTTTCTCCTTTCGTGAAGCGTTCTTTGGCATCAAGTTACCCATAAAATGCTGAATTCTGCATGATTTATACCTGAAACTTTGCTAATCATGTTCGTTAGCTCACTTACAGGAAAAAGGACTAAAAGTGTATGAAATATATAATTTGTTCTCAAAACTAGGCTAAAATATGGGCAAAATATAGTACTATAGGCGTGTAAATTTGCCTATCATCAGGACCGTCCCTCAAACCATTGCTTTTTTACCAGAAAACGGACCTACTGCCTCAGTTGTGATGGTTTGGGCGATGGTCTGTCGGCCTTCCCATCGCACTTTGGCAGTTCGAATAGCTCACTGTAAAATGGCCAAAACGTTTTACCCCGACATCGAATTTAGGAAAAATTGATGGTGTTGGAAAGAGGACTCAAAGACCTTTCATTTGATATATAATAGGATCTTTAATTCGATATACAAGTTATGGTCAATTGAAGTTGACCCAAGTTTAAACACTCACCAAAACTCAATCGATAGGAAGGCTTTCAACTCGTCCTTGAGTTAAAGGACCTCTAAGATCTTAATTTATGCTCAAATAGATTCCCACACTATATAGTTTATTAAAACACTACATTCATATTAGATTTATGGATTTTGGATTATTTACGCATAGAAATAATGGTTTACGTCCTAACCCAAAATGTGGGGTGTTACATTATCCCCCCCTTGGGATCATTCATCCCCGAATGATTACTCGAGACACATGAAGAATGATTTCAAGAACTAAATGAAAGAAAAGAAGTAGTATTGGATTTATACCTTCTAAGTTATCATACATGGTCTCAACAAGAGTCGGGTACCACGCACGCATATCTTCTTCTAACTCCCAAGTAGCCTCCTCGGCTTTTTGATTTCTCCACATCACCTTGACTGAAGCTATTTCCTTACTCCTCAACTTTCTAACCTGGCGATCCAGGATTGCAACGAGTTTCTCCTCATATGACAAGGAGTCTTTCATACTGATCTCCTCTATAGGCAACACTGGAAAATGATCTCCAATACACTTCTTCAACATGGACACATGAAATATGGGATGAACGGAAGCCAAACTCGTGGGAAAATCTAATTTATAGGACACCCCACCTATTCTCCTCAAAATCTGGTATGGTCCTATCTAACGAGGACTAAGCTTCCCTTTGTTCCCAAATCGTATGACCCCCTGCATAGGAAAGACCTTTAGGAACACCAAATCATCCACCTCAAACTCTAAATCTCTTCTCCGAACGTCGGCATAGGATTTTTAATGACTATGGGTTGTCTTAAGTCATTCTCTAATGATCTTCACCTTCTCCATTGCTTGATGAACAAGGTCAGGACCAAACAATCGGGTTTAACCCATATCATACCACTCAATCGGAGATCTATATTTTCTCCCATAAAGTGCCTCAAAATGAGTCATCTTAATGCTGACATGGTAGCTATTATTGTAAGCAAACTCTAACTATGGCAAGTGATCTACCCAACTACCTTTGATCAATTACACAAGCCCTCAACATATCCTCAAGGGTCTAAATGGTGCGTTCAGCTTGCCCATCCGTCTGAGGGTGGAATCTAGTACTCAGGTTCACTTGGGTATCTAAACCCCTCTGAAAAGATCTCCAAAACTATAAAGAGAATTGCGTACCTCAATCAGATATAATGGATACCGGTGACCCATGCAAACAAACTATTTCCTCAATGTACAGCTTGGCATAATCATCTCCCGAATAGTTAGTCCTTACAAGCAAAAAGTGGGCTGACTTGGTCAACCGGTCTACAATTAACCAAATGGAATCATAATGGTTTTGGGACCTCGAAATTCCTATTATGAAGTTCATATTGATCATCTCCCACTTCCACATAGGCAAAGCTATCTCTTAGAAAGTACCACCTGGCCCCAAATATTTCACTTTAACTTGTTGGCAATTCAAACACTTGGAAACAAAATCAGCCACATCACGCTTCATATTATTCCACCAATATATGTTTTTAAGATCATGGTACATCTTAGTATCCTAGTGAGAAACATACCTCAAAGTGTGGGCCTTATCAATGATTCTTTTCTGTAATCCATCCACATCTAACATACATAACCTACCCTGATATCTTAAAATCCCATCACTACCAATTTTAGAAGACATCACCTTCTGTTGACCCACATCTTTCTTAATCTGCATCAAGATGGGATCCTCAACCTGCTTTTTCTTAACTTCTGCATAAAGGGAAGAATAAGCTATTTCATGCACAATAACCCCTCCATCTTCGGAATCCAGAAGTCGCACCCCTAGATTTGTAAACTGGTGAACATCTTTCACTATCTTCTTTTTTCCTTCCTCAATATGTGTAAGATTGCCCATAGATAGTCTGATGAGGGCGTCGTCCACCACATTCGCCTTGCTCGAATGATAGTGCAGGCTCATGTCATAATCTTTCAACAGTTCCAACCAACGCCTTTGCCTGTGATTTAGCTCTTTCTACGAGAAAACATACTGTAAACTTTTGTGGTCAGTAAATATATCAACATTACCCCATATAGATAATGTCGCCATATCTTAAGTGCAAATACCACAGCCGCTAACTCCAAGTCATGGGTGGGGTAATTTCGCTCGTGCACCTTCAACTGGGTAGATGCATAAACTACCACTTTACCATGCTGCATAAGTACACATCCAAGTCCCACTTGGGATGCATCACAGTACACAACAAAACCCTCTACACCCTCAAGAAAGGTCAAAACAGGCGCAGTAGTCAACTTGTTCTTCAATCTTTTAAAGCGATTCTCACAAGAGTCAAACCACACAAATTTTACCTTTTTTTGTGTCAACCTGGTAAGTAGAGCAGCTATTAAAGAAAAAATCTCTATGAACCTCCTATAATATCCCGCCAAACCTAAGAAGCTCCGAATGTCGGTTGGAGTCGTAGGCCTGGGCCATTTTCTCACTGCCTCAATCTTTTAGGGATCAACCTTAATTCCCTCACTAGACACAATATAGCCCAAGAAAGCATTAACATTAAGCCAAAATTCACACTTGAAAAATTTTGCATACAACCTATGATCTTTGAGGGTCTAAAGAATAATTCGGAGGTGATTGGCATGATTCTCCTCACTCTTAGAATAAATCAAGATGTCATCAATAAAGACTATGACAAATAGATCTAGAAACTAATGGAACACCCTATTCATTAGATCCATGAAAGCTGCAGTGGCATTAGTTAATCCAAAGGACATGACTAAGAATTCATAATGGTCACATCGAGTTCAAAAAGCTATTTTGGGAATGTCAGCCTCCCTAACCTTCAATTGATGATACCCCGAGTGAAGGTTTATCTTTGAAAAACACTTAATACCCTGAAGTTTGTCAAGAGACCATCAATTCTAGGAAGGGGATATTTATTTTTGATAGTGAACTTATTCAACTAACGATAGTCTATACACATATGGAGGGAACCATCTTTCTTACGCATAAAGAGTACAAGTGAACCCCAGGGGGAGACACTAGGACGAATGAAGCCTTTATCAAGAAGATCTGCTAGTTGCTCTTTCAACTCTTTTAATTCAATAGAAGCCATTCTATATGGCAGAATAAAAATGGGATGGGTGTCTGGCAATAAATCAATACCAAAATCTATCTCCCTATTAGGTGGTACCCCTGGGAGATCTTTGGGAAAGACTTCTGGAAATTCATTTACTACAGGGATAGAGTGAAGAGAAGGACTTTTAGTATTTGAATCTTTTACTCGAATCAGATAATACAAATAACCCTTAGATATAAGTTTGTGGGCTCTGAGGTAAGAGATGAATTTCCTTCTACGTGCTAAAGAATTCCCCTCCTATTCTATACTGGTTCATCTGGAAAAGAGAAAGTAACCTTGCGGGTTCTACAATCTAGAGTGGCATAACACGAATGGAGCCAATCCATTTCTAAAATAGCATCAAAATCAATCATATCAAGCTCTATGAGGTCTTCCACGATATCACGATTACAAATAGACACAACATAATTTCTATATACTCTCCTAGCAAAAATAGAATCACCTACAAGAGTGGAAACAGAAAAAGGTTCTGCAATAACCTCAGGCTCAAACCCAAAACCGATTGCCACATATGGGGTCACATAAGACAAGGTAGACCCAGGATCAAGGAACACATATACATCACGGGAGAAAATTTATAACATACCCGTGACTATATCTGGGGAAGCCTCTACATCCTGATGGTTAGATAAGGCATACAACCAGTTGCGACCTCTTTCGATAGCTAAAGTAGCTCCCTTAGGAGGAGGATCTTTGGAGGTGGCTTGGGACTTAGCTCCCCATGCATAACCTTAGGTAGAAGGGAAATCTCTCTGAATATAGCCCACCTGGCCGCAAAAGTAACAACTTCTCCTCTCAAAGTAACACTTCCCTGAGTGATTTTTCCCACAGATACTACAGTGGGGAAATGATTTAGTGGGCTGCGTCATGCTCTTTTGGGAACGGGTGTCCTGTATCCTCCATCCACTATTAGCCTGAGGATTAAATGGCCACTGATCAAGTGGAGGTCTGGGCGCTGGGTCACTGACTAAAGGTTGTGAATTACCCTAAGTCTTTCTTTTCGACCACCTGTTACCTCAATCTGTCTTTCTCTCTTACTTCAGCAACCCTCTTTTTCTGATCCTCGACCTACTGCATGTGAATAGACAATCTAGAAAAGTCCATGTCCCTATTCAATATCTCCCCTTGAACTCTAACACTAAGTCATCTGAAAGGACGGATGCAAACTTCCTCATATGGGCCCTCATATTTTCCGCCAATTCCAGAGCATAACGAGATAGTTGGTTAAATTTCAGGGTGTACTTCTTGACACTCATCTTCCCCTGCTTTAAGTTCGTGAACTCTTCAGCCTTGGACTCCCTCAACTCCTGAGGAAAGAATTAGTCTAGGAAGGCTTCCACAAAATTACCCCACGTAAAAGGCTCAGCATGCTCACCCCTCAAATCTTTCCACTCATTGTGCCACTGATTTGCTACCTCCTTCAATTGGTAAGCCGTTAATTCAACCCCTTCTACTTCATCCACATATATCACTGAAAATATTTTCTCTATCTCATCTACAAACTTTTGTGTATCCTCCTCCACCTTTGTACCTGTAAATATTGGCGGGTTCATCCTCATAAAGTGACCCACCCATGAAGCTTCTAATATGATAGATGCAGACCCAATATCCTCTGAACATCGTGTCTGTGAACCCACCAATTGTGCATTCATATGCATCGACTGCCTGAACTCAGTATTTGATATCTCTCTCTAGGGTGGTTGGGTGCAGTTAGTCCCAGACCAGGGAGCCCTAGCTTCTCTGGGTGGATTGGTCTGAATAGGAGGGACTCCTAGAGCAACAACGAAATCAGGAGTGTGAGCCCTATTATGCGTCCTCATCCCATGGGTGGGAAGGACATCTTCAGTCTAGGCATTCTGATTATTGGAGTGACGTGGAGGCATAATTGATTTTTTGATATACAAGAGACATTGATTACGGGATATTTCAGGCTCCACAGCATGAACTGAATCAGAAGGAATGAAAATATCCCTAAATGTCTAGTAGACTCCTACCTATAAGTGTGGTGTGCTACACATCCATAAACAAGAATCTACCCGGCGCGATTTCACAGACACCCTGGGACCATGAACCTTTCTTTGATCCCAAGTTTGTCACAACCAGAACAAGGCCCTGGCTGTGACAAGCATTCTGAGTTGTGAAGGCCCGAGCGCCCCTTTATTAATAGGTAACCATACACACGTTCATACAATCATAAAAAGAATACATAAATGGATTCATACGAAAACATGGTCAATAACATCATACAACTAAAAAGTCAAAGCATTTAATAAAACCTTCAATATCATCTAAAATCTATCTGCGAAATCTCTAGTATATCAAAACCAGTCATTACAACTAAAACTAAAACAAGGCCCCCAGTGGACCTAAACCAAAATAAATAACATATGACATAAAGAAATAGGCCTTCCAAAATAAACAAGGCTCACCAACTGCACACACACTTCACTTCTGGCTGAAAACTCTACGGCTTTGCAAGACCTCTAGACTGAGCCTCAGACCCTGGAATATAGGGGGTCAATACAATTGTAATAGTATGTAAAGTATCCCAAAACAAAATACAAATTTTATATAAATAGGTGAGATCTATTATAAAACACTTTAACGTAAAATCGTTCGAAAATAAATGGGCATAGTATAATGATTTGTCAACAAAAATGCAGAACTATTGAGCTAGATGGTACACCTTACAATTTCACATTTTCACCAACTGACAAGTCTCAGTTGCCGCCAAGATTAGAGTACTAGTGAGGGAAAGACACATAAGATCACACAGCACGGTGCCATAACCCCATGATACGCCCAAATTACACCTCTCTTACGAGAGAGTAAGCGGTCGCTGTCAAATATAGAACCCAACCAGGTTGGGTTCCGAATCCCACAGGGAATACTATGTTACTAAGTATTTTAGTTGCTATTGGACTATTGGTCAGAGGTTCCTGAATGGAGGGTTTTGGTTTAAATTTAAAATGATAGTTACAATATAACAATGAAGCAATATGTGTATTAATATTTAATCATAGAGAATGACAAGTTAGGGTTATGTCTACCTTGTAGCTTTTACTTCTCTATTAACTATTAGTAATAAGGATTTATATATGCATGCACTTATAGAGAGATGTATTCTAATTCTAAATCCTAGTGTTTCTCAACTATCAAGGATTTATTCACCTTAGTTCTGTCAAATCCAAAGTGTACAGCCAATCATACGAACTCTCCAAGTAGTTAATCCTGCTAAGGTATTAACGTGTAAAATAGAGGTTGAAAACCGTACTTTCTTGTCGCTACTCTCTTTTCCAAATAGTAAAGTTTCTATCAAACAAGTTATTGCTATAATGGCACAATCCCTATGTTTGCAACCACGAGAATTCAATCATAACAAAGAGAGTAATGATATAAGTGGATTAACACATCATAAATTCAAAAACCCATAGCAATAGAGAGTATACTACAAGGTTTCCATAACCCTAACAATTAAACTTAGATACTCATGAATAAAACGAAAATCACAATAGAAATATTCATCATACCAAAACTTAGAACGATCTTGGTGGAGAAGATGAATAGCAAAAATAAGAGAGAAAAATGTTTCTCTCTCTCTCTCTCCTCAAGCTAAGCCGCTTTCTCTTATTTTCAAAATAATACAGAATGTGAATCCTAAATAAAAATTCAGCAACAAGTCTCTTAATAGTCGTCTATCTCATAATTTCCTTCTAAGTCCTCAACTTAATATAAATGGCAAATTTTCCTGGGAGAAAGTTCCCATGCATTACATTTGGTCCAGATTGTAGTTTCTAGGGGCCACATTTGGTCCATGTTGCTACTCTCTCTTGTGTCATATGCCATCTGCATTCCATAGTCCCATAATGTCTTCATCTACCTCATTAATACCTGAAATCATGCTAATCATATTGGTTAGCTCAATTACATAGAAGTAGAGTAAAAACATAATAAACTAGGCACTTTGTTCTTTAAACATAGCTAACATATGGATAAATTATGGTGCTTAGGCGTATAAATACACTCAAGATCACCCCAATTAAGTCAATATGTCGTGGTTGGGCTCAAAAGTAGGGCTCCTAACCATTGGCCCCAATTTGGGATAACATAGTACTAGGTACACAAGATCACATAGCAGGGTACCAAGTTCCCATGTCGACAATTCACGGTTTTCAGCATAGAGTCATCTGACTCGTGATTTCTTTGGGTAACCATCTAACTCATATCAATTTAAGCTTTAAGTTTGATATAAGACAAAACATTCATCATACTAACAACATTACATGCATCATACTAACAACATTTTCTTCCTTTTTTGATTTGATGCAATTCCTCCACACGTTTTATGCAGGTCATTATATGAACACGAATAAGACTCCCATACACCAAACATATACATATCGATTCCCCAACATGAAATAGTCAAGACACTTCAACATTTACCAAGTAGTATAACATTATCCAAACACTCTTTTTCATGATAAAAAGGGGTTTTAAAACTTATGCTCTCAATACTGTAACAATAGCATTATGTGGGGTTCATAAACATCATCATGGGGAATAAAGGATTCACAAATCATGTTCATAACACCTTTTAAAATTCAAATCACATGTCCCCAAATTCAACAATTGAGATATATAATCAAACGAGCCCATGATCTTTCAATATTCTTCTCAAAACTATACCACTATGTATATTTTTTGTGTTAAAATGAAACCCCACTTATAATGGAATACATACTTACGTAATTATTAAAAAAATCTTATAATTCATATAAAAATCCTGCCCATGAGATTTAGGACAACCCCACATACCTTAGATTAATTAGTTTAGAGAGAATAACTCGAATCTCAATTTGTTCATTGGAAATCTTGAACTTAGAGGGTGGTTCTTGATTCTTTGTTCTTGGAAAAAATCATAATTTTGATGTTATGGATGAATGAGGAGTTATGTCCTTTGAGTTGACGTAATTAGGTGTTAAAAAGGTGGAAAAAACCCAAAAATTCCTTTAAAAATGGCTTTAGTTCGCGAAATAGAGGTTCGGGATGGTTTGGGCGACACACCGTCGCCCCAGGGATGGACCGTCCCTCAAAACATCGCTTTTTGGCCAGAAAATAGACTTACTATCTCATTTTCGACGGTTTGGGCGACGGTCCTTCGCTGGCGCGATGGTCCGTTGGCCTTCCCGTCACACTTTGGCAGTTCGGATAGCTCACTATAAAATGGTTATAACTTTTTACCCCAATATCTAATTTAGGAAAAATTGGTGGCGTTGGAAAGAGGACAAATACCTTTCATTTGATATATAATAGTCTCTCTAATTAGATATATACAAAAAGTTATGGTCGATCGAAGTTAACCGAAGTTTAAATACTCACCAAAACTCAATCGATAGGAAGACTTTCAACACGTCCTTGAATTAAGGGACCTCTGAGATATTAATTCATACTCAAATAGATTACCACACTATATAGTTGATTAAAACATTATATTCACATTGGATTTATGTCTTTTGGATTATTTACACATAGAAATAATGATTTACGTCTTAGCCCAAAATGTGGGGTGTTATATTTACCTTCTATATAGACTGAGCTAGTTCATAGTATGCTTATGATATTGTGTTAGATTTGGGATAAGTTCTAGGTGTTGGTATGATGAATTGCAATACTTAGGTTAGACAGACCTTCTAGGCTATCAGAAAATCGTAATTCAGGAAAATTTGGCTTAGTTGTTCATGCTCAGGATGAAATCTCTATCTTAGGGTTGAATGTGGTTTATTAACATCTAAAAAGTGGATTTATATACCTTATTCCAGTTTGGGGTAAATACTTTCCTTAAGCTGTATTATAGGGATTTAGAAGTGGGTGGTTCAACCCACCTTAGGCCAAGATCATGTTAGTTTTTGAAAACCTTTTATCCATTTGTCGTACATCTTCAAATGCTTATTGAGGTAATAGTGATAAACTTTGGCACTTGATGTCTATGATGGTTGATATTGAGAGTTGATGCCTATCATTTATGCTATTGATTATGCTAGTGATCATGCTTATTGATTATATTAGTGATTATGCCATTGAATATGCTAGTGATCATGCTTATTGATTATATTAGTAATTATGCTATTGATTATGCTACTGATCATGCTTATTAATTATATTAGTGATTATACTAGTGATGATAGTATTAGTTATGATAATAGTGATATGGCTTCTGGTTTAAGTTCATATATTTATTATCATATGGATTATATAATTATCGGTTCAAGTTCGAATAATGATGATGAAATTGATGATGTATATACCTGGTTAAAGTTTGAAAGATGCTTATGATAATTCTTACACATACATATACATATATATACTCGGTTAGAGTCCAGGGAAATTTACTACGATATTAATCATGATATTCATGATATGACATTGAGTAGTCATGACCAAAACTAGGGCCTGCCCGTGACGACATCCTGAACCATGAAGGCCCAGATGTTCTACTCTATCTGATCTGATAATTATGCACAAAATTCATATCATCAAAAAAAATATGGAAATATAATCTAATATGAAATCATGGTCATTAACTCTGGCTTTCACGACATAGGAAAAAAAACTAAAATTCAAAACATCTGAATAAGATCTGACTCAATCTGCAAAATCTCTACTACATCTCAAAACTGTTCTAAAAATTGGGACAAGGCCCCCAGTAGACCAAACCAACAGAATAACATAATCTGAAATAACAGGCCTTCTGAAACAAAGAAGGATTACCACGAAACGGATCACTTCTCTCTAGAATACTCTACTGATTAGCCAGACCCTTAGACTGGTCCTCTGAACCTGGGAGGTAGGTGGTCAATACAGATGTACTGGTATTCAGAGCAGATCCAAAATACTAGTTTATATTCAACATATATAAGAGCAATTTAAAATATTTCATAAACATATCAGATAGTAAGAAATCTCATGGGCATTTTCGAAAGACTCTGTAAAATTATCTGAACTCTAAGACACTCTTAGTTTTACTTCTACGCTAGGTGGTATACCCTACAACTCTGAAATTCTACTGGCTATATGAAATATGTCATTGACTTGGCGAGGAAGCCGCCAACCTAAGTGTGCCGCAAGGTTTGGAGTCTCTGACTCTACTACGCCACATAGTTGTCGCCAGCGTAAAAATAATATACCCGGATCGACAAATCACGATTTTAGGCTAAGAGTTACTTGAATTCAAACCCTCTTTGGGTAACCACCTAACCCTCTTTAAGTCCAGTTTTAACTTTTTAAAACATGCATTCTCTGAAATCAAACTCTGAAAACATACTCTGTTATGGCATACTTACTTATGGTATCGTCATTGACTTGCAAGTCACATCTCTGAGCCATTATTAGAATATTACAATCTCTATTTTCAAAACATAAATTTGGGACCACCATATCAATAAATCATTTCAAAGAACTCTTTCTCTAAAACTTATGTAAACACATGTATTCAACTCTATTTGTCAAACTTTCAATGATGCAAGGTGGTCCTGTCAAATCTTTTAATCTCATGCAAATATTTCTCTTTTAACAAAATATATTTATATCAAGAAACTCTCTCTCTTAAAACTATAAATCATGCTCAAAATACTATGGTATTTGAGTAAACAAATTTCAAGCCATAAATCATGCATTTCAAATCCTTCACATTAAGATCATAAACTTAAAGTCATCATAAGAGAGGGATTTCATAAGTTGTGCTCTCAAACAATCTTAAATCTAAATTTTCATACATATACATGTAAATCAATTTAAGGGGGAAAGGCCTAAAGACCAAATCAACAATACAATTAAACATTTATAATGCATAATATATCATGTATTTCAGAAACCCATTTCTAAATTAATGCTTGATAATCTTTTAATGATGTTCTAGTGTTTACAAGCCCATGTAGTTTTTAGGATAAACCCCACGTACCTAAATTTTGAAATTTGATGGATGATTCTTAAAGCCTATGATTTGAGGATTTCAAATCTTCAATCAATCTTGAAAATCCACAGTTAAATCTTGAGTTATTTGGGTTTTCTTGTTTGAAACCCTAAGGCGTGTTCTTAATGGTTTTTGATAAAAATATCAATAATAAGGTCATTTGGGATTAAATCTCGTGTTTAGGCTGATAAGGGGGAGGAAAATACCTAATATACCCTTAATGAGATGGACTAAAAATATAACTGGGAACCCAATTTTATGGGCCACAACGATGCGCCACAATCGCGGTGGCTCACTGGAAATTGACGAGTGGGATTCTTAAGGTCACCGCGACGCGAAGCCATCGCATTGTCCCACTGGTTGGGACCTGAAAATTCAGAGTTACGTGCCACAATTGCGCTATACTACTAAAATTTGACAATTTCTAAATGGCCCCCCTCCGCGACGTGCCAAGCAACAAAATAACGGTGTTTTATGACTAGAACTTAAATTAGCCATAACTTCTTGCCCGGGTATCGGATTTGGGTGAATCTTATATCGAAGGAAAGCTCATTCAATTCCCCACATGATAAAAAGTCAATTAGGGAAATTATATATGGTTTAAACTTTACTCACATTGGAAGTCAAAAAATGAGACTAAGCTTCTTTATACAATTCTAGTCATTTAACTCTAAGAGCATATTACCACGAGCTAATTCATGGACGATTTTTGAGGGGTGTTACACTATCCTCCCCTTGGGGCCATTCGTCCTCGAATGATGATGCAGAACACAGACAAGCACGATTTAAAGTATACTAAGGCCATAGAAGAATAAGACAAGGATGGTATCTGCCATTTCATCATCCACTGGATCAAACAAGTCTAGGTATCTATCTTTCATGTCATTTTCTGATTCCTAAGTCGCTTCCTCGAATTTATGATTTCTTCACAATACCTTAACCGATACTATCTCTTTTCTCCTCAACTACCAAACTTGGCGATCTAAGATTGCAATAGGTTCCTCTTCATATCTTAATGAGTCGGTCACCTTGATCTCCTCTACAGGAAACACTAGGGAATGGTCTCCAATATATTTGTTTAGCATGGATATATAGAATACCGGATGAATAAAGCCCAAACTTGCAGGCAACTCTAACTCATAAGCAACTCCCCTATCCTTCTCAAAATATTGTATGGCCCTATATAGCGAGGACTTAGCTTACCTCTCTTCTCTAAATGCATGACTCCCTTCATAGGAGAAACTTTAAGAAACACCCAATCACCAACCTTAAACTCTAAGTATTTTCTCCTAACATCGGCGTAGGACTTCTGTTGACTCTGGGCTATCTTGAGTCATTCCCTAATAATTTTCGCGTCCTTCATTACCTGATGAACAAGATTAGCCCCAAAAAACTAAGTCTCAACCACTTTATACTACCCTATTGGCGACCTACATCTTCTTCCATACAATGCCTCAAATGGAGCCATCTTAATATTGGCATGGTAACTATTATTATATGCGAACTTTATCAATGGAAAGTGATCCACCCAACTCCCCTTGAAGTAAATTATGCAGGCCCTTAATATATCCTCAAGAGTCTGAATAGTAAGCTCGGCTTGCCCATCAATCTGAGGGTGGAATGAAGTACTTAGGTTCACTTAGATACCTAAACCCCTCTGAAAAGACCTCCAAAACTGCGAAGAGAATAGCGTACCTCGATCAGATATGATGGATACAGGTGCTCCATGCAAATTGACTATCTCCTCAATGTATAGTTTGCCATAGTCATCTCCTAAATAGTTACTTCTGATGGGCAGAAAGTGGGTTGACTTGGTCAGTCGATCAGCAATCACCCAAATTAAATCATACTGGCTTCGGGACCTCGAAAGTCCCGTGATGAAGTCTATATTGATCATCTCCTATTTCCACAAAAGCAAGTCTATCTCTTGGGAAGTACCACCTGGCCTCATATGCTCTAATTTCACTAGTTGAAAATTCAAACACTTGGCAACAAAATTAGCCACATCACGCTTCATATTATTCCACTAATAAATAGCTTTTAGATCATGATACATCTTAGTAGAGCCTGGGTGAACAACATACCTCAAAGTGTGAGCTTCATCAAGGACCCTCTTTCGTAACCCATCTACATCTGGCACACATAGTCTGCCCTGATATCTCAAAACTCCATCACCACCAATTTTAAAAGACATCACCTTCTGTTGACCCATATCTTTCTTGATCTGCATCAAGATGGGATCTTTAACCTGCTTCTCTTTAACTTCAGCACAAAGGGGAGATTTAGCTACCTCATGAACAACCACTCCCCTATCTTCAAAATTCAAGAGTTGCACTCCTAGATTTGTAAGTCGGTGAATATCCTTCACCATCTCCCTCTTTCCCTTTTCATCATGCGAAAGACTACCCATAGATAACCTACTGAGGGCGTCGGCTACCACATTTGCCTTTCCCGAATAGTAGTACAGTCTCATGTCATAATCTTTTAAAAATTCCAACCAATGCCATTTCCTAAGGTTTAATTTTTTTCTATGAGAAAACATACTGCAAACTCTTGTGGTTAATAAATATATCAACATGTACCCCATAGAGATAATGCCGCCAGATTTTGAGTGCAAACACCACAGCCACTAACTCCAAGTCATGGGTGGGGTAATTTCGCTCATGTACTTATAACTACCAAGACGAATAAACCACCACTTTACCATGCTGCATAAGTACACACCCAAGTCCCACACGGGATGTATCACAGTATACAACAAACCCTTCTGTACCTTCTGAAAGAGTCAAAATAGAAGCAGTTGTCAACTTATTTTTTAACTTCTCAAAACTATTCTCACTGGATTCAGACCACACGAACTTCACTTTTCTCTAAGTCAACTTAGTAAGTGGTGCAGCTATGGAAGAAAAATTCTCTACAAATCTTCTGTAATACCCTGCCAAACCCAAGAAGCTTCGAATATCGGTTAGAGTCATGGGTCTGGGCCATTTTCTTACTGCCTCAGTCTTCTGGGGTTCAACCTTAATCCCATCACTAGACACGATATGCCCCAAGAAAGCAATAACATTAAGATAGAATTTGCACTTGGAAAATTTAGCATACAACTCATGATCTTTGAGAGTCTGAAGGATGATTCGGAGGTGATTGTCATGGTCTTCCTTAATCTTGGAATAAATGAGAATATCATCAATGAAAACTATAACAAACAGATCTAAAAACTGATGGAACTCCCTATTCATAAGGTCCATAAAAGCCGCAGGGGCATTAGTCAACCCAAAGGACATGACTAAGAATTCATAATGATCGTAACTAGTTTAGAATGCTGTTTTAGGAATATCTGACTCCCAAACCTTCAATTGATGATATCCTGAACAAAGGTCAATCTTTGAAAAACATTTAGCACCCTGAAGTTGGTCAAAAAGATCATCAATCCTAGGAAGTGGATATTTATTTTTAATCGTGACCTTATCCAGCTGACGTTAATCTATACACATACGCAGGGAACCATCTTTCTTTCCCAGGAAGAGTACAGGTGCACCCCAGGGAGAAATACTAGGACGAATAAAACCTTTATCTAGAAAATCTGCTATCTGCTCTTTTAACTCTTTCAACTCTGCAGTATCCATTCTATATGGAAGAATAGAGATGGGACAGGTATCTGGCAACAAATCAATACCAAAATCTATCTCTCTATCAGGTGGTATTCCTGGGAGATCATCTAGAAAAACTTTTTGGAACTCATTCACCACAGGGACGGACTGAAGAGAAGGGCTTTCAGTATTCGAATCTTTAACCCAAATAAGATGATACAAACAACCCTTAGAAATGAGTTTACGAGCTCTGAGAAAAGAGATGAACTTCCCTCTAGGTGCCAAAGAATGTCCCTCCCATTCTATTGCTGGTTCATTCGGGAAAGTGAAAGTAACCTTTTGGTTTCTCAAATTTAGCATGGCATAGCATGAATAAATCCAATCTATCCCTAAGATAGCATCAAAATCAACCATGTCTAAGTCTACAAGGTCTGCCGCAATATCCCGCCCACAAACAGTTACCACATAATTTCTATACACCCTCCTAGCCACAACAGAGTATCCCACCAGAGTGGAAATAGAAAAAAGGTTCGGCAATTACACCAGGATCAAACCCAAAAGCAACAGCCACATAAGGGGTTACGTAAGATAGGGTAGACCGGGGATCAAGTAACACATAAACATCATGGGAAAAGATTTGTAACGTACCAGTAACTACATCCGGTGAGGCCTTTGTACCTTGGTGGTTGGTCAAGGCGTACAACCAGTTGCAGACATTTTTGGTGGTTAAAGTGGCACCCTTCTAATGCAGTGGTAGTGCAGAAAAATTTGCCTGTGACTTGGCTCCACTAACATTACCCTTTGCTGCCGGGCATTCTCTTTGGATATGGCCTGGCTGGCCGCATGAATAACATACCATAGCACCAAACTAATATCTCCCTGGATGATTCCTCCCATATTTCTCACGGTGCGGGTATGTTCGAGAAGTCTAAGCTACACTTCCTTGAGACTGTGAACCCTGCATCCTCGGCCCCTGCCTATACTAAAAATCCTGAGTGCACTGTCCGGCTGGGGGTCTAGTCACTGGGGCACTGGCTGCAGGCTGTGCATTACCCCAATTATTCTTCTTATCCTATTTGTTACCCCAATTCCCACTCTGTTGTTGACTGTATATCTGGTCTGCTTTTTGACTCCCTTTACATGTTTGTCCCTCTCTCTAGATTCAATAATTTTCTTTTTATTTTCCTCAACTTGATGCTTATGGACTGAAATCCTAGCAAAATCCATGTCCCAGTTCAATATTGCTCCCTAACATTCAAGCACTAAGTTATCTAAAGGGACGGATGCAAATATCTTTATTTGGGCTCTCATGTTACTAGTCATCTCTGGAGCATAACGGGCTAGTTGGTTGAACCTCAAAATGTACTCCTGGACACTCATCTTACCCTATTTTATATTCATAAACTCTTCAGCTTTGGCCTCCCTCAGCTCAAGAGGAAAGAATCGATCAATAAAGGCTTCCACGAACTCAGCCCAAACTGTGGGCTCAGCATGCTCACTCTTTGAGTCTTTGCGCCCGATATACCATTGGTTTGCTACATCCTTAAGTTGGAAAGCCGCTAACTCAACCCCCTCTACCTCATCTACATGCATCACCTTAAAGATTTTCTCCATCTCATCCATAAACTCCAGTGGATCCTCTTCTACCTTGGTACCAGTAAACTTGGGCGGGTTCATCCTCATGAACTAGCCCACTCTTGTAGCCTCAGACATAATAGATGCAGACCTAATATCTTCCAACCGTTAAGTCTGTATGGCTACCAATTGGGTAAGCATGTGAATAGACTATCTGAATTCTGCATTAAATACCTTTCTCTCGCAAGGTTGAGTGCGGTTAGTCCCCGTTTGGGGAACTTTGGGTGCCCTAAGTGGGCTGGTATGAGTAGGTGGGACTCCCAGAGTAGCATCAATCTCGAAAGTCTGAGCTCTATTTTGGGTCCTCATCCCATGAGTGGGATGGACGTCATCTGTCTATGCATTCTGATCGATAGTACGACGGGGAGCCATAATTGTTTTTCTGATACAAAAGAGATCATTGATTAGGGGACAACTCAGACTCTGAAGTATGAACTAAACCACAAAGAAGAGAAACATTCCTAAATTCCTAGTAGCCTCTTGCTTATAAGTGTGGCGTGCTACACACCCATAAATTAGATTCTACCCGATGTGATTTCGCAGACACCCTGAGACCATGAACCGTGCTCTGATACCAAGATTTTCATGACCCAAACTAGGGCCTGGCCATGACATACATCCCAAACTATGAAGGCACAGACGTTCTACTCTATCTGATTTGGTAATCATGCACAACATTCATATCATAAAAGAAAATACAAAAATATAATCTAATACGGAAACATGGTCATTAACTCTGGTTTTAAGGACATAAGAAAGAAATCTTAAATTCAAAACATCTGAATAAGATCTGACTCAGGCTGGGAAATCTGTACTACATCTCAAAACTATTCTAAAAACTGGGACAAGGCCCCCAGTAAACCAAACCAATGGAATAACATAATCTAAAATAACAAGCCTTTAGGAACAAAGAAGTCTTATAATGAAATGGACCACTTCTCTCTAGAATACACTACTGATTAGCTAAACCCTTAGACTAAGCCTCCGAACCTAGGAGGTAGGGGTCAATACAAATTACTGGTACGTAGAGCAGATCCAAAATGCTAGTTTACATTCAACATATATGAGAGCAATTTAAAACAGTTCATAAACATATCATATAGTAAGAAATCTCATGGGCATTTTCAAAAGACTTTGTAAAATCATCTGAACTTTGAGACACTCTTAGTTTTAATTTTGCGCTAGGTGGTATACCCTACAATTTTAAAATTCCACAGGCTATATGGAATCCGCCATTGACTTGGTGGGGAAGCCTCAAACCTAAGTGTCCCACAAGGGTTGGAGTCTCTGACTCTGCTACGCCACATGGTTGTCGCCAGCATAAAGATAATATACCCGGATCTACAAATCACGGTTTTAAGCTAAGAGTTACTTGAATTCAAACCTTCTTCGGGTAACCACCTAACCCTCTTTAAGCCCAATTTTAACTTTTTAAAACATGCATTCTCTGAAATCAAACTCTAAAAACATACTCTGTTATGGCATACATACTTATGGTATTATCATACCATTGACTTGCAAGTCACATCTCTGAGCCATTATTAGCATATTACAATCTCTGGTTTCAAAACATAAATTTAGGACCACCATATCAATAAATAATTTCAAAAAACACTTTCTCTAAAACTCATGTAAACACATGTATGCAACTCTCTTTGTCAAACTTTCAATGATGCAAGGTGGTCATGTCAAATCTCTTAATCTCATTCAAATCTTTATCTTTTAACAAAATATATTTACATCAAGAAACTCCCTCTCTTAAATCTCTAATCATGCTCAAAATACTGTGGTATTTAAGTAAACAAATTTCAAGTCATAAATCATGCATTTCAAATCCTTCACATTAAGATCATAAACTTAAAGTCATCACAAGAGAAGAATTTCATAAGTTGTGCTCTCAAACAATCTTAAATCTAAATTTTCATATATATACATATACATGTAAATCAATTTAAGGGGGAAAGGCCTAAATACCAAATCAACAATACAATCAAACATTCATAATGCATAATAAATCATGTATTTCAGAAACCCATTTCTAAATTTATGCTTGATAATCTTTAAATCATGTTCTAGTGTTTACAAGCCCATGTAATTTTTAGGATAAACCCCACGTACCTTAATTTAGAAATTTGATGGATGATTCTTGAAGGCTACGATTTGGGGATTTCAAATCTTCAATCAATCTTGAATACCCAGGGTTAAATCTTATGTTATTTGGGTTTTCCTGTTTGAAACCCTAAGGAGTGTTCTTGATGGTTTTTGATAAAAATATCAATGATAAGATCATTTGAGATTAAATCCCATGTTTAGGCTGATAAGGGGGTGAAAAACACCCAATATACCCTTAATGAGACGGACTAAAACTATAACTGGCAACCCGATTTCATAGGCCACTGCGATGCGTCACAATCATGGTGGCTCACTGGAAATTGATGAGTGGGATTCTTAAGGTCACCGCGACGTAGAGCCATCTCGTTGTCCCACTGGTTGGGACATGAAACTTCAGCGCGATGCACCACAATCGTGCAATGCTACTGGAATTTGACAATTTCTAAATAGGCCCCCTCCGCAATGCGCCAAGCATCAAAATGATGGTTTTTTATGGCTAGAACTTAAATTAGTCATAACTTTTTACTCGGGTATTGGATTTGGGCGAATCTTATATCGACGGAATGCTCATTCAATGGATATGATAAAAAGTCAAAATTAGAGAAATTATATATGGTTTAAACTTTACTCACTTTGGAAGTCAAAAAATGAGACTAAACTTCTTTAACACAATTCTAGTCATTTAACTCTAAGAGCATATCACCACGAGATAACGCATGGACAATTTTTGTGAGGTCTTACAGAGTACTTAAGGTGTGATTTGAATTATAGGGGTATCGTTTATGTTTAAAAGAGGGAAAATTGTTACAATGATGGATGATGTGAATAGATTCTACTTGTATTATGAAAGTTGGTAAATGGTGGTGGTTTGGGTTATACCTTACTTGATGGTACCCTCCAGGATTATGGGGGCCTACATTGGGTTATTTACCTTTCCACACTTATTGGCTTATGGGGGCTAATTTGTGGTTATGATTGTGTGTGTTGGACTCTTTATATATGTTATTAATTTAGTTTATTTATTTATGCATAGCTTTGTTAGAGTTAATTCATGTTCGACTTTTTACCTTGAATTAGTTGTGTTATTTTGAATTTCATCATATTTATATCATAATTTAGCTCAATCGTTTAATGATGCCTACTAATTACCTATGGTTTGGTACTCATACAACATGTCTGTACTTTTTGGTGCAAATTCGAGTACTAGTTGTCATTTGTCATCACTGACTTGTTGATTATATTATGTTGGATTTCAGAGATAGGGTGAGCTCTTGGAGTTAGAGTTGCCCCATTTTCTTCTATCTTATTTATGTCTAGTCTTTTGTTTTAAGACAGATTGTATTAACTTTGTAAAGAACTTGGGTTGTATTATAATTGCTCTTGTACCGATTCTACCATTTCGTGGGTTGGTATAGGTGTATTAGTTACCCTTTTCTATTTTTTATTTCCATTGCCTTGCTTATTTACAAGTTGTAATAGTTATTTCTCACTCTTTTGGCATTTTTCACCAAGATAATCCATCATATTTTGCTTCGGGTTATGGTTACTGGCGAGATATAATAGGTGCCATCATGACTCATAAATTGGGTCGTGATATATTTTTCTAACTATGAGTTTTGGTTGGATTCTATCTCTTTCTTAGGTTATGTGGTAACAAAGGATGGTATTATGGTTGATCCGATCAAGATAGCAACTATTCATGAATAGGCTAAACCTACTTTTCTTATCGAGATTTAGAGTTTTGCTAGTTTGGGGAAGGGGGTATTATTGATATTTTGCAGAGGGTTTCTAATCTAATGCAACTCCTTTGACCAAGTTGACTCAGAAAAATGCATTTTCAGTGGTTAGATGCGTGTGAGAAGAGCTTTTAAAAATGTAAAGTGTTGTTGGCTTCAGCTTCTATTTTGACTTTATCCAAGAAGGATGTGGGTTTTACTGTGTTTTGCGATACTTCTAGTGTTTTTTTGGGTGTAGTGTTGATGTCAGAGGATAAGGTAATTGCTTATGCCACTGGTCAGTTGAAGCTTCGTGCGATAAATTATCCCACCCATGATTTAGAGTTGGTAGTTATAGGGTTTGTGCTAAACTTGTGGACTGTTACTTGTATGGAGTTCTTTGAGAGATTTTCTCAGACCATCACAACCTTCAGTATTTCTTCAGACAACGAGATCTTAATACAAGGCAGTGGCATTGCCTTAAGTTTCTTAATGTTTTTTACCTTATCATTTTGTATCATCCGGGCAAAGCTAATGTTGTTGCGGATACCTTAAGTTAGAGGTCGACTAGTATGGGGAGTTTAGCTCATCTCTTAACCCCAAGAGTGACTTTTAACTTTAGAGGTTCAATCTATAACTACCTAGATAGATAGACATAATATTTTGGTACCCGATCATATTTTAGCCTATGTTGATGCTAGATCTTTCTTGATAGTGCAGATTCGAGCTCAGTTTGGTAATGAGATTTTGAGGGTGACTCAATCTAAGGTGTTAATTTGTGAGGCTAAGGTGAAATATCTTAATTCTGATGGATTCTTGAGGATTGGAGGCCAAGTTTGTATGTCAAGAGTTGGTTAATGGGTGAGATTTTTTTGGAGAAGGCATGTTGTTTCATATATTCTATCCATCCAGGTATAACCAAGATGTATTATTATTTGAAGCAGTTTTATGGATGGGGTGGTATGAAGAAGTATGCAGCATATTTTATAGCTTATGTTGTCAGCAGGTGAAGGCTGAGCATCAGAGACTAGATGGTTTGCTTTAGAGATTACCTATTCCTGAGTGAAAGTGGGAGTGGATTGGAGCATATTATTCGGGTCTTGGAGGATATACTACGTTCATGTGTTATGGACTTTGAAGGTTAGTGGAAGAAATATTTGTCCTTAGCGAAGTTTTTTTATAATAATAGCTACCATTTGAGTATTAAGATGAACCCTTTTGAGGCATTATATGGTAGGTGTTTTTGATCTCTTATTGGTTGGTTTGAGACCTCAGAGGTTAGATCCTGTGGTACCGACTTTTTTTATGAGTCCTTGGATAAGGTTTGGGTGATTCAGGATAGGCTTTGGGCAACCCATAGTAGAATAAAGAGTTTTGCAGACCATAAACTTTGTGCCTTAAAGTTTGGGATTGGTGATTAAATCTTTCTTCGTGTCTCGCCCATAAAGGGCGTGATGAGATTTGGGAAGAGGGGCAAGCTTAGCCCGAGGTACATTGAACCATTTAAGATTTTTTGAACTTTTGGGGAGGATGCTTATGAGTTGGCCTTACTTCAGACTATCAATTGTTCATCCAATTTTTCATGTATTAATGCTTCAGCACTATATTCTGGATGAGTCTTATGTGTGTCATTGTGGTTTGATTCAATTGGATGAGAAGTTGAACTTTGTTGAGGAGTCAGTATCTAGTTTATCTAGAGATGTTGGATGGTTGAGTTTTAGAGATATTCCTATGGTTAAGGTTCAGATGAGACACTGTCTCGTTGAGGAGGCTTCTTGGGAGATCGAGTCTGACATGCATAGTAGTTACCCTTAACTTTTTACCAATTCAAGTATTTCCTTGGCTTTTAGTTCGAGGACGAACTAGTTTTAGTGGTGGATGATGTAATGACCTGAATTTGTGAGTTTTCCATTATTATTTGTTTTGAATATTTTGTCTTCCTTATAGTTCTTACATATTGATTTAGGGGTTTGGCGATAGTTTGCATAGTTTTTTATGCGATCAGAAATAATTTTTCTGACTTTGTGGTCTTTTAGATGCTTGAGAAGCCATATAGTTTACTTCGATTGATATTTGATGATTTCGAGTGTCTGGTGGCAATTTAGATTGCGACAGTAAATCTAAAATATCAAATTTGAATTAATAGCGTGGTTGGTTTGGGTTTGGGACCTTTATATTGCATTTTGATCCTTTATTTGGAGAATAGTAAAAAGAAGTCCTTGGGGTTAATTTTGTCAAAACAACCTTTTTTTGAAAATCAAACATCATCATTGAGTCTGAAATGTTAAAGTTAACCTAGTAGCATATTTTGTTTGTGTTCACGAGTTTCTGAATGAATTTTGGGGAGTCGAACGGCAACTATGCAAATTAGCAAACTTGTTGGTGCAGCCGCTTCAATGGCCAAAATACTACTTTAGCAGTGGCTACTTAAGCGGCAAAGTACCTTTTTAGAGGTTATGCATGACCCATCACCTATCGCTAAAGCGGGCACTTTATCGCTTTAGCGGGTGCCGCATTAGCGGAAGGGGACTGCTTTAGCGAGTATAGCTACATATGTAAGACTGCTTTAGTTGTCACTCATAGCTTTAGCAATGACCACTTAAGTGGCCAAAGCTGGGTTGATATAAGAAGTCATTATTATATTTTTTTTTCTCCATTTTTGAACCTTTGAGCTTTGAGTTTGGGCGATTCTTAAGGATTTCTTCACCATTTGAGCTTGGGTAAGCTCCAAAACCTTATTTCCAGTTTTTCATCAATAATATCATCAAAAATAATTTTAAATCATAATTTAAAATGAAAATTGGGGATTTTACCGATATGGTTTTAAAAGGAGTTTTCTTCAATTTGTACCTCGTTTTAAACCCATTTTCATGTGAATTTTTCTCTTGTAGACTCTTGTAACCTTGAAAAATATATTTCTAAAATAAAATTTGATTTTACCTCTTTCATTGTTGAACTCATTTTTCAAATCCAATTTGAATTCATCCAAAATATGATAATATGGGTATCGTTAGCTTTGTTTTAATGTGTTGATGCTATATTTGACTGTAGTAGTTGTTTATGAGGTTGTTCCATAAGGAAAAGAAACCGTGTTGAAGTACTTTAGACCAAAATTTCATCAATTTCAGGTAGATTATGGCTTAAATTCTTTCAGATTGATCTGAGCAGTTAATAAAGAAGTATAACATGCTTTGTGTTGGGGAAATAACTAAAGGATTTATATTTTGAGAATATCATTATTTTTGTATGCTCGCGTGAGGGAATATACTCTATTGTTGTTAACTTGTGATATCTAATATTGTGTGTTGTCTAAGTGTGGGCTTTTTTTAATATCATAGGTCTTATATATGCATTTAGTGTCTTTATTCCAGATATGATGCCCCTGAAGGGATTTGTTTTTGCTAATATAGGTCTTATTTTAGTATTGGTTCCCTTTATCTATATCTATAATCTATAATCTATATTTATAATATATTAAAAGTGTGAAAACCCTTAGAAAAGTGATTTGAACTTTTTGCCCTTTATTAAAAGTCTTCGATTTAGATAAAATCGTCTTTTCACTTTTTTTTAAAAAAAAAAATTATTTAATTATTTTGTAATATTTGAAGTGTCCATGCAAAAAAAAAAAACTAAAGCATCTAAATTTGGTTATAATTATCATTACTTTTGATAACACTAATAATAAAATCAAAGTACACTAGGACTACTATAATTTTTTCATAAAATTTTCCATCAAAGTGCACTAGGAATCCTACCATTTTTCCATAATCGTCTTTTCACTTTTTTAAAAAAAAAAATTATTTAATTATTTTGTAATATTTGAAGTGTCCATGCAAAAGAAAAAAAAACTAACGTATCTAAATTTGGTTATAATTATCATTACTTTTGGTAACACTAATAATAAAATCAAAGTACACTAGAACTACTACAATTATTCCATAAAAGTTTCCATCAAAGTGCACTAGGAATCCTACAATTTTTCCATACAAGTTTTTCAACTTTCAACAAGGCAAGAACTCAACGTAACTTCTATAATTTCTCCCGGTTTCAACATACAAAACCAACATTAATACATTTTTTTTTTTGAAAAAGTAAAACTAAAATCGGAGTCCATTGAGTCTTTCTTTTCTTCCTTTTATAGTTGGAGGTATTTTAATACAAATTATATACATGTCTAAAATTAAGTATTTTTGGATATGAATCCTTCTGGTTGTCAGTTTTAAAACGTCTATAAAAGGAGTTACAGTTTCAAATACTTTTCATTAGTTATGTGGTGAGTTTTGTTTCTACGTCTTTTTCCTCAATTTTGTCTTAACGTTTTCCCAGCTTTATATGTTTTCAAATTTGTCTTGCATTCATGTATCCAAACTTATTCTTTCACACAGTAATATTTAGATCTTTGTTGTTTATGTATCTTATTAACATGTCATTGTTTAAACGTGCAGGCAAGTTAAAAACTAATTTTGAGTTTTGGAGTTCTATTAATACAAACTCTATTAGAATAGTTTCTATCTTAGAAGGTACAATATAATTTAAATGAGTTATCACTATTTATTTTTTTTGTTATCGTCTTTTTCATTAGTTGGAATCGAGGGTCTATCACAAACAATCTTTTCTCCTTTTTAAGAAAGAGGTAAGATCACGGTACACAACTATCTTCCCTAACCCTACTTATAGAATTACAGTAAATCTATAATCTATACCTATATTTATATCTATAATCTATAATATATTAAAAGTGTGGAGACCTTTAGAAAAATGAATTAAATTTTTTTACCCTTTATTAAAAGACTTTGTTTTAGACAAAATCGTCTTTTTACTAATTTCTTATTTTAAAAAAATTAAAAATTCATTAAAATTTAGTTATTAAACCTTACCTTATTTGAATTATGTACCTAAAATTTATGACTATAAAATTAATTAAATAAATTATATTTTAGGTAAACTTTACCACTTTTATCTCCTTTAGGTTTAGAACTTTTTATCTATATATAGAAAAAAAATCCTTCAACGAATGTATCAAAAAGAAAGTAGCAATAACAAGGTTTGATAGTTTGTTTTTGTTATGGTTGTTTCACATTCCTATTAATGCTGTTGTTTATGTTTTTTTTTTATTCACATTCCTATTAATGCTGTTGTTTGTGTTTTTTTTTATTTCTTTTCATGTTCTAGATTTGAGAAGAAAGAAAAAGGGAGGCACTGCTCAAATAATTAAGAAAAAAGTTGAAAAGTCTTACACTATTGGCATTATAAGTAAAATATTTAGTATTTATTCTAACATAAATTGGTTACATATTGTTCCATATTTTCTTTTTCTTTTTATTTTTATTTTGATTTATACATAATAAAAAATTGATAATCTCTTGTGATGATTTCTTGTGTTTCACTTTCTTATTTAATTATTTTTTATTATATTAACTAAACTTTCTAAAATATATGAGACTCCTAAAATATATGGTAGGAGAATTAATTAATATTTTTCTTTCTACTAGACTTCTTAAAATATATGAGACTCCTAAAATATATGGTAGGAGAATTAATTAATATTTTTCTTTCTACTAGACTTTCTAAAATATATGAGACTCCTAAAATATATGATAGGAGAATTAATTAATATTTTTCTTTCTACTAGACTTTCTAAAATATATGAGACTCCTGAAATATATGGTAGGAGAATTAATTAATATTTTTCTTTCTACCGTTCAATTAAAAAAATTCTCCAAAAATAGAACTCTATTAAGGAACTCTATAAATAATGAGATGTATGTTAAACTAGAGAACAAACTGGTTTGCCTATTGGAAGAATATCATTGATGCTCATCTTCGATTGCATATCTAGATTGGTGGATGCTTAATTTTCTAATCCTGGACTTTTTTATTATTTTTGTCAGCTTAATAGAATTCAACATGTGTGTATATACATATATATCTTCTTTTTTTCATTCAAAATCATTTTTTAGGATCAAATTTTTCGCTCAGAAAAAAATTAGTTGGATCAAAATCTAAGTTTTGTGATTACTATTATATTGTTTTTTATTAGTTTACAGGTCGTAGATGAATATCGGTTGGCTTTGAAAAATTTCTTGTGTAAAGGTTAGATTTAATTGTATTATTTTGATATTTTTATTATCTTATTATTTTATTTTAATTTACAGATTCTAGATGAATGTGAGTCAACTTTGAAATTTTTTTTGAGGCAAAAGTTAGGTTTAATTGTCTTATCGTAATATCTCTATTAATTTGTTATTTTGTGATAGTTTACAGTTCGTAGAAGAATCTCAATCGCATTTGAGAAATTTTTATGTGTAAAATTTAAGTTTAGTTGTATTATTTTTATATCACTTTTATCGTATTATTTTATTGCAGTTTACAGGTGATAGATAAATGTTGGTCGGCTTGGAGAAATTATTTTATGTAAAGGTTAGGTTTAGTTGTATTATTCTGATATCTCTATTATCTATTATTTTGTTATTGTTTACAGGTGGTAGATGACTGTCGGACGACTTTGAAAATTCTTTTGTGTGTAAAGATTAGATTTAATTGTATTATTTTGATGTCTTTATCATTGTATTGTTTCGTTGCAATTTACAAATGGAAGATGAATGTCGATCGACTTTTAAAAATATTTTTGATAAATTTTAGGTATAAAAAATAAATTCTCCATCTTTACGTACTCAAAAGATATTAAATTTAATTATTATATTCATCTTTATTATTTAAACAAATATCCTATTTAGTGTAATGTTTAAATTCATTAAAGTAAGGTACACGCGCAAGGCGTGTACACCTAAACTAGTTATAATAGAAATACTTGAGTTAAGAATTGATATGTTACTAATTATGTATTACGTAGATATTTATTTTGATGGTACTCAATTAGAGTTGATGATCTTGAATTGTGGACATGTTGAGTTGATTTCTACGCTCACTTATATATATACATGTTGGATGGATTGGATATCATGAAATTGAGTTGATTGTGAGCATTTTATCCTCATTCCATGCATATAAGTTCATGAGATACTGACACAATTTAGAAACACTATTTTAGAAAAAAATGGGATACTTTTATGAAAGCCCTCTCCACGAATATGAGTCGGAGAAGTGAGTTGAGATTGAGATATAATACATATGGATTAAGGAACCCCCCATGGGTCTTCTCAGGGAGCTGCGAGCTTAATAGGTGTATACAGAATTTCATGTGATGGATTTCATCATTTATCCAATCCATATTGAATTGCATTGCATATGCGTCTTTCATAAACTATTTAGCTTTCTTGATCTGTGTTTAATTGTGTGTGTGTGTGTGTGTGTGTATATATATATATATATATATATATATATATATATATATATATATATATATTAAAATTGTTAATTGAGATGGTGTGAGCTATCGTTTGAAACTTTTCTACTTGTCAGTGATGTGCTCATAGTTTTTTTTACTTGTATTATTTTCTACTCTGCTCAGTCAGCTTATGAAACCTACTGATTACAAGTGGACCTTACTCACTCCTACTGTGCACTTTTGGTATAGATCTGAGTATGAGTACAAGATACGGTATCTGATTTCGTGCAAATTAGAGTGATGTTCGAGGTACTAGGTTCTCTATGAATTTCAGAGCCGACGTTGAGCCACCTATTATTTTACTTTATGTCTTTATTTTAGTTTCAGAGATAGATATGTATTTTCAGATTTCAGTTATGTACTAGATGCTCTTACACTATGACACTAGGTTTGGGAGACTTAAGATTTCCTTTATACTTTTATTTTAATTATATTTCGTATATGCTTAACTTCATTCTAGAAGTCTCCCCTTAATTTATGATATTGTCGATTTTATTTTTTCTTTATCAATTTGGATAATTATCTTACTTATCAAGACTTAGTCATGAGAAATGTCATCATGAGCTGTTTTTGGATCGTGACAAATATATACACATATTTTTTCGAGGTTATTGGGAGCTTGTGACCCCTCTTCTAGGAGATAGGCCAAACTTTGAATGCAACTGCCTAAAAAGAAATACATCAATGTCTGAAATAGCCAATATTGTTTAAAAGAAAGAATAGAAGATTAAATGGATAGAAATCATCAACACTACTGTGAACAAAGTTATAGCTCGCCATAGAAAATTCATACTAGCTAATTAATTACCCTCTCGAATATCGTGTTATTTTAGTTGCCATCTATTGTGCTAAATATTGGATTCTGCAGTCACCTAAATACAGATATAAATAACAAAAGAAATTTTACTGTAAAAATTTCCTTGTTTAAAGAGGTGAAAAATCATAATTTATCATCGTAAGATTTATCTCAGATATCCACTAAAGCTCATGCATTTATTAAGTTATAAATCTATAACCAAAGAAACTAAATATGTGTTTGTTTATGAAAATCAAAATATTTTGAAGTTGGAGTTAGAGTTATGTTTATCCATGAATATAAATTGGAGTTGTTTTAGAATTTTTGTGAGAGAAGTGGAAGTGAAAGAAGTGAAAACAAGTTTTACTTATTTTTTTCTTTTTCAATAACTCCAAGTTGTATTTGGAATTCTCTTGTCCAAACAACAATTTTGAGTTGTGATTATAATTCTGAAAATAAGGAAAAAAGTCTCATGGCCAAACAAACATTAATTCAATACCTTTCACCCTTGTAATTAAACTGATTATAACAACTTTTTTAAGACTACACCGCTCCTAATCTAGAAAATACAAAGCGAAGTTCAACACCCAGACACCTATTACAATAAATCAGCGAAAACAAATAGGTTAGAACTTGCGAATGAAAACTCAAACTTAATTAACTCAAGAACTAAAATAGCAACTTCGAACAGGTTTATTCATTTATCAGTTGAATCACTAACCGTACTCTCTCCCATAATGATTGTTATTTGCCAAGAAAGAATTTTATATATGTATGAATAAAAGGAGCTCAATAGTATCATTGTGGTGGTTGTTATAGAAATAGCATGAGTCAAATTTTCCTTGACTTCTTTCTCCAAATCTCATCAAAATTTTAGTTAACTATATTCACTTCTACTTGAACTTAATTTTCTTATTTATTTAGACTTTCACACGATTTTTTTAATTTTAAAACTCTTTTATTTTGTGCAAACAAGATAACATTTTCATACTAAATTCATGTTCCTTGATCAACGTGTTTAATTTGTTAATTCGATTCAATTCTTCTTGCAACTACAATATGCTTTAATTTATCACGTCGATCAGCAACTATCTCCAACTGTCTATAAAAGACATGATTCCTTTACTATATACCTAGACTTTATGTATGCAGCCTGGTTCCTTTAAGATATTTTCTATGGACTTTATTTTTGTTAGTCCTTTGTCAATCATAAACACTATCAATTCTTTATTTATACATGCAAAGGATCTGATTTTTCTTAGATATTTGTCAATGATCAAAACTAATTACATCTCAATTCTAAAAGTTTTTACTTTTTGATTATAACAAATCTATTTGTTTCAACATAATCCCAAGTGTATCCTCGACATAAAAATAAATTTTGATCAGCAACAATAATTTTACAAGATGCTAGATATCATTTAAGTCTAGGGTTCACCTTTCACTCATTATCCGCCCATATATGACTAGGTATAAAAAATTTAAAAAAGACTTGAAATTTTCATGTAAACACTAATGTTAATACAATATCATAGTAACATAGACCTGGTTCTTGATTATTATACATATCCATTATGATAAGAATCAAATTCCTTAATTAGTCGACATCTTTTAACCTTCTCATTTAGATATCATAAAAAAATAAAATACAACATTTTGTCTGATGTTATTGTGGAGCAAGCTGTGCATTTTATCCTCCAGATGCATTACTGCATTTTGAGCAGATTGAGCACCAGATGAATCAAGTTGTGTAGTCTGTACTCTGCAGTTTTGTGGAACAACTGTTCACTCTGTTCTTTATATTGAGGCACCTATGGGTGCTAATTTCCATACAATGTGGGACATTGGGTTAATATTACATATGTCATTGACTGATGTGATTGCAAGTTCTCATAGCCTAACACAACACTGTTTGATCAAACAAGAGAAGTATATGTAATTATAATTTTGTGTATGATCAATCAAAAGTAATGAAGATTAGGTGTATGGTGTTTCCCATCATTCTTATCATTAACTGTGTTTCCCTTCATTCTTATCATTAACTTACATTTAATGTCTAGTGGCATCGTGATTAATTATAGGTAAGTAAAATATTGTGTATGAAAAAAATGAAAGTACTTTGTATTGTTTTTTCTGTTATTAGAATCAACACAATTTTAGATAAATACAACTCTATGTATCATTCATACAATTATCGAAAGTTTTAATGTCTAGTGACGTAGTGATCAATTATATGTAAGTACAATAATGTGTATTAAAAAATGAAAGTAAGTTGTATCGTTTTTGTATTGTTGAAATTTACTAGAGTTGTGCTCCTAAAAAAACACAGAAATTCATGAATTTCAAGGATTTGATTCAAGAACTCTTAAAAAAAATTCTAGAGTTTCATCAACAGAAAAAAACCTAAAACCTCCTATCTCATTTAGTAGTTTATATGAATATTTATGATAAGACTAGAAGGTTACAAGAATATAACATTTTGGGTACTTACGGTTATCCTTTTTCCCATGTGGATCATTTAAGATTCTAAATTTGATTTATTTATTGTAACATTATGCGTGATATGAAAATATTTGATTTAAATTGAATTTTGATTAAAAAAAAAAATTTAATTATCTTTCTAAAATGTCTTAAATATTTATGAAAAATTCTTTAGAATGATATTGTAATGACTTGAATTGTTAAAACTTGTTTTTCATATGTTTTGATCATTTTTTTCTTTTTCGTACTTGCTACATATTGATTTGGAGTGTAGGGATGATTGGTGGTTCTCAATATCGAAAATAATTTGAGAAATTTGTGATTTTTGAGTCTTTAAAAGTCATATAGTTAATTTTGATCAATATTTATTATTTTACATGTCGATTAATGATTTGGACAGTTACATTAGGTCAAATATAAAATTTAGATTAGTAGCAGGGTTAGTTCGAATTTGAAACATTTATTTTGCATTTTAATTCTTCATTGAAAATATTAAAAAAGAGTCTTAAGGGTTAATTATATTGAACATAATCTTGTTTCAAAAATTTGATGTTGTCATTGAGTTTGGAATATCAAAAATAGCTTAATATCATATATGATTTTTTTTGTCGAATTCAAAATGAATCTCAAGGGTTCAATAAAAAACTTGGCAAATTCCATGTTTGCTGGTGCAAGACAACAATTGGTGTAGCTTCTTAAGAGGCCAATTTTTGCTAAAGCGGAAGGCGCTTAAACGCCACATGATCATTATAGTTGTGACCGCTAAAGCGGTGCCTTGTCACTTTAGTGGTGACCTCTTTAGCGGTGATTTAGCTGCTAAAGCAACAATCGGTGTATATAAGACCCATTTTCGTTATTTATTTTCTATTTTTGGACCTCTAAGGTTTGAAAAAGATAATTTTTGAGGGTTTCTTCATCATATTAACCCTAGGTAACCTCCAAACTCATATCTCCATTATTTTTCCTATTTTAAAATAAAATTTTGAGAATTTTTTTGAAAAAGCTTTAAAATGATTTTTTTACGATTTGGTCCTCATTTTTAATTAAGTTTCAAATGGATTTCCAATTGTAGATTCCTTTAGACTTGGGAAATGTATTTCTAAAATAAAATTCTTATTTTAGTTTTTTCGTTTTCAAACTCGTTTTTTGAATTCATTTTAGACCGAACTTAAATGGGTAATATAGGTATCATTAGCTTTCTTTAAATGCATAGATACTGTATTTGAATATTGTAGTTAATTTTGAAGTCGTTGTAAAGAAAAGTTCTATGTTGAAGCACTTTAGGCTGAGATTTCATCGTTTTGGGTTAGTTTATTGCTTAACTACTTTCAAATTGAATTTTGTAGCCAATAAAAAAGTAATGCATGCTATGAGTTGAAAAAATAATTATCGGGTTTATATTTTGAGATTATTATCACTATTGTGTGCCTATGTGGGGGCATATATTTTGTTGTTGTTGACTTGAGAAATCTTATTTCTTGTGTTGCCCATGTGGGAGCTTTATTTGACATCATTAGCTATATCTGTGTATTTTGAATGCCTTTAGTCTAGATATAATTTTCATTGGGGTTTTAAATTATTATTTTAGGCCTTTTTGATCACTGATTGTCCTTTTCCTAATAGAAATGTCTAAGTTAGGGATTGATATGATAAAAATAATGTTGTACATGAATATTTATTCTAATGGTGCCTAGTTAGAGTTGATAATCATGAATTATGGATATATTGAGTTGATTTCTTGTCTCACTTATGTATGTGTTGGATGGATTGAATAGCTTCATATTGAGTTGATTGTGTGCATTACATCCTCATTCCATACATATATATTCATGATATAATGGTACCATTATGGAACACTATTTTTGAAAGAAAATAAGACGATTTTGTAAAAAACACTCTCTGTAAACACGAGTTAGAGAGGTGGATTGAGATTTTAGATATAAGTTTGGATCCTACCTATTAGGTACGAGCTTGGTGGGTCTATCCAGAAAGTCATGCAATGACTTTCACCATTTATCACATTTACATTGCATTGTATTGCATTTGCATACGCATCTTTCATGATTTCTTTAGTTTCCATGATTTGGGTTTAGTTTCACTATATTCTTCGTGTATATGTGTGATGTTTTCATTTATTTACATATTGAAACTGTTCGTGGAGACGGTGTGAGCTATCATTTGGGACTTCTCTATTTGCAGTATTATGTGCTCATAGTGTTAATTTGCTTACCTTATTTTCTGATTTGCTTAATCGGCCGATGATACCTACTGAGTATAAGTGGACCATACTTACACCTACTGTACCCTTCGGTGCAGATCCTAGTTCAATTGCTACATGTGGCAGTTGAGATTTCGAGTGGAATTTGATCAAATTTAAGCTACTGAATCGTCCTAGTGTTCAAGACGGATTTCAAATTTCAGTCTATCTTTATCTTTTCTTCATTTTGGATTTAAATATAGATTTTATATTTCAATTTTTGAATATTGTACTAGATAATCTTACACTATGACTTCAAAGTTTGGGTGGTTTATGAAATTTCTTTAAGTTTCATTATTTATATTTTGTGATGGTCTGACTTCGTTCTAGAAGTCTCGCTTTGCTAATTTCATTACTTGTTGGGTTTTTCTTATCCTTTTTGGTGATTGGCTTACTTGCCAAGGTTGGATCACGACAAACGTTATCATGATCTTATTTTTAGATCGTGATAGATATATTTGTTATTTTATTTATTTCAAAAGAATTTTATAATTTTTAAGTATTTTAATAAAGGTTCAAGTCTAGGTTTTTCAAAAAGTTATTATTATATGAAGTTGAAGTTATTCAAACTATTTTTCTATTGACTATGATATATTCAAAAGTTTATATATATTTTTTACTAGAAACATTTGGAATATTCGAGTTCATACGTGTCATACACCCTATCCTAAACTAAATAAGGTAACACCACGTGTAGTTATGGACAGTGGATAGCAAACATAAAAGTGACATGAATTAATTTCAACTGGTAATAGAATTTTGATGATCATTTGACATTTTTTTTGGTGTCCCAAGGTATCCCCACAGCCGACAGCCGTGAGACTAATCCTTCATTCCTCGGTCAGCGCGCTAAGCGGTAGGAAATTGGCCAAAGAGTTTTCTCTATTCGCCAGAGGCGGGGATCGAACCCCCGACCTCTTGCTTAAGGGGCATAGTGCTAAATCACTATGCCAACTCTAGTGGTTATTACTGCTAAAATTTTGTTTCTATGTTCTGTTATTTGCTTTATTCCCTAGTCCTCTTTATTTTATTTTTTTGGTTTATTAATCGCGTGCATTTCAGAGTTGTAACAAGTCATAAGTTTTGGCCCAAGAAGATGGGTAGATGTTGGTGGTGGTAGCTCCGGAATGTGGGAATTAAGTTATATTAAAGTTATTTCTTTCTCAATTTTTTCATGATTTCTTAAGATTTATAAATCTTGGATGTATTGTACTGCCAAAATATCATCTGTAAATCTCTTAATTAGTGGTGACGTTACTTTTTATATAAGCTTATAGCCGATGATGTTTATTTCAAGTCAAGAAGTAGGAGGTGGTATATATGTTATTGTGATTATTGGGTTCTTGTGATGGTGGAAATGATATAATTTCTATGATTGTGGTACAGAAGAGATATGAATATATGTGGACTCTGGTGGGAGTTGTTCACATCTAAACATATGTACATTGTTTGTGGTGTTGCTATTTGCATACTCCTTTTTTACTTATTATTTTTAGATATAGTGGTGAACTTGTTGGTCTGTATAGTAATGTACATGCTTTTACATATTATGACGGTATTATCGGCTCGCATAACGATTTACTTATTTCTATTGTGAACTGTGGATTAGCTGAAATTGTATTTGTGGTAAGATCAACTTATTGATTTTCCCATATACATATGTATGGTGCATATGTATTTTATTTCATGCCTCTTGAGGCTAAGATCAGGTGTTCGTTTACACCACATGCATTTTAAGCCTTTTGAGGTTAGGATCGAGGTGTTTTCCTACACCACATGTGCACTTGATCAGGGTGTACACCTAGTCCATTGTTGGGTCATGGGCCTTTGTCCCTTCCTATGTGGATAAAATGAAATCCAATTTACTAGACCAACCAACTTTGCCCATAGCCCAATTCTATGGGGCATATATATTGACCTTTTTAAGGTCTTATTCACCATTCACAAAAATAAGAGTTCAGAACACAAAAGGAGAGAAAGAGTAGAATTTCACCCAATACATTTCAGCCACAACAGTCATCTTTAAACTGCGATTTCCGCTTTGTTTCTTGTACGATTGAGCTAATTTTTGGACTGCATGTTCCTCTCATCTTGATCTTTGATTAGGAATTGAAAGATCTTGATTTGGTGGTCTATAGCTCCTGTTTTTAAGTCCCGAACTGTAGTTGAGATTTTGGTATTTGTATTCCTTTACTCTCTTATTTTGTTGTTGTGGTGTATGTATTGTTGCTTGTTATTTGGCACTTGTTTGGTGGCCATTTTTTAGGACAATATGTAACTCTTTTGTGATTATAGTGGAGGTTTTGGTCTCATGGTTTTTACTCTTCACACTGAAGGATTTTTCATGTAAATCTTGTGTCTCGTGTGATTGCCTTTATTCATATCTTGTTTTATTTGGTTGATTTTTTTGTTGTATATTAATCTATTTTTCTTGGGTTTGTTTGTCTCCTCTTGGTTCAAGTTGAAAGACAAAGTTTAGTCTTGGGTATTTTCCGCTGCTACCTTGTTGGGCTCTTTGATTGTGTGCCCGTCTTTTCTAAAAAGTGGTATCATAGCGTTGGTTGTTGTTGATTGTCGATTTGAATGATGGAGGAAAATATGAGCAAGATAATGTGTTTGAATGGTAGTAACTATCATACTTGTAAAGGCAAGATGAAAGATCTTCTATTTGTCAAGAAAATACATCCACCTGTGTTTACGTCTAATAAACATGAATCCATGACAGATGAGGATTAGGAATTTGAGCTAAGGTTTGTGGCTATATCAGACAATGGGTTGAAGATAATGTTAGAAATTATATTGTGAATGAGACACATGCTAGAAGTTTGTGGGACAAGCTCGAGTCACTTTATGCTTCAAAGACTGGCAATAACAAGTTATTCCTGCTTAAGCAATTGATGAATATCAGGTATAAAGAGGACAGTCCTATTTCTGATCATATTGATGATTTTCAGAGTGTCCTTGACCAGCTGTCCGGAATGGGTGTAAAGTTCGATAAAGAAATTCAGGGACTTTTGTTTCTTAATACTCTGCCCGACTCTTGGGAAACTCTTTGAGTTTCTTTGACTAATTCTGCTCCCGATGGTATTGTAACTATGGAATATGTTAAGAGTGGTATCTTAAATGAAGAGATGAGAAAAAGATCTCCGGCCTCATCTTCTTCATCTTCACACTCTAATGTTTTGGTTGCTGAAGAGAGGGGGAGAAACAAGTCCAGAGATTTAAACGATGGAGATAAAAGTAGAAGCAAGTCAAGGTCCAAATTCAAGAATGTTACATGTGACTATTGCAACAAAAAGGGGCATATCATGAAATATTGTTACAAGTATAAGAGAGATATGAGATGGCAAAAGAAAAAAGGCAATAATAAAAATCGTGTTGTTGTTGTTGCTAATGATGATCTTCTTGTTGCTTGTGGTGAGAATGCCATTAATCTTGTTCGTGATGAGTCTAGCTGGTTTGTGGATTCTGGTGCTACTTCTCATGTTACGCCTAAGAAGGAATTATTTTTTACTTATACTCTAGGTAATTTTGGGATGTTAAAAATGAGAAATAATAATGAAGTTAAAGTACTTGGCATTGGCACAGTTTGTTTGGAAAGTAACAATGGTTTCAAACTAGTTCTCAATAATGTCAAGCATACTCCAGATGTTCACCTAAATTTGATTTCTGTAGGAAGTCTTGATGATGAGGGTTATGTTAATACCCTTAGTGCTGGTCAGTGGAAGCTTACTAGAGGTTCGATGATTGTGGCTCGAGGTGACAAGTTGTCTAACTTGTATGTATTTTATGGCTCTACTTCTAAAAGCTTGATAAACTTGGTGGAGAATGATACTTCATCATAGTTGTGGCATAGAAGGTTAAGTCATATGAGTGAGAAGGGATTGATAGTTTGGCTAAGAAAAATTTGCTTTCTGGAGTAAAACAAGCAAAGTTTAAAAAATGTGTTCAATGCTTAGCCGGTAAACAGAAAAGAGTTTCTTTTCAGAGTCATCCGCCATCAAGAAACCTCAATTTGCTGGAGTTGGTGCATTCTGATTTGTGCGGTCCTTTTAAAGTACGGTCTCATGGTGGTGCACTTTACTTTGTGACTTTTATTGATGATCATTCTCACAAACTCTGGGTATTTCCTTTGAAGTTCAAGGATCAAGTACTTGATGTGTTCAAGAATTTTTAGGCCTTGGTTGAAAGATAGTAAGGGAAGAAATTGAAATGCATCCGTTCAGATAATGGTGGTGAGTATATTGGTCCTTTTGATAGATATTACAGAGAGCAGGGCATTCGGCATCAGAAAAATCCTCCAAAGACTCCTCAGTTGAATGGCTTAGCAGAGAGGATGAACAGAACACTAGTTAAGAGGGTTAGATGTATGCTTTCAGATGCTAAGCTGTCAGATTCCTTTTGGGCAGAAGCACTTAATACGGTTGTTTATGTTATCAATTTATCTCCTACTGTTGCTTTGAATGGTGATGTCCCTGACAGAGTTTGGTCTGGTAAGAATATTTCTTATGGTCATCTTAGAGTTTTTGGGTGTAAATCTTTTGGGCATGTTCCTAAGGATGAAAGGTCAAAGTTGGATGTTAAAACTAGATAGTGTATCTTCCTTAGTTATGGTCAAGATGAATTTGACTATCGTTTCTATGATTCAGTTGAGAAGTTAGAAGTCGTGATGTTGTGTTCTTTGAAAATCAAACAATTAAAGATTTTGACAAAGATGAGAAGGTTGGTTCTCAGAGTAGTGAGAGCCTAGTTGATGTTGATCCAGTTCCTTTGACTACTGCTCCTGAAGAAAATCATGATGGTGATAAAAATCAAGTTGATAATGAAGATGATGATCATGTTCAGAATGATCAGCAAGAAGTTGTTGATGCTCCAGTGCAAGTTGATTTGGTTGATCAGCAACCAGTTATTGATGCTCTAGAGAGTTCTCTTAAATGATCTACAAGAGAGAGAATACCTTTATCTTATTATTCTCTCAGTGAGTATGTACTCTTGACTGACCGGGGAAAACCTGAGAGTCTTGATAAAGCCATGAAAAGTGAAGAAAAAGAAAAGTGGTTTGATGCTATGGAAGATGAAATTAAATCTTTACAAGATAACCATACCTTTGATTTAGTTAAGCTGCCTAAAGACAGAAAAGCTTTGAAAAATAGGTGGGTTTTTCGGGTGAAGCATGAAGATGGTAATCTAATTTAATAGTACAGAGCTAAATTGGTTGTGAAGGTATTTAACCAGAAAAAGAGAGTTGATTTTGATGAGATATTTTCTCCGGTTGTGAAGATGTCATCTATTCATGTGGTTCTAGGCTTAGCTGCAAGTCTAGATTTAGAGGTTGAGCAAATGGATGTTAAAACTGTTTTTCTCTATGGTGACTTAGATGAAGAAATTTATATGGAGCAGCCCGAAGGTTTTGAAGTCAAGGGAAAAGAGAATTATGTTTGTAAATTGAAGAAGAGCTTGTATGGTTTGAAACAAACTCCTAGGCAGTGGTACAGGAAGTTTGGTTCCTTTATGAGTCAGCAGGGCTTTAAGAAGACTACTTCAGACCATTATGTTTTTATGCAAATATTCACTGATGGTGACTTTATTATTGTGTTGCTTTATGTTGATGACATGCTTGTTATTGGTCATAATACTTGTAGGATTCAAAAGTTGAAGCAAGAGTTGAGTAAGTCTTTTTCTATGAAAGACTTAGGATCAACAAAGCAAATTCTTGGCATGCAGATTGTCCGTGACAGGAAGGCCAAGAAGTTATGGTTATCACAAAAGAAGTACATTCAGAAAGTACTTCGAAGTACATTCAGAAATTACTTCGAAGGTTCAACATGGATAAGGCTAAGGTTGTCAGTACACCTTTAGCTATGCACTTCAAATTGAGCACGAAGTAGTGTCCTTCCAGTGATTATGAGAAGAAAGATATGAAGAAAGTTTCTTATGCTTCAGCCATTGGTAGTTTGATGTATGCAATGGTTTGTACAAGACCGAATATTGCTCATGCTGTTGGTATTGTTATCCGTTTTCTTTCTAATCTAGGAAGAGAACATTGGAATGCTGTAAAGTGGATTATAAGATATCTTTGTGGCACTTCTAGTCTAAGTTTGTGTTTTGGTACAGGGAAGCCTATTCTTTATGGTTATACTGATTCAGACATGGCTGGTGATATTGATACTCGTAAGACTACTTCAGGTTATTTGGTTACTTTTACAGGGGGAGCTATATCTTGGCAATCTAGGTTGCAAGAATATGTTGCTCTATCTACTACAGAAGCTGAGCTTATTGCTGTCGTTGAAGCTTGTAAAGAATTGCTTTGGATGAAGAGATTCTTGGGGGAACTTGGTTGTGCTGAAGAGAGGTATGTGCTTTATTGCGACAGTCAAAGTGCCATACATCTTGGCGAGAATTCTACATTTCATGGTCAGTCTAAACACATTGATGTGAGATATCATTGGATTCGGGATGTGTTGGATTCTAAATTGCTTGAACTTGAGAAGATTCACATGGATGAAAATGGTTCCGGCATGATGACTAAAGTTTTGCCAAAAGGGAATTCTGAAGATTGTTGCATGATCATCGGGATGGCGGTCTCCTCCACATAGCCGGGAGGGGGAGAATTGTTGGGTCATGGGCCTTTATCCCTTCCTGTGTGGATAAAATAAAACTCAATTTATTGAACCAACCCACTCTTCCCATAGCCCAATTCTATGGGGCATATATATTGAGCTTTTCAGGTCTTATTCACCATTCACAAAAATAAGAGTTCAACACACAAAAGGAGAGAAAGAGCAGATTTTCGCCCAAAATATATCAGCCACAACAGTTATCTGTAAACTGCGATTTCTGCTTTATTTCTTGTCCGATTAAGCTAATTTTTAGACTGCGTGTTCCCCTCATCTCAATCTTTGATTAGGAACTGGCAAAGCTTGATTTGGTAGTCTGTAGTTCCTATTTTTCAGTCCTGAATAGTAGCTGGGATTTTGGTGTTTGTATTTCTTTACTCTTTTGTTTTGTTGTTGTGGTGTATGTATTATTGCTTGTTGTTTGGCACTTGTTTGGTGGTCATTTTGGAGGAAAATATTGTAACTCTTTGGTGATTATAGTGGAGGTTTTGGTCCCATGGTTTTTACTCTTCACACTAAAGGGTTTTCCACACAAATCTTGTGTCTCGTGTGATTGCCTTTATTCTTATCTTGTTTCATTTGGTTCATTTTTTTGCTGTATATTACTCTATTTTGCTTGTGTTTGTTTGTCTCCTCTTGGTTCAAGTTGAAAGGGAAAATTTAGTCTTGGGTAGTTTCCGCTGCTACCCTGTCGGGCTCTTTGATTATGTGTCCGTTTTTCGTAACAATCCACATACATAATTGCCTTTGAGTTTAAGGATCGGGATATTTTGCTACAGCACATGCATTGAATCGGGGTATTCTCTTACACCAGCACTTGCATTACATTGCATTCATTGTTATTTGATTCTGATTGACACCTGATGAGCTTATGGAGGCCAGGTAGATTGTTTGATGGTTGGACTACTTATTTTTGTATAATTTAAGTCTAAAACAAAGAAAATATATATGAATTATAGGTACTATGATTTCCATTTTGGGTGTCTCTTTTTTTATTATTTTATCACCTCACATATTTGGTATATTATTTTCTACTGGCGTTTCAATTTCCTTGGGAGTTCTGCATTCATGTTTGCAGATTATCAGATAGACAATGATGCTTGTTGCATGTGGTCGAGCTCAGCTGATGATTGTTACATTCTATTTTTTCGGGGAGTTGTTAAGTCTAGAGTCCTCTTTTGTTTTATACAGCTGATGGGTAAGTTGAGGCCCTGACTAGGTGTTAGCAACTTTGATCTTAAAGTCTTGTAAAGATCTGTTGTGGATCTTATAGTCAGTTGTGACTTGATTGGCCTTGGATTATTCTTTTGTTATATTTGAGTTTGTTTCTGTTATGTCTCTCTATGGATATTTTGGCCTTTACAACCCAACGGTGCAGTTTGGTTTGGTTTCTGTTTGTTCGCTCGAACAAGTGAGGCATTAGGTGCTAGTCGCGCCTATCTTGGACTGGGGCATGGCGAAGGCTCTATAAATTTTGGTTGGGAAGCCATGTGTGTAGTTATAGCTTGTCACTATAATAGTGATTACTGACTGGTGAGAGGGATAATGAATAATGATGTAGTAGAATCATAGTTGAGATTCTTAAGGCGATTAAGTGTACACACCATATATAATTGGGAAAGTTTGTGAAACTTTGATGCTATAACCTAAGAATTTGAGTTTTCTATTGCATTAATGGTATCTTTAAAATACATGGGTAATTCGTATGAGTTTGAATTAAGGGTTACAACCGGGCTGGCTTGGGTTAATTCGACACTAGGTTCTTTGTTTTTTCATCGAGCTCGATTTGAGTCCGATTCAATCGTACCTTTTACTGAGTCGGTCTGTGTTGGGCCTAACAGTAAAAAATCTCACTGACGGCCCATTTAGCTTTTGGCCGATTTTAATGGGTTGGTCTGGGTTAATCATGCCTAGACATGATTAATGGGTCGATTTATCGAGCCCCAAGGTAAAAAAAGAAATACCTAATTCGATTTTAAGTAATTTTATGTAATTTTACTAATTTAAGATTTTAATTTTGAACGTTTTTTAATTTCAATTATGTAACGTTATCAATTTAAGCTAGGTTTGTATGTTTATGAATATCTAAGCATGTAATTTAATCAAATTATCAAAGTTTGTGTGTTTTAATTTGAATTTGAGATTTGAAATTTGAAATTGGTAGTGTAGTGTTAACAACTTGAAATTTGAATTTGCATAATCAACATAAACTACTTTAAAGAATATATACATTCAATATATACTACATAAAATAATATACGAAAAATATATTACTTTAAAGAATATACATGAAATAGACATGCATGTATACATTCATTATGTATTACTTAAAATACTACTTTAAAGAACATACATAAAACAACATGCATTACATATTACTTTAGAAAATATACTTACATATATACATTCAATGTATACTACTTAATATACTACTTTAAAGAATATACATACAACATATATACTTACATTTTATACTACTTCAAAATATATATATATATATATATATATATATATATATATATATATATATATATATATATACACACACACACACATTCAATATATACCACTTAAAATAATATGCAAACATATGCATGCATGTATACGTTCAAAATATATTATTTAATATACTACTTTAAAAAATATACATACAACATATATACATTACACATTCTACTTTAAAAAATATACATGCATGTATACGTTCAAAATATACTACCTAATGTATTACTTTAAAGAATATACATGCAACATATATAAACATTACATAATATGCAACTTTAAAAACTATACATACATAGATACATTTAATATATGCCTACATGTATACGTTTAAAATATATTACTTTAAAAAATATGCATGTATACGTTCATATACTACTTAATAAACTACTTTAATGAATAAATAATATGCAAAAATATGCATTACTTTTATATTATATAGAAGAGGTGGTTTCGACCACCTCTTCGTGGATTTACTTTTTTACCCCTATTATTTACTACATTACACCCTAATTATTTCATGATTTATTATATTATTTTAATTAATTATTACAAGTCATTTATATATTAGAATTAATAATAATTTATTATTATATTATCCCTAATTAATTATTATAAGTCATTTATATATTAAAAAATTAATAATATTTAATTAAAAAAATAGATGACATGTCTGCCTATATTACTCCTAATTGCTCTATGATTTACTATATTACCTCTAATTAATTATTATAAGTCGTTTATATATTAAAATTAATAATATTTTTTTACTATATTATCCCTAATTAATTATTATAAGTCATTTATATATTAGAATTAATAATATTTAATTTAAAAATAGATATTTATGACGTTTGTTTCAGCTTCTTTAACCGTGATTTTACTATATCATCCTTAATTAATTATTATAAGTCATTTATGTATTAAAAATTTAATAATATTTAATTAAAAAATAGATGACATGTCTGTCTATATTACCCCTAGTTGCTCTATGATTTACTATATTACCCCTAATTAATTATTATAAGTCATTTATGCATTAGAATTAATAATATTTTTTACTATATTATTCTAATTAATTATTATAAGTCATTTATATATATAGAATTAATAATATTTAATTAAATCAATGTACATTTATGTTTGTATCTCCTCAATATCAAATTTTAGTGCTAAAAAATATTTAGAGTGTTGGATTCGTGCTGACACGGGCCATGCACCTCTAGTTCTCTTATTATATAAGACAGAATTCAGGCTCTAAGCAGCTTCCTCCCCGTCAACATGCCCGCTTCAGCAGGCAAGGGCATTTTGGTCATTTCTTGAAGGGGCGGATCTATTAAGGCTCGTGAAGGTAGAACGCCACCCGCAAACGTCAACGAAAACTCTCTCTCTATAGCTATAAATATAGACTGATATATAAAAATATTAAATCTACCACCCACAATACCAAAGCACTATCTAGTGCAAGTGGCAAAATGTCATTTTTGGGTTATAGGTTGTGGGTTCGATCTTGGTCCGAAACACGTCTTTTTTAAAAGCGTCATAAATGTACCAGTTGACATTTTACAAAAATTTTCTTTTTGTTAAGCACTATTGATTAAAATAGGGCAACATGCGTCATAAATGTACCAGTTGACAATTTTACTTTTATAAATAATATCAGTTGATTAAAATGTATAATTAATATTATTTTTTGACTTTATTTATTTATTTAATTATTAAAAAAAGTAGCATAATCTAATCTCTCTCATCAAAATTAAAAAAAATTAAAACTATTTCCAAATCATCAAACATCGATCTTTCTCTCTGTATTTGACGTTAGCTGACCACTGCTGCTTGGTGCCGCCGGTTAATTCTTTATCGTCGTCGGTAAAAAATTTAAGTTTTGTTATTTATTACTGTTTTTTTTTTTATTAATTAGTTGATTAATTATTCTATAGATCAAATAATGAATAATCTAATTAATTTAATTGATAAGTTTACTTGTCACTCGGAGAGTCCGGCTCGTGAATGCGCTTCTGATTTCTTGGTAGCTAAGCTGTGTCAATTTCTGTGTAGGACACAACGATTGCACGTGTATATCTAGAGATTCCATTCTCTCTCTTGCTTGTGCCAATTTCATCCATTCGCATAGATATCGCTGTTTACTATGTAATTGCAAAATTGGTGATTAAGCTGTGCAGCTTCTGTTTTTGAGAGTTGGTACGTTATTGTTGTCACAATCTTTGCGTTTCATCGTGGTTAGTTTTCAATTTTTACTTTACCATTTCGATTTGTTCGATGGATTTTGCGTTTACTTTGCGTCTTCACTTGTGTTCTGCTGACTGTTATGGCTTAACTGACTGCGCTTAGGTATAGGTTTGATTGATTTATTTTACATAGTTACATTTATTTGGGGCTTGAAAGGTGAATGGTAGGAATGAGTTAAGATTGCAGGTGAAGTGTTTGATAGAATTACTTTCTCTTATAAAAGAATAATGTATCAAAGTTTCAGTGATATAATCGCTGGAAAATTGTATGGTATAAATGTATTATTTGTCCTAAGATTTCTTTGGATTGGAATAAAACCACATGTTGCATTTAGTTGCAAGTATTTTACCTCTCTGAAGAGTTTTTACGTTGCTCGAATTTGTCCGTCATCTGTAGAACATATTGTTTCAGATTAAGTAGTAGTAGTTGTTGAATGTGTTTGGCACCATGAAAATTTAGTCGCGATGGAACAAAGGAAAAGTGGCGGGATTGGAGTCCAAGAGGAGTACCTGACGTTTGGACAAGACAGTAGATGGCAGTGGTTGGTTGTCTGTGCTGCCGAACCATTCAGGTTCATTATTTCCTTGCCGTCTAAGCCAATTTCGGAATGCCAAGACGAAATGATTAGCTTGAGTAGGTGCAGGATAAAGTTGTTGCTTTGGAGTTTATTCTATCAGTTTCCTGCAATGGCGAATTGTTATTTTATTGTACAATGTTGGGACTTGGGGAGATACAAGAAGGTAATGTTTGGCGTGTATCTAGGAAATACGAAATTTGTTATTCGAAATTTCAGTTATATTTCCAGTTTCTTGAGCATCATTTCCTGTTATTCAACTCTGATGAAAAAGAATTTGACTTATTTTAGTTGTATTTAGGCTTCTGTTTATAAGTACTACAACCAGAATACTACTAAAAATGGTTGTGATTATTTGCACGACCAAAGCATTAATGTCGATCAACGCATCGTTGAGTATTGTTGGACTAGAATGATGTCCAAGACGATGATTTTTGCTCACGGTGAGGCACGTTATGTGACAATTTCTGCCTCTCCGTTGTTTCCTTGTATGTTTTCATCTGGTCATTTGCTAGCTACAGTATAACACTTTGTTATTTTAGCTAAGAAATTTGTCTTTTAGCTAAACTTACTTTTTTCCTGTTGCTATTAGCCTAGACAACTCTATGACTCTTTTGGTTGTGTTGCTGCAAACATTTCCCTCCCATTGACAACAATCCGCGATTTCATTAGCCCCCCACGATGACAAATAGTCGTCGTCGGTGCTGTATTTTATGTTTTCCTTGAGCTGCAATAGAGCAGTCCTTTCTTCATTCCAATAACAATAACAACACTACCATCCATTTGACATGAACAAAACCAACAACCTCACAATCCACCAGTTGCTGAAAATAATGTTAAATGCTCTTTTCCGTTGGTCTGATAGATCACACCTTTTTAAATGATTCATCTGATACTTGGTCCATGGTCTCTGAGACTTTGATATGGCAATTGACAGTAGTAATATGCTTTCTATTTAGTTACTCCCATTGTTTCTTTGACTCTAACTGCGACAAATCAAAACATAACAAAATAAATAGCATTGTAAATTGACAAATCATTGAGTTCAGATGCTAAGCAGCCTCCTCCCTCTACTTTCAGCGATAGTGCAATGGCGAATCTTGTTGAGCGTTACCAAAACCTAAGAGTCTCGCTTTCCTCCGTCAGTCACTCGCAAAAGGTAGATCTCGAGTAGTAGTCGCTGACTAGTCCAAACAAGAAATCCAAGAACACCTATACTGATCATGGCATAAACCATGCTTAGATACCTGAAAATCGATTTTCCTACTATTTAATATACTATTTTAAAAAATATACATGCAATATATGTACATTACATATACTACTTTAAAAAATATAAATACATGTATACGTTCAAATATACTACTTAATGTATCAATTTAAAGAATATACATATGCAACATATATACGTTACATAATATGCAACTTTAGAAAATATACATCTCTTTATATATTTAATATATATTATTTAAAATAATATATAAAAATATTTATATATGTATACATTCAAAATATATTACTTTAAAAAATATACATGCATATATGCATTCATATACTACTTTAAAGAATAAATAATATGCAAAAATATGCATTACTTATATTATATATAAATGTGAGTGAAGCACACAGGTTGTGTTTGTATATGTGCTTCCTCACAAAGGCGTTATTGAAAATACATAATTGGACTGTTTCAACATTGTTGCACTTCCTTGTATTATCTATACTACTTTTTTTTGTTTGGATGAACATGTCACCTGCACTTATATATTTCCTCGAAAATTCTTTGCAGAGATGAAGTGGGATGCATATTCCCCACACGTGGGTCCCATACATGTCAGTCTTGTCACCATTTCATACACTAATTTATAAGACATGTAAGTACACATGGACCCCTTTATCTTCTACATTTTAATTGCATTGGAAGTAAAACTCTTAGATCTCTCGCAAACAAAATAGTTCTTAAAATTTTTATTTTGACATACTATTCTCTCAATTTTTTTATATTTTAAATTTTTAATAATAATTTTTTTTAATATGTAGATTGATGTTAGGCTAAAATTATATATTTTTAGTCATGATTTGCTTCATATTTAATATTTTTATTTGTCTTTTTTGAGCATTAATTTTATGGATTGCTCCTAATATTATATTTTAATGTAGAATTAAAATGACATGAAAGATGAAAAGATTTGGAGTTAAAATGAATTAAAAACGAAATATTATAAAAGAAAATCACACAGATAACTTAATGAAATAAACTTAATATTTTAGTGAAAAGTGGTCCTTGAATTTGAATTGAATTGCGGCAAAAGTGGATGTCTGCGTTTAGGGTTATAGTCCGTTTTTATTTTTCCTAATTCATTTGTACTCAGTTGTTTTATTTGAAGTTTTTTTCTATACCTATGAATATTTCAGAAAATCAGTTTATACGCAATTTTTTAACTAAAGAAATCTAGAAGCCACCGTGGAGGTCAGAGGCATTTTTTCTTCTTTATTATTTATTTTTATATTTTTTTTTGAATGATTTATTGTAATTGTTCTATGTCTATGTAGAGTTAAACTTCTCGTTCTAGGATTATGACCGTTGACAGTATGATTATTATATAATTTCTTGATTTGATTTATTTGATTCTCATCATAGTTGCTATTATATTCTTGAGCTTACTTTTTTAATTCGTACCTCCATTAAAATAATTTTATGTTCTTATTGTGAATTCGGATGGAAAATTGATAAAATAGAAAACAAAATATAGGGAGTAAGATATTTACTTTAGTAACATAAAGAATTAATTTGTAGCTAGGCTAGGAATATACCTAGATCACCTTACTTGGTTACAAAATGAAAAGATATATAAATACATTCAAATTGAGTTATCACATCCCCGCTCAACGATGTAGTTGTGAGGTTAATTTGGATTAGACGATTAGAAGGAAGATCATGATCATATAATCGACCCTATAAATCAACAACTAGATAATCAAATAAGTTAATGAAATTGATACTGTATATGATTGTTAGCGAATCCATAATCCTAGATCACTTCATTTTGATTGCGTAAAATTAGCTCTTTTCTTATTTAACTGTTCATTATTTATTTTCTTTTTATTATTTTCAGTTTACTTAATTCATAAATTTATCTTTGAAATTTATTTCTTAAATAAATAATTAGTATTAGTCTAATTAAGTAAATATTTAATCGACAAGTCCCGATGGGTAGATTATTTGGACTCTCAATCCCTATATTACTTGTACGATCGCGTACATTTGCATGTGCATTTGGACGCAATAAGTTTTTGACCCCGACTTTAAAATTAATTGTTTATCAATATTAGACTTTTTTTAATTTTTATTTATTTGAGTTATATATAATTTTTTTTTTTACAAAGTTATCCTTTTAGTTTCTTTTAATTTTTTATCACTCTTCTTGATATGTCAGCTTGGGATAGATGGTGATCGAGTGGTTGATGATTCTTGTTATTTTTGTGGAGAACCTCATCGGGAGAGTATTTATCAAATTTTCAGGAGAGCAACTAGTGTGCACCTACTCAATCTGCTAAATTGAATGTATGCAATATATGTGATTGTCAAGATGACCATTGAAAAAGTTGTCCTAACTTTTATTTTCCTCATCTAAGCCCCTAGTATGATCAGTGTGCTGTTTGTGATATTGGCAGAGAGTAGACAAAAATTGAATAATGAAACTAGAGCAACAAATTAAATTTCAAAAGTTTCTTTGGGATGGTTTCACAATCGTGGCAATCCAAATAAGCAAGCAAGAGGAGAGATGAGCTCAGACAAGAGATAAAGCAATTTGGCCTAGATATTCGTGACTTAAATGACCAATTGAATAAAAGATTATGATATCTTATGTCCAATCACCTATTATTGTGGATACTAGCCAGTCTATGCAGAGGGAAGAGGAATTTCAACCAGTCAGCTGCCTTCTTTTGCTTCAGTTTGACATTAAGAAGGTGTGTAAAAGAAAGCATGTTGTGAATGGTGTAAGTTTGAAAGTGGGATTTATAAAGTCTCATTAAAAACATGTTTTTATATTATTTTCAGATGATGGCATATCTTTGGAGTCATCTGAAATAGGGGAAGAATGTGAAGATGAGGAACAAGAATTCTATATTCTTAAATTTGCACCAGACAAGTAACGTAAGAACATGCCTCACTTTAGGGTCAAGCGATTTAACGTGCACTATCTATTACTTGATTCCTTCATCTTGTACCATCAACCTATGAGCGAAGCAAAAGTATGGATACAATGCTAGGGGTGAAATTCGTATCCTTAAAGTGGAGAAAAAATTTAATGGGTCGTACTGCAACGTTAAATTAGACACTTGTCGGGAGGCAACCTAACATGTAGTAAGTAGTTTTTATTTTTATTTTTTATTTTTATTTAAGTGCACTTGTTTTTATTGTTTTTGTTTTTTAGGTTTTGAAAAAGTTTGAGTACCAAAAATTTGAAGCTAAGGAGCATGTTTGAGATTACGTGTGGGTGTGTATGAGTCTTGATTGAATGTGAAGAAACATGTTTCTCGCTAGGCCCTAGAGGGCCTCAAGGAGTATCTTTTATCCTCGATTTGCTTTATTTATTGCTTTAGGGTCAAAACATGATTTTAAGTGCGGGGTGAGATGTCTTTCAATATTTATTTTTATTTTGGATGAAGTATTCTATAGGGTTTTCTTTTATTATTTTTTTTAGTTTCTTGCTTTAGGTTAAAGAAAACAATGAAAAAAAAAATTAAAACTTAAAAACACAAAAATACTGTTATTTTATTCTTTGTTGATTTTTAGATTTTTAGTCATTATTAGAGCATACTTTGTCCATCCCTTGCTTTTTCTTTTTGATTCTTTTTCAAGGGGATTCCTTAGAACCAAGGATCTTTTACTTTTTTAGGAGTAAATTTTATTATTTATTTTTTGAGGAGAAAGAATACTATATTTACTTGTGTGATCTAGTAATTTAGGCCCCAGTTTGAATAGTACTTTCTTGTGAGTGCATGAATATAAATAAAATAGCAGATTTTTGATATCTAGGCCCATAGTTGTGACTCTATATATAACTCATTTTATTTTACAGTTTGTTATGGCTCTATCTATCTTAGAAGTGGAATTGATCCATCTTGATTGATACTTGTGCCATGTGTAGTGAAGAGTTGCATATTCTATGTTTTGCATCTTAGTCTAGAGCTTTCCTTGCATGTTATTGAAGTAAAATAAAAGTGATGCTCTACTTAGAAGATAATGATAATAGGCTTTCTTTGATTTGTCTTGTTGAATTTTAGTCTTTTCAGATATTATACCACTAGTTAACCCTTTGAACCTATAGTCTTTTATTGGTAGCCATATTTTAGCCTTGACCCTTTTGTTGAATCCTTAGTTTTTTGCAACCTGCATTCTTAAGCATTCTAGCATAGACTACAATAAATTTAATAAATTTAAAAAAAATAGTGATGGAGTATTAAAAAATAACCAATAATAGTTGCAAAGTGATGAAAAGACCCTCTTTGAAAGAATGTGACATGAGAAAAAATTATTTAAATCATTCCTGATAAGATGAGAATAATAGTGAAAATAATAGTTGAGGTCTAAAAATAAAATGGAGAAAATAATGGGTGATGAAGGTTAAAAAGTGCAAAGTGCTAAGGGAAGTGTAAGTCACTATTATATACTTTTTCTACCCATTCTCTAGTCAACATTACAGTCCGTTTAAAGTCCTATTTGATTCTATTCGGTCATGCTTAATTAGTGGATATGTACATAATGGGCAAGCCTATGATTTTTTGTGCATACATGTGAATTCTTTTTAAGTATGAGAGTTGTTCTTTGATGCTAAGTCATTAAATTATATTCAATCTTCTGAATTGAGGAGTTGGAGTTCGTCTTTGAAGTTAGGAAGTTAGAGGTTGGTTATTTGATTATATTTCTTGCATAATGATTAGAAAGTGTACGTGATATTATAAATTGTGATATGATCTAATTATTTGTATCAACCAAAATGGTGATGTTTTTAGTTTGATTTATTGAGATGAGCTTCAATGATTGCTTGAGGATGAGCAAGATTCTAAGTGTGGGGTTATGATGTTAGACCAAAATTATATATTTTTAGTCATTATTTATCTCATATTTAGTATTTTTATTTATTCTGTTTGAGCATTAATTTTATGAATTGTTCTTAATATTATATTTTGATGTGTAGGATTAAAACAAAGTACAAATAAAAAAAAATTGAAGCTAAAACGAATTAAAGACTAAGATTATAGAGAAAATCACGAATGGAATAAACTTAATATTTTAATGAAAAGTGAGCCTTGAATTTGAATTGAATTGCGAAAAAATGGATGTCCATGTTTAGAGCTGTAGTCCATTTTTATTTTCTCTAATACATTTTGGACTTAGATATTGTATTTAAAATTTTTTCATACACCTATAAATATTTTATAGATCAGTTTTTATGTAATTTTTGACTTAGAAAGAGTTAGAAGCAATTGTGGAGATCGAAGACATCTTTTCTTCTCCTTTATTTATTTTTATGTTTTTCTTTGAATGATTTATTGTAATTGCTTCATCTTTATGTGGAGTTAAACTTCTCGTTCAAGGATTATGATAGTTGATAATATGATTGTTTAATAATTTTCTGATTTGATTTATTTGATTATCATCATAGTTATTCTTAATAACTTATATTCTTATACTTACTATTTTAATGCTTACCTACCATTAAAATAAATTTATATTCTTAATATAAATATAAAAGGAGAATCGATGAGATAGAACAACGAATATAGGGGGTAAGATCTTTACTTTAGTAAAATAAGAAATTGATTTGTGGCTAGGTTAGGAATATACCTAGATCACCTCACTTTATTACAAAATGAAAAGATATATAAATGCATTCGAATTGGGTTATCACATCCCCACTTAACAATGTAGTTGTGAGGTCAATTCGAAGAAATGATTAGAGGGTCAGAAGATCATGACATATAATCAACCCCATAAACCAATGATTAGATAATCAAATAAGTTGATGAAATTAATACTCTGCATGATTGTTAATAAATTCATAATCCTAGATTGCTTCATTCATTGATTGTGCAAAATCAGCTCTTTTCTTATTTAATTGTTCATTAGTTATTTTCTTTTTATTATTTTTAGTTTAGTTAATTCAAAAATTTATCTTTAAAATTTATCGCTTAAACAAATAATTAGTATTAGTCTAATTTAGTAAATAGTTAATCGATAAGTTTTGGTGGATACTATATATAGACTCTCAATCCTATATTACTTGTACGACTCCGTACACTTACGTGTTCGTTTGGACGCAACATAGATCACTTGACCATATCTTTTTTCATTTGATTTATGTCGTTAAAGTTTATAATCCTAGCTTTCACAGGATGTGTATTTTGATTTCATTACATTTTGATTTAAGCATATTTTTTGACTATCCATAATTTCTTAGAGCAATATTGACACTAGTGCAATAGTTTTCAATACAACTTTTCATGCAACTCTCATTGTTATCATATTGATTGAGAAATTTGAAACAATGGCCAATGAAACATCAGAAATTGTTCGAATGGACACAAAGCAACGAAAGAGTAAGACTTCTGCCAAGAGGCATACGTTCTTACCTTGGATTCCAAAATTGAAAAACGTCTTCTAATTCTTGTTAGAGAAATAGTTTTTTTTTTAAAAAAAAATTATTCATATTAACGGAAAGCTAAAACTCTAAGTTTTACTTCAAAAATAGAGATTCCTGTGTTTATTAATGGGTGTTTGGTCAGGTGGAATGCACAATTCCTATGGATAATGAATCGCCAGTTTTTTATGTTGGATTCAGAGTGTGCATTATAATGCTAGGGGTTCTAATGTGCTAGGAATATACTACCTCACATATTAAAGCTATACATTATGCTCTCAAAATAAGCAGGGAATTTAATGTCTAGATCTTGAAATTGATCAATGAGAATAGTATATAATAACTTGTGTATTTGAAATGATAGAATTATTAAATTATATTGAATTTTAATTTAATATATTAAAAAAATTTAAGAGAAAATTCGTTATTTTATTGAATAATTATATATAGAATCAACATTCATGTAGGAAATATATTTTTTATTTATTAACTTTAATTTAATATTTGTATAAAAAAACCTTTATTTTAACCATATGAATATGTATATAACTTCAGAAAATATTTTACATAAATTTGAATATAATTGACGCAACTTGCTAAAGGCATGAAGTAAATATTTGTTGTGAGAACCTAATTACCAATGTGCCTTTGGTTTGAAGAAAATTATTTTTCAATAAAATATTTTCTTGAAAAATAAATGTTCTTATTTCTGGTGTTTAGTTAGTAAGAAGAAAAATATTGTCTCAAGAACATTTACGTGTAATTTGAGAATATATGAATGATACCGGACTCGATCGAAGACACCAACTAATTGCGAACCAACATAAGACCTGACTCTCGACCCAAACCCGAGATTCAAGTCTCAACCTCAACACCTAACTATCAACTCTCGACCTCGACCAGAGATCTAACTCCCACCCCGAAAACTAGGATCCAATATCTGACCTCGACCCAGGACTTGAATTTCAATCCTAATCCCGACAACAACTAATGATCTAATTATCGATTTTGAGCCCACTTACACAACTTTGAATTTGACACACAATTTTGGCTCCATAATCAAGACTTGAACCTGACCTCGACTCGTGACTCTTAACTTTGACTCTTGACTCCTAACTAGAGACTCGACTCTTGAACCTAGAACTAACTCTACCTCAAAACGTAACTCAAGATTCGACTTCTGACCTAGGTCCCGCGACCCAACCCTCAATCCCGACTCGGGACCCTACTCTGGCTCGCAATCTATGACTTGAGGCTAACTCTAACTCTAAAATAGAACTTGACCTCTACTCTCAACTCCCAACTTTAATGCTTGATCCTTGACTTGAGACCTGACTCCTAACCTTAGACCTAACTCAAGATTTGACTCTCGACCTAGGTTCGAGACTCGACCCTCAATCTCTACTCGAGACCCTACTTCGACTCTTGATCTATGACCCGACCCTAATTTCTAACTCCAAAATAGAACCTAGCCTCGACTCTCGATAAATTATCCAATCCTGGCTCTTGACCCAGGTCTCGACCCTAATTTCTAATTTGGGATTCAATTCCTGACCTAGAATTTGACCTCGATTTCCAAATCAAGACCCGATCCTGACTCTTGATGAGGTTGGATAGTGAGTCTAGGTTGGTAATCAGGAGTTAAGGTTAGGGGGATCAAATAGAGGTTAGGTTATGGGTCAGAGTTAGAGGTTGGGAGTCTGGTCGAGATTGGACTATAATTTCTATGTTGTTGTTGCATATCGAGTTGATGGCAGGAGTTGCTATCGAATTGAGGTCGAGGTCGGGTTGGGTCAAGTCCCAAGTCTCGAGTTGAGATCATGAGCTAGGAGTCGGGACTCGAGTCAGGGTTTAGAGTCAGGTATTGAGTTAGGGTTGAATCTTGGTCCAGTGTCTTAGGTCAAAGTAGACTCGACTTTTCTTGATCCTGATACCGACTCATAACCTGAATATCTATCCCCATCTCACTTCCACAACTCATAATCTGGGAACCAATTTTAACTCTCGAACCAAGACTTGATGATGGAGCTAGACCTAACACTAACCTCAAGATATGACTACAATCCCAACTAATATTACATCTATCTCAGCGTCAATTGATAATACACATAATTCATTTTATTCTCTATTTTATGCTTCTTTTTTTATAAACGTAAAACTCATATGCAATGCACATATACTAAATGAGTAATATATTAAAAGTATTTAATTCAGATAAGATATTCAATTTAAATGAAAAAAAGTATGTAAAGAGTGAATGAACCTTGTATTTGATTGGTTGCAAAATGATTCAAAACTTATAAGTTTCAAGTTTGCAATTGCATCTATCTAATTTCAACAAGTTAAATACATAAATTGAAGAGAAAAAACATTGTTACCCCCTTGAACTATAACAAAAGTTGCTAAAACATACCCCAACTTAAAGGAGGTCTTATTACCCCCTGAATTATTTTAAAGCATAAGAAATACGTCCTTCAATGCTGATGTGGCACCACAATCCAATTCAATTAGTTGTGGTTCTATACACGTGTCGCCATGTGTATAAATATATTTTTAGTTATTCATTATTTTTTGTCTTATATTTAAAATAAGCCAATACACGTAATTTTTTTTTATTTTTCTTTGCCTATATATTTAAAACTTTTTCAAATACATGTACTTTTTTTTATTTCTCTTTTTCTTGTATTTAATATTCTCACAAATACATGTAATTTTATAATTTTTTTCTTGTCATCTTATTTTTTTCTTGTATTAGTATTCTGAAATACACACAAAAAAAATTATTTTTACTTTCCTTCTTATTTTTTTTGTATTTAAATTTTTCTCAAAATGCACATAATTTTTTTTTTTTAACTTCTTATTATTTTATTTATTATTTTTTTAATTTTCTTTACCTTTCCTTTGAATATGTTTTCAAATTTTATTTCAATGCTTTGTCTTTATAATAAGCTAACTTCACATGAATACAAAAATAAAGTGAAGAAAATCAAATAAAAATGTTAAAAGAAAGGACGTTTTTATTTTCTTGTTTTCTTAAAAACTGTAATTTTTCAGATTTGTTAAAATTGAAAAGATAAAAAATTAATGGAATAGAAAAGGAAAAAAATAAAAAATTTCAAAAATAAGGGAAATGATTTCCAAAAATAAATAAATAAAAATAATTATATATACATATTTATACACACATACGCATATATACACACACATATATATGTGTGTACTAACTAATTATAAAATGTTCAATTAAAAAGGGACATGTGTCCATTATTGATCAGATTTTTGCCTTATTTTTTGTCCTTCACTTTCTTCAAAGAGAGTGAACATACTCTCTATGCCACATCAACACTGAATGATGTACTTATTATACTTAAAAAATAGTTTAAGGGAGTAATAGAATCCCCGTCGAGTTTAGGTGTGTCATAACAACTTCGACTATAGTTTGAGGGGGTAATGTTGTTTTATCTCTAAATTGAAATATAAAAAATTCAACAAATAAAATGATTAATTGACAACTCTACAAACTTTGCATCATTTTTTTCAGTTTGCTCATGTTAATATTAAGGGTAATTGGATGAGGACAGTCAAAACCAATGTGGCCAAAGCCATGCATTGGTCTTGATTATGTTGAGTTCTCTATTGAAGTCAATATTTCTTCAAGATCTTGTTCGTCTGTCGGCTCCACGTACACTCCTTGATTTCTTCGTTTCGCTCTAATTCAATCTCAAAGGCAAACTAAAATATTCATGGCATTGCATTTCAATGAGTGTCGGTTGTCTCCAAGTTGTTGTCGTCCTTAACTAAAAGCGCTCTCTCATGCAATGATAGACATTGGAACATTCAATATATCTCTAGTTAATCTTGAAAGTACAAGATGTTGTCTTTTATTATTCTTCCACCATTCCAGCATGTTGACCCTTGGTCTGCGATCCTCTATAGCTCTCTAAGATAATATGTAAGCTCTTCCCGACTAATGATTCTGTGTGTTGAAGGCGACACTCTATTCCAAACTTATAAATCAAAAACATAATAATAAATACTATGTTCCAATTTTCTAGAAAATGATGGCTCCTCAAGAGGATGGGGAGCGGGAATTGAAGTATATGTGCCGGTAAAGCATTATCAAGTAAATCAGCATAGTGATTCTATAATGCGTTGATGTAATTGCTTGCATTAGACATAGCCTTGAACAATGAAGGTTCTTCTTCAGGTTGTACATCTAAAACAGAATAAATAATAGAAGTAAATTCGGACATAGTATTATATTTCATACATGAACTTATTATAGTATCAATCACGTAAATAAGGAGAAACGGATAAAAATATTTTATTAAATTTATCAATCATTGTAGCAATAACATCTTCGTGACCTTGTTTATTCTTATATTTGTTAAGCAGTGAATAAATTTTGGCTAAATAAGCTAAAATATTACAAACAATAGGATAATAAGCAGCAAAAAATTCAACTGTAGCTAGATAAATTTTTTGCAAAACTTAACAACATCATCAATCATAGTCCAATCAGAATCATGTAATATAAACTCAGGAAAAACACCAACAAATTGATTAAAATTCATAGTAATAGAAACTTTATAAATATTGAAAGTTTTTTAAAAATCAAAAGTAGCATTCCATCTATTATCTACTTCTTCAGGCGTTAATCTCGGTCTAACTCCACTTTGCTGACATTTTGTTTTAATTTTTGTAAGACTAACTTTTCTATGATTTCCTTGAATAATACAACTACAATAACTTTTTCAATTGTAAGCTCGAAAAAATCAAGACCATCTTATATAATTAAATTAATATATGTAAAGCAAACGTAACATGAAATATTTTGAATAACGGTGGACAAAGTTTAATTTTTAATAATTTAATAGTAGTCTTGGTATTAGATGCATTATCAAAATATATACATAAAATTTTATTTTTAATAGCAGAATATCTTGCAAATTTTGTAATAGATTCAGAAATAAATTTTACAGTGTTTCTATGGTCTTCATCATAAAAAATACTAAAATATGTTGTTGCATATAAAATTTCCTAATTACCCAGTGACAAATAATTCTTAAATAATCATTTTAACTAACAACACGACCAAGATCAGAAGTTAGATAAACTCTACATAGAAGATTTTTTGAATAATGAAGATAAATAATAAACATATTATGCATGGAGTCTAAAAACCAACAAGTACTTTGTTGTTCCATGTTTTGATTATTGACTACATGATACTTAGGGACCAGGTCCGCTGCCTGCCTTGCCAATGTACAACTGTCGCACTCTGCACAGTTTTATCTTGTAGTGCAATAACTGTGTAGGTTCACAGCGTACCAAAATGGACACCTAATTCAATCAAATTTCAAACATAAGGTTATACACTCCTATAAATACACAGAGATGATTGTGGCTTAATAGTTTTTACAAATCAAGAATTCCAACTGTGGCGAAAAAAACCCTCTACAAGCTCAAGATCTAATATTGATATTACTCTTAGAGTTGTGTTCTTGAGTCAAGTCCTGTAACTGATCTACTTTGAAAATTGAGAGTAAAGTTTTCCTTTTGAGTCTTGAGTTTTCTTAGGTAGAGTTGCCTATGTTTATGCTGGCCAGAGTTTTCAAGTGAGGATTGTGATAGAGTTATAGCTATATCTTTGAAGTTAGAGTTAAATTCATATAGAGTCTGTATTCATGAAACATTCTGATTACAGTGGAGCTTGAGAAAGCCTGTGAGCACAAGTTATGTTTTTTCTCCCTTGAATAAGGAGGTTTCCACGTAAAATTATTGTGTTCATTTATTTATTGCATTCTCTGCGTGTTACTGTTTTATTGTCATATATTTTACTCTAGGGACCTAGTCCCTTAGTGGTGGTGTACTGCTATGTTTTAACAATTGGTATCAAAGAGAGGTCACCCTAAAAGGTTTACACCTAGAGTGGATTCTTAGCTATGGTTGCACCACCTAATCTGGAAAAAGGGCAATCTACCACTAGGCTACCTCGATTCAATGGTCAATATTATGGGTGGTGGAAAACTAGAATGTATGACTTTATTATTGCTGAATGTAGTGCGTTGATGGATGTGAATTTGATGGTCCTCATGTCCCAGTAAAGGAAGTTAAATAAGGGGAGACAACCAAGCTGATTGCTAAAACTAGAAGAAAGTATAATAAGGAAGATCGAAAGAAGATTAAAAAGAATTACAAGGCTAAGAAGTTGTTGGTGTGTGGTTTAGGCTTAGATGAATACAATCATATCTCTGTATGTGAAATTTCCAAGGAGATCTAGGACTGTTTGACTACTGCTCATGAGGGAACAATTCAAGTAATGAAATCAAAAGTGGATATGTCAACCACTCAGTATGAAGACTTTTCTATGAAAAAGAGTGAAACCATTCAAGAGATGTACACTAGATTTTCCTTAATCACAAATGAGTTGTACTGCCTTGATGAGGTGATCCCACTTCATAACCAAATAAGAAAGATTTGGGAGTTCTTTCTAAGTCATGGTAGAGTAAGGTTGATGCAATCACTAAGGCTAGAAATTTGAAAACACTCACTATGGATGAATTAATTGGGAACTTAAGAACTCATGAATTTAAGAAATAATAGGAATAGGAGAAAAAAGAACCAAAAAGAAAAGTCACCGGCATTAAAAGCCTCAAAATCAGAGTCTAATGAGAAGCATGCTGATGTTGCCTACTTAGCCAAAACAATTGTCAGGGCTATGAAGAGAAATAACAAGTTTCAAAGAAAAGGAAGCAGTAGCAGGCATGATAATCTCATTGAGGTTTGTCACTAATGTGGATGTCAGGACATTTCATCAAGGACTGTCCTCTGTACAAAATGGATTATCAAGTGTATCTAAATTCAGGAGGTGACAAAGCAAAGAAGAAGGACCAGTTCCCTGAGAAGTCAAAAAGGAAAGTTACAGTTAACTGCGTGGTGAAGCACGCTTTAGCTGCTTGGGGAGATTCTTCAAGTGAATCTCATGAATCATAAAAGACTGAAGTGCTTCTATTCTAGTTGTGGAAGTTAGTAAAACTTTATATAACTTTATCTTTACACTCATGGCAAGATCAGATGATGAATATTAATTAGGATCATTAACAGTAAAATAATTTCTTAAATAAGGGATAAAAATAATGATGAAAGAGAAAGAGAGAGATATATTAATTAAGATAACATTAAATTAAGAATTATAATTATAACATTAAATTAAGAATTATAATTATCTCTTTCGATTCTTTAAAACTGTTGTATATGCAATACTGGAAAATTCTACTATGATTTATGTAATTAAGTCTTAAGGAGTGTATTTCTATGTATTTTTTTCAAAATTTTTTGAATTACATTTTTTTTTTTGAAAAAAACACAGCCAAAATATTGTTTTGGCCGCTAGGCCAACGACTATATAACCGTTAAGGCCTCCGTAGTCCAAAATAGCCTTTTGGCTACTGGGTCAGGCCACAATTTTTTTTCGGCTTACCGAGCCTAGTTCGGTCTCCGAATTGGGCCGCTTTACCAAGCTCCATCGATTAGACAACCCAGGTCCCTAATCGATACCCAAACTCAGCAACCTTACCAGTTTTTGGTCAACTCTGATTTGGGCGGTTTGTAGGCCGATCTTACTGGTCTGGAACTAGACCGACTCGACCCAATTGAAAGGTTTAGTTCGTACATGTACATTGAATTTGTTGACTTTCTTAGGGTGATCAATATGACTTGTAGATAGTTTAGCACGATTTTGAGGTATGTTAAAGCTCTTTGTCTCTCAAAGATTTTCCCTCCAAATTCAAATCATAAGTTGATTGGCCAAATCCATCGGTGGCCCCCTAAACTTGGCACGATCTTTCACTTAGGAACCTCAAGTGAACGTTGTTCACTTTTGACATCTCAAGTAGCCATAAACTGTGTCACTTTGGCACCTTTCGGCACCAACTCTGGTGCGTGAATTACACACGAGTTCAGTATGGATTAAATGACCAATTAATTTGTTCCAAATTATTTTAAATTGCCACATCATTTTATGCATCCACAATTTCTTTTTTTAAAAAAAGGAAATAAAATACATTATAAAGTGTTCAATGAATTAATGACACGTGACTTTTGACCAAATAATTATAAAATTTCATCTTACTCACCCAACCATTCTTCAAGCTCTCCATCACTGGAGGTTGCAACCTCTTTATGGAAAATAGAAAGAACACAGTAGTTCAAAAACACTTCCGTGCATTAAACATGCAAAGGTAAAGCAGTTTTTAGAAATGCACTGGGGGAAGGTATCACAATTTCATTAATCATAAGAACCAACAATCATTGAATCAGAAATGTAAGCATCACAAGAAAATTTTTCACCAACATTACAACAAAAAGGAACATGTTTTAATTTAACAAAAAAGGCGCCAACACACTTCCAACATGAAATGTTTGATTGAATCAAGCGAGATGTATTGACTAACATTTACCGAATCTGGTTTATTCTCTTAAACTAATTCTTTTGGTTGAGAGTGAAAGAAGCCTGTTGTTTTTCCCCCCCTAAAGAACTCATATATAGCTACATTGATGTTTGAGAACTTAAAATAGCACAGATAATCTAATTATTCTCTAAATTCAACCAAGAATTTAATAAACAAGAGATTTTCAAACTAGATCTTCAAGCTTAACCTCCATATTTTCAGTCCACATAAATAGCTTCTCGAATTTCAGATATATGATTAAAAAATATGGAGGAGAAGAGGCCTGTGTTCAATTAGAAAATTAATCAACAAAAGAAAATTAATGGAGGTTGAAAGATGTAGGATATTCCATTAATGGAGGTTGAAAGATGTAGGATGAAAAAATAGGGAAGAAGGTGATTAAATTAAATGAAAAATGGGTTAAAATCCCGTTGCCACACGCCCAAAAGTGAGTGTGATACTCTCTTTGCTGAATCAGCAAAAGGTGTCAAAGTGACACAGTTTATGGCTACTTGAGGTGCCAAAAGTAAACAACGTTCACTTGAGGTGCATAAGTGAAAGTTCATGCCAAGTTTAGGGGGACACTGATGGGTTTGACCTAAGTTGATTTGAACTTTTGATTCTAAATGTGGGTCGTCCTACCTTATGAGCTGTATGAATTTGCTATCATTTTCTTGCATGCTAAACCGTTCAAGAGCTATTGTCACTATTCTTATAAAATGTAAATTATTTTTGTTTCAAGACTTTATCAATCTTGAATAGACCTTGCTTGAATTTTTAAAGATTGTTCCTATTTGATAAAATATTTTAACATGCAATTTTACTTAAACAAGTAGAATTGCAATGGACTGCTATGAACATCATCCTTGAGAAACGTGTAAATTTTCTGGGAGTTACTTATGTTCGCCGATATTAGATGTAAAAGTATCTCATTCGTCTTCATCATGAAACGAAGTATGTCAGTATGTTCAGGCGTCTAGAGGGTAAAGCCTCCCATGCCTTTTTGCTTTAGGTTCCCAAATTTTGGGGCCTCTATATTTTAACAATAGTATATGTATATGTTATTTATTTAGCTTTTAAAAAATGAATAGTATAGAAATTACAAAATATTTACTCCCTCCATTTCAAATCATGAATATATTTTACTTTTGAAAGTTAATTTGATTAATTTTTTTTACATAAAATTAAATTAGATTAATTCAATATATTAAAATTAAATGATAAATATTCATAAACTATATAAAAAACACCGTGAATTGCAATTTTCAGATTTATGAACATGAGAAGTATTTTTTGTTTGAAACAAGTATAATAAAAAGACTTTTGAAATTATGTTCATAGTACCATGACTTTTTTTAGGTAATAGGATTAATTCAATTTACTTTTGACACTGAAATAAATGAGGTAAATTATGTCATTCTTGTTTTTCTTCTTACAAGAAGATTTCACTTTTACATTTTTAATTACATCATCTAGGAAAGCAAAAAATTTGCATAAATATTAATATATATGCATAAGGGTGAGGGGAGGGGGAGAAGTTTTCTTTGTTATTTAGAAAAAAAAGAGCTCAAGACCTCGCATTAAAGTTTGACTTTAGCCACCAAATTTATTAAGTCACCTCTCGTTATGTGTACGCCTTATTTGACATAGAGAGCCCTATGATAAGATACTATTGTGCTATATGTTTGCATTAATAAGTTGATTCATACGACACTGGATGAGATGAACTAAGCAAGTGGGGTATATAATACTTGTCGCTTTATGTTATGATATGATGGTTTACTAAGTTGATATACACATTTATGTTTAGGTTGAAGTTTTTATGATTACAAAATGATTGAAAATATGTTCCAACCTATTGTATATTCCATTTCAAATATTTAGTTATGAGTTGATACAGCAAATGCTTCTTTTGTATATCTGGAGCATTTCACGATTTATCTAAATTTTGTTTCACTTATTGAAAAAATATTCATGTATATACTGTACTAGACGGTCCGTGACCATGCAATGCACAAGCGTAAAATTAAAATCATTGTTTGTAATATTCATTTAGCTGCAATATTATTAACAAGCTTCAACATCAAGATTGTTCCATGTGTTTAATACTTGCAATATATAAGAATAGCATTAAAGAGTATTTGCAAAGTTGCACATTCTCTGACTTTCATGGGAAAAATCTATTTTATGCGAGGAAGGAAAAAAGTACTGTTTTGAAATGTCTATTCCATAAAGCTTTGCAGTCAAAGTTTTTCTTTTTCAGTTTGGAAAAAATATTAAAGCCCGCCATCACAGAGCATAGTCAAGGAATGAAATTAGTCATGTTTATCAAAATGAAAGGAAAGAATTTAGTAAAAGTAAGAAATAAGGAATTCACTTAAATCAAAAACTCACCCAAATCAGTTATGTGTTAGGCATAATAAAGTAAGAAAAACACTGATCCCAACAACTACTATACCCCAGTCACAAATAATTTGGAGCACTAAGTTGTATCGTCATCCCACTATAATCACCATCTGAGAGATTAAAATTCTAGTAGGGAAACCCCATGCTACCATAAAATAAATAATCATTGAACTATTTAGTTGACAGAAGAAACCTGGGCCTTTATGCCAAAAAACCTTTTTATCTAAACTATTTTGTCAAATACCCGCAAGTTTTAAATTCTTTGTCAAACACCCACTTAATTCCACCTCACCACCAACTTTTCCAACTTAACAATTTCAGCCCCAACCTTTATAATAATTTACTTTAACTCAATACTTTCAACTTTATAAATTCACCCACAAGTTTCTAATAATACACTTCAACCTACTCCATCATCCACCGCTATATATATAAAAATAATATCTAGGTTTTCAAAAATATTACAAAAAATAATTCCAAAAGCTAAAAATAGAAAGTGGTTATTTTTCCCACCAAAAAGCTCCGATTCCGGTCACTTTTCCGGCGTTATTTTCTAGCGATCAGCTGTAAATTAGTCCACAAACATCATAAGCTTGTCCATTGCATCCATTGTTACCCCATTTGTTTCCTATCTTCTCAAACACACTTTCCACCATTGTTAAAAAGCTTTAAATCACACATTACTCAAAACAACTTTAGAAAGTGCATTACAGCAGCTCAGGCGACTCCAAGTTCATTTCTTTATTCTATAAACCCAACAATCATTGGTTACAAGCAATATTTGCAATTTGAAGTATTGGTACAAAAATCTGTGCAGTCATCGACCCGTCCTCGTCAGTCATCGACCGTGCATACAACTTGACATAGACCATAAGCATAATCTACCATCGACCGAAGCTTAATTCTAGGATGTCTATTGCAGAGTTTATTTTGGTTTCTGGTGATTTCATGCGAGAGTGGGTGGAGACTTCAAAATGTTGAAAATGAAGATCATTTAACAAGGTGACAACTCTCATTCCTGTTTGACACAACAGTTCGTATGACGAATTTGTTGAAAGCATAATGCAGAGCGGGGATCTAGATTGCGTGTCGACTGATGTGGTGATTAGTTATGTAATGCTTTCGAGGGAAAAGGTGAATCCTACGGTCATAAATAGCGATGTACGTGCGCTGACGTACATAATGAATGCTGATGCAGATGTCTTTAGGCCAATTTTGAGGATAAATGTGGTTGAGAGGTCCTTTGAAGGACTGCTGAATTCATCAGCACCCCCACCGCGGTGCCCGACAATCGACGATGATTTGATCGATGACTATTTGAATGATTACGAGAGCGATGTCGATGATACAATTAATATGGAAGATTATTCTATGCATATGGAATACTTTTCATCAGACTCGTAAGATGACGAAGAAGACCGGAAAATGGAATCACAAGCAGGACACTTCTTCATCGACGGAACCAATTTCTGTTGGTCAAGCATTCGTCGATAAAAAAGAGCTAAAACTGCAACTAGATGCAGCAGCGGTGAGGCAGTCTTTTGATTATTATATGGAGAAGAGCTACATGAAATTGATGAAGGCGCAATGCTTATCTCGTGGTTATGGCTGGCTGTTGCGGGCAAAAATGTATGACATCTCGAACAGGTGTCGCATATAGAAGTATGTCGGGATACACACATGCGGCGTTGAAAATGCCACCCGCAGGCATAAAAAAGTCTTATCTGAATTGATTGCTTCATTATGCATAAATTATTTTCAGGATAGTAAGGGTCCAAGCATAAGAGAACTTCAAAGAATTATATTTAAGGAGTTGCGTTGCAACGCAAGCTATTGGATGTGTTAGAAAAGAATTGTAATTGCGAAGAACATCATTCGCGGGACACCGAAGCACGGATATGCTTGTTTGTCGACTTTTTTCCACATGGTGGAGTTATTGAATCCCGGGTCTTCTTACTCTATCATGGTAAACCGGATGGATGGATCGTTCGTTTACTACTTCTTAGTATTTGGAGCTTGCATACGAGTATATACCCACAAGAGAAAGGTAATTACCGTCGATGGCACACATTTGTATGGCAAGTACGGGGGCGTTCTGCTGAGCGCCATTGCACAGGACACCAAAAATTATATATTTTCGATTGTCTTTTGTGTCGTCGATAAAGAGAAAGATGCTTCTTGGACCTTCTTCTTTCAGAAGCTGAAGTCTATCATAGAAGATGAACCAGATCTATGCGTTATCTCCGACAGGCACATTAGCATCGCCAATGCCTTTTATCGTGTATACAGTCATGCATATCATGGACTTTGCATGAGGCACCTCTCTGAAAATCTTTGCGTAAATCAACACTGCGGAGAACATCTTTATTTATTCTATGCCACGACAAAGGCTTATTTCTTTGATGAGTTTAGCGATAATTTTGTGGAATTGAAGAGTTAATGCCCCGAGGCAGCTCATGTCCTTGAAAATGTGTTTGGTTTTGAAAAATGGAGTAGTGCATACTTTCCGAGCAATAGGTACGACGTGATGACCACAAACATCACCGAGTCGCTCAGCTCAATTTTGATGGATGAACGGGAGTACCCTGTGTCGTACATATTCAATTCAATTGCTAAAAAATTTGGTGAAAATTTTATGGAGCGGTATGCATTTGTCGGTGGTAAAGAGAACATATTTGTGTCTTCTACGGAAAGGATCCTAAGGGATAATAAGAGTCTGATTCCTTGTATGTGGGTAATTCAAATGGGGTTATCGACAAGTATACGATGTTCGGCAACAGCGTTGCTGCCAAGGTCAATCTCTTGGAGAGGAGCTGTTCTTGTCAGAAATTTGACTTGGTGAAAATGCCGTGCAAACACGCGATGGCAGCTTTGCCACAAAAGTAAGGGGATGGTGAAGATTATGGTAACTCCATCTACGACTACTCTTCTCCAATTTATAAAGCTGAAATTTACCTCCTCGCATACTCAGAAGCAATTAACGTGGTCCCTCTGGAGGCTGAATGGACTGTGCCATAGAAATTGGTAGACACCAAAATTTCTACACCCCCGTACGATCCCAAACTCGGAAGGAAGAAAGTCAAACGCACTAAGGGCGTCGGTGAGACATTCAAGTCTAAAAGGAGGAATAGGTGTTCAATATGCAAGAAATCCAGACACAAAAGAACCACGTGTAGAATGGGCATCAAATCATAAATAGACTTTTTTTAGCTTCAGTTGTAAAATTATTATTTTGGGGGATGAATGTGCATTTCTGTTGATTTTAACGTTCTGTTGTTATTGACCTAAAGCTTTGTCTACGATAGACTATCTATAATTTACGGTATATATAATATATGGTCTATAAAATATTATGTATTGATTATATTATTGCTGATCTAACACATTATGTTGGTCATTTTCTCGGCTTATCTCTCCAATAGATGCAATGAATAATTATTTCCCTTGTTTCCCGTTCATATTTATTAAAAAGCTACACAAAACATCTCTTCACGACGAAAAATAGCTGGTATACGCATACGAAATGTTTTCTCTTGTCAGACACGTCGACCTACCATTGGGTGGATATATGAACAGACGCAATCTACAGGCCTATAAGTACAGGCCCTCTTTCTACGCAACCCTTCAGTTTTCCCTAAACCAAATATATTAGAAATCGTCTCTTCTTCTTCTTCTTCACCCAAATCAAAAAATGCCTCCAATAAGGATACCCCTGCGCCCCATCAGACGTGTTCCTCCGAGGAACTACGACCTCCTCCTCCTAAGGAATGATTTTGATCGACTTTTCTACGGGCTGGGTCAAGACCGCATCTACCTGGAGCGGGAGCTCCGTCGAATTGTTCGTTTCTTGAGGGCAATTCTGGAAAGACTCGGAATGGAAGGCCCTGACTACATCACCCCTCCACCATTCCCATAATTTAGTTTAATTGTTTTATTTTAGTATATGTTTTTAAGTTTTTCTGATTTGTTCATTGCTGAAAAAACTTTCTTTGTAGGATCTTGTTAGAAAAAAGCTTCTTCCATTTTCCCCCTTTTGATGTAAATTTTATTATGTAATGTAGTGAACAATTTTCATACAACTGATGATAGGCGAAATTACGCGCCTATATCAATATATTTTGCCTATATTTTAGCCTAGTTTTGAGAACAAATTATATATTTCATGCACTTTTAGTCCTTTTTCCTATAAATGAGCTAACAAACATGATTAGTAAAGTTTCAGGTATAAATGATGCAAAATTCAGCATTTTATGGCTTACTTGACGCAAAAGAAAGCTCACGAAGGAAGGAAAGGGAGTTTACACGCCTAAGGACCAAAACTGCTGCATGGAAACTCTGTCCCGGGCTAAAACAACATTTCTGAAGACTCTGGGGACCTGGACCAAAACTGCTGGATGGAAAATCTGTCCCGGGCTAAAACAGCATTTCTGAAGACTTTGGGGACTTACAGACACAAAGCTAGATTTTGACAATGATACATTAACCTAGTACAATTGGGTTATGTATTTCCTTAGTTTAGTAGGATTTGGTTATCTATTTCATTAGCATAGTAGGAGTAGGATAGGAGTATTATAAATACCCTATCATGCTAGAGATTTTAATCAAGTCCTCCCTTAGTGGAGGCAACTCCTCTCTAAATTCAAGAAATTCATTCTTAAACTATTAATTTTCTTCCATCTCTCTCATCTTCCACCACAAACATTCAACTCTTAAATTCCACAACAAGAGAATCGTTACTTGCTAAGGAATCACCAAAACCACACGCCAAACACCTACTATTCACGCCAACCACCATGCAAAACGTGATATCCTTCGCATTCATGGGTAACTAAACCTCTTAGTTGGGGTTATGGAAGCCGAATGAGTTACTATCTACAGCTATGAGTTTGTGAGTTCAAGACAAGTATATTGCTTATATCATTATTCTCTTCATCTTAAATCTACATCCTTTGCGGTTCAAACACAAGAACACGCCATTCTAACATCTAACCTGTTCGAGAGAAAGGTTATTTGTCTAGAAAAGAAGACGCATAGACCAACGCCAGTCTAACATTTAACTTGTTCGAGAGAAAGGTTATTTGTCTGGAAAAGAGATAATGTCAAGGTAGTAGGACACCCTTTCCTATTAAAAAGCTAGTGCCGTAACTGGACTAACCTCTTGGGGAATTTGTACCGTTAGACACGCTTTAAGCTCGAGAGATTTAAAGTGAAATAGTCCTTGTTTAGGTCGAGAGACGCTTGGATTTACCATCGACTACAATTCTCTATAAGCAATTGCATGTCAAGACTCTACACACTCATAGCCAATAGAGACGTATACCTCTGAAGGTGGACATAACCCCAACGCTTCAATTCTCATTGTTTACAACCAACGTGACAATCTTTCTCTTTTTACTTTGCTATTTTCAGCTTTTACTTTATTGTTTTGGTTACATATTACAATCCCCCCTTCTTACGAGACTTGCACCAAAAGTTTAGTAATTTTGCTTACTTGTTGACCAAGCTATTCCCTGTGGGATCGATACCCAACCCAGGTTGGGTTCTATATTTGCTAACGACCGCTTTACACTCAAACGAGAGTTGTAGATTGAGCGTTATCAAAAATTGGCGCCGTTGCCGGGGAATACGAGTGTCAAGCAAGTTCGTAATAATTACTAGACCCTTTGGTCAAAGATTCTCGTACTTTTACTTTTAGTTGTTGTTTTTGTTTTTTTTAGGTTTATTCAGTGCATCAATGGAGGCACAACGTGAAATTGAAAGGATGGCTGCTCAAGTGCATCAACAAAATATTGATAACCGTAGGCGAGAAACAAATCTTGACGATGAGGATCTGGGCGATGAAGAGCTATTAAACCCACAGCATACTGCTGAGATGGCAACACCAGCAAACAGAAGAGATCGTCAAGCAAGATATAGGCCCGAACGCCGAGCTGTGCATACTGATGACTTGACCTGGTGGGAGCTATTCTTCATTGGCACCCGGAGCAAAGTATCTAGCGCCATGATTCGCTTTTGCAACTCAAGGGATTATACTATGATCCGATGCTTCTGACATCACGCATGCATCAAATTTGCAACTATTATACTCATGAATCATCTTAAATCTCAATATTACTGATGACACACCTAAATGAATCCTCACAGCATATCATCTTTCTCATTCGCTTCGATCACAGACTTATCTATCACATACACATTGCACTTATTCTCCACTATCACTACTGCTTTTCAGCATGCTCTTTCTTCATCTACGCATTTTCTCTCTATGATTTGGCATCATGACTCTTTATTCAATCTCCATCATTTCACTTAAGATCATTCTACTAATTCTGATCCTGCCATCTCAACATTAGCATTAATACATCATGATTACTTCTTCCCCATCACTTACTCATTCAGACATTACTTCATCAGCTCAACTCTAATGCATCATCAACTATTCATTTCATCGCATATACATATCTTACACTTTACTATCAGCTTACACATAGAATTCAAACACAGCTTTTCAGCTCATCATAAAAAATAGCTTGATGATTGAAAGCAAGATAATGGAGATTTGAAGGCCTAGAAAGACATAAGCACAATTGAGAGATGAAATCAGCAACTTTCGTCAGCTTCCCCTCTGAGCTCTCCACGAAACATGGGAGAGGTTCAAGACGAAGCTAATGCGATGCCCAAACCATCATATGACCAATGTCCACTTGATGGAGATATTATACAGAGCTTTGAATTCGGTGACTAAGCCAATGGTTGATAATGCGGCAGGTGGATCATTTATGAACCTCACCTTTGTGCAGGCAAGCAATATGCTAGATCGGATGACGAAGCAAAGTAGAGCTTGGCATACCAGGGATTCTGAGGTAGCAAGCTCTACTGTATCTTTTGGCATGACTGCAGAGCAGAGGCGAAGACAAGAAGATCGTGACCAAGACATGGCTCACATGAAAATGCAGATGGATCTTCTTACCAAGCACTTATTATCAGGGAAGACCGAAAAAGTGAAAGCTGTAGCGCTAAAAGGAAGAGACGAATCTGATTCGGAAGATGAGGCCAACTACTTGAACAATCAGGCGGGTTTCCGAGGGAATACCCAAGGAAACCAAGGTCGGAACTATTATGATAAATCTGGAAGCAAAGACCAAGGTAGTTGGAAGAAAAATAATGAAAAGAGTGGTTTGTACGTTCCCCCTGGCAGACGTGATACCACCATATCTAATTCTGGGAGTATGGAAGACATGATGGCTAAGTTATTGAAAGGAGTGGAAGCAACGAGCGTGGGAGTTAAGGAGGTGATTGATGATTTGTCCTCCATGAAGCAACTAGTTGATTCTCATTCCACTTCTATCAGGCAAATAGAGCAGCAATTGAGCCAACTTTCAACAGCATTTAATCAAAGAAAGGCTGGCACTTTACCTAGCGATACTGTGCAAAACCCAAGGAATGATGGGTCATGCATGGCCATAACTACCAGAAGTGGTAAGGTGCTGGAAACTTCAGCAAAAGGCAAACAAGTGGTTGACGAAGTGGTACGGTTTGATATATGCAAAACAATGAAGCAGCCCAGCGATATGAATGAGTCATCTGTAGCTGATGTTCATTATGAGGATATGAAAGCATTATCTATAGAGAAACAACCTACTGTTGAGCCATTGTCTGCTGTGCCACTGAAAGTTGAGCATGAAGATAATGAAGGTTATGAAGAACTTATGAGTGCTCTAACAGAAATAAAGTCTTATACTCCTAAGAAACCGGATTGTGAACTCAAGAATCGACCAACAGAGAATACTCCCTTTGACGAGCCACCAATGCTAGAATCGCAAGAGCTTCCCGATTATCTAAAGTATGTGTTCCTGGAAAGTAGAAATATACTTCCAGAGAGAGCAGATGATTTAAGTGAACAGCACGTAGAAGCTCTCATCTCTGCTCTGAGGAGATACAAGAGAGCTATGGGTTGGACTATTGATGATATAATTGGTGACTCTCCGGAGAAACGTATGAGCCATCTCGAAAAAGATCGCATGCCCACAGGTAAGCCTTATTGTCGTCTAAATCCTTTTAGAAAACGATCCATCACCTATCTCGACGAAGTCTAAGTACTCGAGGTAACTATGTCGAGCCACGACAATAAATAAGGCGCTAGATGGGAGGCAACCCATCGTACTAATCGTTTTCATTTGGTTTTGATCAAAAATAGGTGCAAGAAGTATTCAACGAGGAGATTGATTTCAATTGACGATTTGGACGCATTGTATGGTAAAGTTGGTGAGTTAGGAATGGTGATGCATAAGGCTATGGATTGAGCCTTTTCTCACGTCATAATAGGCTTCGAGGAAGGCTAGGCCTTGGTAAAAATAGGCCACGAACGATGCACAACCTATTCTATAGCCTAAGGACTCGGAATCTAGTGTGCTATACACTATGCGCCGCCTATTCCTAGGTATGCTTTTGACTATGCGCCGCCTATGCTATGGCATTTGAGATACTGAGACCAAATGCCATAGACTATGCGGCGCATATGTCTAGAAATGCCATAGACTATGCGGCGCATATGTCCCATTATGCCATGGACAATGCGCCGCATATGCCATTGATATGCCAAGAGATATGCACCGCATATGTGGTGATTTTGTCCCCAAATCCGATTGTAAATGGGTCATAACCCGACCCATACTCTTCCTATATAAAGGGGACATAGTTTTACAACACAAACACATTAGAAAACACCCTAAAGGCGCCACATAACCTTCCAAATCTTCTCAAAATTTTCTTCTTTTGCTCTTCCAATTCACAACACCGTCTCCACAAGCTTCAAGCAAGTAAGTACTCTCATATTCTTCATTTATTTATCGTAAGTACTACGTTGCTATGCTTATTATAAATTTCTAAATCATATAAGATTGTTGGTGATGTTCATGTGTTTGAATTGTTGTTGCATAATCATGTGAGTGAACATATACGTAGGGAATTCTTGACTTATTTCCGACTTGAATTTGGTTTCAATAGCATTGTTATGATATTTGCTGAATAGATATGACTATGAATATTGCTTAAGAGTGTTGTTTGGATGCTTACATGTTAGACTATCCCGGCCATCGGGATAAGACTTATAGTGCCTACCGACATAAGAGGTTGTGATTGTTGTAAGAATAACTATTCCATATGGTAACCCCTATGTAGTAGTGTTGCTATAGCTACCATGAAAGTAGTCCAATGGCTGCAAGTAAGTAATGCATTGCTGATTCTCTTGTCGGAATACAATCCTAAAACGTATGTCGATGAATTCTGAGTAATCGATCACTTTCACCTCACTAGTTGGTGCCAACACCCTAAGTGTGGGGTGGTACCCCTACTGTCTGTGTATAGATTGTATCCATTGAGATTGTGCTACCATTAACACTATTTCAAGTCTTAGGTACAATGGCACCTAAAGAGAGACCAGGCAAGGAAGAAGGCTACCACTTCCCAAAAGGGCAAGAAAAGAGGCCGCAAGGAGCAAGGAGAACCCTCCTCGCTGCAAACACCTCGACTCACGCTTGGAATTAAGTGGGATACTTATGCGGAACTTATGAGGATGATGACTCTTATGATGATCCCAACGCAAGGGGTATAACCCCAGACATAGAGGAGGAGTCCGACTGACCAGGTTCCTCGTATTTATTTTCCACTGAGGACAGTGTCCCGTCTAAGTGTGGGGTGGCATTGCATGCTATACTTCTCTGTTTGCACCTATGTTTGTTTGTTTACTTTGTTTATTTGAGTTCGTTTCTTTTTGTTTTTTTTCGTTTGACGTTTTTTTAGTTTTTTTTAGTAGTTAAAATTTTTCTAGCTTCGCATGAAATTATTTTGATAGGCAGCATGAGATTATAACAAGAGTATGTATTACAATTGTGACTATTGAGACGTTTAGGCTCTAGTTGTGACTCATTGTGTGATATTGTGTGATTCAATTCCTTCACTTGTTGGGTCAAGAGTCTATATTACTTCCAATCAAGTCGACCATGTGCCTTGTGTGTGTGAGATGATAGTATATTCTATGTGTGTGGCTGATGCTAGAACTTGCCTGGTATGTATGCAAAGCGAAAATAAGTAGTGTAAGTTTAGGATATGATTTAGGCATTTCTTTTGCAACCTATATTTGTTTACCCTCAGTTTTTCCTACCCATGTAAATCATCCTAGTTAAACCCTTTTGAGCCTTTAGCCTATTTCTTTGACAACCTCGTATGTAAGCCTAATCCATTTCTTTTAAGACCGTAATTTGATCCAAATTCCTAAGTGCTTTAAAGTGAAAAAGTCATGTGACAACATAAGAGGAAATTGGTTGAGTATGAGGCTTTAAATTGTAATGGCGCTTGAATGTAGTGCTATCATAAGAGGTATGTTGTGAAAAGAAAAAGGAAAAGAAAGCTGAAAAGTGAGTTGTGCTTAAAATTGAAAAACAAAAGATGAGAACAAGGGTGGAAGAATAAAATGAAGAAAGGTTGAAAGAAAAAAGTGTCAATGATACAATGTGATGTATTAAAGTGCTTAGGAACTTAGTCACTATTTCTGGCCAAAATAGCTGATCCTACCCGTCCCTTAGCCTACATTACAACCATCAAAAGACCTACTTGATCCTAAGCTTAGCATTCTGACATTTAGTAGAGTACTACATTAAGGGCAAGCCTATGGTCATTAGTTGCTACATATGAATTCTTTGTGAGAGTGAGTGCAAGGATATTTTGATACCCATGTTTGAAAAATATGCTATACTTGTGAGTGATTATGGGTACTATATTGTGAGACACACATGGTTGATGAGTCTTGGATAGTTGTATATGATTCTATGCACCTTAACGTTTGCATGCGAGTTGATCACCATCACGAGTCTATGCTAGAGGCTAAACTGTTTCTACTAATAATCGGAAAGCTACTCTTTGTTGATAATTGTTGTGCTTGTCTTGAAGAATGTTTTGTGTTGTTGCTGTAAAAACCCTAAGTTGATGTTTAGAAGGACATGATATTTTGTTCGAGGACGAACAAAGCTTCAAGTGTGGGGTGTTGATGATAGGCGAAATTACGCGCCTATATCAATATATTTTGCCTATATTTTAGCCTAGTTTTGAGAACAAATTATATATTTCATGCACTTTTAGTCCTTTTTCCTATAAATGAGCTAACAAACATGATTAGTAAAGTTTCAGGTATAAATGATGCAAAATTCAGCATTTTATGGCTTACTTGACGCAAAAGAAAGCTCACGAAGGAAGGAAAGGGAGTTTACACGCCTAAGGACCAAAACTGCTGCATGGAAACTCTGTCCCGGGCTAAAACAACATTTCTGAAGACTCTGGGGACCTGGACCAAAACTGCTGGATGGAAAATCTGTCCCGGGCTAAAACAGCATTTCTGAAGACTTTGGGGACTTACAGACACAAAGCTAGATTTTGACAATGATACATTAACCTAGTACAATTGGGTTATGTATTTCCTTAGTTTAGTAGGATTTGGTTATCTATTTCATTAGCATAGTAGGAGTAGGATAGGAGTATTATAAATACCCTATCATGCTAGAGATTTTAATCAAGTCCTCCCTTAGTGGAGGCAACTCCTCTCTAAATTCAAGAAATTCATTCTTAAACTATTAATTTTCTTCCATCTCTCTCATCTTCCACCACAAACATTCAACTCTTAAATTCCACAACAAGAGAATCGTTACTTGCTAAGGAATCACCAAAACCACACGCCAAACACCTACTATTCACGCCAACCACCATGCAAAACGTGATATCCTTCGCATTCATGGGTAACTAAACCTCTTAGTTGGGGTTATGGAAGCCGAATGAGTTACTATCTACAGCTATGAGTTTGTGAGTTCAAGACAAGTATATTGCTTATATCATTATTCTCTTCATCTTAAATCTACATCCTTTGCGGTTCAAACACAAGAACACGCCATTCTAACATCTAACCTGTTCGAGAGAAAGGTTATTTGTCTAGAAAAGAAGACGCATAGACCAACGGCAGTCTAACATTTAACTTGTTCGAGAGAAAGGTTATTTGTCTGGAAAAGAGATAATGTCAAGGTAGTAGGACACCCTTTCCTATTAAAAAGCTAGTGCCGTAACTGGACTAACCTCTTGGGGAATTTGTACCGTTAGACACGCTTTAAGCTCGAGAGATTTAAAGTGAAATAGTCCTTGTTTAGGTCGAGAGACGCTTGGATTTACCATCGACTACAATTCTCTATAAGCAATTGCATGTCAAGACTCTACACACTCATAGCCAATAGAGACGTATACCTCTGAAGGTGGACATAACCCCAACGCTTCAATTCTCATTGTTTACAACCAACGTGACAATCTTTCTCTTTTTACTTTGCTATTTTCAGCTTTTACTTTATTGTTTTGGTTACATATTACAATCCCCCCTTCTTACGAGACTTGCACCAAAAGTTTAGTAATTTTGCTTACTTGTTGACCAAGCTATTCCCTGTGGGATCGATACCCAACCCAGGTTGGGTTCTATATTTGCTAACGACCGCTTTACACTCAAACGAGAGTTGTAGATTGAGCGTTATCAACAACTATGTTTCAGTTTCTTTTAACATTGTGTGTTTGCCATGTTTGTTCTGATCCCTTGTTTGAAAACTCGAATCAAATATGTCTGCCTTTTCAAGTTACAGTATTGTGGCTTGACTAATTTCCTGAAGAGTAACATCTAATGTTTAGATTTTATACTTAATATTTCGTCGACTGTACATATTAGTCGATCATAGACTACATGAATCGATGGATCATCGGGTAAATTAAAACAAATAATAACAGATTTTCAAAAAATAATTTAATTTTAAAAAATTTAAATAGATTATCACATGTTATGTGGCTGGTGGAAGAAAATAATTAAATTAAAAATGATTTAAATAGATAATCATACGTTTTGGAAACTATGAAAGACAATTATTAAATTAAAAAAAATTTAAATAAATAATAGTAACATGTATTTTGGGCTGGTGGAAGAAAATAATTAAATATAATATGATTTAAATGGATAATCACATGTTTTGTGGCTGGTGGAAGAAAATAATTTAATTAAAAATGATTTAAATAGATGATCTTGGACTGGTGATGACACTTAATAGACCATTGTAGATCATGAGCTATGTCATCCATCGATCAGTATAGTCTATCGTAGACTTACACGTTTATTATCGCATCGACTGATATCATGATTAGGCGTTGACCAAGATGATCTATGTACAAGGTTATAGACCATCACTTGGATGTAGTTAAAAAATTATTAAATAAATGTGGTGTGGATTTCTACACATGTGAAGGAGTGTATACAAGTCACATAATCATATTAGAGCTTAGACAAATTAGGGAGGGTGAATTAAGAAGTGTGTGAATGGGTAGTGGTTGAATGCTCAATATCGTAAGAGTAATGTTTCTCAAAGCACAAGTTTGTATTGAGGATGATAAATGTTTTACCACTATCAATTGGACACACTCTTTTGATTTAGGGGTGGTGATAAAAGAAATATGTGGAATGTGTAGGCATCAAATACAATACATATCCTATATACATACTTATGCTTTGTTTAAATATTACTCTTACGATATTGAGCATTCAACCACTGCCCATCCACACACTTCTTAATTCACCCTCCCTAATTTTTGTAAGCTCTAATATGATTATGTGACTTGTTTACACTCCTTCACATGTGTAGAAATCCACACCACATTTATTTAATCATTTTTTAACTACATCCAAGTGATGGTCTATAACCTTGTACATAGGTCATCGTTGTCTATGCCTAATCATGATATCAGTCGATGCAATAATAAATGTGTAAGTCTACGATAGACTATACTGATCGATGGATGACATAGTTCATGATCTACGACGGTCTATTAAGTGTCATCACCAGTCCAAGATCATCTATTTAAATCATTTTTAATGTAATTGTTTTCTTCCACCGGCTCCAAAACATGTGATTATCCATTTAAATCATATTATATTTAATTATTTTCTTCCACCAACCGCAAAACATGTTACTATTATCTATTTAATTTTTTTTAAATTTAATTATTCATTTTTTAACTACCTCCACGTGATGGTCTATAGATGTGTACATAGATCACGGTAGATTACGCATAATCAGGATATCAGTCAATGCACTAATAAAGGTGTAAGTCTATGTTAAACCATACAAATTGATGGCTGACATAGGTCATGATCTACGACAGTCTATTTAGTGCCACCACTAGTTCAAAAGAGAAAAATTACTTTTTCAACGGTAAAAAATGGCTACTTTTGTAAGCCATCAGTGTGAACACTTTGTTTTTACTTCATATATAAGGTGTACATCCCTCCTTATTTTATTTCATCAACTTTATTTTATTTTTAAAAATTCTACAATGTCGCAAGCATCTCAATCATCCAATTCTAAAAATACTCTAATTTGTCATCGTGTGAATGCGGCTGTCTTGAGGACGTCACGTACAGATTCAAATCCAGGTCGCAAATTTTATAATTGTGCAATTGCAAAGGTGAGGTGTGGGTGTTTTTTTTTTAAAGTTAAGTTAACAGTTATGTAATTATTTTTTTTCCTAGGATGATGGCGCATGCTCGTTTTTCAAATGGCTTGATGAGCTATCACCTCCATCCAGTCCATCAACATTTATTCTGGGACTCGAGACATCAAATTTTCAAGGCTTGACAAAATTTAATCTACTACAAAGGCTCAAACAATGCGAAGAAAATAAAAATTTTCTCATGAATTTGTTCAAAGAAGTCGAAGAACAAAGGGATCACTTTAAACTATTGCTACATGACACCCAAATAGACAGGGATCAACTAAAACAAAAATTGATTTTGGTGGAAGAAAGAGAGAATGTCCTAAAAATAATGTTATGTGCTATAATACTAGTATTCGTTCTTTGGAAAAGTGTAACATGGATATAGTGATATTGAATAAATAATAATAGTTCTTTTTTTGTATAATGTTAAATACTATTTTTGATAGAACCATAGTCGATTAAACAACACGTCAACTTAAATTCGACCAGCAGGGTAATGATAGACTATGCATACGGTATATGGAATATTAAGTATGCATTCTATGATATCAAGCATACAATGTACCAACTATGACCACACCCTGCATATTTAAATTTCATGCCACAAATCAGTTTGATAGAAATAAATTTAGCTCAGAATCATAACAATTTTCATAAAATAAAAGAATAATTGTCATATCCTACCACCAGATCCTTCAAACTTCATATTTGTTAAATAAATTTTTTTTTTTCATATCCTAACAACTCATCATTTAACAAAAAATTAAACATCGTAGCATTTAAATGTCTCTTTCCCTAAGTTCCTCATCAACACAAGTGTTACTGTTGATTTCATCAACAATGTCCATGACCACATCTGTTTGGACAACTTCAACTTCTTTTTTCTCAACAATTGCAGCTGCTTCTTCATTTTCACCTTCTTCTCCTTATTTTTCAACATGTGCATCAGCTGCTGCTTCTTAAGTTTCCTTTTCTTCTACACCTTCTTTTCTTACTTTACCTGCAACAACTATTTCTTCCTCAGCTTTAGCAGCTGTTTCTTCCTCAGCTTCTTCTTTTCGTTCACCTGCTGCTTCTTGCTCAACTTCTTCTTTGTCAGCTTCTTCTTCAACAGTTTTTCTTTTTTTTGCGCCTCCTTGTTCATCTGCAGCCGCTTCTTCTTCTTCTCCTTCTTCTGCTACTGCTGCTACTTTTCCACCTTTTTCTTGGCTTTTATCTTCTTCACCATTCTTCTTTTATTCTTCTTTTTCCTCTTCTGCCACAGCAACGACCAACTCATCTATTTTGCTCTTTTTTTCTCCTTCTTCATTCCTCTCCGATTCATGCACATGCACTATTTTATAATATTATAAAGTGTTACTGATATTTAAGGATGAATATTCATTAACAACATCAATTAATGAATGAAGTTACCTTGCTCATGTTGTCGCTCATCATTTTTCTTTTTCTTCATTCTTTTCTCTTTGATATAGGCAACAATATCCCACACCGCTTCCTCGAGCGCAGCCACACACTTATGAAGATCCCTAGGGGATGAGGTTCCTACTGTATCTTTGGAGGTGCTTGAAGTATCATCATCACCAATGCATACTCCAACGGGGTTACCACCCAAATCCCCATCATCATCACTGTCCTTATTTGAAGTGAGGATAGTCACCACTTCTAACTCATTTTTCAAACTATCGAGGACGTTATTCTTCACCTCATCCGTATATGGCTCAAACGTAATGATGTAATCCATATTTGTCTCACGAAAAGTAGGGATGATGTATGGGTGCACGTTTTAGCAAATATCAATTAACAATTACATAACATTCGATAAAACGGTACTATTATTGCATTATAGAAAATAAGTTCATACCTTGGTAACTTTTCCTTTATACTTGAATGGGTCGCCTTCGATTATCTTATCGCTTTTTGAAGTGTGCCATTTGAGGATGCGGGGGGATGGGTAAGGGCTCATCTATTGATTTTCCAGAAAGTTCTCCAAGATGAGGAAAGGCCTCATAGATCCAAATCTGTAAGCAGTACAATAGTAAAAAAAATAACTATGAGTCTATGACATATTATAAATAAAATGATAATCTATGATAAACTCACTAAAGGGTTTATGGTAGACACCATGAATGCCCAGGGAAATTCGAATAGAGCATAGGATGCCTTTTTCTTCTCATCAAATACTTCCTTCTGCTTCTTCAGGTCACTTTTCTTCTTCAGATAGTCCATGGTCAGTTGAAATGTCTCTTTCCCCCACAGATACTTCTCAATGAAACTCAAAGAGTCGACCATTCGAATCAGTTTTGTGTCGACAACCTTCGTCGAATCTTTTGTAAGCAACATGGTGTGCAAGAACTACAGTAGACAACACTTCAAGTTCTGGTCCTCGTTCAGCTTATTCCCTCTGATCAGGTGTAACAAGTTGGCTGCCGTGATGTTTTTGTTTTTTGTCACCTTAAAACAAAAATTGTCCCCCTTTGCTAACACCTGCTTAATTTTTGATTCACTGGGGTATGATGAGCAGTTCAGCCCCGTGATCAAACAAAACTCTTTCAAACCAAAATAGACAGGCTTGTTGTTAACGCAGAACCATATCTCATGATGCATCTTATCGTTCTTAACGCGTCGCAACAGCAAATAATGGACCAATTGCCCATTGAACTTCAGAGGTTCCGGCAGGTTTCTCAGGTGTCCAAAACAGGACCGCTTGAATCTTTTCTTCAATTCTTGGTCGACACGAATTTGCTTAAATTCTCGATAAGCAGCCATTCTTAAGCTGACCGATATCTTTGCCAGGAAAGATCCGACCTCGTCAATTATCATTTGATGGTCATACCGCTCCACGAAAATACACCTTGAAAGATATGGCATGGACAACGAATCATTATCCCCATCGTCACTATTACTCCTACTTACCTCGCACTCTTCACTGTCACCACTGACACTCCGCTTGGCAACATCTTCACTAGAATCGACGTAGTCACTTATCTCTTTTAACTCTGAATCTGATTCGGACATCAACTCTTTAATTTTCTTTCTTTTTGATACTTTTTCAACTACCGTAGCTCTTCTTTTTTTACTACTACCAGCGGTATCGTCTTTCTTTTTAGGAATAATAACTTTTCTACCCATTTTCAACACAGTCTACACCTAAAGAATAAATATCCTATTTTCAGTTCATAGACCATAAGTGTATTAACAGAAATAACTCAATGATCAAATGAACCCCCCCCCCCCCTTAAAAAAAAAAGATTAACAAACACCCCACCATTAAACAGTTCACTACACAAACATACAATAATTGAACAAAAATCGAACATGCAAAATATCAAAACACAACAATTGCTAAAAATTAAACTAGTGCACCTAATCAAACTAATTAGCTATTAGTATTTCAATTTTCACTATTTCAGCAATCATGTTTTAAAAGAATTTCATACGTCTGAAAATTGAAATATATCTAGGGCATTCTCATTTCATAGACCACGGGTCATGAATAGACCGCGGGTCTATGGATAGAAACAGGATGCTATTCAAATCAAAATACCAAAATAACTCTTCAAACAACAATTATACCACCATTCAACACTTCATTGCTAAAAAATAACGATTAAATCAAAACACCAAATTCGAAAAAAAATCCTACATCACTACCACTCGATTAGAAAAAACAAATGGATCTAGAAATGATAGAAACTCGATTTTAACTCTTTGCGAAGCAAAAACGCCCCCTTAGCAGCTGCAGACGAAAAACGTACGAAAATGACATTTTTGGGATAAGTTGTTTGAAAGCGGGAGTTAGGAATTGAAGAGGAGAGAGAGAGGTTTTTTTATTTGGATATTATAATAAGTGGAGGGGGTTAGGTGTATTATATTAAATTTGTAAAGTTGTATAAATGGTGAATTGGTCCCTTGGACCATATGTGGGCCCCACTTTTTCCACTTTTTACACCCTAAACCTAAAAATAAATCAAAAAGAAATTAAGTGGGTATTTGGCAAAATAGTTTTGCAAAATTTCTTCTTTGCCAATTATTCCCAAGAAACCTAATGGGTGCAAGTTGGCATAACTTTGAATGTTTCATGTTGCTTATGCATCAACAAACTGACAATTTATGAAACAATAAGGTTTAATTGAAACAAACAAATACATATCATATTGCACCAAATGTTCCGAGTTCATATGCTTGCTTAGGATCTTGTTCAACTAAAAGAAAGGTAGGAATACTCAGTTCTCGACAATATTTTATTTGATTATTTTTTATGAAGCAACAAAAATTACCTTTGAGTAAGCAAATTAAGCGAAAGTTTTGAGTAATTTGACTCTAAAACAACACTATGGTCGGGAAGGCACATAAAATCCTCAAGGAGAACTAAGAATACCATAAAAAATTTAGTTAAAAATTATTTTTGAAGGAATACCTAGCAATTGATCAAAACATGTACCCCAAAAGAATTTGACGAGACAAAATATTTTAAGATACGTTGTGTAATATACCCTTCTGAAATTTGCTAGTAAATATTTTATGTTCATTTGGTTCTTCATCATACATTTATGTTACAACTGTATACTGTTTCTTTGCCTTTTCAAGTAATATAATTGCAGGTTCTTCAAGTGATCAGTTCTAAATTGTTAATTCTTACCACTTGCTTATCTGGTCAAATACCTTAATGACTCAACTACCCTCCAAGCAACTTGATTCAGATTGAAATAGAAAACTAATTTTTAATTATAAATATAAAATAGAGACGCTTCTGGCATTCTCTAAATATTCATTTCAAATAAGCCAAGAGAAAAATTTCTTGGACACTTTCATTTTACTCTATCTAACTCAGTTACAACCTTTTAAAGATGCCTATTAATCATATCTAGAGCCAGGAGGAATTATTTTAGGTAGTCCATTTTTGAAAATCAAAATTTGAAATTTCTAAAACCTTAAAGTAGCTATATTTAGGCTGAACTGATACAGATCTGTAATTGACTACTGGCCAGTGCAATAATAGTTTAGTTTAAGACAATGCTTTAAGTAAAAAGAGTATAGTAAAAGACCTCGTCCTTAAAAAAATCATTAAACAGAGGGCATTGCACTTGAAAATGATGGTTATTTTCATGTGTATTAACTTCCGAACTCGAAGCTCTGATTTTTCTACAGTCTCTGTTTAATTACCCTAAGATTCATTTATAGAAAATTATGCTATCGTCTCCCAGCCACCATTACCCTTACTCATTTTTGGAGACATTAATAACCCTTAAACCATTACTATATGTATAAGCAAATGCCCATGAAACATATGTTCCAAGATCAAATTCCCACCTTTTCTACTGGTTATAGTTACACAAACACTATTCTTACCATTGATCTTGCACAAATAGCCAACCTCGATAAGAACAAACTTAATAAGGCTAGCCTCTAAAGAGTTAATTATATATATTATTTGCGTTAATGAATTTCAAAAAAGAATGTCCAAGAAAAATCAGATCCTTGAACAGTCCTCCAAATGATCAAACATATTAATGTTTTTAATTTTTTTTTAAATAAATGGTTACATTCCAATGAACATTTAGTCTTTCCTAATGTATCCAAAGTGAGAAATAACTAGTATTCTTATCATGATACCCAAACAATGTAGATAAATTAATAAGCATACCATCCCAATTATGCACATGTGAAAGCATAATAAAATCGCCGGTTGATATTATAATTTCTAAAAACAAAGGAGCAACATTTGCAGAAGAAGGATTTCAACTAAGTTGCTCCGACTCTCCAAAAATTTGATCGCTTTGTATTGAATTCTTAAAAAATGCACTACTTTTGAAGAATTCACACACACTTGATAAATTTTTTGAAGAGTCCAAGTAACATAGGATTTTAATCATAATATTTGATGTGTACTTACATGAGTCTGGGAGCATGAACGAAATATCTTTATCTCTACTGCTTAAAATCTTTTGATGATCTCTTGCTCTTAAAATTGTCCTACAGAGTAGAAATGAGTAATTTTAGTTTTGGAGGAAAGCTAGATCCAAGTTTTTTTTCTAAAAAGAAATAGAGACCTTAAACATGTATATGCACAAAAATCTTGACACATATATATGCAATTCTCCTAATAACACTTCTACAAGGTCATTCTATCCTATTTACCATCATAAACACATAAACCTACGACTAAATTTATAATTTACTTTCTTCACAAATAAGGGTGAGCAAATTTGTCACGACCCAAAAATCAACGGTCATGATAGCACTTGTCGCGACAAGTCGTAACAAGTAAGCCTATCATCCAAACTGATATAAAATAAAAAATAATACGAAAACTCAAGATAAGACTCTTAGAATAGAGACGAACCACTCATATATAGCAAAAATGAGAAATACACAGCCAAAGATATCATACAATATCCCAAAATCTGGCGTCACAGTATAAGAACTAACTAATACAACTTGAAGGTAAAATAAACATAGGATATCCAAAAACGAACAACTCTATCTCTGAATACAAATAAGACATAGTCAAGATAAGAAAAGGTAGTAGTCAACTCCGGATGCATAGATCAATTGCTACCTCAATATACTCTAAGTATCACCTGAATTAACTTTCATCGACACACTCGTACATGGATTTACATCGAATGGGCGCAGTAGGGGTAAGTACGGTTCACTAGTACTCAGTAGGTATAATAGGCTGACTATGAAAAATAGAAATAAAGTATATAAAATACATACTATAGACACGTCATCTGCAATTAGAAAATATCTCAAATGGTAGTCCACATCGTTTTCACTAACAATTTTACAATATTCATATATACCCCGCGTAAATACGAGAAAGAAAATACAAGTAAATAGATATCGGACCTACAAATATGGAAAGACATACACATAGATAGAATTACATCAAAGACGATAACACAACAAAGAGTGAGCACAATATATATACATATGAAATACAATGAATATGACGATGATGTTGATGATGTAATATGATGCACGAGGTTGTTGCACAACCTCTATATACACCTACCAACCTATGCTCTCAGGTAGGACCCATGAGAGGTTCGTCAATCCATATACAAGCCAATAACCAATACCAATATCTATGACACCTCTCCGACACATCCCATGGAAATGATCTATAATGATGTCACCAACTAATATTTGCGGTAATTCCACAGTGATATCAATGTTTCATGATTAAACATGATATGAGGATATAATGCTCACAACCAACTAAATAAAAATTTCCGATTCCAACTAATATACCATGTATGTGAGCCAAAATCTACTAAATAAATCAGTCATTAATGATCCAACATAATCCACATAGCAACAGACAAAGACATACCATAACATGCCATTTAATATCATAAAATTACCAACTTAGTCAACTTCTACCAAGGATAACAACAAATTATTCAAATACCAGGCCAATATCATCAATTAAGACCCCACACGGTCACCACATAACGAGTAATGTCTCAAAACCACCAAATAACAACAATACAGTCCCCCATATGGACACAACATAGTAACAACTTCATGATTGGTTCCCATACCCATAACATGATTTTCATACTAATATTAACTACCCAACTCAGTCTGAAGAAAGATAAGTCATAACCTACCTCGAATGTCTAAAACAGATCTCAAAAGCCTTCCACACGAAGCTTTTTCCTCAGGAACAGACTCAAAATCAATGAAAACATACAATTATAAAATCTACACTTTAAAAGAAAGTCAATGATACCCATATTTTCCATTTTCTGATCAGGGTCAACATGGACCCCCAAAATACATATTTCGAAAAAAGGGTAAAATTAGAATTTTTGTCTAAACATATATCTTTCATGATTAAAGAAACTTATAGATGAAAACCCAAGTAAAAAATGGGCTGAAATTGGAGTTTAAATCGAAGAAATACTAATTTAGGCCTTTTGGGATAAAATCTCCAAATTTTAAGATTTTAACAAGGTTTAAATGATAGAGATCGAAGAAAAGTAGTTGAAATAGGGATTTTGAGCTTACCCAAGCTTAAAACTAAAAGAAATTGCTTAAAAACTCGAAACCCCAAGCTTCCAGACTCGAAAATGGTAATAAATTGTGAAAAGGGGCATTTATATTGTCTAGGTATTAGTTAAGGGAAGACTGAGTCACATAAGCGACCCTATTGTTACTTAAGCAACCCTATTATTGCTTAAGCGACAATCACGTATGTGACAGTCGTGTATATAACACAGGAGTCGCTTAAGCGACATCTCGGCTATTAGCTGGGTTGTTTAAGTGGTGCACCAGTTGGAGACTTACAGAATTCCAGGCCTTTGGGACTCTTTGGGATTCATCTAAAATCTTGAGAATGCAAATGAATTATGCTACTATATCAAATTTGACGATCCAGACTCAATGGTGATATCAGATTTTCAAAAAAACACCATTTTCACAACGTTGACCCTCAAAATCTAATTTCATAACTTTTCAAACCAAGGATCGAAATGAGATGTCAAAACCATAAACCCACACCATGTTACCAACCTAAATCAACGTTTTCGATCTACTGGCATAGTTCGTTTTGCCATCCAACAATGCATAAATAATTGCATATTGATCGAAACTAACTAATAAGCCTTAAAAATCACCAAAAATCACAATTTCACATAAATTACACCGAAAGGCATTGGAAATTATACCAATCATCTCCACACCCCAAAAATACCATAACACAACCACCGAGAAGGGTAAAATGGTCAAACCATGCATAAATAAATATTTCACATAAGTTGTAAAAAATCAAGTCATTATATCATCCACCACTAAAAAGCTAGTTCATCCTTGAAAGAAAGGCAACAGAAATTCCCAAATCAACAAAAAGCTGGGGATAAGTACTATGCATATCAGACTCGATAATTAATAGTAAATCTCAAGGCATGAAGTCTAAAATCTATATTGTACTTTTGCTTACTTTGAGCCATTCGAAGTCTATCCTAAATGACCTGAACTCTATCCAAGAACTCACGAAGTAAGTCTGTACCTAGAGGTCTAATCTCAAGAACTTAAACCAACCAACTGGAGAGAAATAATGCCTACCATACAAAGCCTCAAAAGGAGCCATCTCAATACTGAATGGCATCTATTATTATGCGCAAGCTCTGCAAAATCTAGATGCTGCTCCTACTGACCACCAAAATCCACCACACAATAGTCCGCTCAGGCTGACTATCGATATGGGGGTGAAAAGTTATGCTAGGATAAACCTGAGTACCCAACACCTCCTGAAAAGTCTTTCAAAAGTGGGATGTGAACAATGAACCTAGATTCGAGATGAAAGACACTAGTACATTATGAAGACGCAATATCTCATGAATATAGATAGATAAGGGCTAGTCTTTCAGCGTGAAAAAAAACCTAAATCAAAATAAAATGAGCATATTTGGTCAATTGATCCACGATGGCCCAAACACTATCAGAACCACTAGATGTATGAGGTAACCCAATCATAAAGTTCATAGTAATCCATTCCTATTTCCACTCGAGAAGGACTCAGATACTCAATCTTCACCTTCTAGAAATATAGACAACGAGATACAAAATTTGCTATATCCTTCCTTATACCACCTCACTAGTAATGTTTCCTCAAATCACGATACATATGAGTTACTCCCGGATGGCCCACAATCTCGGCCAACAATCCTCAAAACACCATCCTCATCAAGTGGGGCTTTCTTAGCCTCACCACTGAATACCTTATCCCGAATAACTCTCAACCCAACATCACCAAACTAATAAGCCCCAAATATGCTTCATCAAAGAAGACCCAACCTCAATGAATGATATAACATACTCAAGTATCAAAATATCAAGCCTAACTATCTGGTTAGCCAAAGACTGAACCTTTAAGGATAAATGCCTCTCCTGGGTCAAAAGATGCACCCAACTACCCATGCTAGTCGACTTCCAACTCAAGGCATCCGCAACTATATTAGCCTGGCACGGATGATAGAGAATAGTCAGGTCATAATCCTTAAGCAGCTTAAGCCAACGACGCTTCCTTTTATTAAGATTGCTCAGGGTGAAGAAATACTGAATACTACGATGATCCAAGAAAATCACACAACAGACTCTATACAAGTAGTTGCTTCAGAACTTCAAAGAAAATACAACCGTGGAAAGTATAACAGAGGGGAGTGAATTACCCTTTTTTGAACCATACAGTTGACTTCCTCCAACAGATAGTCGACTATTGAATGTAATACTAACAACTTAAAAAATTAAATTGTTCAAAGTAAATAACACCAAATGTTTTATACTGGTTAGAACTCTAATTGGTATTACTCCAGTCTCCTTGTGTTCTAAGGGATTCTACTAGATCTTTTTGTGAATAAAATCCAAATACAAGATTGAGTCAAGCTTTTTGGCTATGACTCACACTCTCTCCTTTCTATCATACATTGATACAATGCCTCACCAACTATATGTTCATTTCCTTTTTTTTAAGTACATAGTAAGCCTTTAAGAGAATACAATGCTTGAGTAAACTAAAGAAAAGAGCTAGAGAAGGTTGAGACAAGTGTATATTTCTTTCTTTAACTTTCAATTCTTATATAGTAGTGATTGGACTGCTGGCTGTTGCAAGTTTGAAGGCTACCCAAAAGATTTTTCTTCTTAGGAAATTGAATAAAAAATATTCAATTTCCAAGAATAAGTAAACACTAAATAAAAATATGACTAAGTACATAAGATGTGACAATCCCATTTAATGTAGAAGATTTTTTTCTTTCTTGACAAGCCTGTTGGTACTCAATAGAATCTTCTGATAAGACTTTACTATCTTTAAAATCTTGCACCAATATTTCTTTTCTTTTTGTGAGATGTCTCTTCCTTTTTGAGTATTATTCAAAACAATTTTCCTGCAATCAAGGGAACTTAATGTCCCTTCATCAAAATCTTAATATTATCAATCTCCCCCTTTCCGATGGATGAAAAAAGAAAATTAGACTACATCTCTATTTGAGTTCTCCCCCTAAATGACTTTCCCTGAATAAGTGACTCCCCCTGAATGACTTTCCTTAAATAAGTGGCTCTCCCCCTGAATGACTTTCCTTGCATGGTTAGATATAACATATCTATTTCTCCCCTTTTGGCATCAATAAAAAAAAGAAAGAAAAGCACTAGATACACCAAAATTAAGTAAAAGCAAAAAAGGAAGTTAATAAAGTGACCCTTGGCGTCAAAAATGTTTTGCAATTATGCCAAGAGATTTACTGAGAGAACAATTTTTTTTTTCAAGTAGAGGTTTTATAAAATGTCAGTTAGTTGAAAGTCATCCTTACAAAAGCTAGTTCAGTATCTCCTTTTGAAACATGATCTCTAATGAAAAGATGCTTAACATCAATAAGTTTTGCTCTAGAATGATGCACAGGATTCTTAGACAAACAAACAACACTAGATTTATCACAAAATATTTTGACAGGTTTATGACAAAGATTATAATCATTAGTTGTCACGACCCAAACCATGGCATAGTTGGGATGGGTATTCAAGCCTACCATGGACAGGAGACCACCCTCTTAGCCTAACCTCAAGAGCACAATAATAATAATAAAGTGGAAGCCAATAATGATAGTAATAAAGAAAATTTATCAGATGGAAGTTCTGACAATCCAAAATAAACAACCAACTTACACTTGTCCAGGAAAGCCTTTAAAAACCAGAAAAACATCTAAGTCTAGACATGCCCCCCACTATGTCTAAAAAAATCTATAATTACTGAGTCAATAATGAAAGGGTAAGGACTTCTAAAGGATGGAAGCTCACCACTTCACAACAACTCAATAGACGTTCTAATCCACCTAATGTTGCACAGGAGCAACATATAAGTCTTCGGACCCTACATTATGAAATGATGTAGCATTCTAAGATGGTCAACGGGATAAGCACTTGCATCTGAATCAGGAAAAATGATTAAAATAATACCATATACAAAATTAGTCAAAACCACATGTACACATTTATATATATATATATATATATATATATATATATATATAGAGAGAGAGAGAGAGAGAGAGAGAGAGAGAGAGAAAGGATGTCAGGATAGGGTAAGGGTCATGAACATGAGTGTTTTAAAACCATTAACCTGGGTTATATAGCTCGCTCCATCCTAAAGGTACCCATAGGCTATATGGGTTCAGCTTCCCCTGCTGAAAAGACTATAGTTCTAGTTAGCTGCATGAACTGAGGGAATACTAAAGCCACCAACATAACAACTGTCCCTATATATATATGTCAAGTGTGCATTAAGCACACAGTCATATAGATTCCCAATGCCGGCAAATGTGGTTTCCAGTGTTCGTCCCCCCGAGACTTTCACTTTCATGGGAGATACACAACCTCATTTAAGCTAAAATTAAAATCACTTTGCAAATAATTCCAACCATTAACCCTGGAGCCATTCATTAAGACATTTACCACTTGGTATAGTCATACCAATATGCTTGTAATCTAAATTAAACACACCAAATTAATATGCATAACCACATTAGGTCCCAAGTTCCGTTAAAATCTAAACCATGGCCACTAAGGACGTCCAAATACATTTTTATATCCATTTATCCATTAATGCAATGCATTGAGTTCAAAAGCAAGTTAAACCATGCAATTTATCCATATCAAAAATAATATTATAAAGTGGGTTGAGGTTAACATAGACTCCAAGTCAAAATTCATCCAATTTGGGAAACCCATGTCCCCTATTCCAACCATTTAAACAATGTACCAATTCAGTCCCAAAAATATCCCTTTAAAGCATGAATAATCAATTTAAAACATGGGAAAATTACTTCAATCAATAACAACCAAAACCCCTTAACCTAATTTCAAAACCCACTTTAAATCGCATGAAAATCCATTTAATCAATGCCACAATGTAAAATTCAAATTTATGGAAGAGAAACATGCCTGAAACACATAAAAAATTGAAGTGAATTTGAAGGTTGGAGCCTAAAGTAGTGATTTATTGGAAAATCCTTGAGCTTTCTTGGGTGGAGAGTTTAAGATGAATAAAGTAGAGTTTGATCTTTGAAAATAGAAGGAAAAAGGTCTCTTTTATATTTAGAGGTCTTGGAAAGGGTGAAAAGACTCAAAGGCCCCTCACCCCAAGTGAAAAAAACAAAAACTAGATGTAATAAACCTATTAGCGTGGCATGACATTATCACAGAGAGTAGCCTCCATACCATGCCAATATCGCGGAGGCTAACCTCTGTAGCACACCAATATCGCAGACCCTCACTGCCTCAGGATCCCAAAATGACCCCAATCCCTTATAAAGGTTTCCAAACTTTCCCAAATTACCCTTTTAACATCCCTAACATAATTCAAGTCAACAATTAATATTATGCATGAGAGGAGGTCAAAATAAAATGATAAAAAATTTAAGGGGTCTTACATTATCCCCCCCAGGATCATTCATCCCTGAATGATGAATTAAGACACTTTTAGCACGAGAATAGCAAGAATACGCCAGTATCAAATGACAAACTTAGAATGTGACAAGAGGAAAACAGAACTCATACCTTAACCACTTTCATCTAACTCTATAACAAGAATGAATACTTGGCATTCATGTCTTCTTCAGCTTCCCCTGAGGCCCTTTTTATCTTTAGGTTTCTCCAAAGGACCTTTACTGAAGCTATATCCTTAGTCCTCAACCTACGAACTTGCCTACACAGTATCTCAATTGGGACTTCCTCATAAGACAAGGAATTCGTAACACCAGCATCCTAAAAAAAAAGTATCAAGGAAGGATCACCCATACACTTCTTCAACATAGACATATGAAAGACAAGATGAATAGAGCCCAAACTCGCAGGAAAATCCAACTCATAAGTTACACTCTCAATCCTTCTCAAAATTGAGATGAACCAACGTAACAGCGATCGAGCTTCCCCTTCTTTCCAAATCTTATGATTCCTTTCATAGGAGACACCCTCAAGAATACTCAATCACTAACTTCAAACTCCAAACCCCCCTGTCCCACATTCGTATATGACTTTTGGCGACTCTGAGTAGTATTAAGTCTTTATCTAATCACCTTTACCTTCTCCATGGATTGGTGAACCAAGTCAGGACCAAACAACCTAGTGTCACCAATATCAAACCATCCAATAAGAGAACTATACCTTCTACCATAAAGAGCCTCAAAAAGAGCCACCTGAATGCTCAAGTGATAACAACTATTATACGAAAACTTAATAAGGGGTAAATAATCAACCCAACTACCCTTAAAGTCAATCACACAGGCCCTTAGCACATCTTCCAAAGTATAAATAGTATGCTCCACTTATCCATCCGTATGAGGGTGGAAACAAGTGCTAAGGTTCACCTATGTACCCAAACCTTTCTAAAATGAATGCTAGAAGTAAGATGAAAATTGCATACCTCAGTCTGAGATAATGGACAGTAGCGTAGCATGCAACTTCACAATCTCCTAAATGAACAACTTAGCATAATCCTCTCCTAAGTAGTTAGTCTTCACAGGCAAGAAGTTAGAAAACTTAGTCATCCTTTCCATAATGACCCAAGTTAAATCATATTGATTGTGAGACCAAGAAAGACCCATAATAAAATCTATAGTGATCATCTCCCATTTCCATATGGGCAACTGTATCGCTTGAGACATGCTACTAAGCCTCAAGTGTTCTACCTTAACTTGCTGATAGATTATTCACGTAACCACAAAATTAGCCACATCCTTTTCATATTATTCCACCAATAGATTTCCTTCAAGTCATGATACATCTAAGTTGAACCCAAATGAACTGTATACATGGACTCATAAGCCTCAGTCAGAATTTTTTCTAGCAGCCCATCAATATCAGGAACACACAACCTACCTTGATACCTCAAGATTCCATCTCCCCTAATCTCGCAAGCCATAACCTTTTGCAAACCCATATCATCTTTAATATACATAAGTATGGGATCCAAAGCCTGCTTCTCCTTCACCTAAACACCAAGAGATAATTTTACCACTTCTTGAACAATCACTACTCCATCCTTAGAGTCTAAGAGATGAACTTCCGAGTTAGCTAACCTATGAATATCCTTCACCAATACTTTTTTCTCCTCATCAACATGATACAAGCTCCCCGTAGATAACTTGTTAAGAGCATAAACAACAATACTAACTTTACCTAGATAGTAGTGCAAAATCATGTCGTAATCCTTGAGTACATCGAGCCACCGCCTCTTCATGAGATTTAACTCCTTCTGAGTAAACTCATATTGCAATCTCTTATAAGCTAAATGAATATCTACATGCACCCCATATAGATAATGACGTAGATCTTCAAAGAAAAAACCATAATCACCAACTCCAAGTGGTGGGTTGGATAATTCCTCTCATGAACCATAAGCTGCCTAGAAGCATAGACCTTAAACTTACTATGCTGTATCAAGAGACAACCCATTCCCACATGGGACATATCAAAATACACAACAAAACCATTAGTGCCCTCGAGAAGGGTCAAAACTGGCATAAAATTTAACTTATTCTTTAACCTCAAAACTACCCTCACAGGTATCAGACCATAAAAACTTAACCTTCTTCTGAGTTAACCTTGTCAATGGAGCAACAATAGAAGGAAGCTCTCCACAGACCTCCTATAATATCTAGCCAAGACCAAGACACTCCTAATATCGGTTGGAGTCATGGGTCTTGGCCATATTTTAACCACTAATACTTTTTGTGGATCCTCATTGATCCCTTCACTAGAAACAACATGCCTAAGAAAGATCACATTACTCAGTAAAAACTCACATTTAGAAAATTTAGCATATAATTTTTGGTCCTTAAGAGTGTGCAACACAATTTAGAGGCGATTGACATGATTCTCCTTAGTATTAGAGTACACCAAGATGGCATAAATGAGCATTATAACAAGCAAATCCAGAAACTACCTAAAAACCTAATTCATAAGATCTATGAAAGCCGACAAAGCATTAGTCAAACCAAATAACATAACCAAAAACTCATAGTGACCATACCGAGTTTAGAAAACAGTCTTAGGGATATCAACCTCCCTAATTTTCAACTGATGATAGCCTGAACAAAGATCAATCTTATAGAAATACCTAGCATCCAGGAGCTAATAAAAAAGGTCGTCAATCCTAGGAAGAAGGTACTTATTTTTTACCGTCACCTTATTCAACTATCGATAGTCTATAACATCCGAAAAGACCCATATTTTGCATGCAAAATACAAGAGAACCTTATGGAGAGACATTAGAATGATTGAAACTTTTATCAAGAAGATCTTTTAATTTCTTCTTTAGCTCCTTTAATTCGGATGGAGCCACCCTATAAGGAGGAATGGAAATAGGACGAGTATCCAGTAGAAAATTCATCCCAAAATCTATTTTCCTATCAGAAGGAATTCTAGTAAGATCATCGTGAAATACTTTAGGAAATTCACTAACCACAGGGACAAACTGCAAAGAAGGACCCTCAGAATAAGAATCCATATCCCAAACTAGGTGATACAAACACCCTTTGGAAATCAACCTCCTAGCATTGAGATAGGAAATAAACCTCCTTTTGGGCACTAAGGAACTCCTCTTTCATTTCATCACCGATTTATTATGAAAATGGGAATTGGCCTTTTGGGTTCTAAAATTCATAGAAACATAGCATGAATAAAGCCAATCAATCCCCAAGATAACATTAAAATCCACCATATCCAACTCTATTAAATCCCTCAATGTCTCCCTATGAAAGATGGATACCACATAACCCCTATAGAGTTTTCTAGAAACTATAGAATCACCCACTGGAGTAGAAATAGAAAAGGGGTTGGAAATATTTTTAGGACCAAATCCAAAATGCATATCCACATTAGGGGTCATATAAAATAGGGTCAAACTCAGATCAAGCAAATAATAAACACCATGAGAAAAGAGCTGTAACACAAGAATAATAATATCTGGGGATGCCTCAGATTCTTGATGAGTAACAAGTGCATAAAGATGATTTTGACCAGTGCCAGTACCAGAGGTAGCAACCTTATGGGTAGGAGATAGAAAACTGGAAACTAGAACTTTATTAGCCCCAGTGGCAACCCTAGATGAAGGAAAATATCGCTGCATCTAACCAAAATAGAACACAAGAAAGAAAAACATACCAAAATGCCTTGTAGCCTTCCCCTTATAAGTGTGGCTTGCTACATACCCATAAAAGGTACTCTAATCGACTTAGCTTTTTGGACACCAAATCCTGAACCGTGATCTGATACCAACCTTTTCATGACCCAATCTAGGGACTAGTCATAATAGGTATCTCAAGCCCTCCATAGACTAGAGACCACCACCTTAGACTAACCTCAAGAGCACAATAATAACAATAAGCGGAAGCTAATAAAGATAGTAATAAAGAAAATATATCAGATGAAAGTTCTAAGAATTCAAAATCAACAACCAACCCACACTTGTCCACGAAAGCCTCTAAAAACCAAAATAACATTCTAGGTTGGGACTTGCCCATGACTATGACCAAAAAGAATCCATAAGTACTAATTCAAAAATAAGGCCTTCTGAAGGATGGAGGCTTACCACTCCATAACAATTCAACAGACATTCTAGTCGACCTAACGATGTACAAGAGCAACAGAAAAGTCTTCGAACCCTACATTATGAAATAATGTAGCATCCTAGTATATTCAGTGGGATAAGCACGGGTATGTAACTCAAATAAAGTGAATAAAGTAATGTCATGTCTAAAATTAGTCAAAACCACATGCATACATTCATATATACATATATAGGATGTTGGGATAGGGTAAGGTTCATAAACCTGAGAGTATTAAAACCATTAATCTGGATTGTGTATCTCGCTCTGTCCTAAAAGTACCCATGGGCTATATGGGTTTGGCTCTCCTGCTGAAACAAACCTTTTGTGTGTTAGATGAATGAACCAAGGAAAAATCGAGGGAAAACTAAATCCACCAAGGTAATATTCATCCCAATATATATATATCAAGTGTTTATCAAGAATGCATTTATATAGACCCCCAAACACTGGAAAACGTGGTTTCCAGTATTCATTCCCCCAAGACATACACCTTCATGGTGATCTACACAATCCCCTTTAATCCCAAGTTAAAATTATTTACACATAATTCCAACCATTAACCCAAAAGTCATTCATTAAGGCATTTACCACTTGGTATCATCATATAAATATACTTGCAAACTAAATTAAATAGGTAAAACCATTCCACATAACTACATTGACTCCCTAGTTCCATTAAAATCCAAAACATGGCCACTAAATCCATCCAAATCAATTTTTATATCCATTTATCCATTAATCCAATGAATTGAGTTTAAAAGCTAGTTAAACTATGCAATTTGTCCATATCCAAAACAAGATTATAAAGTGGGTTGAGGTTAATGCAAACTCCAAGTCAAAATTAATCAAATTTGGGAAAATCTATGTACCCCATTCCAACCATTTAAACAATGTACCAATTCAGTCCCTAAAACATTAATTTAAAGCATGAATAATCAATTTAAAACATGGGACAAATAGTTCAATCAATAAAAACCAAAACCCCTCAACCTAATTTCAAAACTCACAATTTAAATCACATAAAAATCCATTAAATTAATGCCACAATGTAAAATTCAAGTACAAGGAAGAGAAACATGCCTGAAACACACAAGAAATTGAAGTCAATTGGAAGTTTGGAGCCCGGAGTAGTGATTTTTTGAAAAACCTTTGAGTTTTCTTGGGTTGACAGTTTAAGATGAATAAAGTAGACTTTGATCTTTGAAAACTACAGAAAAAAGGCCCCTTTTATGTTTATAAGTCATGAAAAGAGTGAAAAGACCCAAAAGCCCCTCATCCCAAGTTGAAAAAAGCAAAACTGGATGAAATTAACCTATAGCATGGGACGACATTATCATGGAGGATAGCCTTCGTGCCATACTAAAATTGCAGAGGCGAACATGCATGAAACACTGACATCGCAGAACTTCATTATCTCAGTCTCCCAAAATGACCTTGAACCCTTTCCGAAAATTCCAAAATTTCCTAAATTACCTTTTTAACATCCCTAAACATATTTCAAGTCAAAAATTGATATTTTACATATGAGAAGGTTCAAAATAAAATGATCAAAATATTAAGAGGTCTTACACTAGTTGAAGGGACATCCAAAGAATCTAGGGACAATACAATCCAATATCTATATACTCAGATTCAGTAGTGGATAGAAAAACACAATTTTGTTTTTTTGGTATTCCATGACACAAGGGGTTGTCCCATGATTTGGCAAGTACCACTAGTGTTTTTTCTATCCATTTTATCACCTGCATAATTTACATCCAAGAAACCTTTTAAAATAATGTCAGTAGACTTAGGATACCATTTACAATAGTCAGGTGAGATTTCTTAGGAGCTGACTGAATCCTGACACGTTTACTTAAATTAAAGAGAATGTCAGGTAGACTAGTTGTAAGATATAAGAGAGAACCAATGATGCCATGATAGTTGGTTTTATCAATAACTTTTCCATCTTCACATGACTCCAGAACACAAGTAGAACACACAGGAATGTTTGATGGCTTGGAATTTTCAATCCTAAATCTTTGAATTAGATCTGTGGTATACTTGCCTTGGGAGATAAAAGTTCCTTAAAAAGACAGATGGATTTGCATTCCTAGGAAGAATGTTAATTCTCCTATCATACTCATTTCAAATTTACTAAAACTCAGTTCTTACCAAAGTTAGTCAATATCTCCTTTTGAAACATGATCTCTAATGAAATGATGCTTAATATCTATGTGTTTTTCTCTAGAATGATGCACAAGATTCTTGGACAAGCAAGTAACACTAGAGTTATCATAAAATATTTTGATAGGTTTAAAACAAAGATCATCATCATTGAGTTGATGGGACATCTAAAGAACTTGTCCACAATACAATCCAATAGCTATATACTTAGATTCAGTGGTGGATAGAGATACATAATTTTGTTTTTTGCTATTCCATGACACAAGGGATTGTCCCATGATTTGGAATGTACTATTGGTGCTTTTTCTATCCATTTTATCTCCTACATAATATACATCTAAGAAAACTTTTAAAATAATGTCAATAGACTTAGGATACCATAAACCATAGGAGCTTGTACAAATAAGGAATTTAATGATACGTTTCATAACATTCAGATGAGCTTTTTTAGGAATTGAATAAAACCTGACACATTTACATTCACTGAAAAGAATGTCAGGTTGACTGGTTTTAAGATATAAGAGTGACCTAATGATGCCATGATAGTTGGTTTTGTCAACAATTTTTCTATCTACACATAGCTCCAGAACACAGGTACAACTTATAGTGGTGTTTGATTGCTCGACATTTTCCATCACAAATCTTTGAATGAGATCTTTGGTGTACTTACCTAAGGAAATAAAATTTCCATCAGTAGACTGATAGATTTACAATCCTAGGAAGAATATTAATTCTCCCATCACGCTCATTTCAAATTCACTTTGCATTAACTTAGCTAATTCCTTGCATAAAATAAAATTAGTACTTCCAAAGATAATATCATCAACATATATTTGAATAATCAAATTTCTAGAAAAGATTTGTTTGATAAATAAAGTAGTATCTATTTATTCTCTTGTAAAATCATGTTCAATTATAAAGCTGCTCAGTCTATCATACCCATCTGAAAGAGCTTGTTTTAGATCGTACAGATCTTTGGAGAGTTTCAAGACATGATATGGAAAGTCTGGCTTTTCAAAACCTGGGAGTTTTTTCACATACACTTGATTGTCAATAAAACCATTTAAAAAACACTTTGTACATCCAATTGAAATAATTTGATCCCTTTATAAGGCGCTTAAGCAAGTAAAATTCTAATGGATTCTAATCTAGTAATAGATGTAGAGGTCTCATCATAATTGACTTTTTTTTTGTTATGAGTAGACTTGAGTGACTAGATAAGCTTTATTTTGCACAAATTTAGCTGATTCATCTATTTTATTTCTAAAAACCTATTTGGTTCCAATAACAGAGACGTTCTCTAGTTTTGGAAAAAGGGTCCACACATTATTTCTGTCAAACTGCTCAAGTTCTTTCATAGATTTTATCAAGATATCATCTACTAAGGCTTCAATAACTTTCTTTGGTCCAATTTGAGATATAAGGGCTATGTTTGCATTCTTTCTATCCGAAGCCTTTGTTCGCATTTCTTCTTTTGGATCTCCAATGATGAATTTCTTTGGATAGTCAGATACGCTTCTCCATTCATTTGCAATTGCTTTTTGTTTAACTTGATCATTTGAAGCAATTGAAGACTGGTATATTTTAGTACTAGTGGGTTTTGAAAAGGAGTCTTCCTTGATAGAAGGAGTTTTAATTTACTCGTTCAATCTTATCATCTACAGAGCTAACATTCTTTACACAATGATTAGTATCATAAAAACAACATATATAGATTTATCAATGCAAAGAGTACATTTATTGAAAATTCTATATGGTCTACTAGAGTTAGAGTAGCCCATAAAGATACCTTCATTGCTTCATGGGTCACACTTACCAATGTTATCCTTGCCATTGTTATGAATAAAATATTTTGAGTCAAATACATGGAAGTAACCAATGTTGGGCCCTTTATTATTACATAGCTCATATGGTTTATTCTTCAAAATAGGTCTAATGAGACACCTATTCAAAACATGACATGTAATGCTGATAGCCTCTTCCCAAAATTTATGTAGTAGAGAGTGTTCATCGATCATAGTTTGAGCCATGTCTTGAAAAGTTTTATTTTCTCATTCAACCATACCGTTTTGTTAATGAGATCTTGGAGATAAGAGTTATGAGTTTATCCATTAGCATCATAAAAGATTTTGAAATCTGTATTCTCAAATTCTCTTTTATGATCACTTCTAATGGCGGTAATGAAGTAACCCTTGTCTCTTTGAAACTTTTCAGAGATAACTTTAAAATTACTTAAGGTAGCATCTTTATTGTCTAAAAACATAACCCAAATAAACTATAATGCGCCGAATCTGGTACCCAAAATGCCACATGATGCTCATGACCCCGAAGGACCATAAGCTGACCCATGACTGATAAGGGGTCACACCCTCAACTGTCAGTGTGTGCCCTCATCCTTGGGTTCGCTCGGTACTAAATCCCACTCCAAAATGAATAGAAACTGAAATGATTATACTGAGATGAGCTGGACTGAGTTCACTGAGTTCCATAGACTGACGGAATATTACTGATTGTTTGTTAACTGTTTGAGTTTATGAGATTACTGAATTTTCCTAATTCATGTAACTGATTGAATTCTACTGAGTTCTAAAACTGATTGAGAATACTACTGATCATGGCGTGAATGATATTCAGGAGAGAATATTCTTGATTTTGGGAAAAAGTAAGTATATAATAATTTAAAATGGTTTTAGGGATTAAATCCCGCACCTGGATGTGTTAAAACCTTGAGAAAAAACCAATTTATCCCTGGATGAAATATTTGTTTTTTGTCAAAATTTTCCAATTTTGCAGGCTGGCGTGATGCGGCCCTATCACGTCGTGTCAATGGAAAATACCAATTGGGAATTGAAATGACAGTGTGATGCGATGGAATCGTGTTGCTACATTATTCTTGAACTGGAAGTGAACCGAGACATGGTGGAATTGCATTGGTACATTAGAAATTGACAACTCTAAAATTGAGCCTTGGTGCGACATTCCATAATTGAGAAGGCTTACTAGATTTTGACGTTTGCCATTTTGGCATTCTCTCTACGTATTGATGGCTCTGGTGTCACACTATCTTACTAAAATGACTCTAACTCTTCACCCAGGTGTCGGATTTGGGCGAATTTGGTATCGATGGAAAGCTTATTCCATTTTCCACACAATAAAATGTCAAAATCTTGAAAATACACATGTATAAAAGTGGATTCATCTTCTAAAGAAAGTCTTTAACATTTTTTGGGATGATTTTAAGCTAGGTAGAAGTACAGGGTATTACTTAAATCAAGAGTACTCATTAATAATCACAAAAACATACCTTTTACCTCCAGAGCTAGCAATTCTAGTTCAACCAAATAAGTCCATATGAAGTAGTTGCAAGGATTTAGTTATGGACACAACATCTTTAACAGGAAAGAGTTTCTATTTTGCTTACCAAGTTGATATGTATCACAAATATGGGTCTTTTTAAAATCAAGATTTTGCAATTGATAATGAAAAGGCTACATCTTGAATTTGAAGATAATGTGGTCCCTATAAAATATAGTAACCCAACAAAGGTTGGGGTTGAATCCCAAGGGAATACGTGGAACTGTGGCTCTTACTTGCTGTAACCAAAGGGTCACACTGGAAAAGTAAATAGGGGGATTGTAGTGACATTTTCAAACAAGTAACAAATATCAACTCTAGATGTAACCAGTCGTAGATGAACACTAGGATTGTGCTCCCCCTAGTTTCTCAACTCAGTAGGTTTATAGTGCTTTATTGAACCAACTTGATACCTTATATGCAGAATCTAATAAGTTATATACCATCAAATATCTTGTGCACTCATTAACGGATTTCACCCTTTACAATTTGAGTCTCTGGATATCACATTGCTAACCATTATCCAACAACCCAGTTAACTTTTACCTTTTGTGTCTCTAGTTATTAAATGATAGATAACCATCTTACGTAGATAATACCCATTAACATAGATCAATAATTAAACTTTAAATTAATATTTTAATTATCTTTTCCTAGTCACTACTCCTCTTTCTGAGTAAGTAGCAATAATCTAGGCAGGATCCTAACATTTTCAACCACTAAGAAAAACTATTAGACTAAAGATAATACAATACATGCTTGGGTATCGATTCAGAATAATTTAGCACTTCCCCTAATTCATAAATCTTCCAGTGTTACCATAACCCTAACTAAGGGTTTTATCCTCTTATGAAATAATCAATAAATTCATAATTGAATGCATTAGATGAAATCACAATAATCGACAATAGAAAACCCAAAACTTCAAATGAATTACCAACAAAAATCAATAAAAAATAATCCCAAGACCAAAGTCAGAGCTCATAATTAGAATACATCTTTATGAGTATATGGGGTGCGTAAACTAACTAAAAAACTTTAAAAGGGTATATATAGTACACAAGGAAATCCTAAAAATCAAATCCCAAATGAAAAAGGCAAAACGAGGTCGGTGGCCAATTACTTAGGTCACATACGAACTATATGTAGAATATACAAACTATATATAGTTCTACATATGTGTCAACCCTCTAGTTGGGATCCTGCAATTCTCTGGACCTTTTATTCTGAAGCATTAGTTGCCCACTTACAAATCGTATGTGGCACATACAGATAGTATGTGATCTTAGTAAGTGGAAGAGTTTGCTTTTTCCTGTAGCTTAGCCTCTAAACTTTTAGTTCTGTAACTTACTTTGCTCACATATGCTAGGTAAGTGGCATATACGCCAAAAATTGCCTTAGTATGTATCCAAAAACATCAAATGTCTTCTTTTATTTTGATTTCCATCCAAAATAAAGTTTACTGCAAAACATACCCAAAATATATCATATCTAACAAAACAACCTTAGAAACTTGCATATTTTCTTCGTTTTAAGCATCGAAAGTGCTATATTTCTATAACATATCAACACCCTCAACTTAGAAGGTTTGTATGTCCTTAGGTAACACAATAAATCAAAACAAAATTTGATGCTTAACTAGGAGAATATAAGCTATCCAAGACAGTCAATCAACACTTTAAGCTGAAAACACAATACCCTCTCTTATTTCAACTTTTTAAAACCAACTGGGCATAATCATGATGAACAACAATGTGCCACAAGGGGATCAAGATATGGCATTACATTAGCAACAGACAACCATGCATATATACAAGTTACACTACTTAAATAAGTAAACAGCTAGCAATATGACTTACGTGCGCTCACAACAAAGAAGTCCCGCTCACTCAAATAAAATAATGCATTTCAATGCAATGACATTCAAGAAAACCTCACACTCAAAATAGAAGTTCCAATCAATGTGCATCAAATGCCACCAACTTGACTTTATTTTCTTTACCTTATCTTTCAGACAATCAACTTAGGATCACTATAGGACTTTATTTGGCTTGTAATATAGGCTTTGGACCGGTATGGTACATATGGATATATCAAGTGATTAAGCCTCCTTGGTACTACACTTACTTTGGGGTCCACACTTTAATCAATTCTTTTTTATTCCGCCCTTATTTCTCCCTTTTTATTCTTTATTGCGCATTCAGGTTGGATATGGTTTTATATTCTTTCCTTTTTCAAATTCTCACTATTTTTTTCTCTTTCTTTTTGTTTTTTTACCACACCCAACCCTACTATCTTTTTCACTGATTTTACCCTTCGACATACCCACTTTACATCACACACCACTATGATAGCCACCCTTAAGTAAGGCGTTCTACCTGAGTTGAGGTGCAAAATGTCCAAAGAGGAATAGGGACAAAAGAGGGTTCATTGTAACAAAAATGGAAAGGTGAAATATATAACAAGAAAAAATAGGCTATAAGGCTTAAAATTGGGATCAAGGGATATAATTCACACATGGAAGGTCATTTAGGCTAAAAGTGGACTAACATAAAAAACAACCTATGATCCTTTTCTAACTAACTATCCTACAACCTAGACAAGACTAATTGGGCAAGTTCTAGATTTGACACACAAAGGGAACTAAGTAGCATCACACACACACATGACATAGGGTCAATATTATAAGCTACTATCTATTTGGTTCATGCAATTGTTAGCAATAATTATCATTTCCCTAATTCTAATGCCATAACAAGATCCACAATGGTACACATATATACATTCACACAGTTCTAAAATAAATTTTTAGAGAGATATCATTTTTCAGAAAATCAGAAAAAAACATGATAACTTCCCAAAATACTTAAAAATCTACTAATTGGGCAAAAATACAACACAATGCGAAACAAAACACAATATGGCACAAATTTTAACCTAGACATGCCGGTTCTACAACCATACTACGACTGACAGGAAAAGAAGCACGATAATAAAAATCTGTGGTGACTATGGTATACCCTACCCCAACTAAAAGACTATGAACTATCCCCAATGCATGAATAATATAAAACAAAGGGAATGAGGACATACCTTGGGTTGCCTCCCAAGTAGTGCCTGAATTACCATCACGGCATGAGCTAGTTGTCTTGGCTACTTAGACTTTACCAAGGTCCATTTCAACACAAACTTTAACTTTCTCAAGGTTTTCCATGTCGTGCTTCACTCATTGCCCATTCACCTTAAACAATATTTCACCATCAGACTTTATTTCTATAGCACTGTGTGGGAATACCCAAACCATTATGAATGACCCATACTATCTAGACTTTATATTACCAGGGAACAAGTGGAGTGTTGAATTATACAATAAGACCAAATCATCGAGTTCAAATACTCTTTTCTTAATTTTACTATCATGATACAACTTCATTCTTTCATTGTTTATAGAAGAGCTCTTATAAGAACAAATTCAAAATTCATCTAACTCATTCACCTTGCTCAACCTCAAATTTAATACATCATACCACTCAAAATTTAGCCTTTCTAATGCCCATAGTACCTTATGCTTAAGTTCAACCGACAAGTAGCATGTCTTTCTGTTTTCAAGATGATCTGGGTAGGCACTATGAGAGTCTTATATACTACTCAGTAGGCCCACAATACATCATCTAGCTTCCTTAACCAATCTGTCCTTTTGGTATTCATTGATATCTACTGTGAGCACTGAAACATAATGCTATAATAAATGCATAAAATAGGCTGAATATCCATAAGGTACAAAATCTTTAAATACTAATAAATTATATCAACTGAAATAACAATCTATAAAACTAAACACTATCTTAAAACTAAGTTGAAAAACCTCTAACTGAAACTATCTAAAAGTGGAGTTGATGGGAAAACCCCCAACTAACTCTATCTACTGCTACTGGTAGAATCTGAATTTATCTATGCGTGATCTACTGCTACTGGCTGAATCTGAATCTATCTATGCGTGTTTAGGAATCTGAGCATCCAAACCTATGATATGAGACATCCTAGCATAAAAAAAGAGGATACGTCAGTACATTGAATGTAGTAGTATGCTAGATGATGTAAGGCTGAATGCAAGGTTTTATATGCATGAATAATAACTGACTGTATAAAATAGAGTAACTGATCATTAAAGTACATGGATAACTGATACTGTTGTAAATACTGAGTATACACTATTATGCATATAAATAAATACAGTGACCAAGCTTATCTGAAGCTAAGTCCTGAGTTCTGATACTAGGTAACTGATATATGAAGTTTCTGATACTGGTTGACTGTATCTGACAGTCCTGATTTTGTAGAACTGAACTGAGTTCTATTCTAAAGAATAAAACTAAGATTGTGGGAGGTAATTATCTAACTGACATACCCCAAATATGATAAGATAACTGAATTGGGGTTAGACCTATGACCCAGTTGTAAGAATGTCAGTACTGTACCATGGGTAAAGACACTGAAGAGTTACCATTATCTGGCAGGTATTCTAATGAGAATGGTGGAACCCTTATCTGGCAGGTTAAAACACCTCATCAACCCTTAACTAGCAGGTTTGATGTGTTAACCTACGCTGGCTATGTAGTTTTGGAATGCAGGAATTGCTTCTAGAGATCACACCCTCTACTGGTAGGTGATCCCTCATCCTTGGGTTAACTCGGTGCTGAATCCTACTCCCAACTGAAAGACGTTGAGCTGAGTATACTGAACTAGACTGATACTTAGTTTACTAAGTTTTCTTGAGTTCAATAACTGGATGAGTTCTATTAAGTTCTGTAATTGACTGAGAGTACTATTGATAGTGACATGACTGAGATTCTGTAACTCACACTTGATCTAGGCACACAACTAAATAGTCAGGTATTAAATACCCATAGGAATTGATAGCATGAAAAATAAAGCATAATATATTCTTGAAAAATCTTAATAATGTATACTTGTCCATAGTTCAATCATAGAGCATTTAATCAAACACCTGTAATGCATCTACTTTGATATGAATGGGGAATACATGCTATCATGTTATAATAGCACTGTTTCATTCATATAGGAATTATATCAAACACATGGGGAGCTTGCTTAGGTTATACAACAATCAAAACATATAGTTATCATGGCTACATCAATCAACTTACAAATTGAAGGGTTTTATCATGAAGATCATGTAATTCAACACATAAAATGATTAATTTCATAAAAGCTTGTAATTTAATCATGGACTAAAACCCAACAATAGCATGAATATGAATTCAATTCAATTCAAGCATGGAAGTTCATTATTCAACCATTTTGTAGTTTGAAAATGGATTCGTGGACACTATGGGTGAAAGTAACCCATAGATGAACACCTAACATACCTTAATTTGTGAGTTTCCTGAAGTTCTTGGTGAATCCTTTGAGATTGCTCTTGTTTTCTTGAAGCTAGGGTTTTTAGTTTTGAGAGATAATGCTTTTAATTTGGAGATAAATTGATTGAGTAATGACTTAAAACATTTTTAATGATTAAATCCCGTATCTAGACGTATTTAAATTATGGGAAAAGACTATTTTAACCCTGGATGAAATATTTAATTTTCATCGAAATTTTCCAAAATTAGAACCTAACGTGATGCGATGCTATCACATCGTGTCTCTGAAAATTGCCAACTGTGAAAATGCATGGTGGCGCAATGCATTGGTATCATGTTTCCACTTAGGTTGGGACTTAGAAGTTCACTACGATGCGGTGGAATCATGTTGGTACACTGAAAATGGACAATTGTAAGAATAAGCTATGGCGCAATGTGCCGGTATTGGGGTAGCTCACTGGAAACTGAAAATTGCCATTTTGACATACTCTACGACGTGCTACTGGCCTAAATGATAGTATTTAACAATTGAAACTTAAAATAGCCATAACTTCTTAATCCGTTATCGGATTTAGGCGAATTTCATATCATTGTAAAGCTAATTCAATTTCCTACACCATAGCAGTCTCTAAACTGAAAAATACAAAGTATTTCAATTTTTTTTATATAGTATGACTCATGAACTAAGAGTTAAGTTAATATTGAGAAATACGGGGTATTATAATATTTCCCCCTTAGCAACATTCGTCCTCGAATGAGACTGATTAAGCTGAGACACTGATAGACTGAGTTTACACACTGAACATGTATATCTGATGCATGACTACATGACTGAACTAATTCATTAATGCATAACTAAATATGAAATGGTAGTGGATACCAAGTTATAATTATAGCTAAATATGGAACTGAGTAAGGACAAGGAAGACTATTACCTTAAGCTGGATCTGAGGTTACAAAAAAGAGGTGAGGATACTTGGTCTGGATATCTTCTTCTGCTTCCTAAGTAGCTCCCTCTATGTACTGATTCCACCAAAGAACTTTGACTAAGGGGACTTCTTTCTTCCTTAGTCTGCGAATCTGATGATCGAGGATATGGACTGGAACCTCTTTGAAAAAGAGATCGTTCTAAATATTTACATCTTCTAATGGAACTATGACTGTTGGGTCAACAATTTATTTCTTCAACAAGGTGACGTGGCATACTGGGTATGCTGAAGCTAGATATGAAGGCAACTCAAGCTCTTAAGCAACCTTTCTGAAATGGCTGAGAATTTTGTAAGGACCGACATATCGGGGACTGAGCTTTCCCTTTTTATGGAACCTCTTTAATCTTTTTGTGGTAGAGATTTGCAGGAATATAAAATCACTAATATCAAACTCAAGATCCTTTCTCCTCATATTTTCATACGATTTCTGTTGGCTCTAGCAGCCCTATGTCTTTCTCTGATTAACTGAACCTTCTCTAAGGAATTGAACATTAGGTCGGGCCCTACTACTGTGGCCTCACCTACCTCGAACCAACCAATAAAAGATCTGCATCTCCTACCATAGGAAGCTCTAAATAGAGCTATCAAAATACTGGAATGATAACTGTTATTTTATGCAAACTCGATCAAAGGCAAGCGGTCATCCCAACTACCCTTAAAATTAACAACGCATAATCTTAGCATATCTTCTAGAGTCTGAATAGTCCTTTTTGCTTGACCATCAGTCTGAGGGTGGGAAGTTGTACTAAGATTAACTTGGGTATCAAGAACCTTTTGGAATGCTTTCCAAAAATGAGAGGTGAACTGAGTACCTCTATCAGAGATGATAGATATTGGAACTCCCTGTAACTTGACCAACTCTCTGATATAGAGTTTGGCATAGTCCTCGGCTAAATAGAAGGTATGGACTGGCAAAAAATTAGCTGATTTGGTCATCCTGTCTATGATAACCCATATAGAATCATGTTGATGACGAGTACAAGGCAAACCCTTTACAAAGTCCATGTTCACTTTTTCCCATTTCCATGTAGGAATACTGAACTCTTACATGGACCCACTAGGCTTTTGGTGATTCATCTTAACTTGCTGAAATATAGAGCATTTATTTATAAATTTTGCAATCTCTCCTTATCCCACTCCACCAATAGATCTCCCATAAATCGTGGTACATCTTAGTGGGCCCTGGATGAATCTAGTAATGTGCACCATGCGCTTCTACAAGAATTCATTAACTCAAGTCATCTACACCTGGCACAATTAAACAACCCTAGCAACATAACACACCATATTCCCTTTGGGAGAAAACCTCTACTTTCTGATCTCTGACTGACTCTTTCATATTAACAAGACTGGGATCTCTATCATACTTTTCGTTCACCTTAGAAACTAGAGAGGATTCAGAATGATTCTGTACCCATATACTACCTTTTGGTGAATCGACTAAGCGGACACCTAGTCGGGAAAGCTGATAAAATTCCTGAGCTAACTTCTTCTTACTATCCTCAACATGAGCAATACAACCCATAGACAGTCTACTAAGAGTATCAACCACTATATTGGCTTTGCTCGGATGATACAGAACACTCATGCCATAATCTTTTAATAACTCTAGACACGTTCTCTGAAATAAATTTAAATGTTTTTGAGAAAAGTCATATTGCAAGATCTTGTGATCTGTGAACACATCTATATACACCCCATACAAATAGTGCCTCCAAATGTTTAAGGCAAACACCACAGCTGCAAGCTCAAGATAATGAGTCAGATAATTCTTCTCATGAGGCTTAAACTGTCTAGAGGGGTAGGCTATGACCTTACCTCTCTGCATGAGGACACAACCCAAACCTACCCTGGATGCTTCACAGTAGACAACAAACACATGTGAAACATCTAGTAAAGTCAAAACTGGGGATGAGGTGAGTTAAGACATCAACTCTTGAAAACTCTTCTTACAGGAATCTGACCACTTAAACTGGACTTTCTACTGAGTCAATCTGGACATGGGGGATGGAATAGATGAGAACCCTTCAACAAATCGATGATAATATCCAGCTAAATCAAAGAAACTCCTAATATCTAATGGAGAGATAGGTCTAGGCCTATTTCTCACCACTTCAGTCTTTCAAGAATTAACTCTTATTCCATTACCAAAAATAATATGAACAAGGAATGCTACTGACCTTAACCAAAATTTGCACTTACTGAATTTGGTGAATAATTGATGAGTTCTGAGAGTCTGAAGTATGATTCTAAGGTGATCAGTATGATTATTCTCTCTATGGGAATAGATAAGAATGCCATCATTGAAGACTATAACGAACATGTCCAAGTACTATTTGAACACACAATTCATTAAGTCCATGAAAGCTTCTAGGGCATTAGTAAGACCAAAGGACATGACTAGAAACTAGAAGTGACCAAACCAGGTTCTGAAAGCTATTTTTAAAATGTCACATTCTTTGAATCTGAGCTGATGATAGCCTGATCTGACGTCTATCTTAGAAAAGTAACTGGCTCCCTGAAGTTGGTCAAACAAGTCATCAATTTTGGGAAGTGGATATTTACTCTTGACTATGACTTTGTTCAACTTATTGTTGTCTATGCATATTCTAAGAAACCATCTTTCTAACGCACGAATAAGACTAGTGCACCCCATAGGGAAATGCTGGGTCTGATGAATTCCTTATCTAGGAGATCCTTCAACTGTTCTTTTAGCTCTTTGAGTGTTACTGGTGCCATTCTGTATGACAGAATAGATATGAGCTGAGTATCTAGAAAAAGGTCTATTCTAAAGTCTATTTCCCTAATGGGAGGAAATCCAAGAAGATCTTCAGGAAACACTGATGATAGGCGAATTTACACGCCTATATCAATATATTTTGCCCATATTTTAGCCTAGTTTTGAGAACAAATTATATATTTCATGCACTTTTAGTCCTTTTTCCTATAAATGAGCTAACAAACATGATTAGTAAAGTTTCAGGTATAAATGATGCAAAATTCAGCATTTTATGGCTTACTTGACGCAAAAGAAAGCTCACGAAGGAAGGAAAGGGAGTTTACACGCCTAAGGACCAAAACTGCTGCATGGAAACTCTGTCCCGGGCTAAAACAGCATTTCTGAAGACTCTGGGGACCTGGACCAAAACTGCTGCATGGAAAATCTGTCCCGGGCTAAAACAGCAATTCTGAAGACTTTGGGGACTTACAGACACAAAGCTGGATTGTGACAATGATACATTAACCTAGTACAATTGGGTTATGTATTTCATTAGTTTATTTGGATTAGGAGAATGTTACATTAACCTAGTACAAATGGGTTAAGTATTTCCTTAGTTTAGTAGGATTTGGTTATTTATTTCATTAGCATAGTAGGAGTAGGATAGGAGTATTATAAATACCCTATCATGCTAGAGATTTTAATCAAGTCCTCCCTTAGTGGAGAGGCAAGTCCTCCCTTAGTGGAGAGGCAACTCCTCCCTTAGTGGAGAGATACATTCAACTATTAATTTTTCTCCATTCTTCTCATCTTCCACCACAAACACTTCTAATCTATTGTTCTATTCATCTATTCCACAACAAGAGAATCGTTACTTGCTAGGGAATCACCAAAACCACACGCCTATCACCTACTTCTCACGCCATCAACCATGCAAATCGTGATATCCTTCGCATTCATGGGTAACTAAACCTCTTAGTTGGGGTTATGGAAGCCGAATGAGTTACTATCTATAGCTATGAGTTTGTAAGTTCGAGACACGTATATTGCTTATATCATTATTCTCTTCATCTTAATGCAAATTCTTGTGGCTGCAGACGCATAGAATAACTCCAGTCTAACATTTAACTTGTTCGAGAGAAAGGTTATTTGTCTAGAAAAGAGATAATGTCAAGGTAGTAGGACACCCTTTCCTATTAAAAAGCTAGTGCCGTAACTGGACTAACCTCTTGGAGAATTCGTACCGTTAGACACACTTTAAGCTCGAGAGAGTTAAAGTGAAATAGTCCTTGTTCAGGTTGAGAGACGCTTGGATTTACCATCGACTACAATTCTCTATAAGCAATTGCATGTCAAGACTCTACACACTCATAGCCAATAGAGACGTATACCTCAGAAGGTGGACATACCCCCAACGCCTCAATTCTCATTGTCTACAACCAACGTGACAATCTTCCTCTTTTTACTTTGCTATTTTCAGCTTTTACTTTATTGTTTTGGTTACATATTACAATCCCCCCTTTTTACGAGACTTGCCCCAAAAGTCTAGTAACCGTTGCTTACTTGTTGGCCGAGCTATTCCCTGTGGGATCGACACCCAACCCAGGTTGGGTTCTATATTTGCTAACGACCGCTTTACACTCAAACGAGAGCTGTAGATTGAGCGTTATCAAACACAACTGAGAATTCATTTACTACTAGAACTGACTAAGGGATAGAGTTTCTGAGTTAGGGTCTTTGACTCACACAAGATGGTAGATATATTCCTTGGATATCATTTTTCTCGCTCTAAGGTATGAAATCAACCGACCCTTAAGTGCTGTGGTACTACCCCTCAATTTAAGGAATGGTTCATTTGGAAACTAAAAATCAACTATTTTTTATCTACAATCAACTAAGGCATAACATGAATGGAGCCAATCTATGCCGAGAATGACATCAAAATCTACCATCTCTAACTCTACTAAGTCTGTTGAATTAACTTTTTGAGATATCATAACCGAAAAATTCCTGTATACTCATCAGTCTATGATAGATTTACCCACTAGGATAGAAACTGAGAAAGGATATGCTAGGATTTTTGGACTGACATCGAAGTTAATGGCTATATAAGGAGTTACAACAGATAAAGAAGCTCCTAGATCTATCAAGGAATAAACATGTAAATGGAAGATCTATAACATACCAGTGACCATATCAAGAGAATGTTCCTGATCTTGTCTGGACTGAAGTGCATAAATCCTGTTTGGGCGTTGTCCACTAGTGGCAATGGAAGCGACACCCTGCTGATTCGAGCGACCTGATTGAGCTAAAGAATCAGTATGCTGACCTTAAGAAACTGACTGAGGATAATCTCTAACATCTGTGGCCTGGCATACCACACCGAAAACAAACATCACTACCAGCTCTGTAGACACCCTTGTGGTTTTTACCACATGTCTGACAAAGAGGATTTGTTCGAGCACTGCTAAAACTACCCTGAGATTTAGAGCCTGGCGCCCTATCACTGTAATAATTTCTGAACTTAGGTAATGGAGCACTGGCTGAGGACGGAGCTAGAACTTCTTAGCCCAGCTGTCTTCCATTACATGAGGAGCGTATCTAGCTAGTTGAGTAAACTTGAGAGAATACTCTTTCACTGTCATGTTACCCTGCCCAAGGTTTATAAACTCTAACACCTTAGCTTTTCTCAGCTCTCGGGGAAAGAATCTATCTAAGAAGGCAGTGGAAAACTTCCCAACTCAACAGGCCCTACATCTATAGCCCTCTCTATTTTTCACTATTTGAACCATGTGTGAGCCATATCCTGCAATAGATCTGTAACTAGTTGAGCTCTCTCACTAGTGGTAACTCCCATGATATCTGTAACCTTCTAAACTTGATCAAGGAGTTCCTAAAGGTCCTCATCTATCTTAGACCCAAAAAAGGATGGAGGATTTATCTGGGTGAAGTCCTATATCCTAGCTGTAGTAGTATTGGCCACTGGGTTAGCCGGAATAGTAGTTGTCCATTCATTCTGAGCAGCAACTGAATTAGCAAGAGTGGTGAATACAACTCTCAACTCTACATGAGAGACGTTTTTGTCCAAGGGATTTGCTTGGAGGGGCTGAGGGGTTGACTGATTCCCATTTCTTCTTTTGGGAGGCATGTTCTGTAAATGAAAAGGGAGAAACGAATTAGACGAAGAGTTGAATTTTAGCTCATGCTCACTGTCAAGACATAAATACTAAAAGAAGGGAAACTATTCCTAAAATATCTTATAGTCTTCTATGCATAAATGTGGCGCGCAACACACCAATGCACAAGACTCTACTAGATGCGGCTTTTAGACTTCTTAGGACTCTATTGAACCTGGATCTGATGCCAAGTTTGTAATTCCTAGAATGGGGTACTCGAATTCCACACGATGCTCATGACCCCGAAGGACCATAAGCTATCCCATGATTGATATCTGTAACTGAGCACTGAATAATATACTGTATAAATGAGGAATAAAAGGCTGAAAGGCCATAAGGTTAAAAAGTAAAGAATAATAATAATAATATTAAATATGGTATAACAATACCAAAACAACTGAAAATACTGAAGTTTGAATATCTAGTCTGAAAGCCTCTAAGCTGTCTGAACAAGGAGCTGATGGGACATGTCCTTAACTAACTCCGACTGCTGAAGTAAACCAAGTACTGAAATACTGGAATGATAAAGCACCCCCGAATAATGAGGACTCACTGCTAATATACTGCTGCTGGCTGAAACCTGAGTTATTAAGTGCGATCGGGAACCTGAGCGTCCTATCCTCCGATATAAAACACCATAGTGCAAAAGAAAAGTATGCGCCAGTACATGAGAATGTAATGGTACGTAGGTGAGGTAGGATAAATGCATGGGGTCCATATCCATAAACTATAACGGACTGATAACGTAAACATGAGCATAACTGCATGAGGATACAGGCATGAAAACATAACTACAGCTAAAATGTGGGGATTCTGAATACTGAACATACTGATAACATGGATTACTGATAACTGATATAACTATTACTGGGTGACTGTTGCTGACAATCTTGGTTATTATGGAACTAGATGAGTTTCGTACTGAGCTGAGTGACTGTATTTGACAGTCCCAAAGTCTGTAGAACTATCTAGTTCTATTACTGAGTTGAGACTGAGACTGTGGGAAGTAGTCATCTAACTGACATGCCCCTAATAAGCTATTATAGCTGAGTTGGGGTCCAATCTATAACCCCAAATGAAAAGGTATCAATACTGTACCACTAGTAAAGACAAGCTGTGAGTGATCCTCATCTGGCAGTGTCCCCAAAGAAGAACGGTGGAGCCCTCATCTGGCAGTGTTAATCCACCTCATCAACCCTCAACTTTTAGTGTTGATGTCTCAACCCATGCTGGCTATATAGTTCTGGAATACAAGGATTTCTTCAAAAGGGATACACCCTCTACTGTTAGTGTATGCCCTCATCCTTGGGTTTGCTCAGTGCTAAATCTCATTCCCAACTAAAAAGATACTGAACTGATTATACTGAGATAAACTGGACTGAGTTCACTATGTTTCGTTGACTGATGGAATATTACTGAATTCTATTAACTGACTGAGTTCATGAGATTACTGAGTTTTCTTGAGTCATGTAACTGACTAAATTCTACTGAATTCTGAAAATAACTGAGAATACTACTGATCATGGCGTCACTGAGGTTATCGTGCAACTGACACTGGCGCTAGGCACACACATAAATTGATGGGTATAAATAACCCAGGACTCGATAGTATAATAGTAAATCATGGTATAAGTTCGAAAGCACAACAATGGCTATATATATATATCCATAATTCTTTGACTAAGACAATTCAACAAACACTTGACATGCATTAACTTTTACATGAATGGGGATTTAATATTAACATACTATAATAACACTTTTTCCTTCACCTAAGAATTTAATCAAACACATGGGGAGCATGCTTTGCTTATACCATCATCAATGCATCTAATTATCATGGTTGCATAAATAAATTAGCAATTTGAAGAGGTTTATCATGAATATTATGAAAAATATCACATACTAGGATCAATCATTGGAACATTGATTTTAAAACATGAATCAAAATCCAACAACAACATGAACATGAATCTCGATTCAACTAAGTCATGAACTTCATAAATACACAATCTTTGGATTTTGAAAAGAGATTCTTGAGCTTCATGGGTGAAAGGGACCTATGACTCAACACTTGACATACCTTGATTGTAAGTTTCTTGAAGTTCTTGGACAGATTCTTGGAATTGGCTCTGATTTTTTGAAAGCTAGGGTTTTGTTTCATAGGAGAGAATGTTCTTGATTTGGGGTAAAAGTGAATAAATAATAATTTAAAATGTTTTTAGGGATTAAATCCCGCACCTGGCCGTGTTAAAACCTTGGGAAAAGACCAATTTATCCCTAGACAAAATATTTATTTTTCATCAAAATTTCCTGATTTGGTAGGCTGGCACGACGCGGAGCTATCGCGTCGTGTCACAAGAAATTGCCAACTGAGAATTAGGCTAATGGAGCGATGCGGTAGAATCGCGTTGCTACATTGTTTGTGAACTGGAAGTACACCGCGATGCGGTGTAATCACATTGGTACACAAGAAATTGACAAATCTGAAATTGAGCTCTGCGCAGCATACCATAATTGCGGAGGCTCACTGGATTTTAACGATTGCCATTTTGGCTTGCTCAGCGATGCGTTGATGGCTCAGGTGGCACACTGTCTTACTAAAATGACTCTAACTCTTCGCCCGGGTTTTGGATTTGGGTGAATTTGGTATCAATGGAAAGCTTATTCAATTTCCCACACAACAAAAATTCAAAATCTTGAAAATTCCACATGTATAAAAGTGGATTCATCTTCTAAAGCAATTCTTTAATATTTTTGAGACGATTTTAAGCTAGGTAGAAGTATAGGGTATTATATAAATTGAGAGTACTCATTAATAATCACAAAAGCATACCTTTTACCTCCAGATCTAACAATTCTAGTTCGACCAAATAAGTCCATATGAAGTAGTTGCAAGGATTTAGTTATGGACATCTTTAACAAGAAAAGAGTTTCTATTTTGCTTACCAAGTTGATATGCATAAAAAATATGGGTCATTTTAAAATCAAGATTTTGCAATTGATAACGACCAAGCTACACCTTAAATTCCAAGTTAATAGGGTCCCTATCAAATATAGTTACCCAACAAAGGTTGGGGTTTACTCCATAGGGAATACGTGGAACTGTGGCTCTTACTTGCTGTAACCAAAGGGCCACACTAGAAAAGTAAATAGGGTGATTGTAGTGATAGTTTTGAACAAGTAACAAATGTCTACTCTAGTTGTAGTACACAAGGAAATCCTAAAAATCAAATCCCAAATGAAAAAGAAAAAATGAGGTCGGTGGCCAGTTACTTCGATTACATACGGACCATATGTAGAACATAAAAACTCTATGTAGTCCTACATATGTGGCAACCCTCCATCTGGGATCCTGCAATTCTCTGGACTTTTTATTCTAAAGCATAAGATGCCCACATACAGATCGTATGTGGCATATACAGACAGTATGTGGGCTTAGTAAGTGGAAGAGTTTGCTTTTTCCTGCAGCTTAGCCTCTGAACTTTTAGTGTTGCAACATACTTTCCTCACATATGCCAGGTAAGTGGCATACACGCCAAAAAATGCCTTAGTATGTATCCAAAAACTTCAAATGTCTTCTTTTCTTTAGATTTGTATCCAAAACCTAGTTTACTGCAAAACATACCCAAACATACCATATCTAAAGAAAACAACCTTAGAAACTTGCATATTTTCTTCGTTTTAAGCGTCGAAAGTGCTATACTTCTATAACACATCAACACCCTCAACTTAGAACATTTGTATGTCCTTAGGTAACACAATAAAATAAAACAAAACATGATGCTTAACTAGGAGAATCTAATCTATCCAAGACAGTCAATCAACACTTTAAGATGAAAACACAATACCCTCTCTTATTCAACCTTTTGAAACCAACTGTGCATAATCATGATGCACAAAAATATTCTACAAGGGGATCAAGATATGGAATTACATTAGCAATAGACAACCATGCATATATACAAGTTACACTACCTAAATAAGTAAGCAGCTAGCAATATGACTTATGTGCCCTCATAACAAAGACGTCCCACTCACTTAAATGAAAAAATGTATTTCAATGCAAGGACTATCAAGACATACTCACACTCAAAAGAGAAGTTCCACTCAATGTGCATCAAATGCCACAGTCTTGACTTTATTTTCTTTACTTTATCTTTCAGACAATCAAGTTAGGATCACTATAGGAATTTATTTGGCTTGTAATGTAGGCTTGGGGCCGGTATGGTACATATGGATATATCAAGTGATTAAGCCTCCTTGGTACTAAACTTATTTTGGGGTCCACACTTTAATTAATTATTTTTTTATTCCACCCTTATTTCTCCCTTTTTATTCATTATTGTACATTCAGGTTGGATGTGGCTTTTTATCCTTTCCTTTTCAAATTCTCATAATTTTTTTCCTTGTTTTTGTTTTTCAACCACACCCAACCCTACTACCTTTTTCTCTTATTTTACCCTTATACATACCCACTTTACATCACATACCACTATGATAGCTATCCTTAACTAAGACGGTTTGCCTGAGTTGAGGTGCAAAATATCCAAAAAGGAGTAGGGATAAAAGAGGGTTCATAGTAACACAAATGGAAAGGTGAAATATGTAACAAGAAAAAATGGGTTATAAGGCTTAAAATTGGGATCAAGGGATATAATTCACACATGGAAGGTCATTTGGGCTAAAAGTGGACTAACATAAAAAACAACCTATGATCCTTTACTAACTAACTATCCTAAAACTTAGACAAGACTAACTGGGCAATTTCTGGATTTGACATACAAAGGGAACTAAGTAGCATAACACACACACATGACATAGGGTCAATATTATAAGCTACTACTTATCCGGCTCATGCAATTATTAGCACTAATTATTGTTTCCCTAATTCTAATGCCATAACAAGATCCACAATGGTACACATATATACATTTACATAGTTCTAAAATAAATTTTTAGAGGCATATCATTTTTTCTCAAAATCAGTTAAAAACATGATAACTTCCCAAAATACTTTAAAAAATTTACTAATTAGAAAAAACACAACACAATGCGAAACAAAACACAATATGACACATATTTTAAACTAGACATACTGGTTCTACAACCATACCATGACCGACAAGAAAAGAAGCAAGACAACAAAAATCTGCGGCAGATATGGTATACCCTAGCCCCAACTAAAAGACTGCACACTATCCCCAATGTGCGAATAATTTAAAACAAAGGAAATGAGTACATACCTTGGGTTGCCTATCAAGTAGTGCCTGAATTACCATCGCGGCACGACCTAGTTGTCTTGGCTACTCAGACTTTGCCAAGGTCTATTTCAACGTAAGCTCTCACTTTCTCAAGGTTTTCCATGTAGTGCTTTACTCGCTGCCCATTCAACTTGAACAACATTTTACCATCACGCTTTATTTCTATAGCACTATGTGGGAATACTCAAACCATAATGGATGGCCCATACCATCTAGACTTTATCTTACCAGGGAATAAGCGGAATATTGAATTATACAATAAAACCAAATGATCGAGTTCAAACACCCTTTTCTTAATCTTACTGTCATGATACAACTTCATTCTTTATTGTTTATAACAGTACTTTTATAAGCACAAATTCAAAATTTATATATCTCATTCACCTTGCTCAACCTCAAATTTGCTGCGTTATGCTCCTCAAAATTTAGCCTTTTCAACGCCCATAGTGCCTTATGCTCAAGTTCAACCAACAAGTGGCATGCCTTTCCATATACAAGCTGATCTAGGTAGGAACCTATGGGAGTCTTATAAGCTGCTCAGTAAGCCCACAATGCATCATCTAGCTTCCTTGACCAATCAACCCTATTGGTATTCATAGTTTTTACCAATCTAGACTTGATCTTGCTATTAGAGACCTCAACGTACCCACTTTTCTGAGGATGGTAAGTGTAACGCCCCATGTCTGTACCCCAGATGCTATACAGTGCTTATGAACCCGAAGGACCACAAGCAAACCCAGGACTTATATCTGTTGTGAGCATTAAAACATGATTTCATAATAAATGCGTAAAATAGGCTGAAATGTCATAAGGTTCAAAATTTGTAAATACTAATAAATTATATCAACTAAAATAATAATCTATAAAACTAAACACTATCTGAAAACTAATTGAGAAACCTCTAACTGAAACTGTCTGAAAGTACAGTTGATGGGACATCCCCCAACTAACTCCATCTACTGAAATACTAAGTCTACTAAAATAATAAAATAAAAAAATACCTTTGAATGATGAGGGTTCACTGCTAATCTACTGCTGGTGGCTAAATCTAAAGCTATCCATGCGCGGTTGGGAGTCTAAGCGTCCGAACCTATGATATGAGACATCATAGAACAAAGAAAGAGTATGTGTTAGTACGTGGAATGTATTGGTATGCTATATGAGGTAAGGCTGAATACAAGGGTTTATATGCATGAACAATAACTGACTGTTTGATATAGAGTAACTGATTATGAGAGTACATGGATAACTGATACTGCTGTAAATACTGAGTATACACTATTATGCATAAAAATAAATATTGTGACCAAGGTTATCTGAAGCTAAGTCCTGAGTTCTGATACTAGGTAACTGATATCTGAAGTTTCTGATACTGATTGACTGTATCTGACAGTCTTGATTCTATAGAACTGAAGTGAGTTTTATTCCGAAGACTGAAACTAAGACTATGAGAGGTAATCATCTAATCGACATACCCCAAATAAGATAAGATAACTTAATTGGGCTCCAACCTATGACCCCAGTTAGAAGGGTGTCAGTACCGTGCCACGGGTAAAGACACTGAAGAGTTACCCTTATCTGGTTGGTTAAAACACCTCATCAACCCTTAACTGGGAGGTTTGATGTCTCAACCAACGCTGGATACGTAGTCCTGGAATACAAGGATACCTTCTAGAGATCACACCCTCTACTGGCAGGTGAGTCCCCATCCTCGGGTTCACTCGGTGCTGAATTCTACTCCCAACTAAAAGATGCTGAGCTGAGAATACTAAACTGGACTGATACTGAGCTTACTGAGTTTTCTTGAGTTCGATAACTGACTGAGTTCTATTGAGTTCTATAATGGTTCGATAGCCTAATGTATCCAAAGTAAGAAATAACTTTTTTTTATCAACAAAAGTATACTTTTCGTGATACCCAAACAATGTAGATAAATCAATAAACTTACCATCCCAATTATGCATATGTGAAAGCATAATAAAATCACTGGTTGATATTATAGTTTCTAAAAACAATGGAGCAATATTTGCAGAAGAAGGATTTCAACTAAGTTGCTCAAAATCTCCAAAAATTTGATCGTTCTGTATTGAATTCTTAAAAAATACATTACTTTTGAAGAATTCGACACACACTTGATAAATTTTTTGAAGAGTCCAAGTAACATAGGATTTTAATCATAATATTTGATGTGTACTTAGATGAGTCTGGGATCATGAACGAAATATCTTTATCTCTACTGCTTAAAATATTTTGAAGATCTCTTGCTCTTAAAATTGTCCTACAGAGTAGAAATGAGTAATTTTAGTTTTGGAGGAAAGCTAGATCCAATTTTTATTAAAAAGAAATAGAGAACTTCTTAAAAATGTATATGCACAAAAATCTTGACACATATATATGCAATTCACCTAATAACACTTCTACGAGGTCATTCTATCCTATTTACCATCATAAGCACATAAACTAATATTTCCAGTAATTCTAAATGAAAATTTCCAATTCCAACAAATATACCATGTATGTGAGCCAAAATCCACTAAATAAATCAGTCATTCATGATCCAACATAATCCACACAGTAACAGAGTAAGACATACCATAACATGCCATTTAATATCATAAAATTACCAACTTAGACATCTTCTACCAAGGATAACAACCAATTATTCAAATACTAGGCCAATATCATCAATTAAGACCCTATACGGTCACCTTAAAATGAATAATGTCTCAAAACCACCAAATAGCAACAATACAGTCCCCCATATAGACACAACATAATAATAACTTCATGATTGGTTCTCATACCCATAACATGATTTTAATACTAATATTAACTACCCAACTCAGTCTGAAGAAAGATAAGTCATAATCAACCTCGAATGTCTAAAATAGATATCAAAAGCCTTCCACACGGAGCTTTCCCCCAGGAACAAACTTGAAATCAACTAAAACATACAAATATAAAATCTACACTTTAAAAGAAAGCCAATGATACCCATATTTTCCATTTTCTGGTCAGGGTCAACATGGACCCCCAAAATAGATTTTTTAGAAAAAAGGTAAAATTAGAATTTTTGTCTAAACATATATCTTTCATGATTAAAGAAACTCGTAGATGAAAACCCAAGTAAATATGGGTTGACATTGGAGTTTAAATCAAAGAAAATACTAATTTAGGACTTTTGGGATAAAATCTCCAAATTTCAAGATTTTAACAAGGTTTAAATGCTAGAAATCGAAGAAAAGTAGTTGAAATAAGGATTTTGAGCTTACCCAAGATTAAAAATGAAAGAAATTTCTCAAAAGCTCAAAACCCTAAGCTTTTAGACTCCAAAATGGTGATAAATTATGAAAAGGGACATTTATATTGTCTAGGTATCACTTAAGGGAAGACCGAGTCACTTAAGTGACCCTATTATCGCTTAAGCGACAATCACGTATGTGACAGTCGTGTATGTGTCACAGGAGTCTCTTAAGAGATATCTCGGCTATTAGCTGGGTTGTTTAAGTGGTGCACCAGTTGTAGACTTAGAGAATTCCATGTCTTTGAGACTCCTCGGGATTCATCCAAAATTTTGAGAACACAAACGAATTATGCTACTATATCAAATTTGATAATCTAGACTCAATGGTGATATCAGATTTTCAAAAACAAAATACCATTTTCACAACCTTGACCCCCGAAATCTAATTTCACAACTTTTCAAACCAAGGGTCGAAATGAGATGTCAAAACCATAAACCCACACCATGTTACCAACCTAAATCGATGTTTTGGATCTACTGGCATAGTTCATTTTGCTATCTGACAATGCATAAATAAATGTGTAATGATCAAAACCAACTAATGAGCCTTAATAATCATCAAAAATCACAATTTCACATAAATCACACCGAAAGGCATTGAAACCATGCCAATCATCCCCACACTCCAAAAATACCACAACAAAACCACCGAGAGGGGTAAAATGGTCAAACCACACATAGATAAATATTTCATAGAAGTTGTAAAAAATCAAGTCATTACATCATCCACCATTAAAAATCTAGTTCATCCTTGAAAGAAAGGTAAGAGAAATACTCGAATAACCAAAAAGCTGGGGATAAGTACTATGCATATTAGACTCGACCTCTCACATAGCTTCATCTGTAGATCGATGACTCCACTAGACCTTAAACACTGGAATATCCCTAGAACACAATCATTTAACATCCGAAGACAAAATAGAGACAGACTCCTCAACAAAACACAATCTCTCATCAATCTAAAACGAATCTAGTGAATAACACAAGGCTCATTCAGAATGTAACATCGAAGCATGGAAATATGAAAAGCTAGACGAATAGTTGATAAATATGAGGGTAATGCTAACTCATAAGACACATCCCCAATAGTTTAAAAAATCTCAAAATGTCTAATATACCTAGGGCTAAGCTTGCCCTCTTCCCAAATCTTATCATGCCCTTCATGGATGACATACAAAGAAAAACTCGATAACTAATAGTAAATCTCAATGCATGAAGTCTACAATCTATATTGCACTTTTGCCTACGCTGAGCCACTCGAAGTCTATACTAAATGATCTGAAATCTATCCAAAGACTCACGAAGCAAGTCTGTACCTAGAGGTCTAATCTGAAAAACCTTAAAACAACCAACTGGAGAGAAATAATACCTACCATACAAAGCCTCAAAAGGAGCCATCTCAATACTGAATGGGGGTGAAAAATTGTGCTAAGACAAACCCAAGTACCCAACACCTCCTGAAAGGTCTTCCAAAAGTGAGATATAAACACTGAACCTCGATTCAAGATGAAAGACACTGGTACATTATAAAGACACACTATCTCATGAATATAGATAGATAGGGCTAGTCTCTCAGCGTGAAAAAAAAACCTAAATCAAAATAAAATGATATTTGGTCAATTGATCCACGATGAACGAAACACTATCAGAATTACTAGATTTATGAAGCAACCAAATCAGAAAGGTCATATTAATCTATTTCTATTTCCACTCGAGGAGGTCTTAAATGCTCGATCTTTACCTTCTGGAAACATAGGCAACGAGCTACAAAATCTGCTATATCCTTCCTTATACCACCTCACTAGTAATGCTACCTCAAATCACGATACATCTTAGTTACTCACGGATGGCACACAAACTCGGCCAACAATCCTCAAAACACCATCCTCATCAAGTGGGGCTTCCTTATCCTCACCACTGAACACCTTATCCGGAATAACTCTCAACCCAACATCACCAAACTGATAAGCCCAAATATGCTCCATCAAAGAAGACCCAGCCTCAACAAATGATATAACATACTCAAGTATCGAAATATCAAGCCTAACTATCTTGTTTGCAAAAGACTGAACCTTTAAGGACAAATGCCTCTCCTGGGTCAAAAGATGCACCCAGCTACTCATGCTAGTCGACTTCCAACTCAAGGTATCTGTAACTATATTAGCCTTGCACGGATGATAGAGAATAGTCAGGTCATAATACTTAAGCAACTAAAGCCAACGATGCTGCCTTATATTAAGATTTTGTAGAGTGAAGAAATACTGATGCTACGATGATCCAAGAAAATCGCACAACAGACTCTATACAAGTAGTGCCTCCACAACTTCAAAGAAAATACAACCATGGAAACTGTAAGAGAGGGGAGTGAATTACTCTTTTTTCAACCATACAGTTGACTTGCTCCAACAGACAATCGACTATTGATTGCAATACTAACAGATTCAAAAATTAAATTGCTGAAAGTAAATAACACCAAATGTTTTATACTGGTTGGAACTCTATTTGGTCTTACTCCAGTCTCCTTATGTTGCAAGAGATTCTACTAGATCTTTTTGTGAATAAAATCAAAGTACAAGATTGAGTCAAGCTTTTTGGCTATGACTCACACTCTCTCCTTTCTATCATACTTTGATACAATGCCTCACAAACTATATGTTTGTTTCCTCTTTTATAAGTACATAGTAAGCCTTTAAGAGAATACAATGCTTAAGTAAACTAAAGAAAAGAACTAGAGAAGGTTGAGACAAATGTATATCTCTTTCTTTAACTTGCAATTCTTATATAGTAGTGATTGGACTACTAGCTGTTGTAAGTTTGAAGGCTACCCAAAGGATATTTCTTCTTAGGAAATTGAATAAGAAATATTCAATTTCCAATAATAAGTAAAGACTAAAGAAAAATATGACTAAGTACATAAGATGCGGCAATCCTATTTAATATAGCAGATGTTTTTCTTTTCTTGATAAGCCTGTTGGTACTCAATAGAATCTTCTGATAGGACTTTACTCACCTTAAAATCTTGCACCAATCTTTCTTTTCTTCTAATGAGATATCTCTTCCTTTTTGAGTATTATTCAATAGAATTTTCCTGCAATCAAGGGAACTTAATTGCCCTTCTTCAAAATCTTAACGTTATCAATCTCCCCATTTTTGATGGATGATAAAACAAAATTAGACTACATCTCTATTTGAGTTCTCCCCCTAAATGACTTTCCCTGAATAAGTGACTCCCCCTGAATGACTTTTCTTGAATAAGTGGCTCTTCCCCTGAATGACTTTCCTTACATGGTTAGATATAACATATCTATTTCTCCCCCTTTGGCATCAATCAAAAAAGAAAGAGAAGCAGTAGATACACCAAAACTAAGCAAAAGCAAACAGGGAAGTTAATAAAGTGACCCTTGGCGTCAAAAACGTTTTGCAATTATGCCAAGAGATTTCCCGAGAGAACAAAATCTTTCTTCAAGTAGAGGTTTGATAAAAAGTCAGTTAGTTGAAAATCTTCCTTACAAAAGCTAGTTCAATATCTCCTTTTGAGACATGATCTCTAATGAAATGATGCGTAACATCAAAATTTTTTGCTCTAGAATGATGCACAAGATTCTTAGACAAGCAAACAACACTAGATTTATCACAAAATATTTTGACAGGTTTAGGACAAAAATTATAATCATTAGTTGTCACGACCCGAACCATGGCATAGTCGGGATGGGTATATCAAGCCCACCATAGACAGGAGACCACCCTCTTAGCCTAACCTCAAGAGCACAATAATAACCATAAAGTGGAAGCCAATAAAGATAGTAATAAAGAAAATCTATCAGATGGAAGTTTTGAGTATCCAAAATCAACAACCAACTCACACTTGTCCAGGAAAGCCTCTAAAAACCAGAAAAACATCTAGGTCCAGACATGCCCCTGACTATGTCTAAAAAAATCTGTAATTACTGAGTCAATAATGAAATGATAAGGCCTTCCAAAGAATGGAAGCTCACCACTTCACAACAACTCAATAGAGGTTCTAATCCACCTAACGTTGCAAAGGAGCAACATATAAGTCTTCGGACCCTACATTATGAAATGATGTAGCATTCTAAGATGGTCAACGGGATAAGCACTAGCATGTAACTCAGGAAAAATGATTAAAATAATGCCATATACGAAATCAGTCAAAACCACATACACACATTTATATATATATATATATATATATATATATATATATAGAGAGAGAGAGAGAGAGAGAGAGAGATAAAGGATGTTGGGATAGGTTAATGGTCATGAACATGAGTGTTTTAAAACCATTAACCTGGATTGTATAGCTCGCTCCATCGTAAAGGTACCCATGGGTTATATGGGTTCAGCTTCCCCTGCTGAAATGACCGTAGTTCTGGTTAGCTGCACAAACCGAGGGAAAACTAAAACCACTAACGTAACAGCCATCCCTATATATATATATATTAAGTGTGCATCAAGCACACAGTCATATAGATTCCCAATGCTGGCAAACGTGGTTTCCAGTGTTCGTCCCCCCATGACTTGCACCTTAACGGGAGCTACACAACCTCATTTAAGCTCAAATTAAAATCACTTTGCATATAATTCCAACCATTAACCCATGAGTCATTCATTAAGACATTTAGCACTTAGTATCGTCATACCAATATGCTTGCAATCTAAATTAAACACGCCAAACCAATCTACATAACCACATTAGGTCCCAAGTTCCGTTAAAATCCAAATCATAGCCACTAAGGCCGTCCAAATACATTTTTATAGCCATTTATCCATTAATCAAATGCATTGAGTTCAAAAGCAAGTTAAACCATGCAATTTATCTATATCCAAAATAAGATTATAAAGTGGGTTGAGGTTAATATATACTCCAAGTCAAAATTCAACCAATTCGGGGAAACCCATGTCCCCTATTCCAACCATTTAAACGATGTACCAATTCAGTCTTAAAAACATCACTTTAAAGCATGAATAATCAATTTAAAACATGGGACAATTATTTTAATCAATAACAACCCAAAACCCTTAACCCAATTTCAAAACCCACTTTAAATCGCATGAAAATCCATTTAATTAATGCCACAATGTTAAATTCAAATTTATGGAAGAGAAACATGCCTGAAACACACAAAAAATTGAAGTCAATTAGAAGTTTGGAGCCTCGAGTAGCGATTTCTTAAAAAATCCTTGAGCTTTCCTGGGGGGAGAATTTAAGATGAATAAAGTAGAGTTTGATCTTTGAAAACAGAAGGAAAAAGGTCTCTTTTATATTTATAGGTCTTGGAAAGGGTGAAAAGACTCAAAAGCCCCTCACCCAAAGTGAAAAAAATAAAAACTAGATGAAATTAACCTATTAGCGTGGCACGACTTTATCGCAGAGAGTATCCTCCGTGCCATGCCAATATCGCGGAGGCTAACCTTTGTGGCACATCAATATCGCAGACCCTCACTGCCTCGGGACCCCTAAATGACCCCAATCCCTTCCAAAAGTTTCCAAACTTTTCCAAATTACCCTTTTAACATCCCTAACATAATTCAAGTCAAAAATCAATATTATGCATGAGGGGAGGTCAAAATAAAATGATAAAAAATTTAAGGGGTCTTACATTATCCCCCCCAGGATCATTCATCATCGAATGATAAATTAGGAAACTTTTAGCACGAGAATAGCAAGAATATGCCATAATCAAATGACAAACTCAGAAAGTGACAAGAGGAAGACAAAACTAATACCTTAAACACTTTCATCCAACTCGATAACAAGAATGAATACTTGGTATTCATATCTTCCTCAGCTTCCCCTGAGGCCTTTTCTATCTTTAGGTTTCTCCAAAGGACCTTTACCGATACTATATCCTTGGTCCTCAACCTACGAACTTGCATACACAGTATCTCAATTGGGACTTCCTCATAAGACAAGGAATCCATAACACCAGCATCCTAAAAAGGAACTATCAAGAAAGGATCGCCCATATACTTCTTCAATATAGACATATGAAAAATAAGATGAATACAACCCAAACTCACAGGAAAATCCAACTCATAAGTCACACTCTCAATCCTTCTCAAAATTGAGATAAATCAACATAACAGGGACCAAGTTTCCCCTTTTTTCCAAATCTTATGACTCTTTTCATTAGAGATACCCTCAAGAATACCCAATCACTAACTTCAAACTCCAAATCCCTCTGTCTCACATCCGTATATGAATTTTGGCAACTTTGTGTAGTATTAAGTCTTTATCTAATCACCTTTACCTTCTCCATGGCTTGGCGAACCAAGTCAGGACCAAACAACCTAGTGTCACCAATATCACATCATCTATTAAGAGAACTACACCTCCTACCATAAAGAGCCTCAAAAAGAGCCCTCTCAATACTCAAGTGATAACAACTATTATACGCAAACTTAATAAGGGGTAAATAATCAACCCAACTACCTTTAAAGTCAATCACACAGGCCCTTACCATATCTTCCAAAGTATAAATAGTATGCTCTACTTGTCCATCCGTATGAGGGTGGAAACAAGTGCTAAGGTTCACCTGTGTACCCAAACCTTTCTAAAATGAATGCCAGAAGTAAGATAAAAACTGCGTACCTCAGTCTGAAATAATGGACACTAGTGAACCATGCAAATTCACAATCTCCTGAATGAACAACTTAGAATAATCTTCTCCTAAGTAGTTAGTCTTCACAGGCAAGAAGTTAGAAAACTTAGTCATCCTATCCACAATAACCCAAATTAAATCATACTGATTGTGAGACCCAGAAAGACCCATTATGAAATCTATAGTAATCATCTCCCACTTCCACATGGGCAAATCTATCGCTTGAGACATGCTGCCAGGCCTCAAGTGTTCTACCTTAAATTGCTGACAGACTATACACTTAACCAAAAAATTAGCCACATCCTCTTCATATTATTCCATCAATAGATTTCTTTGAAGTCATGGTCATCTTAGTTGAACCTAAATGAACTGTATAATTGGACTCATAAGCCTTAGTCAGAATTTTTTCTGGCAGCCCATCAACATCATGAATACACAACCTACCGTGATACCTCAAGATTCCATCTTCCCCAATCTTGATAGCCATAACCTTTTGTTGACCCATATCATCTTTAATATGCATAAGTATTGGATCCAAAGCCTACTTCTCCTTAACCTCAACACTAAGAGATTATTTTACCACTTCTTGAACAATCAATCCTCCATCCTTAGATTCTAAGAGACAGACTTCCAAGTTAGCTAACCTGTGAATATCCTTTACCAATTCTTTTTTCTCCTCACCAACATGATACAAACTCCCCATAGATAACTTGTTAAGAGCATCAACAACAATACTAACTTTACCTGGATAGTAGTGCAAGATCATGTCGTAATCCTTATGTAGATCGAGCCACCACCTCTTTATGAGATTCAACTCCTTCTGAGTAAACTCATATTGCAATCTCTTATAATCTAAATAAATATCCACATGCACCCCATATAGATAATGATGGTAGATCTTCAAAGCAAAAACCACAATCACCAACTCCAAGTGGTGGGTTGGATAATTCCTCTCATCAACCTTAAGATGCCTAGAAACATAGGCCACAAACTTACTATGCTACATCAAGAGACAACCAAGTCCTACATGGGACATATCAAAATACACAAGAAAACCATTAGTACCCTCGAGAAGGGTCAAAACTGGCATAAAATTTAACTTATTCTTTAACTTCTCAAAACTACCCTCACAGGCATCGGACTATAAGAACTTAACCTTATTCCGAGTTAACCTTGCCAATGGAGCAACAATAGAATAAAGCTCTCCACAAACCTCCTATAATATCTAGCCAAGACCAAGAAACTCCTAATATCGATTGGAGTCATGGGTCTTGGCCATTTTTTAACTACCAAAGATTTCTGTGGATCCACCTTGATCCCCTCACTAGAAACAACATGCCCAAGAAAGGTCACATTACTTGATAAAAACTCACATTTAGAAAATTTAGCATATAATTTTTGGTCCTTAAAAGTGTACAACATAATTCAGAGGTGATTGATATGATCATCCTTACTATTAGAGTACACCAAGATGGCATAAATAAGGACTATAACAAGCAAACCCATAAACTGCCTGAAAACCTAATTCATAAGATCCATGAAAGCAGACAGAGCATTAGTCAACCCAAATAACATAAACAAAAACTCATAGTGACTATACCGGGTTTAGAAAGCAGTTTTAGGAATATCAACCTCCCTAATTATCAACTAATGATAGCCTGAATGAAGATCAGTCTTAGAGAAATACCTAGCATCCATGAGCTAATAAAAAAGGTTGTCAATCCTAGGAAGAAGAAGGTACTTATTTTTAGTTGTAACCTTATTCAAATATGGATAGTCTATAACATCTGAAAAGACCCATTTTTTGTACAAAAATTACAAGAGAACCCTATGGAGAGACATTAGGATGAATGAAAATTTTATCAAGAAGATCTTTCAATTTCTGCTTTAGCTCCTTTAATTCGAATGGAGACACTCTATAAGGAGGAATAGAAATAGGACGAGTATCCAGTAGAAAATTAGTCCCAAAATTTATTTTCCTATCAGAAGGAATTCTAGGAAGATCATCGGGAAATACTTTAGGAAATTCATTAACCACAAGGACAGACTACAAAGAGGGACCCTCAGAATAAGAATTCATACCCCAAACTAGGTGATACAAACACCATTTAGAAATCAACCTCCGAGCATTGAGATAGGAAATAAACCTCCCTTTGGGAACTAAGGAACTCCCCTTTCATTCAATCACTGATTTATTAGAAAAATGGAAATTGACCTTTCAGGTTCTAAAATTCATAGAAGCATAGCATGAATGAAGCCAATCCATCCCCAAGATAACATTAAAATCTACCATATCCAGCTCTATTAAATCCCTCAATGTCTCCCTATGAAAGATGGATACCACACAACCCCTATAGAGTTTTTTTAAAAACTATAGAATCATCCACTGGAGTAGAAATAGAAAAGGGGTTGGAAATATTTTCAGGACAAAATCCAAAATGCATATCCACATTAGGGGTCACATAAAATAGGGTTTAACTCAAATCAAGCAAATAATAAACTCCATGGGAAAAGAGCTGTAACACACCAATAATAATATCTGGGGATAACTCAAATTCTTGATGAGTTACAAGTGCATAAAAATGATTTTGACCAGTGCCAGTACCAGAGGTAGCGTCCTTATAGGTAGGAGATAAAGAAGTGGCAACTAGAACTTCATTAGCCGCAGTGGAAACCCTAGATAAAGGAAAATATCACCGCATATGACCAAGCTGGCTATAATTATAACACCAATTTCTCCCCTCCTCATAATAACCGAGGTGAGGCTACCCATATAAATGAAAAAGAGGATAAGGTGGGGTTGACAAGCTCCAATGGCCTGAGAATCAACACCCTATGCCTTAGGACCACTAGTAGTCTAAAAAGGACGATCACCAAAAGGCTTAGGATAAGAAGCACTAGCTATTCAATAAGAATTCAAACCTCCCCAGTTTTTGTTTTTGGTCCAATGCCTACCATCTATCCAATATTCTGCTGACCCCCACCCTACTCTGAGTATCTAAACTTCTTATTCTGTCTTTCTCCTATATTTGCCTGCTTTTTTTTCTCATCCTCTACCTGCTGCATATAAACTACCAACCTAGAGATATCTATATCATTATTCAACATTGCATCCTTACACACTAATACCAATTCACGGAAAACCTAGAGGCAAACTTTTTTATTTTGGATCTCATGTTAGACACTAGCTCTGAAGCATAACAGGACAACTGCTGAAACTTCAGGGCATACCCTTTCACACTTATCTGTCCTTGCTTCAAGTTTACAAACTTTTTCTTCCCTCAACTCCCAAGGAAAGTAGTGATCCTGATAGGCCCCTAAAAAGTCATCCATACATCCTTCTCAACATCTTCACCCATCATGGCTTCCTACTTTTTATAGCACTGATAATCTACATCCTTTAACTGATACACAAAAATCTCTACACCCTTAGAATTAGCAGCATGCATCACCCTAAATATCTTCTCTATATCATTAACAAACCCCTGAGGATCCTCCTTAACCTTATAGCCTATACAGGTTAGGGGATTCAACCTCATAAGCTATCCAATACGATTGACCTCAGATGAATAAGCAATAGAACTAACACGGTCATACTTATAAGACTATGATGCCACCAATTAGGAAAACATATGAATAGACTGAAAAACTCTGCATTAGTGATATCGCACTAAGCTTACTGAGCATAAGTGTCACCAACTCGAGAAGCTCGAGGAGGACTAGTAGAGACTGGTGAAACCCTACATAGATCAATACAATAAGGAGTAGAGACCCTAGACCAGGTCTGCACTCCATAAATAAGACGAGTCCCCTCCATATTTTCCTCAGGTAAAGTAGAGGCTCCAGCAGACTTTTTACAAATATCAGATCTTTTGGGAGGCATGATTTGAAGTGAGGAAGCTAAGAGTTAGAGAACTTTCATAACACTAGACTTTATAGTCCAAAATAGAACACAAGAAAGAGAAACATACAAAAATTCCTTGTAGCCTTCCCCTTATAAGTGTGGCATGCTACACACCCATAAAAGGTACTCTACTCGACATGGCTTTTTGGATACCAAACCCTGAACCGTGCTTTGATACCAAGCTTGTCACGACCCAAACTAGGGACTAGTCATAATAGGTATCTCAAGCCCTCCATAGACTGGAGACCACCACCTTAGACTAACCTGAAGAGCACAATAATAACAATAAAGTGGAAGCTAATAAAGATAGTAATAAAGAAAATATATCAGATGAAAGTTCTAAGAATTCAAAATCAACAACCAATCCACACTTGTCCATGAAAGTCTCTAAAAACCAAAATAATATTCTAGGTCGGGACATGCCCATGAATATGACCAAAAAGAATCCATAAGTGCTAATTCAATCATAAGGCCTTCCGAAGGATGGAGGCTCACCACTCCATAATAACTCAATAGATGTTCTAATTGACCTGACGCTATACAAGAGCAATAGAAAAGTCTTCAAACCCTACATTATGAAATAATGTAGCATCCTAGTGCGTTCAGTGGGATAAACACTGGTATGTAACTCAACGAAAGTGAATAAAGTAATGTTATGTCTGAAATTAGTCAAAACCACATGCATACATTCATATATACATATATAGGATGTCGAGATAGGGTAAGGTTTATGAACATGAGAGTATTAAAACCATTACTCTGGATTGTCTACTCACTCCATCCTAAAAGTACCCATGGGCTATATGGGTTTGGCTCTCCTGCTGAAACGACCCTTGTGTGTGTTAGAAGAATGAAATAAGTAAAAATCAAGGGAAAACTAAATCCACCAAGTTAATATTCATCCCAATATATATATATATATCAAGTGTTCATCAAGAACACATTTATATAGACCCCCAAATACAGGGAAACATGGTTTTTAGTATTCATTTCCCCAAGACTTACACCTTCCTGGTGATCTAATAATTCCCTTTAAGCCCAAATTAAAATTATTTACATATAATTCCAACCATTAGCCCAAAAGTCATTCATTAAGGCATTTACCACTTGCTATCATCATAAAAATATACTTGCAAACTAAATTAAACATGCAAAATCAATCCACATAACTACATTGACTCCCTAGTTCCATTAAAATCCAAACCATGGCCAGTCAATCCATCCTAATAAATTTTTATATACATTTATCCATTAATCTAATCAATTGAGTTTAAAAGAAAGTTAAACTATGCAATTTGTACATATACAAAATAGGATTACAAAGTGGGTTGAGGTTAATGCAAACTCCAAGTCAAAATTAATCAAATTTGGGGAAATCCGTGTCCACCATTTCAACTATTTAAATAATGTACCAATTCAGTCCCTAAAACATCAATTTAAAGCATGAATAATCAATTTAAAATATGGGACAAATATTTCAATCAATAACAACCAAAACCCCTCAAGCCATTTTCAAAACTCACAATTTAAATCGCATGAAAATCCATTAAATTAATTACGTAATGTAAAATTCAAGTAAAGGGAAGAGAAACATGCCTAAAACACACAAGAAATTGAAGTCAATTGGAAGTTTGGAGCCCGGAGTAGTGATTTCTTGAAAAACCTTTGAGCTTTCTAGGGTTGAGAGCTTTATGTTTATAAGTCATGTAAAGAGTGAAAATATCCAAAAGTCCCTCACCCCAAGTTGAAAAAAACAAAACTGGATGAAATTAACACATAGCATGGCACGACATTATCGTGGAGGATAGCCTCCATGCCACACTAAAATTGCAGAGGCTAACCTCCATGAAATACTAACACCGTGGACCTTCATTATCTCGGTGTCCCAAAATGACCTTGAACCCTTTCCAAAAATTCCAGAATTTCCTAAATTACCGTTTTAACATCCCTAAACATATTTTAAGTCAAAAATTGATTTATACATATGGGAAGGTTAAAAATAAAATAATCAGAATATTAAGAGGTCTTACACTAGTTGAAGGGAAATCCAAATAATCTAGGGACAATACAATCCAATATCTATATACTCAGATTCAGTGGTGGATAGAAAAACACAATTTTGTTTTTTTGATATTCCATGACACAAGGGATTGTCCCATGATTTGTCAAGTACCACTGGTGTTTTTTCTATCCGTTTTATCACCTGTATAATTTACATCCAAGAAACCTTTTAAAATAATGTCAATAGACATAGGATACCATTTACAATAGTCAGATAAGATTCTTTAGGAGATGACTGAATCCTGACATGTTTACTTAAATTGAAGAGAATGTCAGGTAGACTAGTTGTAAGATATAAGAGCAAACCAATGATGCCATGATAGTTGGTTTCATGAATACTTTTTCCATCTTTACATGACTCTAGAACACAGGTAGAACTCATAGGAATCTTTGATGGCTTGGAATTTTCAATCCTAAATCTTTGAATGAGATCTTTGATGTACTTGCCTTGGGAGATAAAAGTTCCTTAAGTAGACTGATGGATTTGCATTCCTAGGAAGAATGTTAATTCTCCCATCATACTCATTTCAAATTTATTAAAACTCAGTGCTTACCAAAGTTAGTCAATATCTCCTTTTGAAACATGATCTCTAATGAAATGATGCTTAATATCAATGTCTTTTACTCTAGAATGATGCACAAGATTCTTAGACAAGCAAATAACACTAGAGTTATCATAAAATATTTTGATAGGTTTAAAAAAAGATATAATCATTGAGTTGATGGGACATTTAAAGAACTTGTCCATAGTACAATCCAATAGCTATATACTTAGATTCAGTGGCGGATAGAGATACATAATTTTGTTTTTTGCTATTCCATGATATAAGGGATTGTCCCATGATTTGGAAAGTACTACTGGTGGTTTTTCTATCCATTTTATCTCCTGCATAATATACATCTAAGAAAACTTTTAAAATAATGTCAATAGACTTAGGATACCATAAACCATAGGAGCTTGTACAAATAAGGCATTAAATAATATGTTTCACAACATTCAGATAAGATTTTTTAGGAATTGAATAAAACCTGACACATTTACATTCACTGAAGAGAATGTTAGGTCAACTGGTTTTAAGCTATAAGAGTGAAACAATGATGCCACGATAGTTGGTTTCATCAACAATTTTTCCATCTACACATAACTCCAGAACATAGGTACCACTTATAGGGGTGTTTGATGGCTCGACATTTTCCATCGCAAATCTTTGAATGAGATCTTGGTGTACTTACCTAAGGAAATAAAAGTTCCATCAGTAGACTGATAGATTTACAATCTCAGGAAGAATATTAATTCTCCCATCACGCTCATTTCAAATTCACTTTGAATTAACTTAGCGAATTCCTTGCATAACATAACATTGGTACTTCCAAAGATAATATCATCAACATAAATTTGAATAATAAAATTTCTAGAAAAGGTTTTTTTGATAAATAAAGTAGTATCAATTTATTCTCTTGTGAAATCATCTTCAATTAGAAAGCTATCATACCAAGCTCAAAGAGGTTGTTTTAGATCGTAGAGAGCTTTGGAGAGTTTCAGGACATGATATGGAAAGTGTAGTTTTACAAAACCTGAGAGTTGTTTCACATACACTTGTTTATCAATAAAACCATTTAAAAAACACTTTTTACATCCAATTGAAATAATTTGAACCTTTTATAAGGTTCTTAAACAAGTAAAATTCTAATGGATTCTAATCTAGCAACAGATGTGAAGGTCTTATCATAATCGACTCCTTTTTGTTATGAGTAGACTTGAGTGACTAGATAATCTTTATTTTGCACAACTTTAGATGATTTATGTATTATATTTCTAAAAACCTATTTGTTTCCAATAACAGAGACGTTCTCTAGTTTTGGAACAAGGGTCCACACATTAGTTCTATTAAACTGCTTAAGTTCTTCTTTCATAGCTTTTACCCAACTATCATCTTCTAAGGCCTCATTAACTTTCTTTGGTCCATGTTGCGATATGAGGGAAATGTTTGCCTTCTTTCTATTGGAAGCCCTTATTTGCATTTCTTCTTTTGGATCTCCAATGATGAATTGCTTTGCATAGTCAGATTCACTTCTCCATTCATTTGTAATTGCTTCTTGTTTAACTTGATCATTTGAAGCAGTTGAAGACTGGTATATTTTAGTGCTAGTGGGTTTTGAAAAGGAGTCTTCCTTAATAGAAGGAGTTTTAACTTGCCTATTCAATCTCATCATCTATAGAGCTAACATTCTTTACACAGTGATTAGTATCATAAAAACAACATATACAGATTTCTCAATGCAAAGAGTACATTTATTGAAAATTCTATATGGTCTACTACAGTTCCAGTAGCCCATAAAGATACCTTCGTTGCTTTATGGGTCACACTTACTAATATTATCCTTGCCATTGTTATGAATAAAATATTTTGAGTCAAATACATGGAGGTACCCAATGTTGGGCCTTTTATTATTACATAGCTCATATTGTGTGTTCTTCAAAATAGGTCTAATGAGACACCTATCCAAAACATGACATTTAATGCTGATTGCTTCTCCCTAAAATTTATGTAGTAGTGAGTGTTCATGAATCATAGTTTGATCCATGTCTTGAAGAGTTTTATTTTCTCGTTCAACCAAACCATTTTATTAATGAGATCTTGGAGCTAAGAGTTATGAGTGTATCCATGAGCATCACAAAAGATTTTGAAATCTGTATTTTCAAATTCTCCTCTATGATCACTTCTAATGGCAGTAATGAAGTAACCCTTGTCTCTTTGTAACTCTTCATAGATAACTTTAAAATTCCTTAAGGTATCATCTTTGTTGTCTAAAAACATGACCCAAGTAAACTATAATGCCCCGAATCTGGTACCCGGAATGCCACATGATGCACATGACCCCGAAGGACCATAAGCTAACCCATGACTGATGTCTATAACTAAGCAGTGCATAATATACTATATAAATGCGAACTAAAAGGATGAAAGACTATAAGGTTCAAAACCGAAGAATAATAATATTACAGAATGTGGTATAACAATACCAAAATAACTAAAATAACTAAAAATATTGAAGCCTGAATATGTAGTCTGAAAGCCTCTAAACTGTCTGAATAAGGAGTTGATGGGACATGTCCCTAACTAACACCAACTGCGGAATAAAACTAAGTACTGAAATACTGGAATTATAAAACATCCTCAAATGATGAGGGCTCACTGCTAATCTACAGCTGCTGACAGAAACCTGAGATACTATGTGCAATCGAGAACTTGAGCGACCAAACCTATGGTAGAAAACACCATAGTGAAAAAGAAAAGTATGCGTTAGTACGTTAGAATGTACTGGTACGAAGGTGAGGTAGGCTGAATTCATGGGGTTCATATGCATGAACTATAAATGATTGATAATATGAACATGAACATGACTGCGTAAGGATACATGCATGAAAACATAACTGCAACTGAAACATGAGGATTCTGAATACTGAACACACTGATAACATGGATTACTGATAAGTGTTATAACTATTACTGGGTGACTGTTGCTGACAGTCTTAGTTTTGATGGAACTAGTTGAGTTCCGTACTAAGCTGAGTGACTGTATCTGACAGTCTTGAAATCTGTAGGACTATATGAGTTTTATTTCTGATATTGAGACTGTAGGAAGTAGTCATCTAACCGACAGGCCCCTAATAAGCTATTATAGCTGAGTTAGGGTCTAGCCTATAATCCCAATTGTAAGGGTGTCAATACCGCTCCACTGGTAAAGACAAGTTATAAGTGACCCTCATCTGGCAGTGTCCCCATTGGAGAAGGGTGGAACCCTCATCTGGCAGTGTTAATCCACCTCATCAACCCTCTACTATCGATGTTGATGTCTTAACCCATGCTGGATATCTAGTTCTAGAATGCAAGGATTTCTTCTTAGGGGTCACACCCTCTATTGTCAGTATGTGCCCTCATCGTTGGGTTCGCTCGGTGCTACATCCCACTCCCAACTGAATAGACACTGAAATGATTATATTGAGATGAACTGGACTGAGTTCACTGAGTTTTATAGACTGACAAAATATTACTGAATTTTTTTAACTGACTGAGTTCATGGGATTCCTGAGTTTTCCTAAGACATGTAATTAACTGAATTCTATTGAGTTCTGAAACTGACTAAGAATACCACTGATCATGGCGTGATTGAGATTATTGTGCAACTGACACTGGCTCTAGGTACACAACTAAATTGTTAGGTATAAATAACCCAGGACTCGATAGCGTAATAGTAAATCATGACATAAGTTCGAAAGCACAACAATGGCTATATATATATATATCCATGATTCATTGACTAAGACATTTTATCAAATACTAGACATGCATTAACTTGTACATGAATGGGGATTAAATATTAATGTACTATAATGGCACTTTTTCCTTCACCTGGGCATTTGATCAAACACATGGGGAGCATGCTTTGGTTATACCATCATCAATGCATCTAATTATTATGGCTGCATAAATAAATTAGCAATTTGAAGGGGTTTATCATGAATATTATTCCAAATATCACATACTAGGATCAATCATTGGAACATTGATTTTAAAACATGAATCAAAATCCAACAACAACATGAACATGAATCTCAATTCAACTAAATCATGAACTTCATAAATACACAATCTTTGGATTTTGAAAAGAAATTCTTGAGCTTCATGGGTGAAAGGGACCCATGAATCAACACTTGACTTACCTTGATTGTAAGTTTCTTGAAGTTCTTGGAGAGATTCTTGGAATTGAATTTGATTTCTTGAAAGCTAGGGTTTTGTTTCTTAGGAGAGAATGTTCTTGATTTGGAGAAAAAGTGAGTATATAATAATTTAAAATATTTTTAGGGATTAAATCCCACACCTGGATGTGTTAAAACCTTGGAAAAATACCAATTTATCTCTGGATGAAATGTTAATTTTTTTCCAAATTACCTGATTTGGCAGGCTGGTGCGACGCGGTGCTATCGCGCCGTATCAATGGAAATTGCCAACTGGCAATTAGGCTGACAGTGCGATGCGGTGGAATCGTGTTGCTACTTTGCTTGTGAACTGAAAGTGCACCGTAATGAAGTAGAATTGCGTTGGTACATTGAAAATTGACAACTCTAAAATTCAGCCTTGGTGCGACGTGCCATAATTGCGAAGTCTCACTAGATTTTGAAGATTGCCATTTTGACATGCTCCTCGACGCATTGATGGCTCTGGTGGCACACTGTCTTACTAAAATGACTCTAATTATTTGCCCGAGTGTCGGATTTGGGCAAATTTGGTATCGATGGAAAGCTTATTCAATTTCCCACATAACAAAATGTCAAAATCTTTAAAATTCCATATGTATAAAGTGGATTCATCTTCTAAAGAAAGTCTTCAATATTTTTGGGATGATTTTAAGCTAGGTAGAAGTATGGGGTATTACATAAATCGAGAGTACTCATTAATAATCTCAAAAACATACCTTTTACCTCCAGAGCTAGCAATTATAGTTCAACCAAATAAGTCCATATGAAGTAGTTGCAAGGATTTAGTTATGGACACAACATCTTTAACAGGAAAAGAATTTCTATTTTGCTTATCAAGTTGATATGTATCACAAATATGGGTCTTTTTAAAATCAAGACTTTGAAATTGATAATGACCAAGCTACATCTTGAACTTAAAGATAATGAAGTCCCTATAAAATATAGTAACCCAACAAAGGTTGGGGTTGAATCCCAAGGGAATACGTGGAACTGTGGCTCTTACTTGCTGTAACCAAAGGGCCACACTAGAAAAGTAAATAGGGGGATTGTAGTGACAATTTCAAACAAGTAACAAATATCAACTCTAGATGTAATTAGTTGTAGATGAACACTAGGATTGTGCTCCCCCTAGTTTCTCAACTCAGTAGGTTTATAGTGCTTTATTGAACCAACTCGATACCTTACATACAGAATCTGATAAGTCATGTACCATCAACTATCTTGTGGACTCATTAATTGATTTCACCATTTACCATTTGAGTCTCTGCATATCACATTACTAACCATTATCCTACAACCTAGTTTACTTTTTCCTTTTGTGTCTCTAGTTATTAAATGATAGATAACCATCTTACGTAAATAATACCCATTAGTATAGTTCAACAATAAAACTTAAAATTACAATTATAATTATCTTTTCCTAGTCACTACTCTTTTTTCAGAGTAAGTAGCAATAATCCAGGTGGGATCCTAACATTTGCAACCGCTAAGAAAGATATTAGACTGAAGATAATACAATACATGCTTGGATATCGATTTAGAATAATTTAGCAGTTCCTCTTTTTCATAAATCTTCCAGGGTTACCATAACCCTAGCTAAGGGTTTTAGCCTCTTATGAAATAATCAATAAATTCATAATTGAATGCATAAGATGAAATACTAATAATCGACAACTGAAAACCCATAACTTCAAATAAATTAGCAACAAATATCAATAAAAAATAATCCCAAGACCAAAGTCAGAACTCATAATTAGAATACATCTTTGTGAGTATATGGGGTGTGTAAACTAACTAAAAAACATTAAAGGGGTATATTAGTACACAAGGAAATGCTAAACCTCAAATCCCTAATGAAAAAGAAAAAATGAGGTCAGTGGCCCGTTACTTAGGTCACACAGGAACTGTATGTACAATATACAAACTATATGTAGTCCCTACATATGTGGGAACCCTCCAGCTGGTATCCTGTAATTCTCTAGACTTTTTATTCTAAAGCATAAGTTGCCAACATACAGACCGTATGTGGAACATATAGACAGTATGTGATCTTAGTAAGTGGAAGAGTTTGCTTTCTCCTGAAGCTTAGCCTCTGAACTTTTAGTTTTGTAACTTACTTTGCTCATATATGCCAGGTATGTGGCATATACGCCAAAAAATGCCTTAGTATGTATCCAAAAATTTGAAATATCATTTTTTGTTCAGATTTACATCCAAAACCTAGTTTACTGCAAAACATACCCAAAACATATCATATCTAAGAAAACAACCTTAGAAACTTGCATATTTTCTTCATTTTAAGCATCAAAAGTGCTATATTTCTATAACACATCAACACCCTCAACTTAGAACATTTTTATGTCCTTAGGTAACACAATAAAACAAAACAAAATATGATGCTTAACTAGGAGAATCTAAGCTATCCAAGACAGTCAATCAACACTTTAAGCTGAAAACACAATACCCTCTCTTATTTCAACCTTTTAAAACCAATTGGGCATAATCATGATGCACAACAATGTGCCACAAGGGGATCAAGATATGGCATTAGCTTAGCAATAAACAACAATGTACATATACAAGTTACATTACCTAAATAAGTAAACAACTAGCAATATGACTCTTGTGCACTCCCAAAAAAGGAGTCCCACTCACTCATATGAAATAATGCATTTCAATGCAAGGACAATCAAGAGAAACTCACACTCAAAAGAGAAGTTCCAATCAATGTGCATCAAATGCCACCGGCTTGACTTTATTTTCTTTACCTTATCTTTTAGACAGTCCAGTTAGGATCACTATAGGTCTTTATTTGGCTTGTAATGTAGGCTTGGGGCCGGTATGGTACATATGGATATATCAAGTGACAAAGCCTCCTTGGTACTACACTTACTTTGGGTTCCACACTTTAACCAATTCTTTTTTGTTCCACCCTTATTTCTCCCTTTTTATTCTTTATTGCACATTCAGGTTGGATGTGGTTTTTTATTCTTTCCTTTTCAAATTCTCATAATTTTTTTATCTTTTGTTTTTGTTTTTCTACCACACCCAACCCTACTACCTTTTTCTCTTATTTTACCCTTCTACATACCCACTTTACATCACACACTACTATGATAGCCAACCTTAACTAAGGCGTTTTACCTGAGTTGAGGTGCAAAATGTCCAAAGCGGAATAGGGACAAAAGAGGCTTCATTGTAACACAAATGTAAAGGTGAAATATGTGACAAGAAAAAATAGCTATAAGGCTTAAAATTGGGATCAAGTGATATAATTCACACATGGAAGGTCATTTAGGCTAAAAATGGACTAACATAAAAAACAACCTATGATCCTTTCCTAACTAACTATCCTAAAGCCTAGACAAGACAAACTGGGCAAGTTCTGGATTTGACACACAAAGGGAAATATGTAGCATCACACAGACACATGACACAGGGTCAATATTATAAGCTACTAGCTATCCGGTTCATGTAATTGTTATCACTTATTATCATTTCCCTAATTCTAATTCCATAACAAGATCCACAATGGTACACATATATACATTTACACAGTTCTAAAATAAATTTTTAGAGAGATATCATTTTTCTCAATATTAGGAAAAAACATGATAACTTCCCAAAATACTTAAAAATCTACTAATTAGATAAAAACACAACACAATGCAAAACAAAACACAATATGGCACAAATTTTAACCTAGACATGCCGGTTCTACAACTATACCGCGACAGATAGGAAAAGAAGCACGATAACAAAAACCTGCAGCGGTTATGGTATACCCCACCCCAACTAAAAGACTGTGCACTATCCTCAATGTACGAATAATATAAAGCAAAGGGAATGAGGACATACCTTGGGTTTCCTCCCAAGTAGTGCCTGAATTACCATTGTGGCACAACCTAGTTGTCTTGGCTACTCAGACTTTCCCAAGGTTCATTTCAACACAAACTTTCACTTTCTTAAGGTTTTCCATGTCGTGCTTCACTCATTGGCCATTCACCTTGAACAAGATTTCCCCATTACACTTTATTTCTATAGCACTATGTGGGAATACCTAAACCATCATGAATGGCCCATACCACCTAGACTTTATATTGCCAGGGAACAAGAGGAGTGTTGAATTATACAATAAAACCAAATCATCGAGTTCAAACACCCTTTTCTTAATTTTACTGTCATGATAAAACTTTATTCTTTTTTTGTTTGTAGAACAACTCTTATAATCAGAAATTCAAAATTCATCTAACTCATTCACCTTGCTCAACCTCAAATTTATTCCATCATACCACTCAAAATTTAGCCTTTTTAATGCCTATAGTACCTTATGCTCAAGTTCAACCGACAAGTAGCATGCCTTTTTGTATAAAAGCTGATCTGGGTAGGCACCTATGGGAGTCTGATACGCTGCTCAGTAGGCCTACAATGCATCATCTATCTTCCTTAACTAATCAGTCCTTTTGGTATTCACTGATATCTACTGTGAGCACTAAAACATGCTACTATAATAAATCCATAAAATAGGCTGAAATTCCATAAGTTTCAAAATCTTTAAATACTGATAAATTATATCAACTAAAATAATAATCTATAAAACTAAGCACTATCTTAAAAATAGGCTGTAAAACCTCTAACTGAAACTATCTAAAAGTGGAGTTGATGGGATAATCCCCCAATTAACTCCATCTACTGAAATACTGAGTCTACTGGATGCGTCGATACATGGAATGTAGTGGTATGCTAGATGAGGTAAGGATGAATGCAAGGGTTTATATGCATGAACAATAGCTGACTGTATGATATAGAGTAACTGATCATGAGAGTACATGGATAGCTGATACTGTATTAAATACTGAGTATACACTATTGTGCATATAAATAAATACTGTGACCAAGCTTATCTGAAGCTAAGTCCTGAGTTTTGATACTAGGTAACTGATATCCAAAGTTTTTGATAATGGTTGACTATATCTGACAGTCTTAATTTTGTAGAACTGAACTGAGTTCTATTTTGATGACTGAAACTGAGACAGTGGGAGGTGATTTTCTAATCGACATTCCCCAAATAAGATAAGATAATTTAATTGGGGTCTAACCTATGGCCCCAGTTAGAAGGGTGTCAGTACCATACCATGGGCAAAGACACTGAAAAGTTACCCTTATCTAGCAGGTACTCTAACGAAAATGGTAGGGCCCTCATCTGGCAGGTTAAAACACCTCATCAACCCTTAACTTGCTGGTTTGATGTGTCAACCTATGCTGGCTTTGTAGTTCTGGAATGCAAGGATTGCTTCTAGAGATCACTCCCTCTACTGGCAGGTGAGCCCCCATCCTTAGGTTCACTCGGTGCTGAATCCTACTTCCAGCTGAAAGGCGCTGAGCTGAGAATATTGAACTGGACTGATACTGAGCTTACTGAGTTTTCTTGAGTTCGATAACTGACTGAGTTCTATTAAGTTCTATAACTGACTAAGAGTACTATTGATAGTGACATGACTAAGATTTTGTAACTCACACTTGATCTAGGAACACAGCTAAATAGTTAGGTATTAAATACCCATAGGACTCGATAGCATGAAAAATAAAGCATAATATACTCTTGAAAAATCTTAAAAATGTATACTTGTCCATAGTTCACTCATAGAGGCATTTAATCAAACACTTGTAATGCATCTACTTTTACATGAATGAGGAATACATGCTATTATGTTATAATAGCACTATTTCATTCACATAGGCATTGTATCAAACACATAGGGAGCTTGCTTAGGTTATACAACAATCAAAACATATAGTTATCTTGGATACATCAATCAACTTACAAATTGAAGGGTTTTATCATAAAGATCATGTAATTCAAGACATACAATGATTAATTTCATAAAAGCTTGTAATTTAATCATGGACTAAAACCCCACAATAACATGAATTTGAATTCAATTCAATTTAAGCATGGAAGTTCATTATTCAACCATCTTGTAGTTTGAAAATGGATTCGTGGACTCTATGGGTGAAAGGAACCCATAGATGAACACCTAGCATACCTTAATTTGTGAGTTTCCAGAAGTTTTTGGTGAAACCTTTGAGATTGCTCTTGTTTTCTTGAGGCTAGGGTCTTTAGTTTTGAGAGAGAATGCTTTTAATTTGGGGATAAATTGAGTGAGTAATGACTTAAAACATATTTAACGATTAAATCCCATATCTAGACGTGTTTAAATCATGGGAAAAGAATATTTTAACCCTGGATGAAACATTTAATTTCCGTCAAAATTTTCCATAATTGGCACCTGGCGTGAAGCGATGCTATCGCACCGTGTCTCTGATAATTACCAACTTTGAAAATGAATGGTGGTGCGATGCATTGGTACAATGTTTTCACTTTGGTTGGGACTTGGAATTTCACCGCGATGCGGTGGAATTATGTTGGTACACTGAAAATGGACAATTGTAAGAATAAGCTGTGGTGCAATGTGCCGGAATCACAGTACCTCACTGGAAACTGACAATTGCCATTTTGACATACTCTGCGATGTGCTACTCTCCTAAATGACAGTATTTAGCAGTTGAAACTTAAAATAGCCATAACTTCTTACTCAGTTATCAGATTTAGGCGAATTTCATATCATTGTAAAGCTAATTCAATTTCCTACACCATAGCAGGGTCTAAACTGAAAAATACTTAGTATTTCAATTTTTTTTTATATAGGATGACTCATCAACTGAGATTTAAGTTAATCTTGAGAAATTCGGGGTATTACAATATTTCCCCCTTCAGAACATTCATCCTTGAATGAGACTGATTAAGCTGAGACACTGATAGACTGAGTTTACACACTGAACATACATATCTAATGCATAACTACATGACTAAACTAATTCATAAATGCATAACTAAATATGCAATGGTAATGGATACCAAGTTATAATTATAGCTAAACATGGAACTGAGTAAAGCCAAGGAAGACTGTTACCTTAAGCTAGATATGAGGTCACAGAAAAGAGGTGAGGGTACTTGGTCTGCATATCTGCTTTTGCTTTCTAAGTAGCTCCCTCTATGGACTGATTCCACCAAACAACTTCACTAAGGGGACTTCTTTATTCCTTAGTCTGCGAATCTGATGATCGAGAATCTGGACTGGAACCTCTTCAAAAAAAAGACCATTCTAAATATTTATATCCTCTAATAGAACTATGACTGTTGGGTCACCAATTTATTTCTTTAGCAAGGTGACGTGGAATACTGGGTATACTGAAGCTAGATCTGAAGGAAACTCAAGTTCATAAGCTACCTTTTCCTTCTTATGGAACCTCTTTACTCTCTTCATGGAAGAGATTTGCAGGAATATAAAATCACCAATCTCAAACTCGAGATCCTTTCTCCTCTTATTTGCATACGATTTCTGTCGGCTCTGGCAGCCCTAAGTCTTTCTCTGATTAATTGAACCTTCTCTAAGGTATTGAACATTAGGTCGGGCCCTACTACTGTGGCCTCACCTGCCTTGAACCAACCAATCAATGATTTGAATCTCCTACCATAGGTAGCTCCAAAGATGTACTGAGATTAACTTGGGTACCATGATTTTTTGGACTGCTTTCCAGAAATGAGACGTGAACTGGGTACCTCTATCAGAGTGATGTATACTAGGACTCCTTGTAACTTGACCAACTCTCTGATATAGAGTTTGAAGTAGTCCTCGGCTAAATAGAAGGTATGGACAGGCAAGAAATGAGTTAATTTGGTCATCCTGCCTATGATAACCCATATAGAATCATGTTGATAATGAGTATGAGGCAAACCCTTTACAAAGTCCATGTTCACTTATTCCCATTTCCATGTGGGAATACTGAACTCTTGCATGGACCCACTAGGTTGCTGGTGTTCAATCTTAACTTGCTGAAATATAGAGCATTTATTTATAAATTTTGTAATATCTCTCTTCATCCAACTCCAATAATAGAGCTCCTACAAATTGCGGTACAGCTTAGTGGGCCCTGGATAAATTGAGTAATGTGCACCATGTGCTTCTGTAAGAATTCATTACCTCAAGTCATCTATACCTGGCATACATAAACGACCTTGGCAACATAACACACCATATTCCCCTTAGGAAATAACCTCTACTTCCTGATCTATGATTGAATCTTTACTATTAACATGACTGGGATCTCTATCTTACTTTTCCATCACCTCAGAAACTAGAGATGATTCAGAACTTTTCTGTACCCATACACTACCTTTTGGTGCATCGACTAAGCGGACAGCTAGTCGGGAAAGCTGATGAAATTCCTGAGCTAACTTCTTCTTACTATCCTCAATATGAGTAACACAACCCATAGATAATCTACTAAGAGCATCAACCACTACATTGTCTTTGCTCGGATGATATAGAACACTTATGCCATAATCTTTCAATAAATCTAGCCATCTTCTCTGACGCAAATTTAAATGTTTCTGAGAAAAGTCATATTCCAAGATCTTGTGATCTATGAACACATCTATATGCGCCCCATACAAATAGTGCCTCCAAATGTTTAAGGCAAATACTACAGCTGCAAGCTCAAGATCATAAGTCAGATAATTATTCTAATGGGGCTTAAGTTGTCTAGAGGCGTACTCTATGACCTTACCTCTATGCATGAGGACACAACCCAAACCTATGCTCGATGCTTCACAGTACACAACAAACACATGTGAACCATCTAGTAGAGTCAAAACTGGGGCTGAGGTGAGTTGAGACTTCCACTCCTAAAAACTCTTCTTGCAGGAATCTGACCACTAAAACTGGACTTCCTACTGAGTGAATCTGTACATGGGGGATGCAATAGATGAGAACCCTTCAACAAATCGACGATAATAGCCAGCTAAATCCAAGAAACTCCTAATATCTAATGGAGAGATAGGTCTAGGCCAATTTATCACCACTTCAGTCTTTTAAGGATCAACTGTAATTACATCATCAAAAATAATCTGACCAAGAAATGCTACTAACCTTAACCAAAATTTGCACTTACTGAATTTGACGAACAATTGATGAGTTTTGAGAGTCTGAAGTAAAATTCTGAGGTGATCAGTGTGATCATTGTCACTATGGGAATTGATAAGAATATCATCGTTGAAGACTTTATTGAATATGTTCAAGTACTATTTGAACACACAATTCATTAGGTCCATGAAAGCTACTGATGTATTAGTAAGACCAAAGGACATGACTAGAAACTCAAAGTGACCATACCGGATTCTGAAAGCTATTTTTGAAATGTCACATTCTTTGAATCTGAGCTGATGTAGCCTGATCAGAGGTCTATCTTAGAAAAGTAACTGGTGCCCTAAAGTGGGTCCCATAAGTCATTGATTTTGGGAAGTGGCTATTTATTCTTAACTATGATTTTGTTCAACTAATAGTTGTCTATGTACATTCTGAGAGAGCCGTCTTTCTTATGCAAGAATAAGACTTGTGCGCCCCATGGGGAAATGATGGGTTTGTTGAATCCCTTATCTAGGAGATCCTTCAACTGTTCTTTTACCTTTTTGAGTTTTACTAGTGCCATTCTGTATGGCAGAATAGATATGGACTGAGTATCTGGAAGAAGGTCTATTCCAAAGTCTATTTCCCTTATGGGGGAACTCTAGGAAGCTCTTCGGGAAACACATCTGAGAATTCATTTACTACTGGAACTGACTCAAGGGTTGGAGTTTCTGAGCTAGGGTCTTTGACTTGCACAAGATGGTAGATACATCCCTTAGATATCATTTTTCTCGCTCTAAGGTATGAAATCAACCGAACCTTAAGTGTTGTGGTACTACCCCTCCATTCAAGGAATGGTTCGTTTGGAAACTAAAAATCAACTATTTTTTTCTACAATTAACTGAGGTATAACATGAATGAAGCCAATCTATGCCGAGAATGAAATCAAAATGTACCATCACTAGCTCTACTAAGTCTGCTGAAGTAACTTTTTGAGATATCATAACCGAATAGTTTCTGTAAACCTGTTAGTCTATGAAAGATTTACCTACTGGGATAGAAACTGAGAAAGGCTCTGCTAGTATTTTTGAACTGACATCGAAGCTAATGGCTAGATAAGAAGTAACAAAAGATAAAAAAGCTCTTGGATCTAGTAAGGCATAAACATATAAATGAAAGATCTGTAATGTACCAGTGACCATATCAATAGAATTTTCCTGATCTAGTCTGGACTGAAGTGTATAAACTCTGTTTAGGCATTGCCCACTATTGGCACTGAAAATGACACCCTACTGATTTGGGCAACCTGACTAAGCTAACGAATGAGTATGCTGAACTTGAGAACCTGGCTGCGGACAATCTCTAACTCTGTGGCCTGCTACCACCCCCAAAACAAATATCACTACCAGCTCTGCAGATACCCTTATGGTTTCTACCACATGTTTGACAAAGAGGATTTGTTCGAGCACTGCCGACACTACCCTAAGAATTAGAGCCCGGTGCCCTATCACTGTTACCATTTCTAAACTTAGGTACTGGAACACCGGTTGAGAACGGAGCTGGAACTGAAGATTTTGGATAAAACTGGAAATAGATACCGTCCTCTGACTTAGACTGATTAAAATTGAAGCTATTATTCTAGTTCTCTTGTTTTGCCTCTCTCTCTCTCTCTAATCTTAGCCTCTTCTATCTGCTGAGCATAGACCATGATCTTAGATATGTCTATCTCTTTAATCAACGTCATTATTCTGCACTCCTTAACCACACTATCTGACACCCCAAATACGAACTTACTCATTCTGGACCTACTGACTTCTACTACATGGGGAGCATACCTGGCTAACTGAGTAAACTTAAGGGAATACTCTTTCATACTCATACTACCTTGCTTGAGATTGATGAACTCAAATACCTTGGCTTCTCTCATCTCTAAGGGAAAATATCTCTCTAGGAAAATAATAGCAAACTCTTCCCACTCTATGGACTCTGCATCTATACCCCTGTCTACATTCCACTGCTTAAACCACGCATGAGCTACATCTTATAGTTGATAGGAAGCTAACTCAACACTCTCACTGGAAGTCACTCCCATAATGTCTGTGACTTTCTGAACATGATTGAGGAACTCCTGTGGATCCTCTTCTGACTTAGATCCTGAGAATAGGGAAGGATTCATTCGGGTGAAGTCCCAAATCTTGGCTGCAGCAGTATTGGCCATTGGATTGGCCGGAACAATAGCTGGCTGTTCATTCTGAGTTACTATAGAATTGGCTAAAGTAGTAAATACAACTCTTAATTCTTCATGAAAGACATGCTCGTCCAGGGGATCTGTCTGAATAGGCTATGATGCTGTCTAATTTTTTGTTCTCTTTTCATTAGTGCTTTTGGGAGGCATGTTCTGTAAACAAAAATGATAAAAAGAATTAGACTGAGAGTTTAACTTGAGCTCATGCTCACTTGCACTACATGAATACTGAAAGAAGGGAAACTATTTCCTAAAACACCTCATAGCCTGCTGTCCATAAGTGTGGCGCGCTACACACCCATGCACAAAACTCTACTAGATGTGGCTTTTAGACTTTTTAGGACACTGTTGAACCGTTCGCTCTGATACCAAGTTTGTAATGCCTCAAGTTTGTACCCCAAACGCTACACGGTGCTTACGACCCCGAAGGACCACAAGCTAACTCATGACTAATATCTGCTGTAAGCAATGAAACATATTACTGTAATAAATGCAAAAAATTAGCTGAAATACTATAAGGTTCAAAATCTATTAATACTGAGCAATTATATCAACTGAATAACAATCTTCAAAACTAAATAATTTCTTAAAACTTATCCAAAAAGCCTCTAACTGAAACTGTCTAAAAGTGGAGTGGATAGGACAATCACCTAACTCACTCCATCTACTGAAATAATGAAATAAAAAAATATCCTTAAATGATGAGGACTCCTTACTAATCACCAAATGCTGGCTGAATCTGAATCTATCTATGCACGGTTTGGAATCTGAGCATCCTAACCTATGATATGAGATATCATAGCGCAAAGAAAGAGTATGCATCATGTAACTCCCCGAGTCTATACCCCAAACGCTACACGGTGCTTATAATCCCAAAGGAGCACAAGCTAACCCATAACTGGTACCTGTTGCAATATTTGAATAGTAATACTTTAATTATGCAGAAACTAGGCAGAAACTTACCATATGGTTCAAATCTGAAATAAATGCTAAAACTAAACATCTGTCTGAAAATGCTCTAGTTTGAAAAGCCTTTACTGTCTGAACAAAGAGTTGATGGGAAAAGTCCCCAACTAACTCCGACTACTAAAATAAACTAAGTACTAAAATACTACAATAATAAATCTATCCTAGAACAATGTGGACTCACCACTAGTTTTCTGCTGATGGATCAGGATTCTAAGTATGATCAGGAGCCCGTGCATCTGAACCTATGATATAAGATATTATAGCATAAAAGAAAGGTATCTGTCAGTACTTTGAATGTACTGGTATACTAAGTGAGGTAGGCTGACATGTGTGGGTTCATGTATATGAACAATAGCTAACTGAATAATATAAACATAACTGAATGAGAGTACATGCATGAATAAGTAAACTATAAATGAGGTCATGATAACACTGGATACTGAGTTTTGAATCACTGGTTTACTGATATCTGAGTTCACTGATACTATATGACTATTAACTGAGTGACTGTACCTGATAGTCTTGATCCTATGGAATAGATGAATTTAGGAAGAACTGAGAACGGTTACCACCCTCTGACTTAGGCTAATTAAAATTGAAGCTACCTGTTCTAGCTCTTCTATTCTACTTCTCTCTCTTCTTAATTTTCTGCTTCTCCATCTGTTGATCATGGGTCATAAGCCTGGATATGTCTATATCACTAATAAACATAGCTGTTCTGCACTCCTTAACCACATTATTATTCAACCCAGAAACAAAATTACTCATCTTAGCCCTGCTGTCTTCCATTACATAAGGAGCGTATCTAGCTAGTTGAGTAAACTTAAGGGAATACTCTTTCACTGTCATGTTACCCTGCCTGAGGTTGATAAACTCTAACACCTTAGCTTCTCTCAGCTTTAGGGGAAAGAATTTATCTAAGAAGGCAGTGGCAAACTCTCCCACTCAACAGGCCCTACATCTATAGCCCTCTCTGCTTTTCACTGTTTGAACCATGTGTGACCCACATCCTGCAACTGATATGTAGCTAGCTTAGCACTCTTACTAGCAGTAACTCTCATGATATCTGTAACCTTCTTAACCTGATCAAGGAATTCCTAAAGGTCCTCTTTTGTCTTACACCAAAAAAATGATGGAGGATTAATTCGAGTAAAGTATCGAATCCTAGGTGCAACAGTATTGGACACTGGGTTGTCCAGAACATTGGTTGGCCATTTATTCTGAGCAGCAACTGAATTAGCAAGAGTAGTGAATACAACTCTAAAATTTGTATGAGAGACGTGTTTGTCTAAAGATTTGCTTGGACAGGCTGGGGGGTTGACTGATTCCCATTTCTTCTTTTGGAAGGCATGTTCTGTAAATGAAAAAGGAGAAACGGATTATAATAAAGTTGAATTTGAGCTCATACTCACTGGCATGACATGAATACTGAAAGAAGGGAAACTGTTCCTAAAACATCTTATAGCCTCCTATATATAAATGTGGCGCGTAACACACCAATGCACAAGACTCTATTAGATGTGGCTTTCAGATTTCCTAGGAATCTATTGAACCTAGCTCTAATACCAAGTTTGTAACGCCCTAAATCTAGTACTTGAAATTCCACACAGTGCTCATGGCCCCGAAGGACCACAAACTAACCCATGACTGATATCTGTAACTGAGCACTACATAATATACTGTATAAATGTGGAATAAAAGGCTGAAAGGTCATAAGGTTCAAAACTAGAGAATAATAACAATACTAAATGTGGTATAATAATACCAAAACAAATGAAATAACTAAAAATACTGAAGTTTAAATTTCTAGTCTGAAAGTCTCTAAACTGTCTGAATAAGGAGTTGATTGGACATGTCCCCAACTAACTCCGACTACTAAAGTAAACTAAGTACTAAAATACTGGAATGATAAAGCATCCCCGAATGATGAGGACTCACTGCTAATCTACTACTGCTGACTAAAACCTGAGTTGCTAAGTGCAATTAGGAACCTGAGCGTTTGAACCTAGGGCATAAAACACCATAGCGCAAAAGAAAAGTATGCGTTAGTTCGTGAGAATGTACTGGTATGAAAGTGAGGTAGGATGAATTCATGGGGTTCATATGCATGAACTATAACTGACTGATAACGTGAACATGAACATGACTGCATGAGGATACAAGCATGAAAACATAACTGCAACTGAAATATGGGGATTCTAAATACTAAACATACTAATAACATGGATTATTGATAACTAATATAACTTTTACTGGGTGACTATTGCTGAAAGTCTAGGTTCTTATGGAACTAGCTGAGTGACAGTATCTGACAGTCTTGAAATCTGTAGAACTGTCTGTGTTCTATTTCTAAGACTGAGATTGAGATTGTGGGAAGTATTCATCTAATCGACATGCCACTAATAAGCTATTATAGTTTAGTTGGGGTCCATTCTGTAATCCCAATTGGAATATTGTCAATACCGCACCACTGGTTAAGATAAGCTGTGAGTGACCCTCATCTGGCAGTGTCCCTAAAGGAGAATAGTGGAACCCTCATCTGGCAGTGTTAACCCACCTTATCAACCCTTAACTTTCAGTTTTGATGTCTCAACCCATCCTGGAAACATAGTTCTAGAATACAAAGATTGCATCTAAGGGTTCACACCCTCTACTGTCAATGTGTGCCCTCATCCTTGAGTTTGCTCGATGCTAAATCCCACTCCCAACTGAATAGATACTGAAATAATTATACTGAGATGAACTGGACTGAGTTCACTGAGTTTTGTGGACTAACAAAATATTACTGAATTCTATTAACTAACTGAGTTCATGAGATTTCTGAGTTTTCCTGATTCATGTAGCTGATTGAATTCTACTAAGTTCTGAAACTAACTGAGAATACTGCTGATCATGGCGTGACTGAGATTATCATGCAACTGACACTGGCTTTAGGCACGTAGCTAAATTATTGAGTATAAATACCCCCAGGACTCAATATCCTAATAGTAAATCATGACATAAGTTCAAAAGCATAATAATGGCTATATATATATATATATATATATATATATATATATATATATATATCCACAATTCTTTGACTAAGACATTTCATCAAACACTTGACATGCATTAACTTTTACATGAATGGGGATTTCATATTAACATACTATAATGACACTTTTCCTTTCACCTAAGCATTTAATCAAACACATGGGGACCATTCTTTGCTTATACCATCATCAATGCATCTAATTATCATGGTTGCATAAATAAATTAGCAATTTGAAGGGGTTTATCATGAATATTATGAAAAATATCACATACTAGGATCAATCATTGGAACATTGATTTTAAAACATGAATCAAAATCCAACAACAACATGAACATGAATCTCGATTCAACTAAGTCATGAACTTCATAAATACACAATCTTTGGATTTTGAAAAGAGATTCTTGAGCTTCATGGGTGAAAGGGACCTATGACTCAACACTTGACATACCTTGATTGTAAGTTTCTTGAAGTTCTTGGACAGATTCTTGGAATTGGCTCTGATTTTTTGAAAGCTAGGGTTTTGTTTCATAGGAGAGAATGCTCTTGATTTGGGGTAAAAGTGAATAAATAATAATTTAAAATGTTTTTAGGGATTAAATCCCGCACCTGGCCGTGTTAAAACCTTGGGAAAAGACCAATTTATCCCTAGACAAAATATTTATTTTTTATAAAAATTTATCGATTTGGTAGGCTGGCGCGACGTGGTACTATCGCGTCGTATCACAAGGAATTTCCAACTGGGAATTAGGCTGACGGCGCGATGTGGTGGAATTGCGTTGCTATATTATTTGTGAACTGGAAGTGCCCCGTGACACGGTGGAATCATGTTGGTACACTGGAAATTGAAAACTCTGAAATTCAGCCTTGGCGTGATACACCATAATCACGGAGGCTCACTGGATTTTGACGATTGCCATTTTGGCATGTTCCGCGATACATTGATGGCTCAGGTGGCACACTGTCTTACTAAAATGATTCTAACTCTTCCCCCGGGTGTTGGATTTGGGCAGATTTGGTATCGATGGAAAGCTTATTTAATTTCCTACTCAAAAAAAGTCAAAATCTTAAAAATTCCACATGTATAAAAGTGGATTCATCTTCTAAAGCAAGTCTTTAATATTTTTAGGATGATTTTAAGCAAGGTAGAAGAATGGGGTATTTCATAAATCGAGAGTACTCATTAATAATCACAAAATCATACCGTTTACCTCCAGAGCTAACAATTCTAGTTTGATCAAATAAGTCCATATGAAGTAGTTGCAAGGATTTAGTTGTGGACACAACATCTTTAACAGGAAAAAAGTTTCTATTTTTATTACCAAGTTGATATGCATAACAAATATGGGTCTTTTTAAAATCAAGATTTTGCAATTGATAACAACCAAGCTATACCTTAAATTCAAAGATAATAGGGTCCCTATCAAATATAGTAACCCAATAAAGGTTGGGGTTGAATACATAAGGAATACGAGGAACTGTCGCTCATACTTATTGTAACCAAAGGGCCCAACAAGAAAGGTAAATAGGGTGATTGTAGTGACAGTTTCGAACAAGTAAGAAATATCAACTCTAGATGTAGTACACAAGGAAATCCTAAATATCAAATCCCAAATGAAAAAGGAAAAATGAGGTTGGTGGCCATTAACTTAGATCACATACAGACCATATGTAGAACATAGAAACCATATATAGTCCTACATATTTGGCAACCCTCCAGCTGAGATCCTGCAATTCTCTAGAATTATTATTCTGAAGCATATGTTGCCTACATATAGACCGTATGTGGTACATACGGATAGTATGTGAGCTTAGTAAGTGGAAGAGTTTTCTTTTTCCTGCAGCTTAGCCTCTGAACTTTCATTTCTGCAACATACTTTGCTCACAGATGCCAGGTAAGTGGCATATACGCCAAAAAATGCCTTAGTATGTATCCAAAAAATTCAAATGTCTTCTTTTCTTTAGATTTGTATCCAAAACCTAGTTTACTGCAAAACATACCCAAACATATCATATCTAACAAAACAACTACAGAAACTTGCATATTTTCTTTGTTTTAAGCGTCAAAAGTGCTATATTTCTATAACACATCAACACCCTCAACTTCAAATGTTTGTATATCCTTAGGTAACACAATAAAACAAAATAAAACATGATGCTTAACTAGGAGAATCTAAGATATTCAAGGCCGTCAATCAAAACTTTAAGCTAAAAACACAATACCATCTCTTGTTTCAACCTTTTAAAACCAACTGTGCATAATAATGATGCACAATAATGTGCTACAAGGGGATCAAGACAAGGCATTACATTAGCAATAGACAACCATGCATATATACAAGTTACACTACCTAAATAAGTAAGCTACTCACAATATGACTTATGTGCCCTCATAACAAAGAAGTCCTACTAACTCAAATGAAATAAAGTATTGCAATGCAAGGACAATCAAGAGACACTCACACTCAAAAGAGAAGTTTCACTTAATGTGCATCAAATGCCATAGGCTTGACTTTATTTTATTTACCTTATCTTTCAGACAGTCAAGTTAGGATCACTATAGGAATTTATTTGGCTTGTAATATAGGCTTGGGGCCGGGATGGTACATATGGATATATCAAGTGACCAAGCCTCCTTTGTACTGCACTTACTTTGGGGTCCACACTTTAATTAATTTTTTTTATTCCACCCTTATTTCTCCCTTTTTATTCTTTATTGCACCTTCAGGTTGTATGTGGTTTTTTATTCCATCCTTTTCAAATTCTCACAATTTTTTTTGTCTTTATTTTTATTTTTCTACCACACCCAACCCTACTACCTTTTTCTCTTATTTTACCCTTCTACATACCCACTTTACATAATATACCACAATGATAGCCACCCTTAACTAAGGCGGTTTGCCTGAGTTAAGGTGAAAATATCCAAAGAGGAATAGGGATAAAAGAGGGTTCCTTGTAACACAAATGGAAAGGTGAAATATGTAACAAGAAAAAATAGGCTATAAGGCTTAAAATTGGGATCAAGGGATATAATTCACACATGGAAGGTCATTTAGGCTAAAAGTGGACTAACATAAAAAACAACCTATGATCCTTTCCTAACTAACTATCCTAAAACCTAGACAAGACTAACAGGGCAAGTTCTAGATTTGACACACAAAGGGAACTAAGTAGCATCACACACACACAAGATACATGGTCAATATTATAAGATACTACGTATCCGGCTCATGCAATTATTATCACTAATTATCATTTCCCTAATTCTAATGCCATAACAAGATCCACAATGGTACACATATATACATTCACACAATTATAAAATAAATTTTTAGAGGTATATCATTTTTCCAAAAATCATTAAAAAACATGATAACTTCCCAAAATACTTAAAAATTTACTAAGTAGACAAAAACACAACATAGTGCAAAACAAAACACAATATGACATAAATTTTAACCTAGAAATGCCAGTTCTACAACCATACCATGACTGACAGGAAAAGAAGCACGACAACAAAAACCTGAGCCGACTATGGTATTCCCTACTCCTAACTAAAAGACTGCGCATTATCCCCAATATATGAATAATATAAAACAAAGGGAATGAGGACATACCTTGGGTTTCCTCCCAAGTAGTACCTGAATTACCATCACGGCACGACTTAGTAGTCTTGGCTACTCAGACTTTGCCAAGGTGCATTTTAACAAAAACTTTCACTTTTTCAAGGGTTTCGATATAGTGCTTCACTCGCAGCATATTCAACTTTAATAAGATTTCACCATCACACTTTATTTTTATAGTACTATGTGGGAATACCCTAACCATAATTAATTGCCTATACCATCTAGACTTTGTCTTACTAGGGAACAAGCGGAGTGTTGAATTATACAATAAGACCAAATCATCGAGTTCAAACACCCTTTTCTTAATTTTACTATTATTATACAACTTCATTCTTTATTTGTTTATAGTAGAGCTCTTATAAGCACAAATTAAAAATTCATCTAACTCATTCACGTTGCTCAACCTCAAATTTGTTGCATCATGCCACTCAAAATTCAACCTTTTCAATACCCATAGTGCCTTATGCTTTAGTTCAATCGACAAGTGTCATCCCTTTCCGTATACAAACTAATCTGGGTAGCACCTATGGGAGTCTTATACGCTGCTCAGTATGCCTACAATGTATCATCTAGCTTCCTTGACCAATCAGTCCTATTGGTATTCATAGTTTTCATCAATCTAGACTTGATTTCTCTATTAGAGACCTCAACCTATCCGCTTGTCTGAGAATGGTAAGTCTAACACCCCGAGTCTGTACCTCAAAAGCTATACGGTGCTTATGAATTCGAAGGACCACAAGTAAACCAATGACTTATATCTGCTGTGAGCATTGAAACATGATACTATAATAAATATATAAAATAGGGTAAAATGTCATAAGGTTCAAAATCTGTAAATACTAATAAATTATATCAACTAAAATAACAATCTGTAAAACTAAACACTATCTAAAAACTAATCTGAAAAACATCTAACTAAAACTGTCTGAAAGTGGAGTTGATGGAACAATCCCCCAACTGACTCCATCTACTGAAATACTGAGTCTACTAAAATAATAAAATAAAAGAATATCTTTGAATGATGAGGGCTCACTACTAATCTACTGCTGCTGGCTAAATCTAATGCTATCCATGCATGGTTGGGAGCCTAAGTGTTCAAACTTATGATATGAGACATCATAGAACAAAGAAAGAGTATGCGTCAGTACGTGAAAGATGTTGGTATGCTATATAAAGTAAGGCTGAATTCAAGGGTTTATATGCATGAACAACAACTAACTATTTAATATAGAGTAACTGATAGTAAGAGTACATGGATAACTAATACTACTATAAATACTGAGTATAAACTATTATGTATAAAAATAAATATTATGAACAAGCTTATCTGAAGCTAAGAACTGAGTTCTGATACTAGGTAAGTGATACCTGATGTTTCTCATACTGCTTGACTATATTTGACAGGCTTGATTCTGTAGAACTGAACTGAGTTATATTGTGAAGACTGAAACTAAGACTTTGGAATGTAATCATCTAACCGACATGCCCTAAATAAGATAAGATAATTGAATTGGGGTCCAACCTATGGCCCTAATTGGAAGGGTATCAGTACCGTGCCATGGGTTAACGCACTGAAGAGTTACCCTCATCTGGAAGGTACTCTATTGAGAATGGTGGAACCCTCATCTGGTAGGTTAAAACACCTTATCAACCCTTAATTGGACGGTTTGATGTCTCAACCTACGCTGGCTACGTAGTTATGGAATGTAAAGATTGCTTCTAGAGATCACACCCTCTACTGGCAGGTGAGCCCCCATCCTTGGGTTCACTTGGTGCTGAATCCTACTCCCAACTAAAAGATGCTAAGCTGAGTATACTGACTAAGAGTACTACTGATTGTGACATGACTGAGATTCTGTAACTGACACTAGCTCTAGGCACACAGTTAAATTATCGGGTATTAAATACCTGCAAGACTCGATATCATGAAAAATAAATCATAACATACTCTTGAAAAATCATAACAATGTATACTTGTCCATAATTCACTCTTATAGGCATTTAATCAAATACTTGTAATGTATCTACTTATTCATGAATGGGGAATACATGCTATCATGTTATAATAACACTATTTCATTCACATAGGCATTTTATCAAACACATGGAGAGCTTGCTTAGATTATACAACAATCAAAACATATAGTTATCATGGCTACACCAATCAACTTGTAAATTGAAAGGTTTTATCATGCAGATCATGTAATTGAATAGATACAATGATTAATTTCATAAAATCTTGTAATTTAATCATGGATTAAAACTTGACAATAACATCAATATGAATTTGATTCAATTCAAGCATGGAAGTTCATAATTCAACCATCTTTTAGTTTGAAAATGGATTTGTGGACTCTATGAGTGAAAGAAACCCATAGATGAACACCTAACATACCTTAAGTTGTGAGTTTCATGAAGTTCTTGGTGAATCCTTTGAGATTGCTCTTCTTTTCTTGAAGCTAGGGTTTGTAGTTTTTAGAGTGAATGCTTTTAATTTGGGGATAAATTGAGTGGGTAATGACTTAAAACATTTTTAGGGATTAAATCCCATATCTAGATGTGTTAAAATCTTGGAAAAAGACTATTTTAACCCTGGATGAAATATTTAATTTCCATCAAAATTTTCTAAAATAGGCAACTGGGAAAATGCATAGTGGCGCGATGCAGTGGTATCGCATTTCCACTTGGGTTGGGAACTGGAAGTTCACCGCAATACGGTGGAATCACGTTGGTACACTGAAAAGGGAAAATTATAAGAATAAGTTGTGGTGCAATGTGCCGATATTGCAGTACCTCACTCAAAACTGACAATTGCCATTTTGACATACTCTGTGACGTGCTACTAGCCTAAACGATGGTGTTTAATTACTGAAACTTAAAATAGCCATAAATTCTTACCTAGTTATGGGATTTAGGTGAATTTTATATCGTTGGAAAGCTAATTCAATTTTCTACGCCATAGTCGGATCTAAATTGAAAAATACTGAGTATTTCAAAATTTTTTATATAGGATGACTCATGAATTGAGAGTTAATTTAATATTGACAAATGCGGGGTATTATCATATCTCCCCCTTGGGAATATTCATCCTTCTTTGGTTCTCATTCTGTGAATCTGATGATCGAGGATCTGGACTGGAACCTCTTTGAAAAAAATATCTTTCTAAATATTTACATCCTCTAAAGAAACTATGACTGCTGGGTCACCAAAGTATTTCTTTAGCAAGGATACATGGAATACAGGGTGTATTGAAGTAAGATCTTAAGCCAACTCAAGATCATAAGATACCTTTCTAAAACTGTTGATAATTCTATAAGGACCGACATATCAGGAACAGATCTTTCCCTTCTTGCCGAACCTCTTTACTATTTTCATGGGAGAGATTTTCAGGAACACAAAATCACCGATCTAAAACTGGAGATCATTTCTCCTCACATCTGCATATGATTTCTGTCGGCTCTGGGCAACCCTAATTCTTCCTCTGATTAACTAAACCTTCTCTAAGGCATTGAACACTAGGTCGGGCCCTACTACTTTGGCCTCACCTACCTCGAACCAACCAATCCAAGATTTCCATCTCCTACCATAGAGAGCTTTAAATGCAGTCATCTAAATACTAGAATGATAGCTGTTATTATATGAGAACTTGATCAGAGGAAAGTGGTCATCCCAACATTCCTTAAAATCCACAATGCATGCTATTGGAATATCTTCTAGAGTCTAAATTATCCTTTCTTCTTGACCATGAGTCTAAGGGTGGAAGGTTGTATGAGATGAACTTGGGTACTAAGACCCTTTGGGAATGCTTTCTATAAATGAGAGGTGAACTGGGAACCTCTATATGAGATGATAGATATTAGGACTCAGTGTAACTTAACCAACTCTCTAATATAGAGTTTGGTGTAGTCCTCGGCTGAATAGAAGGTATGGACTGGCAAGAAATGAGATGATTTGGTCATCCTATCTAAGATAACCTATATAGAATTATGCTGATGACGAGTAGGAGGCAAACCCTTTGCGAAGTCCATGTTCACTTCTTCCCATTTCCATATGGGAATACTAAACTCTTGGATGGACCCACTAGGCTTCTGGTGCTCAATCTTAATTTGCTGATATGTAGAGAATTTATCTACAAATTTTGAAATAGCTCTCCTTATCCCACTCTACCAATAGATCTCCTGCAAATTGCAGTACATCTTAGTGGGCCCTAGATGAATCAAGTAACGTGCACCATGCGCTTCTGAAAGAATTCATTACCTCAAGTCATCTACACCTGGCACACATAAATAACTCTTACAATACAACACACTATCTCCCCCTTGGGAGAAAACCTCTACTCTTTGATCTCTGACTGACTCTTTCACATTAACAAAACTGGAATCTCTATCCTGCTTTTCCTTTACCTCAAAAACTAGAGAGGATTTGGAACTGTTCTACTCCCATATATTACCTTTCGCTAAATCGACTAAGTGGATACCTAGTCAGTTAAGATGATGAAATTCCTGAACTAACTTCTTCTTACTGTCCTCAAAATGAGCAATACTACCTATAGACAGTCTACTGAGAGCATCTGCCACTACATTGGCTTTTCCCGGATTGTATAGAACACTCATGTCATAATCTTTCAATAACTCTAGCCACCTTCTCTGATGCAAATTTAAATCTTTCTGAGAAAAGACATACTGCAAGCACTTATGATCTGTGAACACATCTACATGCACCCCCATACAAATAGTGCCTCCAAATATTTAAGGCAAACACTACAGCTGTTAGCTCAACATCATGAGTTAGATAATTCTTCTCATGGGGCTTAAGCTTTCTAGAGGCGTAGGCTATGACCTTACCTCTCTGCATGAGGACACAACCCAAACCTACCCTAGATACATCACATTACACAACAAACCTATGTGAACCATATGGTAGAGTCAAAATTGGGGCTGAGGTAAATCAAGTCTTCAATTCCTGAAAACTCTTCTCTCAGGAATCTGTCCATTAAAACTGGACTTTTTTCTGAGTTAATCTGGACATGGGAGATGCAATATATGAGAACCATTCAATAAACTGATGATAATAGCCTGGTAATCCAAGAAACTCCTAATATCGGATGGAGAGATGGGTTTAGGCCCAGTTTTTCACCGCTTTGGTCTTTTGAGGATTAACTATAATTCCATCACCGAAAATAATATGAACAAGGAATGCTACTGAACTTAGCTAAAATTTTCAATTACTAAATTTGGTGGACAACTAATTAGTTCTGAGAGTCTGAAGTACGATTCTGAGGTGATCATTCTTGCTATAGAAATAGACAAGAATGTCATCAATGAAGACTGTAACGAACATGTACAAGTACTGTTTGAACACACACTTTATTAAGTTCATGAATGCTACTGGGGCATTAGTAAGACCGAAGTACATGACTAGAAACTCAAAGTTACCATACCGGGTTCTAAAAGCTATTTTTGGAATGTCACATTCTCTGACTCTGAGCTGATGATAGCCAGATCTGAGGTCTATCTTAAAAAAATAACTAGCGCCCTGAAGTTGGTCAAACAAGTCATCGATTCTGAGAAATGGATATTTATTCTTGACTGTGAATTTGTTCAACTGACGGTTATCTATAGATATTTTGAGAGAACTATCTTTCTTACGTATGAATAAGACTGGTGTGCCCCACGGGGAAATATTGGGTCTGATGAATCCCTTATCTAGGAGATCCTTTAACTGTTCTTTTAACTCTTTGAGTTTTACTGGTGCCATTCTCTATGATAGAATTAATATGAGCTGTGTATCTCGAAGAAGGTATACTCCAAAGTCTATTTCCCTAATGGGAGAAACTCCAGAAAATCTTTAGGAAAAAACACCTGAGAATTCATTTACTACTGGAACTGACTCAAGGGTTGGAGTTTCTGAGTTAGAGTTTTTGACTCACACAAAATGGTAGATACATCCCTTGGATATCATTTTTCTCGCTCTAAGGTATGAAATCAACCGACCCTTAAGCGTTGTGGTACTATCCATTCATTTATGGAATGGTTCATTTGGAAACTGAAAATGAACTATTTTGTTTCTAGAATCAACTAAGGCATAACATTAATAGAGCAAACCTATGCCAAGAATGACATCAAAATCTACCATCAGTAACTCTACTAAGTCTGTTGAAGTAAATTTTTGAGATATCTTAACCAGACTGTTCCTGTATACCCATCGGTCTATGATAGATTTACCCACTGTGGTAGAAACTGAGAAAGGCTCTGCTAGGATTTCTGGACTGACATCAAAGTTAATGGCTATATAAGGAGTTACGAAAGATAAAGAAGATCCTGGATCTAGCAAGGCATAAACATGTAAATGGAAGATCTATAATGTACCAGAGACCATGTCAAGAGAAATTTCCTGATCTTGTCTTGACAGAAGTGCATAAACCCTGTTTGGGTATTCCCACTAGTGACACTGGAAGCGACACCCTACTGATTCAGGCGACCAAACTGAGCTTAAGAATGAGTATACTGAACCTGAGAACCTGACTGAGGACAATCTCTGACTCTGTGGCCTAGCTTGCCATACCCAAAACAAACATCATCACCAGCTCTGAAGATACCCTTGCAATTTTTGCCACATATCTGACAAAGAGGATTTGTTCGAGGAACGCTAACACTACCCTAAGATTTAGACCCTGGAGCCCTATCACTGTTACTATTTTTTGACTTACGTACTGGAGCACTAGCTGAGGACAGAGCTGGAACTGAAGATTTTAGATGAAACTAGGAACAGATACCGCCCTCAGACTTAGGCTAATTAAAATTGAAGCTACCTACTCTAGCTCTCTTGTTCTGCCTCTCTCTCTCTCTCTGATCTTAGCCTCTTCTATCTGCTAAGCATAGACCATAAGCCTAGATATGTCTATCTCCTTAATAAACATCATTATTCTGTACTCCTTATCCATACTATTTGATACCCCAGATTCAAACTTGCTCATTCTTAACCTACTTTCTGCTACTACATAGGGAGCATAACTGGCTAACTAAGTAAACTTACGGGAATAATCTTTCGTACCCATACTGACTTGCTTGAGATTTATGAACTCTAACACCTTGGCTTCTCTTAGCTCTAAGGGAAAGAATCTCTCTAGAAAAGCAGTGGAAAACTCTTCCCACTTTATGGGCTATACATTTGTGACCCTATCTACCTTACACTGCTTAAACCACGTATAAGCTACATCTTGTAGCTGATAGGTAGCTAACTCAGAACTATCACTATAAGTCACTCCCATAATATCTGTGACTTTCTGAACATGATCGAAGAACTCATATGGATCCTCTTATGACTTAGATCCTGATAATAGAGGAGGATTAATTTGGGTGAGGTACCGTATCCTGGCTATAGCAGTACTGGCCATTGGATTGGTTGGAACAACAGCTGGTCATTCATTCTGAGCTGCTATGGAATTGGCTAAAGTAGTGAACACAACTCTATATTTCACATGGGAGACATCCTCATCTAGGGGATCTACCTAAAAGGGCTGTGGTGCTGACAAATTTCTGGTTCTTCTTTTGTTAGTTCATTTGGGAGGCATGTTTTGTAAATGAAAACGAGGAAATGGATTAGACTGAGAGTTTAACTTGAGCTCATGTTCACTTGCACGACATGAATACTGAAAGAAGGAAACTGTTTCCTAAAACATCTCATAGCCTGCTGTCCATAAGTGTGGTGCGCTACACACCCATGCACAAGACTCTACTAGATATGGCTTTAAGACTTTCTAGGACACTGTTGAACCTTATGACCTAATACCAAGTTTGTAATGCCCCAAGTTTATACTCCGGATGCTATACAGTGCTTACGGCCGTGAAGGGACATAAGCTAACCCATGACTGATATTTGCTGTAAGCACTGAAACATAATACTATAATAAATGTGGAAAATAGGCTAAAATGACATAAGGTTCAAAATCTGTAAATACTAAGAAATTATATCAACTGAATAACAATTTGTAAAACTGAACAATGTCTAAAAACTAGTCTAAAAATCCTCTAACTGAAACTATCTGAAAGTGGAGTTGATAGGAAGATCCCCCAACTAACTCCATCTACTGAAATAATAAAATAAAAAATATCATCGAATGATAAGGACTCACTGCTAATCTATAGCTGTTGGCTGAATCTGAATCTATCTATAGATGATAGGGAACCTGAGTATCCAAATATATGATATGAGATATCATAGCGCAAAGAAAGAGTATGAATCATGTAACGCCCTGAGTCTGTACCCCGAATGCTATACAATACTCATAATCCCGAAGGACTACAAGCTAACCCTTAACTGGTACCTGCTACAAAAACTAACTAGTGATACTATAATTAGGTGGAAATCAGGTAGAAACTGTCCACCTGTCATACCCCAAATCCGATTGGAGCGGACTGGCACCCGTAGCCGAGGAGGCCCGGGAGAACCCGTTCATAACCTATACTTTCACATTTACATTACTTATGAAAATTAGAAATTTGGGCAGCACTTCATGGTAAATAGAAGAAAATAGTACCTGCATCAGCCCAGCAGACACGCATAAATATGTATATAAACAGTAATTGGCCATCAGAGTCATCACGTCTATCAACCAAACACTCCTATGGCTGTACAATATGTCTACAAAAGCCTCTACATAGATACACAACCGAGTTAGGGTCGGGACAAACTCCCGCCCACAAAAGACTTTTATACAAATACCAAAAATATATATAGAAATGACTTGGGATGCCCTGAAACAACTGGAGCTCACCACTAACAACAGAATGTCCTGGCTCTTACTGCGGAGGTGTACGACCTAAAGTACCTGTTCCTGCAGGCATGAATACGGGTCCCCCGTGAGGGACGTCAGTATGCAAATATGTACTGAGTATGTAAGGCAGTGAGTATCAAGATGAGATACAAAAGATCAACAGAAATAAGATACCAGTGAATAAACAGTATGAGTAGACCACACTTAAAAGAGATGATGGGATACCTGCACATTACTTTCATATCATTACTTCCCGTAATCCTTATCAATACATAACATATGTCATACAATGGCCAACTGATCAGTGGTACTAATACAATACATCAGGGACCACCCCTGGAATAGCATATATACATAAACTTTATAATACAATGGCCAACTGATCAGTGGTACTAATACAATACATCATATCATCAATTTAAAATACAGACATTCCATTTCTTAATTCAATTAATCTTTGAGATTGGTTACTTTGTGGTCACACCTTATGGAACTTGAAACCATGATACCTCAATAGGAAAACATGTAAATAGGTAATCAATATCATGAAAATGAAGTAGAGAATCATGGATACCTCATTAAACCATTTCGGAGTCAACAATAGTATATGGACATTTTTTTGACTAGCCGGACATCTTAAAAGTGAAAACAAGTTCAATTGGTAGTGTCGAAGATCATGTGATGTTATTATGTGTCATGTGTCGTAGGACAATGTTGGAAGCTTACGTGAGAGTGCCATGGGTCATTATTCATGTCAAAGATTAGATAGAGTATGTCTTACATAACTTGATATAACCACTTCACTACAAGTCCAACTTGACTTCCCGTACTCTTCGAACACTTATCTACAATAAGTCATTTGTGGCAAACTAGTATTAGAAACCAAACCTTACCATTTAGGTATTAACTTCAGCAAATAATGTCTAGGAAGTAATCCTTTAACTCATCAATAAGAGTGCTACATACATCCTCTTATCCTCTTATTACATTCACATATCATGCATTTTCATGAAATATCCCTCAACATCACTCTTGGCTTTTATTTCCCTTCTTAATCACCATCCAATACCAACATGATCACTAGGCATACATAACCACTAATATAATGATACATCACCACAATTCATCCTCCATAATCCAATACAACAACTTCCATAATTTACTACTAACAATTTATACAAAACAATTCATAACTATGTTTCTAGTTATCTTCCAACATCAAGACAATACTCATAATCCTTTATCAATACTTATTCATGGATAAGAATCAAGAATAAACAATATTCATACCTTAACAATAAACTCTTGTATTTAGAATCCTCCTTACATAACCATGGGGTGCTTCTCGAAGCTTTCAAGATGGTGAACACAACTACGAAATCAATTCGAATTTTCTACGGTTGAATCACAAAATATTTGAAGTTGAAATTAGGCTAGGGTTTCACCTTCTATTAATAATTGGATGGTATATGATATATATGAGGCTAAGTGTAGGTTTATAAAGACCCATTTTCGTCCCAGAGGTAATAGAAAATGTCCATTTTGCCCTAAAAATTTAAATAAATCCGAATCTGTCCCCAGTGGACAGTTTTGTCAGGCTGAAGTAAATCGATCATAACTCCTTGCTCCGGTATCGGATTCGGGTGAAACTAATTGAATTGGAAAGATAATTCAAAGGGATTTCATTTTCATATAAAGTATACCACCCAGTTTTTCCTGTAAAAGGATTTGTGGTCGTTTAAAGTTGACCCAAAAATCTGTCCCACAATTCTGTTTTTTTTTATAGGCTGTAGTAAAACGGGTATAGCTCCTTACTCAGACATTGGATTTGGATAAAACCAATTTCATCGGAAAGAAGACTCTCGGAGATTTTCGTCGATATATAGCAGCTCACACAGTTCTTTTTGTACAAGGAGTTATGATCGTCTAAAATTGATCCAAAAAAATAATTGCCTAGCTGCAGTAATTTTCCTGCAGATTTATTGTTCACAGGCTTCCCGGCCACCGTTTTGAAATTTCGAATGTGCTCGCTTATATGAAATACTCCTCCATTTTGGGCAAACTTTATATCGTTGGAAAGCTTATTCCAATATCTACACATACAACTATTGACGGGATACTTCTGAACACCATAAACTTAATTTAACCCATACGCAAGCCTTTAGGACTCCATATAATCGCGATAAGTGTACGAAAAAAATTTACGGGGTGTTACCTTCTCCCCCCCTTAAGAACATTCGTGCTCGAATGTTAGCATAGTTACTCAATTAAGACATGTCCAAGATTACAATTAACATATTCATCATCATAACATACTTGCATAAAAATAAACATTTGTTATTGTTCTTCTTCCGTCTCATGAACTTCCTCCTCATCGTTGAATAGGTAAGGGTACTTAATCTTCATCGCTTCCTCGGATTCCCATGTGATCTCCTCAACTTGTTGATTCCTCCAAAGTACTTTTACCGATGCTATCTCTTTATTCCTTATCTTTTTAATTTGGCGATCAAGAATAGCAATAGGCATTTCTTCAAAAGTGAGATCTTCTGTAACTTGTACATCTTCCGTAGTAGTGACGTGTGATGGATCTCCAATGTACTTGCGAAGCATCGAAACATGAAATACGGGATGAACTTCTGAGAGCTCTTGAGGTAGCTCTAACTCATAAGCAACTTTTCCAAATCTTTGAATGATCTCGTATGGACCTATGTATCGTGGACTTAACTTTCCTTTCTTGCCAAACCTCATCACTCCTTTCATTGGTGATACTTTCAAGAATACCCAATCATCGATAGAAAACTCAAGTCCTCTTCTTCTAACATCCGCATAAGATTTGTGTCGACTTTGAGCTGTTTCAAGCCGTTGTTGGATAACTTTAACCTTCTCCATTGCTTGATAAACAAGATCCGGTCCAAACCAGACCGCATCACCTGCTTCAAACCATCCTATTGGCGATCTATACTTTCTTCCATACAATGCTTCATATGGTGCCATTTTGATACTTGAATGATAGCTATTATTGTAGGAAAACTCGATAAGAGGTAGGTGATCATCCCAGTTGCCTTTGAAATCTAATACACATGCTCGTAGCATATCTTCAAGTGTCTGGATGGTACGTTCCGCTTGTCCATCCGTTTGAGGATGAAAAGCCGTACTTAGATTTACTTGTGTCCCCAAACTCCTTTGAAAAGACTTCCAGAAATTCGCGGTAAATTGGGGTCCTCGATAGGATATAATGGAAATTGGAACTCCATGTAACCGAACGATCTCCTTAATATACAACTTCGCATACTCTTCCACTGTATAAGTTTTCTTAACTGGTAAGAAGTGCGCAGATTTGGTAAGCCTATCAATGATCACCCATATGGAATCAAACTTCCGATATGTACGAGGCAAACCCGTGATGAAATCCATATTGATCTTGTCCCACTTCCAGACTGGAAGATCTATACATTGCATGTAACCATCGGGTTTCTGGTGTTCTACATTCAGCTACAAATTCGGAAATATTCTTCTTCATGTCATTCCACCAATATATTATTTTCAAATCTTGATACATCTTAGTCGACCCTAGATGGATGGAATACCTTGAATAGTGTGCTTCTGTCATAATTCTCTTTCTTAGCTCAACTACATCAGGTACACATAAACGATTCTGACACTGAAGCACTCCTTCTCGCGTAAGCTCAAATGACTTTGTCATGCCACTCTGCACATCCTCCTTAAGCTGCAATAAAATTGGATCTACATACTGCTTCTCTTTCACTTCAGCTATCAATGAAGATTCCGCTGCATTACGTACAATAACCTCTTCATCTGGAGTTTCAAGAAGTCGAACTCCCAAATTAGCTAGTTGGTGAAGATCCTTAATCATCCCCTGCTTTTCTATAGATGCCATTTTATACTTACGACTTAGTGCATCCGCTACCACATTCGCTTTCCCTGGATGATACAAGATATCAACATCATAATCTTTCAACAATTCAACCCATCTCCGTTGCCTCATATTTAGATCTTTCTGACTGAAGATATATTGCAGGCTCTTATGATCGGTATATATCTCAACATGAACCCCATATAAGTAGTGGAGCCATATCTTCAAAGCAAATATAACTGCAGCTAGCTCAAGATCATGTGTGGGATAATTCCTCTCATGTGGTAGCAACTGTCTAGAGCCATAGGCTATTACTCTACCATGTTGCATTAATACGCATCCTAAGCCACTTCTCGAAGCATCACAATACACTGCATACCCTTCTGTGCCTTCAGGAAGTACCAATACCGGTGTAGAAGTCAACTTGCTCTTCAGATCTTGAAAACTCTTTTCACAGGCATCATTCCATTGAAACTTGGAGGCTTTATGCGTCAAATTAGTCAAGGGTGCAGAAATAGAAGAAAAACCTTCAACAAACCTTCTATAATAACCTGCCAACCCGAGGAAACTATGAATCTCCGTAGGCGTCGTGGGTCTTGGCCAATTCTTCACAGCCTCAATCTTCTGAGTGTCAACTTTTATGCCTTCACTGGATACAATATCGCCCAATAATGCCACTGACTTGAGCCAAAACTCACATTTAGAAAACTTCGCATACAACTTATGATCACGAAGAATCTGCAACGCCTGCCTCAAGTGATTAAAATGGTCCTCTTCTGATCTAGAGTAGACCAGAATATCATGTATGAAAACTATCACGAACACATCTAGAAACGGCTTAAACAGTATATTCATTAGATCCATAAAAACTGCGGATGCATTTGTCAGCCCGAATGACATAACCAGGAATTCATAATGACCATACCGTGTTCGGAAAGCTGTCTTGGGTATATCTTTATCCTTGACTCTCACTTGATGATAGCCTGAACTCAAGTAAATCTTGGAAAAACACTGGGCACCCTGCAACTGGTCAAATAAATCATCAATTCGGGGGAGAGGGTATTTATTCTTGATAGTCACCTTATTCAATTGCCGATAGTCAATACACATCCTCAGCAAACCATCTTTCTTACGCACAAACAATACTAGTGCTCCCCAAGGGGACATACTAGGCCTGATGAATCCCTTCTCTAGCAAGTCTTTCAATTGCTCTTTCAATTCTCGCAACTCTGCTGGTGCCATTCTATAAGAAGGAATTGAGATTGGCTGTGTGTCTGGCAACATATCAATACCAAACTCCACTTCTCGTTCAGGAGGTGAACCTGGTAGTTCTCCAGGAAATACATCAGGAAATTCATTCACAACCGGAACGGTCTGAAAAGTTGGCGGCTCTGCCTTTGTATCCCTTACTCTAACCAAATGGTATATGTACCCCTTGGAAATTATTTTTCTTGCCTTAAAGTAAGAAATAAATCTACCTCTCAGCGCGCCAACATTACCCTTCCATTCAAGGACTGCCTCATTTGGGAAATGGAAATACACCTTCTTAGAACGGCAATCTACTGTAGCATAACAAGACGCTAACCAATCCATGCCCATAATAACATCAAAATCTACCATTTCTAACTCAACAAGATCAGCCATCATATCACGACCACAAATATTCACAACACAATTTTGATAAACATTCCTAGCTATAAGAGATTCCCCCACTGGCGTTGATACTTCAAATGGATTGGCTAATAATTTGGGTGTTCTCCCGAACCTTCCCATAACCAAAGGAGTAGCGTACAATAATGTAGAACCAGGATCAATTAAGGCATACACATCAAATGCAAAGATGGACAACGTACCTGTAACCACGTCTGGAGAAGCCTCTAAATTCTGCCGATTTGCTAGGGCATACACATGGTTCTGAGCTCCGCTAGAACTAGCTACTCCTCAATCACCTCTACCATGACCCATAGGTTGTTCACCCCTACTCAAAGGAGGCACCGATGATGATGCAACAGCTGATCCTGTAGGTCGTGTTATACCACCTGTGGTCCTGAGTTGGCAATCCCTAGCCATATGCCCCGGCCTACCGCACCAAAATCAATTGTTCGTTCCAAGCCGACATTCGCCAAAGTGAAATCTTCTACATATGGGGCATGGGTGTCATGGAGGTCTTAATTGACTCATACTCCCTTTCCCTTGATACCCCACTGTTCGCGAACTCTGATTTTCACTGCTTTGCCCGAACTGATTACCTCTGTACCTTTGAAATTGCGGTGGAGAACTAATTGCCGGATAAGAAGATAATGGGCTAGGCAATCTATGAGAGAATGAAGGCCTAAAACCTCCCTGAGATGCCATAAACTGCCCTATAGCTCTGGCCCGCCTAGAATATCCTTTTTCTGATTCCTGGGTTCTTCTTCTTTGCCTCTGATCTTCCATCTTCTGAGCGAAAGCTTGTATCCTCGCTATATCCATGTCCTTGTTCAAAGCAGTAATGTACAATCTCTAACCAAGTATGGTTCCAATCTATCCACATAGTGATGAACTCTATCATCCATAGTAGCTACCACATTAGAAGCATATTGAGACAAGGAGTTAAATCGAAGACTATACTCCCTTACACTCATATTACCCTGACGAAGATTTAAGAATTGATCTGCACGGGCCTGACGAGTCTCAAATGGAAGATAATGATCAATAAATGCATCTTTGAACTCTCCCCACGTAGTTGGAGGTGCATCAATACCCCTAGATCATTTCCAATCCTCGTACCACAATATAGCCTCTCCTTTAAGTCTATACGCTGCTAGCTCAACCATCTCTTTACCGGATATTTGCATAACATCTAGATCCCTTTGGGTTTGATCGACAAAGTCCTGCGGGCCTTCGTTAATATCTGATCCGGTAAAAGTAGGAGGATCCAGTTTCAGAAAATCCTGTGTCCGAAGGCTAGCTGCTCTATCCGTACCACTAGAACCCGTGGTAGGAATAGCTTGCCCTTGAACTTGACCGGCAACTATACGTGTCAGAAGTTGTACTACATCCCTCAAATCTCGATCAATAGCATTAATAGATGGCCCTTCCGGAGGAGAAGAAGCTCCTGATATATGCTCAGCTTGAGACTCACTTTGTTCAGCTTGTGCCGGTGGTGACTTACTAGTACCTTCTCCGGCCACTACATCCACTCTCTTCCACTTATTCTTTCTCCTTGTAACTGGCATCATTACTATAATAAAAAAAACAATTGGATTAAGCGATCGATTATGACTTTATCTCTAATATGGGCTCTATTGCACGATCTAAGAAATGGAGAGTGGAAACAATCCCTAAATGTCCAATAGCCTCTTGTTTATAGATGTGGTGCATAACACACCGATAAACGAGATTCTACATAGACACGACTTTGTAGACTCACTAGGACGAACCTCTCTGATACCACTTCTGTCATACCCCAAATCCCATTGGAGCGGACTGGCACCCGTAGCCGAGGAGGCCCGGGAGAACCCGTTCATAACCTATACTTTCACATTTACATTACTTATGAAAATTAGAAATTTGGGCAGCACTTCCTTGTAAATAGAAGAAAGCAGTACCTGCATCAGCCCAGCAGACACGCATAAATATGTATATAAACAGTAATTGGCCGTCAGAGCCATCACGTCTATCAACCAAACACTCCTATGGCTGTACAATATGTCTACAAAAGCCTCTACATAGATACACAACCGAGTTAGGGTCGGGACAAACTCCCGCCCACAAAAGACTTTTATACAAATACCAAAAATACATATAGAAATGACTTGGGATGCCCTGAAACAACTGGAGCTCACCACTAACAACAGAATGTCCTGGCTCTTACTGCGGAGGTGTACGACCTAAAGTACCTGTTCCTGCAGGCATGAATACGGGTCCCCCGTGAGGGACGTCAGTATGCAAATATGTACTGAGTATGTAAGGCAGTGAGTATCAAGATGAGATACAAAAGATCAACAGAAATAAGATACCAGTGAATAAACAGTATGAGTAGACCACACTTAAAAGAGATGATGGGATACCTGCACATTACTTTCATATCATTACTTCCCGTAATCCTTATCAATACATAACATATGTCATACAATGGCCAACTGATCAGTGGTACTAATACAATACATCAGGGACCACCCCTGGAATAGCATATATACATAAACTTTATAATACAATGGCCAACTGATCAGTGGTACTAATACAATACATCATATCATCAATTTAAAATACAGACATTCCATTTCTTAATTCAATTAATCTTTGAGATTGGTTACTTTGTGGTCACACCTTATGGAACTTGAAACCATGATACCTCAATAGGAAAACATGTAAATAGGTAATCAATATCATGAAAATGAAGTAGAGAATCATGGATACCTCATTAAACCATTTCGGAGTCAACAATAGTATATGGACATTTTTTTGACTAGCCGGACATCTTAAAAGTGAAAACAAGTTCAATTGGTAGTGTCGAAGATCATGTGATGTTATTATGTGTCATGTGTCGTAGGACAATGTTGGAAGCTTACGTGAGAGTGCCATGGGTCATTATTCATGTCAAAGATTAGATAGAGTATGTCTTACATAACTTGATATAACCACTTCACTACAAGTCCAACTTGACTTCCCGTACTCTTCGAACACTTATCTACAATAAGTCATTTGTGGCAAACTAGTATTAGAAACCAAACCTTACCATTTAGGTATTAACTTCAGCAAATAATGTCTAGGAAGTAATCCTTTAACTCATCAATAAGAGTGCTACATACATCCTCTTATCCTCTTATTACATTCACATATCATGCATTTTCATGAAATATCCCTCAACATCACTCTTGGCTTTTATTTCCCTTCTTAATCACCATCCAATACCAACATGATCACTAGGCATACATAACCACTAATATAATGATACATCACCACAATTCATCCTCCATAATCCAATACAACAACTTCCATAATTTACTACTAACAATTTATACAAAACAATTCATAACTATGTTTCTAGTTATCTTCCAACATCAAGACAATACTCATAATCCTTTATCAATACTTATTCATGGATAAGAATCAAGAATAAACAATATTCATACCTTAACAATAAACTCTTGTATTTAGAATCCTCCTTACATAACCATGGGGTGCTTCTCGAAGCTTTCAAGATGGTGAACACAACTACGAAATCAATTCGAATTTTCTACGGTTGAATCACAAAATATTTGAAGTTGAAATTAGGCTAGGGTTTCACCTTCTATTAATAATTGGATGGTATATGATATATATGAGGCTAAGTGTAGGTTTATAAAGACCCATTTTCGTCCCAGAGGTAATAGAAAATGTCCATTTTGCCCTAAAAATTTAAATAAATCCGAATCTGTCCCCAGTGGACAGTTTTGTCAGGCTGAAGTAAATCGATCATAACTCCTTGCTCCGGTATCGGATTCGGGTGAAACTAATTGAATTGGAAAGATAATTCAAAGGGATTTCATTTTCATATAAAGTATACCACCCAGTTTTTCCTGTAAAAGGATTTGTGGTCGTTTAAAGTTGACCCAAAAATCTGTCCCACAATTCTGTTTTTTTTTATAGGCTGTAGTAAAACGGGTATAGCTCCTTACTCAGACATTGGATTTGGATAAAACCAATTTCATCGGAAAGAAGACTCTCGGAGATTTTCGTCGATATATAGCAGCTCACACAGTTCTTTTTGTACAAGGAGTTATGATCGTCTAAAGTTGATCCAAAAAAATAATTGCCTAGCTGCAGTAATTTTCCTGCAGATTTATTGTTCACAGGCTTCCCGGCCACCGTTTTGAAATTTCGAATGTGCTCTCTTATATGAAATACTCCTCTATTTTGGGCAAACTTTAAATCATTGGAAAGATTATTCCAATACCTACACATACAACTATTGACGGGATACTTCCGAACACCATAATCTTAATTTAACCCATACGCAAGCCTTTAGGACTCCATATAATCGCGATAAGTGTACGAAAAAAATTTACGGGGTGTTACACCACCAGGTTTAAATCCAAAATAAATACTGTAACTGTTTATTTGTTTAAAAATACTCTAGTGTGAAAAGCCTCTACTGTCTGAACAAGGAGTTGATGGGAAAAGCCCGCAACTAACCCCAACTACTGAAATAAATTGAGTACTAAAATAGTGTAATAACAAATCTATCCTCAAAGAATGAGGACTCACCACTAGTCTGCTGTTGATGGATTGGGTTTCTAAGTAAGATTGGGAGCGCGTACGTCTAAAACTATTATATAAGACATCATAGTGCAAAAGAAAGGTATGTGTAAGTACTTTGAATGTACGGGTATGCTAAGTTAGGTAGGTTGATATGCGTGAATTCATATGCATGAACAATAGCTGACTGAATAACATGAATATAACTGAATCAGAGTACATGCATGAATAAGTAACTGTAAATATGGTCATGATAACATTGGATACTGAGTTTTGAATCACTGGTATACTGATATCTGAATTCACTGATACTATATTATTGTTGACTGAGTGACTATACCTAATAGTCCTAATTTTGTGGAAGTATTCTAAGTTTTGTATTGAACTGAGCGACTGTGTCTGAAAGTCCTGATTCTGTGAAACTGAACTGAGTTCCATTCTTAAGACTGAAATTGAGATTGTGGGAGGAAATCATCTAACTAACATACCCCTCTCTGAATGGATTTAGGTCAGACCTATAAACCCAATTAGAAGGGTATCAGTACCATGCCATGGGTAAAGACAAGCTGAGTCACCCTCATCTGGTAGGTGGTTTGAATGAGAATGGTGGTACCCTTAACTGGAAAGTAGAACACCTCATCAAACCTCAATTAGTGGGTTAATGTCTTAATCTATGTTGTCTACATAGTTCTGGAATACAAGAACTTCTTATAAGGATCACACCCTCTACTGGCAAGTGAGTCCACATCCTTAGGTTCACTAGGTCCTGAATCCTATTGCCAACTGAATAGACACTGAACTGATTCCTAGTTCATATTAGGCTTGATTAAACTATTTCTATTAACTGACCTAATTTACTATGGTCTGAACTGAATACTGAACTATACTAGACTTATATTGAGTCTACTAAATTTTTCTTGAGTTTTGTAACTGACTACGAGTACTACTGATCGTGACATGACTGAGATTATTCTATAAATGACGTTGGCTCTAGGTAATCAGCTAAATCGTTGGGTATTAAATAGCCCTCGTATTCTAGAGCATTAAAGTAAAGTATGCATGACATTGCATAACATAAAAATATACGCATGTTCATAGTGCATCTATAGAGGCATTTTATCAAACTCTTGAATTGTATGAACTAATATACATGCTAACATGATATAATCCTACTATTTAATTAACATAAAAAATTCATCAAACACTTGGAAGTCATTGTATATGCACATGGTACTAATCAACATATGAGCATCACAATTTCAAGGCTTTAACATAAATTCACATAATAATACCTGCATAAAAATTGTTTTTACATAAATCTTGCACTTAATCATGGTATAGAAACCCATTTAACACTATAATCATGAATACACTAAAAGACAAATCATGGAAGTCATTAAATCAATTTACTAAAAGTTTAAAAGATTTTCTTGGACTCTAAGGGTGTAAGGGACCCTTGTATGAACACTTGACATACCTTGGTATTCAAATTTGCGAAGAATGATGGAGTGTTATGGATGGCAGATCTTGAATTTGAGATCCTAGGGTTTGCTTGTTGAGAAATTTTGAGAAATATGAATGAATTTTGCCTCTAAAGGGGCTTAATCTCGTATTTTAGAGGCTGAAATGAGGTGGAAAAAGACCCAATTAACCCTGAGGACACGACTTTTTAATGACTAAAAACTAATTTACCAATGCACAGACCGATGTACCGCATCATTGGCATCGATGCGATAGCCAACATGCTGCATCGAGTCCACGTTGGTTCACTGAAATTTGCACTGGGAGCTGAGAAAAATACTCATTGACACGATGGGTGATGTGGCACATCGAGATCTTGTCGACCACTGATATGATCTTTTAAATATATTTCAAACAAAGTCTAAAAACTCTGAAACTTGTTTGAGAAAACCTACTGACATTCTTGATCATGATTCAACCGAAATCATCAGTTTAAGGTCATGAGGGTCATGAAATAGAGTTTCCAACCTACGAAGGCTAAAATAACACTAAGTCTGAATACTTAGCTAAAATTTTCTAAGTCTGGGACCCCTTAATAAGCTTTAAAAGACAGAGTTAAACTTAGGATTTTACGGGGTCTTACAATATATCCCTCTTGGGAACACTCATCCTCAAATGAGACTGACTAAGCTAGGAAATAATTATAGATTGAATTTAGATACTGGATATGCACAACTGCAACATAATTTCATCTCTCACATTACTGATATGCTGAAATTTCATATTGAACATGCTTGTCTGATGCATGAGTACATAGCTGAACATGATTCATGAATGCATGACTGAGATTGCTAATAAGATGAGTTTCTTATGCTGAACATTCATATTTGATGCATGAAGTCACAATTGAATATGCAATGGTAACTGGTACCAAGTTTATAAAGGAAAATTTGAGCATGGAATTAAGTTCAAGGAAAAACTGTTACCTTAGGCTGAGTCTGAGTTGGTGGAGAAGAGGTGAGGATACTTGGTCCGCATATTTTCTTCTGCTTCCCAAGTATCTCCCTTAATGGACTAAGTCTTCCAAAGAACTTTGACTAGAGGGACCTCTTTGTTCCTCAGTCTGCGAATCTGATAATCAAAGATTATGACTGGACACTCCTCATAAGATAGGCTGTTGTGAACGTCTATACTTCCAACAGGGACTACAACTGTTGGGTTACCTTTGCATTTCTTTAGCACGGAGACATGGAACACTGGATGGACTGAAGCTAAGTCTTAAGGCAACTCAAGCTCGTAAGCTACCTTTTTTAAATGGCTAAGATTTTAATAAGGACCGATATATCGGGGACTGAGCTTCCTCTTCTTGCCAAACATTTTTACCCCTTTCATAGGAGAGATTTTCAAATACACATATTCACCAACCTTGAACTCGAGATCCTTTCTCCACACATCTACGTATGATTTCTGTCGGCTTTGATCTGTCTTAATCCTTTCCCTGATCAGCTGAACCTTTTCTGAGGTATCGAATTCCAAGTCAGGACCTACCACTATGGACTCACCTACCTCAAACCAACCAATGGTAGACCTACATCTCCTCCCATAAAGTGCCTTAAATTGAGCTATCTGGATACTAGAATGATAGCTGTTTTTATATGCGAACTCAATCAAAGGGAAGTGGTCATCCCAACTACCCTTAAAGTCTATTGCACACGCTCGTAAAATATCCTCTAAAGTTTGAATGGTCCTATCTTCTTGACCATCAATCTGATGGTGAAATGCTGTACTAAGGTGGACTTAGTACCAAGACCCTTTTGGAAGGATTTCCAAAAATGAATGGTGAACTACGTACCTCTATCTGAGATAATGGACAACAAAACTCCATGTAATCTGACCAACTCTCTGACATAGAGCTTTGCATAGTCCTCAGCTAAAATAGAGGTATGGACTGGTTGGAAATGAGCTGATTTGGTCATCCTATCTATAATGACCCAAACTAAATTGTGCTAACGATGAGTACGAGGCAAACCCATCATGAAGTCTATGTTCACATCTTCCCATTTCCAGGTGGGAATACTAAACTCCTACATGGACCCACTTGGCTTCTGATGCTCAATCTTAACCTGCTAACATGTTGAGCACTTACCCACAAACTCTATAATGTCTCTCTTCATCCCACTCCACCAATAGATCTCCCACAAATCATGGTACATCTTAGTGGCCCTTAGATGAACAGAGTAGCACACACCATATGTTTCTACTAGAATTCTCTATCTTAGATCATCTATACCCGGCACACATAGCCGACCCTGGCAGCACAACACACCATCTTCCCCTTAGGAGAAAACCTCTACCTTCTGATCTCTAACTAATTCTTTCAACTTGAATAGACTGGGATCCCTATCTTGTTTTTCTTTCACCTCAGAAACCACTGATGATTCTAAACTACTTTGCACCCATAGATTACCTTCTGCTGAATTGACTAAGAGAACACCTAGTTAGGTAAGCTGATTTACCTCCTGAGCTAACTTCTTCTTACCATCCTCTATATGAGAAATACTACCCATATACATCCTAGTAAGAGCATCAAACACTATATTTGATTTACTCGAATAATACAGGACACTCATATCGTAGTCTTTCAAAAACTCCAACCACCTTCTCTATGAAGGTTTAGGTCTTTCTAAGAGAATACATACTGCAGGCTCTTATGGTCAGTGAAAATATGAACATGCACTCCATATAAATAGTGCCTTAAAATCTTTAAGGCAAATACTACTGTTGCTAACTCAAGATCATGAGTTTGATAGTTCTTTTCATGAGTCTTAAGTTATCTAGAGGCATAGGCTATACCTTACCTCTCTACATGAGGACACAAACCAAACCTACTATGGATGTATCAAAATACACAACAAAGCTGTTCGAACCATCTAGCAAGGTAAGAACTACAGTTGTAGTGAGTTGAGTCTTCAACCCCAAAAAACTCTTCTCACAAGAATCTGACCACTGGAATTTGACCTTTTTTGAGTCAATCTGGACATAGAGGATGTAATAGATGAAAATCCCCTAACAAACCATCGATAATAGCCAGCCAATCCTAAGAAAATTTGGTTATATAATAGAGAGATGGGTCTGGACGTATTTCTTACTACTTTGGTCTTTTAGGATCAACTCTAATGCCATCACCGAAAATGATATGGCCTAAGAAAGCTATAATCTTAGACAAAATTCACACTTACTCAATTTGGCAAATAGCTAATGATTTCTGATAGTCTGCAATACTATTTTGAGATGGTCTGCATGATCATGCTCACTGCAGAAGTAGACAATAATGTCATCTATGAAGACTATGAAAAACATGTCCAAGTACTGCTTGAACACATGGTTCATCAAGTCCATAAAAGCTGCTGGACATTGGTAAGAACAAAGGACATGAATAAGAATTTAAAGTGACCTTATCGAGTTCTGAAAGCTATTTTCAGAATATCACATTCTCTGACTCTGAGTTGATGATAGCCTGATCTGAGATCTATCTTAAAAAAGTAACTGGAACCCTGAAGTTGTTCAAAACGGTCATGATTCTAGGAAGTGGATAATTGTTCTTTACCGTTACTTTATTTAGCTGACGGTAGTCTATACACATTCTGAGAGAACCGTCTATCTTATGCACAAATAAAACTGGTGCACCCCACAAGGACATACTTGGTCTAATGAATCCCTTATCTAGGATTTCCTTCAAATATTCTTTTAATTCTCTTAGTTTTGCAGGTGCCATTCTGTATGGTAGAAAAGAGATGGGCTGAGTATCTGGAAGAAGGTCTATTCCAAAGTCGATTTCCCTTTCGGAAAGAACTCTGGGAAGATATTCGAGACAGACATCTTGGAATTAACATGCTACTGACACTGATTCAAGATTAGGGTTTTCTGAATTAGAGTCTTAGACTTGAACGAGATGATATATACAACCCTTGGATATCATTTTTCTTGCCCTTAGGTAGGAAATAAGTTGACCCCTAAGTGCTGAAGTACTACCCCTCCACTCTAGGACTGATTCAATCAAAAATTGAAATTAGATAATTCTATTTCTATAGTTGACTGAGGCATAGTAGGAAAAAATCCAATCTATACTGAGAATGACGTCAAAATTAGTTATCTCTAATTTGACTAAGTCTCCTAAAGTGACTTTCTGAGATACCATAACCAAAAATTTCCTGTATACCCATTGAGCTATGATAGATTTACCCACTGTGGTAGAGACTAATAAAGTCTTTGTTAGTATTTTGAGACTGACTCTAAAATCAACTGCTATATATGGAGTTACAAAGAATAAGAATCTCCTAGATCTAGCAAAGCATGAACGTGTAAATGGTAAACTTATAACGTACCAGTAACCATATCTAGAGAACTTTCCTAATCCTGTTGGGACTGAAGTGCATAAATCCTGTTTGGGCATTGCCCACTGGTGGCACGAGAAGAGGCACCCTACTGATTCGGGTGACTGGACTGAGCTTGGGGATGATTATGCCGACTCTGCGAACCTACCTAAGGACAATCTCTGACTCTGTGGCTTGGTTCGCTATATCTAAAACACACATCACTACCAGCTCTGCAGATACTCTGGTGGTTTATGCCGCACTTCTGGGAAAGAAGATTTGTTTGAACACTTTTTGGCCTAGATATTTTGGCCCTCTTATTCTTTCTCTCCTCTTTTCTATGCCTCTTGTCCTCACTCTACGGAGCATGAGCCATAAGCTTTGATAGGGTAATAGTCAGATGATTGTTCTAAGAAGCTACTAAATAATCTAAGGTGGTAAAAGCAACTCTAAATTTAGAGTGGGAGACATGCTCATTCAAGGGATCTATCTGAACCGGCGGAGAGGCTGGCAGATTTTCATTACTTCTCTCATTAGTTTCTCTGGGAGGAATGTTCTGGAAGCATAAGGAAGAGATGAATTAGACTGAGAATTTAACTTGAGCTTATGCTCACCCACATGATAGGAATACTGAAGGAAGGGAAACTTTTCCTAAAACATCTAATAGCCTCCTGTTTCTAAGTATGGCGCGCTACATACCCATGAACAAGACTCTACTAGATACGACTTTCTAACTTTCTAGGACTCTGTTGAACCTTAGACTCTAATACCAATTTTGTAACACCCCAAGTTTGTACCCCAGACGCTACACGATGCTAATAATCCCAAAGGACCATAAGCTAACCCATTACTTCTACCTATTGCAATAATTGAATAATAATACTGTAATTATGTGAAAATTAGGTAGAAACTTGCTGTAAGGTTCAAATCTGAAATAAATACTGAAATTGAACATCTATCTAAAAATACTCCAGTCTAAAAAACATCTATTGTATGAACAAGGAGTTGATTGGATAAGTCCACAACTAACTCCGACTACAAAAATAAACTGAGTACTAAAATACTGTAATAATAAAGCTATCCTTGAACAATGAGGACTCACCACTAGTTTGCTGCTGATGGATTAAGCTGCTAAGTATTATCTGGAGCCCATGCTTGTAAGCCTATAATATAAGACATCATAGCGCAAAAGAAAGGTATGCGTTAGTACTTTGAATGTACTAGTATGCTAAGTAAGGTAGGATGACATGAATGGGTTCATATGTATGAATAATATCTAACTGAATAACATGAACATAACTAAATGAGATTACATGCATGAATACGTAAAATGTAAATAAGGTCATGATAATAATAGATACTAAGTTCTGAATTATTGGTTCACTGATATCTAGGTTCACTGATACTGTATTATTATTAACTGAGTGACTGTACCTAATATTCCTTATTCTATGGAACTATTCTAAGTTCCATATTGAATTGAGTGACTATATTTGACAGTCCTGATTCTGTGGAACTGAACTGAGTTCCATTCTAAAGACTTAAACTGAGACTGTGGGAGGTAATCATCTAACTAACATACCCTTCTCTAAATATATTAGGGTCAAACTTGTAACCCCAGTTGTAAGGGTGTCAGTACCATTCCACAAGTAAAGACAAGCTGAGTCACCCTCATCTGGTAGGTGCTCTGTATTAGAACAGTGGTACCCTCAATTGGACGGTAGAAAACCTTATCAACCCTTAAGTGGCAGGTTGATGTCTCAATCTACGCTGGCTATATAGTTCTAGAACACAAGGATCATGTTGGGCGTATTTACACGCCTAAAACACTATAATTTAAGCATATTTTAGCTATGTTTTAAGGACAAAATATATAATTCCTACACTTTTAGTCCTTTTTCCTGAAAGTGAGCTGACCAACGTGATTAGCATGTTTTCAGGTATAAATGATGAAGATTTCAGCACTTTGTGGACCTTTGGGCAGCAAAGGAAACTTCACGTAAGAAGAAAGGCAGCTTTTGGAAACTTGAGGACTAAATGTGATGCATGGAAAATTTGTCCCAGGCAAAATCAGTATTTCTTAATAATTAAGGGTGAAGCAGTAACCCAGTAGGACTAGGACAAGGATAAAAACCCTATTTCAGTAGGACAAGGATAAAAACCCTATTTCAGTAGAACTAGGACAAGGATGTTATAAAAACCCTCTTTTGCTGAATTTTTCAGCATTCTCTCTGATTGTCGTTATATTTCTCTTGGACGCCACATTCATTCTATTTTCTATTCAATTCTATTTTTTTTAGTACTATTCACGTTACTTTCTGATAGAGATAGCACGACTCTTGTGACCAACGTGAGATCGTTCAAGCTTTGGTACAATGATGATGCTTATTGTGATCTCCGTTGCACTCATGAGTAGCTACTCTGTTAGGGTTATGGAAGCCTTATGAGATACTATCTATTACTATGAGTTTGTGAAATCTTGATGCGTATGCTACTTATATCATTACTCTCTTCATCTTAATTAAATTCTTGTGGTTGCAAACATAGGAATACGCCAATATAGCATTAACTTGTTCGAGAGAAAAATTACATGTTTGTAAAAGAGAGTGTGACAAGGAAATAGGGCTACCAACCCCTGTTTACAAGTTAATGTTGTAACTGGATTAACCTTTTGGAGAGTTCGTACCGTTAGTTACACGCTTTAAGATCGAGAGAGTGAAAGTAAGATAATCCTTGATGGTCGAGAGACGCTAGGATTTACCATTAGAATACGAACCTCTATAAGTGCATGCATGTCTGAATTCTGCATAACTCATAGTTAATAGATACGTATAACTCATAAGGTGGACATAACCCTATCTCATAATTCTCATTGATTAAAATCTACTAAAACCCAGCATTCATTCATTACTTTGTTACTCAATATTCATGCCACAAGCAAATCCCCCCTTTCTGTAGAATTTTTGACCAACAGTGTACTAATAGTTGCATACTTAGTGACCGAGTATTCCTTGTGGGATTTGACACCCAACCTATTTGGGTTGTATATTTGACAGCGACCGCTTACACTCTTACGAGAGCTGTAGTTTGAGCGTTATCAAATTTTGGCGCCGTTGCCGGGGAATACGGTTGTCAACTAAGTGTGTGATAGTTATTAGACCCTTTGGTAAAAAATTCTCAGATTTTACTTTTAGTTGTTGTTTTTGTTTTATACATGTTCTGTTCAGTGTATGCCAAATACTCAAAGTTCTGGTCAGCCATTATTACCCATAAATCCTGAACCGCAACTTATTGGCAGAATGGATGCACAACGTGACATTGAAAGAAGGGCTGCTCAATAGGAGCAGGCTAGATTAGCTGCATTGGCCGCTGCTCAAGTTCATCAATAGAATATTGATATACCAGGGCGAGCAACAAATCCTGATGATGAGGACCTGGGTGATGATGAGTTACTGAATCCTAGGCGTACTGATGAGGTGGCGGCACCTATGCATAGGAGAGATCGTCAAGCTAGAATGAGACCTGACCGCCGAGCTGTGCAGGGTCCTTTTGATGATGATGATGATGATCTGGATGGAGATGGTGACACAGGGGCTATTATTCCTCCGCCCTTGGCTCCCGGAGCCAAGTTCAATATCACTAGCACCATGATTCAGTTATTGCAGCTCAAAGGGCTGTTTGGTGGACTTGCAGTAGACGATCCGAATATGCATCTGATTATTTTATCTCAACATGCAAGGCTTTTGACAATCCAGGGGTTGGACAGAATGCGATCCGGCTGCGCTTATTTCCATTGTCTCTATCTGGAGAGGCAACTCTATGGTTGAACGGGCTAACTCCTGATTCTATTATTAATTGGAGGCAACTGAAAGACGCTTTCCTAGAAAGATTCTATCCGCCATCCAAGAGAGCACAGTTGAGAGATGAGATCATCAACTTTCGATAGCTTCCAACTGAAACTCTCCACGAAACATGGGAGAGGTTCAAGAAGAAGCTTATGGGGTGCCCAAATCATCATATGACCAATGTCCACTTGATGGAGATATTATACAGTGCTTTGAATTCGGTGACTAAGCCAGTGGTTGATAATGCTGCGGGTGGTTCATTCATGGACCTTACTTTTATTTAGGCAAGTGATATACTAGATCGTATGACAAAGCAAAGTAGAGTTTGGCATACCAGGGATTCTGAGGTAGCAAGATCTACTATATCCATTGGCATGACTGCAGAACAAAGGTGAAGAGAGCAAGAACGTGATCAAGATATGGCACACATGAAAATGCAGATGGATCTGCTTACCAAGCATTTATTATCATGGAAGACCAAAAAAGTCAAAGCTGTGGTGTCACAGGGAAGAGATGAATCCAATTCTGAAGAAGAAGCTAACTACTTGAATAATTAGGGGAGTTTCCGAGGCAATGCCCAAGGAAACCAAGTTCGGAACTATTATGATAAATCTAGATACAAGGATCGCGATCAAGGTGGTTGGAAGAATAAGACTGACAGGAGTGGCTTGTATGTTCCTCCTGGAAATCGTGAGGCTGTGGCGTCTGGATCTGGTAAGATGTCCATGGAAGATATGATGGCTAAGTTGTTGAAAGGAGTGGAGGCAACAAACATGGGCATAACCGAGGTGAAGAATGATTTGTCTTCAATAAATCAATTGGTTGATTCACATTCTACTACAATTAAATAGCTGGAGCAACAATTGAGTCAAATATAAGCGGCACTTAACCAAAGAAAGGCTGGCACTTTACCTAGCGACACCATGCAAAATCCAAGGAATGATGGATCATGTATGGCTAGTACTACCAAGAGTGGTAAAGTGTTGGAAAGTCCGTCCAAAGGAAAGCAGGTAGTTGATAATACAGAGGAGAATATTCTTAATACAGAGTTTGAAGATGCCGTATAAGCTGAAGTGAGTGCTCAGGATGTTACACCTAGACGTCACCAGCCTGAAAAGAGTGATAATCGGAAGCAAGATAAAAAGAAAGTGGTGGATAAAACGATTCCTCTTCCACCACCACCTTTTCCTCAGAGACTGAAGAAGAAGGCTGATGACACTCCTGAAAAGGTTGATAATCAGAAGCAAGATAAAGAGGAAGTGGTGGAGAAAATGATTCCCCTTCCACCACGACCTTTTTCGCAGAGAATGAAGAAGAAGGCTGATGACACCAGGTTCAGTAAATTCATGACCATATTGAAGCAGCTGACCATTAATGTTCCTTTGGTGGAGGCGCTAGAACAGATGCCTGGGTATGCTAAATTCATGAAGGACCTTTTGAAAAAGAAGTGGGCAGTAAGCTATGAGCCGGCAGATAATGTTCACCATTGCAGTGCATCGCTACAAGATCTTTAGTACAGAAGAAGACAGATGCTGGTGCTTTCACTATTCCTTGCACGGTGGGATCTATGAATTTTGCTAAGGCATTGTGCGATTTGGGAGCTAGCATCAATTTGATGCCGCTATCTATTTACAGAAAGTTGGGGTTGGGCGATCCTACACCAACCAATATGCGGCTCGTGATGACAGATAGGTCGGTAAAATGACATGTGGGTATCTTGAATGATTTATTGGTGAAGGTTTCTACATTCATTTTTCCTGCAGACTTTGTTATTATGGATTGTGAGGTGGATTCTGACGTTCCCATAATCTTGGGATGCCCTTTCCTCGCAACTGGAAGTGTGCTTATTGACTTAAGGGCTAATGAGCTTTTATTTCGGATGAATGACGAAGTGGTCCGTTTTGATGTATGCAAAGCAATGAAGCAGACTAGAGATATGGATGTGTTCTCTGTCACTGATGTTAATTATAAGGATGACAAAGAATTATCTGTAGAGAAGTAGCTTATGGTTGAGCCATTATCTGCTGTGCTGTTGAATTTTGAACGTGAGGAGGTCAAAGAATATAAAGAAACCGTTTGTGCTCTGACAGGAATAAGGTCCTATTCTCATGCTCCTAAGCAGCTGGACCTTGATCTTAAGAATCGATCTTCACCAACAGCAAAGACTTCCATTGAAGAGCCACCAGTGCTAGAATTGAAAGAGCTCCCCAGTCACCTAAGGTATGCGTTCTTGGGAAGTGGAAATACACTTTCAGTGAGTCTTGCAGCTGATTTAGGTGAACAGCACGTAGAGGATCTCATCTCTTCTCTGAAGAGGTATAAGAGAGCTATGGGTTGATGATATAATTGGTATCCCTCATGGGATATGTATGCACAAGAGTCATCTCAAAGAAGATTGCACAAGTAAGAATCAGTGTCGTCTAAATCCATTCATAAAATGATGCACCATATATCTTGATGAAGTCTAAGTAATCAAGATAACTATGTCATGCCGCAACAATAAATCAAGCGCTAGATGGGAGGCAAACCATCGTCTTTACTTGTTTTGTTTCACTAGAAGCTTGTTTTGGTAGTCGAGCCATGACCAAAACTAAGGAGCTTGGTGTGAGGCAACCCATCGTTCTAATCGTTTTTGTTGTTTTTGAGTAAGTGAAGGTGCAAGACATATAAAGGAGGAGATTGGTCTCAAATTTTGATTTGGAAGTGGTTCATGTTAAAGGTGGTAAGTTAGGAATGAAGAAGCAAAGGCTATAGGTTAGGCATTGCCTATGCAAATCTAGTCAATGAACAAGTTAAGGCCTATGTAAATCTAGGCAACGAACAAGGCAAGGCCTAAGCTCTCGGATTCTACAATGCCATAGCATAGGCGCCACCTATGCCCAACAATGCCATAGCATAGGCGCCGCCTATGCCAAAGCCTTTTGTCTCTGAATCTAGAATGCCATAGCATAGGCGCCACCTATGCCATAGCCTTTGTACAACTAGGCTTTGCAAAAGGTGCCGTCTATGCCAAGCATAGGCAAAGCATTAGGCGCCGCCTATGCTCACTTTTTGGTCTCCTAACCCAATTTTTAATGGGTCAAACACGACCAAAGCCTTGGGCTATAAATAAAACTTCATCCTTAAGACAAAATCACATTGTTTACTCAATCTAAGCGCCGCCTACCCTTCCAAAATCTCTCAAACTTTTCTTTTTACTCATCTAACCTTGCAAGACCATCATCCAAGTCCATCACCAAGTAAGTTCTTCTTTTATATTCAGTAAGTGTTACAATACTACACTTATAATGATTTGTTAGATCTTGATGTGGTGTTGGTAATTTGAATGTGGTTTGTTTGTTATGATACATCTATTTGAGTGAATGAATACGTGTGGGTGTTCTTAACTTTGTTCCAACTTATATTTGATTTTGATACACTGTCATACTTTTGCGGAATCGACATGGTCAATTTAATGGTATAATCTTCAAAATTGAAAGCTTGAATGTTTGAATGACTCGTTCATTGAGATAAAGATCATGATTGAATACAAACATGAGATGTTGTGATTATTTCTATGCCATAACTTGATTCGATCTCTATGTAGTAGTCTTGTTCAAAAAGTGTATCAATTCAAAAGTATAGTCAAGATTACATGAAATAGAGTTGAAACGGATAGTTAAGATGACATGAAAGTATAACTGTACTGAACTTATTATTCGAACCTATCGCCTATATGTATGTCGATGAAGTCTGAGTAATCGACATCACTCACTTAATTAGTTTGTACAAACAAATTAAGTGTGGGGTGGTGCCACTATAGTCTGTTTGTCGATTATATCTTCCGAGATGAGCTAACATGAATCTCAGGTAGAATGGCACCAAAAGGACGACAAGGAAAACAAAAAGTGTCCACCTCACAGAAAGGTTAGAAAAGGGGAAGAAAAGAGCAAGCTGGGTCCTCCTCGCTACAAATACCGCGATGCACTTTTGGGATTAATTGGGGTACTGATGATAGGCAAATTTACGTGCCTATATCAATATATTTTGCCCATATTTTAGCCTAGTTTTGAGAACTAATTATCTATTTCATACACTTTTAGTCCTTTTTCCTGTAAATGAGCTAACAAATGTGATTAGGAAAGTTTCAGGTATAAATGATGCAAAATACAGCAATTTATGGCTTACTTGACGCAAAAGAAAGCTCACAAACGAGATGGAAAGGAGCTGGACGCATAAAGGACTAAATCTGCTGCATGGAAAATCTGTCCCGGGCTAAAACAACATTTCTGAAGACTTTGGGGACTTACAGACACAAAGCTGGATTTTTGCCATAATACATTAACCTAGTGCAATTAGGTTATGTGTTTCATTGTTCTATTTGGATTATAATTTTGTAACCTTACCCTAGTACATTTGGGTCAAGGATTTCATTAGTATATTAGGATTTGGTTATTTATTTCATTAGCTTAGTAGGAGTAGGATAGGAGTATTATAAATACCCTATCATGTTAGAGATTTTGGAGAACTTCTTCAATAATCAACTCAACAATTTAATTTTCTTCCATCCTTCTCATCTTCCACTACAAACACTTCTAATCTACTTTTCTATTCTTAAATTCCACAACAAGAGAATCGTTACTTGCTACGGAATCACTAAAACCACACGCCTAACACGCCATCCACCATGCAAAACGTGATATCCTTCGCATTCATGGGTAACTAAACCTCTTAGTTGGGGTTATGGAAGCCGAATGAGTTACTATCTATTGCTATGAGCTTGTGAGTTCAAGACAAGTATATTGCTTATATCATTATTCTCTTCATCTTAAATCTACATCCTTTGCGGTTCAAACACAAGAACACGCCATTCTAACATCTAACCTGTTCGAGAGAAAGGTTATTTGTCTAGAAAAGAAGACGCATAGACCAACGCCAGTCTAACATTTAACTTGTTCGAGAGAAAGGTTATTTGTCTGGAAAAGAGATAATGTCAAGGTAGTAGGACACCCGTTCCTATTAAAAAGCTAGTGCCGTACCTGGACTAACCTCTTGGAGAATTCGTACCGTTAGACACGCTTTAAGCTCGAGAGAGTTAAAGTGAAATAGTCCTTGTTTAGGTCGAGAGACGCTTGGATTTACCATCGACTACAATTCTCTATAAGCAATTGCATGTCAAGACTCTACACACTCATAGCCAATAGAGACGTATACTTCTGAAGGTGGACATAACCCCAACGCCTCAATTCTCATTGTTTACAACCAACGTGACAATCTTTCTCTTTTACTTTGCTATTTTTCAGCTTTTATTTCATTACTTTGGTTACTTAGTACAATCCCCCCATTCTTACGAGACTTGCATCAAAAGTCTAATAATTTCACTTACTTGCTGACCAAGCTATTCTCTGTGGGATCGATACCCAACCCAGTTGGGTTCTATATTTGCTAACGACCGCTTTACACTCCCACGAGAGCTGTAGATTGAGCGTTATCAAAAATTGGCGCCGTTGCCGGGGAATACAAGTGTCAATCAAGTTCGTGAAAATTACTAGACCCTTTGGTCAAAGATTCTCGTACTTTTACGTTTAGTTTTTGTTTTGGTTTATTGCAGGTTTTTCTTTTAGTGCATGCCCCATACTAGAAGTTCTGGTCAACCGTTATTACCAATCAATCCGGAACCGCAACGAATTAGAAGAATGGAAGCACAAGCGGAAATCGACAGGATGGCTGCTCAACACGAGCAAGCAAGATTAGCTGCTCTTGCCGCTGCTCAAGTCCAACAACAAAACATTGATAACCCTGGACGAGCAACAAATCCTGACGATGAAGATTTAGGAGATGACGAGTTGATCAACCTAAGGCATGGCGCTGAAATGGCAACACCTGCCAACAGACGAGGTCGACAAGCTCGGTACAGATATGATCGCCAACCTTTGCAACCAGCTTTCGACGATGATGATGATGATCTTGATGGTGCCGGAGCCACTGGAGCTATAATTCCACCACCATTAGCGCCCGGAGCCAAGTTCAACATCACTAGCACCATGATTCAGTTATTGCAACTCAAGGGATTATTTGGTGGACTAGCAGGCGATGATCCGAATATGCATCTCATCAACTTTATTTCTACATGCAAGTCTTTTGACAATCCTGGAGTTGGTCAGAATGCTATTCGATTACGTCTATTTCCATTGTCTCTGTCTGGGGAGGCAACATTATGGTTGAATGGGCTGACTCCTGATTCTATTACAAATTGGAGGCAATTGAGAGACGCTTTCCTAGAAAGATTCTTTCCGCCATCAAGGAGGGCTCAATTGAGAGATGAAATCAGCAACTTTCGTCAGCTTCCCTCTGAAGCTCTTCACGAAACATGGGAGAGGTTCAAGACAAAGCTAGCGAGATGCCCAAACCATCACATGACTAATGTTCACCTCATGGAGATCTTGTATAGAGCCTTGAATTCAGTAACTAAACCAGTGGTGGACAACGCAGCTGGAGGTTCTTTTATGGACCTCACCTTTGGTCAAGCAAGCAACATGCTAGATCGTATGACGAAACAAAGTAGAGCTTGGCATACCAGGGATTCTGAGGTAGCAAGCCCCACTTTATCTATTGGCATGTCTGCAGACCAAAGAAGGAGAGAAGAAGAACGTGATCAAGATATGGCGCACATGAAAACCCAAATGGATCTTCTTACAAAGCATCTATTGGGGAAGACTGAAAAAGTGAAAGCTATTGCGTCAAAAGGAAGAGACGAATCTGATTCGGAAGAAGAGGCCAACTACTTGAACAATCAGGGGGGTTTCCGTGGGAATGCCCAAGGAAACCAAGGTCGGAACTATTATGATAAATCTGGAGGTAAGGACCAAGGTAGTTGGAAGAAAAATAATGAAAATAGTGGTTTGTACGTTCCCCCTGGTAGACGTGATACCACCACATCTAATTCTATGGAAGACATGATGGCTAAGTTATTGAAAGGAGTGGAAGCGACGAGCGCGGGAGTTAAGGAGGTGATTGACGATTTGGCCTCCATGAAGCAATTAGTTGATTCTCATTCCACTTCTATCAAGCAACTAGAGCAGCAATTCAGTCAACTTTCAGCAGCACTCAACCAAAGAAAAGCCGGCACCTTGCCTAGCGATACTGTGCAAAACCCAAGGAATGATGGGTCATGCATGGCCATCACTACGAGGAGTGGTAAGGTGCTGGAAACTTCAGCAGAAGGCAAGCAAGTAGTTGACAGAACAGCAGACATGGACGCCACACCTAGTGACGCCACTAGGGAAGACGCCGCAATATCCACTTCCAACGTCAAGGACGTGTTGCCTAGTGACGAGCAGCCTGAAAAAAATAATAAACGAAAGCAAGAGGAGAAGAAAGCCATGGAAAGAACACTTCCATACCCACCACCACCTTTTCCACAAAGATTGAAGAAGGCGGCCGATGACACTAAGTTCAGCAAGTTCATGACCATGTTGAAGCAGCTGACTATTAATGTCCCATTGGTAGAGGCACTTGAACAAATGCCTGGGTATGCGAAGTTTATGAAAGATCTTTTGACTAAGAAGAGGGCAGCAAGCTATGAGCTGAAAGAAGATGTGCATCATTGTAGTGCAATAGCTACCCGATCCATAGTTAAGAAGAAGGCCGACCCCGGAGCTTTCACTATTCCTTGCACCGTCGGATCTTTGGACTTTGCTAAAGCATTATGTGACTTAGGATCCAGCATCAACTTGATGCCATTATCAATCTACAAGAAGTTGGGGTTAGGAGATCCTACACCAACTAATATGAAGCTTGTTATGGCGGATAGGTCGGTAAAACGACCGGTTGGTATTCTATGCGATGTCTTGGTGAAGGTATCTTCATTCATATTTCCAGCAGACTTTGTCATCTTGGATTGCGAAGCAGATTCAGAGGTTCCCATAATCTTGGGACGCCCTTTCCTTGCTACGGGAAGTGTGCTCATAGATTTGAGAGCTAATGAGCTTTCATTCCGAATAAATGATGAAGTGGTGCGCTTTGATGTTTGCAAATCAATGAAGCAACCCAAAGATCTAAGTGTATTTTCTGTGGCTGATGTTGTCGTTGATGACGAGGATGAGTTACTTGCTGAAGAGCAAATTCTTGATGATCCTTTGGAGGTTTTGCTCATGGAAGAAGATGATGATGATTCTGAAATTTCTGAAGATGATATTTGTGCTCTATCGGGATTAGGAGCATATCGCTGTCCTCCTAAGAAGCTGGATCTTGATCTCAAGAATCGACCCACACCACCAGCTAAGCCATCTATTGAAGAACCACCCACATTAGAATTAAAGGAGCTGCCAAGCCATTTGAAGTATGCATTCTTAGGAAGCGGAAACACTCTTCCAGTCATAGTGGCAGCCGATTTAGGTGAGCAACAAGTTGCAGCTCTTATTGCAATTTTACGCAAGTACATTAGAGCTATTGGATGGACCATTGCGGATATCCTTGGTATTCCACCTGGGATTTGCACTCATAAAATTCAGCTCCAAGAAAAGTGCACACCCACCATCGAACACCAAAGACGTCTAAACCCACCAATGCAAGAGGTGGTAAAGAAGGAGATTATCAAGTGGTTAGACGCAGGAGTTGTGTATCCTATTTCTGATAGTACATGGGTAAGCCCAGTACAATGTGTTCCCAAGAAAGGAGGTATGACGGTGGTTGCGAATGCAAAGAATGAGCTTATTCCACTCAGGCCCGTCACTGGATGGAGAGTATGCATGGACTACCGCAAGCTGAATTCTTCGACTCTCAAGGATCACTTCCCCATGCCATTTATGGACCAAATGCTAGATCGATTAGCGGGAAAAGGATGGTTTTGCTTTCTTGATGGTTATTCAGGTTATAATCAGATTTTTATTGCACCAGAAGACCAAGAGAAGACAACGTTTACATGCCCATATGGTACGTTTGCCTTCAAACGTATGCCATTCGGGTTATGTAATGCACCAGCCACCTTTCAGCGATGTATGATGTCTATTTTCTCTGATATGGTAGAAGACACTTTGGAGGTATTTATGGACGACTTTTCAGTTGTTGGGGAGTCTTTCGAAGCATGTTTGGTGAATTTAAGCATGGCATTACAAAGATGTGTAGAGTTCAACCTTGTGCTGAATTGGGAGAAGTGCCACTTCATGGTAAAAGAAGGAATTGTTCTTGGGCACAAGATCTCCGAAAAAGGAATAGAGGTTGATCGCGCCAAAATAGAGGTAATTGAGAAGCTACCACCTCCAATTTCGGTGAAGGGAGTTCGTAGTTTTCTTGGCCATGCTGGGTTTTATCGTAGATTCATCAAAGACTTCTCCAAAATTTCTAGTCCATTATGCAAGCTATTGGAGAAAGATGCGAAGTTTGACTTTAATGATGATTGCTTAAAGGCATTTGAATGCCTTAAAGAAAAACTCATTGAAGCCCCTATCATGGTAACACCAGATTGGACGCTCCCGTTCGAAGTCATGTGTGATGCTAGTGGGGTAGCCGTTGGTGCTGTTCTTGGACAGAGAAAGGAGAAATTATTTCATCCTATCTACTATGCGAGTAAGGTCCTCAATGAAGCCCAAAGGAACTACACCGTCACTGAACAAGAGCTATTAGCGGTTGTGTATGCGTTTGAGAAGTTCCGCGCCTACCTATTAGGTACTAAAGTGATCGTTCATACAGACCATGCAGCTCTTAGGTATCTAATGACAAAGAAGGATGCAAAACCAAGGCTGATTCGATGGGTGTTGCTGCTGCAAGAGTTTGATTTCGAAGTTAAAGATAGAAGAGGTTGCGAGAACCAAGTGGCTGATCACCTATCTAGACTTGAGAATGAGTATGTGGCGCAATCAGAAAATCAGATTGGCGATGCATTCCCTGACGAGGAGATACTAGCGACAACAATGGAGAACTTACCATGGTATGCCGACTTTGCAAATTTCGTGGTGAGTAATGTGTTACCTTCCAATTTATCTTACCACCAGAGGAGGAAGTTTATGCATGACGTTCAGCACTATTATTGGGATGAGCCTTATTTGTTTCGAAGATGCGCGGATGGTATCATTCGACGATGTATATCCCATGAAGAAGTGCCCACTATATTAGAAGCATGCCACACTTCGCAAGTTGGAGGCCATCATGCAGGGAATCGAACAGCAAGAAAAGTCTTGCAAAGTGGTTATTATTGGCCTACAATATTCAGAGATGCACACGACTATGTGAGAAGGTGTGACCAATGCCAACGTCAAGGTGCTATTTCAAAACACCATGAAATGCCCATGTCCAAAATTCTGGAGGTAGAACTCTTTGATGTATGGGGTATTGATTTCATGGGACCATTCGTGAATTCGTTTGGAATGAATTACATCTTGGTTGCTGTGGATTATGTGTCGAAATGGGTTGAAGCTGTAGCATTGGACGATAATGAAGGAAAGCGTGTTGTAGCGTTTTTAAAGAAGAATATCTTCTCTCGCTTTGGGGTACCTCGTACTATCATAAGTGATGGAGGATCTCACTTCTGCAACAAGCTATTCAAATCTGTATTGGCCAAGTATGGAGTCAAGCAACACAAGGTAGCTACGCCTTATCATCCCCAAACTAGTGGACAAGTAGAGGTTTCCAATCGTGAGATCAAGCAAATCCTTGCCAAGACGGTCAATGCGAATCGGAAGGATTGGTCTCGGAAGCTAGATGATGCACTATGGGCGTATAGGACTGCGTTCAAGACACCCATTGGCATGTCACCTTATCAGCTAGTTTATGGGAAGGCTTGTCATCTACCCATCGAGCTTGAATACAAGGCATTATGGGCATTGAAGCACTTGAATCTGAATTGGGATGATGTGAAGAACCTGAGGTTGGAGCAGCTGAACGAGCTAGATGAATTCCGTCTCCAGGCATATGAAAGATCAGATTTATACAAGGAGCGGATGAAGAAGTATCACGATCAGCGGATTGTTCGACGACACTTCCAAAAAGGTGACATGGTACTACTCTTTAACTCCAGATTCAAGCTCTTCCCAGGTAAGTTAAAATCAAAGTGGTCTGGTCCATTTAAAGTCACCCACGTCTACTCGTCTGGAGTAGTCGAACTGGAAAATAATGAGGGTGTTATCTTCAAGGTGAATGGCCAACGTGTTAAGCCATATATCGGTCCTCTTGACTCGATGAATGACATGGCCATCACTTATCTCGACGAAGTCTAAGTACTCGAGATTACTACGTCGAGCCACGACAATAAATAAGGCGCTAGATGGGAGGCAACCCTTCGTTTTATTGTTTTATCGTTTTGTCGTTTTAGTATTTTGATAAATGAAAATCGAAAAATAAGAGTCGTGCCACGACCAAAACTAAGGCGCTTGGTGGGAGGCAACCCATCGTACTAATCGTTTTCATTTGTTTGAGCAAATATAGGTGTAAGAAGTATGCAACGAGGAGATTGATTTCAATTGACGATTTGGTCGCATTGTATGGTAAAGTCGGTAAGTTAGGAATGGTGATGCATAAGGCTATGGATTGAGCCTTTCTCACGTCATAATAGGCTTCGACAAAGGCTAGGCCTTGGTAAAAATAGGCCATGAACGATGCACAACCTATTCTATCGCCTAAGGACTCGGAATCTAGTGTGCAATACACTATGCGCCGCCTATTCCTAGGTGTGCTTTTGACTATGCGCCGCCTATGCTATGGCATTTGAGATACTGAGACCAAATGCCATACCATGTGCGCCGCATATGCCTAGATATGCCATACCATGTGCGGCGCATATGTCCCATTATGCCATGGACAATGCGCCGCATATACATGTGATATGCCGAGGGATATGCGTCGCATATAGGGTGATTTTGTCCCCAAATCCGATTGTAAATGGGTCATAACCCGACCCATACTCCTCCTATATAAAGGGGACTTGGTTTTTTATCACAAACACATTAGAAGTAACCCTAAAGGCGCCGCATATCATCCCAAATCCTCTCAAATTTTTCTTCCTTTGTTCTTCCAATCCACAACAACTTCTCCACAATCTTCAAGCAAGTAAGTGCTCTCTTATTTTTCATCTATTTATCGTAAGTACTACTTTACTATGCTTATTATAAAATGCTAACTCATGAGAGATTGGTGGTGATGTTCATGTGTGTGGATAATTGTTGCAAAATCGTGTGATTGATTATATACGTATGGAATTCATGACTCGTTTCCGACTTGAATTTTGTTTCAATGGCATCGTTGTGATACTTGCTGAACATATGTGGCCATGAATATTGATTGAGAGTGTGGTTTGAATGCTTGCATGATTAACCATCCCGGCCATCGGGATAAGGTTATAGTGACTATCGACTTAGGTGGTGGTGTTTGTTGTTCGAATAGCAATTCCATGTGGTAACTCCTATGTTATAGTATCGCTATATGCACCATGAAAGACGTCCATATGGCTGTTCATAAGTGATGTCATGCTGATTTTCTTGTCGGAATACAATCCTAAGACGTATGTCGACGAAGTCTGAGTACTCGACCACGTTCACTTCACCGATTTGTGCCAACAAGATTAAGTGTGGGGTGGTACCCCTAATGCTTGCATATAGATTGTCTAGAGTGCGATTGTGCTGCATCTAACATTATGTCTAGTCTCAGGTTCAATGGCACCGAAAGCAAGGCAAGGCAAGGAGAAGGCTACCACGACCCGCAAGGACAAAAAGAGAAGCCGAAAAGACCAAGGCGAATCATCTTCCGCACACCTACCACGTAGAATGTTCGGAATCAAATGGGTTCTTGAGGAAGAAGCCAAGGCATGGTACAGCAGCAACAAAGAAAAGAAATATGTGCACGTCGACTTAATCAACAAGGAGACCTTAGCAAAGAAGTAGCCGCAACTGTTGGCTAAAATTATGGCTTTGAAGCTGGATTTCATCTTCCGTGACATGGGAGAATGCAATCTTGACTTGACAAGAGAGTTTTATGCCAACTGGTCGCCAAACACAACAGGCAACGAAGTTAAAATTCGAGGCCAAGTGTTACAGCTTACAGCGGATTGGATCAACTCGTTTCTAGGCCTACCTTCTGTCGACACTGCACCATACAAAGAGCTGTACAGCAGGCCTCCTTACAGAGCTATAAGACACACGCTTTGTGGAAGCAGATCGATGGCAAGATGGGGCAGACATAAGGAAACAGGCCGTCACAACACATTCCCCTATGCTCCACTAAATAGGGAAGCAAGAATCTGGATGCGCATTGTCAACTCATGCCTCATTCCTGGGACGCAATACACAAAGATATCGAGAGATAGAGTGTGTCTGGTTTATGCATTGATGACAAATGTCCCTATCAACTTTGGGGCAATCATTCGATCGACTATGAGAAAAGCCAGACTCCACAGCAGGTCCCATTTCACATTCGGCAATTTGTTGACAGCAATGTTGCGGAAGGAGGATATAGAAGAGGAACCAGCTGACCACAAACTCCCACATACCCCAAAGAAGGTTGACCTCACCAAGGTCAAAGATGCTGAAACCACGCATGGAGTCAACCTTACCACTGCGGAGAGACATGCTCGTGACGAGAGTTTCTTCCGTCATCTCTATGGCATGACACGATTCACTATGATGAGTGGTGGACGTATTCCAACTGCTGAAGAGCTCCAACAGCTGGACCACGACTACCCAATGAACAGACATGCCCGGGAGATGTGTGGAGTGGGAGTATATTTCGAGGAACCTCTTGATGATGACGTGCCAACTGATGATGATAGACGCTTGCCTGATTCTGATGCTGAGGAGAACTCTGACGATGACTCTTACGATGATTCGGACGAAGGGGGTATGACCCCCGACATTGAGGAAGAGTCCGACTAATCAGGTTCTTCGACTTTATTTTCCACTGAGGGCAGTGTCTAGTCTAAGTGTGGGGTGTCGGCAGAATCTGCATGCTATGTTTGTATGTTTGCTCTTGTTTATTTTGTTTTGAGTCCAAATTTTCATTTTTTTGTGATTTTTTTCGTGTGACATTTTTTTTTTATTTTTTTAGGAGTAAAATTTTTCTAGCTACGCTTGAAATTATTTGGATGGGCAGCATGAGATTAGAACAAGAGTATGTGCTACAATTGTGACTATTGAGACATTTAGGCTCTAGTGGTGACTCATTATGTGATAGTGTGTGATTCAATTCCTTCACTTGTTGGGTCGAGAGTCTATATTACTACTAATCAAGTCGACCATGTGCCTTGTGTGTGTGAGATTAATAGCATATTCTATGTATGTGGCTGATGCTAGAACTTGCCTGGTATGTATGCAAAGCGAAAATAAGGAATGTAAGTTTAGGAGATGATTTAGGCATTTCTTTGGCAACCTATACATGTTTACCTTCAGTTTTTCCTACCCATGTAAATCATCCTAGTTAAACCATTTTGAGCCTTTAGCCTATTTCTTTGACAACCTTGTATGTAAGCCTAATCCATTTTTTTCAAGACCGTAATTTGATCCAAATTCCTAAGTGCTTTAAAGTGAAAAAGTCATGTGACAACATAAGAGGAAATTGGGTAAGTATGATGCTTTAAATTGTAATGGTGCTTGAATGTGTTATGAAAAAGAAAGTGCTATCATAAAAGGTATTTTGTGAAAAGAAAAAGGAAAAGAAAGCTGAAAAGTGAGTTGTGCTTAAAATTGAAAAACAAAATAGGAGAACAAGGGTGGTAGAATAAAAGAGTAAAGAAAGGTTGAAAGAGAAAAAAAGTTTCAATGACTCAAAGTGATGTATTAAAATGCTTAGGAACTTAGTCACTATTTCTGGCCAAAATAGTCCTACCCGTCCCTTAGCCTACATTACAACCATCTAAAGACCTACTTGATCCTAATCTTAACATTCCGACATTTAGTAGAGTACTACATTAAAGGCAAGCCTATGGTCATCAGTTGCTACATATGAATTCTTTGCGAGAGTGAGAGCAAGGATATGTTGATACCCATGTTTGAAAAATATGCTATACTTGTGAGTGATTATGGGTACTATATTGTGAGACACACATGGTTGATGAGTCTTGGATAGTTGTATATGATTCTATGCACCTTAACGTTTGCATGCGAGTTGATCACCATCACGAGTCTATTCTTGAGGTTAAATTGTTTCTACTTATAATCGGAAAGCTACTCTTTGTTGATAGTTGTTGTGCTTGTCTTGAAGAATGTTTTGTGTTGTTTCTGTAAAAACCTTAAGTCAATGCTTAGAAGGACATGATATGTTGTTCGAGGACGAACAAAGCTCTAAGTGTGGGGTGTTGATGATAGGCAAATTTACGTGCCTATATCAATATATTTTTCCCATATTTTAGCCTAGTTTTGAGAACTAATTATCTATTTCATACACTTTTAGTCCTTTTTCCTGTAAATGAGCTAACAAATGTGATTAGGAAAGTTTCAGGTATAAATGATGCAAAATACAGCAATTTATGGCTTACTTGACGCAAAAGAAAGCTCACAAACGAGATGGAAAGGAGCTGGACGCATAAAGGACTAAATCTGCTGCATGGAAAATCTGTCCCGGGCTAAAACAGCATTTCTGAAGACTTTGGGGACTTACAGACACAAAGCTGGATTTTTGCCATAATACATTAACCTAGTGCAATTAGGTTATGTGTTTCATTGTTCTATTTGGATTATAATTTTGTAACCTTACCCTAGTACATTTGGGTCAAGGATTTCATTAGTATATTAGGATTTGGTTATTTATTTCATTAGCTTAGTAGGAGTAGGATAGGAGTATTATAAATACCCTATCATGTTAGAGATTTTGGAGAACTTCTTCAATAATCAACTCAACAATTTAATTTTCTTCCATCCTTCTCATCTTCCACTACAAACACTTCTAATCTACTTTTCTATTCTTAAATTCCACAACAAGAGAATCGTTACTTGCTACGGAATCACTAAAACCACACGCCTAACACGCCATCCACCATGCAAAACGTGATATCCTTCGCATTCATGGGTAACTAAACCTCTTAGTTGGGGTTATGGAAGCCGAATGAGTTACTATCTATTGCTATGAGCTTGTGAGTTCAAGACAAGTATATTGCTTATATCATTATTCTCTTCATCTTAAATCTACATCCTTTGCGGTTCAAACACAAGAACACGCCATTCTAACATCTAACCTGTTCGAGAGAAAGGTTATTTGTCTAGAAAAGAAGACGCATAGACCAACGCCAGTCTAACATTTAACTTGTTCGAGAGAAAGGTTATTTGTCTGGAAAAGAGATAATGTCAAGGTAGTAGGACACCCGTTCCTATTAAAAAGCTAGTGCCGTACCTGGACTAACCTCTTGGAGAATTCGTACCGTTAGACACGCTTTAAGCTCGAGAGAGTTAAAGTGAAATAGTCCTTGTTTAGGTCGAGAGACGCTTGGATTTACCATCGACTACAATTCTCTATAAGCAATTGCATGTCAAGACTCTACACACTCATAGCCAATAGAGACGTATACTTCTGAAGGTGGACATAACCCCAACGCCTCAATTCTCATTGTTTACAACCAACGTGACAATCTTTCTCTTTTACTTTGCTATTTTTCAGCTTTTATTTCATTACTTTGGTTACTTAGTACAATCCCCCCATTCTTACGAGACTTGCATCAAAAGTCTAATAATTTCACTTACTTGTTGACCAAGCTATTCTCTGTGGGATCGATACCCAACCCAGTTGGGTTCTATATTTGCTAACGACCGCTTTACACTCCCACGAGAGCTGTAGATTGAGCGTTATCAGGTACAATTTGAGGAAACTCTGATGATGATTCCGACGCAGGGGGTATGGCCCCAGACATAGAAGAGGAGTTCGACTAATCAGGTTTTTCGTATTTATTTTCCACTGAGGGCAGTGTGTCCCATCTAAGTGTGGGGTGCTGGTATTTGTATGTTGTATTTCTTTGCCTGCATTTATTTGTGTTTTTTTTGTTTTAATTAGTCGTAGATTTTTTTTAGATTTTTAGTTTTTTTTGAATATGCATGAAATTGTTTTGATAGGCGGCATGGTATTATGACAAGAGTTTGTGTTAAAATCATTACTATTGAGACGTTTAGGCTCTAAGTGTGACTCACTATGTGATAAATGTGTGGTTTAATTCATTCATCGGTTGGGTGAAGAGTCTATACTGCTCCCAATAAAGTTGACCATGTGCCTTGTGTGTGTGAGATAATAGTATATTCTGTGTTGTGGCTGATGCTAGAACTTGCCTGGTGAGTATGTAAAGCGAAATAAAGAGTGTAAGTTTAGGAAATGATTTAGTCATTTCTTTCGCAACCTGTACTTGTTTACCTTCTTTTTACTTACCCGTGGACATTATCCTAGTTAACCCCCTTTGAGCCTTTAGCTATTTTCTTGGACAACCTCATATGTAAGCCTAACCCATTTTTTTTCAAGACCATAATTTGATCCAAATTCCTAAGTGCTTTAAATTATAAAGTCATGTGACAAAATAAGAGGAAATTGGGTGAGAATGACGCCTTAGAGTGTATTGGTACTTGAATTGGTTAGGAAAAAGAGTGGCTATCATAGAGGTGTGTTAAAAAAAAAGAGATGAAAAGAAAAAGAAATAGAAAAACAAATAGATAAATTGTGTTCATGATTAAATAAAAAGATAGTTATGTTTGAATGGCAAAATAGGTGAAAATGGGTGATAGATGAAAGAAAGGTGGCAGGGTTGATTAAAAGAGAGTGTTAATGGCATAATGTGATGTATCAAAGCGCTTAGGAACATAGTCACTATTTCTGTCCAAAATAGTCCTACCCGTCCCTTAGCCTACATTACAACCTGTAAAAGACCTATTTGATCCTAAGCTTAGCATTTTGATATTAGTAGAGCATTACACTAAGGGCAAGCCTATGGTCATCAGTTGCAACATATGAATTCTTTCTGAGAGAGAGAGAAAGGAGAATCTTGTACCCACGTTTCAAAAAATCCAAAACTTGTGAGTGATTATGGGTAATATCTTGTGTGAGACACACATGGTTGACGAGTTTGGGGTAGTTTTGTATGATTCTTTGTGCCTTAACTTGTGGATACGAATTAACCATCATCACGAGTCTATGTTGGAGGTTGAATTGTTTCTAGTAGTGATCAAGAAAACTACTCTTTGTTAATGATTGACATGCCTGTCTTGATGAATATTTTGTGCTATTACTGTGAAATACTAAGTAGATGTTTGCATGGACGTAATATTTTATTCGAGGACGAACAAAGCTTTAAGTGTGGGGTGTTGATGTTGGGCGTATTTACACGCCTAAAGCACTATAATTTACCCATATTTTAGCTAAGTTTTAAGGACAAAATATATAATTCCTGCACTTTTAGTCCTTTTTCCTGAAAGTGAGCTAACCAATGTGATTAGCATGTTTTCAGGTATAAATGATGAAGATTTCAGCACTTTATGGACCTTTGGGCAGCAAAGGAAATTTCACGTAAGAAGGAAGGCAGCTTTTGGAAACTTGAGGACTAAATGTGATGCATGAAAAATCTGTCCCGGGCAAAATCAGTATTTCTTAATACTTAGGGGTGCAGCAGTAACCCAGTAGGACTAGGACAAGGATAAAAACCCTATTTCAGTAAGACAAGGATAAAAACCCTATTTCAGTAAACTAGGACAAGGATGTTATAAAAACTCTATTTTGCTGAATTTTTCAGCATTCTCTCTGATTGTCGTTATATTTCTCTTGGACGCCACATTCATTCAATTTTCTATTCAATTCTATTTTTTATTTTAGTACTATTCATGTTACTTTCTGACAGAGAAAGCACGGCTCTTGTGACCAACGTGAGATTGTTCAAGCTTTGGTACGATGATGATGTTTATTGTGATCTCCGTTGCACTCATGATTAGCTAAACTTCTCTGTTAGGGTTATGGAAGCCTTATGAGATACTATCTATTACTATGAGTTTGTGAATTCTTGATATGTATGCTACTTATATCATTACTCTCTTCATCTTAATTAAATTCTTGTGGTTGCAAACATAGGAATACGCCAATATAGCATTAACTTGTTCGAGAGAAAAATTACATGTTTGTAAAAGAGAGTGTGACAAGGAAATAGGGCTACCAACCCCTGTTTACAAGTTAATGCCGTAACTGGATTAACCTCTTGGAGAGTTCGTACCATTACTTACGCGTTTTAAGCTCGAGAGAGTTAAAGTGAGATAATCCTTGATGGTCGAGAGACGCTAGGATTTACCATTAGAATACGAACCTTTATAAGTGCATGCATGTCTGAATTCTGCATAACTCATAGTTAATAGATACGTAGAACTCATAAGGTGTACATAACCCTAACTCATAATTCTCATTGATTAAAATCTACTAAAACCCAGCATTCATTCGTTACTTTGCTACTCATTATTCACGCCACAAGCAAATCCCCCCTTTCTGTAGAATTTTTGACCAACAGTTTACTAATAGTTGCATACTTAGTGACCGAGTATTCCCTGTGGGATTCGACACCCAACCCAGTTGGGTTCTATATTTGACAGCGACCACTTACACTCTTACGAGGGCCGTAGTTTGAGCGTTATCAAAGGACTACTTCAAAGGATCACACCCTCTACTGGCAAGTTAGTCCCCATACTTGGGTTCACTCAATGTTGAATCTTACTCCTAAATGAGTAAACGCTGAACTTATTCCTAGTTCATACTAGGATTGACTGAACTGTTACTGACTATACTGTCTAACTAAACTGAGTTCACTGAGTTCCATTAACTGATGGAGTACAACTAAATTTTGTTAACTAACTGAATTTACTGAGGTCCGAACTGAATACTGAACTGTACTAGACTGATACTCAGTCTACTAAATTTTCCTGAGTGTTGTAACTAACTGTGAGTACTACTGATCATGACATGACTGAGATTATTCGGTAACTGATGTTGGCCCTAGGTAATCAACTAAATTATCAGGTATTAAATACCCCTAGGACTCGATAGCATAAAAGTAAAGAATCACATGACCTCGCATAGCATAGAAATGTAAATGGTCATAATGCATATATAGAGGCATTTTATCAAACACTTGAATGGCATGAAATAATATACATACTAACATGATATAATCCCACTATTTAATTCACATGAACAACTCATCAAACACTTAAAAGGCATTTTATATGAACAAAGTACTAATCGACACATGAGCATCACAATTTCAAGGCTTTAACATAAATTCACATGATACTACCTACATAATAATTGCTCTTACATAAATCTTGCACTTAATCATGGTATAGAAACCCAATAAATATTATAATCATGAATACACATGAATCCAAATCATGGAAGTCATGAACTCAATTTAATTAAAGTTTAAAAGAGTTTCTTGGACTCCAAGGGTGGAAGGGACCCTTGGATGAACACTTGACATACCTTGGTATTCAAATTTACGAAGAATGATGGAGTGTTCTTGAAGGCTAAATATTGAATTTAAGATCCAAGGGTTTGCTTCTTGAGAAATTTTGAGAAAGATGAATGGATTTTTCCTCTAAAGGGGCTTAATCTCATGTTTTGGTGGATGACATGAGGTGGGAAAAGACCCAATTACCCCTTAGGACGTGGATTTTTAATGACTAAAAATTGATTTAGCAATGTGCAGAACGACGCACCACATTGTTGGCATCGATGCAATAGCCAATGCACCGTGTTGAGTCTGCGTCAGTTCATAAGAATTTGCACTGGGAGATAGGGAAAATACTCATCAACGCGATGAGTGATACGACGCATTGAGATCGCATTGATCCACTGATTTGATCTTTCAAATGTGTTTGAAACAAGTCCAAAAAATCCAAAACTTGTCTGAGAACACCTACTGACATTATTGATCATAATTCAACCTAAAAATGATCACTTTAAGGTCATGAGGGTGGTGAAATAGAGTCACCAACCTACGAAGGCTAAAATAACACTATGTCTGAATACTTAGTTAAAAATTTTTAAGTTTGGGACCCCTTAATAAGTTTTAAAGTACTGGGCTAAGCTTAGGATTTTACGGGGTCTTACACGTCAGTTCGTGGAATGTACTGGTATGCTAGATAAGGTAAGGCTGAATGCAAGGGCTCATATGCATGAACAATAACTAACTTTATGATATAGAGTAACTGATCATGAGAGTACATGGATAACAAATACTGCTGTAAATACTGAGTATACACTATTGTGCATATCAATAAATACTGTGACCAAGCTTATCTGAAGTTAAGTCCTGAGTTCTGATACTGAGTTACTGATATCTGAAATTTCTAATACTGGTTGACTGTATCTGAAAGTCCTAATTTTGTAGAACTAAAATGAGTTCTTTTATGAAGACTGAAACAAAAATTGCCGGAGGTAATCATCTAACCGACATTCCCCAACTAAGATAAGATAATTGAATTGGGGTCTAATTTCTGACCCCAGTTGGACGGCTGACAATACCGTGCCTTGGGTAAAGATACTGAAGAGTTACCCTTATCTGGAAGGTACTCTAATAAGATCGGTGGAACCCTCATCTGGCAGTTTAAAACACCTCATCAACCCTCAATTGGCAGGTTTGATGTCTTAACCTATGTTGGCTACGTTGTTCTAGAATGTAAGAATTGCTTCTAGAGATCACACCCTCTACTGGCAGGTAAGCCCCCATCCTTGGGTTCACTCGATACTGAATCTTACTTCCAACTGAAAGACACTAAACTGAGTGTACTGAATTGGACTGGAGTAATACTGAGCTTACAGAGTTTTCCTAAGTTTGGTAACTGACTGTGTTCTTTAAATGACTGAGTGTACTATAGATCATGACATGACTGAGATTCTGTAACTGACACTAGCTCTTGACACACAGCTAAATTCTCGGGTATTAAATACCCCTAGGACTCGATAGCATGAAAAATAAAGCATAATATACTCTTGAAAAATCATAACAATGTATACTTATCCATAGTTCACTCATAGAGACATTTAATCAAACACTTGTAATGCATCTACTTATACATGAATAGGGAACACATGCTATCATGTTATAATGGCACTATTTCATTCACATAGGTATTTTATCAAACATGTGGGGAGCATGCTTAGGTTATACAGTAGTCAACCCATATAGTTATCATGACTGCATGAATCAACTTGCAAATTAAAGGGTTTTATATTGAAGATCACGTAATTCAACACATACAATGATTAATTTCATAAAATCTTGTAATTTAATCATGTACTAATACCCAACAATAACATGAACATGAACTCAATTCAATTCAAGCATGGAATTTCATAATTCAACCATATTGTAGTTTGAAAACAGATTCAAAAAGGAACCCATAGATGAACACCTAACATACCTTAATTTGTGAGTCTTGAAGTTCTTGGTGAATCCTTTGAGATTTATGTTGTTTTCTTGAAGCTAGGGTTTGTAGTTTTGAGAAAGAAAGCTTTTACTTTGGGGATAAATTGAGTGAGTAATGACTGAAAATGTTTTTAGGGATTAAATCTCGTATCTAGACTTGTTAAAATAATGGGAAAAGACTATTTTAACCCTGCATGAAACATTTAATTTCCATCAAAATTTTTCAAAATACGCACCTAGTGCGACGTGGTGCTATTGCGCCGTATCTCAGGAAATTTCCAATGGGAAAAATGCATGGTGGCTCGACGAACTGGTATAGCATTGCCAGTTTGGTTGGGACCTAGATGTTTACCGCGATGCAGTGGAATCGCTTTTGTACACTAGAAATGGACAATTGTAAAAATAAATTGTGATGCGACACGCCGGTATCACGGTACCTCACTAGAAACTGACAATTACCATTTTGACATACTCTGTGACACCCTATTGGCCTAAATGACGGTGTTTAACGATTGAAACTTAAAATAGCCATAACTTCTTACCAGATTATCGGATTTAGGCAAATTTTATATCGTTGGAAAGCTAATTCAATTTCCTACGCCATGGCAGGCTCTATATTGGAAAATACTGAGTATTTTAAATTTTTTTATATAGGATGACTCATGACCAGAGAGTTAAGTTAAGCTTGTGAAATACGGGGTATTACAATAAGGTGTTGCCACCCTGTGCCTTACACTATATTTATCTAGCAGGGGTTTAAACAATCGATTTCAAAAGTGAGACCCACCATCACTAATAACTGCACATGGAGTGACAAATTGAGAAAAGATCTTTTTTCAAAAAGGTGGTGACACTTCTACCTTTATTGTCTAGAAGCACAAATTCATCCACCAATTTTGACACATACTAAACCGCTACCAGAATATACCTCATGCCATAAGATCTCACAAGTTGACCCATAAAATTCACAACCCTATACATTAAATAACTCCAACTCTAGAATTTATGTCATGGGGTATTTATGGTGCCTTGAAATATTTCCTTGACACTGACATTGGTCACAGGATTTTGAAATATCATGAGCATCCTAGTAAATTAAAGGCTAGTAAAACCCATACTATAAAATTTGATGGGTTATGCGGGTACCACTATGTTAAACCCTAACTAGTGAGGACTGACAAGCTTCCAAGATGCTCATTATCTCAACCTTCGGGACACATCTCCATATCAAATAGTAAAAAAAAACCCTAAATAGATATGGCTCATCCTAAAAGAACTTACTCAACTAGTACATAAATATCCTTCACTGCTGAAAGGATAGGTCTTCTAGGACAAAATTACTTGCCAAATAGTTGGCAAAGTATCCAAACCAGGGAATTAAGTATTGATTTGCTTCCAAGACCCACTCATTTGGAAAGGTATCATGTATATCAAGATAATCCCATAATTGCTACATTGTCTTCTCCTCAAGCCTGGACAAGTGATTTGTAACTTGGTTCTTAGTGCCTTTTCGGTCCTTTACTTCAAATTCAAACTCTTACAGAAGGAGAACCTAATGAATAAATATAGGTTTGGCATATTTTTTAAACATCAGGTATCTGAAGGATGCATTCTCTGTGTGAACTATGATGCCAGTCCCACACAAATAGGTCCAAAATTTTTTTGAAGGTAAAAAACACCGCAAGTAACTCCTGCTCTGTAACTATATAATTTTTCGCCGTGAGGTTTAAATCCTTGGTAGCATAGTAGATAGAAAGAAGAATCTTCTATCTCCTTTGTGCTAGTACAGCCCCCAAGACCACTCTACTCGTATCACATATAATATCAAAGGGTTCAGACTAGTCAGGGGACACAATGATAAGAGCCATAATCAATCGCTACTTAAGGAATTTTAAGGCCTTGAGAAATGCATCATCAAACACAAATTTCACCTCTTTCTCTAATAGTTTGCACAAAGGATTTGCAACATAAGAAAAGTCCTTGATGAACCTCCTATAAAATCCTGTGTGGCCAAATAAACTTTGTATGCCTCTAACTGGGGCTGGTGGTGTCAATTTTTCAATTACCTCAATCTTAGCTTTGTCCACCTAAATACCCTATTTGGAGATCTTGTGCCCGAGAATAATACCTTATTTCAGCATAAAGTGACATTTTCCCCAATTCAGCACCAAGTTGCACTCTTCATATTTCTGTAGTGCACTGGCTAAGCGGCCAAACAGTCATCGAATTAGTCCTTAACACCTGAGAAATCATCCATGAATATCTCGATCATGTCCTCCACCATATTAGATAGTATATACATCATGCATCTCTGAAAGGTAGAAGGAATATTACATAACCCGAACGACATCCTCTTGAATGCAAAAGTTCCATAGGGGCTGGTAACTCCCAAGCTACACCTTAAATCTGAACATTATGTTGTTGTTGTGAAATATAGTAACCTAACAAACGTTGGAGTTGAATTCTAAGGGAATACATGGAATTGAAGTTTTCAGCTACTATAATCAATGGGAAAAATTGAAAAAGTAAATGGGGGCTTTGTATTATCAATATCGAACAAGTAGAGAAATATTAACTCTGGTTGTAATCAATCATCGGTGAACACTAGGATTATGTTCCCCATAGCTTCTCAACTCTGTAGGATTATCATGCTTTATTGAACAAACCCTATACCTTGCATGCAGAATCTGATAAGTTATGTACCACCAGTCATTTTTTAGACTAGCTGACTGATTTCACCCTTTACCTTTTGAGCCTCAGGATGTCTCCTTACTAACCCTTATCCTATATCTAGTTAACTATTATGTTTTGATTTTTTAGTTATTACATGAAAACTAACCATCTTACTTAGATAATACCTAGTTAATATGATTCAAATTTGGTATGTATCAAAAACAAACAAACAAAGGGTAAACCGAGAGCTCAAAAAATACCAAATCTCGTTCCAACAACATCAAGAAACAAGGTGTAAATGACACCAAATGCACTAACAAAAACAAGAGATAAACAACAATAACAAAAGGAACAACACTACAATAACAACAATCCAACAATTACGAGATTATGAGAACAACAAGAACCAAATGGTTCACTAGACTACACAACTAGTTCATGATATATAAAGATAGGAAGTGAGACATACGCTATTACAAGGTTAAGAACCCAAAGATGTATTAAATATAAGGACCCCTAACACTTACAATAGCAACACCACACTCTTACGTGACACACGAGGGATTCCACCGCTCAAGCACTAACGTTTCCAAGCAATACACAATCACAAATGAATCCACACTTGTTCATGTCCTAGTTTAGGCCTAGAAACCCTCTCTCTCAAGAGGTGTATTCTTTCAACAATATACAACAAAAACTAATGAACTAAAAACCTCTATTGTTCTATTTATAGTAATTTTCAAATAAAATGATAAAATGACAAAAAGGCCCTTTAATGACCAAGTAGGCAAATAGGCACCCATGGAGTGTTTTTAAGGGCAGTTTGGAGCCCTTTTTAACACTTCAACTCATACACCTCCGAGATTACATCCAAAATACTCAAAAAAGTTCGTCTTCATGATCGTGCTTGTATCACTAGTAGCATGGATCAATAATTAAACTTCAAATTACTATTGCAATTATCTTTTCCTAGTCACAACTCCTCTTTTGGAGTAAGTAGCAATAATTTAGGCAGGATACTAACATTTGCAACCACTAAGATAGTTATTAAAGTGAAGATAATACAATGCATTCATGGGTATCAATTCAGAACAATGTCATACTTCCCCTACTTTATCAATCTACTATGGTTTCCACAACCCCAGCTTAGGGATTTTAGCTGCTCATGCTTGTGAAAGAATGAACAACATTCATAATTTAAAGCCTAAGATGTAATCACCATAATCACAATTGAAAAGCCAAAACTTTAACTGAATTAATGAATCAAAATAAATACAAGAGAATTCAAAGACCAAATTGAATCTCAAAATAAAAATACGCTTGTAAGTATCAAGAGTTTGTATCTTCTACTAAAAATCCCATAAAGGGTTTCGTTAGTACATGAGGAAACCCTCAAATCAAAGATCGGATGAAAAAGGACAAAAAATAATCGGTGGCCACTTACCTATCTCTACATACAACCTGGTCTTGGGCGCATGCGTCATATGCGGCCAGACCTTGGGCGTATGTAGACATGGGTAAGTGCCAAAATAATTTTCTGCAGTTGTTTGCTCTCTGGAATTTTGACTTCTGGCACTTACCTTACCCACATGTGGTCTACATGTGCTATATGCGATACACAAGTAAACATAGGTAAGTGTTAGAAGTTCTTTTTTACCTCTTTCATTCTCTTGATCCTTAACTCTGGTACTTACCTTAGTCACCTACATACCACAAGTGCTACATGTGGTCCACATGTAGACATAGGTAAGTGCTAGGCCTTCCAAATCTTGTAACCAAGCTTTCAAAATTTAAGTTTCAACATATGCTTTGATCACGTACATCCACAAAGTGTCTCAAACAGCCATAAATGATCAAGTAAGTAGCAAAAAACCCCATTTTAAATCTTTTTCTTGAACTTTGCATCCAAAACCTAGTTTCCTATAAAACTGTAATCACCTGAGACTACCCCCTAGTTCTCATATAGTGCTAGGAACCAGAAGTGATCCAAAGCTAACCCATGAAATGACATACTTTTAAGCAACTGAATTATAGCATAATAAATAGCTATTCAATTGGGCAAAACATAATCATACTAAATTTCTAAAATAGATACAATACTGATAAAGGTTTACAATCTGATAAATCTGAAGGATGAAAGTGAAATTACATGACTGACTTTGACTGACATTTATGAAGCCTCTACTATATTGACTATAGATAGATAGGACATGCCTCTAACTACCAATAATCAATACATATAAAAATAAATGATTCAAAGGCTCTAAGCTCAACTTTGTTCTAATTGATTCTTATGAACATTTTTCACATCAAAAGAAAATCAAACTTGAGTATAAAGATCATGAAACTTATATTCACATGAGAATCATTTAGATTATAGCTTATACATGTGGGAATGATGATTTAAAGACTAGCCCAAAAATGTGGGGTATTAGATTATCTCCTCCTTGAGAACATTCGTCCTCAAATGAGACTGGTTAGACTGAGAATACTGTACGAAGGTAACTATGATCATATTTTGAACATACATGCCTTGGAACATGATTGCATAACTGATTTTGAAATATGATACATGAACTGAATATCATGAACTGAACTGATTTCTTGAATACATGCAATGACATGAGAATGATTGTAAGGTTGGGATAGAAATGAGAGAGTCAACTAATTAGTAACTATTACTTAATGATGGATCCAATTTCATAAAGAAAAATGAAAGGTTTAAGAAATGAATACTAGAGGTATTATAATACATCTCCCTCTTGGGATACTTCATTCCCTGAATGATACTGACTTGGCTAAAATACTAAAGAAAAATTAAGATGATGCTCGAGAAACTTATGGACTAAATCATGACTGAATATCTGGGATATGAAACTGATGTATATGCATAAACTGATCTGAATTCAAAATTTGAATAAATGTGAATTACCTCATGAATAGGAAAGATAGAAAACCATAGAAACTTGTCTATCTGACTACTAGACTGGATTTCTGGCTATACGAACTGAATTATACTAAAAGTTTATACTCAACTATACATTCCACTTGTACACCAACATGACATTCAAGCCTATCTTCATAACCACAAATGAACTTGTAGGAAAACAACCACAATAGCATCTTGCTCATTTTTTCTAAACCTCTATCCTTAAAAATTTCATACACTAGCCCAAGAAAACACACATAGAATTTCAACTAATCATGATATAAGGAGAAGTCACTGAAAGTTAGAACATGAGGACATGGCATAAACTAAATTTCACTGATCATTATGAGTGTAGCGTGAGCGCTGGAACTGAACATATAGTAAAACATGAGTACCTGAGTCATGAGCTGCATGACCTGAGTTTGGAGTTCATGATTTCATGAAACACGATTTGTACTACTGAGTGAACTAGAGCTCCTGATACTAGAAATTGAAAGCTTACATGGTTTTTATTTCTATAAAGTACATGGATATGAGCCGTGATGCGGGAGCTGACATATTAGGCATGAGTAGATATGGTGATGACTAAAAAAAATTGCACTGAGATAAGAATAGGTTGGGAATCGTCCTTCCATATTTATTTTCTACACGTACTAGAACTAATACTAGAATATGAGAGCCTAACTTGGTTACTTGGTCTATCATATCCCCCCTTAGATTTACGCCATCATCTTAATTCTGTGACCACTTTACTAAACTCTAAACTGAACTGCAATTCACTTTACTCTAGAGTCTGGGGTATAATAATAGACATGAATGATAAACTCATCCACACCATCGTACTTTATCTTGAATCAACAAACATAAATTCTTGTATACAATGTTCAAGCCTACTTATTCACCTTTTGTACAACTAGCCCCATGAATATATAATCTTCTCAAACTGGATAACACTATCCCAACCCTACTACTTCAAAACTTCTGCGCTTATTCTTTTAATTCTAAATCACATACTGTAGAAGTGATTCTGAGAACGAAATATGAAAGCACATCTGACTTTGGCTTAATGCATGATTTTTATGAACATGAATAAAATATTTCAAAATTTAGGACATAAGGTACTGATGGGATACTTTTTGAGTGAACTTGTAATCCCCTAACTATCTCTGGGGACTGCTTGAGGAAACACTATTTGTAACAACTTAAGCTTCACTATTTCTGATACCTCAAAACTTAGGAAGAGTTAGCATAAGTAGTGCAAGATGAGGATCTGCATAAATTTCTTAGATAATACTTCTACTGCACGATCTGAGACATAAATAAAGGGAAATATTTCCTAAATTCCTTGTAGCCTCTTGAAGAAAAGTACAGGCGTCTCCTTACCATTCTGTAAGACTCTACTAGACACCACTTCACAGGCACACTAGGACACTTGAACTCTATGCTATGATACAAAGATTATAATGACTCGAGAATACCCCTAGTCATCACATGATGCTTGGAACCACAAGTGGTCCCAAGCTAACCTATGAACTAGCATACTATTATGCAACTGAATTATAACATAATAAATAGCTGTTCTACTATGCTGAAACATAATCATACTAAAAATCTAAAATAGATGTAATATTGATAAAGATTTACAATCTAATAAATCTGAAGGATGAAATTAAAATTACATGACTAACTCTGGCTAACATTTGTGAAGCCTCTACTATACTGACTATAGATATCTAGGACATTCCTCCAACTACCACTAATCAATACACATGAAAATAATTGAGCTTTACATGAACTAAAAACTATCTAGAGTTCCCAAAGTAGGAGAACTCATCACTTGTTGGCTGGAATCTACAACTGTCCGATTGTGATGCATAGGCTATAACTGATACCTACATTATGAGAAAATGTATCACATAGACATATATATGGATTAGTACTTCTGGAATGTACTGAGTATGCTGGGGTGAATGCAGTAAGTAAAACTAATTTCATACGTAATCATAAAACATGCATGCAAAGTATAAGTAGACTCACCAATAGGCTGGACTAAATTGAAAACTGAAATATCTTGAAGCATGAGTGAAAAACATTGTATGTTAAGATGGTGAATCTCTACATTTAGTTTCTGTAAACTTACTTTAATGATATAAGTATTACTGATGTTGAAATATAATAAAACATGGATACTCTATGAATACTGGGTCTGAAACTATGTGATGGAGATGATGTAAACTGAGGATCTGAATATACAATCACACTGAGAACAAATGCATAAATATACTAACTTATCTGATTAACTAAATATTTGATAGCTGAATACTGGGCATGTAAGACTGAACTATACTTAGTCTGAATAACTGGACTAAAACTGTAAAGTATTATGCATATGAGGTAAGGACTGACTAAGTAACACGAGATAACTAAGCATGAATTCGTGAAAACTATATTATTTGAGAATGTAATACCAAGCATATAACATGATTCTGAAATAGTCTGTAAACTAAGGTACTGAACACTGATAACTGAATAATTGATAATTATATGTTATGGTCAAACAAAACTAAAATTCAACTGAGTTACTGATCTAATTACTCGATTGAGATTGTAACTGAGACTGTAACTGAGACTCATACTGGAAATAAATACTGAATTCTGATAACTAAGTAATTGATAGTTGTGATTACTAATAACTGGGTTACTAATAATTGGGTGATTGTTTCTGACAAACCTAATTTTGTAGAACTGAATTGAGTTCTATACTGAGTCTAAAACTAAAACAGTGGGAAGTAATCATCTAACCGATATGTCCCTCTCTGAACTAATTAGGGTCCAACTAGTAACCACAGTAGGAAGAGTGTTAGTACTGTGCCACGGGTAATGACAAGCTGAAGAGTCACCCTCAATCTAGAAGGTGCTCTGAATGAGAATGGTGGTACCCTTAATATGGTAGGTAAAACACCTTATCAACCCTCAATCTGGCAGGTTAATGTCTCAATCTAAGTTGTCTAGATAGTTCTGGAACACAAGGACTGCTTCTAAGAATCACACACTCTACTGGCAGGTGAGTCCCCATCCTTGGGTTCACTCGGTGTTGAATCCTACTCCCAAATAAATAGATACTCAATTGATTTCTAAACTATACTAGGTTGGACTGAACTGTGACTGATCGTGTTCACTGACTGAACTGGACTGAGTTCACTGAGTTCTGTAATGACTCAATACTACTGATCATGATGTTTTTTAGACTATCCTATAACTACTGTAGCTGTAGGTCAACAGCTAGATTTTTGGGTATTGAATACCCCCAGGACTTGATAGCATGAAAAGTAAAGCATAACATGATCTTGAAAAGTCAATTGTTCACAACTCATTCACTGAGACATTTTATCAAAAACTTGGAGGTTATGGACTTGTACATGAATGACAACGCATGGCAACGTATCATGATTACCCTATTCATTCACATGGGTATTCTATCAAGAACGTGGAGATTAATACTTTAATATAGGGCAATTCGCCAAACACATAGGATCATGAACTTGGACATGGGAATATCTTAATCATGGGGGCATAACATGATTACATAACTAAGATAATGAATTGGGGAATTCATATGTAATTTGCTTGAAATAGTACATAAGTGTTTCATCAAAAAATGTAAAGTTTATAGATTGAATATAAGAATATATTAAACATGCGAGAACAATAGAGTTACATCCCAAAGTTCATAGCTTTAGGATTCATCTTGGAATTGACTTAACATGATATGGAAATTTCATCAAATATGTGGAAGGGATGAATTTAAAACATGAGAATATTGCTAAACATCATGAATTTAGGATCTATATGGAATTTATTTGAATAAAGCATGGGAAATTCAAATTTTATTCAAATTCATAGCATGAGGAATTTAAAATCTTTCTTGGAATCATACATAGGATGAATTGAGCTAAAAATATCATGAAAACATGAAATTCAATCTTTCTTGAACATACAAAATACCATAGTAATGGAAGATTTATTCTTTAATTAAAAGAAAAGAGATTTTGGGCTCCATGGGTGAAAGAGGACCCATGGATGAACTACCACATACCTTAAAGCTTTAATCTTGAAGGCGAAACAGAATATTGAAAGCATTATTGAATTAGGAAACTTGAGTTCTTACTTTTCTTGAAGAAAACTTGATGAAGTTCTTGGTGTTCTTGAGGAGGCTAGGGTTTTTCTTTGAGAGAAAAGATGAATAATTGAGTGTATATTGCTTTTGAGGGCTGGAATTAAGTGTTAATGGGAGGATTTGGGTGAGGGGAAGTGACCAAAGTTCCCCTAGACCCTTTAGAAACTGAATTAGCGTGTGAAAAAGTTCCATAATGCGTAGGCTGACGCGTCGCGTCGCTATCGCGTCGGCTTACCACCTCACATGGAAAATGCCATAACTTTTTGCTCTGGTATTGAATTTAGGCCAAATTGGTATCTTTTGAATGCTAATTCAATTATATACAATTTTGAGGGTCTTTATCTGTAAAATTCTACATATATAAAAATTTATACACATTTAAAGTCGACCCTTATAGAATCAAATATCAAACTTTGAACGAATCAAAGGCTCTAAGCTCAACTTTGTTCTAATTGATTCTTATGAATATTTTTCACATGGAAAGCAAATCAAACATAAGAATAAAGATAATAAAACTTATATTCGCATGGGAATCATTTATATTATAGCTTATACACATAGGAACGATGGTTCAAAGACTAGCCCAAAAATGTGGGGTATAACAATACCCAAAACACATCATATCTAACAAAATAACCTAGGAAACTTACATATTTTCATAGTTTTAAGCATCAAAAGTTCTATATTTCTATAGAACATCAATACCCTCAACTTAGAATGTTTGCATGTCCTCAGGTAACACAAATAAAAAAAAACAAAACACGACACTTAACTAAGAGAATCTAAGCTATTCAAGGCAGTTAATCAACACTTTATGATCAAACCAGAATATCCTCTCCTATTTCAACCTATCAAAATCACTGTGTAAAAATATGAAGCTCAACAATGTGACCCGATGGGATCAAGGCATGATATTACATTAACAATAGGCAACTATGTATATGTACAAGTTACAATACCTAAACGCGTAAGCAGATAGCAATGTGACTCATGTGCCCTCACAACAAAGAAGTCCCAGTCACTCATATGACTCATGTGACCTCACAAGAGACACTTATACTCAGAAGAGAATTTCCAATCAATGTGCATAAAACATTATAGGCTTGACCTTATTTTCTTTAGCTTAGCATTTAGACAGTCAAGTTAGGATCACTATATGACATTTCTAGACTTGTAATGTAAGCTTAGGGGCTGGTATGGTACATATGGACATATTAAATGACTAAGTCTCCTTGGCACTACACTAATTTGGGTCCACTCATTAACCATATTTTTTTATTCCACCCTTATTTATCCCTTTTTATTCTTTATTACATATTCATGTTGGGTATGAACTTTTATTCTTTTTTTTTCTCCTTTTCACAATTTTTTTAACCACACCCAACCCTACTAACTTTTTCTCTCATTTCACTCTTTTACATACCCAATTTACATCACACATCCCTATGATAGTCACCCTAAACTTATGCGATTTCTCTGAGTTGAGGTGCATAATATCCAAAGAGGAATGGGCCAAAATAGGTTACTGCAACACAAATGGGAAGGTGACAGGTAAAATCAGAAAAAATGGCTATAAGGCTCAAACAGGCATCAAGGGATACTATTTCATATTGGAAGGTCATTTAGGTGAAAAGTTGACTAAACTAAAAAAGAGTCCATCATACTTTCCTAATCGACTATGCTACAACCTAGGCAAGACTAACCGAGCAAGTTCTAAATTCAACACACAAAGGGAACTAAGTAGCATATTACACACATATGGCACAGAGTCAATGTTACAAGATACTAATTGTCTGGTTCATGCATTTGATAGCAAGTGATTATCAAGTCCCTAATCCCATTGCCATAAAAAGATCCACAATGTTCACACATATACATAATTTTGGAGGGGTATCATATTTCTCAAAAATCAATCAAAAATACGATAATTACCAAAAATACTAAAAAAATCTTCTAATTACACAAAAATACAACACAATACGAGATAAAACAAAATACAACACAAATTAACCCTAGACATGCCAGTTCTATAATCATACCACGACCGATAGGAAATGAAGCATGGCAACAAAAATCTGCAGTGGCTATTGTACACTCCACCCCAACTTAAAACTATGCACTATCGCCAATGGACAAACATAATATAAAAAAAATGGAATTAGGAAATTATTGGGACACACTAAGCATCCATGCCATGAGCATCCCCAGATGGGGGTATATCCACTAGCATAATCAGTGGCAGTGGTGGTGCACTACTAAAAGATGTATCTCTACTATCTCTACACACTTCTACATCTCAACAACTTTAGAATCTATTGAATCATGTTTGGAATTTTTAAAGGCTTAGTCATATGGCATATTTGGATCCTTCATATTCCCCACGTGTCCTTGGTCCAACTACTGGGATCTAATCATCATCCTCCAGAAATAAATCAAAATAGCTAGGCACGTGTGGAGGTGATATCCAAACCACTGGGGGTATGAATGGAGGAGCAACCATCATATGGCTCTCTTTGAGAAGACGTAACTCTATTTGCAGTATATCCACCTCTTCTCTAATATGACCAAATTCTAGCATCTTAATCTCTACAAATCAGGCTGTAATTTGACTTTCAAAAGTATTGATACATGCTTATAAATTAGCACCTAACTCTGACATAGTAGCTTTGTGTACAACATCACATCTGGCCTGTATCTTCTCTATTCTAGTCTAGACCTATGGACGGATTAGCCTATCTACAGTAGCCAAATTAGTCTTAACAGCATATAACTGCTCATCAGTGAGTCTTTGACTGTCCACTAGGCTCTGTAAGAAATTATGAGATACCAAAGTCATATTTGTAGCAACAGATGTAGTGGATGGTAAAGGGGGTAATGAAGAAGCACCTATAAGCTTTGAACTAGAAGCCGAGGCTGGTGAAGAAGTGGTTGGTGTCCCCTCACCCTAAGTACTCAAATTAGGGGCCTCTTTCTACTCCCCTATCTCAATATTAAAACTAACTCCTACATCACCTCTATGCACATCACTAGGCTATGTAGAAATTAAAGGGCCCTTAGACTGGACTTAAGGTACTATAGCAGGATCACTAGGTCTCATAGGAAGGGCCGAGTATACCAGATCCTTCATAGTCTTCATTTTTATAGTGGCTATCATGAGTACTCTCTCATTGACTCCCTGTATATATGGTGCACCTGCCTCATCACACAATCTCTGAATAAGGCATGGGAATGGAAAATTGTTGCCTCCCAAAGGTTCTATTATAGATCTCATGCCAAAGGATATATGTAAAGTCAATAGCATACCCGGACATCATACGAGCAATCAGAGTAGATCTCTCATAATTTTATGCATTATATAAAGCAGTTAGGAACAGATGATATCTGATGATCAACCACCAGAGCTTAGCAACAAACGTCAATGAGGCTATTTTTATCAAACCATGTCCCTCGATCCATGGGGTCTCATCACCTAAGGGTAAAATATATCCAGCTATCAGCCTAGACATCTCAAATTTCTCACATCTATGCTTTGCCTCCCTTATGATATATTTATCCCATGAAAAACTCAATCTATAGTCACACTCTTCAATGGATGCGGGAGTGATATAGTCTGGACCAAAAATAACTCGGTGGATAGTCTTTATTGAAATATCAACCTTGACCCCTCTCACAAGGGTCTATTCAAGCTGTGGTTGCTCTTAATGTCTCATCGGGCCTGGAAATCTGCGCATAAAAAACTACTATGGCACGATATAATACATAAAACTCTCATACTAAAGAAAAACTATAAGAACCAAATGGTCTATTCATCCACTCCAACTGATAACGATCGAAGGTAGCTTGAAACCGTGGTACTTTACTTAGCCCATATAGATTAATCCTGCACTCCTACAAAATAAGCCTCTTAGGCTTGCCGATCTCTGAGGTATGACTGTCTATATCATATATCTTCTACATTCCCTCCACACACCACCTCGAATTATCCTCATCAAGAGCTGACTTTGAGGCATATATGAGGGATATAAAACTCTATCCCTGCTGTACTAGTGCCTCTTCATCTGGAATAGGCACCTCATAGGAAACCTACTCTGTACCCTTCTCAAAATGAGTTACACCTGATAGTTATGTATGAGCTATGGTACCTTGCTCAAATTGGGGTACCACTAATGAATCCTCATGCTTGCAGCCTCTGATAAATCCTGGGACCCCTTCTCATACTGGGAGTCCTGAGATACACCTTGTGAAGCTAGCTCATAATCTGCCTCATCCTCATCATCATCATCACTCAGTTGTGTAGATTGTGGAGGTGATCTCTATTCTAACCTCATCCTTAGTTGGAATATAATTATCTGGGAAGCCTGGACAACTTGAATAGCCTCAGCCTAAGACCTAGGATGAGTGAAGGCTAGCCTTCTTCCCTACTATGAGTGCTCAGGTAAAGAATGTCCCATTGTGCCTAAAATAATAGTCTCAGCTACCTGGCATACCTGTACTCTAGTCACTCTATATGTCACCCCACCCATATCTTCTCTAAGTCATGCAATCAGGTACTTCTCAATCAAACTATTAGGCTCGGGGGACTCATCTCGTCTCCTCGATGTATCAACTTTCTTCTTAGTAGGTTTTGGTGATATGTGTACCTAGACCAAGTGAGACTTCTGACCTTGATGGGTTGGTCACAAAGTGCCCTTACCAAGAAAGTTATAAATGTAGTAATCATACCATATTTTAGGTAATTCCATAAGCTATAAACCTACAAAAGAAAAATAAAAAAGTAAACACTAAAAATAGTGGGTTTCCTCCCACCCAATGCTTGATTTAACATCACAGCACGATGTGGCTGTGCTAGTTACTCAAACATCACCAATAAGACCATGGGTTTCCTCTCATGAAACACTTGTTTTAATGTTCTTGCACAACGTGGATACCTTGATTACACAAAATTCATCGAGATACCTATAGGACTACCCTTCTAGGTTATCAATACAGTCTATTCACGAACACCACCCTCATTTTGGTCGGCTGCTTTATAATTTTTTGGATGTTGAATATGGCCTACTCACTATAAATTTAAACATCAGCTCTTCTTTCTCCATGGCAACCATCTCCCTACCTATGGATATAAATGGTGTCCCCAATATAATGGGCATCTCAGTGTCAACCTCATAGTCCAGAATTACAAAGTCAGCTAAAAAGATGAAGCTATCAACTCTCATAATTACTTTAAAAGAAATGGCTATAAATTTTTTCACAGTGCGATCAACCATTAAAAGATGCATTATAGTCGGTTTAGGAGGGCTCAAGCCAAATTGCTAGAATACAAACAGCAATATCAAATTTATGCTGACTCCTAAGTCACTTAAGTCTTTGGTGAATTGAGATGATCCAATAGTGCAAGGTTTAGTGAATTCTTCGGGATCACCCTTTTTCTAAGTTAGATAAGTAGTTGTGACTTCACTTCAATGGTGAAATCCATTAACATCCTCAATTATATCCCTTTTCTTCTTTGTAACATATTACTTCATAAAATTGGCATATCCAGGCATCTGCTCCAATGCCTTAAGAAGAGGGATGTTCAAGTTTAACTCTTTTAACATCATAATAAATCGCTTGAACTTTCCTTTATCTCTCTTCTACTTTAATCTCTAAGGAAAGGTATGAGTGGTCTTTGAATTTGTCTTATTCCCTGATCAATGACCAGATCCTTACCTTTGTACGTACCAGCTTTACCATCACTACGTATTGCCTTTTCTGATTCCACAACAGATATCTCATCAACAACAACTTCATCATGCCTTGGTGCTTTCACAATAGGTAATGGGGTATCTACTATAGTCATACCACTCCTTGTGGTGATGGCAAGAATATGGTCATTATTTTTTCGACTTTACACAGTGTTGCTTAAAAGAGTACCTGGCTGCCTCTGATTCAGTGTAATGGCTTATATTTGCCCGAATTATTGCTCCAATTGCTTGATGCAGTAGCATGAGATTCAAGCTTCTGGGTCAATCCCGAGATATCAGCTTTAATCTCCTTAAGGTTGTTCTCTTAATTTTCTTGACCCTTTACTAACATAGTCAGCATCTCTTTCTTTCTTGATTTTGTATCTCGTTAACCAGGAAAAATATACCTATCTCCCTTCTCTTTGTATTCATCCTTCTTTCTTTAGTCACCATCTCGCTCCATACTATGGTATCTGTATCTATCATAATAGTACCGACCTTGGTTTCCTTGCCCTTGGGCTCGGAAATCCACCAACTAACAATCAAAAAAACTTGCTTCCTCCTGTAATTCTGACTCATAAGCTTTAGAAGCTGAACCCTCTGCTCCTACTATGTTTACTTTCTCAATACTTCTAGCTGCAAACTGCTTTGCTAGTAACATAAGAATAGTTCTCAGCAGTACAATTTCTTATGCCACTGAATCTTCAACTACTCTTTGGTCGGAGGAGGAACTAATAACATACGTACCAGATCCCCTCTCAACCTCCTTTGTTTTCCACCCTCGGTTAGTGAACGAGAGTTGATCTAGCATATCCAAAGCTACCTCACAACGTAGTTTGATAAAGGCAACTCTATAGATGGTGTTTTCCATGGCTCTGGAGGTAATGTTCAACGCTTTGTAGAATATCTCCATAAGCTCATCCGTAAAATCCAATAGATGGGAACCATAGTCAAATTGACAATACCCGACCAGGGGTCTTGTTGTAATGGGCATCTCAAGTCTAACTAGGACCAGAGACTACCACTGATACCCACCTAACCATCCAGTATATACCCTGAGTCAGATAAATTATCAACATATAATAAGATAGAAGGTGATCGCACAAATTCAAACTCTGCGATAGGACTATAATCGAGACTAACCCAAATGATCCCAACCATCCCAAACCTAACCGATAACCATAACCAAACCAAAACCACAATCCAAGACCAAACCAAGTTCCATAATATATCATAAAAGTATAGAACAGTGAGAAATTTAGTCCAACAATATCATCCCCAATACCAATACCAATACTAAGGATGACACCAATACCGATACCACCCATACCAACCAATAGTAGTTCCATAAAAGCTTCTAACTAAAAGAAAACCAACATCCGGTTGGGACATTTCCCCAACCATATCTAAAACTAATATCCATAAAATATTCAAAGCATTTAAAAACATCTATGAATATGAAATAGAGCCTTTTGGAATATGGAAGCTCACCACTTTAATCCAACCGAGCTAATCCCAAAATCTAATTACTAAATAGGAGGAGTAAAATACTCGTTTCCTATATTGTATGGAGATACAACCTCCCGAGGATGATTTCGAGGGTGACCACTAGCAGGTACTTAAGATAAGGATAAAATAATGCCATCTAGTAAAACTAAGTAAACCAACCACAGACATACAAACTATATATATATATATATATAACCATGCTGGGGAAAAAATTGAGTTTTGCATGCCGTTAAAACCATTAACTTGGTTATGTGTAGCTTAACCATTCTAGACCCACCTATGAGCTATATGGGTCCAGTGTAACCCCCTGAATGGGCCTCGATGCATGTATCCACACAAACCAGAGATGACATAAGAGTAGAGGATTCCCAAGTACCCTTCATTATCCATTATACATATGTATAATGTACTTAGGTGTCGTTTGGTTGGGAAATTTTTATCCCAGGATAACGAATATCGAGATTAGTTACCCCAGGATTACCCAGGATAACTTATCCCACAATATGTATGGGATAAGTTATGCCATCACTATGGTGTAAATTGTGGGATAAGTTATCCCACCATTTATTAATCTCTCCAACCAAACATGGGATAAAATGGTCTTTTGCTTTATCCCGGGATTACTTATCCAAGGGATTACTTATACCCCACACCAAACGACCCCTTAGAGGATTCCCATGTACCTCATAGTATCATCTATGGTCTCAATGACCAACCTCTTATGTCGAAAAACACGAATTTCCCGTATCCATCCATTGGACTCGCACCTTCATGATTAGCGATCAGACCCTGCCATTATTGCCCAATTAAAACAATTTTCACCTAACCAAACCATTATTCCATTATTATTAACCAAGGCTATAAGAAGTGGTATCGCTATACCGACTGTAGCTTATAAGCAATGTCCTTAGCAAAATGGATTCCCATTTACCCATCCAATTACCAATTAACCATTCCCATGCAACCAATTACCTAAACTACCATTAAAGTATGCAAAACTTAATTAAAACATGGGAAAACCATAACCAAGTATACATATATTTAAAAACCAAGACCATACAATAATCCTGCCTTGAAAACATTGTATAAATCATGCCTTTAGTTGGAACTAACAATGAGGGAGAAGTATCTTTCCTTAGATGATGAATATGATGGAGAGAAATCACCCAATCAAGACCTAAATTGACCTCCTTAGTGAAACCATAGCCTTCCTTTACACAAGAGCCTTCGAGAGAATTATAGAGTGTTTAAGAAAGTTGTCTAAGTATTTAATGATGGAATAATAGGGTAAATAACCTCCCAAGTGGTTTAGAAGTTGTGGGGCTTTAATAGGTTAAGTGGGGAAATGTCCAGATTTCCCCCACTTAAACTACATAATAATCCCATCATCGGGTACGACTATATCATATCAGTTGTACCCTCCAATACGAGTGGTACCCACCACTCATACCCTAGGCCTCCTCCTTGGACCAAACACTGTCCAATATATGATTTAACCAAACCAAGTCGTACCCAAGCATACAAATAGTACCCTTTACTCGTACCCTTGACAATACAGAATCACAAGAGGTTTGAAAACTGTCCACAAGATGAGTCCATGGTATGACTCATACCCTAGCTTACGGCTCATGGTGAGCCACTCGTACTCAAATCTAAGTTATGTTACTAAGTCTCTGATCAAGTGAAGTAAAAAACCAAACCTAATGACATGTATCCAACCATATGACTTGAACCAACCTAGGTCGTACCCATTCTAAAAACCAAACCAACCTACCAACGAACACAAGTCAGCATATGACAAGGTATACCACTCGTACCCTATTATACAACTGGTACCCACTAGTCGTATGTTGTCTAGAACCCAGAAATTAGGAAAATTTTCTAAGGGTCTCAAACTCAAGGTTTTTTATTCTCCCCCACTAGAATCATTCATCCTTGACAGACGAACAAGGTAGGTACAAGAACAATTTACACGCCTTAGATACCTTTACTCTTACCTTTAACAAAGATGCAAAAAAATTAATCAGAGTCGTTTGCATTATTAAATATCAATCAAACCTTCAACCAAGTTAGAAAATAACAATGCAAGGATCTATTCTACATCTTAACCAAGTTAGATAATAAAGATGTGATCAAGAACACATACCTTTCACACGAATATCCAAAGTATAAAATAAATGTAGATATTTGGACTTTATGTTCGCTTTCGATTCCCACGTAAACTCTTCCACCTTGTGGTTCCACCATAGAGACTTAACCGAGTCCATATTCTTGGTCCATAACCAACAAAAGTACCAATCAAATAAATATCTTAACCAGGACCTCTTCATAAGACAGAGAATCTAAAATACATAATCTTTCCAAAGGAACCACTAAACAAGGATCACATAGATACTTTCTCAACATAGATACATGAAATACTGGATGAATGGAGCTCAAACTAGAAGAAAACTCCAATTCATATGCCACATTACCAACCCTTTGCAAAACCACAAAAGGTCCAACATATCGAGGACTGAGCTTTCCCTTTTTACCAAGCTATATTACTCCCTTCATAGGAGATACCTTTAGCAACACCTTATTGTAAGACCCCAAAAAATCCTTAGCTTAATTAAGTCCTTTAGGCTTGTCAAGACGTCCCAGACTTAGAATATTTTAACTAAGTTCTTAGACTTAGTATCATTTTAACCTACGAAGGTTGGCAGTCTTATTTTGTGACCTTTACATTCATTAAATATTGATGTTTAGGTTGATTCATGATCAAGAATGTCCGTAGGTGTTTTAGGACAAGTTTTATATTTTTCAAACTTGAATATTGGAGTATTCTCTCAAGCTTACAAAGTTTGCCAGATATGCCCTGCATGTTGTAGCACATAGCAGAGTGAAGATGAGTAAGTTCGTGTCAGGAGTGACTAGCAGCGTGGTCAAAGAGTACAGGACCACAATGCTTATTTACGAGATGGACATAGCTAGGCTCATGGTCCATGCTCAGCAGATAGAGAAAGCCAAGAATAAATAGAAGAGGGGGATAATAAGAGGGCGAGAATAGGTAGTTTAAATTTTGCTTAGCCTAAGTCAGAGGGTGGGAATCATTCTAAGTTACGCCTGAAATCCTTAGTTCTAGCACCTTCCTCAGCCATTGCTTTAGTGCCAAAATTCAAAGATTGCAACTGAGATAAGGCATTAGGTCCTAAACCCTAGGGCAATATTAGCAGTGCCCGAACCAACCCCCTTTGCCCGAAGTGCAACAAAAACCAACAGGATATTTGCAAAGCTGGCAATGATGTGTGTTTAGGATGTGGTAAGCTAGGCCATAGAGTCAGACAGTGTCCTCAGGTGGGTTAATAGAGTCAGCATAACCATTCCCCAGCTCAATTCAGTTGCCAAAATTAGTAGGGTGCCTCTTCCAGTGCCAACAGTGGGCAGCACCCAAACAGACTCTATGCTCTTTAGTCCTGACAGAATTTTCCTGATGTGTTTACTGGTACATTATAAATTTTACATTTGCATGTTTATGATTTGCTAGATCCAGGAGCTTCTTTGTATTTTGTTACTCCATATATAGCATTTGATTTTAGAGTTAGTCCTGAAATTTAGGTCGAGCCCTTCTCAGTTTCTTCCCAGTGGGTAAATCTATCATAGCCCAGCAAGTATACAGGAACTATCCAATCACGATATCTCCGAAAGTCACTTCAGCAGATTTAGTCAAATTAGAGATGACTTATTTTGATGTTATTCTTGGAATGGATTGGCTTTATTCTTTTTATGCCTCAGTCGACTGAAAAAATAGAGTTTTCTAGTTTTAGTTTCTGTAAGAACCCATCCTAGAGTGGAAGGGTAGTACTTCAGTACTTAAGGTCAACTTATTTCTTACCTTCAGGCTAGAAAGATGATATCTAAGGGATACATCTACCATTTTGTTCAAGTCTAGGAATCTAGTTCAGAAACCCCTACCCTTGAATCAGTATCAATAGTATGTGAATTCCCAGGCATGTTTCCTGAAGATCTTCTCAGAGTTTCTCCCGAAAGGGAAATTGATTTTAGAATTGATTTTCTCCCAGATACTCAGGCCATCTCTATCACGCCATACAGAATAGATCCAATAGAACTCAGAGAATTAATGTAACAGTTAAAAGATCTCTCAGATAATGGATTTATTTTACCTAATGTGTCCCTATAGGGAACGACAGTGTTATTCGTGCATAAGAAAGATTGTTCTATCAGAATGTGCATAAATTATCGTTAGTTAAACAAATTTACGGTCAAGAACAAGTATCAACTCCACAGAATCGATGACTTATTTGACCAACTTCAGGGTACCAGTTATTTCTCTAAGATAGACCTCAGATCAGGCTATTATCAGCCTAGAGTTAGGGAAAGTGACATCCCAAAAACAACTTTTAAAACTCGGTAAGGTCACTTTGAATTTTTATTCATGTCCTTTGGTCTTACCAATGCCCCAACAGCTTTTATGGACTTTATGAACAATGTGTTCAAGTAGTACTTGGATATGTTCATCATATTCTTCATAGATGACATTCTTGTTTACTCCCATAGTGAACATGATCATGCATACCATCTCAGAATAGTATTGCAGACTCTCAGAAACCATTAGTTATTCGCCAAATTCAGTAAGTGTAAATTTTGGCTGAGGTTAGTAGCATTCCTTGGAAATATAATTTCAGGTGATGGTATTAGAGTTGATCCCTAAAAGACTGAAGTAGTGAGAAACTGGCCCATGCTTATCCCTCCATCAGATATCAGGTGTTTCTTGGGTTTGGCTGGCTATTATCGATGGTTTACTGAGGGATTTTCATTTATGTCATCCCCTATGTCCAGATTGACTACAAAAAAGTCAAGTTTTAGTGGTCAGATTCTTGTGAGATAGGTTTTCAGGAGTTGAAGACTCGACTTACTACAACTCCAGTTTTTACCCTACTAGATGGTTCAAATGGTTTTTTTGTGAACTTTGATGCTTCTAGAGTCAGATTGGGTAATGTTCTGATGTAGAAAGGGAAGGTCATAACCTATGCCATTTAGAAAGCTTAAGCCCAGTGAGAAGAACTATCCTACTCATGATCTTGAGTTAGCAGCAGTAGTTTTTGCCTTAGAGATTTGAAGGCATTATGGTGTGCACGTTGATGTGTTCACTCATCATAAGAGCCTGCAGTATGTGTTCTCCCAGAATGACCTCAACCTCTATTATATAAAGTGGTTGGAATTATTGAAAGACTATGACATGAGTATTCTGTATTATCCGAGTAAGGACAATGTAGTGGCTGATGCTCTCAGTATAATATCTATGGGTAGTAGTGACCATGTTAAGAATAATAAGAAGAAGTTAGCTCAGGAAGTTCATCAGCTAGCCCGACTAGGTGTTCACTTAGTCGATTAAGTAGAAGGTAGTGTGTGGGGTCAGAGTAGCTCACAATCATCCCTAGTTTCCGAAGTAAAGGAAAAGCAGGATAAGGATCCCAGTCTAGTCTAGTTGAAGGAATCAATCAGAAATCAGAAAGTAGAGGTTTTCTCCCAAGGGGGAGATAGTTATTGCATTGTCAGGGTCTTCTGTGTGCCAGGTGTAGATGGCTTGAGGCAGCGAATTCTTACAAAAGCGCATGGTGTACATTACTCTATTCATCCAAGGGCCATAATGATGTACCGTGATTTGTGGGAGATGTATTGGTGGAATGGGATGAAAAGAGACATTGCAGAGTTTGTGGCTAAGTGCTCAATATGTCAGCAGGTTAAGAGTGAGCATCAGAAGCCTAGTGGGTCCATACAGGAATTCAGTGTTCCCATCTGGAAATGGGAAGAAGTGAACATACACTTCGTTATGGGCTTGCCTCACACTTGTCTTCAGCATGAATCAGTTTGGGTCATTGTGGACTAGATCACGTAATAAGCTTATTTACTTCAAGTTCATACCTCTTATTCAACCAAGGATTATGCCAAATTCTATATGAGGGAATTGGTTAGATTGCACGATGTTCCATTGTCCATTATCTCATGTAGAGGTTTCCAATTCACCTGTTATTTCTGGAAAGCATTCCAAAAGGGTCTTGGTACCCATGTTCATCAGAGTATAGCCTTTCATCCTCAGACAGATGGTCAAGAAGAAAGGACCAAGCAAACCTCGAAAGATATGTTGCGAGCATGTGCGATAGACTTTAAAGGTAGTTGGGATGACCACTTGCCTTTGATTGAGTTCACATATAACAATAGCTATCACTCCAGTATTTAGATGGCTCCGTTTGAGGCACTTTATGGGAGGACGTGTAGATCTCCTATTGGTTGGTTTGAAGTGGGTGAGGCCACAATGGTAGGGCTTAACTTGGTGTTTGATACCTTAGAGAAGGTCCAATTGATCAGGGAAAGGCTTAAGATAGCTTAGAGCCGATAGAAATCGTATACAGATACGCATAGAAAAGATCTCGAGTTCGAGATTAGTGACTATGTGTACTTGAAGATATTTCCTATGAAAGGAATGAAGCATTTTGGAAAGAAATGTAAACCCAGTCTCCGATATGTCAGTCCTTATCAAATCCTCAGTTGTTTTGGAAAGGTTCTTACGAGCTTGAGTTACCTTCAGATTTATCTTTAATGTATCCAGTGTTTCACGTCTCTTTGCGAAAGAAATGCATAGGTGACCTATCAGTCGTAGTCCCTACTGAGAGCATAGATTTTTAGAACAGCCTCTCTCATGAAAAGATCCCAATCGAAATCTTTGACTATTAGATTCGCAGACTAAGGAACAAAAAAGTTCCTCTAGTCAAAGTTCTTTGATGGAATCAGCCTGTTGAGGGAGCTACTTGGGAAGAAGAAGAAGACATGCGAACCAAGTATCCTCATATATTCTTCGTTAATCCAGACTCAGCTCAAGGTAATAGTTTCCTTAAGGTTAACCAGTTTCATGTTCAGATTTTAGTTACAAATATGGTATCAGTTCCCATTGTATGTTCAATATATAGATTCAGTTTATCAGTAATCCCAGTCATGCATTCAAGAATCATGTTCGACTATATCCATGCATCAGATATGCATGTTCAATATGATAATTCAAAATACCAGTAATATCAGTCATATAGTCATGTTCCAGATGTTCATGTCCAATAAGTAAGTCAGCCTCTCAGTATTCTCCATCTTAGCAGTCTCATTCGAGGATGAATATTCCCAAGAGGGAGATAATGTAAGACCCCGTAAAATCCTAAGCTTAATTCAGTCCTTTAGGCTTGTCAAAAGGTCCCAGACTTAGAATATTTTAACCAAGTACTCAGACTTAGTGTCATTTTAACCTATGAAGGTTGGCAATCTTATTTTGTGACCTTTATGTTCATTAAATATTGATGTTTACAATGATTCATGATCACGAATATCTGTAGGTATTTTCGGACAAGTGTTGGATTTTTTAAACTTCGTTTGAAGCCCCTTTGGAACTTTAAAATAGTGGATCAATGTGATATTGTTGCACTGCAATGACTATCGTGTTGATTATTATTTTCCCCAGCTACCAGCATCCAATTCCAGTGAATTGATGTGAACATGGCTGACACGTTGGCTATAATGTCGATGGCATCGACGCGCTGCGTCGACTTGCACACTGGTAACCCAGTTTTCAGTCATTTAAAAGACCGCATTCTTAGGGATATTTAGATCTTTTTCCCTCAACCCTCAGCCCCCAAAACACGAAATTAAACTCCCTATAGAGTAAATAGAGTCTTTCATTCTCTAATTAGCTCAAGAGAAAAACCCTAGGTGCTTAAATTTCAAATCAAGAACTCAAGATTCAACCATGAACTTTTAGAAATTTTTCAACACAAGTATGTAAAGTGTTCATCCAAGTGTCTCTTCCACCCTTGGAGTCCAAGAATCAGTTTTTAAACTTGAAGTATATGGATTTTATGAATACCATGATGGGTTTGATAATATTCATGTTTATAATGATTATTTGAGTTTCAAATCCATGTGATATGCTGATTTTCATGTGGAGTTTATTGATTTATGTGTCTTATCATGTGAGATCATGTTAAAGCTTTCAAATTGTGAATTTGATTATTGAATTTGTGTGCTCACATGTTTATTAGTGTTAAGCGCATATTCTATGCCTTCCAACTGTTTGATAAATTGTTCATGTGAACCAATAAGAGAAAGAATTCACATTAAGTTAGCCTATGTGCAAGATATACATATTTCATGTTTATGCCATGTCTCTTAATTTATGCTATCGAGTCCTGGGGGTATTTGTACCCGACAATTTAGCTGCTTGTCTAGAGACATGGTTAGTCATAGAACAATATCAGTCATATCACGATCAGTAGTACTCTCAGTCAGTTATGGCACACAGGAAAACTCAATAGAGTCAGTAATAGTTCATTCTAACTCAGTATTCAATTCAAACTTCAGTAAACTCTAACATTTAATAGAATTAAATAGTATCCATCAGTCTACGGAATTCAGTGAACTCAGTTTCAGCTGAGCCAAACAATAATCTCAGTAACAATTCAGTCCTAGTATAGACTAGAAAGCAGTTCAGTGTCCATTCAGTTGGGAGTATGATTCAGCACCGAGTTAACCCAGGGATGGGGGCATTTCTATTAGTAGAGAGTTTGATCATTAGCAGCAATCCCAACACTACAGAACTACGTAGATAATGTAGGTTGAGGTATCTTCCTGCCAGACATTTTGAGGGTTGATACTTCTCATCAGAGTTATCATGCTAGCGAGGGTTGACGAAAGAGCTTACTGTTTGAGAGGGTTAAATCACAGTTTGTCCTTACTCGTGGAACGGTATTGACACCCTTCCAACTGGGGTTACAGGTTAGACCCCAATTATTTTAGAGAGGGGTATGTCTTCTAGATGATTACCTCCCACAGTCTCAGTTTCAGTCTCAGTCTCAGAATAGAACTTAGTCTAGTTCTACAAATTCAGGACTATCAGACATAGTCACTCAGCTTAGTACGAAACTCAGTATAGTTCCCCAGAATTCAGGACTGTTAGATACAGTCATCCAATTATCAGTTATACCGTATCTGTTATCCAGTTAATTAGTTGATCAGTATTCAGACTCAGTGTTCAGTGTTATCATGATTTCAGTTAAAGTATACGTATTCATGCATGTACTCTTATTCAATAAAACACATGTTATTCAATTATTATTGTTCATGCATATGAACCCATGCATTTCATCCTACCTCACTGAGCATACTAGTACATTCAAAGTACTGACGTATGCTTTTTATGCTAGGATGTCTTATATCATAGGTTCTGATGCACGAGCTCTAGAGCACCCTCAGTAGACCAGACTTTAAGCATTCAGCATAGTGGTGAGTTCTCATAGTTCGAGGACATGATTACTATTTATAATATTTCAGTTTATGTTAGTTGGGGACTTGTCCCATCAACTCCATAGTTTAGACAGTTAGAGGCTTCCCAGACTAGAGTATTTTAGATAGTTATTCAGATTTCAGTTTTGTCTTTCATTTTTGGGTATTTATGATACAACTTTAGTAATTATCTGTATTATTTACAAATTGAACCTTATGGCAAGTTTCCACCAATTTTCGCATATTATTCAGCATTATTATTTAGTTATTGCAATAGGTACTAGTCATGGGTTAGCTTGTGGTCCCTCAGGATTATGAGCACCATGCAGCGTCTGGGTTACAGACTCAGGGCGTAACACTTATCCCCAACCTCGAACTCTAAGTTTGCACACCTTACATTTGCATAGGACTTTTGGCAGCCTTAAGCCTATGCCGAATTACCTTTACCTTTTTCATAGCCTAATAAACAAATTCGAATCAACCATATCCACCTCACCAAGCTCGAACTACCCAAGAGAAGATCTATACCTCCTACCAGACAATGCCTCAAAAGGGGGCCAATCCAATACTTGAATGGTAACTGTTATTGTAAGGAAACTTAACTAGAGTGGATACTTAACCCAATTGCCACCATAATCAATCACACACAAACAAAACATGTCCTCCAATGTCTGAATAGTCCTCTCTACTTTCCAATCCGTCTGCGGATGAAAAGAAGTACTCAAACTAACCTTAGTACCCAACCCCTTTTGAAAAGACCGCTAGAAGTGAGATAAAAATTGTGTACCATGATCAAAGATAATTGAAACAAGCACCCCATGCAGCTTTAGAATCACCTTAAGAGACAACCTCACATAATCTTGAATTGAAAAGTTAGTTCACACTGGAAAAAAAGTGAGAGAACTTTGTCATCCTATCCACAATGACCCAAATTGAATCAAATTGGTTTTGAAACTGAGTAAGTCATATAATGAGATCTATATTGAAAGCCTACCATTTCCATTCAGGAAAATCAATCTCTTGATACAACCCCCCAGGCCTTATGTGCGCAACTTTCACTTACTGACAAACCATGCATTTGGCCACAAAATCAGCCACATCCCTCTTTATACCATTCCACAAATACATCTCCTTGAGATTATGAAATATTTTTGTTGAACCAGGATTAACAACATAGCGTGATTCATGCACCTCAGCTAATATCCTTTACCGCAAACCATCGATGTCAAGAATACATAACCATCCTTAGTACCTCAAGTTACCATCACTGCTAATCTCAACCACTATCACCCTTTACCCACTAATATCACTCTTGATTTTTATCAAGATGGGATCTAGCATTTGCTTCTCCTTGATCTTTGCACCAAAAGACGATCGAACCACTTCCTATTCCATTAAACCACCTTTCTCGGAGTCTAAGAGATAGATCCCAAGATTAGCCAAGCGATAAATATCCTTCACCAATTCCCACCTCTCTTAATCCACATGAGCCAAACTCCCCATGGACAACCTGCTAAGAGCATCAACAACCACATTAGCTTTACCTGGATAGTAATGAAGACTCATATTATAGTCCTTGAGAAGCTCCAGCCATCTCTTCTGCCTGAGATTTAGCTCCTTCTAAGTGAACACATACTATAGACTCTTATGATCAGAAAAGATGTCCATGTTCACTCCATGCAAATAATGCCGTCAAATTTTCAAAGAAAAACCACCGCTAAAAGTTTAAAATTATGAGTACGGTAATTATTCTAATGCACCTTCAACTGCTTGGAAACATAGGCAATTACCTTCCCATGATGTATTAAAACACAACCAAGACCCACTCGGGACGTATCACAACAAACCACAAATCCTTTATTGCCTTCAAGCAATGCCAAAATTGGAGCCAAAGTTGGCTTATCCTTAAGCTTTGCAAAACTACCTTCCCAAACATCTGTCCAAGAAAACTTTACCTTCTTCTGAGTTAACTTAGTCAGTGGGGCACTATCTTTGAGAAACCTTCAGTGAACCACCTATAATACCCAACTAAACCCAAAAATCTCCGAATGTTGGTTAGAGTCATGGGTTTAGTCCATCTTTTAACCACTACCACCTTTTGTAGATCCATCATGATCCCCTCACTAGAAATAATATAACCAAGAAAAGTTGCAGTGTTCAACTAATACTCACACTTTCAGAACTTGACATACAAAACATCTCCTTTAAGGTCTATAACACCACACAAAGGTGATTAGCATAATACACCTTACTCTTAGAATAGACCAAGATTTCATCAATGAACACATTGATAAAAAGATCCAGAAACTGCCTGAAAGCCCTTTTCATCAAATCTATACATGCCACTGAGGCATTGGTTAAAATAAATGACATAACCAGGAACTCAAAGTGCCCATATCGAGTTCGGAAAGCTGTCTAAGGGATGTCCTCCTCCCTAATCTTAAGTTGATGATACCCAGATCAAAGATTTATCTTAGCAAAGAATTTGTCACCTTACAACTGATCAAACAAGTCATTTATTCTTAGAAGAGGATACTTGTTCTTGACCGTTACCTTATTCAATTATCAATAGACAATGTACATCCAAAGGGAACCATCCTTCTTGCGTATGAATAAAATTGGTACAGCCCAAGAGGACACACTAGGACGGATGAAACCCTTATCCAATAAATCCTTAAGTTTCTTCTTGAGCTCCCTCAATTCAACCAGAGCTGTTCTATAAGGAGGAATAGATATTGGATGAGTGCTCGAAACCAAATCAATACCAAACTCAATCTTTTTATCTTGAGAAACACCAAGAAGATCATCCAGAAATACCTCAGGAAATTTATTTGTCTCCGGGATCAAATGTAAGGAAGGACTTTCCGAGTTAGAATCTTTAACCTAGACCAGATGATAGGGACACCCTCTAGAGATTAACCTCTAAGCTCTAAGATAAGAAATAAACCTCCCCCTAGGAGCTAGGGAACCACCCTCCCACTTAATAACTGGTTCACTATTGAACCTAAAGACAACCTTACAAGTCTGATAATCTAAGGATGCATAGCAAGAGTGTAACCAATCTATCCCCATAATAACATCAAAATCTATCATATCAAGTTCAAATAAATCCTCAAACTCTACCTACTACCAATAGATACCACACCCCACCTATAGACCCTTTTAGCAATCACAGAGTCACCTACCGGGGTAGAAACAAAAAAAGGACCAAAAATAACCTCAAGATCAAAACCAAAATACATAACCACAAATAGGGCCAAATAAGAGAGATGGAGCCCAGATCAAAAAATAATGCACATCATAATAAAAGAGTTGTAATGTACCAGTGATGACACCAGGTGATGCGTTAGATTCCTGCCAAGTAGCAAGAGCATATACCCTATTCCAACCTGTGCCGATACCAAAAGTCGAAATAGACGTAGAAGCAACACCCTTTGGTGTAGGAGTAGAAAAAAAAGTAATCGGAGCCTTACTTTCTCCTGAAACACCTTTATGAATTAGATAATTTCTAAGTATATGGCCTGGCTAACCATATTTGAAACACCTGTCCCTCCCCTCATCACAAAAATCCCTATGCAACCTACCATCGAACCGACAAAGAGGGCATGATGAATCTAACTGAGCCCCAATTTCCTGAGATTGGGCAACCTATGCCTAAAAATTATCACCACCTTACTGACGTCTATCACCCGAGTATTTTGGTTAAGGATCACTAGCTATAGAAAAAGAGCCAGAACTCCCTCACTTCTTATTTGGCTATTTACTGTTATCCTGACCTCCTTGCTGTTGAGCACTACCTTGTTCAGATGACCTGAACTTCTTACCCTATATTTCCCCAAACTCATCCTGCTTCCTCTTTTCTTTCTCCACCTACTGCATATGAACAATCAACCTAGAAATATCCATATCCTTGATCATCAATACAGTCTTTTTCTTAAGGATCAACTCCTGAGACAGTCTAAAAGTGAACTTTCTCATCCATGCCCACATATTAGACACTATATTTGGAGCATACCTTGACAACTGATGGAACTTTAAGGAATATTCCTTGATAGATATTTTCCTTTGCCTTAAATTAACATACTCCTTCGCTTTCTCTTTCCTTAGCTCCCAAGGAAAGAAACAGTCTAAAAAAGCATTAGAGAAAGTCTCCCATAAAGCCGATTCCTCAATATCACCTCTCATCCTGTCCCACTCCTTATACCATTGGTACAACATATCCTTAAGCATGTAAGCAGAAAAATACCTTCATACTTATGGCCAACATCACCCTGAAGATTTTCTCCATTTTATCCAAGAAAACCTGAGGATCCTTCTCCACCTTCATACTAGTAAAAGTAGGAGAATTCATCTTCATAAACTAGCAAACCCTTGTGGCCACAATAGATGGAACACCAGATGCATCCCGATCAGCCTGAGCAGTAACTAACTTAGCAATAACATGAATCTATTGGCGAAATTCTACATTAGTCACCTCACCCTGTGAAGGACTAGTAACAATCGGTGAAACTCTAGAAATATCAAGGGCTGAACCCCTAGACCGAGTATGGATCCCCTGAGTAGTGTGTGTCCCTTCAACATTATCCCCAGTTAGGACAAAAGAGTTACCTTGCATCTCAGATCGTCAAGACATCACCTGAAAAGCAAATAAACCAAGATTAGAAAGGACCTTAGACCTTACAGCTTAAAAATAGAATACCAAGATAGTGAAACATTCCTAAATGCCTTGTATCCTCTCCCTTATGAGTGTGGTGCGCTACACACCCCTTAAAGCAAATCTACTAGACAAGGATTTGTGGACTCCCAATTGACCATGAACCCAAAGCTCTGATACCAACTTTACCCGACTCAACTAGGGTCCATGTCTTAATGGGCATATCAAGTCAAATTAGGACTAGAGACCACCCACAATACCCACCCAACTATCCAACATATACCCTAAGTTAGATGAATTTCGAACATATAATAGGATAGCGTGTAATTGTACAAATCCAGACTCTAGGATAGTTCTATAATCGGGACCAACCCAAATAAGCCCAATCATCCCAAACCCAATCGATAACCATAACCAAACCAAAACCATAAGCCAAAACCAAACCATAACCACACCAAGTTCCATAATAAACATAAAAGGATAGCACAGTGATAAATTTAGTTCAACAGTATCAGCCCTGATACCAATTCCAATACTAAGGCTGACACCAATACCGATTCCGCCTATACTAACCCATAGTAGTTCCACAACAGTCTCTAACCAAAAGAAAACCAACATGTAGTTGGGACATGGCCCCAACCATAAACAAAACCAATATCCACAAAATATCCAAAGTATGAATAAACATCTATGAACATGAAGTGGAGCCTTTTCAAATATGGAATCTCACCACTCCAATCCAACCAAGTTGATCCCAAAATTTGATCACTAAATAGGGGGAGTAGAATGGCTGGTTCCCGTATAATATGGAGATACAGCCACCCAAGAATGGGTTAGTAGGTAAATGCTATTATGTACTCATGATAAGGATAAAATAATACCATCTATTAAAATCAAGTAAACTAACCACGTGCATACAAACCATATATATATATAACCAACCAGGAAAGAGGATCGCGTTTTGCATGTCGTTAAAACCATTACCCTGGGTATGTGTAGTTTAACTATCCTAGATACACCCACAAGCTATATGGATCTAGTCTAACCCTTTAATGGGCCTTGAGGTATGTAGCTACACAAATCGGAGATACCATAAGAGTAGGGGATTCCTAAGTACCCTTCTCTCTCTATGATACATATGTACAATGTACTTAGATGACTCCTATATACCTCATAATATTATATATGGTTGCTATGACCAACTTTTCATGTCGGGAAACATGATTATCCAGTGTCCGTCCATTAGAATCACACCTTTACGATTAGCTATCGCACTCCGCCATTATTGCCCAAATAAAACCAACCAAACCATTATTCCATTATTATTAACCAAGGCCATAAGAACTGGTATTTTTATACCGACTATAGCTTGCAAACAATGTCCTTAGCCAACCTTTGTATGTGAAGGGATTCCCATGTACCCACTGATTGCATCATTAAGTTAATTTTGAGGATTCCCATGTACCCCACAAATGTTCTATTATTAAGTTTTCTTGGTGGAATCCCATGTAGTCCACAAGGAAGTTTAGCTAACCATAACCATGACCACCAAACCCTACCATTTAACCATTCTAAACTAATTAAACCATTTATACCATTTAGGGTTTTATTACCAAACCATACCGTGAATAGTTCCATGAGAAGTCCAATAATATAGTAAAAGCATTATCATAGGCATTTTATCAAACATGTTAGGGGCATAGTGTTTCCAAAACCAAATCCAATAACCAATTAACCATTCCCATCAACCAATTATCCAAACGACTATTAAATTATATAAAAACATAATTAAAATATGGGAAAACCATAACCAATCATTTAATACCAAAGCCCCAACATATAATTGAAAACCCTAAGACCATACAATAATTATGCCATGAAAACATTGTATAAGTCATGCCTTTAGTAGGAACGAACAATGAGGGAGAAGTATTTTACCATGGATGATGAAGATAATGGAGAGAAATCACCCAATAACGCCCCAAAATGACCTCCTTAATGAAACACTAGTCTTTCTTTACCCAAGATCCTTAGAGAGAATTTTAGAATGTTTTAGAAAGTTTTATATGTATTTAATAATAGAATAATAGGATAAATAACCTCCCAAGTGGTTTAGAAGTCATGGGGCCTTAATGGGTTAAGTAAGGAAATGCCCATATTACCCTCACTTAAATTGCATAAAAATCCAATCATAAGGTACGACTATACTATATTGGTCATACCCTTCAATACGAGTGGTACCCACCACTCGTACCCTAGGCCTTCTCCTTGAACCTAACACTGTCCAACATATGATTTACCTAAACCAAGTTGTACCCAAGCATATGACTAATACCATTGAGTCATACCCCTAGTAGAATAGAATCTCAAGAGTTTTGAACACTGTCCACTATATGAGTCCATTCTATGACTCATACCCTGGCTTATGGCTCATGGTGCTCCACTGAAACTCAGATCTAAGTTATATTACTAAGTCTGAGATCTAGTGAAGGAAAAACCCAAACCAAATAACCCATATACAAACCATACAACTCATACCAACCTAAGTCATACCCATTCCAGAAACGAACCTAACCCACCAACCAAGAGATACCACTCGTACCCCATTATACGGCTGGTACACACCAGTAGTATGTATTCCAGAATCGAGAATTTTAGAAAATTTTCTAAGGTTCCCAAACCTAGCGGGTTTCACTGATTCTTCTTAAACTTGAACCACGCCTTTTACATTGACTCTGACTGCAGCCACTTGAAGTATTAAATCTAGTCCTTAAGGTGTAATATCCTGGATGAAAAAAAGAACCTGTTACAAAATTACCTACATAACTCATTCCATATAGTGATAGATCTTCTTAGTAGTTCCCCTAGACATAACGATGCTTCTCTTGTAAGTGAGAAGGGGAACAAACTCAGTCTAAGAGACTCTTGATTTACCCCTATGTTTGACTACAAACTGTAGATCCCAATGAAATTTGCAAGGTGTATATTTGCATCATCTATAGGCAAACCCGTAAATACACCCTTCATATTTAAGAGTTGAACCATTGCACTCGTTATGTCAAACTTAATGCCTGGTATTAAAAAAGAAAAAATAATAGCTATAGTCTTTGTCGGCACAGTATACCCAAAATCCTCTCCATCATCCTCAAATGGATGCAAATATTGAGATGCTGGGATCATCTGAGCATGACCACGTCTAGTTCTTTTCTCATTTCCACCAAGTGTTGCTCAATGATCTGCTTCCTATCACTGCAGAGCTAACTCTATCTCCTAAGCTATACACTGAGCTTATTTTTCCCTGCTCTAATTTTCACCTTGTGCTAACAGCACCTTAGTCTACTGGTCAACAATGTCCTGTAGTCTTTTAGGAGGAGGGGGAGGCACATCATCATAAACCCCTTTAGGAATATTATCTTTTTTTGGCTCTATCATCGTACTAGGTGTTTATCCTCTCTAGATTCAAATTTCATAAGAGTAATAGATTACCTTTACTCCATGCGGTGTATACCTAACTAAGAATAAAAACAAAAATACCCTAAAATTGTGACAACCTTTATTCAAAAATCAACATCGTATTTTCCAGGCAAAAACACCAAATTTTAACAAGCCCAAGCTACACCTTAAATCTAAAGATTATGCGGTCGCTGTTAAATATAGTAACCCAATAAAGGTTAGGGTTAAATCCCAAGGGAATACGTGGAATTGTAGTTTCAGGTGTTGTAATTAATGGGAAAAAACTAAAAAAGTAAATGGGGGTTTGTAGTATCAATATCGAACAAGTACCAAATATTAAATTTGGTTGTAGTCAGTCATCGGTGAGCAGTAGGACAGTGTTCCTCCTGGATTCTCAACTCGTAGTCTTATCATGCTTTATTGAACCAACCTGATACCTTGCATGCAGAATTTGATAAGTTATGCACCAGCTATCTTTTAGACTATTTGAAAGATTTCACCCTTTAAATTTTAAGTCTCAAGATATTGCCTTGCTAACCCTTATCTAAGATCCCTGTTAACTATTACCTTTTGAATCTCTAGTTATTAGATGACAGCTAACCATCTTACTTAGATAATACCTACTAGCATAGATCGACAGTTAAACTTCAAATTTACTATTGTAATTATTTTTTCCTAGTCACTACTCCTCTTTTGGAGTAGGTAGCAATAATCTAGGAGGGATTCTGAAGTTTGCAACCACTAAGATAGCTATTAAAGTGAAGATAATAAAATGCATGTATGGTTATTGGTTAAGACAACATAGCCCTTCCCTTGCTTTGTCATTCCGCCAGGGGTTCCACAACCCTAGCTGAGGGTTCTTATCCACTTATGCTTATGAAAGAAACAACAACATTAATAATTGAAAGTATAAGATGTAATCATAATAATCATAACTAAACACCCAAAACATTAACCGAATTATGAACCAAAATCAATACAAGAGAATTCCAAGACCAAAATCAAATCTTGGAATCAAATCATGTTTCTAAGTATTAAGTACGTGTTTCTTCTACTAAAAAACATTAAGGGTATTTATTGTACATGAGCAAACCCTAAAATCAGAGCCCAGGAAAAAAGGGTCAATGGCCACTTAACTATCTCTACATGTGGCCTGGACTTGGGCGCATGTGCCATAATGCGGCCTGGCCCTAGGCGCATGTAGACCTGGGTAAGTGCCAAAAAATTTCCTGCACTTGTCTACTCTCTGTACTTTGGACTTATGGCACTTACCTTAACCACGTGCGATCCACATGTGCTATATGCGGTCCACATGTTAACATAGAAAGTTCTGAAAGTTTTTTTTCTAGCTCTTTCACTCTTTGGACATTTAATTTTGGTACTTACCTTAGTCACTTATAAATCACATGTTCTACATATGATCCACATATTGACATAGGTAAGTGCCAGGCCTTTCAAATCTTGTAACCAAGTTTCCAAACTTTAAGTTTCAACACATTCTCTGATCACATACATTCAAAAAGTGTCACGAACACCCATAAATGATCAAGTAAGTAGCGAAGAACTCCATTTTCATCTTTTTCTTGAACTTTTCATCCAAACCCTAGTTTCCTACAAAACATACCCAAAACACATCATATATAACAAAACAACCTATGAAACTTGAAAGTGTTATATTTTTATAGCACATCAGGAGCAAGTGAAACTCTTCTTTTCTTGTTCCTCGGGTGCAATACTAATTTGATTATAACTCAATTACCCTTGAAAAAAAATAATCAACCCCTGCCTACTAGTCTATCTAGTATTTTATCCATGAAAGGTATAGAGAAGTGGTCCTTTTATGTCCAAGTGGTCAACTTTATATAATTCATGCAAACTCTCCAACCGATCACTGGTCTCATGGGCACAAGTTCATTTTTTTCATTGGTAACCATTGTGATTCCCCCTTATTTGGCACGCATTACACTTGGCTAACCCATTTGTTATCTATAATGGAAAAAACTACTCCTACATCTAACAATTTGATTATATCCTTCTTTACCACCTCCTCCATAAAAAGGGTTAAATTTTCTCTGATACTCAATGATGGGAATGTAGTCCAACTCAAGTTGTATCTTATGTGTAATATACCTGGTGGAATCCCCACCATTTCTTCAATGGTCCACCTAATGACACTCTTGAAATTTTGAAAAATCATTATCAAAGCTTTCACCTGTGTTTTTGTCAAATTTATTGCAATAATCACTAATAAGGTATTGTTTGCCCCCCCCCCCCCCAAGAATACATACTACAAATACGATGGGAGGGTTTTCAATTCTAATTTTTGTGGCTCCTCAATGGATGGTTTTGCAGAAGGTGTGATTCTATTTTAAAACCAAGATCCAGCAATTTAGGGGTATAAGTATAAGAACCTATGCCATGTAATGCATTAACCAGCTTATCATATTTGTCTATCCCATCAGTCTCAAAATTTATAATCACTGCTACTAATGTTTCAACCCGTAATATTTGCTCAATAGGTACATCTTATGCAACAACATCATTATCCAAAATATCTATCACCGGCACAACTCACATATCATCTGGATGATGTACTGTCAATACACATATTAAAATCTACTTGCTCATCATTCACTTTAAAGGTTATCTCCCCTAAGTCTATGTCAATAAACACCCGTCCAGTGGATAGGAAAGGTCTACTTAATATAATCAGGGCTTGGACATCTACTTCATAGTCTAGAACTATGAAATCCATTGGGTATGTAAAGGATGCCACCCTTACTTCTAAGACACATAAAAAAAAACCCACTGGTTCTTTCACAGATGAGTTAGCCATTAGCAACCTCTTGGATGTGGGTTTGAGTACCCCAATCCTAAACACCTTGTATATTACCAGTGACACTAAATTTATGCTAGCTCATAGATCACACAGAGCCAGTTTGATTTTGAAAGGCCCGATAGAACATGCAATAGCGATAATCCCAGGGTCCTCTCTCTTTTATACTAATGGTACAACAGGAATCATACTACATTGTTGCAATTTATCATTAGGCTCATCTGTGATCCAATTATCACCATCATCACTCTTATAATCATCATTATTGTAGGTCATCTTCTCAAAATCTACTCAAGGTGTTTCATTAGTATCAATACTATCACTCTTCAACTCCTTAATCTTGGGCATAGGGGAATCATCAGTAGGAGCGACATTCATAGTGTTAATAGGCAGAAAATGAACAATGTTTGAAGTATTATTCACCATGTCATTTGGGAAGCTACCTGGCTACCTTTGGTTTAAAGTGGAAGAAATCTGCCCAAGTTGATACTCTAACTACTTGATAGAAGTTGCATGTGACTCAACCTTCTGGGTCAACCCTGAAATATTTACCCTAATCTCTTTAAGGTATGTTTTCTAACTTTCTTATCCCTTCACCAATTTAGAATATGTTGCTTCTATTCTTGGTTTTTCATCTTGTTTTCCACGCAGGATATACTTATCTCCTTTCTCCTTAAAATTAGCTTGCCGTTTCTAGTCACCATCTCACTTCTTACTGCGCTCTCTGTATCTATCACCATAGTAGTTCTGACCTTGGTTCCCTTGCGTTTTTGCTCAAAAACCTGTCAACTAATGATCCAGATATTTTGCCACCTTCTCTAAGTCAGACTCATATGTTCTAGAGGTTTTACCCAGTGCTCCAAATATGTTGACCTTTCTGAAATCCATAATTGCAAACTGTTTTTCAAGCTACCCAAGATTAGTTTTTAGTAGTGCAATATCTTGTTCTACAAAATCATCAGCTACTCTCTGGTCACCAGTATCTCCAATGGTGTAAGTGACAAAACCCCTCTCTGTCTCTCATGTTTTCCACTCTCGATTAGTGAGAGAGATCTAGTCTTTAATGTCAGAAGCTATCTCCCACTATAACTCATAGAAGCTTCTCCTTAGATGGTGTCTTCCATGGGTCTGGAATTGATGGTCTAGGATCTATACAATATCTCTAATAAGATCATCCCTAAAATTCGATGGTTGGTTGCCATACTTAACTTCTTCTTGAACCTAAACCAAGCCTCATAAATACAGTCAGATTCCAGCAGTATAAAATTATAAATCTCATCCTTAAGCTGCAACTTACTGGATAGAGGAAAGAATCGATTCAAGAATTGCCTGCACAACTCATTCCATATGGTGATAAATAATCTTGGAAGTTCTCCTAACCATAAAGATTCTTCTCCTGTCAGTGAGAAAGGGAACAACTTCAATCTAAGCGCGTCCTGATTCACCCCTAGATTCGTAGAAGAACAGCAGATCCTAATGAAATTTGCAAGATACATATTAGCATTATTAGTAGGCAAACCTGCAAATACACCCTTTAAGTTTAAGAACTGGATCATGACACTGGTTATATAAAACTTAACACTTAGGGGGGAAATGGGAGCAACAATATCTCCTATTACCGCTGGCTCAACGTACCTTAGATCCTCATCATCATTATGATATGGCTGAAAATACTAGTATGTTGGGATCACTTGAGCTTGGTTACCTCTAAATCGGTTCTGATTACCACCGAGTGCTACTCGATGATCTACTTCTTGTTTTGGCACAACTAGCTCTACCTCTCAAGATGTACATTGAGTATCTTTTTCCCTCCTCTAGTTAGAAGATTATGGTAATAGATCCTGAGTTTGTTGGTCAATAATGTCCTAAACTCCATGATGAGGAGGTGGAGGCATCTAATGTGTACCATCATGAACCCCTTTAGGAGTATGATGTCTCTTAGGCTCTGTCATCCTACCCATCAGCTGTATGATCCTATTTGGATTCAGATTCAGTGGGAGTGAGGTATTGCCTATACACCATATGCTAGGCATACACCACCATATACCCAACTAAGAACAATAAACAAAATATCCTCAAACTTCAACAACTCTGAGTCATGACTCAACGCTGTATTCCCTAGCAATGGCTCCAAAATTTGATAACGCCTAAGCTACACCTTTAATTAAAAGATAATGCAATCCCTATCATATAGAGTAACCCTTGGGACCGAATCCCAAGGGAATATATGGAACTATAGCTCCTACTTGTTGTAATCAACGGGCAAACTAGAAAAGTAAATAGGAGGATTGTAGTGACAGTTTCAGACAAGTAACAAATATCAAATCTGGTTGTAATTAGTCATAGATTAATACTAGGATTATATTTCCCATGGCCTCTCAACTCAGTAGGTTTAGTGTTCTTTATGGAATAGACTCGATACCTTACATGTAGAATCTAATAAGTTATACACCATCAATAGTCTTGTGGACTCATTGACAAATTTCACCCTTTAAATTTTGAGTCTCAGGATGTCGCATTACCAACGCTTATTCAGAACCCCAATTAATTATTACCTTTTTAGTCTCTAGTTATTAGATAATAGATAACCATCTTACGTAGATAATACCCATTACCATAGATTGCCAGTTAAACTATAAATTACTATTGTAATTATCTTTTCCTAGTAATCTCTTCTGTTGGAGTAAGTAACAATAATCTAGGTGGAATTCTAACATTTGAAACCACTAAGACAACTATTAAACTGAAGATAATACAATACGTGCATAGGTATTAGTTTTGAACAACTTAGCACTTCCCTACTTTATCAATCAGCTAGGGTTACCATTACCCTAGCTAACGGTTTTAGATGCTCATGCTTGTGAAAGAATAAACAATATTCATAATTGAATGCATCTGACGAATTAACAATAAACAATAATTGAAAATCTAAAACTTCAACTGAATTAGCAACAAAAATCAATACAAATAATTCCAAGACCAAAGTCAGATCTCAGAATCACAATATATCTTTGTGAGTATATGGGGTGCGTAAACTAACTATAAAATATCTAAAGGGTATATATTGTACACAAGAAAACCCTAAAAATTAAATCCCAAACAAAAAAGGAAAAATGAGGTTGGTGGACACTTACTTAGGTAACATACGTATTATATGTGGTCCTACGTATGTGGCACATACGGACCATATGTGGTCTTAGTAAGTGGAAGAGTTTGCTTTTTCATGCAGCTTATCCTCTAGACTTTCATTCTGCAACATACTTTGTTCGCATACGCCAGGTAAGTGGCACATACGCCCAAAATTACCGTAGTATGTATCCAAAACTTCAAATTTCTTATTTTTCTTCAGATTTGTATCCAAACCCTAGTTTCCTACAAAACATACCCAAAACACATCATATTTAACGAAAAAACTAAGAATTTTGCATATTTTTATCATTTTAAGCATCGAAAGTGCTATATTTCTATAGCACATCGGCAACCCAGTCATAAGTTCACACTTGACTAACTTTTCATATGCCTTATGCTTGCATGACCAATTTTTTATGCCAAATCCAAGGGTCAACAGAGATGGAGGCGAGATACATGTGTCCTTCCATCCTTTTGATGGAGTTTACAATATACACATTTAGGTGTCTGTTTCCAACAAGCATTTTTCTTTCTTATTTTTCAATTATTTGCCCTTCCTTTTTAAATCTTACCTCTAATCCAGTCTCACACAGCTGACTGACGCTCAACAAGTTGTACTTCAAATTTTTTACCAAATAAACATTAGTAATATCACATGAATTATTAACGGAGATAGTACTAATACCTATTACTTTTTCTTTGGAGTTGTCTCCAAAGATGATGTCACCTAAATCAAAATCATTTATATATTCAAACAAACTTTTGCTTCCAGTCATGTGATTTGAACATCCACTAACGAGTTATCATTTCCCTTTTGGTTTTGAGTGAAGTTCTGACATAATAGACATATCACTTATTTTTGGGTACCCAAGTATTCTTGGGTCCCTTTAGATTAGTCTTTGGATTTGCTGACTCAGTTTTGGGTCTCCAAATCCATTTACTAGAATTTCTAGAGTTAAATCTACATTTATAGTATTCATGACTAGGCTTCCCACAATGATAACAACAAGTATAGTATTGATCAGTGATTATATAGTAAGTATTGTAACTGAGACTATATCTCCCAGTTGACTGTCTTGAGTTAGTTGACCTTTGAGATCTATCATAGCAATAGTACCTTTTATAATAGGTATTTGGACTATAATTTCCTTCTTCAATGGATTCTCCATCTTTCATTTTGAAAAGTTCATAGTCATAGACTAATTGATACGACCCGAACCAAGGCTTTGTTGTAATCGGCATCCCAAGTCCAACCTTGATCGGGGACCACCCAGTTACCCAACCCAACTTCTAAATATGCATACCCTGTGTCGGATGAACTATAAACATATAAAAAGATAACATTTATTACAATACTAGAATCTGGGATAGGTCTATAACCGAGACCAACCCAAGCAAGTACAGCCATCCAATTCCAACTAACAACCATGACCAAACCAATATAAAAACCAAGTTCTTGTCCATAACATAACATAAAAGGACAGAACAATCATAAATCCAGTCCAGCAGTATCATCCCTAATACCAATGCCAATACTAAGGTTGACACCAACACCGACACTGCCCATTCCAACCTATAGTGATTCCACAAAACATCTAACCTAAAAAAAAACAATATCTTATTGGGACATGCCCCCAACCATAACCAAAACCAATATCCATAAGATAACAAAAGTATATAATGACATCCATGATATGAAATGGAGCATACTGGAATCTAGAAGCTGACCACTTCAATTCTATAACTAATCACGAATCCAATCACTAAGTAGGAGGAGTAGAGTAGCATATTCCTGCATCGTATAGGGATACAGCCGCCCGAAGATGGGTTATCGGGTGAACACAAAAATAAACTGAGGATAAGGATAAAATAATGCTATTTTCTAAAACCAAGTAAACCAAACATATGCATACAAATCATACATATATATATAACTATGCCAGGAAAGGGAGTCGGGTTTAGCATATCTATAAAACCATTAACCTATAGCTTGACATTGCACCTATAGCTTGTAAGCAATGTCCTTAGCCAACCATTTTACGTAAAGAGATTCCTATGTACCCTTAGATTAGATTATAAATTTAACTTGGGGAATCTCGTGTATCTCACAAGTGTTCCATCATTAAGTTTTCTTGGGGGAATCCCATGTATCCCACAATTTGTTCATTAACATGTTTACTTGGGGGATTCCCCTGTACCCCACAAGGAATCTTAAGTAACCATAACTATGACCACCATACCTTACCATTTAACCATTTAAACCATATATGTCATTTAGGGTTAGATTACAAAACCATACCATGTAATAGTTTCATTTAAACTCCAATAAGATAGTAAAAGCATTATCAAAGTCATTTTATCAAACATGTTAGGTCATAGTATTTCCAAAACCAATTCCAATTATAAATTAACTATTCTCATGCATCCAATTGTCCAAACCACCATTAAAGAATGTAAATACATAATTAAAACAAGGGAAACCCATAACCAAACATTTAATACCAAAAACCCAACATATATTTGAAAACCCCAAAACCATACAATAATCATGCCATTAAAACATTGTATAAAATATGCCTTTAGTTGAAACTAACAATGAGGGAGGAGTAAATGCCTTAGATTATGAGAATGATGGAGATAAATCACTCATAAAAGCCCAAAATTGATCCTCTAGATAAAACCCTAGCCTTTCTTTACCCAAGAGCCTTAGAGTGAATTAGAGAGAGTTTCTACGTGTTTAAGATAAGAATAATAGGGTAAATGATTTCCCAATAGTGATATAAGTCGTGGGGCCTTAAGAAGTTAAGTGGGGAAATGTCCAGATTACCCAAACTTAAGCTGCTAAAAATTCCCATAAGATGGTACGACTCCCCCATACCAGTCATACCTTTCTATACGAGTGGTACCCATCACAAGTACCCTAGGCCTCCCCTTTGAGCCAATATTGTCTAACATATAACGTACCTAAAATTAGTACCCAACCATACATTAGTACCCCTAAAACGTATCCCTGGCAGAATAGAACTAAAGAAAGTTTGAACACTGTCTACCATACGAGTCAATGGTATGACTCGTACCCTAACTTATGGCTCATGGTGAGCCACTCGTACTCAAATCCAGGTTAAGTTATTAAGTTTCAGATTAAGTGAAGCAAAAAACAAACTATACAAACCATCACTAATCATATGACTCATACCCTCCATGTCGAACCCATTACAGAAACCAATCCAACCAACTAACCTGCACTGGATAGCATACGACCAAGAGCATACCAATCATACCCCATCATACGGTTGGTACCCATAAGTTATATAATATTCAGAATCCAGAAATTCAGGAAATTTTCATAGGGTCCAAACTGAGGGTGTTTTAGTCTCCCCCACTATGATCATTCAACCTCGAATGACGGACAAGGTAGGTCAAACACAAGCATGATTCATTTGCATTATCAAACATTAATCCAACCTTTAACTAAGTTAGAAAACAAAGATACGATCAAGAACACATATGTTCCGCATGAATATCCAAAGTAGAAAAATGTAGTTACTTGGACTTCATGTCTGCTTCTACTTCTCATGTAGCCTCTTCTACCTTTTGGTTCCATCATAGAACCTTAACCGAGGCTATATCCTAGGTCCGTAAGATGAAACTGCCGATCAAATATCTTAACTGGGACATCTTCATAAGAAATAAAATCTAAGATACCTAATCCTTCCAAAGGAACCACCGAAGAAGGATCACCCAAGATAATCTCTCAACATAGAGACATGTATACCGGATGAATGGAGCTCAAACTAGAAGGCAACTCTAATTGATATGCCATGTTACCAACCCTCTGATAAACCACATAAGGACCAACATACCGAGGACTGAGCTTCCTTTTTTTACCAAACCGCATTACTTTATTCATGGGATATACCTTTAGGAATGCCTTATCCCCAACCTCAAACTCCAAGTCTCCACGCCTTACATTTGCATTAGACTTTTGGCAACTTCGAGCATCCCTATGCCTATCTTAAAACATCTTTAAATTTTTCATAGCCTGATAAGCCAAAGCCAGAATAAACATATCCGCCTCACCAAGCTCAAACCACCTAATAGGAGCTACACCTCCTACCATATAATGCCTCAAAAAGGGTCATCCTAATACTAGAATAATAGTTGTTGTTGTAAGAAAACTATACCAAAGGTAGATGCTCAACCCAATTTCCACCATAATCAATCACACACGCACGAAGCATGTCCTCCAATGTCAGGATAGTCCTCTCTGCTTGCCCATTCGTCTGTGGATGAAAAGCAGTACTCAAACTAACTTTAGTCACCAACCCTTTCTAAAACGATCACCAGAAATATGAAGAAAACAGCATACCACGATCAAAGATAATTGAAATAGGTACCCTATCCAGCTTTTCAATCTCGTGATGATCTAACCTCACATAGTCCTCAGCTAAAAAGTTAGTCTGCACCAGCAAGAAGTAAGCAATCTTTGTCATTCTATCCATGATGAACCAAATCAAATAAAATTAGTTCTGAGACCGGGAAAGACATATAATGAAATCCATACAAATTACCTCCCATTTCTATTCAGTCAACTCAATTTACAACCCTCTAGGCCTTATTTGCTCAACTTTGACTTGTTGACACACCAAGCATTAGGCCACAAAATCAGCCACATCCCTCTTCATACCATTCCACTAATACATATCCCTGAGATTATGATACAATTTTTTCAAATCGAGATTAACAACATAGCACGATTTATATGCCTCAATCAATATCCTTTGCCACAAGCCATCAACGTCAAGAACACATAACCTCCCTTGGTACCTCAGGGCACCATCACTGCTGATGTCAAACACCATCACCCTTTGTCCACTATCATCACTCTTGATTTTTATCATGATGTGATCCAGAATTTGCTTCACCTAGATCTCTGCACCAAGAGATGACCGAACCACTTCCTCTACCATTAAACTACCTTTCTCGTAGTCCAAAAGGCGAAATCCAAGATTAGCGAGGTGATGAATATCCTTTACCAATTCATACCTATCCTATTCTATATGAGCTAAATTCCTCATGGACAACCTGCTAAGAGCATTAACAACTATGTTAGCTTTACCTAGGTGATAGTGAAGAATCATATCATAGTCCTTGAGAAGCTCCAGCAATCTCCTCTACCTGAGATTCAGCACCTTCTTAGTGAATACTTACTGTAGACTCTTATGATCAGAAAAAAGTTCCACTTGCACTACATACAAATAATGCCGCCGGATTTTTAAAGAAAAAATCACCGCTAAAAGCTCCAAATCATGAATAGGACAATTCCTCTAATGCACCTTCAACTACCTGGAAGCATAGGAAATCACCTTCTCATTTTATAGTAAAACACAACCAAGTCCCACTGGGGATGCATCACAATAAAGCACAAAGCCCTCATTACCTTCAGGCTATGTCAAAATTGGAGCCAAAGTCATCTTATCCTTCAGCTTCTCAAAACTCCCCTCACAAGCATCCGACCAAGAAAAATTTACCTTTTTCTAAGTTAAATTAGTCAATAGGGCATCTATCATCGAGAAACATACCACGAACCACCTACAATACCCAGCTAAACCCAAGAAGCTCTGAATATCAGTTGCAGTTATGGGTCTAGGCCACCTTTTTATCATAACCACCTTTTATAGATCCATCATGATCCTCTCAATAGAAATAATATAACCAAGAAAGGTTACAGTATTTAACCAAAACCTATACTTGGTGAATTTGGCATACACTTGTTGCTCTTTCAAGGTCTGCAACCCCATACGGAGGTGACTGGCATGATCCACCTCACCCTTTAAATAAAATAGAATGTCATCAATGAATACAATGACAAAAAGATCCAAAAAATACCTAAAATCATTGTTCATCAAATCCATAAATGTTGCCGAGGTATTAGTCAAATCGAATGACATACCTGAGAACTCAAAGTGCCCATACCAAGTATGAAAAGCCATCTTAGGGATATCCACCTCCCTAATCTTAAGTTGATAATACCTAGACCGAATATCCATCTTAAAAAAAAATTGGCACCTTGCAACTAATCAAACAAGTCATCTATCCTTGAAAGAGGATAATAGTTTTTAATCGTCCTTTATTCAGTTGTCGATTGTCAATGCACATCAAAAGGGAACCATTCTTCTTACACACGAATAACATCAGTTCACCCCACGGGGATACACTAGGACGGATAAAAACCTTATCCAAAAGATCCTTATGTTGCTTCTCGAGTTCTATCAACTCATTCGGAGCCATTCTATAAGGAGGATAGATATTGGATGAGTGCCCGTAACCAAACTCAATCTCCCTTTACGGAGGAACACCAGGAAGATCATCTAGAAATACCTCAAAAAACCCATTCACCACTAAAATTGAATGCAAAGAGAGGATTTTTGAGTTAGAATATTTAGCCCACACCAAATGGTAGAAAAACCTTTTAGATATTAACCTCTAAGCTGTAAGATATGAAATAAACTGCCCCTTAGGAGCTAGGGAACCACCCTCCCACTCAATAACTTATTCACCAGGGAACGTAGAGACAACCTTATGGGTCCATCCCCAAAATAATATCAAAATTCACCATATCAATTTCAAACAAATCCACCAAAGTCTTTCTACTATTAACAGATACCACAAGTCCCCCGTAGACTCTTTTATCAATCACAGAGTCACCTACCAAGGTAGAAATAAAATAAGGATCCAAAATAACCTTGGATTAAAAGCAAAATACACAGCCACAAATGGGGTCGCATAAAAGAGAGTGGACCCTAAATCAAGCAAACAATACACATCACAAAAAAAGAGTTGTACATATTAGTAACAACATCAGGTAATGCCTCAGATTCCTGTCGAATAGCAAGAGCATATAACCTATTTTGACTTGTGTTGGTACCAGAAGCAGAAACTAATGCAAAATAACACCTTTTGGTGCACGAGCAAAAGATGAAGCAACAAGATCCATACTCGCTCTCGAAGCACCCTTACCAACCAGATAGTTTCTAAGCATATGGCCTAGCTGGCCACATTTGAAACACCTATCCCCCCATCATAGAAACCCCTATGCAAGCTACCATAAAACTGACAATGAGGGCAGGATAAGGCTAACTTAGCCCCACTTGCCTAAGGTTAGACATCTTGTACCTGGAAATTATCACAATCCTGCTGATGCATATCACTCAACTATTTTAGGTAAGGAGCACTAGCTAAAGAGAAGAAACAAGAACCCCCCTAATTCTTCTTTGGCCTCTTACCATCATCCCTACCGTCTTACTATTAAGCACTACCCTATTTAAATGACCTAAACTTCTTACCCTTCCTTTCCCAAAACTCAACCTGTTTTTTCTTTTCCTGGTCCACCTGCTGCATATGAACCACTAACCTAGAAATATCCATATCTTTGATCAGAAATGAGTCTTAGTTTTAAGAATCAAATCTCAAGATAGTCCAAAAGTGAACTTTCTCATCTTTTCCCTTATATTAGACATCGATTCTGGAGAATACCTTTACAGCTGATGAAATTTCAAGGCATATTCCTTGACCAATATTTTCTCTTATCTTAGATTACCAAATTCCTCCACATTTTGTTCACTCAACTCCTGAGGAAAGAAGTGATCCAAAAAAGCATTAAAGAAAGTCTCCCACAAAGTCGACTTCTCAACATTACCTCTTTCCCAATCCTACTCCTTGTACCATTAGTACACCACATCTTTAAGATGATACATAGCCAAATTCACCCCTTCCATATTTGTGGCCTACATTACCCTAAATATTTTCTCCATCTCACCCAAGAAACCCTGAGGATCCTCCTCACCCTTCACATGAGTAAAAGTAGGAGGATTCATCTTCATAAACTATCCAACCCTTGTGGCCTCGGTAGATGAAACACCAGATGTATCCCACTCAGCCTGAGAAATAACCAACTGCGTAATTACATAAATCAATTAATGAAATTTCACATTTCTTACCCTGAGGAGGACTAGTAGCAATTGATGGAACTTCAGAAATATCAGGGAATAGACCCTAGACCGAATATGGATCCCTTATGTAGAACATGTCCCCTCAACATTGTTCCCAATTGGGACAAAAGAGTTTTATTGCATCTCAGATCATTGAGGCATGAGCTAAAAGGTGAATAAACTAGAATTAGAAAAGATTCCAGGACTTAGACTCCAAGCTTTAAAATAGATTACCAAGAATGTAAAGCATTCCTAAATGCTTTGTAGTCTCTCCCTTATGAGTGTGTCATGCTATACACCCTTAAAAGAGACTCTACACGACATGGCTTTGTGGACTCTCAATTGACCTTGAATCTAAAGCTTTTACACCAACATGACATGACCCAAACTAAGGCCTTATCGTAATGGGTATCCTAAGTCCAACCAGGATCGAGGAACACCCCTGTTACCCAACCCAACCTCCAAATATGTATACTTTGTGATTGATGAATTTTGAACATATAACAAGATAGGTTTTATTACAATACCAGACTCTGGGATAGGTCTATAATCGGGACCAACCCAAGCAAGTCCAACCATCCAATAGAAGCCAACAACCATAACTAAACTAATATAAAAACCAAGTTCCTATCCATAACATAACATAACATAAAAGGATGGAACAATCATAAATCCAGTCCAATGGAATTGGCCCCAATACAAGTACTAATACTAAGGTTGACACTAATACGGATACTGCCCACTCCAATCTACAGTAGTTCCACAAAACTTCTAACTAAAAGAAAAATAATATATAGTTAGGACATACCCCAACCATAGACAGATCTAATATCCATAAGATTACCAAAGTAAAGAAGTCCATGATATGAAATAGAGCCTTTTAGAATATAGAAGCTCACTACTTCAATCCAATAGCTGATCCCGAATTCGATAACTAAACAGGAGGAGAAGAATGGTTGATTCCTACATCATGAGGGGATATAGCCACCCGAAGATTGATTAGAGGGTGAATGCTAACATGAACTCAAGATAAGGATAAAATAATTCCATTTAGAAAAACCAAGTAAACCAACCATATACATAGAAACCTTACATATATATATAGTCATACTGGGAAATAGAGTCGGTTTTAGCATGCCTTTGAAACCATTAACCTAGGTATGTGTAGCTTACCTATACTAGAACTACCCATGGGCTATATGGGTCCAGTTTAACCCCCTAAATGGGCCCCGATATGTCTAGCTGTATGAACCAGAGATACCATAAGAGTAGAGGATTCTTGATTACCCTTCTCTCTCTATGATACATATGTACAGTGTACTTAGAGGATTTTTATGTACCTTATAGTATCATATATGGTCGCTATAACCAACCCTCATGTCGACAAACATGAGTTTCTAGTGTTCATCCATTGGACTCGCACCTTCACGATTAGCTATCACACCCCGCTATTATTGCCAAATTAAAATGATTGACATCTAACCAAACCATCATGCCATTATTATTAACCAAGCCAATAAGTACTGGTATCGTCATACCGACTATATCTTGCAAGAAATGTCCTTAACCAACTTTTTTATGTAAAGGGATTCCCATGTACCCATAGATTACATTATCAAGTTAACTTGGGGGAATCCAGTGTAACCCACAAGTGTTCCGTTATTAAGTTTGCTTGGGGGAGTCCCATGTATCCCAAAAGTTTTTCATTAAAATGTTTATTTAGAGGGTTCCCTTGTACTCCACAAGGAAGTTTAATTAACCTTAACCATGAACACCATACCTTACCATTTAACCATTCCAAACTATTTAAACCATTTATGCCATTTAGCGTTTCATTCCCAAACCACACCATGTAATAGCTCCATTAAAATTCCAATAATATAGTTAAAGCATTATCAAAGACATTTTATCAAACATATTAGGGGGCAGAGTGTTTCCAAAACAAATTACCAATTAACCATTCCCAAACCACCATTAAAGCTTGTAAATACATAATTAAAATATAGGAAAACCATAACCAAACATTTAATACCAAAACCTTAACATATATTTTAGAACCCCAAACTATACAATAATAATGTCATGAAAGCATTGTATAAAACATGTCTTTAGTTAGAACTAACAATGAGAGAGGAATACATGCCATAGATTACGATGATGATGGAGACAAATCACTTATACAAGCCTCAAATTGATCCTCTAGATATAAACCTATCCTTCCTTTACCCAAGAGCCTTAAAGAGAATTAGAGAGCTTCTAAGTGTTTAAGATTAGAATAATAAGGTAAATGATGTCCCAATAGTGATATAAGTAGTGGGGCCTTCAGAGTTTATGTGGAGAATTTTCCAAATTACGCCCAACTTAAACTGCTTAAGATTATCGTAAGATGGTACGACTCCCCTATACCAGTCGTACCCTCTCATACGAATGGTACCCACCACTCATACCCTAGGCCTCCCCTTGGACCTAACACTGTCCAACATAAGACTTACCCAAACCAAGTTTTAACCAACTATGCGATTAGTACCCCAAAACTGTATCCCTGGCAGAATATAACCAAAGAAAGTTTGAACAGTGTCTACCATATTAGTTAATGGTACGACTCCTACCCTAACTTATGGCTTATGGTGAGCTACTCGTAGTTTGATTCAAGTTAATTTACTAAGTCTTAGATTAAGTGAAGGAAAAAATAAACCATAAAACCTATAACCAACCATACGACTCGTACCCACCAAGTCAAACCTTTTCCAGAAACCAATCCAACCCACCAACCAATACTTGTTATCATACAACCTAGAGCATACCAACTGTACCCCATCATACGACTAGTACCCATAAGTCATATGATGTCTAGAATCTAGAAATCCAAGAAATTTTCTAAGGGTCCAAACCCAGGGTGTTTCACTAATAAACCTATAAGAGTTTGTCTGACCTTTTCAGTTCCCTCATATGTTACTTTCAATTTATCCCACATTTCTTTGGCAGTCTCATAGTAGGAGATCTTCTCATATTCTTCATCATTGATTATATGATGTATGAAATTTTTAGCCTTAGAGTTGATCTGAATGGTCTCTATTTGCTCATCTATGTAATTCTCCAAGGATGGAGTTCTCTCAGTAGATTTCTCACTATTTTTTTATGTCTTTTCATTTTTGTCTTTACTAGTGGAGACAAGTGGAAGACCACCAAGCTTAATTACTCTCCAAACTTTCGCATCATAAGATTTGATAAAGGTTTTCAGCCTCATTTTCCAAAGAGAAAAGGGTTTCCTATTAAAATAAGAAGGTCAAGTTTGAGATGTCCATTCAGAAAACAATGCTCCAGCAACAGTCTGAGCCATGATCTTTTATCACTTGCTATTAGGAAAAAACTTGTTAGTCCTTTCTCTAATACAAATTGAAAACAATAGGGGGTGAATTACTCCTTTTTCGACCAGACAATCGACTTTCTCCAAAAGATAGTCGACTATTGATTGTAGTAATGGAAACATCAGAAATAAAAATTTTGAAAGTAAACAACACCAGATGTTTTATACTTGTTGGGACCTCAAATAGGTATTGTTCCACTCCCCTTGGGGTTCAGAGGATTCTACTAGTTCTTTTTGTGAATAAAATCAAAGTACAAGATTGATTCAAGTTTTTTGGCTATGACTCACACTCTCTTATTTCTATCATACTTTCAGACTATGCCTTACCAACTATGTTTTTATCTCCTCTCTTTTTAAGTACACAATAAGCCTTTAAGAGAATACAATGCATGAGTAAAGTAGAGCAAAGAAGTATAGATGGTTGAGACAAGTTTATATCTCTTCCTTTAACTTTCAATGCCTATATAGTAGTGATTAGACCACTAGATGTGGAAGCTTGAAGGCAACCCAAAGGGTTTTTCTTCTTCGGAAATTGAATAAAAAATATTCAATTTCCAAGAATATGTAAAGACTAAAAGGAAATGTGACTTAGTATATAAGATACGACAATCCCATTTAATGCCTAAGGTTTTTTCCTTTATTGACAAGCCTATTGATACTCAATAGAATCTTCTGATAGGATTTTACTCTCTTTAAAAACTTGCATCTATCATCCTGTCCTTTTTGTGAGATATTTCTTCCTTTTTGAGTATTATTCAATCGGATTTTCCTACAATCAAGGGAACTTAATGTTCATTCATCAAAATCTTAAAGTTATCAAATCACACATAACTGTAAGTCATGGGTAGGGAATTCCTCTCATGGGGCTTTAATTGACGAGATGCATACACAATCACCTTACTCTCCTACATCAACAAAACATCTAAACAAACATCTGAAGGATCACAAAAGACAGTAAAACCCATGCCCTCCTTGGGCAAAGAAAAGATAGGAATTGGTGTCAAGAAATCCTTTAGTTTTTGAAACGTTGCCGTAAAAGTATCGAACTATAGAAAAGAAATCTTATTTTGAGTCAACTTGGTCAACAGAGCTACAATAGATGAAAAACCCTCAACAAAGAGCTGATAGTAACCTACCAAACCTACAAAATTCTGAATCTCGATAGGAGAAGTAGGCATAGCCCAACTATGAACCGCAACAATCCTGTCCTGATCAACTATAATACTATCCTTGGTCACCACATGACCCAAGAAACAAATAGACTCAAACCAAAACTCATACTTGGAGAACTTAGCATACAACTTCTCATTCCTTAATCTTTAAAGGACAATACACAAATGATCCTCATAATTGGTCTTGCTCTTGGAATAAACAAAGATATTATCAATAAATAAATAACAAAAGAGTCTAGATATGGTAAAAATAACTAATCCATCAACACCATGAATGCAACTGGGGAATAGGTCAACCCGAAGGACATAACAAAGAACTCATAATGATCGTACCAATTCTAAAAAGTTATCTTTACAATATCCAAAGCTCCAATCCTCAATGGGTGATACCCGAACCTTAAATAAATCCTTAAAAACACTAAAGCACCCTGAAGTTGATCAAATAAATAATTAATTCGAGGAAGATAATACTTATTCTAAACCTTCACCTTGTTCTACTATTGATAATCAATACACATACGCATAGATGCATCATTTTTCTTCACAATCAAGATAGGTGATCCCCAAGGTGATATACTAGGTAGGATAAATCCCTTATCCAATAACTTCTACAGGTGATGTATCAATTTCTTAAACTTGGTTGGAGCCATCCTATAAGGAGGAATAGAAATGGGCTTGGTGCCCAGCTCAACATCAATGGCATTGCTAATATCACAATATGGAGGTATACCAAGCAAATCCATAAGGAAAACATCCATGAACTCATTGACAATATGAATAAAATCTAAGAAAAGAGGTGAAACAACACTGGTATCATGAATATGAGCTAAATAAGACAAACACTCCCTCTTAACCAAGCGATAAGCCTTAAGAAAAGATATAACTTTCTTGAGGCCCAAATAAAGCACACCCTTCCAAGTTATCCTTGGAACACCTGATGGAGCTCAAGTCATGGTCTTAACATAATAATTTAGGACAAGTTGGTATAGATCCAACCAATACATACACAAGATGATGTTGAAATCTACCATATCTAAGATAATAAAATCTACCCAAGTCTCATACGTACCAAAAGTCCCATCATAGGATTGATACACTTTCTCCACTACCAAAGAGTCTCCTATAGGGTAGATACATATATAGGCATAAAAAGAGGCTCACTAAAATAATCAAAACCCAAAGCAAAATATGCAAACATATACAAAAAAGTTGATCTCAAATTAAATAACATAGATGCATATCTAAAATAAACAAGAACGATATATGTGATAAAAATATTGAAAGACTCTACTTCTGTTCTAGCAGATATAGCATGTCCATGACCACTACCTGACTAAGTAGCCCTGTAACCACAACGACGAGAACCACTACCTCTGCCCCATGTACCTTTAGTAGAACTACCCCTTACAGCTGAAATAGTAGTAGCTATAAAAATATGTTGGTGCCCCTCTCACACACAAAGAAAACTCTATAACTAAACTCAATGAAAGGAGGTACGACTGATAATGCTCAAACTATACCTCTCTTATAAGAGAGTAAGCGGTCATTGTAAAATATATAACCCAACTAGGTTGGGGTAAAATCCCACAGGGAATACGATGTTAATTTAAGTTATTTATGAGTCAATCAACTGATAGTTAGCAGTTTCTTATAAATGGGGGGGGGGGGGGTTTGGAAGGGTAACAAGTAATTATTTCGCATAACAAGTAATTATTTCTCAACTCATTGTCAGTGTTTGTAATCAATATTATATGGAAAACCAGAGTTATGTTCACTATGAGTGTTGGTATTTGAAAGACACTAGTAATAGTTCAAGATTCTTAAGGTAGGTAGGAACAGCAAATTATCCTTGTCGAAGTAATGTCTAAATATTTCACAACCTATTTAGATATTTAATTACCTAATTCTTTCAAACTTAGGGAATTTATATTTCATAATAGGATGATGTCTCAAGTTAATTAACCTTGTTACAACGTTGATTAATAAATGAAAGTTTGATGCTTCCAAGTCCCTATTGAAAATTCACTTCCTACTAGGGTTGATTTCTTATTACAAGTAAATCACGAGTAGGAATGACCTATCATTTGCAACCAATAGACAATATGTAAAACAGAGCAATTACCAAGGAGTTCCTACTACCTTTAGAATCTTGAACACCTAGTTACTTTACAAAAGCAAACCCATAGATTCCATAACTAAGGTTAAAGGAATTAGCTACTCATAATGTAGAAAGAAACAAGACAATTTTTATTCATAATTCGATAATTGATAACTTACAGAATAATGAATAACAATAAATGTTTCTCTGATTAGATCGCAGCAAAAACCCCAAGAAAATTATGATAACAATGTCTCAAAAGTTAATTGTAAAGTTCCAGAGAAAACAAGATAGAAAACAGTGTAAGTTTGTGTAGTTCAAGATGAATGTCGTGAAGTTCAAGATGAATGTCCTAAGTTTCAAGGTGCCCTAGAAAACCCTCCACTTTGCCTTAAATACCAAGAGCTAAATTAGGAATCAAATCAGATAATAGAACTCTTTCTCACATAGCCGACGATGAAGTGTGATGCCTTATCAGGAGTCTAACGACTTATCAGACATGTCGTCAACTCTTTTTTGTATTTGATATGTTGCTATCTTCAGCTGATGATGAGTCTGATGGCCTATCAAAGATCTGATGAATTTTCACAGAATGTCATCACTTCTTCAACTCAGGTTTTAAACACTGCCTAAGGCTGATGGTAATCTTGATGACTTATCAGGACTTTGACGATATATCAGACAATGTCGTCACTTCTTTACAGCAAATCTTATGTACTGCCTTAGGTTGAGAGCAATTGTGATGACTTATCAGAGATGTCGTCATACTTTTTTCCAACTTTCTCACTCTGTCTACAGCTAATGATGACTCTGATAACTTATCACAAATTTGATGATTTATCAGACAAGTCGTCAACTACACTTTCATGGCCACTTGTTCCAAATTCATGTCTTTTGCTCTTATTGTCTTTGGTTTTCTTGCATCTTGACTTTCCTTCATTATCAAAGAGAAAGCAATCAAAAATGACAAAAGTTGCTTAAGACTTTACAATTATTTCTAGTTAAAAACCTCAAATGTGTTAGTATTTTCTCATAAAATGAGAAGAAGAGAGTCTTATAGCATACCTGTTAGGCGACTTAGCTTCTTGAGTAAGGTAGAGGAGATGAAAAGATGAAGGAGAAAGATCTCTTTGTGTTTGAACTTAACTTCAATCGAGCAAAAATAAAAGGAAATTTTCTTGTCTTACTAAGAACTAATTCAAAAAGGTAAGAGAATAAACTAAAAATGGAAAGAAATAATCTAAAGAAAAGAAAAAGAAAAGAGGGAAGGTGAAAAGATTTGCTCTTGGGCCATGTTGGATTCCTTTAAATAGGCCCAGAATTGTTTGATAGCTTATTTTGGGTTTTCTGATGACACTTCTGACAGCTTATCACAAGTGTGATATCCCATTACAAATGTCATCAGCCTTAATAGAGCATACCTTAGATCTAATTTCTCTGACGATGAATCTGACGATTTATCACAATTGTGATAGCTCGTAACCTAAGTCGTCAGGATCACTTAACTTGGTACATCAATTCTACCTCGACCCCTACATACCTCATTATTTCATCATACTTACCATCTAAATAAATAAAAACAACTTGCATTAAATATAAAATTTTGTGTTGCCTCCCAATAGCGCCTGATTTAGTTTGCGGCATGACTCGGTTGTCTTGACTACTGATAATTCATCAAGACACCTTGTTGATACCTTTTTCACATCCTTATAGAACACATCCCCGATAGAGAAAAGACTCATCTCCTTTTGTTGTGTCATAGATGGGTGCAATTCAAATCTTTCTTCTTTTTTATTGAGCCTAAACTTGAGCTCATTCAGCTCCATGCCAACTATAACTCTCCCAATTGATAAGAACGGTATGTCCAAAATTATGGTCACTTCGATGGATACTTCACAATCAAGGATCATAAAGTCAGCAGGAAATATAAAATTGGCAACTTTTATAAGTACATCATATAGCATACCGATCAGCCTTTTCACGGACCTGTCTGCCATAACTAGTCTCATGTTGGTAGGTATGGGGTCTCTCAAACCTAAATTTTTATAAACAACTAGCGTAATCAGATTAATTATTGCTCCCAGATCACATAAGGCCTTAGAAAATTCGAGAGAACCAATTGTACAAGGAATAGTGAATGCCCTTCGGTCTGCCTTCTTTTACACCAAGGACCTTGTAGAAATAGCACTACAATGATGGATATTATTCACTATTTTTCCGCTCACTACTCTTTTGTTCATCACAAGATCCTTCATAAATTTAGTATATCCTGGAATTTGTTTGACTGCCTCGGCCAAAGTTATATTCACTGTTAGCTGCTTCTACATTGCCATGAATTTACTAAACTTCATATCATCGGCCTTCTTTATCAATCTCTAAGGAAAGGGAGGTGGTGGTTTTGGGAGAGTCTTCACCACTACTTCTTTTTCCTTATTCTACCTTATCAACCTGTTTATGATTGGAAGGGATATCATTAATATCCAGCTTCTCAGACTCCACTGGATTACCTTCTTCAAGCTCAACATTTTCTTTGATCACCTCATCATTAATATATTTTCCCAAAGAAGGTCCTGATAAAACCTTACCACTCCGTATGGTAATAACCATACACGAACCATCAATCCAAGGGTTCTGAATTGTATCACTTGGCAGTGTTCCACTTTTTATCTGATTCAATGCTGTAGAAAGTTGGATCATTTACTGTTCCAAATGTTTGATTGAAGTGGAATGAGAGTTTACCAACTGACTCATAGAAGACAAATCGGTCTTCATGGTAGTCACCCCAAATTTGTTAGCCTCAACTCCCTTTAATAATTTCTCCATCATGTCCTCCATGGACAACTTACTAGAGCTAGTTACCGCATTATCTCTGCTTTTGGGAGGTACATACAACCCACTTCTATCATTCTTGCTCTTCCAGTTTCCTTGATCCTGATCCTTATATCCATCCTTGTCCTAATAAGTCTGACCTTTATTTCCTTGGCTATTGCCTCAAAAAAACCCCTGGTTATTCAAATAGCTAGATTCTTCTTCCAAATCAGAATTATCTTCACCTCATGATTCAACAGCTTTCACTTTTTTAGTCTTTGCAGATAATAAGTTCTTGGTTAGTAAATCCATCTGCATCTTCAAATAAGCCATATCTTGATCACGCTCCTCGTCTCTCCTACATTATTCCACAGTCATATCAACAGACACAGTGGGGCTTGCTACCATAGAATCCCTGGTATGCCAAGCCCTAATTTGCTTGGTTATTCTGTCTTGCATCTTTAATGATTCTGGGAATGTGAGATCAATAAATGAACCATCACCAGCATTATCCACTATCGGCTTCATCACAGAATTGAGAGCCCTGTATAGAGTTTCCATCAAATATATGTCCATCATGTTGGGGTTCAAACACTGCATCAGCTTCTTCTTAAATCTCTCCCAGGTCTTATGAAGGGCTTCGATTGGGAGCTATCTAAAATTACTAATCTTATCCTATAACTGCACCCTCCTGGAAGGTGGAAAGAACTTTTCTAGGAAAGCCTCTTTCAATTGCCTCCGATGGGTTATCGAATTGGGCGTTAGCTTATTTAGCCAGAGTGTTGCCTCCCCAAATAGAGACAACGGAAACAATCTCAAACAAATAGAATTCTAACCCAATCTTGGGTTATCAAAATATTTGCAAATGGTGAAAAAGTTTACCAAATGCATGTTAGGATCATGCCCAGAAAGGCCACCAAACAACCCTTTTAGATGAAGGAGTTGAATCATAGTACTTGTAATGTTGAACTTCGCCCCTAGTGCTAGAGGTAGGGGAATAATAGATCCAGTAACACCAGCTCCGTCCATTACATCATCATCATCATTAGGATCAAATTGCATGTCTTGGAGATTAGGTCACGCCCTGAAAGGATGATTTCTGTTTACATTTCTGTTCACTTGTGCAGCTACCTCCTTTGCACGTCTTTGGTTAATAGGATTCATCACTTCTTCATCTCCTAAGTCATCATCATCAGGATTCATATGACGGACATGTTGACCATTATTCTACAGATTAACCTGATCTTTAGCTAAGGCAACTAGCTTGTCAGCTTCCTGTGGGTCTGCCATTCTGTCGATCAATTGAGGTTCCGGATTGAACAGCTATAATATTTCTCCCAAAATTCTATTTTTTAGCATACACCACTGTGTTCCTACAACAAACAACAAATAAACATAAAATTATGAAACTTAACTAACAGTCAATTAGCGCACACAAACTTAAATTTATAATCGTATTCCCCGGCAACGGCACCATTTTTGATGATGCTCAACTTGCACCTGTTTTACGAGACAGTAAGCGATCATTGTTAAATATATAACCCAAATAGGTTGGGGTCGAATCCCATAGGGAATATGGTGTTAATTTAAGTTGTTAGTGAGTCAATCAACTGATAGTTAGCAGTTTCCTTTAAATAGGGGTTTTTGGAAGGGTAACAAGTAATTCTTTCTCAACTCAGTATCAGTGTTTCTAATAAATATTATATGGAAAACCAGAGTTGTGTTCACTATGAGTGTTGGTATTTGACAGACACTAGTAACGGTTCAATATTCTTATGGTAGGTAGGAACAACAGATTATCCTTGTCGAAGTAATTTCTAAATGTTTCTCAACCCATTTAGACATTTAATTACCTAATTCTTTAAAACTTAGGGAATTTATATTTCATAACAGGATGTTGTCTCAAGTTAATTAACCTTGTTATAGCATTAATTATTAAATGAAAGTTTGATGCTTCCAAGTCCCTATTGATAATTCACTTCCTACTAGGGTTGATTTCTTATTTCAAGAAAATCACTAGTAGGCATGACCTATCATTTGCAACCAATAGACAATATGTAAAATAGAGGAATTACCAAGGAGTTCCTACTAACTTTAGAATCTTGAACACCTAGTTACTTTACAAAACCAAACCCATAGATCCCACAATTTGGGTTAAAGGAATTAGCTACTCATAATGTAAAAAGCAATAAGACAATTTGTATTCATAATTCGATAAATGATAACTTACAGAATAATGAATATCAACAAATGTTTCTCAAATTAGATCGCAGTAAAAAATCCAAGAAAATTATGATAACAATCGCTCAAAAGTTAATTATAAATCTCCAGAGAAACCAAGAGAGAAAATAGTGTAAGTTCATGTAGTTCGAGATGAATGTCGTGAAGCTCAAGATGAATGTCCTGAATTTCAAGGTGCCCTAGAAAACCCTCAATTTTTCCTTAAATACCAAGAGCTAAATTAGGAATCAAATCAGATAATACAACTCTTTATCACATAGCTGACGACGAAGTGTGATGCCTTATCAGGAGTCTGACGACTTATCAGACATGTCGTCAACTCCTTTTTGTATTTGATATGTTGCTTTCTTCAGCTGATGATGAGTCTGACGGCTTATCAAAGATCTGATGACTTATCATGGAATGTCTTCACTTCTTCAACTCAACTTCTGAACACTGCCTAAGGCTGACGGTAATCCTAAAGACTTATCAGGACTTTGACGACATATCAAACAATTCCGTCACTTTTTTACTTCAAATTTCATGTAATGCCTTAGGCTAACGGCATTCTCGATGGCTTATCAAAATATTGAAGACTTATCAGAGAAGTCGTCATACTTTTGCTCCAACTTTCTCACACTATCTACAGCTGACAATGACTCTGATAACTTATCACAAATTTGATGACTTATCAGACAAGTTGTCAACTACTCTTTCATGGCCACTTGTTCCAAATTCACATCTTTTGTTCTTATTGCCTTTGGTTTTCTTGCATCTTGACATTCCTGCATTATCAATGAGAAAGCAATCAAAAATGACAAAAGTTGCTTAAGACTTTACAATTATTTCTAGTTAAAAGCCACAAATGTGCTAGCATTAGCTCACACATCAATGACTGAGCTAGAACAATCTCTTGAAATTGTGAAACCAGAAGTCCCACTACAAAACTCTACAAGGACGCCTTCATGGGTCTACCATGATACCATGGAACCTCTAAAATCTCTGCCTCAAGAAGTATGACTTCTGAACTCACCCTGAGAGTGCACCTTCTTGGTGTCTCCCTAAAATCCTTAAAGAATAGACTCAGTCATCCTAGCACGATCCACTATACTCAAAAATATTGCTCCATACACTACCGTATGAGTCATATTTAGATTTAGAGAAACATCTAGCCCCTTCACAAACTTTTGAATCTTCTCATACTCAGTTGCAATGCTAGCATAAGAATATCTATACAAGGCATTGAAACATGCCTCATACTCCATAACAATTATGGAGCCCTACTCCAAGCGATCAAACTCATCTCTCACCTAACACCTCAGATTGTAGACACAAACATGTCTAAAAAGGCCTCAACAAACTTATCCCGAGTCATCTTAAGAGAATTAAGAGGTCTGCAACCAATAAGTGACCTCCACTGATCTCTAACGACATTTCTCAACTAATAAGTACTATAAGAAACACCATGTTAATCAAAAAAACCAAGGTTATCAAAATTCTCATGACAGTAAATCAAGAACTCATATGCGTTCTCGCCCACAACACTACTAAACTAGGATAACCCAAATAAGTAAAACTCTCAAACCTTTTCTGATCCTTAAAAGATACTATACTCACAATAAGAGGAGGCGTAGTAAATCTAGATGGCTGAGCTCCCAACTAAGGAGGTAACATAGACGAAATTTAAACTCCTAATCTCAAAATATAATACTCAGATACAGACGCTGAAGGAGGAAAAACACCTGGAGTTTATAGAGTACTAAAGAAAGATGTAGGTACTATTGAAGGATCCATATGCGAAGTTGAAGGAACACCATATAAATACTTTATAATAGATTGAGGTACAATACTTGGTGCTAAAGGAACACCAGGTGCACTAAAAGGAGCACCTTCTAAATGGGTCAACAAGCGAACCAATAACCCCTTCATGATCGGGGTAAAAGAACTCAATGGAACCAAAGTAGGTCCCATAACTTCAGTATACTCAACCTGAGGCTTAGGAGAGATTCCCTTAGTGCTACCTCTATACAAGGCAAATCCATGTGCCTATCCTCTACTTTATCCCATCCATGACCCGTAACTTTCCCTATAGACTAGGCTCTCTCTTCGAATGAATGCTTTCCATCTCTAACCCCATAAGATCTATTCATCACCATCTGGGCAAAAAAGAGAGAAATATGACTTAGGACACAAGGTATGAAGAATCCACACGATCAAGAATAAAATAAGGAAAGTTTTTCCTAAAGACATCTTATAGACTCTCAAAGATAGATACAGACATCCATGTGCCAATCCACAAGACTCTATTAGACACCTCATCCTTACATTATTCAGACCAATTAACCTGGCAGTTTTGATACCAATTTGTCATGACACAAAAACCAAGGTTCATTATGGCATTTGTCGTGGAAAGCCTTAATAAGTAAGCCTATCACCTAAACTGATATGAAATGAACAATAACAGCAAAACCTAAGTCAAGACTCTTAGAATTAAGTCAAAACACACATAGAAAAAAATAAGAAATACATAACCAAAGATACCATACAATATCCTTAAATCTAGTGTCATAATATAAGAACTAAAAAATACAACCCGAAGTCAAAATATACATAGGATGTCCAAAAAGAAAAAAAAAACTTTATCTCTGAGTAAAAATAAGACATAGCCTAGATAAGAAAATGTAGCAATCAACTTTAGATGCATAGATCGACCGCTACCTCAAATAGACTCCAAGTACCACCTGAATCAATTGTCGTGTGGTGTACTTGTACTTGGATCTACACCAAAAAAGTGTAGTAGGGGTGAGTACGGTCCACTTTTACTCAATAGGTATCATAGGATGACTAATCAAAGTAAAAAATAAAGCATACAAACTGCACACTACTGATACGTCACCTGTAATTAAAAAATATCCTAAATGGTAGCCCACACCGTCTCCACCCCTTTTCTTTAACCTCTACTCTTCAATCCTCAATCAAAATTAGTTTCCCTAAGGAATATGAAATGGGAGTCTTTCTTTCACCTATCATATGTATCAGCTTGGATTCATCCCAAACCAATGAGGCATTCTAGTGGACTAACAATTCTACAATATTCACATATGCCATGCGGAAATACGAGAAAAAAATAAAAGTATACAAATATCACACCTAAAAATATAGAAAGACATACACATTGATATATATCATATTAAATACAATAATAAAACACAAAATGAGCACAATATATAGATATGAAAGGTAATGAATATGATGATAATGATGATGTCATAATATTATGCATGAGGTTATTGTACAACCTCCATATACCTTACCAAGCTATGCTCCTAGGTAGGACCTATGAGGGATTTTTCAACCCATATATAATCCAATAACCAATATCAATATTCATGACACCTCTCTGATACAACCCTTGGAGAGGGTCTATAATGATGTCATAAATCAGGTTTCCAGTATTTTCACAGTGGTACTAATGTTTCATGAATGAATATGATATGTGCATGTAATCCTTACAATCAAACAAATGAGAATTTCTAATTCCAACCAACATACCAAGTATGTTAGCCAAAATCAACTCAATAAGCCAGTCATTCATAATCCTACCTAATCCACACCAATAGAGAAAGATATACTATAACATAACATGAGAAAGATATACTATAACATGTAATTTGATACCATATAATTAAGAACTTAGACAACTTCATCATATAAGATGTCACACAATCACACATAATAGATAATGTCTCAAAACCAACAAATAACAATAATATAGGCTCCCACACGGGCACAAATCAATAACTATATCATTTTTAGGATTGGTTCCCTTACCCCTAACATGATTTTTATAACAATATTAACTACCCAATCGGTCTGGAGAAAGTTAAGTAATAATCTACTTTAAATGCAAAAACTCAGTTTAAAAAGCCTTCCATACGGAGCATTCCCCTCATGAATGGACCCAGAATCAACTAAAATATACGAATATAGAATTTACGCTTTAAAAGGAAGTCAATAATACCCATATTGCTCATTTCTTAGTTGGGGTCAAAACGGACCCTTAAAATGGGTTTCTTGAAAAATAAGGGTAAAATTAGAATTTTAGTCTAAAAATATATCTCCCATAATTAAAGAAACTTATAGGAGAAAACTTAAGTGAAAATGTGTTGAACTTAGAGTTTAAATCAAAGAAATACTAATTTAGGCATTCCAGGCCAAAACCCCCAAATTTCACTTTTACATTCATGTATTAACAAGTTTTAAATGATATAAATTGAAGAAAAGTAGGTAAATAGTGTGACACCCTATATTTGCGGCCCTAAAAATTTTTGAGTTTTTGAACTCACTGCCTAGTCTACGACTCTCATTATGAGTTGTAGTGTCTTTATATGGGTCATAGGACCCCAATCGTATGGGGTCTAATGTGGTTGCTAAGTGTTCTATTCTGACTATGACTTAAACCTTATGATTCATAATGACTCTATACGAGTCGTAAGGTGGAAAATTATAATGTGTTGAGTATGATGCCTAAATGATATTGTCTTAAGTATGAAAAGAACATATGAGTCATATCTAGGTACGAGTCAGATGGTATGACTCATAACCAAACCAGTGTGGGTGCCCATGGAAACTGTCCAAACTATGACTGAGGGTCACAAGTCGTAAAGTGACCATATGAGTCGTAAGGTCACCCGTAACAACTGGCAATCATTTTTAGCTTTATTTAAAAAGGAGCACTTTGATCATTTCCCTTACTCGCTAATTAAAAAACCCATCTATAAAGCACCTTTGTGGCTTTATTCTCATATCTTATCAAATCAAAATACATTCTCTCTTATCTCAAATTCTCTCAATCAAGAGCATTAGGGTTTTTAATAGGTGGGTCAATTAGAGCTTCTAAGGGAAAATTCTCACCATAATTCTTAATATTTTAGGCATGTGCCTCCACCCTTAAACTTTTTTTACTTAAATCATGAAATTATATGTTTTTTTATATGGATTTAAACATAGGTCATGATATGAGTTGAGGATTTTAGCACGGTTGATTCTCAAATTGATTTATCATGCTTTATTAATGAATTTTCTACTTGTGGGGTGGGTATGGTGAATAAACTAAGGGGTCATGATTTTACCTAGTTTGATAATTTTTGCTTGACAAATGATTTTGGAAATTGTGTTCCCTTAATCCAAACATGGAAGTAATGTTGAATATTATTTTGTCACATGATTTTGACTTGCTCACTTATAAAATGTATTGGCATAAAAGTATAGTGAACCACATATTGATTTTATTAAACCTTGGGGTTTGTTCGTTCTTTGTATGAATGAATAATTGAACCTAAGGGGCCATAAATTCCCCATGTTATGGTTAATGGTTATGGTATAGTAATGAACTTGAAAGTATTATTGGTATGAAAATACTAATGGGATGCCTTAATTCATAATTGGTTCAATAAATAGGAATATGTGCTACATATTTTTAATTATGCTTAAAAGATGGTTGTGTAGCTAAGTCGTGAAAGTGGAGGTCCCGAGGGATCAATAATCAAAACTATAGTTCTTAATGCGGGGTCTAAATGATCGATTGGTTTGAGTCCTCTTTATTATATGATTGGGAGGTTGGAGTCCCACATGTTACATGATTTGGTGTTTAAGTCACCTTGATATCTGTCGGGAGATTCAAGCCCCTATAAGGCGTCTGCACATATGAATATTCTCTGGTTTGTATGGCTACATACACTGAGGCCCTTTTAGCTGAGGGAGAGATGGGCCCACATAGCATGTGGGTGCCTTATTATGATGGTTATGCTACACAATCTAGGTTAAGGTTTAAAAGTTCATGCTACGACTTATTCCTTACCCCAATATGTGATATATATATATGCATTTACAGTTGCTTATATGTATTATATTTTGACTGGTTTTGAATTATAGATCAAGACATTACCTTACCCTTTATTCTTGAGTTACATGGTAGTGCTCAACCCACTAACCATCTCTGAACATTGTATCCCCACCCGATACAGGGTTTGAAGGCAGGTCTATTTTTCTTCCGCAGTGTTATATGGATCGGCTCGATTGGTCGGTCATTAGTAGTGAATGGGTGAGTTTTCATTTTCTACAAGACTTGATTATTCCATCATTTTCCTTTCATAAACTAGAATTAAAGAGTTAACATTAATATTATCATTGTCATTGTCAGGATCGAGGGAATGTCCCAACTTAGATTATTTTTGAATTAGTAGAGGCTTTGTTGCTATTACTATAGATTGGGTATTGATTTTGTCATTCTGAGATGTCTCTGAGTTTATTACTTTTCTATCTTATTATATGTTAGGAATTTAGCAACTTCTAGGTGTTATGCTCTGTGTTGACTAGTCAAAGGGGGTGGTCTCTGGTCCTCGGTGGACTTGGCATACCCGTCATGGCCAAGCCCTGGTTTAGGCCATGACAAAGTTAGTATCAGAGCCTAGGTTCATGGTCAATTGGGTGTCCATAAATCCATGTCAAGTTGAGTCTCTTTTATGGGTGTGCAGCGCGCCACACTTATAAGAGGGAGGCTAAGAGGCATTTAGGATTATTTTCTTTTCTTATGATCTACTCTCGGGCTGTAGAGTCTAGGGTGTTGAAATCTCCTCTAATTCTTATTTGTTTGTTTTTCTGATGATGCCTCCCAGAAGAGCTAATGCTCGTGAAAACTCTTTGGTCCTGCTTTCTGGATAATATGGACATATATCATCCTACTTATGGAGTTCAGACTTGGTCTAGGGATCCAACTCCTAATTTTACTCATAGAGTTCCATCGGTTTCCTCTAGCCCTTCTCAAACACCTTAGGCTGATGTATCTAATGTTAATTTTTGCCAGTCGATCCATTTGCTTACCCATTTAGTGGCATCTTATGCTAAGTATGTCACTTCTGTTGCTCCATCTTTTGAGGTCACAAAAGTTGGCCAGTTTATGAGGTTGAGATATCCAACTTTCATTGGCTCTAAGGTTAAAGAGGATTCTTAAGAATTCACAGATGAGATGGAGAAGATCTTGTGAGTTAAGCATGCTTCTGAATTTGAGGGTGTTGAGCTTATTGTATACCAACTGAAGGCTATGGCAAATTAATGGTATGAGAAATGGGATCAGTCTAGGGATGATGATGCGGAGTTGGCACTATAGGATGAGTTTTGGGGTACTTTTGTAGATCATTTATTTCCTCAGGAGTTGACAGAGGCTAAAGTTGAGGATTTCATGAATCTAAAATAGGGTAGGATGATTATGAAAGAGTATGCCCTAAAATTTCATCAATTGTCCTGTTATGCTCTTAAGCTAGTGTGTAGCATGAGGGCTCAGATGAGGAAGTTTCCTTCGATCTTGCCTCGGGAGTTGGTGTTGGAGTGCAAGGCTACATTTTAAAATATTTACATGGATATCGCTAGGCTTATGGAGCATATGCAGCAGGTTGAAAATAAAAAGAAGAAGTAAGTTGAATTAGAGGAAAGATAGAGAAAGAGATCTAGGTACTCTAAGCAGCGTGAAGGCTAGAAGAATAGTGGTAGAGATGGCAGGCAGAGGTCTAAGAAGAAGTGGGGAAATTCTGGTTTCTACCCTACGGGTAGTAATCTATATCCTAAGCCATTTGGTGATCATCGATTCTAGGATAACAATAGGGATAGGGCACAGGATGCCCAATCTCAGGCGAGTGGAGCTCAACGGACCCTATCTTATCCTCCTTATAATTTTTGTGGGAAGGTGCATCATGCAGTGTGTGATGAGGGGAAGAATAAGTGCTATAAGTATGGTCAGCTTGGTTACATGCAGTGATATTATCCTTTTAGGGTTTCTTTTGGGGATAATAAAGTTTCTGTTACCACGCTAGCAGCCCCTGCACCAAAGGGTGCAACTTCTAGTACTAGTACTGGCCAAAATTATCTGTATGTCCTTGCCACCCATCAGGATTCTAAGGCATCTTCCCGATGTTGTTACTGGTACGCTAAAAAAATTTTCTTATGATGTATATTGTCTTATTCATCATGGGTCTACCCTTTCTTATGTGACCCTTATATGGCTATTTATTTTGGCTTTGGTCCTAAGTTTATTCCTGATCCCTTTTCTGTGTGTACCCTAGTGGGTGACTCTATTATGGCTAAAAGGGTGTATAGGGGTTGTGTGGTATCTATCTGTGATAGGGAGACTTTGGTAATTTGATAAAGTTTGATATGTTAGAGTTTGATGTGATCTTGGGAATGGATTAGTTGTACTCGTGATATGGTTCTCTTGATTGCCAGACACAAAGAGTCAGTTTCCAATTCCCAAATGAGCTGGTGATTGAGTGGGAAGGTCGTTCCTTAGTACCTAAGGGACAGCTTATTTCTTATCTTAGAGCGAGGAGGTTGATCTCTAAGGGGTGTCTCTATTATTTAGTATATGTTAAGGATTCTAATTTCAAATGTCCTTCATTGAAGTCAGTCCCAGTGGTCTATGAGTTTTCTGAGGCATTTCCTGATGATCTTCCAAGCATTCCTCTAGATAGAGAAATTTTCCTTGGGATTGATCTTCTTCGCAACACTCATCCTATCTTTATCCCTCCCTATAGAATGGCTCCGACTGAGTTGAAAAACATAAGGTGAAGTTGAAAGATCTTTTAGATAAGGGTTTTATTCATACTAGTGTTTTCCCATATGGTACTTTTGTGCTCTTAGTGTATAAGAAGGATGGGTCCCTTCAAATATGTATAGATTACCGCCAATTGAATAGGGTGACCATGAAGAATAAGTATCCATTTTCTAGGATTGATAATCTCTTTGACTAGCTTCAGTGTGTTAAGTACTTTTCTAAGATTAATCTTCGGTTGGGTTACCATCAGTTAAAGATTAGGGAGGTGGATATCCCTAAGAAGACCTTCTGAACCTGGTATGGTTATTTTGAATTCTTGGTCATGTCTTTTGGTTTGACTAATGCCTCGACGGCATTTATGGATATTAGGAACCTGTCCTTCCATCAGTTCTTATATTTGTTCAGAATTTTATTTATTGATGATATTTTGGTGTATACAAGAGAGAGGTGGATCATGTCGATCACCTTCGCATAGTATTGCAGACCCTTAAGGATCAGCGGTTGTACATAAAATTTTTCAAGTGTGAGTTATGGTTGAATATTGTTACATTTTTGGGTCATGTTGTTTCTAGTAAAGGGATCATGATGGATCCACAAGAAGTTGAGGCGGTTACGTAGTGGCCTAGACCCACGACTCCAACAGATATTCAGAGCTTCTTGGGTTTAGCTGGTTATTATAGGAGGTTCACGGAAAGTTTCTCCTTTATTGTTTCCCCATTGACTAAGCTGACTTGGAAAAAGGTTAAGTTTCTATGGTTTAATTCTTGCGAGGGTACCTTTGAGAAGTTGAAGGATAAGTTAACTTTTGCTCCTGTATTTTCTCTGCCTGAGGGTACTGATGGCTTCGTGGTCTATTGTGATGCGTCCCATGTGGGATTGGATTGTGTTCTAACGCAGCATGGTAATTTGGTGACGTATTCTTCTAGACAATTAAAGGTCCATAAAAAGAATTATCCGACTCATGATTTGGAGTTTTTTGTTGTGGTGTTTCCTTTGAATATCTAGCGCCACTAATTGTATGGAGTTCATGTTGACATTAATTCTGATCATAAGATCTTGCAATATGTGTTCACCCAAAAGAAGTTTAATCTCAAGAAAAGGAGATGGCTTGAGTTGCTCAAGGATTATGATATGATTCTGCATTATCATCCAGGTAAAGCTAACATGGTTGTTGATATTCTTAACAGGTTGTCCATAGGGAGCTTATGTTATGTTGATGAGGATAAGAGAGGTTTGGTGAAGGATAGTTATCGTTTGGTTAATCTTAGGGTTCATCTCTTAGACTTCGAGGATGGTGATGTGACTGTGCAAGAGGTGGTGAAGTTATCTCTTGGTACTGAGGTAAAGGAGAAATAGGTTTTGGATCCTATCTCGATACAGATTAAGGATGATGTTCGTTAGCATAAAATGATAGTTTTCTAGATTAGTGGTGATGGTATCTTAAGGTACCAAGGTAGTTTCAGACTCCTTATCTTATGAGGAAGTCCCGATGGAAATTTTGGATAGGCAAGTCTGTCGATTGCGAACTAAAGACGTCGCTTCGATGAAAGTTCTATGAAGGAACCAAAAGTTTGAAGATGCTACATGGTAAGATGACGAGGACATTAAGGCTAGATATCCATTCTTGTTTCCAGATTTGGATAATCTTGCTTGAGGTATGTGTATACTTATTTGTCTTTGCTTTCTGACCTTGTTAAAGAAAACTGTGATTTCCTTAATATCTTTGTTTTTGGTCTTTGTTAAAGGTAAGTGGGGGGTGTTTTTATGTTAAATCATGCTAAAGGATGCTCTGAACCATCATTCGAGGATGAATGATCCTAAAGGGGGAGAATGTAACACCTCAAATTTTGGGCACTGAAAATTTCTGAGTTTTTTTACTCACTGTCCAGACTACGACTCTTCTTATGAGTTGTAGTGACTCTATACGGGTCATAGGATCCCAACCATAGGGTTCCATTATGGTTACTAATTGTCTTGTTCTGACTACGACTTATACCTTATGAGTCATAATGCCTCTATATGAGTCGTAAGGTTTCAAATCATAGTGTGTCCAGTGTGAAGCCCAAATGATGCTATCCTGAGTATGAGAGAAGCATATGATTCGTCATGTCTGGTTATGATTCGTATGATATGACTCATAACAAGACCAGTGTGGGTGCCCATAGACACTGTCCAGACTATGACTAAGGTTCACGAGTCGTAGAGTGACCATATGAGTCGTAAGGTCATCCATAATGACTGGCGATGACTTTGAGATTAATTTAAAAAGGAGCACTTTGGTCATTCCCCTTACTCCCAAATTAAAATCCCCATCCATAAAACATCTTTAGGGATTTATTATCATCCCTTATCAAATCAAAACACATTCTCTCTTCTCTCAAATTCTCTCAAGTAAGAATATTAGGGTTTCCAAGAAGTGGGTCAATTAGAGTTTCCAAGGGAAAATTCTCTCCATAATTCTTAGTATTTTAGTCACGTGACTCTACACTTAAACTTGTTTTACTGAAATCATGAAATTATATGGTTGTTTATGTAGATTTGAACATGGGCCATGATATGGGCTGAGGATTTTGGCATAGTTGATTCTCAAATTGATTTCCCATGATTTATCATGCATTATTCTTGGTTTATTAATGAATATTAAACTTGTAGGGTGTATAGGTATGGTGAATAAACTAAGGGGTCATGGTTTTCCCCAATTTAATAATTTTGGCTTGACATATGATTTTGGAAATTATGTTCCCTCAACTCAAATATGGGAGTAATGTTGAATATGATTTTGTCACACGGTTTTGACTTACTCACTTATACTAATGCATTGGCATAAAAGTATAATGAACCACAGATTGATTTTACTGAACCGAGGGTTTGTGGATTCCCTGTATGAATGAATAATTGAACCCAAGGGGCCATAAAATCCCCCATGTGATGGTTAATGCTTATGGCATTGTAATGAACTTTCAAGTGTTGTTGGTATCACGATACCAACGAGATGCCTTAATGCATAATTGGTTCAATAAATGAGAATGTGTGCTAAATATTTTTAATTGGGCTTAAAAGAGTATTGTGTAGCCAGGCCATGAAAATATAGTCCCCAAGGGATCAATACTAGAAACCGCGTTTGTCGATGTGGAGGTCTAAATGATCGGGTGAGTCGAGTCCACCTTATTATATGATTTGGAAGTTCAAATCCCCCATGTTACATGATTTGGTGCTTAAGTAACCTTGATATATATTGAGAGGTTAAAATCCCGCATAAGGTATATGCACGTATGATTATTCTTTGGTTCATGCGGATACACGCACTGGGGCTCTTCCAGCTGGGGGAGGGCTGGGCTCATATATCCCATAGGTGCCTTGTTATGACGGTAATGCTACACAATCTAGGCTAAGATTTCAAAGTCCATGCTAAGCCATGTTCCCTACCCAAGCATATGATATATATATATATATATATATATATATATATATATATATATATATATATATATATATATGTATGTATGTATGTATGTATTTATGTATGTATGTATTTACATTTGCTTATGTGTATTAAGTTTTGACTGGTTTTGAATAATTGATCATGGCATTACCTTACCCCTTATTCCTAAGTTACATGCTAGTTCTCAACCCACTAACCGTCTTCAGACGCTGTATCCCCATGCGTTACAGGGTCTGAAGGAAAGTCTACTTTTCCTGTACAGTGTTAGGTGGATTGGCTTAGTACGTTGGTCGTTTGTGGTAAAGTGGTAAGCTTTCATTCTCCGGAAGACTTGATCACTCCATTGATTTTCTTTCATAAACTAGAATTAAAGAGTAAACATGGACATTATCATTGTCATTGTCAGGGTTGAGGGCATGTCCCGACTTAAATTATAATTGAATTAGTGGAGGCTTTGTGGATATTCCCATGGATTAGGTATTGATCTTTACATTCTTAGATGTGTTTGAGTTTATTACTTTCCTATCTTATTATATGTTTGAAATTTATCCACTGCTAGGTGTTATATTTTGTGTGTACTAGGCAAAGAGGGAAGGTCTTCGGTCCTCGGTGTACTTGGAATACCCATCACGACCAGGCCCTGATTAGGGTCATGACAAATAGGAATTTTGAGATTACCCAAGTTTTAAAATGAAAGAAATTGCTCAAGAACTCAAAACCCCAAGCTTCAAACCTCAAAATGATTAAAAAATTGCAAAAAAGAGGCATTTAAATTGTCTAGGCATAGCTTAAGCGATCACAAGGTCATTTAAGAACCACAACTTAAGCGACCAGGTGATTGCTTAAGCGATATTTGCCTATTAGCGGGTGTCGCGTAAGCGACCTTATTGTCGCTTAAGCGACAATCGCGTACACGACATAGGAGTTGCTAAAGTAACATCTGGGCTATCAACTGGGTCGCTTAAGCGACCAAAATGCCATTGAAGCGGTGCACCAGCTGAGGGTGAACCAACTGGAGATTTGGAGAATTCTAAGTCTCTGTGGACTCCTCGGGGTTCATTCAAAATATCGAGAGCACAAATAAACTATGCTATCCTATCAAATTCGATGTCTTAGATCAATGGCGATATCATATTTTTGAAAAAAAATATCATTTTCACAAAGTTGACCCCTGAAATCCAATTTCACAATATTCTGAGCAGAGGGTCAAAATGATATGTAGAAGTCATAAAACCATACCAACCATGTTACCAGCCTAAAATTGATGTTTTGGTTCTGCTGACACTGTCCATTTTTCCATTTGATGCATACATCAATGAGTATTGACCGAAGATAACTAATTAACCTTAAAAATTACCAAAAATCACAATTTCACATAATCATACCGAAAGGCATTGGCAATCGTGTCAATCATCCCCACACCACAGAAATACTACACACAATCACGGAGAGGGATAAGATGATCAAATCACACATAAATAAATGTTCCACATAAATCATCAAAAGTCAAGTTGTTATAAAATTTTAATCTTGTTTGGCCAAAATGAAAGCCATAAGCTGAATTTTTATTGATTTTTAAAAATGCACTCTTTCAAAGGTACATCTAATAGCTAGAAATTTCAATAAGAATGTTTGAATTTACAGTAATTAGTACTAATAAGTAAATAAGATTCATTATCAATTTGTGAATAGGAAGAGAAACTGTAGAGAAACTATGTTTTGAAGAATTAATTTGCTTATGTTCTTTAATATTTTATCATAATCTAATTAACTTCTAAAAAATTACTGGGAAGAGCTTATGATCTTTTCTATGAAATAAAATTTTTGTAAACACCAAATAAGCACCTTAAATTTGCATCAATAGGAAAATAAGAATATTCGAAACTAATTACACAATCTAAAGTCGACTTGATGCAAAAGAATTAATGCCTTTAGAGAAGGAATTTTATTTTCACTCATTATTTTTAGATTTTTTTTAGCATTCTTCTTGATTATATTGCTTTCTTTTTTTGCGGATTTTCATATTTCAAATCAAACACAACATTTCCTATACCTTTCAACACCTCAAAATATATTTCGTTTGATTGACAAATGAATAATGACAGAATATCAATTATGAAATAGAAACAACACTCATTAGAGAACATGAAAAGCCACTAGTAACTTGATTTCCTCCTTACACATATGGATTTTCAATTCTTTCTATGTATACATCAAGAATTTCCTTCAGTAAACCCAGGAAACATAAAAATAATACAAAGCTAAAAAAAATGAATATAAAATAAGTTAACAACATTTACCATTCAACTTCATTTTGCCTATATATAATAAATAGTTCTTCAACAATTTGCACAATAAAAAAGTTTAATAGTCTAAATGTATCTCCAACATGTGTATATATAATAATGCACAAAGCAAAAAATAAAGAAAATGAAGATATCTGAGCTCTTATTTCGCCAGGAGCTTTTTCCTCGTTTCTTAAACAATCCATGTATTATATCCCTCTAAAAGGACATCTCTAATCAACTAGAACCCCTATTACATTCACCAAATTTAAAATTTCATTGATACAAATTAATTTCTCAATTCTTTCAGAATAGTTTACTCCTTCAATTCGCAGTAATATTTATTCATGTATTTAAAATTTATTTACAATTTGAACTTCGAATAATGAGTATAAGATAAAATTCAGTAAGTTTAAATTTTTGAATACGAAAATAATAACATCACAATAAATACACCAATGATTCTATATTTGACAGAGTTTTAATCACCTCTATCTACATTTACAACATTGCTACTAAAGCCTTGGGACTCTAAAACGCATCAAAATTGTAAGGATTAAATGAATTTCAAACAAATTATCCATTACATAACAAAAAAATAAATGAATTAAGAACAAAAAAAATAATTTTCTTAATATTTTTTATCGTCCTACTTCTTAGTAAGTAAGTGAAATCTGAAAGCAAATTCAAATAAAGAAACGAACTAACAAAAGAAACCAGAATAATGAAAATAAAATCTGAAATTACTAAAGGAGAATTAGAACCCAAGCTAGAACAAAACACATGCATAAATGAAATGAACATAAGAAGACTTAAAAATAGGAACAACTCAACACAGAGACCAAGCAAACCAAAGGAAAGGAAATAAAAAAATGCAAAGAAGGTATTTGTTTTCGGGCAACATTACAGTGAAAGATAATAAAACTAAAGAGAAATCAAGCTACTAAAACCAAAAATAGAATAAAATGCAAAGAGGTGGAGGAAAAAGAAAAACTTACAATGATGAGTGATAATGAAGTAGAAGAAAATAGATAGAGAGATAAAGGAAAAAGAATGGAGAAAAAACTGAAATCCACGTGGTACCCACAGACTCTTCAAACGGGACACCAAACATAATTAATCAGAATTTATAAATATAACCTTCGTAGTACATCAAAAGCTTCACTTATTTATTAATGAGAAAATGGTCTATTACCCCCAATCTTTAGTCGAAATTTCAACTACACACTCAATCTTTTAATGTGATCTATTACCTCTGAACTTATTTTTACCGAATTTATTACCTCCAGTTGCTGACATGTCACTGAACATGACTATACGCGCTCATAGGCGCGTCAGTTGACTTTTTTTTACTTTAAAATTATTAATATTTTATTGCCACGTCATTATTTTTAATAAATATTATTTTTTCTTAATAAATATTGTCATGTCATATCTTCTTCTTCTCTTTTCCAAAACAAAAGTTGAAGAACTCATTAATGGAGTTCTTCTCTTTTCCAAAATAAAAGTTGAAGAACTCATTAATGGAGTTCTTCATCTTCCTCATTAATGAATTTTTTCAAAACCAAGAAATTTTTTTCGCTCCGAAACTGAAATCAAGAAACACATGAACTAAGAAAACAATAAGAGTTCTCCGATTAATGAATTCTTGAATGAGGAAGATGGAGAACTCCGATTCAAAAAACTTGAAAAAAAATTAAGAACTTGAATTCTTGAATGAGGAGATGAGGAAGATGATAAATTAATCTTGAATGCCATTGATTAGTTCTTGGATGCTATTGAAGAAGAAATGTCATTGAACCCGAATTAATTTGAAAAAATTTAACAACTTGGGTGTTTGAGGAGTCAAGATTATATTTTGGCTCTATTGAGTAGTCAAGATCACATGCAACAGGAGAAAAAGCATTGGGTGTTTCCTCATAAGCTGTCTATTCAACTGAGTCTTCTGCCTAATCAAAATTGATTTCACAATATGGAACATAGCCATCATCCTCATCTCGTGGAAACATATTTAAAAGAAGAAAAAAGTCATCATTTTTTCTAGATTGCTATTGAACTTCATGCAAAACCACCTTATCCAGCTCAAACTGTCTAGCTGCATCATCCATGTTCAATATATATTCCCTTAGGCAAAGGATTCTACTGCTGCTGCAAGGGAAATCAAGTGACCTGGGATTTGATAAACAACAATCATTCAACCAATCATCAGTTCCAACAAGCATTGCCAATATAATTAGACAAGAAAAAAGAAAGATAAGGTTCTTGGATGCCATTGAAGAAGAAGAAGAAGAAGAAGAAGAAGAAGAAGAAGAAGAAGAAGAAGAAGAAGAAGAAGAAGAAGAAGAAGAAGAAGAAGAAGAAGAAGAAGAAGAATTGGAGAAGAAGAAGCATTGAAGAAGAATTGGAGGAGAAGAAGAAGAAGAAGAAGAAGAAGAAGAAGAAGAAGAAGAAGAAGAAGAAGAAGAAAGAAAAATAATAATTAAAATGGAAAATGGGGAAGAACAAAGGAAATAAAACTTAAATTATTAATTTTTTTAGAGTAAAAAAATAAAAAATGACATGGCGGCGCGTGCATCACACCATATTTGCAATGACTGGTTGTCAGATTTGGGGGGTTTAATAATTCCACTTTAAAATAGTTCAGGGAGATAATAATTCCACTTTAAAATAGTTCAGGAAAGTAATAGGTCACATTAAAAGTTTGAGTGTGTAGTTGGGATTTCGACTAAAGGTTGAGGGGGGGGTAACAGACCATTTTCTCTTTATTAATAGAAATGCACATAGAGTTAGATCATTCAACCAGTTTTCCATTTCTAGTTTCATGATCGACACAGATCATCTCAAACCACTCTACTAGGTAGCTCCACAATATTAGGGTTTTTGTCTTGATTTTCTTACCAGATTTGAGTTTTACTTTCTTGAAAGAAAAATAAAACTATTACCATAATTAGTTTTATTTTTTCAATAGGAAAATATAAAACTCTTTCATATTTGTCTATCTCAGAGGTAATTTTTTGGACCTATATAAATAAAAGACTCCTCTTCTCCTATCAAAACACAAGCATCCACAATATAATCTTTAATGAATATTGTTTAGGGAGATATTATTCTCCAAATAAATTATTTTTATGTTTTTTTAAATTATTTTATAATATGTAGGTCAATTGGACAAATTATATCAATAATATGTTCTTTATCATATTTTTCTTTGTCGTCTAAATTATAACATCTATTTTTTTCAAACTATTTATTTAACGTCCACTCAACAAGTGGTATCAGAGCCTATGGTTCAACGATCCAGTGGTTGAATGATGTTGAAAGACATGTTCAAGGCAAGTTCAAAGTTGCAACCAAATTGATAATAATGAAAGGTGTTTTTGGTTGAAGAAAAGTGTAATATACTACATGTGAAGATAATTGTTAATCATATTTTCGATAATCTTGTTGTTACAACTTTAAATATAAAAGTCACTTTTAACCCTGCAAAGAGATCCAATATCATTAACTTGAAAGGGTTCATATAATTTTAAACCAAAAAATCTATTTTAAGCATGCAAAACGACAATGACGAAGATTATGTGAAGAACAAAGATTATGCATTTGAAGAAGACAGATCAAGTTTTGTCAAGAAAATCAAGCCAAAAAGATTTGTTAGGATTTTTACCATAATTTTTTTTACCAAATTTGAGTTTTACTTTTCTTGAAAGAAAAATAACAGTATCCATAATTACTTCTACTTTTTTAGAAAGAAAAATATAAAACTCTTTCATGTTTGATCAACCTATTTGGAGGAAATGTTTTGAAACTATATAAATAGAAGACCCCTCTTGTCATATTAAAAGTTCAAAGCACAATATTATCCACAATATAGTCTTTAAAAAATCTTGTTTAGGGAGAAATTATTATCCCAATAAATTTTTAAGCCTTTTGAATTAGTTTTTAATATGTAGGCTAATTGGCCAATTATATAAATATGTTCTTTAACATATTTTTCTTTGTCGTCTGAATTATCACATCTATAATTTATAAACTACTAACTTCTGGATGACGCCCTATATTTCTTGCACTACTTTTGGTGAGACTCCTCTTATATTCATGGAGAACTAATTAATTGTGTTTTTTTCGAGTTACCAAGGCCTATCTCCACTATATTGGCTATTTCAAGGTGGGGAAGGGGTTTCATAGACAATGTTATAGGCAGAATATATCCTAGGCACCTCAATTTGATGCCATCTTTAACTTTGGAACCTCAAGTGGACATTGTTCACTTTTGACACCTCAAGTAGCGTATGGGTATGCTATTTTGACACCTTTTGCAGAGTTGGCATGGTGTGTGTGTTACACCTACGTGAAGGCGCATGAAAGTCCTTTTTTGACCGATGTGGCCTCTGATTGACCCACAAATAATATGTTAACTCATCTCCACTAATTTATACATTCTTCCTCATTTTTATTAGTCACCATTTTTGTCAATTTTAAGCTTATTTACTAGTAAAAATTATTGAAAGAGACTTAAAAATTGCATACACATTTAGAGGTTTGTGAAGATTAAATAATATGCACCATATTTTTTAACCATTTCTTTTCTTTTCAAGCATTAATAATGGAGATATTTTCTCCAAAAAGGGGTTCAATTGGATAAAAAGAAGTCAAAAATAGACAAAATTTATTGGTGAAAATTATTTAAAGAGATTTAAAAATTACATACACATTAAAAAATGAAGATGATTGTAGGGAGGAGGCTGGGGGCGGCATTTGGATTTAGGTGGGTGGGTGGGGCTAGGCGGCATTTTCAAGTAGTGGGGCGGCATTTTTAGGGAGTTGGGTGTGGGGGATAGGGCTAGGCGGCGTTTTTAGGTGGTGGCATGTGAGGGCTGGGGCTGGGCGGCGTTAGGATTCAGGTTGTGGGTTGGGTGGCATTTTTAGATGGTGGGGGGTGGGGGGTGGGGGTGGGCGGCGTTTGGATTCAAGTGATAGGGTGTCTGTGAGAGGGGCTATTTGAAAAGATAATTGGAGGTTGGGATGGGGTGTGGTGGGGGTGGGGACAGGGGACAAGGGACTGGCGGGGATTTGGGAGGGGGTTAATTTTTTTTAATTTAAATTAATTATTTAAATATTATTTGGTTAAAAATGACAAATGTCCTGTTATAATTGGTCATTTTACACATTATTTTAATTACTTTACACGTCATAGCGTGTGTAATATATGTAGACTATATATATTTTCGGATCGTGCAAAAGGTGCCAAAATGACACATCTGTACGCTACTTGAGGTGCCAAAAATGAGCAATGTTCACTTAAAGTGTCAAAGTGAAAGATAGGCCAAGTTGAGAGGTCTGGCGATGTATTAGGTCAATATTATATTTTATAGGGGTTGTTATGAGCAATGATCACTCGTATAACTCATATGAGGTGCACGAAAAAAAACTTTATGCACCCCTATTTTATTTTCCATGTATTTTGACTTTAAATATTATGTTTCAAGTATGACTTACATTTTTTAAAAGTGAATATGTTTATAAAATTCTTTAGCATGCTTTTAACGAACATGTAATCAGGTATTTATTCAAGTATTAGTTGTTTGCTCGGGTTGGATAGAGTATCTGGTGTAGGTCATGTGAATTTGGGTTGTGACCAAATATGGAATTTACGAAAAAAAAATCTTTTTTGAAGATTATTGAATTAAATTGTCTTGAGGTTTTCATGTGGCTATAAAATCATGTCAATAAAATAAAAAAATAATAATAATAATAATAACATAAATTGTACTTTATTTTTTATTTTTATCTTTATCCTTTTAGATATTATCAAACTACTTTAGAAATTCCAGCCACGTGATGGTGTACACTTTCCTATAATTTTACCACATCATAAAAACGTGTGTGAATTGTTTTATGCAGTTTGTCATTATTTTAATTTTGCGACATGCGTGAAGTTGGGAATTTAAAAAATAAAAAACTAATTTAATCATATTTTGATTGAAAGAGAACTTATAACTGATCATATTTTGATTGAAAGAGAACTTATAATTATCCGGGATTAATGCAATGCCAAATGTCCAACTTTTGAAAGTAGAGGCATATTTTTTTGATTGATTATATGTTACATTTAATCAACTGTGCATCCTTTTAAATAGTGGGCTGATTACTTATTGGGATATGTGTTGACTATTATTTTTTTAATTGTCAGTTAAATATCTTACCCTAATTAGTGCATGGCCTTTATACAAAGGGAAAGGGACACCTATATCCAGTAGCATAAAGAAATTTCATTAAAATGATTATTTTCGAAGTAATGACACGGGTAGCCATTTTTTTTATTTTAATTTCATCAACTGATCATTTTTAAAAACCATATAGAATATGTGTAGAAATTATATAGTTATTATACAAAATACGTATTTATATAAGATATATATATAAGAACTATATAGAATTTGCAAAGAAACTGTATAATTGTTATATAAATATATATCTGATTAAATATAAAAATTGTATACGATGTGTATAAAAATTGTATAATTCTTATATAGAATATGTCTATATATATAATGTGCATAGAAATTGTATCGTGATTGTATAGAATAATACGTATAGAAATTGTATCAATATAGTATAAAAAGTGTATCAATATAATATTTGGACTACATCAATATGGTATAGAGAATATGTGTGTGTGTATGTATATAAAAATTATCTTATTATTGTATGATGTGTGTGTATATACAACAATTATAATATTATAAATTTGTATGTAATTGTTAAAAAACAACTATAAATTTTGATTGTTAAAAAAAACAGAAGAGCTAATAAAGAGCTCAAACAAAACAGAGAAAAAAACAAACAAAAAAAAAAAGATGAGAAAGTAAAAGTAAAATAAAATTAAAAAAAGCTAGCAAACTGATGGAATTACCATTCCCTAGGCTATTTGGTGGGATTACAATTTCTAAGGCTATTTAATAAAATATATTTTGTCCTCGACAGACTATTATCGTCCTTATCATATTAATAAAATGTGAACCACTCTCTTTTATAATCGCAATAAAGTCATACAACAATCTAACTTGTTTCGATCAATTTTGAATCACAAACATTATTCGACAATCTTAATATATAGCTCAATTGAGTGATTATTTAAATTTTTAGTTAATTGATAAAGATTCTTTCCCCCATCCTATAATGTCTTTCCCTATATTTTCTTCCCCTACCCCCACCTTCTATTTAATAGGAAACAAAATCACAAATATTCAATTTGACTTTGAAAAATTAATATAATTTTCCACAAAGACTCCGTCTTAATTTTTCCATCTATGCATCATCCCTACATGCATCATATTATCGCAATAATTAAATGATTGAACTTTTTTCGGATCAGAAAATTGGTCGGTAGTGCACCTTTTTCTGTTCTATTTATCATTTTCCGATAATTGATGTTAAAACAATACTTTAAAGAACACGTAGTTTGGTAAGTTCATTACACTTCCATAAATTTTCTGGAAAGAAGTATTCATAAATTAAAGTGTATGTGAATTTTGCAGGTTATAGAGGATGTGTTTGGAAGAATTGAAAAGATTTGTTTTTAAAACAAAGGGTTCTAATTAATGACAACCAAACACAAATATAATTTTTTTTTGAAAATTGATTTTAATAAAAGGCGGAAAACATTTTTCTTCCCTTATGTGTTTAACTCTGGTATTACATCTGAAATAGTTACAAATTTTACCTAGTATTGGATACTAAAATTCTTGAAAATTATTTTTCTTGGTATTGAGAAAATGTTCTTAGGAGGAAACTTCAATGGTCAAACCAGGGCAGCTTCGAGGGCTATGATGATGTCATGTCATTTTTGTTTTTGGAATAGAAATGAATGAGGACTTGCACTTCTAGATTTTGCTAAAGCTTTTGATCTGGTGATAGCTATTAGAATGTTGATTTTGATAATATAACAAACCTCACTAAACGACCTGATACCTATATCATGCTAAAGACACCCGAATGCTCCAGTCAACTATTCAACTAGAAATTGTACTATTTCTACTAGTGCCACAACAGTAGTCCTTTCGTCCAACAATCAAAAAATCACTAGCAAGTGTCTAGGTTTTGTTTTTATCGTCTATTTAAGAAGAGATTACATAGTAAAAACTTAGTTTTTGCAATCCTCAATATTGATACTCTATATAGCAAAGGTCGTTTCTTCTCTATACTGTCTCATCAATAAGGGTTGTCACTTTATTGTTCTTGTTGTTGAGTCATTGTAATGTTCTTTATATGAAAACCCACTTTTCTGTTTTAGAAGCATTTTTTAGGTATTTGGTGTCATATTCAAAAGTCGTTGTTTAGTGTCTAGACAACTAGAGTTAGTTATTAGATTGATGATAATAGATTTATTATAATGAAGGCGCAATAGAGATGTTGTTTGTGTTGAGAGTTAAGAGCTTAATCCTAGAGATTCAAGAGTCTGCAATTTTGAAGTTGCTTGAGATTAGCGGATTAGTTGATAAATCATGGTTTTTCCTTCCTTGAGTAAGGAAGTTTTGATTGTTGCGTTTTGTGTTTGTTGCTTTTTACTTTTGCATTACTATTTCTGTGAAAGACCTGTCACTTGACTATGGCGGATTCATACAGACCTTCAATTGGTATCAGAGCTAGTACTTCCTAAGCAGTTAACACTTGAAAGGATCTTCCTCAAATGACCGCTCCACCATTTGGAAGAAGATCAATCAACAACCAGGACTCCTAACTTCAATGGTCAGTACTACAAATGGTGGAAAACTTATATGCAGGACTTTATAATGGTTGAAGGTAGGGAATTCTCAGATGTTATCCTTGATGCACCTTATGTGCCATCGCAAAAAGTCAAAATAGGAGAAGTCACTATTTCTGTTCCTGAGACTAAAAAAGAATATGATGAAAATCAAAGAAAAAGATAGAGAAAAGCTGCCGAGCTAAGAAGTAATAGGTATGTAGTAAAGGACCATATGTATATAACAGGATCTCTACATATGAGTCGGCCAAAGAGATATAGGAAAGTTTGCAGACGGCACACAAATACAGTAGTCAAGTGAAAGAGTCTAAAGTCGACATACTTACAACCAAGTATGAAACTTTCACCATGAAGAAAAGAGAGTCAATTCAGAAGTCACATACAAGATTCACAACCATCACAAATGAGTTTTTTTTGTCTTAGTAAAGTGATAAAGCCAAGTAAGAAAATTTAAAAAGTCCTCAGTATCTTGCCCAAATCTTGAAAAACTAAAACTGATGTAATCACTGAGGCTTGTATCTTAATACCCTCCTCATGGATGATCTGATAAAAAATTTGAAGACTCATAAACTGAAAAAGTTGCAAGATCAAGGAAGAAAGAAACCTAAGAAGGAAAATAATGTAGCTCATAAAGCTGAAAAAGGAGACTAAAGTGAAGAAGACCAGAATATGACTTATCTCACTAAAATATTCAAAATTCATTCCAAAGAAAATTCTTTAGAAGAAGGAACACTAGTAGATCAGTTGGTGTGAATAAACTGTGACACGAGTGTGAAAAACCATTTCACTTTGTCAAGAATTTTTCTCAAAACAAAGCTGAGTACAAAGATTATGCAAGGAACGGGCGGACAAAGAAAAAAAGAAGAATCAGATCCCAAACAAGTTCAAAAAATGAGCAACTATTAATCAGGTTATCAATCAAGTCTAGATGCTTGAGGAGACTCCTCTAATGAATCAGATACCTCTTAACGTCGTAAAGATGCCTTGATGATAGCGATTGAAGCTAAAAATCATCTTTCAGCTCACTCTTTGCTTGTATGGCTAAATCAGATAGTGAAAATGATAATAAGGTAACTTATTTAAATATTAAAGTAAATCTGCAGGATTACTCACTAAAGGAACTGAATTCCTTAGCCAATATCTTGATTTATATATATTACAAAAGAAAATAAAGCTCTTAATAAAAATATGAATGAATTTGAAAGTGAGAAAACTATTTCATGTGTTTAAATTACTGAGATTAAAGAAAAATGTAGCATGTTACCAACTAAATCCTTAGCTTTTAATGAAAAGCTGAAAGAGACTTCTTATCGGGGAAGACAGTAGTCTTCAGTTTGAGTTTGAAGAAAAGTTGAACAAATCCTAACTAAGTCTCATTTCTTCTCTTGAAAGAAATATGATACTTGAGAAGGACCTAGTTCTTGTGGAAAGTGAACTTGAAAAGTCCTTTAAGTGCATAGACTCTTCATAAGTCCTATCTAGTTAACTAGTCATAGGTCAAGTAGTGGTCATGGTCTTTTCTATAAGAAGTTAAATCCCCCATATTATCCCCATCAGGAGTATGTTTCTGTTGTTGACAATCTGCTATGAACTAACCGTAGTAAAAATGCTCATGTCAAAAGTAGTTGTCCAGCTAAATTGTCAACATAAAAGAACTACTCTGCTTACTTTAAGAAGAAAGAACACAAGAGAACATAAGGTCCTAAGTCCAAGAGAACTAAGCTACCTACCTAGGAAAGCAGAATCTTGGTTTCTCCTTTGTTTGTCTATGGGGAACTCAAATTAAAATGGATTCTTAAGTCTAACAAATAATACTTGTTGTAGGGGAGAGTGGGAGAGAGCAGTCAAGAATGGTTCATGGACAATTAATGCTCAAAATATATGATTAGAAGAATGACATATTTCCTTCCCTCAAGTCAATCCTTCGGGGTAGTGTTTCCTTTTAAAATTAAGAAAGATTGAAAAATCACTTTCTCATGCTATAGAGGATGTGCGTTATGTAGATGGACTCAAATACATTTTTCTTAGAATCTCTCAAATCTGTGACAAAGGTAATAAAATTAAGTTCGTGTTAAATTACTACATGGCAATAAGTCGTAATACTGGTGAAGTACTGTTGATATCTAGAAGAATCAAGAATATCTATATTACTGACTAGGATTCAATCTTAAGAACTAATCTTACGTGTTTAAGTGCTTAAGAAGATGAAGTAGAACTTTGGCATAAAAGATTGGTACATATTAGTTCATATCTGCTTATCAAGTTAATCTCCAAGGATCTTGTTCATAGTTTGCCTAAACTAAACCTCTTAGAAGGAAAGATTTGTGGTGCATATGAAAAAGGCAAGCAAGTTAGTTCATCATTCAAGCCGAAGAAGTAAGTCAACTTATCAAGGCCACTTGAGCTCCTCTACATGGATTTGTGTGGACCAATTTGTGTTCCTTGTAGAGGAGGCAATAGGTTCATCCTTATGATTATGGATGATTATTTTAGGTTTACCTACACTATATTTGTTAAGTCCAAGGATGAGACCTTTTCAATATTCATCACTTTTTATAGGCAAGTTCAAGTTAAGTTTTAGGCAACCAGTGATAGGGCCAGATTCAATCATGGTATAGAATTTAGAATTCTAGATTTGATGAATTTTGTGCAAAAAATAGCCTTAGTTACAACTTCTCAGCCCTTCATGCTCCTCATCAAAATAGAGTGATAGAGAGAAAGAATAAAACGCTAGTAGATTATGCAAGAAATATGCTGGTGGATGGCAATGTTCCACAAAGCTTCTGGCAGATCCCGTGAACACGTCCAATTATATGCAAAACAATTGCATGATTAGGTCCCTACATAAGAAAACACCATATAATTTGTTGTTTTAGAAGAAATCTAAACTGCGCTATTTTCGCACCTTTGGGTACAAATGTTTTGTGCTCAACAACAAGACAAAAGTTTTTTGCAAATTTGATCCAAAGAGTGATAAATGTAAATTTATTGGTTATGCTTCTACCGTTAAGGCATACAAAGTCTTTAACAAAAGGAATCAATGTGTTGAAGAAAGTGTCCATGTGCTTTTTGATTAGTCTAGTGATCTAGCAAACAAAGAGTCTTCGAATGAAGATGAAATAGAAGAACAGTTGCAATTTTAAAAGGATGATCTAGTAAAATAAGAGAATGGTGATCAAGTGAAACACGACACTGGAAATGATGTTGATCCTGAACCTCAAACTCCTGAGACCATTGCAGAACCATTCTTTTCTGAGTATTTTCATGAAAGTACAGATCTTCTTTCTTAGGAGGCATCTCAAGATAGTGAACAAAAGAAAAAGAATGTGGTCCTAGTCAGGAAGATTCATTAGTGATAAGGTCTAACTAAAACCATAAAAGTTCTCATTCTCTAAATAATCTCATCTCTCCACGAAATTCAAGCGTGTATACCAATTCCATGTCTACAAATTCTCTTACTTTCTTCGTATTTATCTCTCAAATTGAACCCAAAAATGTCAAGAAATAAATTAATGATATAGACTGGATCAATGCTATGTAGGATAAAATTTAATCAATTTTAAAAGAGTAAAGTGTGGTACCTTGTTCCCAGACTAGTTAACAAAACTGTCATAGAAACTAGGTGGGTGTTCAGGAATAAGCGAGATAAAAATGAGATCACTACCAGAAATAAGGCTAGGCTGGTCATTAGGGATATAATAAAGAAGAAAGAATTAATTATGATAAGACCTTTGCTCTTGTTTCAAGACTTGAAACTATCAAATTTCTCATTTTCTTTGAAGCCTATATGGAGATTAAATCATTTCAAATTAACATAAAAATGCCTTTATTAATGGGTACTTGAAGGAAGAAGTGCATGTTAAGAAGACTCCAGGGCTTAAAGATATAGACTATCAATTCTAAATACTCAAATTGGGGAAAGCATTATATGGTTTGAAGCAGGCTCCAAGGTCCTAATATGAAACACTTGCAAATTTTTTGCTGAAAAATGGGTTCAATAGAGGAAAGATTAATAATACCATCGTGAGAGCGAGAGAGAAACACAGCGAGATGAAGGAGAGAGAATAGACGCGAAAGAGAAAAAAAGAAATAGTTTGGGTAGATTTTTTTGGTGATACAGCGGTAGAACCACCACCAGAGATCAATCGAAAAAACCCCCCAAGATTTTCCTGTTACCACTTCATTGTAAACCCATCAAAAACCGATTAAAAACCATCAAATTTGTAATATCACAGAAAATTTTTCGTTGAAATTTTGTGTGTAAACGTGTTGGATTCTATATTCTAGAATGAATTATAAATTTTTCGTGAAAAATATCTTATATTATGACCCACTATTGCTTAGATTATCGAATAAGCTTTCCAACGATATGTGGATCATAAAAAATGGACACCCGAGCGATGAGTTATGAACATTCTGATCGAACCGTGAATAGTAGTGAACAGTAAAACGTGCAAGAAAAAGTACTGAGGCCTAGCGTATTTTCGCTCCAACTTTAAATGATCATAACTCCTTGTACATAATGATCTAGGTATTCTACTATATATCAATGGAAAGATCTGCAAGTCCTCTTTCCAATGAAATTGGTTTTATCCAATTTGTCTATTGGAGTATACAGTTATGGTCAATCTACTTCAGCCTATCAAAAGTGACTTTTTTGGGTCAACTTCAAACGATCATAACTCCTCGTACACAATGATCTGGGTAAGATACTATATATCAATGAAAAGATATGAGAGTTCTCTTTCTAATGAAATTAGTTTCATCCAATTTGAATATCAGAGTAAAACGTTATGGTTGATCTACTTCAGACTATGAAAACAGTTCACCAAAGGACAGATTCGAGAATTTTTTTATTTTTAGGGGCATTTTGGTCATTCCCCCTCACCCAAAATCCATCCAAACCCTATATTAAAGCTTATTAGAAGCATTATATGTTATATTTCATCAAACTCCCTCAAAAAAAAAATCCTAAGCTCCTACATCCAACTTCAAGAACCTCTAAAGTTCACCATTAATTCTGCAAATTTATTCAAGATTCCAAGTTCCTAGTTCAAGAAATCCAAGAACCATCATTCAAAAGCACGATTAACATCTGAAAAATGAGTATCGATCTAAAGTTCATCATTCAAGGTATGCGGAATTTTTCAATAAGAACTCTCTTTCGTTCTTATGCCCAAAAGTAATTTTCTTTACAAAGGCATGATTTTTATTTGATTTTTATGAATTTGAAGCATGAACCCATATCTTATGATGATTATTATGAAATCTTGATGTTTATGATTTCAAAATATGAATTTACATGTGTAGTGATATACAACATGAATCTTGAACGATATTTATCATGATTTTGATATTTGGGTCGTGAATCCCCATTGAAAATTGTATTTTTTTTTGGAGAAAGTGTGTTTTATAAGCACGTTGATGTTGAATATTTGAGATATTTTGAATGATTTGACCTTTTGATCTTAATGCAGTTGTTTTGAACTCGAGTGTGAAAGAAATACACAACGTGGTTGATTTTGATAGATGGGAAGCATGATGTCTCTCGATGTAAATTTATATATTACTGAAATTGTTTTGTTGTGGATTGTCTTTGAAATGATCTGAGCTAAGTCCGGGAGAAATCTTTAGCACCGAGTGGGAGGTCTAAAGCGATCTTACTTCCCTAGAACTACGTGCCCTCATAGGAGTGAGCCTGAGGCTAATTTATATAGTGATCACTAGTTTGTATGGATTTGATATCGATAGTCCTACTCTGATGGCAAGGATAGGACAGCTCTCCCCAACGTGGGTTGTACGTTGGACTCCATGTAGCTCTCATGGTTTATGTCGGTTATAGGATCTCCCAGTGTGTGTGTGTTTCCTTGTGTCTATGGTGAATAGTGAAGTGATTTGAAAGCGGAATTGTGAAAGTTGTTCTTTAGAAAGATTTAAATGATATTTACATTATGAGAATTGATATTCTTGATGAACTAAAAGTGATTGACAAATTATATAATGACTCACATGTGTTATTATATTTATTTCATCCTCTCATGATTATGATGATTTTCTTCGGGCTATGTGAGTCTTCCATACATCCTGCATATTTCTTATAAATATTTATGATGATGATGTTTATACAACTGCATACACCCCCATTTACTCGATTCCTTTCCATGGTACTGACCCACATCTTTGGATGTGGGTTGCATTTTCTCAGAATGTAGGTTCAGGTGCTCAGTTCCAGATTCGACATTGATTCTTTGGGCACGCTGTTCTACATCCTCTGTTGTGGTGAGTCCTCATGCTCTGAGGACATGATGTCTGATGTTAGTTTCACAGAATTGTTTATATTTGATTACTGAGTATGAGTCAGCTAGGGCATGTCTCAATGGCTCGCTGGTTTTATTGATCTTCTTAGAGGCTTGTCAGACTAGCATAGATGTCTGGAGTTGACTAATAAGTCGTATTTTGTTATATTTCTGAAATTCTTTTATTCTTGGATGATGTTTACTCTGTTGATATTTGAGGGTTATTTATGAAACCCCATTGATTTATGCTGAACTGAATGAAAATGGCTCAAAGGGTTAGCTTGGGTCTACTCGTAGCCTCAAGCACCGTGTGACGCTCCGAGACCCATTTTCTGGGGTGTTACAAACTTGGTATCAAAGCCTAAGGTTTTTAGGTGTCCTAGGGATTCTGACAAGCCGCATTAAGTAGAGTCTTAATCATCGGTGTGTAGCGCACCACATCTATGAGCAAGAGTCTACAAGACATTTTAGGAAAAAGTGTGATCCTTTCTTTCAGAAGTCTATCATGCTTAAAGTTCTCTCTCAGCTATTGATTCATCCTCTCCTTTTCAGAAATATGCCTCCACGTCAAGCGAGAAGAAATAATTATGGTCATCCACCTTAACCCGCTGACCCATTGAATGAAAATGTGTCTCATACTGAATTTCGGGCAGCCTTTCAGGCGTTGGACTAAGCTGTTACTACAAATATTCAGTCCAACCCGGCCCCGGCTCCACAGTAGCAGGGAGGTGATTCAGCTGCTGCTAGGATTCGTGACTTCATGCGGATGAATCCTCCGGAATTCTATAGGTCTAAGTCTGATGAGGATCCACGATTGTTTTTAGAGGAACTGCGGAAAATTACTCAGGTGATGTATGTATCTGAGGAACATAGTGTGGAGTTGGCTGCGTATAGGTTGAAAGACCTTGCTTATGATTGGGTTGTTGCTTAGAGGAAAGGTAGAGGTGAGAGAGTTGTCTCTACAACTTGGCAAGAGTTCCAGGATGCATTCCTGGATAAGTTTTTCCCTTTGAAGATGAGGGAGGCGAAGGTGGAAGATTTTATGAACCTGTGACAAGGATCTATGACTGTTACAGAGTACTGTCTAAATTTCAATTAGTTGGCCAAGTATGCTCCTGACTTAGTGGCTGATAATCGGGGTAGTATAAGTAAGTTTGTGACTGGAGTATCTCGTTATGTGGTTAAGGAGTGTAGGGCTGCTATGCTGAATAGTGAGATGAATCTTTCTATCTTGATGACTCATGCCCAATAGATTGAGGCAAACAAAATTAAGGAGAGAGATAGAATGAGAGGGAATAAGAAAGCTAAGTCCGAGCAGCATGGACAAGGTCAGACTAGATCGCAGGGAGCGAGTCTCCCTCAATATCAGGATTGTTCGTCTATGCCAGCACCGTCATCTGCTAGTTCTCCCATGCCTAGAGGTAGGCAGGAACAAGATACAAGGTTATATACATCCAGGTCCCAGTACAGTACTGGAAGTACGCCAAATCATACCCTGTGTCCGAAGTGTGGTAGGGATCATTTGGGTGAGTGTTGGGGTGAGAAGAGAGGTTATTTCCAGTGTGGTGACATGGGTCACAGAGTTAGATATTATCCACAGGATGTACAAGGGCGTCGTGACTATCGCCCTCAGACCCAGACTTAGACTGTTAGTACTCCAATTCCAGCGACTCGCCCAGCCCCAGCTCAGGGCACCTCTTCTAGCAATACTGGCGGGCAGCGCCAAAATAGATTCTATGCTTTAGCTTCCTGTCAAGAATAGGAGGACTCTCCCGATGTTGTTATTAGTATGCTTCATATAGTTTAGTTTGATGTATATGCTTTGTTGGATCTTGGATCGATTTTCTCATATGTTACATCTTTGATTGCTGTGAATTTTGAAATGAGTCCTGAGATTATTCCTGATCCTATCCTAGTTTCTACCCTAGTGGGTGATTCGATTATTGCCTAGAAAGTGTATATAAAGTGTCCTGTTATCGTTCTTCATAGAGTCTTGTTGGCTGATCTGATTGAGTTAGACATGGTAGATTTTGATGTGATTCTAGGTATAGATTGGTTGTATTCTTCTTATGCCTCTATTGATTATCAGACCCGAGTGGTCAAGTTTTACTTTTCGGGTGCATCCGTGTTTGAGTGGTCTGGGAATTCTGTGTCGCCCAAGAGTCATTTTATCTCTTACCTCAAAGCTAGAAAGATTATTTTCAAGGGGTGTATTTACCATTTGGTTAAAGTCAAAGACACTAAGTCTGAGACTCCAACTCTCCAGTCTGTTAACATCGTCAATGAGTTTTCTGATGTCTTTCTGGATGATCTCCTAAGGATACCTCCTGATAGAGAGATAGAGTTCGGGATTTATCTTCTTCCTGATACTCAGGCCATTTTTATTCCTCCTTATCGTATGCCCCTGAAGAACTTAAGGAGTTGAAAGAGCAACTCAAAGGTCTATTAGATAAGGGTTTTATAAGACTCAGTGTTTCTCCTTGGGATGCTCCTGTATTGTTTGTGAGAAAGAAAAATGGCTCTTTGCGTATGTCCATTGATTACCACCAACTGAATAAAGTCACCGTAAAAAATAAGTACCCTCTTCAGAGAATAGATGATTTGTTTGACCAATTGCAAGGTGCAAGTTATATATCAAAGATAGACCTTTGTTCCGGCTATCATCAACTCAAAGTTAGGGAGTGTGTCACCCCAAAAACTACTTTTCGAACCCGTTATGGCCATTTTGAGTTTCTTGTTATGTCTTTCGGGTTAACTAATGCCCCAATAGCTTGCATGGACCTCATGAATCGAGTGTTCAGATCATATATAGATATGTTTGTCATAGTGTTCATCGATGATATACTGGTGTACTCCCGTAGTGAGGATGAACATTTTGATCATCTCTGAACTATCTTGCAAACCCTTAGAGATCACAAGTTGTTTACCAAGTTCAGTAACTGTGAGTTTTGGCTAAGGTCAGTTGCTTTACTGGGTTATATCATTTCTTCCGAGGGTATTAGAGTTGATCCCCAAAAGACCGAAGCTATTAGAAATTGTCCTAAACCTATTTCTTCGACTGATATCCAAAGTTTCTTAGGTTTAGTTAGATATTACCACTGTTTTATTGAGGGTTTCTCCTTGATAGCGTCTCCTATGACTCGGTTGACCCAAAAGGAAGTGAAGTTCTTGTGGTCTGAATCTTATGAGAAGAGTTTTCAGGAGTTGAAGACTCGACTCACTTCAGCCCCTGTTTTGACTTTGCCTGATGGTATTGATGGTTTTGTGGTGTACTGTGATGCTTCGAGAGTTGGGTTGGGTTGCGTATTAATGCAAAAGGGTAAGGTGATAGCTTATGCTTCTAGACAGTTGACACCCCATGAGAAAAATTACCCCACCCATGACCTTGAGTTGGCTGCTGTTGTGTTTGCTTTGAAAATCTGGAGACACTATTTGTATGGTGTCCATGTTGATGTTTTCACTGATCATAAGAGTCTATAGTATGTGTTTACCCAGAGAGAATTGAATCTTAGGCAGATACGATGGTTAGAATTATTGAAGGACTATGATATGAGTGTGCTGTACCATCCGGGCAAGGCCAATATTGTGGCGGATACCTTAAGTAGAGTGTCCATGGGTAGTGTTTCGCATGTGGTAGAAGGTAAGAAAGAGTTGGCTCGTGATGTACATCGTTTGGATAGATTGGGGGTTAGGATGTTTGACTCTGCTGAAGGTAGTATAGGGGTTCAGAGTAGTTCTGAATCCTTCTTGGTTTCGGAAGTGAAGGAAAAGCAATACTTAAATGCTAGTTTGGTCAGACTGAAGGAGTCATTCAAGGACCAAAAAGTAGAGGTTTTCTCCCAAAGGGGGGGGGGGAGATGGTGTGTTGAGATTCCAGGGTAGATTCTGTGTCCCGAATGTTGATGATCTGAGACAGAAGATTATGGCTGAAGTGCATGGGGCACGATATTCTATTTATCCTGGTGCCACCAAGATGTACCGAGACTTGCGGGAATCTATTGGTGGAGTGGCATGAAGAAAGATATAACAGCGTTTGTAGCTAAGTGTGCAACATACCAAAAGGTTAAGGTTGAACACCAAAGACCTGGTGGTATGATTCAAGAGTTTAGTAGTCCCACCTGGAAGTGGGAAGAGATAAATATGGACTTCGTGATTGGTTTACCTCCTTCCCAACGCCATAATGATTCCATTTGGGTTGTGGTTGATAGGTTGACTAAGTCTGCTCATTTCTTGCCTGTTCATACTTCATATATTGCTGAGTATTACGCTAGATTGTATATCCGAGAGCGAGTTAGACTGCATGGATTTCCTTGTTCTATCATTTTGAATAGGGGTGCTCAGTTTACTTCGCAATTTTGGAAAGCTTTTCAGAAGGGTCTTGGTACCCAAGTGCTTTTGAGTTCTGCTTTTCATCCGCAGACCGATGGTCAAGCTGAGCGGACCATCCAGACCTTAGAGGATATGTTGAGAGCTTGTGCACTTGACTTTATGGGAAATTGGGATGACCACTTACCGTTGATAGAGTTTGCATACAATAACAGTTTCCACTCTAGTATTGACATGGCTCCATTTGAAGCCTTATATAGAAGGAAGTGTAGATCACCCATAGGTTGGTTCGAGGTGGGTGAAGAGGCCGTGAGTGGTCCTGATTCGGTATTTGAGGCTATGGAAAAAGTTAAATTGATAAGGGAAAGGTTGAAAACTGTGCAGAGTCGTCAGAAGTCATATGCGGATGTTAGAAGGAGAGACCTTGAGTTTGAAGTTGGTGACCTAATGTATCTGAAAATTTCACCCTTGAGAAGGGTGAAGAGATTCGGAAAAAAGGGGAAGCTTAGTCCCCGTTATGTTGGTCCTTACAAAATTCTTAGCCGTGTTGGTAAGGTAGCTTATAAAATTGAGTTGCCTTCCGAGTTGTCCTCTGTTCATCCAATATTCCATGTCTCCATGCTTAGAAAGCATATTAGTGATGTTATGGTAGTTGATTCCTCTGTGAGTGCTGACATTCAAGAAAATCTTTCTTTTGATGAGATTCCTGTTGAAATTCTTGATTTTAGTGTCCGAAGACTAAGGAATAAAGAAGTTCCCTTGGTCAAGGTGTTGTGGCGAAACCAATCTGTTGAGGGTGCAACTTGAGAAGCTAAGGCGGATGTGCGATCCAAGTACCCGCACCTATTTTCTGCGAACTCCGATCAAGCCGAAGGTACCGTTCTTTCCTAAATCATGCACTTTTGATAAAATTTGCAGCAGTTCAGCTGTCATTTATTTTGTGTTCAACTGTAGTTTCTTGAATTTATGCATTCTATGTTGCATTCGGAGTGAGAAACAATGTGGTGATGAGTCTAACGAATGGTTTCAGCTATATGCTCTATTCCCTATATAATCTTGGCATGTATAGCATCATTCGAGGATGAATATTTCCAAGGGGGGGATGATGTAATACCCCTGAAATTTTTTGTTGAAATTTTGTGCGTAAACGTGTTGGGTTCTATCTTCTAGAATGAATTACAAATTTTCCGTGTGAAATGTCTTAGATTATGATCCACCATTGCGTAGAGTATCGAATAATATTTCCAACTATATATGGATAATCCAAAATGGACACCCGAGCGACGAGTTATGAACATTCCGATCGAACCATAAATAATAGTGAACAGTAAAACGTGCAGAAAAAAGTACTGAGGCCTGGCGTATTTTATCTCCAACTTTAAATGATCATAACTCCTTGTACATAATAATCTGGGTGATCTACTATATATAACGGAAAACTCTGCGAGTCCTCTGTCCAATGAAATTAGTTTCATCCAATTTGTCTATCGGAGCAAAATGTTATGGTCGATATACTTCAGCCTATCAATAGAGAACTTTTGGGTCAACTTCAAATGATCATAACTCTTCATACACAATGATTGGGTGGGATACTATATATCAAAGTAAAGATATGAGAGTCCTCTTTCTAATGAAATTGGTTTCATCTAATTTGGATATCAGAGTAAAACGTTATGGTTGATCTACTTATGACTATCAAAACAGTCCACCAAAGGACAGATTCAAGAATTATTTGATTTTTAGGGGCGTTTTGGTCATTCCTCCTCACCCAAAATTCATACAAACCCTATATTAAATCCTATTAGAAGCATTATATGTTATATTTCATCAAATTCGCTCAAAAAGAAAACCATAAGCTCCTACATCCAACTTCAAGAACCTCCAAAGTTCACCATTATTTCTGCAAATTTATTCAAGATTCCAAGTTCCTAGTTCAAGAACTCCAAGAACCATCATTCAAAGGCACGATTAACATCTAAAAAATAAGTATCGATCTAAAGTTCACCATTCAAGGTATGTGGGGTTTTTCAACAAGAACTCTCTTTCGTTCTTGTGCCCAAAAGTAATTTTTTTTACAAAGACATGATTTTTATTTGATTTTTACGAATTTAAAGCATGAACCCATATCTTATGATGATTATTATGAAATCTTGATGTTTATGATTTTGAAAGATGAATTTACATGTGTGGTGATATAAAGCATGAATCTTGAACGATATTTATCATGATTTTGATCTTTGGGTCATGAATTCCCATTGGAAATTGTATTTTTTTAGAAAGTGTGTGTTATAAGCTCATTGATGTTGAATATTTGAGATATTTTGAATGATTTGACCTTTTGGTCTTAATGGAGTTGTTTTGAACTCAAGTGTGAAAGAAATCCACAACCTGCTTGATTTTGATAGATGGGAAACATAATGGCTCCCGATGTATATTTATATATTACTAAAATTATTTTGTTGTGGATTGTCTTTGAAATGATCTGAGCTAAGTCTGGGAGAAATCTTTAGCACCGTGTGGGAGGTATAAAGTGACCTTACTTCCCTAGAACTACATGCCCCTGTAGGAGTTAGCCTGAGGCTAATTTATATAGTGATCACTAGTTAGTGTGGATTTGATATCGATAGTCCTACTTCGATGGCAAGGATAGAACGGCTCTTCCCAACGTGGGTTGTAAGTTGGACTCCATGTAGCTCAAATGGTTTATGTCGGTTATAGGATCTCCCAGTGTGTGTTTCCTTGTGTTTATGGTGAATGGTGAAGTGATTTGAAAGTGGAATTATGAAAGTTATTCTTTCAAAAGATTTAAATGATATTTACATTATGAGAATTGATATTCTTGATGAACTAAAAGTGATTGACAAATTATATGATGACTCACATGTGTAATTGTACTTATTTCATCCTCTCATGATTATAGTGATTTTCTTCAGGCTATGTGAGTCTTTCATACATCCTGCATATTTCTTATAAATATTTATAATGATGATGTTTATACAACTGCATACACCCTCATATACTCGGTTCTTTTCCATGGTACTAACCTACATTTTTGGATCTGGGCTGCATTTTCTCGGAATGTAGGTTCAGGTGCTTAGTTTTAGGTTTGACAGTGATTCTTCGAGCACGCTGTTCTACATCCTCTGTTGTGGTGAGTCCTCATGTTCCGAGGATGTGATGTCTGATGTTGGTTTCACGAAATTGTTTATATTTGATTACTGAGTATGAGTCAGCTGGGGCATGTCTCAATGGCTCGCTGGTTTTATTGATCTTCTTAGAGGCTTGTCAGACTAGTATAGATGTCTGGAGTTGACTAATAAGTCGTATTTTGTTATCTTTATGAAATTCTTTTATTATTGGATGATGATTACTCTTTTGATATTTGAGGGTTATTTATGAAAACCCCATTGATTTGTGTTGAACTGAATGAAAATGGCTCAAAGGGTTAGCTTGGGGCTACTCGTAGCCTCAAGCACCGTGTGACGCTTCGGGATCTGTTTTTTGAGGCGTTACAAAATTCCTCTTTGCCGCTACTCAGAGTTCGCTGGTAAATTTGGCCAGAATGCCGACGGGAGCGAATCTTCCCCGATTTTGATCCAGGTTGGCAAAAGACTGTGAAAAAGGTTATATTGACCTTGGGTTTATTGGTCAAGGTTCAAATTGAGATTTTCTGGGCGCGGTGTTATCTTCTATATATTGAAATCGACATTGAGGTCTAATTCTTTGACTCCCTCTTTTCATTTTATTCCAATTTGGTGCATTGATGTATGATTGTGTGTTGTTGGTTTATGAGTGTATAACCTTGTTGATATTCGATATTGTTTATCCTTGAATAATTACTCACGGTATGAATTTGATATTGCATGAGTTTGTATAATCGCTTTGCGTCAAAAGTGACGTATAAAAGGGAATTTAGAGTGGAATTGAGAAATTGATAAAAAGATTGAGTTTAGGTTAATTTTGGTTTATTGTTGTTTTATTTAATTCAGAATAAACATCAAGTTTGTGAACTCAATAGAAGCATATTTTAGGCCGAAAGCTTAATAGATGAAGTTTAGGTTTGGGTAGGTAAATTTAGGGATATCATTGAATGTTGAAAGTATGAATGTATGTGTGAACATTTTCTTCTACTTCATAAGGTTTGATGATGTATTCATTCGTCGGGAAATGTCCCAAAGTATTTTGTACTCAGAGGACATCTGTAACGAAGGCCCGAGGCATCGGGTAAAGCATTAGAGCGTAGTTTAGGAGTAGGGTATGTTAGCTTAGGTTTATATTTCCGCATTTTTCTATTTTTGGATTGTATAATTGGACTGGACATTATATTTTTCGGGATTCATTTTGTATGTGTTTGTTTGTTTAATTGTTGTGTGTTTATGTGGTTTATATATTTTTAGTATCGAAATTAGCCGATACGTTCCACCAAGCGATCGTGATCAAACTACGGGATCGACGGGTGCCTAACACCTTCCCCTCGATCAACAAAATTCCTTAGCCGAAATCTCTGTTCGCAAACCAGTTTAAAAGAGTCAAAAATAATTTTGAAAAAGGATATCCAAGGGTGACTTGGCATACCCGATTTATGCCAAGTGGCGACTCTGAGTTGATTCTAAGATGAATTATTTTCGAAATAATTTTCATCTTTTGTCACTTAATAAATAAAACCCTTTCAAAACTTAAAATAATTCTTTTTGGTTAAAAAAGAAGAGTGACAACTTTGTCGACTCTGCTGGGCATATTTTCAAAATTTGAGCTTATTTTTTGGAGTTGTATCAGCTTAATTTGACATTATGGTTATATAAACATTGTTTATGTTGTCGTTGTGTTATTGTTTTATCATTAGTGGGTGCCTACGTGCTCTTTGTTTACAATTTTTATTTTTATATGTTACTGTTTTATATCTGGCATCATGTGCATAACCCGAGTCATTCTTTTTGCAACAAATCTGTAGTACACGTATGTACACGATCTCTATTTGAGTCACCCTTATTTTAGGAGGGGGAGTCGTTGGGTTGTATGGAGTAGGTGGAAAGTCGTCGCAGCCACTATCGACCATACGCTCCACCGAACAACCTTGTTAGTAAACTCCAGAGTAGGTCAGTCTTTAGGTCATGCTTATGTGTATCATATTAAGAATTAGCAGGCCCCACTTGGTCCTTTGTAGGAGACTCACCCGTAAAGCATCCCTATGTTCAAAATGTTGCATCTCTGAGGGTAATGTGGTCATTTGATGGACTGATTTGGGAAAAACATGTGCTAGAAGTAAAGTTTGTAGGCAATGAAAAATAAAACAAGGAAAAAAGAAAAGGCGAGTAAAAAAAAAAGAGATTTTCGTAGTTCCTAGAATTCTTTATGGCTTTTAATTTTTTTTCACAATCCAAAAGTTCTAAAAAAAAAAAAGTTTTACCTTTTGCACTTATTTGTCAAAAAATATCAAAAAGATTTTCCTTTTGTTTCTTTAGTAATCATTTACAATTCGAAAACTCCAAAAATATTTTTTAAATAGGAGCTTTTTATAAAAGAAAATTCAAGAAAAAGATGGTAGAAGTTTTATACATTTCATCTAACGAAAATACCAAAAGATTTTTTTTCATAGTTGTTGGTGTCTTTTTTATGTGAAGTGTCAAATTGAAAACTCAAAAAAGATTTTATTGGCATTGTTCATCGTCTTCTTTGGTCGTGTCTCTTACATTAGGGTCAATCTGTTATTTAATTCTTATTTATCCAATCTGGACGAACTACACACCCCTGATTCTCCTCTTCCGGGAGTGAGATACGTAGGCAGCCTATTGTGGGTTCAGGGATCTTATTTAAAAAATCTAAAAAGATTTTCTTTACTCTTCATTTAGAGTAGGTGTCATATACATCTTTAAAAGAAAACCACAAAGATTTTCCTTTAATAGGTTCAAGTTTCATTTTCGTATGAAATTCAAAATCTAAAACCCAAAAAGATTTTCTTTGGTAATCATATGTTTCAATTCGTATAGGAATCTGAAAAATCCAAAATAAAAAAAACTTTCTTCACTCTTTATTAGAGTAGGTGTCATATACTTCTTTAAAAGAAAACTACAAAAAGATTTTTCTTTAATAGTTCCAATTTTCATGTTCATATGAAATTCAAAATTGAAAACCCAAAAAGATTCTCTTTGGTAATTATAGGTTTCATTTTGTATAGGAATATGAAAAAATCCAATAAAAGATTTTCTTCATTCTTCATTAGAGTAGGCGTTTCATATACATCTTTAAAAGAAAACTACAAGAAGATTTTCATTTAATAGGTTTAAATTTCACTTTTCGTATGAAATTTAAAATCGAAAACCCAAAAAGATTCTTCTTTGGTAATCATATGTTTCATTTTGTATAGGGATGTTAAAGCTGAAAAAATCAAAAAGATTTTTGACAATTTGTTATTTTTTTCCTTCTTAAAATTTTAAGAAAAAGAAAAAGAAAGAGAGTTTTACTAGCCCATTTGTGGCCAAACTTCACGGACTACGCACACCTGATTCTTCTCTCTCGGGAGTGAGATACATAGGTGTTCTTCTCAAGTTCGGTGATCTTTTCCAAAGAAAAGGAAAAATCAAAAAAGATTTTGAGAAAGTGTTGAACTCTAACACGTTTGATATCTCTTATTCAGTTAGTTTAAGGTGGTTGGTTTGTGGCATTTTGGCTAGTCCTCCATATTACACCAAATTTGAAGAAGGTTTAGCTGTGTCCAACAAGGATATAGAGAGTGACCTCATGGATCAAACAAAGAGTCAAGAAATTGAGAGTTTAAAGGAAGAGAATTTGAGACTAAGAAAACAAATGATGGAAATGTATTAAGCTTGGGCCAGTGGGCTGCCTCCTCCTCCATTCCCCACTATTGACCATGTAAATACCTTGAGTCTTCCACCAAAATCGCAAAATCAGTTTTCTACTATTTTTGATGCACCACAACATGCCGCAAAATCCATTCCACGTCAAATGCACCCCAATACTCCACCACTCATTCTTTATCTTCTCAGTATAAGCCTACAACATTCATTGCACTACATACCATCTGTGCTTTTGTTGCTCAACTTTCTACTGAGACTTCCACTTTAGCTATCAATCCAACGATTGTGCTTCCCCAATCCACTAGTGAATCCATATTCAATACTCTTAATGATCATTGTTATACTCTTGAGCATACAGTTAAGTTAATTTAACTGCTAAAATTTCTTATCAAGAAGCCTAGCATGCCAGAAAAGCTAGAGAAAATAGTGGGAAAAGTGAACAGTATAGAAAATGATATAAAAAGTTCCTTGGGTCTTGTGGGGTATGAAGATATTTCATATAAAAACTGGGGCATATTTTCAAGTGTTAAGCTTCCTCCAAGAGAAACAGAAAGAAAATCAATTCCACGAAGGGATGAGTCATTTAATGTGAGGGACGTACAACAAAGGTAGAGTTGTATGTTTGACAATTGTAGAAGAAGATGCGACAAACATGATCAGTTAAAGTTAGTGTTGTTAAATGACACAAATGATATTTATTTTTCATTTTATTTCATATTGCATGATATGTACTTGAATTTTCAAGCATTAATATGATGAAGGCATTTCATTCTGCTATCCAAACATTGTGTCATCCTTTGTTTACCAAATTTAAGCCTTTTATTTTCTTTCATACCCCTATTTTGGAATCAGGATAAAGTTAGCAAAGTTCAAAAGAAAAGTGTCAAGCAAAAGAATAGTGTCAGAAAAGTTTTTTAAAAAAAGAGAAAAATATGTCCACAAAGAAAGAAAAGAGAAGAGTATCAAGAAAAATAGAGTCAGAAAAGGTCCTAAAGAGAAAAGAGTCAATAAAGGAGAAAAGAAGAAGTCAGAACCAAGCAAAAGAACAAGTTGACAAAACTATGTGTGACCTGATTCTCCTGTCTCGGGAGTGGGATCCGTAGGCTGCCCTACTCGAGGCTCGATCCAACCAAATAAAAAATTTAGAATTGCCCAGTCAAAAAAAATTGGGGCATGAGTTAATCCTTATTGTTTGAGTCGATTCCAAAAGTTGTAAGTCCTACCCCACTTCAAGTGTCGTTTGGACCTCATGTCATTCTTTCTTTTAACTTTATCCAAAAGCCAAATTACAATCAAAGAAAGATCTTCAAATCAATCTTTGAGAATGTTAAGGTTAAGCATGCTATGGATATAATAATGCATTTTGGGAACTATTTGCATTTCTCAGCATAAGGAATCTGCAGAGAAAAAAATGATAGAGTCTTATTGGTGAAAAACCCTTTCGGGCATCGTAAGACGATGGTAAGTTGAGAGAAATAAAAATGAGAGAGCCTTATTGGTAAAAATCCTCACAAGCACCATAAGACGATGGTGAGTTGAGAGAAATGAAAATAGTGGAATCTCATAAGTTAAAAACTCTCGCGGACACCATAGGACAACGGTGAGCTGAGAGAAAAATGAGAGAGACTTGTTGGCGAAAATACTTCAAGGTGTCACTAGATAAATGAGGTCTTAAATGCAATTGACCTAAGTAGCAACTCAGTTTCAAGACCATTAACTAAATAACAACTGGTAGAAAGTGTGGATGGAAAGATCAGGCAGAATAATCCAAAATGCATGACATAATCATTAGAGTTAACTGTCATTTTTAGATATTTTTTCATTTCTCTGTTTTAAATGGGGACGTTCATTGTCTTTTCTTTCTTCTCATTTATTTTATTTTCTTGAGACAGTTATCCAAATAAAAAAATCATCGACATTTTTTTCTTGTCTTTGAGTCAAGTCCATGTCAAAACAAGTGAAAAAAGATTTCAAAACTGGCTACCAGCTTCTTTAATTGCACAAAGCAAGACAAAGGGCCAGCAAATGAAAGAAACAAGATTGCAAGTCAGAAAAAGGCATGCAGAAGGTTGTTATAAACACATAAATTTGGGGAATTTGTGGAAATACCAAGGTTTAAAGGGGATTGTCTAAGAAACATAGCAAAACAGAGATACTGTGTTTGTTTCAAAGTCACTGTTAATATTCTGAGTTTGGACCAACGGTGCAACAAGGCAATGTCAAATGCTAATGATTGGAATTAAGATCTAAATGGGACTAGTACAAGAGAAATATCCTCAAATGCCAAATCCGCAAGTCAACCACCCTGCTTTAAACTCATAAGTTTTCTTTATATGAAACAGAAAATGTTGCTGCTTTCAAATCAAAGGCTTCAAAGCAAAAATATCCAGAGGTGCAATTCCTTATTTCTGCAAATGCAAGAGCAGTGTTGTTGTACAGGTTTGGTAATCGCAATTATGGTAAAACTCATTATCTTGTATCCCTAAGAGACACATTATCTAATTTGGGTCTTTCATGTTTGACGGCTAGGAGGTGCACTTCCTTATTTGAACCATTTATTCTAAAAAGATGCACTTTTAGCAAGAACCTTTCACTTTTATTCTTAAGAGAGGGACTTGTTGGTCTCATCCATTCAATATTACCCTCAAAAGGGGCATTTGTTGATCAGGATCTTGATTCATCTTTGCATTATGCACTGTTGCAAGTAGTAGTGATGGGATTTGACACCCGCAAAATCTTTTGATGAAAACGGGGGCAAAAATTAAATGTAATTCATGTTATATGGAACTTCACTTTAGCACCTCTTAGAAAGTGAGACTTTATTTTTTTGAAATATGGAATCTTTATTTAACATAATCTTTGTTTGGGATAATTTTGTTCTATTTTTTATTTTTATTTTAGAAGCCTGACTGGAGAACAGGGTAAGAAATCGCAAGTCAGGAGCTCTCCTGAAGAACAGAATGATACAATTGAAAGTCAGAAGCTCGTTCGGAGAACAGAGCAAGGAAATTATAAGTCGAGGGTCCGCTCGAAGAATAGAGTGATAAAATTGAAAGTTGGGAGCTCGCCTGGAGAATAGAGTGAGAAAATTACAAATCGAGGGGCTCGCCCGAAGAATAAGGGTAATAAAATTAAAAGTCAGGAGCTTGCCCAGAGAACTGAGTGAGGAAATTACAAGTTGGGGAGCCCGTACAAAGAATATAGGGTGATAAAATTAAAAGTTGGGAGCTCTCCCGGAGAACAGAGCAAGGAAATTACAAGTGGGAGGGCCCGCCCGAAGAATAGAGGTGATAAAATTAAAAGTCGGGGGGCTGGCACGAAGAATAGGGGTGATGAAATTGCAAGTCAGGAGCCCACCTTAAGAACAGGGTGAAGAAATTAAAAGTCAACCAACAAGATAAAGAGATTGAAAGTCAAGCAACAAGGTGAAACAACTGAAAGGAAATAAAGTAAGGAAATTACAAGTCGAGAGCCCGCCCGAAGAAAAGGGCGGTGAAGTTGAAAATCAAAAGATCAAAAATAAAAAATCAGGATCCCGCCTGGAGAATAGGACAATGAAAATAGAAGTCAAGAAACAAGGTGAAAAAGTTGTAAGTCAGGAGCCCGCCTGAGAATAAGGTGAAGATTTTTAAATTCAGGATCAAGGTTCAGAGGTACCACCGACAGAACATGGTCGATTTGTGAGTTCATCTCCAACATCAAATTTTATATGGAGAAAGAATCTACTCTCAAGTTAAACACCAAAGAAAATCAGATCTTTTATCAATTTTCAAAGCATTAGAAACTCAAGTCAAGAGTCCAAAAGAAGCTGCATAGATAGGAATTTTGTAATTTCATTTATGTTTTAACTTGTAATTTTTATTTTGATGTAATGTCAGAGCCGCAGACCAAAACCTCGATGGAAACTCACTCGACTCTCCAACTCGGTACAGTCCACTTCTCGTCCAACCTTGAGATACCGGTGGCTTGACTCTCATACAACTTTGGATGTGTATGATGTCCAAAATCAAGACTTGGTTTTCCTCCCTCCCTTTGCTCCCTTCTTTTGAATAATGATCGGGATAAAATTCTATTTCGTTGTCTACTTCTTTGTATGAAAACACTTTGTGTCTACATCCAAAGGGAACATGAAGTAGACATGTAATTTTGTCCCTAAAAAATTATGTTACATCTAGTTACCTTATCCTACCGTGTACCATCATTTACGTAATAATTTTCCCACTAGAAGACAAGATAACAAACCCCTAATAAACCCAATCCCCAATATTATCTTAATAACAAAGTTAAACACTCCCCTAATATAATTTTGACAACACATCACCACCCTCTACCCCACCTCACCCCTACCCCACATACCTCATTCATGTTTCTTTTACACAAAGAAAAGAGAGTATATACACATATAGAGAGATACAGGATAAAGGGGGAAATTTTCACTGATCGGGCACACACAACCATTATAATTCATACACAACACATAAATTGACAGAGGGGAGGCTATTTTCTTTTTTCTTTCTTCACTGATCCTACATAATACACATACATATCTCATATTCACTCACTCCAAAAAACACACACAAAAATTTATACTCATCTCACGAATCCTCACACACTCACTGATATACTCACCAGCGCACACCCACAACAACACCATGCCCAGAAATAAACCAATATATTCACTCACACATCTGATCAGAGAATCAAAGAAAGGGGTAAAATTAAGTGAAAGCAGAGGAGAGGTTGATCGAAGAGAGGATCATGAGAGAGAGAGAAACACAGCGAGATAAGGGCAAGAAAATAGACATAAAAGAGAGAAAAAAGGGTGGTTATCATCACCGGAGATCAACTGGGAAACACCCCCGAGCTTTTCCTGTTACTGCTTTATTGGAAACCCATCAAAAATGATTAAAATCCACTAAATCCCTCTTTGTTGCTATTCGGAGTTCGCTGGTGAAGTTGATCGGAACGACGATAGAAGCTAATCTTCCCCTATTTTGATCTAGGTTGGTAAAAACAGATAAAAAGGGTATATCGAGCTCAGATTTGTTGGTCGAGTTTTGAATTGAGGTTTTCTAGGCGCGGTGTTATCTCCTATATATTGAAATCGACATTGAGGTCCAATTCTTTGACTCTCTCTTTTTGTTTTATTTTAATTTGGTGCATTGATGCATGATCGGGTGTTGTTGGTTTGTTATTGGATGACCTTATTGATATTCAATATTGTTTATCCGTAAATAATTTAGCACTGTATGAATTTGATATTGCATGAGTTTGGATAATCACTTTGTGTGAAAAGTGATATATAAAAGGGAATTTGGGGTGGAATTAAGGAATTGATAAAAAGGTTAAATTTAGGTTAATTTTGGTTTATTGTTGTTTTGTTTAATTCGGAATAAATATCAAGTTTGTGAACTCGATAGGAGCATATTTTAGGCCTAAAGCTTAATAGGCAAAGTTTAGGTTCGGTTAGACAAATTTAGGGATATTGTTGAATGTTGAAAGTTTAAATGTGCATGTGAACATTTCCTTCTACTTTATCGCATTAGGTTTGATGATGTTTCATTCGCCGGGGAATGACCCGAGATTATATTGTACTTATTTATTGGAGAATGCCCCAAAATATTTTGTACTCAGAGAACGTCCGTGATGAAGGTTCGAGGCATCGAGTAAAGCATTGAAGCGTAGTTTAGGACTAGTGTAGGTTAGCATAGGTTTACATTTCTGCATTTTTCTATTTTTGGATTGTATAATTGGACACGCCATTATATTTTTTGGGATTCATTTTGTTTGTATTTGTTTGTTTAATTATTGTGTGTTTATGTGGTTTATACCTTTTTAGTGTCAAAATTAGATGATACGCTCCACCAAACGGTCGTGGTCGAACCACGAGATCGAGGGGTGCCTAACACCTTCCCCTCAATTAACAGAATTCCTTTGCCGGAATCTCTGTTCGCAAACCAGTTTAAAAGAGTCAAAAAAAAATTGAAAAGGGATATCCAAGGGTGACTTGGCACACCCAATTTATTCCAAGTGGCGACTCTGAGTTGATTATAAAATGAATTCTTTTCGAAAAAAATTTCATCTTTTGTCACTTAATAAATAAAACCTTTTCAAAACTTAAAATAATTCTTTTTGGTTAAAAAAGGGGTGTGACAACAGGCCATACCTCCTTAGGGGTCGTTTGGTTTGAAAATAAGTTATACCAGGATTAGTTATGCTGGGATTAGTTGTCCTGAGACAACTTATCCTGATATTATTTTTTAGTGATTATTTGATTTATGGTACTAAAAATAATATATAGTGCATTATTTGTAAAAATATATTGTTTGTTTACTACAATACCCTTCACATTATTTTAACTTAATTATTTTTTATTTTATTGGGGATGAATAATTTTAAAATACACAATCAAATAGCAATCGAGACAAACTATTTGAAAAAGAAATTGATAATAAACACATTTGTCATTGTTTGATGATAACTATGCTTCACTACTTAACAAGCTTGATCAGTATGCATTTTGACAAGCGTATAAAATTGTAAATTAGAAAATGAAATACATGCCATTCTACCAAGTCAAAGCAAATACCAAAACTTTTTGCACTCACAAATAGCAATTCATGTGCTAGAGTTCAATACGTATGCACGATAGAGTTATTTATAATGCGCAGGTCAATTCTTCTGGGCTAAAGCAGCTGCAATTCCACTAACTAAAACTCCAACAGCAGCAGTAGCAATGCTGATTCCAATAACTCCATATGTTTCAGACACAGCGAAATGCATAAAAACTGAAATGAGATACGACAAGAAATGACATTGAGAATTCTGTTTTGCTACCTTTGGTAATTTTTTCTTCGATTGTTTTTTTGAGGGTTAAGGATTGCCTCCAATCTAGTGCAATCTGCAGATTTACTAATTTAGCAGAAATAAAAAACCGTCGTACCAATAAAAATGACATGTAGGTGTGTGAATAATAAAAGCATCAGAATTGCACAAATACAGTTCAAGTAAGGGTATTTTTGTCTTTTTATAATTTCATAGCAAGGATAAATTAAGCGGGGAATATCCCACCATATCCATGGATAAATTATCCATGAGTGGTTAAAATTTTTATTCCGGAATTATTATTTTATCTAGAGATTATTTACTTTCATACCGCAAACCAAACGGCCCCTTAGAGTTTTCAACAACCTCTTGATAATCTCAAAGTTCTCATTGCTCAATATTAGAGTTTCACTTGTTAACACATTTATAGAGAGGCAAATTTTGTACTTGTGCTCTCTAAAATCATTCATGCTCATGATAATGTTCAGCACTTCTTCAACATTCAACAACTCTCGGAGGAAGCTAGAGGATACTTCAGGCTTGATAAGTTGGGGATTCCTAATTTTTGAAGAAGAAAATTGAGAAGAATAAAGGAACCTTCATAGATTGTGTTTGTTTCTTCTCTTGAAGTTGATTCACAGGTTATCATGTGGTCTTTCTTCTTCTCATTATCTTTATCTTTTTTATTTTCTTTAGTTTATTGATTTTATAAAGCGATTTAGTTTTGTTGTGATTTTCTTATTATTTTGTACGAGGATAACATCCCTTATTTATGCTTTCCTAGATTATATTATACAGAAATGAGTCCTCTTTTCTAGATGCTTAGATTTAGGTTTTCTTTCTAGTATCAGAGATGAGTTGATGACACTTAGTAAGATAGTTGCCTTTAAATCACCATAGGTTTGAAGGTAAGGTTTATGCTCCCCTGCTTGTATTTTTTTTTATTTTATTGATGATAAGACTTGGGGCGTACGACTCAACCCCTGACCTCGATGGAATGTGAGATCCCTGAGTAAGGATTGTTTTTAAAAAAAAAAATCTAGGATATTATCATCTTTAGATCTAAAAGAGATCTCGAATGGTAACTTGGGGGGACATAAAAAGGTTGGTGGTGGAATTGAGAGGTTCAGGAGGAAGTGGAAGCCAAGAAAGTTGCTTACATAAAGTTGGCAGCGATCAACATAAAGATGAAAAGAGACAAACAAGGAGAGGTATAAGAGGTACTGGTGAAAGAGGCGCCCACTAAACAAAGATGACATGCATGTTTCCATAAACTCTTAAATAAAGGAGGAGATAAGAATATTATACTGGATGATTTAGAGCCCCTTGAGAGGCATCAAGATTTTGGCCATTAAAGGTGTTGTATTGAGTTGGGATAAGTCTAAGGGGGAAATGCAACATGAAGAACAACAACCGGACCAAACGATATTCCTGCAGAATTTTAGAAGAGAGCAGGAAAAGTAGGTTTAGATTGTTTATCTGCTTTGTTGGATGTCAATTTTAGGACTGCTAGGATTCCCAATGAATGGAGATAGAGCATAATGATTTATTTGTACAAGAAGAAGGGCCATATTCAAAACTGCAGCAATTACAAGTGTATCAAATCGCTAAATTATATTGTGAAAGTCTGAGAGATGGTGGCCGAGATAAAGTTGAATGTATCTATTTTGAAGGATTCATGCTAGAGCAAAGGATAATGAAATACACTAATTTCATAAGGATATTTTCATAGTAATATAGAGAGAGGAAAAGAGACTTGCATATGTTGTTCATCGACCTAAAAAGTCATAAACCAACATTGATTGGTAGTTGTTATCTTTATAAAGTGTTTTCAATACGGTTCCTTAATTAGCATCAGATGCCTTTTGTGCTAGCATTGAGTTTGAGGCGTGATACAAAAGATGAAATGGATGCTCACATTCGGTTTCCAATGTGATAAAAATATGTCACCAAGATTTAAAGATACGTTCCATTGAGTGGTTGTTAGACCAACTATGCTCTTAGGGGTGGAGTGTCGACCATTCAAGAACTCGCATGCTTAAAAATGAGGATTCTTAGATAGATGTGTGGTCATATTAGAAGATATAAGATTAGAAACAAAGATATATCGGGTAAGATAGGAGTAGCCTTGTGGAGGGAAAAATGCGAAAAACAAAACTGAGATGGTTAGGAGTGTGAACATGAAGAGCATAGATGACCCAGTGAGAAGGTGTGAGAGGTTGATAATGATAAATTTGAGGAATGATAGAGGTAGATTGAGAGAGATGATTACATATTATATATCACATTTTCTTGTCATAAAGTACATGATCATGGATAGGAGAATTTGTAGATCGATGATTAGGATAAATGGTTAGTAGGGAGTCGAGTGTTTTCTCTCTTCCAATGGTAGAATAGGGTTCTTTCGAATCATGTTCTGAAAAAGTTTAGTGACTATCGAAAATTATTTCTTTACCTAATAAAGGTAATGGTAATGTCTATGTATAGCCCATCTCTCCAAATTTCACTTGTCCGATTATGTTGGGTATAATATGTTAATGTTATTGACCGCTCTCTGTACCAAACACAAACTCTAACATGGTTTTACTATTTCTACTCTTAATTTATGATCATTTACATGTTTCTTCTTTCCTCTACGACTTTGCATGTTGTATTGTTGTAATTAGAATGTTTTTGTTTGGAATAAATTAAAAAAATCATATCCTTTTAGCTACTCTCAATTATGTTGGGTATAATATGTTAATGTTATTGACCGCTCTCTGTACCAAACACAAACTCTAACATGGTTTTACTATTTCTACTCTTAATTTATGATCATTTACATGTTTCTTCTTTCCTCTACGACTTTGCATGTTGTATTGTTGTAATTAGAATGTTTTTGTTTGGAATAAATTAAAAAAATCATATCCTTTTAGCTACTCTCAATTATGTTGGGTATAATATGTTAATGTTATTGACCGCTCTCTGTACCAAACACAAACTCTAACATGGTTTTACTATTTCCACTGTCTTAATTTATGATCATTTACATGTTTCTTCTTTCCTCTACGACTTTGTATGTTGTATTGTTGTAATTAGAATGTTTTTGTTGGGAATAAATTAAAAAAATCATATCCTTTTAGCTACTCTCGATATCGAGAGTAGCTAAAAGGATATGATTTTTTTAATTTATTCCAATCGAGAGTAGCTAAAAGGATATGATTTTTTTAATTTATTCCAAACAACATTTTTTTTAGGTTTTTCATTCGGTGTCCGGTACCCACATTGGAGCCTGACTAATTTGGATTCGCTCTGGGTAGGGCCCCATTCGGGGGTAGCACTCCCTACCAAGGATTTTTCCATATCCAGAATTTGAACCCGAGACCTCTGGTTTAGGAGGAGCAGTCCAATCCACTGCACCACATCCGTTGGTGGTCATGCTCCGTAATTATTTGGAGCTGTGTATCAAGGGTTGACTTTGTACTGCATGTATCAAGATAAAGGTCATTTCATGTAAGTGTCAACCGCCTAAGTTAGAAATTATTGCATAGATTGAACCAGTGACTTTAAGAAATGCTAAATGTAAAACTAATTGAATATTTACAAGTTACAATATTATAATTAGACAATATATCTTATACTCAAATAGCCTTTGACAAATGTATGCATTAGCAATCTAGAAATGCAAGGATAAGGAATTTTAGTATTAAGACAAACCAGAAGTTGAAAATTTTGATTCACCAAATGATAACTTAATTACGCGGTTTAGTCGGAAAAATTGAATTGACATGAAAAAGTCTTACAGATTCTTCTTTTGGTTTCTCTATCACATACTCCCTCTCCATTTTTTTAAAAATTTCTCCACTTTGCATTTTGAACATATCCTCTTAAAAAGGCAGTAAACTAAATGTTTATTTTAATTAATTTTTTTTATTACCCATTCTGTTCAGTTTTACTTGTCCACTATTTTAAAAATAGATATTCATTTTTACTTGTTCAATTTAAAAAATCAAGAAATAATTTAGCACGTAGTTTCTAATTTACCCTTATCACTAATTATAGGCATTTCCCCAATCATTTCTCAAGAAAAGAAAGTGCGTATAGTAATTTTGTGTTTCCGAGCCAAAGTTCTAGCACAAGAAAGTCAAAGTATATACTTTATTCAATATAAAGTCATTTTTTGATAAATTCGCTAAAATAGTGAAAAATATTTCTGCATATGCGCTCAAATCAGTCAATAATATCATAATCTGATAAATCGGACACCAAACCGGTTTGCTAATAGAGTGTCCTAATACGGTATAAAAGTGTGCTTTAGCTAATGATCCAATCAATGAAATAATTGGAACAAGGGTATCTAACTTCTTAATCGCATTATTGATTAGAAATGAATTTTCTACTATTTGATTATGTACCATTGAATGATTTAGTCGCACACTTGAAAGATAGTCCATAAAGTCACAGAAATGATTGGATAATTGGTTTATATGGATCCTTGCTGTGTGAAAGCACATAGAAAAATGACAGTGATAAAAATTGACAAGATAAAATGTCCATTTATTCATCAAAAGAAACGTTCCATTTGAAGCTAGAATTGATTTTACTTGATATCTAATATTGTATTTTTTATATTCAAATAGTGATATAATAAAATTGCCATTTTATTTATTGTCCTTAAGGGGTAAGCGTTGACTAGTAAAAATAAACGGAGAAAGTAATAACTTTTAAGAATCTAAATTTGACTACTAATTATCTTATCCAAATACTTTGAGGAACAGTTAGTTAATAAGGGTAAAAGTAAACTGAAAAAATGTTACTAATTAATCCTCTCCTGATCTATAAAAGTGAACAATTAAACGAGAGAAGAAATATTTTTATTCTAATTGATATTTGATAAGTAAAGGGGGAAGGAGGAAAGTATATAGTTGGAGTGTCTGGAAAGCTAGGTTTTCTTAAGATATAATTTTTTTTATTTTTTTTTGTTCTCCTAAGGTATCCCAACCTGATAGGTCAAGGACTAATTCTTCGCGAATTTGAGCTCTATTTAAGGGTTTGCCGCTGACTAATTGGTTGTTGCATGCACAAGGCGAAAATCGATAGTGTGTATAATTCGATCCCAGTAGACCAAACAAATTAAAGACCTCTCCAATGTTATTGGTTTCATACTACCTCTTGGTGGTTGGTTAGGATCTACTAGAAAAAGATGCCCGCTTTTATATTTATATACTAGTTTAGGTATACGCGCTTCACACATGTATTTCACATTAATGAATATAAACGCTACATTAAATATGATATTTGCTTAAATACTAAAAATGAATACATCTTTTAAACATGTAAAGATGGAGAATTTATTTAGTTAATTATATAGTGTATATAATATCTAAGATACAAATAAGATAGTGACAAAGTGAAATACATTGACATCCCCTTATATTTGCCAGTAAATTTTATTTTTAAAATAATTTTGTATTTACTCTCATGTGTATATTAATTTTTTAAGTTAACCGTATGTTTTAAATTTATAGTTTCATTGACAAAAAAATATATATTTGCACCTTTTTACTCATCACAAGATTTTGAACTTAAAATATACAATAATCCTATTCCATTTAACAATATTATGAGTTTCAAATTGACGTATGAAATAAATCTCAATCGAAACTAAGGACATTTGTTATTCACGATCAAGAAATTCAATGTAATGAAAAAAAAATCTGAAATCGAAAACCACTATGTTATGTTGGAGATTCAATAATGAAAGTTACTTATAAACATAAGAAGATGTTTTGTTATTCTTGATCAATAACAACATTACAGAAAAAGAAATCTGAAACCTGAATATTAAATAAAAAAAATAAGTTAGAAACTCAATAACAAAGCTACTCACAAACATACAAAACAATTTGTTATGCTATTATTTGTTGTAGAAGAAAAATTGTTCAATTTATAGAAGTTTAAAAATTATTTTTTTTTACCTAATTATGAAATTTTTTCTTTATTTTTGGGAAAAATAAAAAATAATTATGGTAAAAAATTGTTTATGATAATATTTTAATTTTTTGCTAAGTAAATTATTTATGTTACTATTTAATGTTCTTTCTTACTCGCATTGAGGCATGAAAAATTTACCCAGATAGAAATTGTATTGGCCATTGGCTAATGCTTTTAGTTTTTGGTAGTAACTCTTAAGGTAGGAAATTCTTTTCAATTAATATTCTTAGCTTGATAGGTAATTTTATTATTATATAGTAATATTTTTGAAAGTATTGTATTTGATCCAAGGAAACATATTAGGACTTTTGCCTATTTTTTTTAGAAGTAAGAAAAAAATTACCATAAAATTAAAAATTTAATCATAATAAGAAAATCTTCTCTATTTAAATACTGCATATCATAAAAATAATTAAAAAATGATGAAAAGACAATTATAGTTCAAATCACTTTTATAAAAATTTTCACACTTTTAATATATTATAGATTATAAATTATAGATTATAGCTATAGATTATAAAAATAAAATAAAAAATACATAAATTGACCATGCATGCCACTGGAAACGTGAAAACAAACGACAAGAAACTGGAGTAATATGTAACATGCACTTCTATCTCATGATATAAAAGCAATTATACCTACTGAGGCAAGCAGAGGAGCATGGACTTAAAAGTTTACGGATTCTGAATTTCCATTTGAGTTCATAGCTCGTCTTATATTTGTTAAGTTCACAATTAGATATTTAAATATATCATGATCTTTTTAACATAAATATAAAGTCTAACCAAAATTACTAGATTCATCCGAAACATATGTCACTCCATAGCTAACGCATATTTTAGCCCTATCCCAGAGGAAAAAGGACTAAAAACTATCACTGGCTGCCATTGGCCTACAAGTCTTAGAAAATTATGCTCTCGATTTTATTTTTTTTAACACTTTAAAGAAAATGAATTAAGAAATAAAAAACAAATAAACTTTGACAATTGGGCACACACTTCTTCCTCCAAGTTCCAACTACTATAAATATGTGAAAAATTAGGACTTAGGATCATATTCCACATCAAGCAGTGCTAAGCTAGAAATTTGGAGAATATCTCTTCTTCTTATTCCTTTTAAGTGCTTGTCAAAAGTCCCAGTTTCAGCTAGTCAAAGCTCCACTGTTAGACGGATCAAGCCATAAGGCTGTGAGGAAGAAGAGAGAGCCAAAAATTATAAATGAATGAAATGTGAAGCTTGAATTTAATGTATTCAACAAGAGAGTATTTATACAAGTGAAAGATAAAAAAAATCTAACTGCCTGGCTAAGACAGCTCAACTTATGCCAGTTGTACACAAGCTGACTAACTATCTGGCTAACTACCTAATTTTCTAACTAATTAAATTATAAATCTTAACACCACCCTCACCCCACCCCCACCCCCATGTTGGAGGTGAGGGGATCACAACCAACTTGCCAAGAATGGAAGAATGTTTGATGCCTATTAAGGCTTTAGTGAGGATGTCTGCAAGTTGAGCATGAGTCACAATATGGTTTAATGAGATGAGCCCCTTTTGCAGAGCTTTGCGCACATATTGACAATCCACCTCAATATGTTTAGGGCATTCATGAATATCATACACCTTTTTACTAAAAAATTGTTGATTTTAAGTTCGAAAAGGGTTTCATTTATTAAGGTGACTAAAAACAAAAATGTGATTCAAAAAAGGATATTTGCATTTAAACTCAGAGTCGTCACTTGACATAAATCTAATATACCAAGTCACTTTTGGAATTTCTTTTTCAAAAACGATTTTGAGTCTTACTACTGATCTGAGAATAAAGATTCTAGTTAAGAAATTCTATAGGCCGAGGGGAAGGTGTTAGGCACCCCTCGATCCCGTGGTTCGAACACGATCGCTTCTTTGACTTGTACTAGCTAATCTGACGATATAAGTGAATAAACCAACAAATCACATAAAACAAAACAAACAAATAAACCAAACAAGAATTCAGAATAAAATAATGTCCAGTCCGAATTATACAATCCCAAAATGACAAAAATACAAAAATGTAAACCTATTCTATCTAAACTAATCCTAGTCTATGCTTCACCCGACATCCTGAGTCTTGTCCACGAACGCCGCCACGTACAAGATCTCATGGGAATTCTCTGACAAATGAGTACATAAGACCTTGGGGCATTCCCTGGAAAATGAATACATAAGGCCTCAGGGAATTTCCTGACAAAATGAATGCAATTTCAATTTCGCACGATAAAATAGAAAATCATTCAAACAAACATTCAAACATTCAATAAAGATGGAATCCTAAAATTTATCTACCCCATTGCCGGCCTAATCGAGATACTACCAAGTGAAAACAAACTTAACACTTATTCAAATTAATTAGTAACCGACAAATCAAAGCTAATCAATCGTTTCCACTTTTATCAACTTAGCATCCTGCCCTTAAATCTATTCCCAACTAACATGGTTAATTAAATTCAATACAAAATTAAACAATAGACCACAATAATTAGATTTGCTCAAACAACTTATCAAAATCACATCATCAATCATACACAAGCTATATAATCATAAAATTAACACACAATATTAAGATAAAATATAAAAAAATAAGGATGAAGAATTGAACCTCAATCGATGATTTTATTTCGATCAAATCAAATTATTTGATTCGAGAACCTCTGGACCTTAAGCCAGACCTCAATATCGACCAAATTCAACATTTATTTCTATGTTTTTGTTTTTAAAAAATCCAACTCCCATTTCAAACCTTGATCAATAACCCAAACACAAACACCCAAATGACTAATTCAAATATTCAAAGATGGTTCGATCGAAATCGGAGAGACTGTATTATTGTTGTTGTTTTGTCAGAGCTTCGGCAAGCTCAAGCAGTGTTGGAAAGAGACAGGTCAGCCGCGTTTTATGTGGGATAGGTTTTACCGGAGGGATGGATGTTGGTTGCTGGTTTTAATCGATGGGTGGACTCATCGAAGATCTAATGAGCTCAAACTAGAGGAGGAAGGAAAGGTGATTGTAGGATGACATTTCCGATGAGATTTCATTGGAAATCAGAAATGGAGGTTTTCTACCGCTATTCTCGGTCATTTCTCCCTCCTTTTGCTTTTATCTCTATTTTTTGTGTATCTCTCTCTCTCTCTCTCTCATTTTCTCTCCCGATGGTAGGTCTCCTTCTTCAGTTCTCCTTTTTTGTTTATTTAGCTTACTATGTTTCTTCTTCTTCTCTTTCCTATTTCTCTGTGTACGTATTTGTAAGTTTCTTTCCTTTTTAATTTTGTTAGTCAGGATTTGTATATCTATTGTGTGGAGTGTCTGACGTATGTGAAAAATGTGAGTTGGGGTTGGGAAGGGGGGCCATGTAGGAGTAAAGGGGTCGGGGGATGGTGAGGGGTTCAAATTGTTGTGAGTTTATTATTTTTGGATAAGGGTAGAAAAATATGTGGTGGGGTTATTATTTTTTATTTTCTTATGGGGGGTTATCAAATAGGGTGGGGTACATGGTAAGGTGAATTAAATGGGTAAAAGTGACTTTTGGGAGGGTCAAAATTATGTGTTTACATCATGTCCCTCTTTGGCTGTAAACACAAAGTGTTTCTAGACAAAAAAAAGTAAACAACAAGATAGATTTGACCCAATTATTATTCAAAAGGAAGAAACTCAAAGATAGAGTGCAATCGAATCTTGATTTTGGGCATCCTATCTATCCCAAGTTATGTCGAAATCAGGTTACATGTAGTTCCCAGGGTTGAAAAGGAGAGGGATTATACTGGGTCGGAGAGTCGAATGAGGTCCTCTCGAGGTTTTGTCATTAACTCAAAAATAAAAATTATAAGTTAAAAAGATAAATTAAATTACAAAAATTATATCTATGTAGATTCTCTTGACTTGAGTTTTCAATGCTTTCAAAAGTGATAAAATATCTGATCTTATATGGATTGAACTTGAAAATATATTCTTTCTCCATGTAAAATATAGTATTGGAGATGAACTCAAAAATTGACCATTTTCTGTAGGTGTTACTTCTGAATTTGAACTTGAACTTAAAAATCTTCACCCTATTTTCCAGGCAAGCTCCTGACTTGTAGTTTCTTTACCCTATTCTCCAATTGGACTCCCCACTTGTAATTTCTTCACCCTATTCTCCAGGCGGGCTCCTGACCTGCAATTTTAAATTCTTCACCTTATTCTCTAGGTGGGCTCCTGACTTGCTATTTCTTTACCCTGTACTCTAGGCGGGCTCCTAAATCAAAATCAAAACTAGAACAAAAGTTATCTCAAACAAAGATTATGATAAATAAAGAACTCATTTTTTAGAAAACAAAGCCTCATTTTCTAGGAAGGTCCTAAACTTAAAGTAAAGTGTCAAGTAACATGAAATAAATTTTTGCCCCAATTTATCATCAGAAAATTTCCTGAGTGTCAAACCAAATTATAATTACCCATAAAAATGCATAATGCAATGGTAAATCAAGAATCTGATCAATAAATGCATCTTTAGAGCGTAAAAGGTATTTAGCAAGACTAAGAAGTGTGTCTCCTAAAAATTAAAGTGAGGGACTCTGGCTAGAAAGTGCATCTTCTAGGAATAGGGGTTCAAGTTAGGAAATGCATCACCTAACAAATAAAAACAGACATACCAAGTCAATGAATCACATCTCCTAGGGGTTAAACTAGAAGTATTCGACTAGAAAGTATGGCTTCTAGGAATAGAGCTTCAAGTTAGGAAGTGCGTCACCTAACAAACAAAACTTGAAAGACCCAGAAAAATAAGTGTGTCTCCTAGGAGTTAAGTGGAATGACTCGACTGGAAAGGGAAGGTTTTAGGAGTGAAGGTTCAAATTAGGAAGTGCATCACCTAATAAATAAATATTGAAATACCCAGAAAAGAAAGTGCGTCTCCTAGGGGTTAAATGAAATAATTCGACTAAAAAGTGCATCTTCTAGGAGTAAAGGTTCAAATTAGGAAGTATGTCACCTAACAAATGGAAACTAAAATACCCAGTCAAGGGAGTGCATCTAATAGGAGTTAAATAAAATAATTCAATTAGAAAGTGAATCTTCTAGGAGTAAGGTTCAAGTTAGGAAGTGTTTCACTTAATAAATAAAACTTAAATTAACCATATAAGGAAGTAAGTCTCCTAGGGGATAAATGGAATAACTCGACTAAAAAGTGCCTCTTCTAAGAGTAAATGTTCATATTAGGAAGTATGTCACCTAAAAAATGAAACTTAAATTACCCAGACAAGGAAGTGTATCTCCTATGGGTTAAATGGAACAACTAAAATATAAAGTGTGGCTTTTAGGAGCAAAGGTTTAGATTAGGAGGTGTGTCAACTAGCAAACAGAATTGAAATGCCCAAAAAATAAAGTCAATATCCTAGGAATATAGGGTGATGGATTTTTATAATAATTGTGATTATCAAACATGTGTAGCAATACCGCCTCTTGCGTTTATAGAAGTGAGGAATTGTCCCTTTGGACATTTAGGCTTTGAAGCCCTTGACTTTAAAGTAACATGTGTTCCTATTTCGTCAAAGAAAAACTTGTTTATTTAAAAACACGTTGGCTGGTGTGTGGCTTCATCATTCCAAGGTAGTCGCTCTTGCACTTGTCACATTTAACTTGATTCAAACTATTGACATATGTCAATGACTTGTTTAACCATTAACCTAAACTCAAGCTATCAAGAATGACTCTCATACAAACACTAAAACTCTGTCTCACTATGTCTCTCAGATAAACCCTTTAAACCTTGGTATTTCCATGAATCCTGAAACTTCTCTGTTGACAAAAACATTCTGTATGCCTTATTTTGACTTATGATCATGTTTCTTTTATATGCTGGCTTTTTGTCTTTCTTTATGCAGTTAAAGAAGTTGGTAGTAGGTTTTCTAATCCTTTCTCATTTGTTTTAATATAGACTTGATTCAAAGACATGAGGAAAATGATAATGATTTTCTATTTGGATGACAGACTCAAAAGAACAAAAATAGACATATAGAGAAGAAATAAAAGGCAATGAATGTCCCCTTTTTAAAATAGAGAAAAGAAAAACTTGTCTAAAAATGGATGCCAGTACTAATGATTATGACACACATTTTAGATTAAGTTGCATGATCTATCCATTTAAGCTTTCCAAATTGTTGTTGAGTTAATGACCCTGAAACTGAGCTTCTTCTTTAAGCTCATTATACTTGTATACATCATCTGGCTAGTGACATTTCAATAGATTTTTTCCTATAAGACACTCTCATTTTTATTTCTCTCAGCTTATCATCTCCTTACGACGCCCGTGAGGGATTTCACCAATAACAGACTCCCATTTTTTATTTCATTCAACTCATAATCATCTTATGATGCCCGTGAGGACTTTCACCAATAAGACTCTCTCATTCTCATTTATCTAAACTTACCATAACCTTACAGTGATTGTAAGTATTTTCACCAATAAGACTCTCATTTTTATTTCTATCTAGATTCTTTATGCTAAGAAAGACAAGTAGTATCCAAAATACATCATCATATCCATTGTATGCTGACATTTAACATTCTAAAAGATTGATCTAAAGGTCTTTCATCGGTTGTGATGTGGATTTTGGACAGTGTTAGAAAGAAAGGATGGCATGTGGCTCAAACAACACTTGAAATGGGGTGAGACTTACAGCTTTTTGAATCGACTCAAACAAACAAATATTTACACTTGCCCTAGTTTCATTAACTGGGTGATTAAAAATTATTTATTTGGTTGAACCGAACCCATAGTAAGGATGCCTACATATCTTGTCATTGCAAGAATCAGGTCAAACGTAGTTCAGGCAACTTGTTCTTTTGCTTGGATTTGGTTTCTTTTCTTATTTTATTTCTCTTTGGAACTTTTTCTAATTCTATTTTCTTGACACTTTTATCTCTTTTTTTGACTCAATCTTTTTTTAAAACTTTTCTTGACTCTATTATTTTGCTCGACACTATTTTTTGAACTTTTGATGACTCCTTTGATTCCAAAAGAAGGGTACAAAAGAAAAGATAGAACTAAATCTCGATCGGGGTAAACAAAGGACGTCACGATGCTTGGATAAGATAATGAAATGCCTCCATCATATCAATCCTTAAAAATGCAAGTACGAAACATGCAATATAAAATTGGAAGATGAAGATCACTTATACTATCTTTTCCACAACACTAACTTTAACTGAGCATGTGTGTTACTTCTTTTTCCACACTTGTCAAACATCCAACTCCACTTTTGTTGTACACCTCACAGTGGATGACTCATACTTTAGTGGAACAATTTTTTTTCTTGATAGGAGAAATTGCATCCACTGTTTGATCAAATTTAAAATGAGTATGATACACCTTTCCATTGATGGCCAGGTTATTATGTGATTTTCAAAAGCATTGACTTAATTTATTCAAGTAAGGCTTCAATTTGGTCACAAAATGTCTCATCACTCTATCTATTTTCTCGGATGCTTTTTTTATTTTTGATTCAATATTTAATAATTAAAAAAAAATTTAGAATATGGCCAAAAATTCCGCATGCATGTCATATCACTAGCACCAATCATAAAATTAACAATGTAAAGAAAACAAACAACCAAGATGAAATAAAAATCAAAAAATCAAAAGAGACACTACATTTCATTGAAATAAAAGATAGAAGGGTTTGAATAAAGATGACAAAGAAACAAAACAAAATAGATCCTGAACTACAATCCTGAAATAATTCAGATAACATAATGGAAAACAAAACTAACTACCAGAAATCCTTCATGGTAAGGAGATGAGTGGCTTCCCAATTGCTGAGCTTGATATCCTATCCACTGATTTGCACATCAGCATGACAAAAGCCTTCACAATTATTAATGTCCTACACTATAATATTTTTATTTCTCTTTTAAAAGTACGATAATATTCAGTACTGTTATCCTGAACATCAGAATGATATGCACATTATACATTAGGATTATAATTTCTTGAATGTGGATTAGGAGTATACCCAAGGGGAGGAGAGATCATGCCCCACTGTATCAGTTCTGGAACAAAATGGCATATGATTCCCCAATTGGTGTGAAACTATTCCTTGGCTTTGGCCTTTTTGCATATTCTAGCATGGGATGAGATTAGATCTAGAAGGAATTTGGTATGTTTGTAGGGTTGAAGGATGTATGTATGTGCATTATCTACAAGATATGGAGGTAGGGGAATAAAGTATAATGTGTTTTGGAAAGGATAGTGATGTTGGGAGTGATTATACAGAGCTTGGGTATAAACTTGAGCTTGAGACTGAGGGTAATAACAATGTAACCTTCTTGGATGTGCACGTGGTCTAGCTACAATAGCGACTACATCTTCCTTCTTCTTCTTTCTTCCAAAAGTCCCTGAACTATTTTGAATTGATTCAGTAGTTGCCTTTAATGTAGAATAACTCACGATGCTACTGGTCTTAATCCATTTTCTATCATCTCTCCCATTTTGCGGATCTCAATAAATGGCTTGCCTAATGCTGGTAATAGGTGTTGAAAGTATGTTTCACCCTGTTCTTGAATAAACACCTCCACTATCTTGCTTTCTTTTATTGGTAGTTTCACACTAGCAATTTGTTCACGCCATCTAATGGTGTATTCCCTGAAATGCTCGACACTTTTCTTTATCATTCTGGTCAAGGAATTTTTATCAGGGATCAATTCAATATTACATTTAAATTATTGCACAAATTCATTAGCCATGTCATCCCAACTGTTCTACTTAACAATGTCTTGATCAACAAACCATTCAGAGGCTAAACCTGCTAGACTTTCCTTGAAATAAGCCACAAACAATTCGTCTTTCCTTCAAATACCCTTCAATTGATTGCAATAACATCTCAAATATGCTACGGAATTATCGTGTCCATCATGCTTCTCAAAATTCAGCATCTTAAAGTTAGGAGGAAGGTTAACACTTGGAAACATGTATAAGTCCTTATATGAGACACTTTCCCCCGCCTCCCCCCCCCCCCAAGTCCTCTCAAGTTTTTCATAGCCAGTTCTAAACTTTTCACCTACCTAGTTATTTTTTTTTATCTGCCATAATAGGCTTCTCGACGTTAAGATAAAATGCAGGGGTTTGAGTGTAGCCATATGGATCATTCAACTTAAGCGTAGGCTCAAGAGCATAATATTGATCACCAGGAAAATTCAATATAGGATCACTTGTAGAGTGGGGAAGTAGAACGGTTGAATGTACATCAGAAGCAGGAGATTCATGTGGGGGTAGAGCCGAAAATTAGGAATTGGAGGTGGAGCCGAGTATGTGGCAGTTTTTTATTGAGGAGCTAGAAAATGAATATTGAAAGTGTTGGGATAGTATTTCCCTAGAGTAAGTTATTATGCATGTTGTGGCATGTCAATGGAAATAAGAAATTATGTATGTGACACTGGAGGTAAGCTAGAAAGATTTTCTGAATTATCAGTGGGAAATGGAGGAGGAGGCAACCCATTAGTCTAAGCTCAATGCATTATAACCATTTGTTGCCTTTATTTTAAGATCTCTTCATTAGGTCCTAAATTCTCATTCTTTAAACTCTTTGGGTAATCGGTGAAAGAAATCTCAGCATCCTTGTTGTCCATAGCTAACTTCCTTTTGGACTTGGTTTAATATGAAGGACCATCCAGAATGCCTCGTACCAATTACCTTAAACTAACTGAATAATAGAAATAATAAAGGTGTTAGAATGCAACAACTTTTCAGAAACTCTTTGTCTTTTTCTTTTTTCATGTTTGTGTAATTTTTCAAGCTTTCACATAAAAGTCACGACTCAATTTCTCAAGTCATGATGGCGTCTACAATAACCCACCAGTAGCCAAGCCAATCCCATTATACGAAACTACTAGTAATGTAACACAAAACGAATGAAGGGAAGAATGCGGAATAGATGTAATAAACACTAACATACATAAACAAATCCCAAAACTCTGGTGGAATCAATGTAAGAGTATCTGACATAAGAAGGGCGCAAATGAGGTACTAAATAAATATACAAATACAAACAACTCTAGATATATCATAGAGACTAGTCTAGTATAAAAGAGGGAGAAAAGTAATACCCCGAACTTCAGGAGCTCACGCTATATCTTCGAACCATGGCTGCTCCGCACAACGCACACAACACCAGCGATACTCCGTACTATGATCTGTAGACTACAGAAGTATAGTATGAGAACTAAACACATAGTACTCAGTAGGAAACCGCCGAGTGAGCTCCAACGATAACGCAAATATATACAACCTATAAATATAAATATAGTCTAAACCCAAATGTCTAGCAACCATATAATAAAGCCAATGGGATAGTAAGGGAAAACTATCCTACTCATATCCAAGAAACTAACATAATAAGACTAAGGAGTATTAAGAATGAACTATCCTATTCCAGCCATACTCAGAAATCTCAACACTATACCATTTAAGACCGGCCAATATACGAATAAAGGAAGAAATAAGGATATATAATAGTATACAAGGCCAAGAATAAATATATAATCCAAATAAATAAAGAAAAGGTAGGGATATATGGTAATACCATAGCTACATATAAATAGGTATATATATATATATATATAAATATATATATATATATATAAATATAAATATATATATATATATATATATATATATATATATATATATATATATGTATATATATAAGGTCAATTCAAGGTACAACTTAAATCATCAAACTAGCATCTTAAGATCGCATAATCATAGAGGGACTAGTGCTATCATACTCAGGTTTTCTAATCCATACGTCTAATCATGTGTTAGTCATGCATAATAATACAATCTTAAGATATAAGATCTAGAATCGTACCTTAAATCTCAGTACTGGATCATTAACAAATGTTGTCAGAAACTAGTCATAACATTGATCATAACAATAATAAAAATAAAAGCAATGACAATGTAAGTAACATGTTAGTCAAGACCTCACTGAGCTTTTCATGAACCCCTACCACCCTAGGCTCAAAAGTTTTAATCAATATACAACACACCACAAGCCATACTTATCACCCATATCTATGCAACCCCAATAAGGCTGATAGATATAGGCGCATACTGGTTATGACAATGCACATGCAAGAATGAATGCCAAGATATAATTTGTAACACCATAACCAATCCAAATATCATACAAGTAGCCAGACTTGAACCGGTAAACATACAAATATATGCATCATTATAATCATCTTTTGACCTTGTCGGGCATATAACCATATCATCATAATCATCCTCCGACCTTGCTGGGTATATAAGCATATTATTATAATTATCCTCTGGTCTTGCTGGGCATATAAGCATATCATCAACACATATACATATATAACATCAATACTATAATCTATCATCAAGTTTTACCAAAATTCATATCATCAGTACCATCTTCCTTCTCTGTTCCATATCGAAAAGATATGAATAGGGATATATAATAGAAGTACGGACTTAAGTTCTAGATAAAAAGAGTATAAATCCATTGCACGGGGAAATCTTCCAGACTAAATCATTACAAAATGTAGAAAGGGTCGCAATTTCTCGTGACCGAAGTAAAAAGTAGTATCAAAATCGTAGATCGAAATCTTTTTTGGTCAAATCCTTAAAATACCATTTCCAAATCGCTTTACAAAAAGGTTATTCATTAAGATGATGCAATTATTGTTATGATGATATCTATTTTGAAGGTGAAAAAAGGGATTTATCATGAATTAGAATTGTGTCATTTATCGATTTAATGAGCATGATTGTACCGAATCTGTGCATGTCATCATAAGTATTCAAAAAATGGAACCATAAGAATCAATATAATTATAAATTACTTCCACATCCTTTACAAGGATAAACACTCCCTGGATGTCCAACCTATATCATAACACGACCTTGGGCCCAATAATGTTTCTGAAATAATTACTACATCATAATCACGGCCCTAGGCCCACATACATATCCGAAACCCATATCAATTATCATATTTGTAAGTAGTCTCATATGTATAAGCCATAGCATATCTATGAGGCATATCATATCTTTAAGTCATATCATATCCATAAGGCATACCATGTCTATAAAGCATCTCATATCTATAGGCTATAAATCATAACTAGTCAGAATCCATCGACAAACACCTAAAGTTTCAGTGATCTTTCACTTTAGAACCTAAAGTAGATGGTTTTCATTTTAAGCACCTCAACTAATGTCCAATTGTGTCATTTGGCACCTTCTGCACAACTGGCATAGAGCGTGTATTACACTTTCCTGAAGGTGTGTGAAGGTATTTTTCGGCTGATGTGCAGTCCAAGTTGGCCCACAAGCAATATATCAACCCACCCCCATTAATTTATACCTTCATCTTTATTTTTATCCGCCATTTTTATCAATCTTAAACTTATTTAATGGTGAAAATTACTGGGAGAGATTTAAAAATTAGATACATATATAGGGGTTCAACCTCTATTATATGAATCATGTTTACAAATAATATTCAATTTAATTAGTTAACATTTTGTGAATGGGTTTTTAAAAATGTTGATTTTTCAATCATACGAATCATGTTTGCTAATAGTATTCAATTTAATTAGTTAACGTTTTGTGAACAGGTTTGTAAAAATGTTGATTTTATCAAGATTAAGAATTAACATAAGCACAATAAGCAGAGCAGAAAAACAAGATAGGAATTCCTATTTATGCATTTGATATATAATATAGTTCTACGAATTTCCTTAGTTTTGGTTAGAAATTGGTGTAATTATTTTTGTCTGATTTTCCCCCAGTTCTTACTTACCTAAGTATAATTTGTTCCCTCTTTTTATGATGAAATCGATTAGTTCTCCCTCAATTTGGATTGAATTTTTACATTATTTTTTGTTGATTAAATTTTTTTTGTAATCATTTTTGTTGGGTAAAGTGATGAAATTAAGAAGATGTCACTTCTATATGAAATAAAGTAAACTTGAAGAATGAAATGGACTATTTAGGATACATGAAAGATCAAGAAACATCAATGGCAAGGAACGTTGACTCTGACATCGACGCAAGAGTGGGTTGGAGGGAGAAGATGATTGAGTTTGGGGTTCAGAAGGAAGGGGTTGGTGGCAGTATTTGGAGAAGATGATTGAGGTGGAGGGGGTTAGGGGAGGGGACTATTGCATCCGGAATTTGGAGGCGGAGGTTGGTGGATTGGTTTGACGTCATTCTAGGGAGGGGGTGGGAGGGTGAGGGGAAGGGTGGTAAAAGACAATTTTGGGGTGGAGGTGGCTGCATCCCCCTGCCGGAATTTGGAGGCGGAGGTTGGTGGGTTGGTTTGACGTCATTCTAGGGAGGGGGTGGGAGGGTGAGGGCAAGGGTGGTAAAAGACAATTTTGGGGTGGAGGTGGATGCAGACATTTAGGGGTGGGGAGGTTGAGGAAGATGATATGGTGTAGGGTGGGGTAGTTAAAGAAGATGATATAAGGTGGGGATGGGGTTACTAATAATCTTTTATTTAAATTAATTATATGAAAGTTATTTTGATAAAAATAACAAATGTCATCTTATAATTGGTCCTTTTACATACTATAGGAGTGTAATACATGCACAACATATATGTTTGCTGATTGTGAAAAAAGTGTCAAAGTGACACATCAAAATGCTAGTTGAGGTGCCAAAAATGAATACCATCTACTTTGGTGCCAAAGTGAAAGATCGCTAAAACTTTAGGTGCCTGTCGATGGGTTCCGCCTCATAACTATGAGGCATATCATATCTATAAACCATATCGTATCCATAAGGCATATCATGTTTATAAGGCATCTCATATCTATAGACCATCTATCTCAACTATGAGGCATATTATATCTATAAGGCATCTCAAATCTATAGGTCATATATCTCAACTATGAGGCATATCATATCTATAAGGCATCTCCTATCTATAGGCCATACATTATAACTACGAGGCATATCATATCTATAAGGCATCTCATATCTATAGGCCATATCATAGCTACAAGCCATTAATCACAATCTGGGAAAACTATCATCATTCACCAAGTCACGAAGTAAACTTATACTAAAGGCTCAATAGTCTCAACTTTTCTGACATGCGTAATAAGCCCGCAAGGGCTAGCACAAGTCTTGACCAAAGGTAGGCCATAGGAACCCACTTCTAATCCTCGAATCCCATATTTAGCCAATTTCTACCCTGGACTAGGCTATGATATCTAAATTGGCTATTAGATGGTACATAAGCTATAATTAGCCCTAAAATAGGAATTCCACCTAGAACGTGAGCAATTAAGTAAATTCTACCTAAATTCTTATTTCAAGGTCACTAAATATTCCATATAAGGATATTCATACTAATCATGCTTCCAATACTTAAGCTACATCCCCAAACTAGCATAATAGCACAATCATTCTACAAATTGGCTCAATCTATGAAGAAAGCAATAGGATCCTAAAAGTGTAATAAGCACTTCACCTTATAGGTCAAATCACCCATCTAATCTCCAAACCTCAATAATCAAGACTAAGTCATGATGTTCTACCCATAATCAATCTTAACATTCACATTCACTTGCAATAAAAAAAAACATCATCTTGCGAAGAAAAGTAGATAAAAACGTACTTCAATGCCAAACCATAAATTCGTGAATTGTTCACCAAACTTTTGTCTTCTCTCCATGATCTCAAAATGCCACTTCGCTATCAAAATCATATCTACGTGTCATTAGGAGTCAAATGAGACCTTTATTGACATATAATGGGTCGGTTCAAGATGGGCCTACGAGGCCCGTAAATGAAGTCAAAAAATTAAACCCGTCATGTGGTCCCTCAAAGGATAAGGAAATGTTCGATAGTTGAGCACAAACGGAGCACAAATCGGGTCTAAAATCAGCCCTAAAAGTTTAAGAATTCAAAGCCCTATTTCTATGAATTTATCAAGAAATCGAAGGAATCTTACCATGAATTTGAAGGGATCATGCAATAATCGATAACCAAGCTCCCCAAATCATCTACATGCTTCAATCCCCACCTCTTTAAACTTTTAGGTTTTGAAATGGATAAGAAAATGGCAAAAATGGGCAGAGAAAAGGGTATTTATACCCATACCAGGGGCTAGAGAGTAGCAATCGTGATATTTACCTTTGCAATCGTAATTCTGGTCGACTGTCAAGATAGTTTCCTTTTCAACATGAAGTATTACGATCGCAGCACTTACTGGTGCTACCAGATCACGATCCTAATCCAAGGACCGCTATCGGGGGTGCACCAGAGCACAGTTGAGACTTGGAAAATTTCAAGTCTCTCCTGACCCCTCGAGATTTATTCGAAATCCTGTATAATGAACTATGTAACAATACAAAAATTTGATATTCCAAACTCAATGGTGCAGTTGAAATTTCCATCTGAGGTCAGTTTGTTAAAATGCGGGTCCCACAACCAATTTCCATTGTCTTAACTTTCCAACCAATAGGTCAAACTGAGCCAACGTGCCTTGGGACCCAAACCAAGAGTCCACCTAGCCTAAAATCAATATTCATGAGCTGATGGTGCTATCTAAATTCTCATCCGAGATCATCTACTCGGAGTTTTGATCCGATACCAAAACTAAAACAACAAAAGCTCCAAAATAGAAAAATGTGCCCAAAGACTAAATGAACTGTCCGATCACTGAACCGACAGTTTCGACAATTCATAAATGAACTGTAGCCATTGTCGAAAAGCTCAAAATATCAGAAATATATGCAAATCAAGGAAATAACCTGGAGGGTCATTACAATATCCACTACTAAAAGGACTTTCATCCACAAAAGTCAACAAATAGAAAGATTTCAAAATCTCAAAAGGATGAGGTATTGGGCTCGCATGCTCTGGTCACGACTTCCCAGATAAACTTATAGAGGAGAGAACACTTCCAAGGAATTTTACCATAGAGTATCCCTTTTTCAACTAGCTCTCTCACTTTTCTTTCAAATAGACAAAAGTCAACCTCCACCACAACTGGTCTCCAACCAAATCGAAAAGGCCGATGAACGTAAATCTAAACTATGATACACTGATACCATCTCGATACCCACACAATATAATTAAGGCTTAACCTAGACAATAGAAAACAAAGGCATGAGTCATACAATTGACTCCAATCCAACTATAACCTTTCTTTACCATTCCACTCCTGCTATCCACCCCAAACCAGTAGGAAAATCACCTGAGTCCTTCCCGCACCATCTCATCACAAAAAACTTCAAAGGACAAAAGCTGATCTACTGAAAGTCAATACGACAAACATCAGAATAAGCACCTACAGAGCCACCTCGACTCATAACATATATAACTGAGGGATACAATCTAAGCCAATAATGCAACTGGTCCATATAATCCTCAAAAATAAAATCAAAGAGTCCAACGCACAACTATTTACCACTAAACGATCCATCCAGGATGTCCCATCAATAGAAAATATATCTAGGCTAAATCCAACTCAAGTATACTACTCCCACTGAGTATATCATCTAAAAATCTCAAGGAAAAATTGAAGACCCATAGTTAAAGCTGAAGGAACCAATACCGGGTCCATGAGCTATTATCTGAACACCTATCAACTATAATCCATTCGAAGTTGAGAATACTGAATAGGTAACCATGGAGTAGGCTCAACCAGACTAGATAAGAAATTTGAACAAAGATAAATTTAAAATGAAGGCTGCACTCAATCTTTATGCCCCATGCTGAAATCTCAACACCAAGGCTGAATCGCTCGATCTCACATACCCAAACCAAACTTGAAGGTGGGTAGGCACTCATTCTCCAAATCTATCATAATTTCCAAATCGCTATTCTAATGCATCAATTGAAAACTAAGCCAATAAGTCTATATTAATGTCAACTACTCAAATAGACCTTAGTCTCTAAATATTACATATCCAAGATAAATCATACCGAGCCAAAACCGAAATATTGTTGAAAAACAAAATCGCAATAAAGGATGATTCACCAGCTGAAAACACAAGAAATTAACTCCATATCTACTGGAGGGCATAAACTATCAAAGCATACTCAATAACTCTCCAAGGCTGCTACTCACACTTGTAATAGAAAAAAACTTAGCAACTCAAAGAAATACAACTTTAGCCGAAAACTAACTAGTATAATAGTCCATCTTGGAAAATAATACTCATAGGAAAATATAATTACGGAGAATCACTCCACTAAATTTTATTAGGTCGAACAAACTATGAAATGGGGATTTCCTGAATCAACCTAAGTAGGACAATCATAATTCAAGAAAACCATGAATCACCTCCCCGAGGAAGAAGTACTAAGCTTGACACCTATGTCAAGATCTAGACCACTATTGGAAAATGAACCAACAACTCAAGATAAAGAATTTTTTATTTTCCAACTCAAGAAGCGATCACATGAAAGACCACCTACCGGTAACTCTCTAACTCCACTTCAGAAAAGAACCACATCACGACAAACAAGAGCATCTAATATCTACAGTAGCACCAAGAGAAAACCATCACAAGGAGACAAACCCAACAAATCTAAGAGATAAATCCAGGAAAACTCGATATCAATATCAAAAGAACTATCAACCGATGAAATAGCCATAAGTGAAGAACGAGCCCTAAGATGGTTAATCTAAAAAATGGGCTACATATAGAGGGATTGCCAAAATGAAAGCCTTCACAATCCATAAGGCATGTGCGAGAATCCCAAACTCAAAAACTGACAATATAATTAAATTGCCAATTCTAGAATCCTAACAAAGCCACAAATGGTCAACTTACCTTTAATACCATAGTCCACTCCACAGTCAATCTAGAATAGGCAACAAAAGAGGAAAAAAACCAACCTTGCCTCTCTATAGAAAAGAAATCATCTAATCGGGCTATAGTTGTTGGGCCAATGAATAAAAACTACAAGGACTGGAACTCTAACTAGATAGCTCTAGTCTAAATAGCTACACAATAAGTATCAATAACATCAAGCAATGACAAAAATAATATAAATATCAATTATAATGAGTAGGCGGTTCCAGAATGAAAATTAATAGCAAGTACCAATCAAGGGCCACAATAAGGCCAATATACCAAGGTAACTAGGACTCGAACCCAAATGCTACACCAGTAGAAGAAAATATCAATGTAGATCTACTTTATCCACTACAAAAAAATAATAATCTATAGGGGTAGTCATTTAATCATGAATTTAATAGCAAGGTACACAACAACTAATATGAACTCATTAAGGCATATAATCATTGATAGGTACAAAAACCCTAATACACACAAATGAAAAAGTTAAATGCAGGACATAAAAGCAAACCTATCATGGTGAAATCTGCAATCACGTGCCTAAAAGGTCTAAGAGAGAATACATCTAAATGGATCCAAACTTGGCCCGATCGACTAAATCATCAACTGAGGAGCTAAGCGTACTATCTCTAATTGAAGGCATCACAATAACACGAGGCTAATCTAAATGAGTTAATTGACTAGCAATCCCACATCGGGGATTCTCTCTAGACTAGTAACCAATCTCTCTGTAGTCATAGTAAATTCCTAAAGCCCTAACCTAAAGAGAGATATGAACTGAGCCCAAATGTCTTACAAATTGACCCTAAGAGCACTTTTTACTACCTTGATCATCCTTTCTGCAGTCATATCCTACCTCAAGAACTCTAGGATGGAGAGAAATATATGTTAACCCTATCTGATCAACTAACTCGTATTGAGGGTACTCTCTAAAACCAATGTCCCATCTCACCATAGCCATAATGAGCTCCTGGAATACTTTGAGATACTGACCCTCCTAATCCAGAATGGATGCCACAACCTGAAGACCTATATCATAAACTCTATAAGGTCTGATGAGAACTCTACCCCTTCTGATAACCACGACTAATTTGAGAGCCACCCATAGTCTAAAATGCTGCTTGCATAGAACTGATAGGCTGCAAGTAAAGATGACCTCTATTGGAAGTATCTTTACTCCTATATGAAATGCCAATAACACTATACTAATAACATGGCCTCTTACCTCCACCTCCATAAGTCTCAATTCATGGTCACTCTATGGCCCTCAAATGATTAACAACCTAAAAGAAGGAAGACCCAGCTGCTATCAAGTGCTCTAATGCTAAATGGAGTAGAAATGCTAATTCTCTAATAAATCCATACACCATGTCCAACTCAGAAGGACATTACATAGGAATATGCCTAGCCCACTCAAGCAACCTAATCTTATACTCCTAAACTAATAAAGAACACCAATAGACCCAACTCTGATTTGGCAACTGCTTGATGAACCAAATATCATCCCTAGCTATAAGGTATCTGCAATTAGACTTAGGATCCCCAATGCTGAACCTTGAATGGCTGAAGTAGTCATGAGCTCTGCTGAAGCTTGAGCTAGCCCTAAATCCTTTAGCTGACACTGAAGATCTTCGATATCCATTGCTGACTCTCTAGTTTGATACTATGTTAAAGCTCTAAAAACATATGTTGAAGTCTAATCCACATTTATTGACCATCTTGCATCATCCATCTAGGACAGATTAGAGTTGGAGAATATTTTTGAGGCTCATAGAAAAATGGATACATGACATGGAGTCAAGAAATAATTTTCTAAGAATTCCCTGTAGCCTCTTAAAAATTAGTTATGGATGTTTTCGCACCAATCCAGAGAACTCTACTAAACACGCTCTTGTACTAATACACCAGTAAACCTAAACTCGAATGCTAATTTATCACGACCCAATTTCTCAGGTTATGATGGCACATATAGTAACCCACCAGTAGGCAAACCAATCTCGTAGTCCAAAACTGCTAGTAATGGAATACCAAATGAATAAAAGGAATAATATGGAGTAGATATAATAAAAGACTAGCATACATAAGATAATCCCAAAACTTGGTGGAATCGGTATGAGAGCTTTTAACATAAGAAGGATATGAATGAGGTACTTAATGAATATACAGATACAACCATCTATGAATACAACATAGAGACTATTTTAGTATATAAGATGAAGAAAATCAATGCTATGAATATCAGGAGCTCACTTTATGTCTCTGAACCATGGCAGCTCCGTACGACGCACACAATACCAGTGATAACTCGTACTATAATCTGTAGGTTGTAGAAGTGTAGTGTGAGTACAAAACACATGATACTTAGTAAAGTTTTAAAATATATACAACATAAAAATAGAGTTTAAACCCAAATTCCAACAACTACATAATATAGCTAGTGAGATAGTAAGGGTAAACTATCCTACTCATATCCAAGAAACTAGCATAATAAGACTAAGGAGTATTAAGGATGAACTATTCTATTCCAGCCATACTCAGTAATATCTACAGTATACCGTATATCACCAGCCAAAATACAAATAAAGGGCAATAAAAGGATATATAATAGTACACACGACCAACAAATAAATATACAAATCAAACAAATAAAGAAAAAGAGGAATATAAGGTAATACCATAGCTACATATAAATAGATATACATATATGTATAAACTAGGTCAATTCAAGGTAGTTTTAAATCATCAGACTATCATCTTAAGACCTCATAATCATAGCGGGACTAGTGCTAGCATACTCAGGGTTTCAAATTGATATATTTATTCATGAATTAATCATGCATAATAATATAATCAAAATATGAAAGAGCTAGAATCATACCTCTAATCACAGTAAATATTGCCACAAACGATTCATAATAATGATAATAAAAATTATAATAACAATAGCAACGACAACGTGGAGTAACTTGCTAGTCCATAAAAACAATACCTAACTAAGCTTTTCACGAACCCCCACCGCCTTAGGATCAAAAGGTTCAATCAACATACAACACACCACAAGGAACACTCACCACCCATACCTATGCAACCCCCATAAATCAAATAACTATAGACACATTTTCGTGATAGGCAATGCGCTTGTAAGAATGAGTGCCAAGATATAATCTATAACACCATAATCAATCCAAATATCATTAGAAGTAGTCAGACTTGAATCGTTAAATGTACAAATATGTGCATCATCATTATAATTATCCCCCGGCCTTGCTAGGCATATAAGCATATCATCATTATCATTCTTTGACCTTGACAGGTATATAAGAATATCATCATAGTTATCCTTTGACCATGCCGAGCATAAATGTATATCATTATAATTATCCTCCGGCCTTGCCGACTATAAATGTATATCATCATAATGATCCTTCGGCCTTTTTAGGTATATAAGTATATCATAATAATCATCCTCCGGCCTTGCTGGATATATAAGAATATCATTAACACACATATATATAAAAAAATACTATAATCTATCATTAGGTTTTACTCAAAATTCATATCATTCATACCATCCTTCTGCTCTGTCCTATATCAGAAAGAAGTGTGTATGGCTATATAATAGTTGCACGAACTTAAGTTATAGCTAAAAAGAGTGAAAATTTGTAAATCTATTGACCGAGGTAAACTTCGGGCCTAAATCATTAAAAAAGTATAAAAAGGGTCAAAATTTCTCACGATAAAGTAAATAGTAGTATCAGAATCATAGATCAGAATCTATCTCGGTCAAATCTTTAAAATATCATGTCCAAATATCTTTACACATAGGTTATTCATTAAGACGGTGCAATTATTGTTATGTAGAAGTCCCCTTTTAAGGTGAAAAGTGGGTTTTAACCCCTATTTAGGAAATATATTAATAAAATTATATTTTTGTTGGAATTATGTCATTTACCAATTTAGTGATCATGAATGTACCTAATCTATCCTTTCCATCACCAGTATTCAAACAATGGAATCATAAGCATCAATATAACTATAAATTACAACCATATCTATTACAAGGATAAACACTCCCCAAATGTCCAATCTTATCGTAACACGGCCTTGGGCCTAATAATGTGTCCAAAATAATTACAACTTCATAATCACGGCCCAAGGCCCACATACATATCTGAAACCTATATCAATTATCATATCTATAAGCCGCCTCATATCTATAAGCCATAGCATATCTATGAGGCATACCACATCTATAAGCCGTATTGTATTCATAAGGCATATTATGTTTATAAGACATCTCATATCTATAAGACAGATATCATAACTATGAGGCATATCATATCTATAAGTCATATCGTATCCATAAGGCATATCATGTCTATAAGGCATATCATATCTATAGTCCATATATCATAACTATGAGGCATATCATATCTATAAGCCATATAGTATCCATAGGCCATATATGATAACTATGAGACACATCAAATCTATAAGGCATCTCATATCTATAGGCCATATATCTCAACTATGAGGCATATCATATCTATAAGGCATTTGTATCTATAGGGCATATATCATAACTATGAGGCATATAATATCTATAAGGCATCCCATATCTATAGGCCATATATCATAACTATGAATATGCCTATATTATTTAGCATATCGATAGACCATATCATAAATCAAATCTAAAAGCCATATGAAAGCTACAAGCCATTAATCATAATTCAATAAAACCATTATTATTCACCAAGTCACGAAGTAACCTTATACTAAAGGTCAATAGTCTCAACTATGTCTAACATACGTAAATAAGCTCATAAGGACTAGCACAAGTCTTGGCCTAAATGGGCCATAGGAGCCCACTTCTAATCCTCGAATTCCATATTTTGCCAATTTTTACCCTGGACTAGGCTATGGTATCTAAATTGACTTCTAGATTATACATAAGCCATAATTATCCCTAATATAACAATTCCACCTAGAACATGGTCAATTAAGTCAACTCCACCTAAAATACGATTTCAAGGTTGCTAAATAGTCCATATAAGGATATTCATACTAGTTACGCTTCCAACACTTAAACATCCTAAATCTAGAATAATAGCACAATCATTCAACGAATTAGCTCAATCTATGAAGAAAGCAATAGGATTCTAAAAGTGTAATAAGCATTACACCTTACAGGTCAAATCACCCATCTAGTCCTCAAGCCTCAATAATATGACTAAGTCATGGTGTTATATCCATAATAAATATTAACAATCACATTCACATACAATATATAAAACACATCATCTTATGAATAAAAGTTGACAGAAGCCTACCTCAATGCCAAACCACAAATTCTTGAATTGTTCATCAAATGTGTGTCTTCACTCCACGATCCTAAAATATTATTATCCTATCAAAATCATAATCTACACATTATTAGAATTTAAATGAGACCTATATTGCCATATAACAGGTTGAGTCAAATTCTGGGTCAAGAACGGGCCCACAGGGCCCATATATGGAATCCAAGAATTGAATCAGCCACGAGGTCCCTCAAAGGACACGAAAGTTGTGTTTAAAAGTTGAGCATAAATAAAGAAAAATTCAGTCTCAAATCAACCCTTAAAGTTTATGGATTCAAATTCCTAATTTCTAAGAATTTATCAAAAGTCGAAGGAATCCTACCATGATTCGAAGGAAAATTATGAAATAATTGATAACCAAGCTCTCTAAATCATCTACAAGCTTCATTCCTCATCTTTCTCAACTTCTAGGGTTTAGTTATCTTGGAAATGAATGTGAAAATGAAAAAAAAAAGTTGAGAAAGGGGTATTAATAGCCATATTAGGTGTTCAGGAGTCGTTATCGCAACTCGACAGTTGCAATCGTGAGTCGAGAGTTGCTATCACGATATAAGGCCTCAGACTCAAAAGTCACGATCGTGGCATTTACCTATGAGATTGAGGTTTTGGCCGACTAGAAAGTGAGTCACGATCGTGGCACTTACCGATGCTTCCAGATCGCGATTGCGGTCCAAGGCCTGCAATCACAGGTGCACCAGATCACAGCTGGCACTTGGAAAATAATAAGTCTCTGCTAACCCCTCAGGATTTATTCGGAATCCAGTATATGAAAATGAACTATATAACCATGCCAAATTCAATGTTTCAGAATCAATGACAGAGTCAAAATTTTCTTCCGAGGTTATTTCAATAAAATGTGGGTCCCACATTTAATTTTCGATTTCTTATAAATAGGTTGAAATGAGCCCTGGTGCCTTGGGACCCAAACTAAGAGTCCACCTAGCATAAAGGCAACGTTATAACATTGATGATGTTGTCGGAATACTCATCCAAGGTCATCTACTAGGAGTTTTGGTTCGAGACCAAATCCTAAACAACAAAACCTCCAAAACAGGCAAATGAGCCCAAAATCCAATCGAACTGTCTAATCACCAAACCAATAGTTTGGTAATTCATAAATTAGTAGCCACTGTGGGAAATCTCAAAACACTGTAAACACAAGAAAATCAAGGAAATGACCTAAAGGATCATTACACAAAATGACCAATCAAACTATTTTTTCCCCTTTTTTCTTTTCACTTCAGAACAATTTTCACAAGAAGTTGGGCGAATATATTTATTAAATATTTCAACTTAGAATCCCTTATTAGAAATGAAGCCTATGATTACCAAAGAAAAATGTTTTTGGGTTTTTGATTTTAAATTTCATACAAAAATGAAACCTAAAACTTATTAAAGAAAAATCTTTCTTCTATTTTATTTTACAGATGTATATGAAACACCTACTCTAAATGAAGTATGAAGAAAATCCTTTTGGATTTGTTAAACAAGATCACTGAACTCAAGAAGGGTTGCCTACGTATCTCACTTTTGAGAGGAGAATCAGGTGTGGTAGTTCACCAGAATTGAACAATTAAACATTAACTAATAGTCTAGACCCCAACTTAAGACATGAACAAAACAAATAATGAAACACACAATAAAATATTTTTTGAATTTTCGGTTTGAAACTTCATAAAAAGATGACACCAATAACTTTGAAGAGATAATCTTTTATATTTTTAGATGAAATTGTGCAAAATCACCACTAATAAAATTTTGATGTAGAAAAACATATAAAGATACTAAAAGGGAAAATCTTTTGGGCATCTTTCTTATATAAAATATACAAAAAACATCAAAAAAAAATTTTTTTGACTTTTCTTATATAGAAATGTATGGAGCTCCCACAAAAAAAGAAAACTCTTATTTTTTTTACATTTTCAAGTTATGAATGCGTGTTGAAGAAAATGAAAGAAAAATCTTTTTGATGTTTTATTTTTGAAAAAATGCATACTAAAGGTAAAAAAATTAATTGTGAAAACAAAAGTCATAAAGAACCCCTATAAACTATAAAACTCTTTACTTTGAATCCCTTTTTCTCTTTTTTTCTGACTCTAACTTTCCCTAAACACACTCTTTTCCTTAATTCTAGCTCAGACTTTCCTAAATCAGTTCATCAAATGACCCTGTTACCCTCAGATATGCAACAATTAGCACATAAGGATGCTTAGGGGTAAGTCTACTACAAAGGACCAAATAAGTCCTGCTAGGTCTTAACATGATACAAATAAGAATGACCTAGGCTGGAGTTAAACTAATAAGGTTGTTCGGGGGAGCGTATGGTCGATAGTGACTGCGATAAGTGTTCACCCGCTCTATACACCCGATGGCTCCCCCTTCTAAAATAAAGGTAACTCAATGAAATATCGCTTACATATGTGTATTATGAGACTTGTTTCGAAAGAAAAGAGTCAGCGTAATGCATATGATGACAGATATAAAGAGGTAACACATAAGAAAAAACTATAAACACATAGGACGTAGGCACCCAACAATGATAAAAGATAACACAAACAAGACATCTATACACATATAATGCCAAACTAAGCTGATACAACTCAACATTGAAGCTTGATTTTTTAAAAAAATCTCCATCAGAGTCGCCAGAGCTATCACACCCCTCTTTTTACTAAAACATTATTAATTTTAAGTTCTAAAAGGATTTTTTTATTAAGGTGACTAAAAATGAAAATGGGTTTCATAAAAGGATTTTTCATTTAAACTCAAAGTCGCCACTTGGCATAAATCTAGTGCGCCAAGTCACCTTTGGATTTCCTTTTTTAAAAATGGTTGACTCTTACTACTGATCTAAAAACAGATATTCCAGTTAAGAATTCTGTTGATCGACGAAAAGGTGTTAAGCATTCCTCGATCCCGTGATTCAAACATGATCTCTTCTTTGACTTGTATAGACTAATCTAGCGCTATGAAGTGAATAAACCAATAAAACACATAAAAAAAAACAAAAAAATAAGCAAAACAAGAATTCTAAACAAAATAATGTACCTATTCTATCTAAACTAATCCTAGCTATGCTCCACCCGACATCTCGAGTCTTGTCCATGAGCGTCCCCACGTACAATATCTCACGGAGTATTTCCTGGAAAATGACTATATAAGACCTTGGGGTATTCCCCGATAAATGAATATATATTACCTTGGTGCATTCCCCAATAAAATGAATACAATTTCAATTTCACGCAATAAAATAGAAAACCATTCAAACACACATTCAAACATTTAATAAAAATGGAATCCTAAAATTTCCTACTCCATTTGATGGACTAATCATGATAATACTGAGTGAGAACAAACTTAACTATTTTTCAAATTAATTAGCAACAACAAAATAGGAATATGAGAGCTGAGTGAATAAGAATAGAAAAATAAAAAACTGAGTGAAAAATTGGATTCCTGGCTATATGGAGAGCAGATTGGCTATCACAAAAATAGGAATAGGTGTAGGAAAAGGTACAATCAATTCCTAAAGCAATCCATACCATTTCACCTATAAGATTTCTTAGAGATTTATACTCTACTTAAGTCGAGGATAAAGGGATAGTCTCTTGTTTCTTGTATTTCTAGTGGATAGGACTATTGCTCAACAACACCAAATAGCCACTCATAGACCTCTTTGAGTAATAGAATACATCCCAATCAGAGTCACAATATGCTTTAACGGTGTAATGAACATCTTGAGAGAAAAAGTCCTAGAGTAGGATCAGATTTAAGGTACCTCACTAGATGGAATCCATCTTTTTAATAAGGTTCTCTGAGATCATACATAAACTATCTTAGTTTTGGATACTATAGCTTTGTCAAGTCTGGTATTGTTGAGAAAATTAAGCTTTCCTACCAGTTTCCTATTATATGTGTTTTCAGAAAGAGTGTCTCCCTCGTTTTCACTCAACCTAACATTAAGATCCAGGGGGAATGAACAAGCACTATAATACAAGCGTCATATTCTTTCAGCAAGTCAAGAACAAAGCTTCTTTGAGAAATAAAAATTCTATTAGGTGTGTACAACACCTCTAAGCCCAAGAAGTAATGCAGATTAACTAGATATTTTATCTTAAATCTATGGTGTAAGAACCTTTTGGCTCTTCTAATTCTGTAAGGTCATTTCCTGTCATCACTATGCCATCCACATAGATGGCCACATAGACTGATAAACTTTTTTTTTCTTATAGAATAGAGAATTGTCATACATGGAATGCTATAATACCCTGTACTTCTACTTATCTTGAAATCATCTTAAGAATGTTAGAAACTTACTTTGAAAGATGAATATAATTTTATATACATCGTGTTTTTAATATTTTCACTTTTTTTCATGTGGTAAATTGAATTAGCTTTCCAACGATACAAATTTTGTCCAAATCCGATATCGGGGTAGAAAGTTATGGTTGTTTTACAGAAAGCAGTCAAATCTGCCTAGGTGCGACGATGAGAGCCAACAAACCATCAAACTAGTGATGGACCATCATCCAAACTATCACAGTGGAGGTAGTGAGACTATCTTCTGCCAAAGAGCGATGGCTCAGGCCGACGGGCCATCGAGCTAGCGATGGGCCATCGCCCAAGCCATCACAGTAAAGTTAGTAAATTTCTATTCTGCCCAGGTGCGATGGTTAGGATTGTCAGACCGTCAACCCAGCGATGGACCATCGCACCCACCGTAGCATATTTTGTTTAGTTATTTTAAAGTTATTTTTAAAAGTATATTTGGGTCTTTTCCACCCGTTTTAACCCCTAATTATATCAGACCAAGGCTCATAAGTTCTTTATATATCTACAACATCAAATTAGGGTTTTCTTTCAAGGATAATCCCTAAGAACGAGATCCAAATCATTCTTCAAGAAACTAAGAGATTCCAAGTTCTTCAAGTCTAGGAACTTCAAGAAACTCACAACCCAGGTATGTCATGTGTTGATTCATGGGTCCCTTTCACCCATGAAGCTCAAGAATCTCTTTTCAAAATCCAAGATTTGTGTATTTATGAATTTTCATGATTTAAGTTGAATTGAAATTTATGTTCATGATGTTGTGGGGTTTTGATTCATGTTTTAAATTATATATTCCAATGATTGACCCTAGGATGTGATGATTTTCATAATAATCATGATAAACCCTTAAATTTACAAGTTGATCGATGTATCCATGATTATTAGATATGTTTTTGATTGTATATCCAAAGCATGCTCCCCATGTGTCCGATTAAATGCCTATGTGAAGGAAAAGTGTCATACTAGTATGAAAATATGAAATTCCCATTCATGTACAAGTTCATGCATATCAATTATTTGATGAAATGCCTTAGTCAATGAATTATGGATATATATATATATATATGGCCATTGTGGTGCTTTAGAACTTCTACTTCATGAAATCTCCAACTTATTGTATTAGGGATTATGATGTTGGTCATGTATTCAAGAAAGTTATGCTTTTTCAGTTTCATGGTATCGAGTCCTAGGGTTACTTGTACCCAACAAATAGGTGTACACCTAGAGATAGTGTCATGTTTTCAAGATACTCTCAGTCGAGCTATGTTCATATAAATTCAGTCAGTCATGTGACTCAGGAAAACTCAGTAAACTCAGTAATCTCAGAAATTCAGTAATCTAAGTAGTATTCCGTCAATCGATGGAACTCAGCTTTCAGTCCAATTTAGTTTAGTAATCCATGGTCAGTGTCTATTCAGATGGGAGTAGGAATTAGAACCGAGTAAACCTAAGGATGGGAACACACACTGTCAGATAAAGGTGTGATTCTTAGAAGTCATTCTTGTGTTCCAGATAAGGGTCCTACCATTCTCTTTTGGGGACACTGTCAGATAAGGGTAACTCACAGCTTGTCCATATAGGTGGCACGGTATTGATACCTTTCCAATTGGGGTTACAGATTGGACCCCAACTCAGCTATAATACATTATTTAGGGTATGTTAGTTAGATGACTAATTCCCACAGTTTTAGTACAGAATCAGGACTGCCAGATATAATCATTCAGTCTCAGTAATAGAACTCAGATAGTTCTATAGGATTCTGCCAGATATAATCATTCAGTCTCAGTAATAGAACTCAGATAGTTCTATAGGATTCAGTACTGTCAGATACAGTCAACTCAGAATAGTATGAAACTCAGCTAATTCCATCAGAACCTAAACTGTCAGATACAGTTGCTCAGTATCAGTTATTTTAGTTATACAGATATCAATATCTCATGTTATCATTACACAGACTCAGTAATCATGTTATCACAAACTCAGTTACAGTTATTATGTATTTATACATATATTCTCACATTCATGTTATCCAGTCAGTTAGTATAGTTCATGCATGTGAACCCTTTATATTCAGCCTACCTCACATGTATACCAATATATTCAAACATACTGACGCATTTACGCTATGGTGTTTTATACCATAGGTTCAAAAGCACGAGCTTCGGAGCATCAGTAACATTCTAGTCTCAGCAGTCAGAGTTAGCACTAAGTCCTCTTCCTTCGAGAACATGACCATTACTTTATTATCTCATTAATTAATTTATTTTAGTAGTTAGAGTTAGTTTGGGACATATCACATTGACTCCTTATTCAGACAGTTCAGTCAGTTAGAGGCTTTTCAGGAAAGTTTATTTCAAGTTTTGTTTTGGTATTGTGATATCATATCATCCATGGATTATTTTATCAGTTTTGAACCTTATGGCCTTACAGTCTTTATTTCTGTATTTATACAGTATATTATGCAGTATTTAGGTACAGATATCAATTATGGGTTAGCTTGTGGTCCTTCGGAGTCATGAACACCGTGTAGCATTTAGGGTACCAGATTTGGGGCGTTATAAATGCACATAGCCTCTTGATCATAGAACTTCAATTGATTTTGTGTACTACTGCCTGCTGGCCTATTTTAGGCCATAGAGAGACTTATTAAGCTTGCATGCTATATTGGGAGAAGGCAAGACTAGACCATGTGGTACTTGCATATACACTTCTTCATGCAAATCTCTATGGAAAAATGCATTGTTCATATCAATTTGAGCAAGATGCTAACCTTTTTTTAACTATTGTGGCAAATAATGCTCTTAGTGTAGTCATTTTCACCATAGGAGAGAATGTTTCACTATAATATACCTTTGTTTGTAGGGTGTAACCCTTCACAACCATTCTTGCTGTTAATTTCTATACTTGCATATGCCTTGTACTTTACTTTGTGTATCTATTTACAACCTATACTTTTTTAGGGGGGAGTTCAATCAAATCCCAGGCGTTGTTTAAATGAAGGACATCAAATTCTTATATCAGAGTTGTTTGCCATACTGGATCTATTGCTGCTTCTTTATATAAAGCTAGTTCCCTATCAATTCAAATATTTCTCACAAGTATTTGACTCAGGATTTTAGAAATAAGAGACTTCATGGTGGTTTTTAGATAAAAATATAATAAGAGATTTGTTGTTGTTATAACATATAGTATGGTTGGAATAAGGTTTCAGGTTAGGTATAGAGTAGATGTAATCAACCATGTGAGTGGGAGGTTTATGTCCTCTAATAGACCTTCAAAGTTCAGTAGGTTGGTTATTAACTTGAGGATTAGATTGAGTGGTTGGTTTGTTAGTTTCATTGGTACAGTTTATAGTGGGGGATAAGAAAAGTTAAAGGTCAGGTGACAAGTCAGCTAAAATGACACTTGGCCTTGTAGACCATGTTGGAGAGTGTGTACACATACATTATCTGAGCTAGGTAAAACATCAATAAAGGGAATAGACTCTAAGACAGAGGGAAAAATAGGTATAGTAACAGGAGAAGTAGAGATTGGAAGGGATAAAAAGGAAATATTTGTTTGACACATCATATCTCTAGAAACATGTATCTTCTTTGTAGCTAAACTTAGGACTTTGCATCATTTTGTCTCAAAGGAATATACTACATATATATGAAATGTTGTTCTTAGTTTTAGTTTGTCTTTATATGGTATAGGTACTGTGGGATAGCAAAGGTAGCAAAAACTTCTCATGTACGAGTATTTAGGGACTTGTTGAAATAAGATTTCATATGGTGACTAGCCTTTGAGTCTGGTAGAGGGTAGACTATTGATAATGTATGTGGCACACATATGATTTCTCCCTAATATTTTTGAGGGAGTTTAGACTAAAACAACAAGGCTTTAGTAGTTTCTAATAGATGTTAATGTTTTCTTTCAACTACAATATTTTGTTGTTTTGTGTACGACTGGTTTTTTAATGGTTTATTCCTTTGGATTAGAAGAAAATTTTGGATTCAGAGTTTACAAACTCTGGTCTATTATCAATTCTGATATTCTTAATGGTAGTGTTAAATTGATTTTCTACCATGGAGGTGAAGGCTTTAATCTTTAGAACATATCTTTTGCAGTACAAAAATTGAATGTAAGTGGACCAACTAAAATTGTCCACTATGGTGATGAAGTACTTTTGGTTAACATGTTTTGGTGTGTGATAAGATCCCCAAAGGTCTATCTGAACCAATTTAAAAATCTTGGTACTATGATGACTGAAGAAAGAAAAGTCTTTCTTGTCTTTCCAATAGACAAATTAAGCACATAAAAAGTTGCTTAGATGAGAAAGAAATAGGTATTGTGTGAATACCCTTCATCTTGACAAATAGTACATGTCCTACCCTATTTTGTCACATTATTTCTAGATTGTTTTTAATAGACATATCAAAACCTTAAGAATTATGACATTAAATAGAATTAACAACATGATAGGGAATAGATAAAATACTAGATTGAGTACCACAGGTATTTCTAATAGAGTCCATAGTTTATGATATACCACAATTATTACATATATTGCGAGATGGTAAAATGGAAACAAAAGTAGGAAATGAAGTGTTTATGGGTAGACTGTTGCTCTTAAGAAATCTTGGACAAAGAAATTATAGGCCCTCCATCACTCTACGAATCACTAGAGGCCTTTTCATCAAAGGGCCCTGCATCAAACAACACATTTTAGTGAAACTATCTATGCAATCAGAGTGCAAAGCCAAGTTGTGAATGGAAATTAGATTATATTTTAAAAAAAGGTATGAAAAGGAACCTCTCCAGACTAATATAAGGACCAAGCATCACATTACGTATTTGTTTCACTTTGACTTTATATCCATTTAGAAGATACACTAGTAAAGGAAAAGGTAAAGTCATAACTTTGTCTAAGAGGGACTTGTTGAAGGTAGTATGGTCAGATTCCCCTAAGACTAAAATCCATGAGTTCAATTTTTTTTTAACATTCACAGGACCGTTTTACAAAGTCTGTAGAGAAAGTACAGATTAAAGTACCTGCAAAGTTGAGTTTACCACTGGAGTTTCCAAATAGCTGAGGATATTCACCTTTATGATCACTTTGGAACTGATGCAATATGTGTTGAACATGATCATATTGGCCTTTTGTAAGAGTAGCATTGAACTTTTCATCAGAATGAGTATCTCTAGGACCTTTGGTAGGGTCAGAATCAAATAAACAACAAGTATTTACAATAAATTTCCCTTTGTTATTTTTGTATGAATTATTCCCATTGTAGTTGTTGTATCCTGTAGAGGTGTGATTGTTGTTATACCTTGCATTTCAATTTGGATAATAGTTTTTTTTAAATTCCAACTTATTACTATGTGTAGAGTTCTGAACCCCACCTTAGGGCTGATCATTTCTGTGATCATGTTGTTGGAGTTCGATGGATGGCCATGGAGCTTGTAGCACTTACCCATCACATGACCAGATCTCTTACGAAAATCACAAAATAATTGAGACTTGCTCAATTTATTGTAAGAATGTCCATTAACTTGTTGAATATAAGAAGGAAAATTGGTCCTACAGGTGGTTGATTTATTACTACTGACACTCAAAGAGGTAGACTCAATACGAAAGATATTTGATGGTTTGATTGCTTTCTTTTGATTCTCCTTTACAAACTGAGAAAAATCCTGATACATTGAGTGTAAGGGATTCAACATATGGAGGTTACCTCGAATCACAATGTACACTTCATTCAAGCCCATTAAAAATGAATCAATCTTCGATCCTATCCTACCCTACGTAAATTGTCCTTTGCTCCATAAGTGTAATTGTAGGAGCACTGAGCTTTTGTACTTAGAGTGTTGAGTTCCTCTCACTACTTCTTCAGTTTCGTATACTAACTAGTAATGTGCAATGATCCTTGGGACAAATTATTTATTTCCTTCTGAATTTGATACAACTTGGCACCATTTGTATGTTCATATTAATCTTCTAATTTCTTCAAGAGTTCAGATGTGTCAACAAAAAATTCTACACTATCCGCGATTTCCTTTGAGAGTGAATTTAAAATCTAAGAGGTGACTATATCTTCATATCATTCCTACTATCTATACTTTGAATCATCAGATTTAGGGCGAGTACATTTGCCATTGATGAAGCCTAACTTATTATTCATTGATAATGATCTTAATAACCCCCTCCTCCAGGATCGATAACCAATTTTACTAAAGGCAACTGGTACTAACACTGAACTAGGGTTATCGAAGGGGTGAATGTCCAGAGGATTATTTAATTCAATTGCAACTTGGTCAGTTTGACCAGGAACCTCATCAGTAACCGCCATGATGAAGATCATATGGGGAAAATGCAAGGAAAACTTGCAGTAAAATTAGGGAAAACACAGAAACGTTGTCCTGTAAAGCTAAAAATATAGAAAAATAGAGCTTTTCCTAGTGTGTAAGCAATTAAAGAAACACTAGAATTACAAAAAGTACATGAACAATTGCAAAGATGTACAAATGAGAAGAGGAAGATGCCAAACTCAGAAATTGAAAATGTGTGGAACTGATACCATGTCAAAACTCGCAGTTTCAGCTAGTTGAAGCTCCACTATGTGATAGGTCAATCCAAAAGGCTTTGAGGAAAATGAGAAAAATAGAAACCGTAAATGAATGAAATGTGAAGCTTACCTTTAATGTATACACCAAGAGAGTATTTATACAAGTGGAAGATGAAAAAATCTAACTAGCTGACAAAGACAACTCAGCTTATGCCAGATATACACAAGCTCACGAACTACCTAACTAACTACTTGATTTGCTAATTAATTAAATTATAAATCTCAACAATGTTAATTATTACTCATGGATAACATATCTTTCTTGATAAAACTAATAGTCTCTTTTGTTCTTGGAATGGGCTCAGCTCAATTGACTTCCAATTTCTACAATTCGGCATGCCTAAATGTTCTTTCCGTTATCAGAATAATTGTGGATTCTACAATCACTAAAGAGTCTCACATGGAGGCCTCTTTCCCCCGTATTCATTGGAAAATTATTTTTTCAATGAAAGTTACTTTATTAGTCTTCACATTTTCTTTCTTAATTCTTAACTTCACGTTATTATAACTTTTCTCATTTAGGAGCTGAAGCTGAATCAAAATTTTGAATTTACGGGCCTGAATCGTGATTCTTTTTATTTACTGAATTCTTGATAAATTCATTATACATTTTAAATGACTTTTTTCAATACAAACACAAGGTTTGAGCTCAAGCTATAGAAATTTGTTGAATCCATAACTGCAATGCTGGCTCTACCCTAGTTCATGAGTAGTAGTCTCTATGCATACATGCATTGGCAGAGCACTCTACGAATTTGGCAAATCAAACCCAATAGCTTTTGGCCCAAATTTTGTATTTGTATTAAAAATTTTATTAATATGTATAAATTATTAATATTGAACCACATAATTTAAAATTTAAAAAAATAAGAATTTTAAACTTATAAATTTTAAATTCTGGTCTGCATCAGTATGGTTCATGTAAATGCAAATGAATTCTTCATAGTACAACTTATTTGATGACATATAAATATGTTTAAACATCTAGGGTTGTGATGCATATGTTGTATTAGATGATACATCAAGTTTCACTAGAGAGAAGACTGCTAATCCGAATATTAGATGCCTAAGGGACTCTATGTGATTGATACCATCAAAACTCAAATTGAATCATCCTGTTTCGGCGTCGTATCTTGTGCTGATATTTTAGCTATCACAGTCATAGATTCTGTTGTCAAAGTAAGTTATTGTTTTATTTTATGTGCATTAATTTTATTGAACGTTAATCTAAGAAATCAATATTTTTTTTTGAATTTTGTGATTTTTAAATTAAATATATGAATATTAATGTACCAAATGTAACGTTGGTTGCAGAGGCAAAATGAGGATTTTTCATGTATCAATCATGAATCAAAATTTTTTATCTATTGAGTTCTGGATAAGATTATTTTTACAAATTAAATAAACTTTTGCCAAACACGTAAATATTATTACCATTGTTGGAAAGTTAGGAATTGAAAAACATAGAAAGTGACAATCTTTTATGAAACAAACTTAAAAAGGGAATACTAAGGCCGATGGATTGAAGATGGAGTACTACTATAGATGCTAAAAAAATGCACGTGAAGTACCATACAATAAAATAACAACATCCCATATAGTTGATGGAATTTTCAAGGAATTTATTAGCATGTGCAGGTATTTTCAGGCGAAATAGCTCAGTGGACACTTGTACTTGTGCTGATTTGTAAAGTAGACGCTTTTACTTACAACTTTTGTCATCTTGACCCTTTAACCCATTAAAACAAATATTTTAAACCTTTTTTGTATATGTGGCATTAAGTTGATGATTTGGAAAAACGCGTGTTTTGCATTTTCCAGCGAGTGAAGTCCCAATTCTTGACTTTAAAATATTTCTTTTTAAAAAATTATAAATTAAAAAAATGAAAAAAAATCCCATCTTCTTCTTCAATGACCCCACCCCCACCCCTCACCCCGCACCACCACCACACCACCACCAATCAGTCATTTCCACCCCTTCCCCATCTGCACCCTCACCCAACACCACCACCACAAGCCAGCCATTCTAATCCCCCTCAACCCCACCTCCCACCCTCATCTCCATTCACATCTTCTTCTCTATTTTTTACTGTCAAACACACACACACAGAGCCCACTCCCTTTTCCCTCCATTTTCATTACCAAAAATCTCTCTCACCATCTCCAAAAAACCCTAATTCTTATTTCTCCTTCCATGTCCTAAAACCCCACATCCACACCCGCCTACACACTCACAAAATCTCATAAAGAAATAGATTTTCTAATACCATTTCAAGACTTCAATCTTCAACTTGAACTCACAAATCGAAAACCAAATTCAAGAATTATTTCAAAAATTGAAACAAAACTTGAACCCCATGATGAATAGTATGAGTTGAGGGTGGTACGAAGAAGAAAAAGAATGAGGGGTACGGGGGTGGGGTGGGGAGTGGGGGTGGGGAAACTAATTTTTTTTAAAATATTATTTATATTTTATATATATTCTGAATATTTTATTTTCTACGTGCCATTGAAAAGTGACATAATGTGCCATGTGTCGGCAAGTGTATTACACTCATATTAGAAGGATGAAAAAAGAGTTTAAAATATTATGTTTTGATGGGTAAAGAACTTAAAATACTTTGGCTTGACGGGTTAAAGGGTCCAGATGATAAAAGTGTGAGTAGAAGTGTCTACTTTACAAATCAGGACAAGTAAAAGTGTTCACGAAGCTATTTCGCCGTATTTTTAACCAATAAACTTGTTACTTAGGAAAAGGAAAAGAAAACATGTTGACCTTTATAGAAAGAAGGGAACTAGTCAAAGTTTTGATATAAAAATAAAATAATTGGATAATATTATGCTTATAGTGTGTAAATTAGATAGGAAGTTGTTGAAATTAATTAAAAGAATAGCTCGGTGTGATAAAACAACCATTATGTAATGGATTTGAAAAAAAAATCGAACCACATGATCTATTATATGCAGTCTTATCATACATTTATGTAAGAGACAATTTTCTGGATTTGGACCGTGAATTCAATGAAATGAGTTATAATTACATAAATGTCCACGGATTATTTTACACCATAAGTTTCAAGATTTTTTTTTCTTCTAAAACTCTGTGTCAAGTTAAACGGCGTAAAACTAGGACTGAGGGAGTATTATATATTAAGTATCTAACTTTAATTAATTTTAAATTTTTGACTGTATGGACAATCTTTTACCCAAACAAGGGGCCTGTCAGAGATCTAACAATCTTGTGATGAACCTGCGTGTCTAGAAGTTCTAATTGTGCAAAGATCGCCCTTTCTCAATCAATACGGGCTTAGGGGGCAAAACTTACTAGACGGAGTCACAGAGACAAGGTTATCATAAGAACATTAAACTCGACTGTACCTCCATTTTGGAACCAAGTCAAAAATTCCGAAAATTCTTTTCTATCTAAGTAGAGTCTGGAACTTTCATAGTTAACTGGTTAGTGAGATTAGATCATTAGTATGGACATAAGGAATTATTTCAGCCGGACATAGTCACGACGTGGTTATGATAGAAGGGTTAAAAGAAGAAAACAGTAAAGTAAATAGATATGTACCTTGTTAATCGGAGAGCAGTCGGAATAGTAGTAACTTAATCTCTTATTTATCTTCAAACTATTACAGAGAGTAGAGAGTTTTTTGAGAGAAAAATTAGAGAAAAACTTGATGCCTCTTTTCTGAGAATGAGGCTCTTTAAATAATAGAGAAGAGAATCTTGCACAGTAATATGTGGGGTCCTGTGCATAGTGTTTTTACTATTACAACAGTGTTTTTACTATTACAACAGTGTTTTTACTATCATAAAGGCTTTAAATCTTGTCTTTTTTTGCCCATCTTTTGAGAAATACTTCAGCCTTTTCTAGTTCTTCATCTTCATTCAGAATTTTGGGTGGCTGAGAGTCAGTGATGTCGTCAGTGTTTGCGTCTGTGCTATTCATTGAGGCATCGGAATGTTGTTCAACAGTCTGTAGTAATTTATCGCGGACTTCTGAAAAATATTCTTCAATCAATTGTATTTTATTTCCATCATGAGCCAAAATACGTCGGGAAACATAATTAAGATTTTTGTCTTCGACCAATATGGATTTTCTGGGGGTTTTCTCATAGGCAGCAATTTTTTTAACTATTTCTTCCCATTGATCATGACCATAGGTTAGTTTTGTTTCGGGATCTGTGCAGAGTAATTTATCCCAGAAGTTACAATAGAATGTTCGGTATAGTGCCGGGATTTGCTGGGCGTCATAGCCAATTTCTATTGACCACCGATGTATCCAAGGAATAGAGAATTCGATGTAGAAATACATTTGATCAATAGTGTCAAGTTTGCAAATATGCTCCGAAAGATATAGTTCTGTTAGGAATGGAGAGGATTTTTTCCAAGCGTAATATAGAGAGGAATATTCTGATGGCAATATTTTGATAGTAGGTCCGTGATTAGTCCACCACTGAATGAACCAATTAGGAATAGGTTTTTCAAATACTTTAGAACAGATTTTGATAAACCAGGTGTGTTTGTGTTTGTAATTGTTATAGTATAATACATGAGAAAAAGCTTTAATATAATCCCAATAGGTGAAATTAGCAAGGGTTTGGCCCATTGGCCCCATCGGCATTGATCGTTGTGTCATGGACGAAATACCCCATTCTTTAATAGGAATAAGTTTTTTAACGACCATTTTGGAGTATCCGTGTACTCCGGGGGTAGATTCGCCAAGGGGACGGTGGTCGAATGTTGCACTAAATGTCTGAACAAGAATATGCTCGTAATATGTGCGAGTTTTATAAGATTCTCCTGTAACATAGACATTAGCAGTAAGATAGATTTTGAGAATTCGCCAAGCTTTTTCTGAATTTTCTTGTGAGGGAATATGCTGATTTTCCATATATAATATAAGTTCTCTAGCCTCTAGTTTTTCATAAGAAGGCTTGTCTTCAGTGTTTTCATTCACAATAGATGCAAAAGAATCTGCAGATTTTCTTTTCTCAGATAAATAAGATTGTAATTGTTTGAATAATGGATGAGTTTCAGGAATATCTTCCTAATGTATAGAAGAGTCAATATGCGGAGTTTGTTGTGATGAAGATGCCTCATTACGAGGGATTTTTGAATTAATTAAGGTTCTATTTCCTTGCTGTAAGACAGGAAAATTAGAACTTGCTGAGCTATAGGCAGAAGTTCGTCTGTCAAAATATGAAGGATTTGTTCTTCCTCCTTGATATGAAGATGCAGAGTTTTGAGTTCTTCCCCCTCTTCCTCTTCCTTTGGCGGGTTGCCAAGGGGGTTCCATACTGCATTAGTCATCAGGCATTTGATCAGCATACCATGACATATATTCACAAAGATCTTCATATAGAGTATCGTTAGTGATAATATTAGCAATGACTCTTCTTAGAATGAGCATGTGTAAGTCCATAGGTAACAGAGTGGCCTTTATAAAAGCGATTAAGAATTTTGCAGAGAAGAAGTGCACAAAAATGTTCATAGTATCTGTAAACATTAATCATTTAAGTCAATATCGAACCAATAAATGTCATCATTTATGAATTCATTGTACCACAATAAATCTTCTTCTATGAAGCGACGAACAAGAGTTTCTAGGATAAGGAAATGAATATCTTCATTTAAAGGAATGCATTTAATAATTGTAATGATAGTTTTTTCAGAGAGAAAATAAGTGTAGAAACTCATGTCAAATATTCGCGAGATAAGAAATCAGGCAAAGAGTTTTCACTACCCCGTTTATAGTGAATTTCATAGTCAAAAGGGGCTAATTGAGCTTGCTACCGAGCAAATATTAATTTAGAAGCATCATGCTTAAAGTCTTTACTAAACATGAATTTAACAGATTGAGCGTCAGTTCTAATTATAAATTTCTAATTATATAAATCATCCTGAAATTTCAAAACACATTTCACAATAGTAAGCATTTCATGAGCTACCGTAGCATATTTTTTCTGACTTTCAGTCCACTTATTAGAATAAAATCGGATCAAACATTCCGCTTTTGTATGGGGATTAACTTGTTTAAGTATTCCACCATATCCTATATTAGAAGCGTCAGTTTCAACGATTTTCAACCAGTTAGGGTTTGCAAGAGATGTGCAAGGAAGAGTTTGAACTCGGGTTTTTATTAATTTGACTAAATCTGTGTGAGCTTAAGTTCAAGGAATTTTATGATCTTTCTTTAAGCGATCATATAAAGGGGCTAAATCTCTGGACAGATTTTTGTAAAAAGGGGAAATATATTTAAGACTTCCAAGAAAACTTTGAAGTTGTTTTTTATCTGTAATAACATCGGGGAATTTTTTAGCAAATTCTAGTACTCGTTGAATAGGTTCAATAGAACCTTGAGAAATATTATGACCCAAAAATCTAATATTAGTTTGAAATAAACTTATCTTGGGTTTGGAAATGAGTAAACCATTTTGAATAATGATTTGTTTAAAAGTATGCAAATGCTTAAAATGGGATTCAAGAGTTTTTGAGAATACCAAAATATCATCTATATAGACAATGATAAGATCCATATACGGATTAAAGATGTCATTCATAATCTTCTGAAATTCAGAAGGAGCATTTTTTAAACCAAAAGGCATGACATTCCATTCATATTGTCCAAAAGGGACGTTAAAAGCAGTTCTATAAGTATGTTTTTTATCAATTTGAATTTGCCAATAGCCAGATTTTAAATCAAATTTAGAAAATATATTGGTGTCATATAATCGGGAAAGTAGGTCTCTTTTATTTGGTATAGGGTACCTAATCCACTTTAAAACCTTATTAAGGGGTTTGTAATTGATAACTAATCGAGGTATTCCTCGTTCCTTTTCAGCAACATTATTGACATAAAAAGCTGTACAAGACCAAGGAGATTTTGAAGGTTTTATAAGACCCTTTTGCAAAAGACTATCAATTTCTGTTTTACAGAATTCTACTAATTCTGTATTCATTTGACAGGGCCGAGATTTTGTTGGAATTTTTTCTTCGTTGAAGTCATCCTCATAGGGCAGAGAAACAATATGCCTTTTTCTGTTCCAAAAAGCATTTGGATGATCAGCACAAATTTCAAGCATCAATTGAGTAGAAATCATTTTTATTTTTTCTTGTACCTTGACTGATTTTAAAGTGTCACCAATATTAATGCTCATTAACTCTAATTGTAAAAAATTAATTTGATTTTGTTTCATATTAATAAGAGCATTTATATCCCTTGTTACCGGATGAGTAATAAAAGGATAAGAAATTTGGTTACCCTTGTAAGTAGCCTTAAAACCATTTGCATCTATATGAGTGTAAGGGTAAATAGCATTTATAAAAGGGGTTCCCAGAATAATAGGAGGATAAATCTGATTTTTTGCTAAAAAGAAGAAATGAGGAATACATACTTTATTGCGACAAATATGAGTATTAGGCAATTTCTAGTTGAAATCAAGAGTATGACCAGTTGCAGATCTTATGAGATGAGTAGTTTTTTCAAAATACTTAGTTGGAATTAGTCCTTCTTGAATACAACTAACATCAGCACCACTATCAATCATAGCCACATTAGTGATGAAAATTTCTTTATTTACTAAAATAGTTCAGTTTACGTACCATTTATGGGCGGTAACTATTTGCATCATTCCTAAAAAATAATCCTTTTTCAAATCTTCTGTCGGATTGATCTTATCTAGTTGAAAATGTTCAAAATTTTCAGAGTAGTCCGAATCCTTTTCTTTTCCTTTTGAAGAATTGGTAGAAACTTCTTTTTCTTCGAGTTTCAAAATTCTATGATCGGAAATTATCTGATTTTGTTTCAAAGAAATAATCTCTTTTTTCAATTGCTCAACTTCGAATTTCAAATCATCAAAAGTAGTGTCTCGCCCTGGGGTTTTACTTATCGCAAGACGACGATTAACTTCAGCTAAAGAATAGGACATGGTATGATTATCAAAGGAGGTATCTTTATAAATACTAGTATGAGCAGGGGTTTTTTGAGTAGAAAAATTAAGAATTTTTTCATGAAGTTTTTCATTCGTAACTTCTTTAAGTAATTCGAGAACATTTTCAGCAGTAAGTGTTTGAACATTTAAATTTAGGTCATCAAACTGTGCTTGGAGTTTATACATCATTTCATCACAATTGCAAACATTATTATCACGGTCATTGCATTTATTAGCCTGAGCGAGCTCACTGCCAGAATCGGGAAGGTCAAAATCATTGTCAGAAGTAGGATTAGACTCAGAGTCAGAAGTATACAATAAATTGTAAACTTGATCATGAATTTCTTCAGAAAGTTCTAGGGTTTTTAGTTTTTGCAATTTGCAGTTTGGAGGTATATGACCATACTGGTTACATTTATAGCACTTGATTTTGGCTAAGTCTCGTTTAGATCGGCTTTTGGTGAATCTGGTAGACTTACGAAAGGATTTTCTTGCTTCATGTTCTTCCTTACTCCTACATCGAGAACGTTTATTTCTATGAGTTTTGGAATAACGATGGGATTTTCTTACTAAAGGTTTATCCATACCAAACTGTTCACAGAAGTCTCCTAATTGAGATTTTTCTCGGAGTTTATCAAGCTTAATTTGTCTAGCTAATTTTAACTCGTCACAAAGGGCTAAGCCTTCTTGAGTACAAGCTACAATAATCTGACCATAAGTTTTTTCTGAATATTGGACTTCTCCATAAGAGCCTCTAAGAGTTTTCCTAACTCTTTCAGCAAATAGAGGAGGGAGGCCATCAATGAATTTAGCTTTCCAATGATCATACTTACTTTTGGGTAAATCCATAACCCTACTAAGAAAGGTGTCTTTATACCACCTAAATTAACCTAGGTGCCGACATTTTAAACTATTAAGAAAAGTTCTAATATTTTCATACTGATTGGTAAATCTTCCTCCAAAATGTTCAATAATAGTAAGCATAAGAGTATAGACAGCATCAGATCTTCCTGTCTTTAGTGCTCGACCAAGATTGTCTTTTCCAGGTTGATCATTAGTGGCATTAAAAATAGCCTCGCGTTTGGTGTCATCTAGAAAATTATCCCACCATCCTCGAAGTTGGCCAGTAAAGCCCGCCACAATCATTTTACAGATTGTCTGGTCAGTACGAGTTGCCCGATTTTCTGGTGAGGTAGTGCCTGTGGCAATAGTAGCATACATAGACATTCGATGAATAAGAATAGATATCTGGCGATCGGATAATCCATCAATATTCCATTCATAAATAGCGTCGCCACTATAGGAAGTATTTGTTTGATTCCAGTCCCTTTCCTCTATCAGAACATCTTGAGGAGTTGGACGAGGATAATAGGCCGTAGACATCCGGGGAATATCAGCGTATTTCTTACCCAGCTGTTTGTTAATCATTCCCTTAAGCTTATTGAGTTCGGAAGAAAGAACAGCGCCAGGGTTTTCAGTAGACTCAATATTATCAGCAAAGTTAGACTCAAGATTTTGTACAAAATCATCTGAAATAGTGAGGGGTTGAATATGCAAATGAGAGAACTTTTTGTCTAAGAGTTTTTCTAATTGATCTATTTGAGAAACCTTTTCAAATCCTTCGATTTCAGGAGGTCTTTGAATACAAGGTTTAGAAAGAATATATTCCCCGTCGTTCGTGGTTTTGGAAGTAGAGGGAATATCCGAGGAAGTTTGTTGGATACTCAGTTTATTGACTAACTCAATAAGTTCGTCAAGTTTTTTATCAAGAGAAGAAATATGCTCTCCTAGAACTTTAACATAAAGACTCAAATAATTATTTTGAGCGATAAGGTTATTGATTTCAGAAATAGTGATTTTTCCAACATCTTCACTGACAAATTTTTGAAAAGCAGAAAAAGTCATGCCAGTATTGTTGGGTAATATAAAGGAAGATTGAGGAGGATAAAGAGCTTGAGTAATTGTACCATCAGAATGTTGATAAGATCTTTCGATATGTTAACATATGAAGGCAAATAGGTAGACATAAACCATGGTACAAAAAAGATAATTTTATTATGTAAAGTACACATTTCATAAAATTCTTCTGAAATATTCCGTAATTCATCAGGATTATAGGTTTCAAAAAACCATGTTCTGAAAGTTTTCCATTTTTCAGTAAAGAATTCCTTTTGAATATATCTTCTTGCCTGAGAACCAGGACTGAAATTAATAAGTTGTATTATCATGATTAAACAGAGTTGATGTAAAAATCCATTTCAGATGGAGTAGGATTTTCATTGTTAAAATCTTGAACTATATTAGTTTTGGAGTTGATTTTGATTTTTTTCTACACCTTTAGGTATAGCATGCGAATCTGCAGAATTAATGGTATGCAAAGATGCCACTCGATTCCTAGCTGGACCGTAGACAGGTTCAGCAAGTTATATTTTATATTTTATAAAAGTGTTGCTACTAAAATACATATACAACAAGATTTATTGTCCTTCTTTTACTCAAATCAATTGAGTTAAATAAGGAAGCAGTAAAATTCGTTTTATAAATTACTACAACAGATTCCTTTTTCATAAATTACTTTTGTTTCAATTAGTAGATCCCTTTTCCAAATCAAACTCAAATATGGAAGATTATTATCTTTATGATCTTCAAAAATTCAAAATAAAGCATCATTACTATTTTTTCCCTCTCTCACTCTCTTATATCTCTAACTTTTTTTCTAGTTATTTTTTTCATCTTTTTTTAATCATTTTACTTATTTATTTTGATTTCTTTTTTCTTTCTAATTTATTTTCTCTCTTTTATTTCTCTTTTTTTTTATTTTTTATTTTTTATTTTTTATTTTTTATTTTTTATTTTTTATTTTTCTTCTTCTTCGTTTTCTTATTTTTTTCCTTTCTCTTTTTTTTATTTTCCTATTTTCTTTTTATTTTCCTATTTTCATTTTTTTTCTTTTTTTCTTTTTTTATTTCTATAAAAAAATTACTTTTATTTTTACACTTCTATTTGTTTCTCCCCCCCCACACACTTTTTTTTTAGATTTTTTTTTGTTTTTTCACTTTTGTATCTCTATCTTTTATTTTTAAAAGACAAATATCTATATCACATATACTTATTCAAAAAATATACAAAATAAATTGACATACAGGTCTGCATATGTATTTACAGTATAAAACATACATATATATCTGCAGATGTATTTTCAGAAATACATATCTGACTCATTTGTATATATAAGCATAGATGACACAATATCTTTATAACAAAACGTACAACTATATACATATACATATAGGTAATCAAAAATTAGATGATACATATTTTAAAAAGTAAAAAATATAAATAAGTATGTATGTTATCCTAAAAAATAACATAGAATAATTCAAAGACAAATACAACACTGTACAAAAATACATATGAATATGCATCTGTATATACAAAAAGGACAATTAAATACATATAGGTAATCAAACTATACATGATACATATCTTAAACAGTAAAAAATACAAATAAGTACATATGTTACCCCTCAAATTGACATAGAACAATTCAAATTCAAATACAAATCCAACACCATACAAAATACATATAGCTCTGATCTCAGATCTCATAGTGAAGCAATGATGTCAGATGAGATTTACTTATGTCTGCCCGTGGCGTGTTCAACACCGCATGTGTGGAATCCAACATACTCGTATATGCGAAATCTATCTGAGGATTCGTACTTTCTTGCCTGTAAAAATTAGCTGCAACCACGAGATACATATTTCACCTTTAACAATTTAGTGCAACTATTTTTTGTAATATAATTAAAAGAATGCCTCATTGATGCTCCGTCTAGTAGCATTTTCAGCTCTTTCTTGTCGGCGAATATTTGATTACAATAGAAATTAGTTCCATTAGTGAATAAATGACTTGGTTGTGATTCCATTCCACAATATTGTTCCATGTCTTATGAGTCCGGTGAATCATATTTCATATCCATAGAATTATCTTCCATATTAATTGAATGATTGTCATCATTCTCATAATCATTCAAATCATCGTCGTCTACATATCGGGCGTCGAGGTGGGGGTTATGATTAATTCAATAGTTTTTCAAAAGGTCTCTCAACTATATTTATCCTTAAAATAGGCCTAAAGTCATCAACGTCCATCATGTACAATGACACATGTTTATCATTATTTATGATCATAGGATGCACTTTTTCCCTCGAATGCATTAGATAACTAATCATTGGCGTACAATCTAGATCTCCACTCTCCATTATACTTGCAATCAAGTCGTCGTATGAACCATTGCGACGAACTGCAATGAGAATTATCACCATAGTAAAAGATTTCTATTTCTAAAACTTAGGAATCTACTCCCATTCTCCTATGAAATTACCAAAAACCAGAACAAATTCTGCAATACACATCCTAGAATTAAGATTTAGTTGATGGTCAATTATGTTTATGGTATATGTCAGAATAAATATACGGTCGATGACTGGTACAATGACTGGGCAGATATCCGTACAAAAACCTTTAAATTGTAAATATTTTTTTTAATCAATGATCGTTGGGTTTATGGAATAGAGAAATGAAGTTGGAGTCGCCTGAGCTACTGTAATGTACTTTCTAAAGATTGGATGATGACATGGAATAAAATGGGTATTTGATAAATTTTTCAAGACTTATGTCTAAATGACAAAATAAATTTTGAAAGTGGATATTTGACAACTTAGCCCCACTTACTGGCACCAATGGCCAAATCCTCACAAATTGTAGTAACAAAAATTAAGATCTCACACAAAACTGAGATTCTAAAAATTAATATCAAGATTTCAAGTGTTGCTTATGTTTTGGTTTTTGTTTTATCGCAAACTTTGATGTTTTACGTTGTTAATTTGGAGGTTAAGGTGGTAAAGTCCCCCTTCCGGTGCCTAACTTTCACAGTGTTGAAATAAAATAATTAGGGAAAATAATTTGATATATACACAAACTTTGATGAATTTGTTGTAATACCATGAACTTTACGGGAGCGCTAAGACCTCCTAGACTATTTATTAACGTATTTTACTGATATTTTTTTATACTAAACTCTTTTATTTATTTATTAATAAATTTTATCTATTTATTAGCTTTAAAATGTCACTAACATACACTAATAAATAGTTTAGGGAGGTCATTGGAGCCCACAAAGTTCAGATGTGTTACAGTAAATTTCATCAAAGTTTGAGTATATTTTGGACCTTTTCCCAAGTAATCATTGATCCTACATATATTTTGAATTTGTTGACTTAATTAACTTTTGGTTTTATTTAGGTACTGTTTCTTATATGGAGTATATGTTTTCACTTTTGTTTTATTGTAGACTTTGATATACTATATTTTTCATTGTTCTCCCCTAACAATTTTGTAACTTTCTCGTATTCAATCTTTGAAATTAACTCACTGAGTTGATAAAGATTGTTCATTTAAAGGGCATGGATTTTCATGAACTAGGAATGGAAGGTGTTGACCGTTAGTTGTTAGTTAAGGGGTATAAGTTAGCCAAAATTGTAATCAAATGGATATTTCAGCGAAAATAATGGGACAATTACTTTTACAGATTTATCTTACGTATTGTTAGAGTGGTAAAATTCCCACATTAGTTGGGGAATGGACTGGTAGTTTGCTTATATGGACTTTGGTAATCCTCACCTTTTGAGCTAGCTAACTTTTGAGGTTGAGTTAGTCCTAAAGTCTATTTCTTGACATGGTATCAAACTTAGGTCCATTTCCATTTTGGGCTCTCAGTCCACACGCCAGTGCTAGTTGGGCCTGGGCATGAGGGATGTTAGAGTGGCTAAAAGCCCATATTGGTTGAGGAATGGACTAGTAGTTTACTTATATGGACTTGGGTAATCCTCACCTCTTGAGCTAACTTTTGAGGTTGAGTTAGGCCAAGTTCCATTTCTTGACAATCTTTTTAATTTTCTTGAAAATATCTTGCCCTAATTAGTGCATGGCCTTTATTTAATTAATAAAGTGTAAGTCACTCTCTTTCATAATCTCAATGAATTCATACTACAGTCCAACTTGTTTCGACGAAAGCTTGAATCACAAATATTTTTCAAGAATTTTAATTAACATCTTAGCTTGTTGGCTTCTTGAAATTTTACTTGATTGGTGAGGGTTTGATTCTCACTCTGTAATCTCTTTTCCTGCTTTCCTTTATCCTATCTCCACCACCTATTTAAGATAAAAAAATCACAATTGTTCTTCATTTAAATTTGTATAATTTGATGTACCAAAACATACAGGTTAATTAATCTTTAAGAAATCAATGCTCTCTAATTATCCACAACTACTTCATCATAATTTTTCCATACATCATGAATGATTCTACATGCATTAGAGTAATAACAAAATGAATGACTTTTTTCGGACTAGAGAATTGGTCAATAGTGCACCTTTGTCTGTTCTGTTTATCATCTTCCAATAATTGACATTAAAAGAATATTTTATAGAACACGAAGTTTGGTAAGTTCATTACACTTTTAGTGCTAGGAAAAAGAATATTATTCTGGAAAGAAGAGGATTCATAATTTAAGGGTTCATTTCATCATGTGAGATGAAATTATGATATGAAATTATGATTTGAAATAAGGATAAAGTTATCATTTCTATCTTAAACTATACTCGGAAAGTCGAAGACACACCTAAACTATTAGAGTGACCTATCACACACCTATACTATATAAAAATGAATTTTTCTACACCCTATAAAGTATTTTATCACTTGAATGAGGTGCGGTGTTTCACACGCACCTGCCACATCAGCATAATACGAAAAAAATAACAAATTTATTATTTTCATGTTTTTTTCTATTTTCTTTTTAAGTTTAAACTTTTTTTTATTTTTCTTCTATATCTATAAGAAAATCTCCATTGTTATGGTGTGTCATCATAGTCATATCATCTGTTAATCACCATCATAAAATTTATCCCACCAACAAAGTTACTCATCATCTCTTCTTACAAGAAAATAAACTTCTTTGTCTTCGTTGATTTTTCAGTGAGAAAAAGACAGAAATCTTTTCTTTTAGAATAAAAGAAGAGATATGTGGAACAAATATATCAAAGATATTAAAAGTTTAAAATTTATTAGTTAGAAGATTAATGATGGAAGGTTAGATGATTAATCAGTGGTATTGTAATGGAAATTGATAGTGGTAGGTGAAATTGACATTTATTCGATGTGGGTGGGGATGAGGTGCGAAGAAGGTGTGTTAATTGGTGGTGGGGTTGGAGTTTAAGGGTGGTGGTGTTGAAGAAGATGTGTTAGTTGGGGGTAGGGTTAGAGTTTAGGGGTAGGGGTGGGGGTGATGAAGAAGAAAATGGCTTGGGGGTGGGTGAGAGAAGATGCGATGCGGGGGAGGGGGGAGGATTCTGATTTTTTTTTGCGCTGATTTATGATTTATACGCGTTTTTTTATTGAAATAATTATTTTGTTCCAATGTCACATTGTAATACTCCAAAAATTCAAACCAATGCTAGAGTCATGTTTCAGCCTCACACATAGTACATTATGATTCTTTGGTTGCTTTATGAGTTAGTTTGATGCATATTAAGGTCTCAAATAACTCTCCGCTATTTGATGAATCAAAATATCCTATACCGATTGAGTTTTCGATAAGAATGTTGCTTTTGTCAACTTCAAACGAGCATAACTTTTGCTCTAATCAGAATTTTCCATCTTAAGACCCATCAAACTATAGGAAATTGAATAAGTTTTCCAACGATACCTATTTTTCCAAATTCGATACTCGGGTGAGAAGTTATAATACTTAGTGAAGCAATCTGCCAAAATGAACAGCACCGCGTCGCGGTGAGGGTCAAAATGGCATTTGTCATTTTGCATAGTGCCATCGCGATATCACCGCATTGCACAAATATGTTATTTGACGTTCGTCCTTTTTCCAGTGAACCCAACATGATTTCATCGCTCGCACCAAGGGCCAAATTCGCGTTCAGTGAGGCACTGCGATTTCGGCACGTCGTGCCAAGTTTCCAGTTCGTGGTTGTCATCTTTCCAATGGCCCGACTCAATTGTACCACATCGCGCCAGGTGTCAAAATTGGGATTCCCATGCAGTTTTGAGTTTTAAATTCCAAGGGCTTTTAAGTCCTTTTCAGTAACCCTAGTCAATCTAAACACGAAATTAAGCCCTAAAAGAGCTCTAATTTCTTATTATATCACAAATTACTCAAATTAGAATAGCCCTCTTTCAAGAACAGAAACCCTAGCATCCACAATTCAAGATCAAATCTCAAGAATTCACCATCAATCCTCCTAAATTCACAAATCAAGGTATGTTAGGTGTTCATCCTTGGGTTTACTTTCACCCTTGGAGTTCAAGAACCCTATTTAAAACTACAAGTTATGAAATTCATGATTTACATGTTCAAATTAGATTGTACTCATGTTTGTGCTGTTGTGTGGGGTTCAATTCATGATTTAATTATATGTTTTATGAACATAAGATAGAATGCATGTTGATTGATGTAATTGCCATTCCAAAACCCTTGAGATTGAATGTTTAAGTTGTAGTCATGATTGTTATGTGTTGGTTATTATCATGTGTATTAATTATGCTCCTCAAGTATTTGATAAAATGTCTCATTGAATGAATTATGAGAAATTGACTATTATTAAGCTCTCAAGATTGTGCTATGCTTCATTATTGACGTTATCGAGTCCTGGAGGTATTCAATACCCGAAATCTAGTATATTTATTAGATGACAGTAGTTACAGAATAGTCTTAGTAAGGTCCAAAAAGTAGTATTCAGTCACTCTTCACGATCAGCGTGATGTCAGTCAAGCCTGTTCAGTAATTATCAGTCCCAGTGTCTTTTTAATTGGGAGTAGGATTCAGCACTGAGCGAACCCAGGGAAGGGGTCATTCTTTTCAGTATAGGGTTTGATCCTTAGTAACATTCCCTGCGTTATAGAACTATGTAGCCAGCGTAGGGTAAGTCTTCCTCCTACCAGAATAGGGTTGACACAAATATATATACATTTCATGAGTCTTCCTGTCGGACTAGGGTTGACACAACATTGTTAGTATCCCGTGGCAAGGTGCTAACACCTTTCAGCCATGGTTGTCATATATTAGTTATTCAGCCAACAAAGCTTAGTACTTAGTTATAGTATAATCTCAAATACACAACATGTATATACGTATATGCACAATATTCATACTCAGTGATTAAAGCAATTTCAGATTCCTCATGTACTCATATTCAGTTATGGTTCATGCATGTTAGCATTACCTTATCTAGCATAACACTACATTCCATGTACTGACGTATACTCTTTCTTTGTGCTATGATGTCTCATATCATAGGTTTAAATGCTTGGGTTTTTTACCGTACTTAGCCAGACCAGTCTATCAGTCACACCTACAGTAGTGAGTCCTCATCATCCAAGATGTGATATTTATTTAGACATTATATTACTACTATATTTCTGTTATTTCAGACAGCAGTTATGAGTTAGTTGGGGCCAGTCCCATCAATTTTTTTATTTCAGATTTTTAGAGGCTTTTCAGACATTATCAGCTAACAGTTATTCTACAAATATATTCAGTTTTGATTTAGCATTATTAACCTTATGGCATTATCAATTTTACTTCCTTATATGTTTCATGAATGTTATTCTGTGCTCGAAGAAGGTACCAATCATGGGTTAGCATATGGTCCTTTGAGGTTGTAAGCACCATGTGATACTCAGGGTGCAGTATCGAGGCATTACAAACTTGGTATCAGAGCCTAAGGTTCTAAAGAGTCCTAGGGAGTCTGAAAGTTGCGTCAAGTAGAGTCTTATGCATTGGTGTGTAGTGCGCCACACTTATGGACAAAAGTCTACGACGCACTTTAGAAAAGTTTCCCTTCTTTTAGTGTTCATATCATGCGAGTGAGCATGATCGCCAGTAAAACTCTTTGTCTAATCTAACTTTTCCTTGTATTTATAGAATATGCCTCCCAAAAAGACAAATGGAAGAAGAAACGTAAACCAGCCAACACCTCCATCCATTCAGGAAGATCCCTTGAATGAGCATGTTTCTCATGCAGAGTTCAGAGATACATTCACTACTCTACCTCACTCTATAGTGGCACAGAGTACTCAGCTATTCGTTGTTTCATCCAACCCAGTAGCCAATAATACCGCTGCTAGAATTTAGGACTTCACCTGAATGAACCTTCTTTTATTTTTAGGGTCTAAGTCTGAAAAGGACCCATAGGAATTCCTTGACATGGTGCAAAAGGTTACAAATATTATGAGGGTAACTGCTAGTGAGAGTGTTGAGTTAGCTACCTATCAGTTGTAAGATGTAGCTCATACATAGTTTAAGTAGTGGAAGGTAGAGAGAGGCACATATAAAGGGCATATAGAATGGGAAGAGTTTACTACTGCCTTTCTTGATAGGTTCTTCCCATTAGAGTTGAGGGAAGCCCAGGTTTTAGAGTTCATTAACTTAAAGCACGATAGCATGATAGTAAAGGAGTATTCTATCAAGTTTACTCAGTTAGCCAGATATGCTTCTCATATAGTAGCTGTTAGCAGGTCTAAGATGAGAAATTTTGTATATGGTGTGTCTGACAATGTCGTCAAGTAATATAGGACTACAATGCTAATTAAGGAGATGGACTTGGCTAGGTTAATGGTTTATTCTCAATAGATAGAGGAGCAGAAGACTAAGGAGAAAGACAGGGAGAGTAAGAGGTCTAGAATATATAACTTCAACTTCACTCAGCCTAAGTCAAAGGGGGGTAACTATCCTTAGTTCTACTTGAAACCCTTAGTTCCGGATCCATCCTCAGCCAGTGCTCTGGTGACTAAATTCATAATTGGTAATAAGGATAGGGTGCTAGGCTCTAAATCTCAGGGTAGTGTTTGTAAGGCTCAAACAAATCCTCTTTTTTAGAAGTGTGGCAGAAACATCAGGGTGTCTGCAAGGCTGGCAGTGATGTGTGTTTTAGGTATGGTTAGCCAAGTTATAGAATCAAAGAGTATCCTCAGGTGGGCTCACAAAGTCAGCATAATCATCACTCAGCTCATCCCAGTTGCGCATCTCAACAGGGTGCCGCTTCTAGTGCTACCGGTGGGAAATGCCCAAATAGGCTCTACAGTCCCGATAAGACCAGGAAAACTCTCCTGAATGTGGTCACTAGTACATTACAAGTTTACTATTTATATGTTTATGTTTTGCTAGATCTAGAAGCTACTTTGTCCTTTGTAACTCCTTATATAGCTGTTGACTTTGAAGATAATCTCAAAATCCTAGTAGAGCCCTTCTTAGTCTTTACACCAGTAGGTAAATCTATCATAGCCCAGTGGGTATAAAGGAACTGTTCGATTGAGGTATCTTGGAAAGTTAATTCAACAGATTTAGTAGAGTTACAGATGACGAATTTTGATGTTATTCTCAGTATGGATTAGCTTCATTCATGCTATGCTTTTGTTGAATGTAGAAACAGAGTTGATCATTTTCAGTTTCTAAATAAACCAATCATTGAATGGAGGGGTAATACTACCGCACTTAGGGGTCAGCTTATTTCATACCTTAGAGCAAGAAAGATGATATCCAAGAGGTGTATTTATCAATTTCTGCTAGTGAAAGACTCTATTTTCGAGACTCCTACTCTTGAGTCAGTTCTATTAGTAAGTGAATTTCCAAATGTGTTTCCCTAAGATCTGCATGGAGTTTCTCCTAAAAGGGAAATTGGCTTCGAAATAAACCTTTTTTCTGATACTCAACCCATTTCTATTTCGCTATACAGAATGGATCCAAATGAACTTAAAGAGTGAAAAGAATAGTTGAAATATCTCCAAGATAAGGGTATCATTAGGCCCAACATTTCCCCGTGGAGCGGACCATTTTTATTCGTGCGAAAGAAAAATGGGTCTCTTAGAATGTGTATAGACTATCGTCAATTAAACAAGGTCATAGTCAAGAATAAGTACCCACTTCCTAGAATCGATGACTTGTTTGATCAATTTTAGGGTGTCAGTTACCTCTACAAGATAGATGTTAGATCAGAATACCACTAGCTCAGAGTCAAAGAATATGACATTCTGAAAACAGTTTTCTGAACTCATTATGGTCACTTTGAGTTCCTAGTCATGTCCTTTGGTATTACAAATGCCCCATTAGCCTTCATGGACTTGATGAACCGAGTGTTAAAGAAGTACTTGGACATGTTCGTCATAGTCTTCATTGATGACATTGTTTTCTACTCTCATAATGAAAATGATCATGCAAACCACCTTAGGATAGCATTGCAGACTCTTAGATATTATCAGTTGTTCGCTAAATTTAGTAAGTGTAAATTCTATCTAAGATCAGTAGCTTTCCTTAGCCATATTATTTTTGGTGAGGTCATTAGAGTTGATCCTCAAAATACCGAAGTGGTGAGAAACTGGTCCAGACCTATCACTCCATTATATATTAGGGGTTTCTTGGGTTTGGCTAGCTATTACCAATGGATTGTTGAAGGATTTCATCTATTGCATCCCCTATGTCCAGATTGACTCAAAAAAAGTAAAGTTCTAGTGGTTGGATTATTGTGAAAAGAGTTTTCAGGAGTTGAAAACTCGACTCACCACAGCTCTAGTTTTGACTTTACTAGATGGTGCAGACGGGTTTGTTTTATATTAAGATACTTCTAGAGTTGGTTTGGGGTATGTTTTAATGAAGAAGGGTAAGGTTGTGTCCTATGTCTCTAGACAACTTAAGTCTCATGAAAAGAATTACCCCACCCATGATCTTAAGTTAGCAGTTGTTGTGTTTGCCTTAAAGATTTGGAGGCATTATTTGTATGGGGTGCATATTTATGTATTCACAGATAAAAAAATCTTGCAGTATATGTTTTTGCAGAAGGATTTGAACCTCAGAGAAGATGGTTAGAATTTTTGAAAGATTATGATATGAGTGTTCTGTACCATCCGGGCATGGACAATGTAGTGACATATGCCCTAAGTAGATTGTTTATGGGTAGTGTTGCTCATGTTGAGGATGATAATAAGAAGTTAGTTTAGGAATTTCATTAGCTTGCCATATTAGGTGTTCGTTTGGTTGATTCAGCCAAGGGTAGTATTTGGGTTCAGAATAGTTCAAAATCTTCTTTGGTTGCTGAAGTAAAAGTAAAGAAGGATAGAGATCCTAGTCTAGTGAAGTTGAAAGAGTCAGTCAGAGATCAGAAAGTAGAGGTTTTCTCCCAAGGGGGAGATGGTGTGTTGCATTACTAGAGTAGCCTGTGTGTGCCATGTGTTGATGAGTTGATATAACAAATTCTTGCAGAAGCGCATAATGCACGTTACTCTATTCATCCAGGGGCCACGAAGATGTACCATGATTTACGGGAAATCTATTGGTGGAATAGGATAAAAAGAGATATTATAGAGTTTGTGGCTAACTGCTCCACATGACAGCAGGTTAAGATTGAACATCAATAGCCAAGTGGGTCCATGCAGGAGTTCAGTATTCCCACTTAGAAGTAGGAGAAAGTGAACATAGATTTTGTGATAGGTTTTCCTCATACTCATCGATAGCATAATTTTATTTGGGTTATCGTGGACAGGATGACCAAATCAGCCTATTTCTTGCCTGTCCATACTTCTTATTATATCGAGGACTATGCCAAGCTCTATCTCAAAGAGTTGGTTAGGTTGCATGGTGTTCCGCTATCTATAATCTCATACAGAGGTACTCAGTTTACCTCTCACTTTCGGAAAGCTTTTCAGAAGGGTCTTGGTACCCAAGTTCACCTCAGTATAACCTTTCACCCTCAAACAGATGGTCAAGTAGAAAGGACCATTCAGACTTTAGAAGATATGTAGAGAGCGTTTGTAGTTGACTTCAAGGGCAATTGGGATGACCATTTTCCTTTGATAGAATTCGTGTGTAATAATAGTTATCACTCCAATATTCAGATGGCTCCATTTGAGGATCTTTATGGGAGAAGATGTAGATCACCTATTGGTTGGTTTGAAGTAGGTGCGGCTATGGTAGTGGGGTCTGACTTGGTGTTTGATGCTTTAGAGAAAGTACAGTTGATCAGAGAGAGGCTTAAGATAGCTCAGAGCCGATAGAAATCATATGCAAATGTGAGAAAGAAAGGTCTCAAGTTTTATATTGGCGACTTTATGCATTTGAAAATCTCTCCCATGAAGGGACTAAAGAGATTTGTCAAGAAGGGGAAGCTTAGTCCCGATATGTTGGTCCTTATAGGATTTTAAGTCATTTTGGAAGGTGGCTTATGAGCTTTAGTTCCCTGCAAACTTAGCGTCAGTGCACCCAATATTATTATCTCTTTGTTGAAAAATTTTATTGGCGGCCCCACTATAGTTGTTCCCTTAGAGAGCGTAGATGTTAAGAACTGTCTTTCCTACAAGGAAATTCCTGTCGAAATTCTTGATCGACAAGTTCGTAGACTAAGGAACAAAGAAGTTTCCTTGGTCAAAGTTCTTTGGTGAAATCAGTCCTTTGAGGAAGACACTTGGGAAGTAGAAGAAGATATACAGACCAACTATCCTCACCTTTTCTCCGCAAGCTCAGACTAAGCTTAAGGTAATAATCTTTTTATAATGTATCTTTTCCATACTCAGTCTCAGTTGCATATCATTCTCATGTCAGTCATGCATTCATGGAACCAGTTCAATCATGTGTCATATTCAGATCCAGTCATATAATTACGTATATTCAACATGTATTCTCAATCCCTCAGTGCTTCAGCATAACCAGTCTCATTCGACGACGAATATTCCCAAGGGAGAGATATTATAATACACCTTAAATTCAAACCAATGCTAGAGTCATGTTTCAAGTTCATGCGTAATACATTATGATTCTTTGGTTGATCTATGAGTTATTTTGATGCATATTAAGGTCCCAAATAACTCTAGCTATTTGATGAATCAAAATATCCCATACCGATTGAGTTTTCGATAAGAATGTTGCTTTAGGTAACTTCTAAAGAGCATAACTTTTTCTATACTTAGAATTTTTCATATCCAAACCCACCAAACTATCAAACATTGAATAAGCTTTCCAACAATACCAATTTCTCACAAATTCGATACTCGGGTGAGAAGTTATAGAACTTTTAGTAAAATAATCTGCCAAAATATACAGTACCACATCGCGGTGAGGGCCAAAATGGCATTCGTCATTATGCAGTGTGCCATCATGATATCACCGCATCACGCAGATGTGTTATTTGGCGTTCGTCCTTTTCTAGATAACCTAACCGGATTTCATCATGTCGTGCCAAGGGCCAAATTTGCTTTCAGTAAGGCACCGCGATTAAATCACACCGCACCAAGTTTCTAGTTCATGGTTGTTAGATTTCCAGTGGCCCGACGTAATTGTACCACATTGCGCCATGTGTCAAAATTGAGATTTCCAGTCAGTTGTGAGAGTTTTTAATTCCAAGGGTTTTTAAGTCCTTTTCCCTCACCCTAATCAATCTAAACACGGAATTAAGCCCTTAATGAGCTCTAATTTCTCATTATTTCATGAATTACTCATATTCAAACAACCCTCTTTCAAAAATAGAAGCCCTAGCCTCCATAATTTAAGATCAAATCTCAAGAATTCAACATCAATCCTCCTAAATTCACAAATCAAGGTATGTTAGGTGTTCATCCTTGGGTTTACTTTCACCCTTGGAGTTCAAGAACCCTTTTTAAAGCTACAAGTTATGAAATTTATGATTTATATGTTCAAATTGGATTTTTCTCATGTTTGTGTTATTGTGTGGGTTTTAATTCAAGATTTAATTAATATTTCATGAACATAAGATAACATGCATGTCGATTGATGTAATTCCTATTCCAAAAACCTTGAGATTGAATGTTTAAGTTGTATTCATGATTTATATGTGTTGTTTATTATCATGTGTATCAATTATGCTCCTCAAGTATTTGATAAAATATCTCATTGAATGAATTGTGAGAAATTGACTATTGTTATGCTCTCAAGATTGTGTCATGCTTCATTATTGATGCTATCGAGTCCTGGGGATATTCAATACCCAAAATCTAGCTGATTTCTTAGATCACAGTAGTTACAGAATAGTCTCAGTAAGGTCCAGAAAGTAGCATTCAGTCAGTTTTCACGATCACCATGATGTCAGTCAAGCCTGTTTAGTAATTATCAGTCCTAGTATTTTTTCAGTTGGGTGCAGGCTTCAGCACCGAGCTAACCTTTGTATGAGGTCATTCCTATCAGTATAGAGTTTGATCCTTAGTAACATTCCCTACATTATAGAACTACGTAGCAGTGTAGGGTAAGTCGTCCTCCTACGATAATAGGATTGACACAAGTATATATATATATTTCATGAATCTTCCAGCAATATTAGGGTTGACAAAACATTGTTATTATCCCGTGGTAAGGTGTTAACACCTTTCCAACTAGGGTTATAGGTTGATCCCCAAATCAGTTTACATCGGGGTATGTCGGTTAAATGAACACTCCTACAGTCTTAGTTTCAATCTTCATTATAGAACTTAATTCTGTTCTACAAAACCATGGTTGTCATATATCAGTTACTTAGTTATTAGTTATTCTGCCTAGAGAACTTAGTACTCAGTTACTGTATAATCTCAGATACATGACATGAATATACTTATATTCACAGTGTTGCATACTCAGTGATTAAAGCAGTTTTAGATTCCTCATGTACTCATATTCAGTTACTGTTCATGCATATGAGCCTATGCATATTAGCCTTACCTCATCTAGCATACCAGTATATTCCACGTACTGACGCATACGCTCTTTTTGAGCTATGATGTCTCATATCATAGGTTAAAATGCTCGGATTCTTGACCATACTTAGCTAGATCATCCTATCAGTCGCACCTAGTGTAGTGAGTACTCATCTATCAAGGATGTGATATTTATTTAGCCAATATATTATTTCAGTATTTTGGTTATTTTAGTCAGCAGTTGTGAGTTAGTTGGGGCTAGTTCCATCAACTTTTTTATTTCAGTTATTTAGAGGATTTTCAAACATTATCAGCTATCAGTTATTCTACAGATGTATTTAGTTTTGATTTAGTATTATGAACCTTATGGCATTATCAGTTTTATTTCCGCATATGTTTCATGAATGTTATTCAGTGCTCGTAGCAGGTACCAGTCATTGGTTAGCTTGTAGTCCTTTGGGGCTGTAACCACCGTGTGATGTTCAGGGTGTAATCTCGTGGTGTTACACATATTTAGGAGTAAAAAATTCACTTTTAAGTAATTTAGGTGTGCTTTAGATCACGTCAATAGTCTAGGTGTGTCCTCAGCTTTTCAGATATAGTTTAGGGTGGAGAATATGATTTTTTTCCTTTGAAATTATGATATGAAATTATATGAAATAATTTGTGGTTTTGTTTTAGCATGCTATTTGGGATTTTAACTTGTATTTTTTTTATTATAAACATAACAAATCATTAATCTATAAAACTTTCAAAATTGTCCAAATTTTTATACAATCTTATCAAATAAGCAAAAGTTCATAACAAAAGTATAATACACTATCATAAAACTATTCTAAAATAATACAATATTTATTAATCAATTGATAAATTTGGTGAATAATAAATGATAAGTAGGAGTTGATTTGAAGTAATAATAAATTTTGGGGTTTGACCATAAAAAATATTTAGAGTTGGAGTTTAAGTTGGAATAGGATTGTGTTTGGACATATCTTTTTGAAAGAACTTTTTACCTATAAAATTTGAAATTAGAAAAAAATTAAAACAAGTTAAGACTGTTTTCACTTTTTCTAATTGAACTTAAATTTGTATTTGGAGTGTTTATGGACAAACATGCATCATTTTTTAATAATGTCACATCCCTTTTATTTTTTACCAAAAAGATATATTTTAAGTTTCAAAAGGATTTTATTATTAAGTGACAAAAGAAAATAATTTATTTCGAAAAGGACTTTTAACAATCAAAACTCAGAGTCACCACTTAGCTTAAATCTGGTGGGTCAAGTCACCTTTGAAAATTCTTTTTCGAAATAATTTTTGACTCTTTCAAAACTGGTCCATGAACAGAGATTTCGGTTAAGGAATTTGGTTGACGGAGGTGAATGTGTTAGGCACCCCTCGGTCACATAGTTCGACTATGGTTGCTTCTTGAACTATATTGACTAGTATGACCTTATGAAATATATAAACCAACAAAACACATAAACAAGAAAACAAACAACCAAATAATCAAAATCCGAAAGAATACTGTCCAGTCCAAATATAAAGTCCTAAAAATAAGAGAAATGAGGAAATATAAACCTTAATCTAAACTAGTCCTAGATTAAGCTCCACCCATGGTTTTGGGTCTTGATCACGCACTGTCTTCGAGTACAACTCTCTTGGTATATTCTCCAGATGGAACAATACAAATAACCTCAAGGCATTCCCCGGCCAAATGAGTTCAAATGATACAAATGCAATAAAACAAAACCATTCAACAAATATTTTGAACATTCAACCAACCACAAGACCTAAATTTTATCTACCCAACTGGAACACCCTAGTTTCTATACCTTAGAAAATTTCCTGTAATTTCTGTTCTCCGAACCCAATATGACCCATGGTTATGAGCCGTATATTGGGGTACGAGTGATATGATCCTTTCGAATATTGTCCAGTATTAGTTGGTCAGAAGGTTTTGGTCATTGGAATGGGTACACTTAGGGGTATGAGTCATAGGGCTTGGTACGATTCGTTTCAAGGACTCATATGGTGAGCAGTGTTTGATCCTCTACGTATTTAATTCTTTTATGGATATGGGTCATTGCTATGGATCGTATGCTTTAGATATGACTTGGTTGGATGAGTTTTATGCTGGACAGTGTTGGGTCCAGGGATTTAGGTAGGATACGAGTAATGTGTACCACTCGCATCATAAGGGTATGACTCGTATGGGTCAGTTGTATCCCTGTGATGGAATTTTATGCAACTTAAGTAGGGTATTTTGGACATTTCCCTACTTACCATAATTTGGATGCCACGACTTTTAATACACTTAGGCAGTTATTTACCATATTATTCTATTCATTAAGACTTAGAAACTATTCCAAAAACACTCCATAATTCTCTCAAGAGCTTTTGGGAAAAGATAGTTAAGGTTTCAACTAAAGGATTGCTTTGGGGCTTGTCATGGTGATTTCCTTTTATTATCTTTTTTGTTTATGTCATGATTCTCTTCCCCTATTATAATTTCAATTAAAGTCATGGTTTATATGATTGATTTCATGGTTTTACTATTTCATGATTATGGTTTTCAACTATTATTTGGGGGGTTGTGATATTAAATTCTTGGTTATGGTTTTCTATGGTTTTAATTATGCTTTTATATGCATTAATGGTGGATTTGGACAATTAAATTGTATGGTAATGGTTTAATGGTCTTTAGAATTGGTTTTGGTTATATTATGCCCCTAATGTGTTTCATAAAATGCTTATAAAGATACGTTCATTGCATTGACTTTTTTAATGGAACTCTTATACATTTTAAACTTGGTAAAGGGATTATGCATGGTTTAAATAGTTTGAAAAAGCTAAATGCTAGATGGTTATGTTTATGAGGAACATGGAAGTCTCCCAAGTGGCTTAATATGGTATATGAAAGGGTATTTGAAGGTCCTCTTAACCTAAATGGTTTGGCTATAGATATTACTTACAAGTAAGGGATGGTATATTGATACCATTAATATTTTCTTGGTATGGTTGGATGGTTGATTTGGTATGGGTGGACTCGATTGGGCTGATCATATTTGTGACCCTATCCCAGAGTCTTCATGACAGCATTTACACTATCTTGTTTTATGCTTAAAATTTAGTCCATCTAAGGCTGGATATAGGTAGTTTGGTTGGGTAGTAGGGGGCTGTCCTTGATCCTGGTTGGACTTATGATGCCCATTATGATGAGGCCCTGGGTTAAGTTTGTTCAAGTTGGTATCAGAGCCTAGGTTAATGGTCACTCAGAAGTCCACAAAGCCATGTCGAGTAGAGTCTCTTTTAGAGGTGTAAAGTGTCACACTCATAAGAGAGCGACTGTAAGACATTTAAGAATGTTTCACTTTCTTGGTATTCTATCTTCAAGCTTGAGTTCTCAATCTTGGAATCTTCTCTAATCCTTATTTGCTTATTTTTCAGATCATGCTTCCTAGATCTGGAATGCAAGGAAATTCTTCCATCCCATCAGGGGATAATATTAAAGGGGTACATCCTATGTCTGGAGTACATCTTTGATCTTATGGTCCTATTCGTGATGGTACTGGAGTTTCTCCTATTCCGTCAAGTTCCCCTCAGGTCCCTCAGAGCAATATGACGAATGTAGAATTTTGTCAGTCTATTTATATTATTGCCCAACTAGTTGCTGCTTAGGCTGAGTAGGGTGCGTCTAGTGCTTTATCTACTGAGACCACAAGGGTTGGTCAATTTGTGAAGATGGGTACTCTAACTTTTATTAGAGTAAAGGTGGAAAAGGATCCACAAGGCTTCTTGGATGGGATGAAAAAGTCCTTTTGGGTGATAAAGGCTACTAATGTAGAGGGGGTTAACCTTGCAGGTTATTAGCTCAAGTATATTGCTTATAAATGGTATGAGGATAGAGGTGATATGGAAGAGAAAGGGTTATAGGAGGCCTTTTCTAACACCTTCTTGGATTGGTCTTTTTCTTAAGAGTCGAGGGAAGCTAAGATTGAGGAGTTTATAAACCTCAGGTAGGGGAGGATGTCAGTAAAGGAATATTCTTTGAAGTTCCATCATCTATCAAGGAATGCTCCTGACTTAATGGCTAATATGAGGTTGAGAATGAGGAAGTTTGCTTCTGGGTTGAATAGAAATTTGATTATAGAGAGCAAGACTATCGTGCTAATTAAGGATATAGGCATCTTGAGGTTGACTATTCATATGCAGCAGGTCGAGAATGAGAAGAGGAGGCAGGAAGAGTTTGGGGATATACAGGGACAGAGGAGCAGATTTTCTGATCAACGAGGTGCTCAGTCTCATGGTGGTAGAGATAGTGGTAAGTGGTAGAAAAAGAAGTGGGGGAGTTCTGGCTCTTTTTCAGCTAGTTCTCCTTACTAGTCGGGCATAGGTTGCCCAATCTCAAGCAAGTGGAGGTCAGTTAGTTTCTTTTTGTCCTCTTTCTCGATTCTATGGTCATCCTTATTGGGTATATTATGATGAAGGATGATACAAATGATTCAAGTGTGGCCATGTAAGCCATCATCTCAGGGAATGTTCGGTCAATAAGGTTGCTACAGGGGTGAATAAGACTCCCTTGGCTTCATCTTATACTCTTGCACCTAGTGGTAAGTTATCTGCTTTTGTTACTACTCTTGGTTTTAGTGTTGGTCAGAACCCGTTATATGCTTTAGCATCCTGACAGGAATCCAAGGCATCACTTGATGTTATTACTAGTACGTTACAACTTTTCTCTCGTAACATATATTATTTGCTTGATCCAGGCTCCACTCTTTCTTATGTGACTCCATATGTGGCGATATCTTTAGGTTTTAATTCAGAAGTTATTTCAGATCATTTTTCTATTTCTACCCTGATAGGTGACTCGGTTATTTCTAAGAGAGTCTATAGGGGGTGTAAGGTATTTGTTGATGGAAAAAAGACCTTGGTGAATCTGTTTGAGTTGGATATGGTAGATTTTGATATACTTATTTGTATGGTTTGGTTGCATCCTTGTTACGCGTCTTTGGATTGTTGGACTCGTAAGGTTATCTTTAAGTTCCCTAGTGAACCAATTATACAATGGAAATGTAGTTCCTTATCTCTTAGGGGGAGGTTTATTTCTTATCTTAGAGCTCAGAGGTTAATCTCCAAAGGTTTATCTTTATTATTTATTCTGGGTTAAAGATTCTAATTTGGAAGGTCCTTCTTTGTCTTTGGTCCCTATGGTTAATGAGTTTTCAGAGGTCATTTTGAATGATCTTCCTGGTGTTCCTCCGACTAGGTAAATAGAGTTTGGTTTGATTTTCTTCGGACACTCATCCAATTTATATTCCTCCATATAAAATAGCTCCAGCTGAGTTGAAGGAACTCAAGGAGCAACTTAAGAGTCTTTTGGACAAAGGGTTTATTCATCCTAGTGTTTCTCTATATGGTGCACCAGTGTTGTTTGTGCGCAAGAAAGATGATTTCCTTTGAATGTGCATTGAATACAGGAAGTTGAATAAGGTAACTATCAAGAACAAGTATCCTCCACCAAGGATAGATAATCTGTTTGATCAGTTATAGGATGCCATGTTCTGCTTTAAGATAGATCTTTGGTTGGGGTACCATCTATTTAAGATTAGGGATATGGATATCCTTAGTACGTTTTTACTTACTTGGCATGGGTATTTTGAGTTCTTTGTAATGTCATTTGGGTTGACTAATACTCTGACAACATTTATGGATCTGATAAACAGGGTGTTCAGGCAGTATTTGGATCTTTTTGTCATTGTGTTTATTGATGATATTCTGGCTTATTCAAATAGTGAAGTAGATTATGCTTATCACCTCTGTATGGTGTTGTGGACCTTAAAGGAACAATAGTTGTATGCCAAGTTCTCTAAGTATGAGTTTTAGTTGAACGTTGTGAAATTCTTAGGTAAAAAAATCTCTAGTGAAGGGATCATGGTGGATCCATAAAAGGTTGTTGTGGTGAAAAGGTGGCCTAGGCCCATGACTCCATCTGATATTTGGAGCTTCTTAGGTTTAGCCGGGTATTATAGGCAGTTTATCGAAAATGTTTGTTCGATAGCTGCTCCTTTGAGTAAGTTGACTTAGAAGAAGGTTATGTTTTTTTGGTCGGATACCTGTGAAGGGAGTTTTGAGAAGTAAAACGATAAGTTAACTTTAGATCCAATCCTGACTTTGTCGGAGGGAAATAATGGATTCGTGGTTTATTGTGATGCATTCTCGAGTAGGTTTTGGTTATTTGTTGATGCAGCAGAGTAAGGTGATTGCCTATGCTTCTAGGTAGTTGAAGGTACATGAGAAGAATTATCCTACTCATGATTTAGAGTTGGTCGCGGTTGTTTTCTCTTTGATAATATAGTGGCATTATTTGTATGGTGTTCACGTGATATCTTTTAGATTACAAGAGTCTTCAGTACGTATTCACTTAGAAAGAGCTTAATCTCAGGCAGATAAGATGGATTGAGCTTCTCAAGGATTATGATATGAGTCTTCACTACCACCCAGGTAAGGCTAATGTGGTTTGTTGATGCTCTTATATGGTTATCCATTGGTGTTTACCACTTGGTGAAGGATATTTACCGCTTAGCTAATCTTAAAGTTCTTCTTTTGGATTCTAAGAAGGGTGGTGTGGTGGTGCAAGAGTTGGTTCGATCGTCTCTTGGTGAGAAGATTAAGGAGAAGCAAGTGCTGGATCCTATCTTGATAAAAATCAAGAGTGATATTAGTAGGCAAAAAGTAGTGCTTTTTTAGATCAATGGTGATGGTACTTTACGGTACCAATGGAGATTTTATGTTCCTGAGATCGATGGGTTCGGACAAAGGGTTTTGGCAGAGGTGCATTAGTCGCACTACGTTGTTAATCCTAGCTTGACTAAATTGTATCATGATCTTAAGTAGATCTATTGGTGGAATGGTATGAAAAGAGATATGGAAAATTTTATGGTCAAGTATATGGTGTGTTAACAAGTTAAGGTTTAGTGCACGAGGCCAGGAGGATTTTATCAAGAAATTGAATTGCCCGAATGGAAGTGGAAAGTGATTAATATGGACTTCGTCATCGGTCTCAGGATCAGTATGATTTGATTTGTGTCATCTTGGATAGGATGACTATGTCTGGTCACTTCTTGCTAGTGTAGACTACCTTTTCAGTAGAGGATTATGTAAAGTTGTACCTTTAGGATATTGTGAAACGGCATGGGGTGCCTATTTTGATTATTTTTTATCGTGGTATGCATTTTACATATCACTTCTAGCAGTCTTTCCAGAGAGAGTTAGGGACTAAGGTTAGTCTGAGTACTGCTTTTCATCCTTAGTCAGATGGATAAACGAAGAGAACTATTCATCCATTAGAGGATATGATTCAGGCCTATGTGATTGATTATGGTGGCAGATGGGTTGAGCATCAACCTTTGGTGGAGTTTGCTTACAATAATAGGTATCATTTGAGTATTGGTATGCCTCCTTTCGAGGCATTGTATAGTAGGAGGTGTAGATCTTCTATTGGTTGGTTTGAGCTTGGGAAGGCAAACATGTTTAGCCCAGATTAGGCTTATCAAACAAAAGAGAAGGTTAGGGTGATTCAGGATAGGCTTAAAGCTTTCCAAAGTCATGAAAAGTCTAATGTGGATATTAGGTGTAGAGTCTTGGAGTTCGAGGTCGGGGATAGGGTGTTTCTCAAGGTGTTTTCTATGTAGGAAGTGGTGTAATTTGGCAAAAAGGGGAAGCTCAGTCCCCAATTTATTGTTCCTTATGTGATTTTGCAGAGAGTTAGTAATATTGCTTATGATTTTGAGTTGCCTGCTAGTTAGGGTTTGCTTCATCTGGTCTTTCATGTTTCTATGTTGCGGAAGTGCATTGGTGATCCTTCTTTGGTTGTTCCTTTGGAAGGAATGGATATTTTGGATTCTCTATCTTATGAAGAGGTCTAAGTTGAGATATTAGATATGCAAGTTCGTCAGTTGTGGATGAAGGATATGGCTTCGGTTAAGATTCTATGGCGGAACTATAAGGTGGAGGAAGCTACTTGGGAAGCAGAAGGGGATATAAAATCCAAGTATCCGCATTTGTTTTCTGCTCCTGGGATTTGTGCGGAAGGTATGTGTCTTCAATAAATCTTTTTTTTAGGTTTGTTAAAGGAAAGATTAACATCATTGCCTCTTTGTTCTTAAACTTCGTTAAAGGGATATTTGATAATGAAAATAACTCTAGCGTGTGGTTACCCCTACCTTGTTTGTCATTTGGGGATGAATGTTCCTAGTAGGGGAGACTGAAATACCCTAGTTTCTATACCTTCAAAAAATTCTGGGAATTTTCGCTCTCTGGACACAATACGATTCCTAGGTACAAGCCGTATGCTGGGCTACGAATGGTATGGTCCTGTCGTATACTGACCAGTCTTAGTTGGTGTGAAGGTTTTGTTCACTGGAATGGGTATGACTTAGGGGTATGAGTCATAGGTCTTAGTACGAGTCGTATGAGGGACTCGTATCGTGGGCAGTATTTGATCCTCTGGGTATTTCATTCTGCCAGGGATTTGGTTCATTAGTACGGATCGTATGCCTTGGATACGACTTGGTTGGATGATTCGTGTACTAGACAATATTGGGTCCGGGGGTTGGGATAAGATACGAGTGGCGAGAACCACTCATATCGGAAGGGTACGACTCATATAGGTAAGTTATGTCCCTGGAACGGGATTGTCTCAAACTTAACTGGGGTATTCTGGACATTTCCTTAGGTACCCTAATTAGGACCCACGACTTCTATTACACTTAGGAGGCTATTTATCTTATTATTCTATTCATTAACACTTAGAAACCATTCAAAGATACTCTATAATTCATTCAAGAGCTTTTGGGGTAAGAGAGATAGGGTTTCAACTAAACAATTGCTTTGGGTCTTTTCTTGGTGCTTTCCTTCTATTATCTTCTTGGTTTAAGGCATAATTCTCTTCCCTCATTGTAATTTCAACTAAAGGCATGGTTTATATGATTGATTTCATGGTTTTACTATTTCATGATTATGGTTTTCAACTATTATTTGGGGGTTTTGATATGAAATGCTTCACTATGATTTCCTACGATTTTAATGATGTTTTTATATGCATTAATGGTGGATTTGGACAATTGGATTGCATAGTAATTGTTTGATGGTCATTGGAATTGGGTTTTGTTATATTATGCCCCCTATGTGTTTAATAAAATGTTTATAAGGATATGTTCATTGAATTGACTTCTTTTAATGGAACTCTTGCATATTTTAAACTTAGTAAAGGGATTATGCATGGTTTAAATAGTTTGAAAAGGCTAAAGGCTAAATAGTTATGCTTGTGGGGAACATGGAATTCTCCTAAGTGGGGTAATATGGTATATAAAAGGGCACTCGAAAGTCCCCTTAACCTAAATTGTTTGGCTATGTATATTACATGCAACTAAAGGGTGGTATGAGGATACCACTAATATTGGCCTTTGTTAATACAATGGTAAATGGATTGGTTGGTTAATTGGAAATGGTTTTAACTGTGCATTAATGGTGGGATGTGTAGCAAAGCCATGGATGGTGGCAGTCCCAGGGGGACCAAAATTGGAAAGTCGTGTTTGCCAATATAAGGATTGGTTTTAGTGGACCGTGTGCATGATGTCACACTATTGGGGGATGTACTAGTCACTCCATAGGATATTTCCCTGTTTATGCGGCTACACGCACTGGGGCCTTTCAGTAGGGGAAGCTTAACCCATATAGCCCGTGGGTAGTTTAGGACGGGCTAAGCTACGCAATACAGTAAAGATTTTAATGGCATGCTAAACCTAAATTCTATTTCTCGAAACTTATATTTATGTATGGTTGTGTGCATTGGATGGTTTTACTTGGTTTTATAAATAGCATTATTTTATCCTTATCTTGAGATTCATGCTAGCGGTCACTTGCTAACCTATCTACTGGCAGTTGTACACCCATGCTATGCAGAAATCGGTCATTCTACTCCTTTCTAGAACGCGGATTTGGTATCATCATTTAGACTAAGGTGGTGAGCTTCCATCCTATAGAAAGGCGTCATTTCATGTTATGGACACTTTTATTCTATTTTATACATTGGTTTTGGCCATGGTTGGGGGCATGTCATAACTGAATTTATTTACTCTTTTGGATAGAGGCTTTGTGGTACTTTTGGGGGTTGGTACTTTTGGTATTCTCTTTGGTTATGTCTTGGTTTATGTCCTTTGGTTTGGCTTGGTATGGTTGGATAGTTTATTTGGTATGGGTAGACTCGGCTGGGTCGGTCACATTTGTGACCTTATCCCAAAGTCTTCATAAGAGCATTTATTCTATCTTGTTATATGCTCAAAATTCAGTCCATCTAAGGCTGGATATAGGTGGTTGGGTTGGGTAACAGGGGGCGGTCCTCGGTCCTGGTTATACTTGGAATGCCCATTACAACAAGGTCCTAGGTCGGGTTGGGTCACCAACCTACCATTTGCCTTCCCATTTCGACCTATCATGGTACTATCACATTCGACAAAAACTAACATCATTTCAAATCAAATGATAAGCAATGAATCAAACTAACCAATATTTACCTTTTTATCAAATTTTAATTTCCGCCACAAAATCTAGTTTTACCTCTTAAAAGAGATATCATTTCATTACATAATTCATAACCAAAAGGACCAATAACGAATCTAAACAAACCACTATTCACCACCAACACAAATAAACCAACACGCCATGTCAATTCAATGCACCCAATATGATAAAATAATGAAATAAAAAAGGGAAAGATTATAATTGGACCTTAATTTGGAGATTTCAAAATTCAATAATACTTGAATAAAAATATGGAATCCACACCGAAGAACCTTGAATCAAACCTCAATAACGACAATACCAACTCAATATCAAGAAATACAACTCGGACAAATGTAAAAACCGATGAAAAACCTCAAAATAAATGAAACAAGCCCGAGAACCACAAGACCAAACAGAAACCAAACCAACAAAAAACCTTAATGATAAATAAAATGAGTAACCCAAAACAATGATATGCAAATTCAAATGAAATACAAATAATAACATGATTTCGGGTCGGGTTTGGGAAGAGTGGAGCTAGTTGTGTCATTTTTTGATGGGTTTTGCTAAAACAATAACAAATAGTGATTGGGGGTGTTTTCTAGTGACTAATACGACGGATTTTCATCAAGAACTTACCAAAATAATTCATGCAACATTTTTTTTTCTTATCTCTTGATCAATTTCTCTTTCTCAACTTTCTCTCTCCTTTATCATCTTTCCTCTCCCTTTTACTCTATTTTCCTCTCTTCGGCATATGTGTGCATGTATATTAATTTTTGTGTGTCTGTTTTGATGTATGGGTGTATGTGTTTTTTCGATGGTGGGTGCATGTATAGAGAGCTAAAAGTGTGTGTGGACTTCCCTATGGGAGTGTATATCTCCTCTCTGTATCCTGGTGAAAGAAGAAATAAAAAATATGAAGGCAGTAGGGGCCTAGAGGGTACGTGGGTTGGGTTGGGGTGTGAGGTGGAGTGGTGTGTTGTCAAATTTTAAAGGGGAAGTGGTTAATTTGTTATAATGATGATGTGTAAAGGAATATTGGGGATTAAATTTGTTAGAGTTTTTAATTGTGTTCTTTTGTGGGGGAATTTAGTGAATAGATGAGGATGCATAGTAACGTGAGGGTGTAGTGAATATCGATGGGTGAGTTGATGGCGTAACTCTCGGGAGGGTCAAATTCACGTGTCTATATCATGCCCCTCTTTGGTTGTAAGCACAAAGTATTTCCAGAAAAAGAAGTAGACAAGGAGATAGAATTTGACTTGACCATTATTCAAAAGAATGAAATAAAAGGACAGAGTGTAATCAAGTTCTGATTTTGGACATACCTATCCCAGGTTATGTGGGCATCCGATCATCTATAGTTCCCAGGGTTGAAAAGGAAGGACAATACTTAGTTGGAGAGTAGACTGAGATCTCCTTAAGGTTTTGATCCACGGCTCTGTCATTACATCCAAAATGAAAATTACAAGTTAGCCAAATATATGAAATTACAAAAATTATATCTGTACAACTTCTCCTAATTCTTGTCTTGAGTCTTTTATGCTTTCTCAAGTGATAACATATTCGGTCTACTTTGAACCAAACTTACAAAGAGTTCTTCTTTCATGCAAAATTTGGTGTTGAAGATGAATTCGAACATTGACCATGTTCTTTCATGTGGGACTTTTGATTTTTTACCTTGAATTTGAAAATCTTCACCCTATTCTTCAGGCGGGCTCCTGATTTACAATTTCTTCACCTTGTTACTTGGCTTTAAATTTCTTTGCCATGTTCTCCTGGTGGGCTCTTGATTGTTATTTCTTTAATCTGTTGACCTTCAACTTCTTTGCCTTGTTGGTTGACTTTCAATTTCTTCCCCATGTTGCTTGACATTTAATTTCTTCACCCTGTTCTCCAGGTCGGCTCTTGACTTGATATTTTTCAATCTGTTGACTTTCAATTTCACCGCCCTATTTTTCAGGAAGGCTCTTGACTTTTAATTTCCTCGTCCTATTCTTTGGGTGGACTCCGACTTGCAATTTCCTTACCCTATTTTCCAGGCAAGCTTCTAACTTTTAATTTTATCACCCTTTTCTCCAAGCATGCTCCCGACTTGGAATTTCATCATCCTGTTCTCCAGATAGACTCCCGACTTACAATTTTCTCACCCTGTTCTCTAAGAGGTCTCCTGGCTTTTAATTCATTACCTTGTTCTTCGGTCAGGATCCCGACTTGCAATTTCATTATCCTATTCTCCGATCGAACTCTCGACTTACAACTTCACCATCCCGTTCTTCAAGCGGACTCTCGACTTGCTATTTCATGATCCTACTCTAGGTAGACTCCCAATTTGAAACTTTCTCACCCTATTTCTAGGCGGGCTCCTAACATTCAATTTCATCACCCTCTTCTCTGGACAGGCTCCCAACTTGCTATATTATAATCTTATTCTCTGGGAGAACTCTAAACTTAAAATTTCCTTACCCTGTTCTTTGGGTGAGTTCTCGACCTGCTATTTCATCACCTTGTTCTTTAGGTGGGTTCCTGTCTTTCAATTTTATCACTCTGTTCTCCGGGCAGGCTCCCAACTTACAATTTCATCACCATGTTCTACATGCAGGCTTCTGAATCTCAATTTCACCATTCTATTCTCCAGGTGGGCTCCCGACTTGCAATCTCGTCACCCTATTCTCTAGGCGGGCTCCCAACTTGCAATTTCACCACCCTGTTCTTTAGGTGGGCTTCTGCCTTTCAATTTCATCTCCCTGTTCTGCAAGTGGGCTCCCAACTTACTTACAATTTCTTCACCCTATTTTCTAGGAGGGCTCCTGAAATCAAAGTCAAAACAAGAACAAAAATTATTCCACAGAAAGAATATGATGAAGAAAGATTTCATTTTTGAAAAATAAAATCTCATTTTACAGGAGGGGCCTGAGTAGAAAGTAAAGTCCTATTTTTCAGTAGGTCCTGATAAGTATGAAAACTCAAGGATATGTTTTTCCAAAGGTAGATAAACTTTAGTGATCAGAATTTTGCCCCTATTTCAACAAAGAAAAGTTTGTCAGTTAAAAACTTAGTGGTGGCTTGCAGCACTTGGCTTTCTAGGCACCTATTCCAGTGCTCGTTCCCTTCATATTTTTTTAGATTGCTGGTATTTTCCCCAATCTTGTCGCATCATTGAAGGAGGTATGTAAGAGGGATAGTTTCAAGTATCTCGGATCCGTGATTCAGGGTAACGGTGAGATTGACGAGGATGTCTCGCACCGTATTGGGGCGGGATGGTTGAAGTGGAAGCTCGCTTCGGGGGTGTTGTGTGATAAGAAGGTGCCGCCCAAGCTTAAAGGCAAATTCTACAGGATGGTAGTCCGTCCGGCCATGTTGTATGGAGCGGAGTGTTGGCCAGTTAAGAACTCCCACATCCAAAAATTGAAGGTGGCGGAAATGCGAATGTTGCGATGGATGTGTGGGATGACTAGAGGGGACAGAGTTAGGAATGAGACTATCAGGGAGAAGGTTGGGGTGGCTCCAGTGGAGTGCAAGTTGCGGGAAGTCCGATTGAGTTGGTTTGGACACGTGAAGAGGAGGGACATGGATGCCCCGGTTCGTAGGTGTGAGAGGCTAGCGTTGGATGGTTTTAGGCGGGGTAGGGGTCGGCCGAAGAAGTACTGGGGAGAGGTGATTAGACGGGACTTGGAGCAGTTACAGCTCACCGAGGACATGACCCTAGATAGGAAGGTCTGGAGGGCGAGGATTAGGGCAGAAGACTAGGCCAGTTTGGGGGCACAAGGGTAGGGAATTTTCTTGGTGGGGTTTATTCCTGTTATTCTTCCTACTCTTATTTTTATTCCTATTCCTATTCTTCTTCTTGTTATGATTTCGGTGTTCCATGTTGTATTAGGTATCTGAGTGCTTCCCGATGTTTCCTACTACCTATGCGTTACTTTATATTTATATTTATATTTATATTTATATTTATATTTATATTTATATTTGTGTGGCGACTGTCTTGAGCCGGGGGTCTATCGGAAACAGCCTTTCTACTTCTTCAGAGGTAGAGGTATGGACTACGTACATCTTACCCCCCCCAAACCCCACTAGGTGGGAATACACTGGGTTTGTTGTTGTTGTTGTTGTTGTCGCATCATTGACCCAAACCCAGATTAAGGAAAGTGACTTTGATTCAAAAACCAAATTTCTATTTTACCATGTCTCTAAGATGCACCTTTTGAATCCTGATATTTCAACGAACCCAGAAACATTTCGATAGATAAATTTTCTTTGCTTTGTTTCAATTTATTATCATGTTTCTTTCATGTACTGGTCCTTTGCTTTGCTTCATTCAATTGAGGAGACTGGTAGCAAGTTTTGAAATCCTTTCTCACTTGTTTTGACACAGACTTAGCTCAAATATGAAAAGAAATTATGGTGATTTTCTTATTTTGATAAATGACATAAAAGACAAAAAAAATATGAATATATAAAATAAAGATAAAGACAATGTCCCTTTTTCAAAAATGGTAAAAAGAAAAACTTATCTAGATATGGCAACCGTCTCCAATGATTATGACATTCATTTTGGATTATGCTGCTTGATCTTTCCACCCAAACTTTACCATTTATTGTTGAGCTAATGCCCCTGAAACTGAGTTGCTTCTTCAAACTCATTGGACTCATATATCTTACCCAATTAGTGATGCCTTAAAGGATTTTCGCCAACAAGCCTCTCTCTTTTTTATTTCTGTCAACTCACCATCGCCTTACAGTGTCCGTGAGAATTTTCACCGATAAAACTCTCTTATTTTTATTTCTCTCAACTCACCATCGCCTTATGGTGCCCGTGAGGGTTTTCACTGATAAGACTCTCTCATTTTTATTTCTCTCAACTCATCATTGCCTTACGATGCCCTTGAGGAATTTTCACCAAGAAGACTCTCTCATTTCATTTCTCTCCTGATTCTTTATGCTAAGGAAGACAAGTAGTTCCCAAAATACATCATCATATTCCATTGAATGCTTAGCCTTAACATACTCAAAGATTGATCTGGAGGTCTTTCTTTAATTGTAACATGGCTTTTGGATACGGTTAGAAAGAAAGGATGACATGAGGACCATACAACACTTTATGTGGGGTGGGACTTACAACATTTGGAATCGACTCAGACAATGGAGATTAAATCATGCCCCAGTTTCGTTTAACTAGGTAATTTTAAATTGTTTATTTGGTTGGGCCGAACCCAGAGTAGGATTGGCTACGTATCTCACCTCCAAAAAAAAAGAATCAGGTCAAACGTAGTTCTGGCAACTTGATTTTTTTCTTGATTTTGATTTCTTTATTTCTTTTATTTCCTTTTTATTGATTTTTTTTATTTTTCTGACTCTATTTTTCTTTAAACTATCTTCTTTTCTTTATTTTTGAGAAACTTTTTGTTCTTTTTTTTAAACTTTCTGACTCTATTTTTGATCGATACTTTTCTTTGAAACTCTGCTGACTCTTTTTAAATTTCAAAAGAGGGGTATGAAAAAAAATAGAAATAAAGCTCAAAGGTGTAAAAAAAGAATGACACAATACTAAGATAGCGGAGTAAAATGTCTTCATCATATCAATCTTTAAAAATGCAAGTACTAAACATGCAATAGAAGTAATGGAAGGTAAAGGTCGTACATAATATCTTTTAATTGCATTGGCATTGATATCCATTTAACCCATTTTTCCTTCTATATCTGTCAAATATAAAGCTCCATTGGGAAACTCTTTCTTCACAATGAAGGACCCTTGCTAATTTAGGGAGAACTTGCCTTTAGCTTCGATCTGATGAGGGAGGATGCCCTTCAATACTAATTGTCCAACTTCATAACTCTTGGGACACACCTTTCTGTTGTATTCTCGGGCCATTCTCTTTTGATACAATTGTCCATTACATACTGATGTTAGTGGATTTTAATCAATCAAACTCAACTTCTCTAATTGAGTTTTGACCCACTGATCATCATCGATCTCTACTTCCATGATGACTCAAAGATATGGAATTTCAACTTCTGCAAGTATGACCACTTCTGTTAGCCCTGTTAAAGTGCAAATAGTAGTACGATAATCTAGCAATGCAAACAATAACTTCTCATGCCATTGTCTAGACCCTTATTTCAGTTTTTGTCGTATCTTCTTGATATTCTTGTTGGCGGCCTCTACACCGTTATTTGCCTTTGGAAGATATGGAGTGGAATTTTGATGTGCAATCTTGAACTGTTGGCACACCTCTTGCATTAAATGACTATTGAGATTGGCAGCATTATCTATAATGATCACCTTTGGAATGCCAAATCTACAAATGATGTTAGCATGAACAAAATGTACCACTGCCTTCTTTGTTACTGACTTGAAAGTAGTTGCTTCTACCTACTTTATAAACTAATCAATAGCCACCAAAATGAATCTATGTCTGCTTGATGCTTTTAGTTCTGTTGGTCCAATGATGTCCATCCCCCACGCTACAAAAGGCCATGGAACAGACATCATATGTAACTCAGCAGGAGGAGAATGTATCAAATCCCTGTGAACCTAACATTGATGAAATTTTTGAACGAAACAAATAGAATCCCTATCCATAGTAATACAATAATAACCCTCTTGAAGTATCTTCTTTGACAAGACATAACCATTCATATGCATCCCACAAACTATAGAATGTAGTTCAACCATGATTGTTGAAGCTTCTTTAGCATCTACACACCTCAAGAGACCAGATCAGGGGTTTTCTTGTACAAGACTCCCCCATTTAAGAAAACTCCACTAGACAAATGCCTAATAGTCCTCTTTTAATCATTGGTGGCATGTGTTGGATATTCTCCTGACTAAATGTATCACTTGATATCTAGGAACCAAGGCTCGCCATTGAGTTTTTCTACAATGGTATTCAATAAGGATGTTGATTTTTACTCTGTATATGCACTGGATCGATGTAAGCCTTATCAAGATGTTGGACCATTGAAGACAAAATGGCTAAAGTATCAGCAAACTCATTGTGAATTCTTGAAATAATCCTAAACTTTATTGACACGAACCATTGACATAGATCTTGCAAGCATTGACAATACGGTATGAGATTTAAATATCGTGTCTCCCAATTGCCTTAAATCTGATAGACAAGCAAGTTTGAGTTCGCCAACATTAATAATTCCTAAACTTCAATGTCAATAGTTATCTTCGACCCCCGAATGCAAGCTTTATACTCTGCTATGTTATTGGTATAATTAAATTGAAGTTGCGCTGTTATCGGGAAATGTTGCACCAATTCATAGATAAGAACTGCACCTATTCTGACTCTTTTCATATTCACAGCTCTATCAAAGAATAACTTCCAATCTGAATCAACATCTATAATGACTTTATCAATATACAACACCTCCTCATCAAGAAAATATGTCTTTAATGGTTCATACTCTTCATCAATGGGGTTTTCAGCAAGATGATCGCCCAAAGCTTGAGCTTTCATGGCGGTTCGAGTCACATATACAATGTCAAACTCAGTAAGCAATATTTACCACTTTACCAATCGACCTGTTGGCATAGGGTTTTGAAAGATATACTTCAAAAGATCTATGCGAGAGATCAGATAAGTAGTGTAGGATGAAAGATTATACTTCAACTTCTGTGCTACCCAAGTTAGGGCACAACACATCCTTTAAAGAAGAGTGTACTTAGCTTCATATATTGTGAACTTTTTGCTAAGATAATAGATAGCTTGGTACTTTTCTCCTATGACATTACGTTGACCCAATACACAACCAAAGGAATTATCCATGACTGATAAGTACAAAATCAAAGGCCTACCAGGTTCAAGTGGTACCAACACAGGTGGATTTAATGGCTATCTTTTAATTTTATCGAATGCTTCTTGACATTCCTCAGCCCACTCAACCACATCACTTTTATTCAGTAACTTGAAAATAGGCTCACAAGTGGTTGTGAGTTGAGAAATGAACCTACTAATGTCATTCAATCTACTAAGAAAACTCATTTCCTCTGTTCAATTCTTAGGTAGCAATAAATCCTAAATAGCTTTGATCTTTGAAGGATCCAATTCAATACCTCAACGACTGACTACGAACCCCAAAAGCTTTCCGGATGGGACTCCAAATACATATTTTACTAGATTGAGTTTGATATTATACCTACGAAGCCTTTCAAAGAACTTTCATAGATCTTTAACATAGTCAGCCTGATTCCTTGACTTAATAATTACATCTTAAATATAGACTTCAATTTCCTTATGCATCATATCATGAAACAGGCTGGAACTATAGGAAATAGAGTTAATATTAATTACTATGCTTTATCTATAGGAATTTTAGTTTGCTCCATCAAAAGCTCTGACATATACATTGTTGGGTCGAATTCTCTCGGTACTGATGTTCAACTTTTTCAAAGTAGACAAAGGACAAATATTAGCACCAGAACCTCCATCAATAATAACACAAGTGAAATAGAAATATTCACACTTCACAGTAATGTAAAGGCCCTGATTAGGCCCCGTACGTTCTATTGGAAATTCATCATCAGAAAAGTTGATCCTGTTTACCTCAAAGATCTTTCCCATAATTTTTTTCCAACTGTTTTTTCATAATTTCTCTAAGGATATAAGCTTCATTCAACACCTTCAGTATATCATTACGATGTTTATCCAAATGCAACATCAAAGAAATAAGGGAGATTTGGAGTCTCTCTAAATTGATTTATGATTGAATATTCTAGTAATTTCATATTTTTTAAGAACTCTTCAACTTCTTTCTCAGTGACAGGCTTTTTGAGAGACGATTGTCCATTCATCATTGGTTTAGACTTTCTCAAACTTTCTGGACAAAACACCTCCCTGAAAGAGTCAAACCCCCTACTTTATTTACTTCATCCACAATTTCCTTCCCTTTGATAAGTCATCACAGCCTATTTATAATTCCAAGGGGCCTTTTTTGTGTCGACCAACGGGAGTTGTGTCACTGGCCTGATGATAATAAGTGCCACGAACACTCTTTTTACAGTTTAAATAGGCTTATTTAAATCTCCTACTACCATTAACTTGGGTTCACCTTGACTTAGACTGCCAGTTCGTTCAACTTCTATTATAGTGAGCATGAGTTTCTTTTTATTTGCTTGAACTTTATCTTCTACTATTTCTTGTAGGCTCAATGGCATTGATTTTATTGAATCTGCAACATTCACCAATTTCTACTCATTAGTTCGGATCCTAACAATATGCATATAATACACCATAGACTCTTCACCATCATATATCAACTCCAATATATTCGTTTCAGCTTAAACCGATAATGGATTTTAATTGATGTTTGGAACCTTCAGGGCTTGGATCATAATCTGATTTGTGTCGAGCATATCCTAAATTGATTTATTCAAATACTAATATTTATTCATACATGCCCCGGAATATCAGAATAATAAACACATCCTACAGAATAATCAAGATTCTTGTGACATAGATTTGAAAGCTTTCCTTTAATTGGGCTTAGGAAATTCATGGCTCTCTGTCTCTGAAATAAACTTGCGTACGACTCCCCAATAGGTGATAAATCGTTCTTGACTACCTTTTTTTTAAAACTTGAGCCTAGGCCGAAAACCAAATTTGGAAGGGTTTTGGTAATTTTGTGGAGCTGGAAGATGATTTTAAGGAGTTGGTGCATGCCATTGTTAGTAAGAAAGGGTTTGAACATATGATTGTGCATTATATACTGGGTATGGGAAATTCGAATGGAGTATAATAGATTTTGGTGAAGGTAGTAATGTTGGGGGGAATATATGGAATTAGGGTATAGACTTGGGCTTGAGACTGAGGAGAATCGTGAGGTGGTCTTTTCGAATATGCAAGTGGTCCGGATACAACAACAACTATATCCTTTTTCTTTTTATTCCCTCTGAAAGTCTTAGATCCACTTTGAATTATTTGGGTAGTATCCTTTAAAGAAACAAAGCTCACGATTCATCCGGTCTTAATACCATCTTCTATCATTTCTCCCATTTTGATAAATTCAATAAATGATTTACCCATTGTCGAAAGCAAGTTTTGAAAATAGGTTTCATCTTATTCCCAAATGAAGACCACTACTAATATACTCTCTTTTATTGGTGATTTTAAAACTAGCAGCCTATTCGTGCCACCTTATCGCATACTCTCTGAAACTTTCAGTATTGTTCTTCTTCATATTAGCTAGGGATTTCTCATTAGGAATCAACTCCAAATTGTATTGGAATTATTGCATGAACTCATTAGCTAAGTCATCCCAACTATTCTACTTGTTGATATCATGATCAACAAATCATTCTGAAGCTAGACTTGAAAGACTCACCAAAATAAGCCATAAGTAATTCTTCTTTACCGCCATCACCCCTTAATTGTTTACAATAATGCCTTAAATGTGTCATCGGGTAACTGTGTACATCATACTTCTCAAATTTTGGCATCTTAAAACTAATAGTAAATTTAACACCTTGAAACATGCATAGATCTTTATACAAATCACTTTTATAACCCCGAAGTCCATGTAAGTTTCTCATGACTTGTTCTAAACTCTTCAATTTTTGTCCCATACCTTTCTGTTCTTTTTTTGTGTAAGGTTTCTATGTTATGAAGGGAAATGTAGGTGGTTGAATATAACAAAATTGATCATTCATCTTCAAGGTATGCTTTGGAGCATAATGGTGATCATCCTAAATCTTAAACACCGATTCACTAGAAGATTAAGGGAGCATGGTTGTTAGATGAACAACATAAGTAGTAGATTGAGGTAGTGGTGGAACCACAAAAATAGGTGCCACATGTTATGCTGGATGGGTAGTGGGCCTTTGTTAGGGAACTGCTAAGAAATACTAGAAGTGCTAGGATGGTACTGATGCGGGGTAAATACTGGCGCATTCTTAGGTGTATCAATGGGAATAGAAAACTACGCTTAAGAAAGCGACGGGTAATTAAGAGTATTACCAAGATAATCAGAGTATGGATGAGGAGGCATGCCACTATCCTACGCTTGATTCTTCTGAACCGATTGTTGTTCGAGTCTCAATATCTCTTCATTATTGTCTGAACTTCCTTTTCCAAGACTCTGGTTTGGGTTAATGAGCGAATTTTCTATCTCTTTGTTAGCCATGACAAGCTTTGCTTTTGATTTGGTGAAGTAAGGATGACTAGCTAGAGTGCTACAAACCAACCACTTCTTGTATAAAAAACATACTTATCAAAGATAAAACTCGTCAGGACTAGGTCATACAACAAACATAGAAATCACATTGTATGTTTTCCCTAGATTCATTAGCATTTCTACCTGTTTGTGAGGGTAATGAGGTAATTTTAACATTACCCTGATCTATTTTTCTTCACCTACTACTTCTTACACCCAATTGCATTTTGCTCTTCTTTACCTTTCGCCCTCGCTTCTATTTTCTTTTTTACCTATCTTTTTTTTCACTTTTGTTCTCTCAGTCTTTGCTTTCTTTTCATCATTATTTATGGCTTTTACTTTTTTTATAAGTAAAATTGAGGAGAAAATAAAATAAAGAAACAAAATGATTAGATCAAACCCAAAAGTAGGTCGCTTATGTATCATGTTGTACATGATCAGATCTTGCTTAGTTTGGAAAGCATGCACAAATACCACAGAAACTGATGATTTTTTATTTTTTTAGGAATAAAGGACAAACGAGGAAGAAGGACCACCAAAACATCACTAGATTTTTTTCTTTTTTTATAAAAGATATAACAAAATATATTCAGAGACTAAAACAATTTGATAACAATTATAAAACTAAGCAACAATCAAGACTGACAAAACAACATACATAAAATCCATAATGAAACTCAAATAACTTAATACCGACCTAAAAATACATGACAACAAAAAAAAATAAAGAACTCAAACCAAATAAAAGATAGGAAATGCCCCTTCAAACTTTTGTGCCATGTGATAACCCTAGCTGTGATGAATCTATTTGTGTAGGCCTCGACTTTTAAGCTATCACTATCCCACTCAAACCTTGTAACATATTTTATAATGACATTTTGATAATTGGGTAAAATACTCTGGTGCATGTCACTGCCTCTTGAGGAGTACAACTAAACAGGTTTTTCTGGTATGCCTCCACAGTTTTGATCAAACCTGATAGCCGAACCCTCAACAAAACTAGTTTGGCCCCTGCATCTGCATACTCATTGTCATCAACTATGTCTCTTTCCTTTATCATACCTCTAAGTTTCACTGGTAATGGCCTAATGATACCCTGAGGTATGGATTGTATCCAGGTCCCATACCCTTAAATACACCCCAGATTATACAAACCATCTACGAGAGTATCCACACGCAGCCACATTATATTATTCTAGAACTGTTTGTATTCACTCTTACCTAAGGCTTGATCCTTAAAGTACTCAACATTCTCTTGAAGATCCATTATTAGTTTAATATCTTGTAATCTAGCCAACTGATGCATTACCCTAAAGGAAATGTACGGTCCAGTGCAGTTGAGCCCTATTGAAACACCCTGGTTTCTGGACCTTAGAAAATTTATGGAACTTTTTTGGTCTTTGGACACAATACGACTCATGGGTATGAGCAGTATCTTGGGGTACGAATGGTATGGTCCAGTTGTATGCTGACTAGTGTAGGTTGGTGGGATGGATTTTGGTCACTTGAATGGTTACAAATTGAATTGTACGAGTTGTAAGGTTGGATATGGATTGTTTGGTTTGGGTTTTCTTAGCTTAATCTTAGACTTGGTCTCTTAAGAAAGATCTGAGTATGAGTGGCTCACTGTGAGTTATAAGCTAGGGTACGAGTCATACCCAGGACTCGTATGATGGCGAGTGTTCAAACCTTCTGTGATTATGTTTTACCAGGGATACAGGTGAAGGGTACGTATCGTATGTTGTCAATAGTCGGGTAGGATGAGTCATACATTAGACAGTGTTGGATCCAAGGATTGAGTCTTTGGACATGAGTGGTGGGTACCACTCATATCGAAGGGTACGACTCGTGAGGGTCAGTCGTACCCCTACACCGGGATTTTCATGCAACTTAAGTGGAGGTAATCTAGACATTTCCCCACTTCCCCTAATAAGGTCCCATGACTTTTAACTCACTTGGGAGGTTATTTATCCTATTATTTTATTCATTTACACTTAGAAACTGTTGCTAAACACTCTATAGTTCTCTTAAGAGCTTTTGGACAAGGAAGTTAGGGTTTCAACCAGAGGACTAAATTGGGGATCTTGTTAGTGGCTTCTCTCTGTCTACTTTATCAATTAAGGCATGTTCTCTTCCCTCACTGTTAGTTCCATCTAAGGTATAACTTTTATAAATGTTTTTCACAATTTCATTATGGTATGGTTTTGGGTTTTCAACTATAATTTGGGGTTTTTGATTATAATGATTAGTTATGGCTTCCCATGGTTTGAATTATGTATTTATATGCTTAATTGGTAGTTTTGGATTATTGCATTTCATGGGAAAGGTTAAATAGTAATTGGAATTGGTTTTGGTTATATTATGCCCCCAATGTGTTTGACAATATGCCTATAAGGATGTTTCATTGCATTTACTATTTTTAATGAAGATCTTTCTTGTTTTAAACTTAGTAAAGGAATTATGCATCATTTAAATGTTTTGCAAAAGTAAAAAGGCTAAATATTTAGGCTTGTGGGGTACATGGAAATCCTCTAAGGGGTTTAATATGGTTAATGAAAGGGTACATGGAATCCCTTAAATCTATATATGATTGGCTATGGACAAAACTTGCAAGTATAGTCGGTATGATGATACCACTACTAATGGCCTTGGTTAATAAATGGTTAATGGATTGGTTGGTTACTTGGTGATAGTTTTAATTTTTCAATAATGGTAAGGTGTGTAGCAAACCCATGGAAGGTGGAGGTCCTAGGGCGACCAAAACTGAAAACTCATATTTGTAGATGTGAGGTTTGATCCAAGTGACCGTGTGCATGATGTCACACTTTATATTGGGAGATGTACCAGTCATCCCAGGTTTTCTTCCTTGGTCGTATAGCTTCATACACTAGAGCCTTTTCAGTAGGGGATCTGAATCCATATAGCCCATGGGTTGTTTAGGATGGCAAAGCTACACAGCCTAGGTAAAGGTTTTAAAGGCATGCTAAACCCTGTTTCCTTTCCCATAATAGTTATATACACGTATGATATATGCATATGGATAGTTTTTACTTGGTTTTATAAATGGAATTATTTTATCCTTATCATAAGTTATGCTAACTTTTACTCGTTAACCCATCTTCGGGTGGCTGTATACCCACACTATGTAGGAACCGACCATTCTACTCCTCCTACAGAGTGATTGACTAGGGGATAGTTGTTGGATTGAAGTGGTGAGCTTTCATATTTCTGGAAGGCTCCGTTTCATGTTATGGATATTCATAGACATTTTGATTTATTTCTTGATATTGGTTTTGGCTATGGTTGGGGGCATGTCCCTTTCGAATATATTTACTTTTTTGGTTAGAGGATTTGTCGGACTGCTATGGGTTGGTATGGGCGGGGTCAATATCTGTGTCATCCTTAGAATTGGTCCTTGTATTAGGGCTAACACTGGTTGACGATATTATGTTGTTCCATCATATTTAATCTTGGGATTAATCATATTATGTCATGGATATCATTTGGTTATGGTATGGTTTATGGACCTTGGTTCGGTATTGGGCTGGCTTGGTGGTTTGGTTGGTACATTTTAGTGGTCGGGATAACTTGGAAGTGTTGGTTTAAGAATAGACCTATCCTAAAGTCAGTCCTTGTCTAATTACGCTATCTCATTATATGTTTAAAATTCAGCCGACTCAGGGAAAGCGGTTGGAGGTTGGGTTGGGTAATGGGGGTCGTGTCCGGTCCCAGTCGGACTTACGATGCCCATTATGATAAGCCTCGAGTCAGTTCGGGTTGGGTCAAGTTGGTATTAGAGCTTTAGGTTCTTGGTTAATTGGGAGTCCATCAAGTCGTGTATAGTAAAGTCTCTTTTAGGGGTGTGTAGTGTGCCACACTCATAAGAGAGAGAGGCTACAAGGCATTTTGGAATGTTTTACTTTCTTGGTATTTTATTTTCAAGCTTGGAGTCTAATTCCTAGAATTCTTCTCTAATTCTTAGTTGTTTACTTTTTAGATCATGCCTCGATAATCTGGAACACAAGGTAACTCTTTAGTCCCATCTGGGGACAATATTGATAGAGTACATCCTACTTCAGCAGTTCATCTTTGATCTCGGGGTCCTATACCTGATTGGTTTGGAGTTCCTCCAGTTTCTACTGGTCCTCCTCAAGGTGAGGTAACTTATGCAAAATTTTGCCAGTCTATTCATACTATTGCTCAATTGGTTATTTCTCAGGAAGAGCGGGATATGTTTGGTGGGTTATCTAATGAGGCCACAAGGGTTGGTCAGTTTATGAAACTGAATCCTCCTACTTTTACTGGTGAAAAGAGGAGAAGGATATAAATTCCAAGTATCCACATCTATTTTCTACTCTTGGAATTCATGCAAAAGGTATGTGTTTTCAAACCATCTTTATTTTTTGAGTTTGTTAAATAAAAGATTAATATCTTTGCATCTTTGTTTTCAAACTTTGTTACAGATTTGACATATATTTGATAATGCAAATGACTCGTATGTGTGGTTACCCCTACCTTGTCCGTCATTCAGGGATGAATGTTCCTAGTGGGAGAGACTGAAACACCCTATTTTTTGGACCTTATAAAATTCCTAGAATTCTAGTCTCTAGACCCAATATGACTCATGGGTACAAGCCGTATATTGGGTTACAAATGGTATGGTCTAGTCATATGCTAGCCAGTGTTTGTTGGTATGATGGGTTTTAGTCATTAGAATGGGTACGACTTGAATTGTACAAGTCATATGGTTGGATACAAATCATTTGGACTGGGCTTTTCTTAGCTTAATCTTAGACATGGTCTCTTAAGTTGGATCTGAGTATGAGTGGCTCACAGTGAGATATAAGCCAGGGTACGATTGTACCCATGACTCGTATGGTGGTGAGTGTTCAAACCTTCTATGATTCCATCCTTTCAAGGATACAATTGAAGGGTATAGATAGTATCATGTTAATACGACTTAGGTAGAATGAGTCATATACTAGATAGTATTGGGTCTAGGGGTTGAGGCTTTGGACAGGAGTGGTAGGTACCACCCGTATAGAAAGGTACAACGTGTGAGGGTCAGTTTTACCCCTATGATGGGATTTTCGTGCAACTTAACTAGGGGTTATCTAGATATTTTCCCACTTACACTAATAAGGTCCCACAACTTCTAAATTAGGTTATTTAACCTATTATTCTAATCATTGACACTTAGAAACTCTTCCTAAATGCTCTATAATTCTCTCAAGAGCTTTTGGGCAAGAAAGCTAGGGTTTCAACTAGAGAACTAAATTGAGGATCTTGTTTGTGGTTTCTCTCTATCTACTTTGTCAATTAAGGCATGTTCTCTTCTCTCACTATTAGTTCCAACTAAGGCATGGTTTTTATGAATGGTTATCATGGTTTCATTGTGGTATAATTTTGGATTTTCAACTAAGATCTAGGGGTTTTGATTATAAATGATTGGTTATGGTTTCCCATGGTTTTAATTATGTATTTACATGCTTAATTGGTGGTTTTGGATAATTGGATTGCGTGGGAATAGTTAAATGGTAATTGGAAATTGTTTTGGTTATATTATGCCCCTAATGTGTTTGACAAAATGCCTATAAGGATGTTTTCATTGTATTTACTATTTTTAATGAAAATCTTGCTTGTTTTAAATTTGGTAAGGAATTATGCATGGTTTAAATAGTTTGGAAAGGCAAATATCTAAATAGTTATGCTTGTGGAGTACATAGGAATCCCCCAAGTGGTTTAATATGGTTAATGGAAGGGTACATGGAATCTCTTACACCTATATATGGTTGACTATGGACCAAACTTGCAAGTATAGTCGGTATGATGATACCACTCCTAATGGCCTTGGTTAATAAATGGTTAATGGATTGGTTGGTTTCTTGGTAACGGATTTAATTGGGCAATAATAGCTGGTCATATAGCAAAGTCATGGAAGGTGGAGGTCCCGGGGGAACCAAAATTAGAAACTCATATTTTTCGATGTGATGTTTGGTCCAAGTGACCGTGTGCATGATGTCACACTTTATATTAGGGGATGTACTAGTCATCACAAGTTTTCTTCCTTGGTCGTGCTGCTTCACACAATGGGACCCTTTTAGTAGGGAGAACTGAACCCATATAGCCCATGGGTTGTTTACAATGACAGAGCTGCACAGCCCAAGTAAAGGTTTTAAGGGCATGCTAAACCCGATTCCCTTTCCCAACATGGTTATATATATATATATGGTGTGTGCATATGTATGATTTTAACTTGGTTTTATAAATGGCATTATTTTATCCTTATCTTAAGTTCAAGCTAGCGTTCAACTGCTAACCCGTCTTCGGCCGACTGTATACCTATGCTATGTAGGAATCGACCTTTCTACTCCTCCTACATAGTGATTGACTTGGGGATAGTGTTTGGATTGAAGTGGTGAGCTTCTATCTTTCTGAAAGGCTTCATTTCATGTTATGTATATTTTTAGACATTTTGATCTATTTCTATATATTGGTTTTGGCTATGGTTGTGGGAATGTCCCAACCAAATATTTTTGCTCTTTTGGTTAAAGGTTTTGTGGTATTTCTATAGTTTGGTTTGGGCGAGGTCGGTATGGGTGTCAGCCTTAGCATTGTATTGGTATTAGGGAAGACACCGGTTGACGATATTGTTGGTTGTTCCATTATATTTCATTTTCGGATTAATCATATTATGTCATGGATCTCATTTGGTTATGGCCTGGTTTATGACCCTTGGTTTGGTATTGGGTTGGCTTGGTGGTTTGGTTGGTATGGTTTGGTGGACAGGATGACTTGGTAGGGTTGGTCTAGGAATGGACCTATCCCAAAGTCAGTCCTAGTCCAGTTACACTATCTCATTAAATGTTAAAAATTTAGACTACTCAATGAAGGCAGTTGGAGGTTGGGATGGGTAATAGGGGTGGTCTCCAATCCCGATCAGACTTGGGATGCCCATTACGACAATCCCCGGGTCGGGTCGGGTCACCCATCAAGACTAGAAGGAGTAGCATATAACATCTAACCAAGATTATTTTTGGATGGAGCCCTGAATAGGTCCATGGGATGTTTTCATCAATTCTTTATTCAAGAAATTCAATCCAAACATTGACTCCCATAGGCGGTGAGAATTTATCAAGGCACATTCTCTATTCCATGGCTTTCATTCGACTGGGCAAATAACGGTCAACCACGTCCGATTTAATCAAAGAATAAGCATGCAAATGCTCCATCATCCATAGTGGCAATACCAGGTTACTTCCCTAAAAAATTGTATCCCTTCTTTTACTTCGGTCAAGGCCTTATATATTTATGCTAAGATCATAGGTACGATAGTGAACTTGACTTATTTTTTCTCATTAAATAAGGCCATCACTACAGATTGCAAACGAGTATTAACCCACCTTTCTTCTAGTAGAATCACTAATGTTTCTAACAAAGCGGGGGTGAAGATTTCAAGACGACGTTTCCCCAAATTCTTCTTAGTTATTTAAAAATCATCCCAAAAGCAATCAAAATCGTCAAGGGTCCCAAACCGAGCATACAGGTAATCAAAGGAGACCCAAGATTGGTTAAGATATCCCAGATGTTTATTAACCTTCAATCTATAGTCATGGATAAATCGCGTGGGAGAATGAAACCGCACTCGAATCATCTCTTTATTAATGTAAGACAATTCAAATAAACCAGATATCTCTGCAAAAGTAGGCATCATTTTAAAACTTCCAAACCTAAAAACCAAATAATTTGTATCATAAAAAGTCAATATAACCTCGATCAGATCTGGGCGGGGCGTGATATCTAGAAAGGAAGTAAGAGTGCCTAACTTCTTGTTTAACTCATGTTGTTCAGAGTAGTTGCACATGCCCCACTGTTTAATTAACTTTTTAGGCACCTTTGAAGCCATTAGGACTCTAGACTTCATGGACGGATCCATCCTATAATAACACGCCAGACTAAAAAATCAAAATTCGATAAAAGGATGAGAATTCTTGACCCTTGAGATTTTTACACAGAGAAGTGTCACGTGACACGAAGGGACATACCAACTTGTAACTCAAACCCACCGAATAAAATTATAATGAAATCAACCTATTTGACTATGATAAACTAACAACACTAGACTAAGAGAAAAATGACCCTAGGTTTGGACTAAGACAATGACCAAAATTAAAAGATTATTGAACCCACCGAGGATTGCCTATGTATCCCATCCTGAAATATGAGAATCAGGTATGTATAGTTCATCCAGATTGGACAGTTAAAGATTTTAAGCAACATACAAGATCCCCACTTGAGGTATGACCACAACAAATAAGGAAAAACGCAAACAAAATCTTTTTTGACTTTTTTATTTGAAACTTCACAGAAAAATGACATCAATAACTATGATAGATATTTTTTTTCTTTTGAATTTTAATACAGTAAAACATGACAATACTAAAAGAATGCATGCTAAAGGAAAAAAAGAAAATATTTTTGACATTTTGATTTTTGAAAAAATACATTCAAAAGGTAATAAAATCTTTTTAAATTTTTTATTACAGAAAACAAAATCCATAAAGAACTCCTAAAAACTATGACTTTTTGTTTTGGAACTTTGTCTTGCATGTTTTTCCTTAATTCTAGCACATGCTTTGCTAAATCAGTTCGTCAAATAATCCCACTACCCTCAGAGGTTTAATAATTATCAATAAGGGATGCTTTAGGGTTGAGTCTCCTACAAAGGTCCAGAAGGGTTGATCTGAGGTGGTTTTATACACTTTAGAGTCGTTATTCTAGCTTATTTTAAATTGTTATGAGGAAAATTCATTTGAGTTATGTGTTAATGATGATATAATTAAGCATATAAGTGTTTAAGTATGTTATTACAATGTTAAAGGTGTATTTCAAATAAGTTTGTAATTAAATTGGTCACTTAGAGTTCAAACGAGAAAACTAGTTTTACGTACTTGCTTGAGCTAGGTGTTGTTCTAGTCTATCGCAATGGATTCTAATGTGTGTAATGAGTTCCTAATGGCCTATATTGTTTAATTATTTGTGGAAATACTTTTTTATAATGCTCAAAGAGCAATTGTATCAAGTCAAGTGTCAAAACACTAAACAAAGATCAAAGCGGGCAAACCTTGCCTTAGCTCGAGTTTCTAGTTCACCGTTATGAATGTCGTGTTATTTTGAGATGTAATACATGGTGTTAAATGTTATAGGATGCTTGGTTACAAAATTTGGATGATATTTGTATGATACACAAGTGAAAAATCAAGTGGAAACAACACCATGAGGCCTGATAAGTAAGGAGAAAGGCTTGAGACAAGAGTAGACGCAAAATGCCAATTCCATTGACGGTAAGAGATTAGCCCACGGCGCCCCCTCTATTCCCATGAACTAAATCAAGAGCATCCCCCTCTGGAGAGTTGAACTATATCCCACAGTTCCCCAAAAAGTTCGTGGTTCAAAGGGAAGCGATACCCCCTCTATTCCTTTGCGGCAAATTTCCCTCCTCCTATAAAAACATGACCTTAATCACATTGTATTCACTAGGTGACGTGTTTGGAAGCTTGCGGAGACTGCTTAACACAAAAATTGGGTTTTATAGTTCTTTACTCTAGATTTTTTAATATATTTAATCATGTATTTATTAATTTGGATTATGGTTATGTCAATTAGTGGCTAAACACCCCTTTTTCGAGGTTAAAGCCAAGAACATGATTACTTTCGTTTTGAATTAAGTTTGTTTGATTTGCTTATTATGTTTAGTTTTTTGTTTATCCCTTTTTTAACTATTTTAAGGAGTAGCTAACCTTAGAATACATATATTTTCAACCTTGTGATCTCAGAAGGTGGAATAGGAAGATAGAACGTGGGGATAAGCAAAGTAAGGTTCTTATTCTTTTATGAAATAAGGAATTTGAATTAGCGTCTAGGATAGGGATATACTTAGAAGCCTTGCTTGGTTCACATATAGAATGATATCTTAATGCATCTAAATGGATTATTACATCATCGCTCAATGATGTAGTAGTAATGTCCAAGTAGGTAGAATATTAGTGGTCGGGAGACCATGATCATACGATAAACCCTACGAATCAACAACCAAGATAAGTGATTTAACGAATGAAGTCCAATAGCATAGTGTAATTGTTCATAGTACTTTAACCCTTGATTTTCATCCATTTATTGTCTCAAGTCTTTTATTTTAAGCACTATTTACTTTACTTTAGTTTATAAATATTCAAAACTCGTTTGGTTACGCTTGCACTAAATTGATCTCAATAGTGAACTAGAATTGAATAGTTGTTAGAACAAGACTCTGAGGGATCGATATTCAGATTTATTTAAGGCCACTATATTACTTGGTAGACCACGTACACTTGTGTGTACACTTGGGAGATGTCACGGGTCCCGCTAGGTCTTAGCATGATACAAATAAGAATGACTTAAAGGCTGACCTACATTGGGGTTCAACTAAAAAGGCTGTTCGGGAGAGTGTATGGCTGATAGTGGTTGCAATTGCTTTTTCACCTACTCCATACCAGCCGATGACTATCCCTCCTAAAATAAGGGTGACTCAACAAAAGGTCATGTACTCAGCATGTACTACGGGACTTGTTGCAAAAGAAATGACTTAGGAGATGCAAATAATGACAGTTATAAAGCGGTAACACATAAAGAAAAACTGTAAACAAAGAGCATGTAGGTATCCATCAACAGTAAAATGATAACACAAATGACAACACAAACAAATTTTTGTACGTCTATAGTGTCAAACTTAGCCGATACAACTCAAAATAAAGATTGAATTCTAAAAATCCCCAGCAGAGTCGATAGAGCTATCACATCCCTTTTTTTTTTACCAAAAAAGATATATTTTAAGTTTCAAAAGGATTTTATTACTTAGTGACAAAAGAAAAATAATTTATTTTGAAAAGTACTTTTAACAATCAAAACTTAGAGTTGCTACTTGACATAAATTTAGTGTGCCAAGTCACCTTGGAAATCCTTTTTCAAAATAATTTTTGACTCTTTCAAAACTGGTCCTTGAATAGAGATTTTGATTAAGGAATTCTATTGACCGAAGAGAAAGTGTTAGGTACCCCTCACTCCCATGGTTTGACCACAGTCGCTCTGTGAACTATATCAGATAGTATGACACTATAGAATGTATAAACCAACAAAACACATAAACAACAAAAACAAACAACCAAATAATAAAATATCCCAAAAGAATAATGTCCAGTCCAAATTTTACAGTCCCAAAAAATCCTATTCTAAACTAGTCCTAGACTAAGCTCTACCCGATGCTTTAGTCTTGATCACGCACCATCTTCGTGCAAAACTCCCTTAGGGAATTCCTCGGATGAAATAATATAAATAACCTTGGCACATTCCCTAGCTAAATTAGTACAATTGATCCAAAAATAATAAAACAAAACGATTCAACAAATATTTATAACATTCAACCAACCACAAGCCCTAAATTTTGCCTACCCAACCTACCGTTTGCTAACCCATTTTGAACTATCATGATACTATCATGTTCGACAAAAATTAACATCATTTCAAATCAAACGATAAGAAATGAATCAAACTAACCAATATTAACTTTTTTATCAATTTTTAATTTCCGCCCCAAGCAACTAGTTGTATCTATCAAAAGAGATGTCATTTCATCATACAATCCATAGGCAAAGGGACCAACAATGAATTAAAATAAACCACTATTCATGACCAACAAAAATAAACCAACACACCATGTCAATTCATTGCATCCAATCTGATAAACAACGAAATAGAGAAAGGAAAATAGTAGAATTGGACCTCAATTTGGAGCTTTGGAATTTCAATAATACTCAAATGAAAAGATGGAATCCATATCGAAGAACCTCGACTCAAACCTCAATAATGACAACGCCAACTCGATATCAAGAAATACAACCTAGACTGATTTGGAAACTGATGGACAACCTCAAAATGAATAAAACTAGCCCGGTATCAAGAACCGCAAACCCAAACAGAAATCAAACTAACAAAAAAACCCTAATATGAACCCCAAATCACAAATCCATAAAGAAAATGAGCAACCCAAACTAAAGATATGAAAATTCAAATGAAATATGAATAATAACACAGTTTTGGGTTGGGTTTGGGAAGAGTGGACAAAATGGCATCATTTTTCAGCGAGTTTTGTCAGAACAGTAATAAATAGTGACTGGGGACATTTTTGGGTGGCTAATCCGGTGGATTTTTGGTGAGAACTCACCGAAAATAAAGATGCTACATCTTTCTTTTATCCCTCTCTCAGTCGATCTCTTTTCCTAAACTTTCCCATCTCTCCTCTTCCTTTAACTCTATTTTCTCTCTCTGGTGTGTGTGTGTGTATGTGTATCAATTGGTGTGTGTGTGTTTTGATATATGGGTCTATGGGTGCATTTTTCAAATAGGGTGTGTGTGTAAAGAGAGCTGAGAGTGTGTGGAATTTCCTGTATGAGTGCATGTCTCCTCCTTATATCATGTTGAAAGAGAAAATATAAAATATGAAGGAGAGAGGGGGGCTTAGGGGGTACGTGGGTTGGGTGGGGGTGTAAGGTGGAGTGGTGAGTTTTTAAATTTTAATAGGGAAAGTGGTTAATTTGTTAGGATGATGATGTGTGGGGATATATTAGAGATAAAAAATTTTAGAGTTTGTTATTTTATTCTCTTGTGGGGGGATTTATTGAATAGGTGAGGGTGCATGGTAACATGAGGGTGTAGTGAATGTCGATGGGTGAGTTGACGGTGTAACACTTGAGAGGGTTGAATTCACGAGTCTACAAATAAAATTAAAAGATTTTCTTGAAAAAAATATAATATTTCTCATGAACTAACAGGATTATATGTTGGTTAGAGTAATGGTTAAATAATGTAAAGATTGATAAAAGTAATAATTTGAACTATAAATTTTATTTACATATGAAATAAATGGTTGGTAAATATAAATGGAGGGGTTCGTTTGAAAAAATATAAACTTGTGGGTTAATTTTTGTGTTTGAAAAATATCAAATCATTCTTTTTGAAGAATTTGAGATACTTTTTGGAGAATATGATATTTTATATCATGATATGAAATCATGAGATGAAATCACATGACCAAACATTGATTTATCTCATGATTTCATATCATAGACATGAAATAATGCCACTATTATGTGAATTTTCGATCATAAGATTTTCTGATAGTTATTGAATTTTGGATAAATTAGTTTTATGTATTAAGAATTTCTTAATATAACTAGAAAATTGTGATAAAGCTACAAGATTTTGGTGAATCAGTAAAACAGTAACTAGGTTATAGAAGGTGTGTTTGGTAGAATTGAAATATTTTTTTTCAAAAAAGGGTTCTTATGATGACCAAATACCAAATAATTATTTTTTTCTTGAAAAATAATTTTAATAAGAGGAAAACAATTTCTTCCCTTATGTATTTTTTCTTTGGTATTACATTTGAAGTAGTTTCAAAATTTTATCAAATGTTGGATACTAAGGCAAAAAAAAAATTGAAAAATATTTTTCATTCGTATTGAGAAGCTATTCTTAAGAGGAGACTTCAATGGTCAAATCGGGGCAGCTTTGAGGGACTATGACGATGTGCATGACATTTTTATTTTGTGGATAGAAATGAATGAGGACTTACATTTTTATCTTTTACTAAACTTTTGATTTGATGATAGCTTACTTGAGTTTTTAGAAGAGGAGGAATACTTGGTTGCCTTTCTTAGTAGCAAAGAGTCAAAGAGACTCAAATCAATTAACTACTCCTTAGGAATAAAGATAAAGGCTTATGTATTGATCATAAAGTTATACCAAGGGAAAACATAAAAATTCAACATACTGTTATATCTCGAGATTATAAAAAAAACACATAACAACTTTGTATAAACAATCAAGGATCAAGTAGGGAGATTGACTAAGAAAAAATTCAGAAGGAAGTTGTTGGCTATGGGGGCTTGGAAAATTAGTCAGGATTCAAAGAATATATGGATTAGGACAAATACTTATATTAGGGTAGCAGCTAGATAGGTGTTAGGGGTCTCGAAGGGTAATTTTGGGGGACATAAAAGGGATTGGTGGTGACATAGGGAGGTTCGGGAGGAAGTGGAAGACAATAAAATTGCTTACATGAAGTTGGTGGAGAGAAAAATAAAGAAGAAAACAGGACAAACAATGAAAGATATAGACTACAAAAAAGTGAATGAGGATGGCGATTATGTCTACTGAAACAACAATATTTGAACACCTTTATAAGGACCTAGAAAACAATGGTTGGGAAAAAAGTTGTTTAGGCTTGTCAAGGCGAGATAGAAGATGCATCAACCAAGTAGGATGCATTAAAGATGAGGATGACAAAGTATGGTGAAAGTATTGACACTTTATATGGTTCCATAATTAGTATCAGATGCCTTTTGTGTCAGTACTGAGTTTGAGGCTTGATAAACAAGAGGAAGCTTCAAGTATATATATATTTATAACACCCTACACTTTCCAGCTAGAATTTAAAACATCTTATGTATATGTATAGACCTGAACCAGTAATTTTTATTTTGATATAAGTGTGGAGATCAATTCTTTAGTCTGAAAACACCTTTGGAGATGAAATGGGGTTATAGAAACCTCTTAGTTTAGAGTCGAGTTGAGAACTCCAACCGATTGAGTTTTAAGAAATGTTCTAACTTAGGTCAAATTCTAACAACAACTACAACTAGAATCTAATGAGTTAGCCAGTTCGAATTAAATCTCTATGGGCATGTTAGTGAGACATTGTCCAATATGCACGATGACCATGCGAGTCACAACTAGTGCCGCGCAATTACTTGTGCGGTACACAGCTGGTGCCATGCGATAAACTGGGTGACACGCCCTCTTTCCCCTTCCCAGAAACAAAAATTCTATTGTTTTCTTATTAAATCAAGAGCAAACTAGTTCTCTCACTTATATACTCCCCAAACTCATTTCAAGTACAAGTTATCCTAATCTAGCTGATTCAATCCCGAATCTCTTGTCCTTCTTATCTCCCAAATCTCATGAACTCAAGAAGGGCTTTTCAAGTTCCAAAGCTCCCATATTCAAGATGGTTCTCCTAGGATTCTTTCTAATTGTGTTTTGCCCTAAATCAAACTCTTATTTTATTCTCTCTAAGTCCAAGAACGACTCTCAAAGCTTCAAGAAGCAAGGGCTAAGGTTAATTCTCATGGTGTCTTTCCTATTTCTTCTTCAAAAAGCCATGTTGAACATTCTCTAAATCTTTTACTATCATAAAGTGTGAGTTTAACTATTATATATATATATATATATATATATATATATATATATATATATATATATATATATTATTGGTGAATAGAGATTAGGGTTGAGGAGATTGTTGTGAAAAGATTTATGTTGACTTTTTCTCTTGTTTTAAAGGTTTTTCAAAGCATTATTAGCGGGTTTTGAAATTTAAACATATTCTATCAAAATGGTGACCTTGTTAGAATAGATTCACAACTTTTAAGATTACGCATGATGAAACTATGACCCTCAATTCATTTTAAAAACTTGATTTTCATCGGGATTATGATGTTTACTCCGTCTTCTGAATAATGTATGACATGAAATGATGAAAGGTTAAATGATTAAAAGCCCTTGCAGGCTATATTTATGAGTTTTAAAGACAAAATTAGGAGTCTAAAATGTAATATGAAAATGATTTGGCATGATATGAATGAATTGCAAGTCTTGGTATGATAGTACCAATCTAGAAATTCCTGAATAAAAGACTCCATGGACAAATATTTATAAAAATATTTTAATTAGGCTTAAAGTAAATTGTGTATTTCACCGAGAAGGTGCACGCCCTCGTGACCAATGTCTAAAACCTATGATTTGCTGACATAGAAATGTCATACCTTAATTGGATGACGGGTGATGTCCTTAACATGAGAAGAAAATAGTGGGTTTAGACTATTGGTGACTTTATCCTAATCTTAGTACTTGCACAAACATGGATTGAGGCCTCACCGGTTGGGAAGTCCCGACTTATGTAGCCCATGTATTACGCGATATTGGTGAAAATCTACATGGTTTAGAACTAAGTTTTAAATGGTCAAGTCTTTATGTCCTACGTCCCTCTCCCATTATTTTGCTATCACGAATGATGAAAAATATATTTTATGACTTATTTTATAAAAGAATATTTTGCCTTTTTCCATGTGTTGCATGCCAGTACTCGTCATACTAACCACCCCCAGATGTTATATCATATGCAAGTAGATGTGATATGAGTAAGGAAAATGATGTTAATGGACCATAATGGGTTATGTTATAAGATTAAGATCGACTATCCTGATTATGTGATTTTTATATCGAGAGTTCCTTGATTTTTATCTAGCAGTTATTAGCTAGTCTAGTAGGTGATAAGATGTGTACTAAATTTTAAGGTGTAGTAGTAATGTTGTGAAGAAGTTTTTCTTCCAGGTCATAGTTAAGTAAAATAAGGAATTTAGGTTGACTTTCCTATATGATAGACTAGTATAGTATGCGTAATGTTTCATCGGTAGTATGTGATTGATACTAGACACTAAGGTTGAAGTTCAGATGTTGAGTTTGATGATAAGAATGTTAGCTCGAGGATAGTGATGCGATATTTGTGGGAGTAAATTAGTAGGCTTGATTTGATGTGTGAAAGAGCTTAGGTTGATAACTTACAAAAAAATTGAGTGGATAATTGTGATATACATTAGGACTAGTGTCGAAATGATGAATTGTTGCTAAATCATTAGAAAATAAGAGCCTTAAGTTATAAGAAAAAAGTGTACTCGGTCTTGAGTTAAAAGTGTCATGTGTACTTAGTTTATGTTCTTGAATTTTTTTAGTATAGGGAAGTCTAGAGAGTTGTTATATGTTATTCTTCAGAGCTTAATTGAGGAAAATATAGATAGACGATGTGTGCCATTGTTATATCTTTAAAAAAATTCATTGAATTGTAAGGTTATGCGATTAGTGGTTTAATACTAGTAAATTAATAAGTTGAGAATGAATGGTTATATGTTAGAAAATATGGATATGTATGCCCATGAGAGTGTAAGTTATAGGGTGATGGCTATAGAGGCTAGTGAAAGTAAAGATTAGTATCCCTAAAGGGTAGTGTCTTCATATTATAGTTTAGAGCTTATCATCCATATGTATAGTGATACCCCTTTGTGCAGTGTGTTGTGCTTAGACATTTAATTACAGACTATGTATACAAGTTTAGGATAGCAACCTTTGATCTAAGGGAGAGATGATGAACTAAGGTCGGTCTTGGATTTATCATGGTGGTGAGTTTCATGGAAGAGTCATGATGAGATCTACTCTTATTCTAGAAAACTCCTCTTACTTCAGTTTAAGAGAATATTAGAACAAAGTCTTATGTATACAAATCATGCCTATGCCTATTGCCTGAGTTCTCTATACAACTTATGTCTATGCTCTGCCCCTTGAACTAAAAGCAATAACATCTCTCAGCAATCCAATCTTTCAAGTATTCAAGCTCTATGTTATGACACTTATGATCTTAAACCCATGTCCTACTTTATTCTTAGTTCTAAGAAACTATACTTTCTATATGTTACCAATTCATTTTATGTCATGTATTATCCCAAAGTGATGCTATCTATGCAAACTCGTGAACATTTTCTACTCTTAGAAAGAGAAATAATAACTTCAAGCAACAATTCTTGTCTTATCCCTTGAGCTTATGAATCCCAGCTTTATGTTATACAACTCAGGATATATGCACTTATGTTTCTCAATATGCCTAGTCCTGAAAACTTATGTTATGTTTATGACTGAATGACCCTCTATTTATGATCTAGGTGTTTGATATATGAAGAAATTCATGTTTTTTCTCTCATATCACTGGACCCACCTTGAGTAGTACAATAAATATAAGTTATAATAAAATATTATCACTTTTATCCCTGAAGCTCATACTCTAGTACCTTAGCATGTCATGAAGATGATAGTGGTGATGGCATGGAGTAATAATATAAATAAGAGAGTAGATTTTATTTGTTGGAAAAATTATGATGTGACAACTCGAGCTAAGTTTATAGGTAAATAGAAAAAAATTAGATAAACTTTCATTATGTGCATTGGTTAGGAAGGGGATATATGGTTTAAATCCATATAAGAATAATCAAAGTTGTTGATTTTGGTGGAGAGATCCATAAAGTAGGTGTGGTAATGATAGGCATGAATATTGTGATTGATAGATATGTAGATCATGATACTTTGAGGATAGTACTCCTTGATTAGAGCTTGAGTTTGTTTGATTTTAGTGATAAGATAGACTAGTATTCTTGGAGGAATGTAGATTATTAAGTCCCATAGTTTAGGTTGGCACATTTTAACTCCATGTTAGCCTTTAATATGGAAGCAACATGCATTTACACTCTGGCTCTTCTATCTATGTGTTTCACAGGGAAATTATAAGATTGAAATGATAAATTATGGTATTCATAGCTGAAAGCATAGTTTGAAAGTGTCGCTAAATTTAAGGTCTATTAGATGTATCATTGGAGGTGAAGAATGCTTCTATCTTTATGTCCCATGAAAATTTTATTTTATGTATTATATCAATCTTAATTAAGCTGATGATTTTCAAAAAAATCTATGACTCACATTATTATGATCATGTTCCATAGAACTCATGCCCAAGATCATGTCTATGTCATATCTCATTATCTCATAATTCGTGCTTACGCAATTTGCTTGGTGTTGTCATGAAGCTCATTTGATGATATGTATGTTTTGTTGAGAGATAATTCCTAATGTGAAGTTACATCCTTTATTTTGAACTTCTAGAGCTTCAATAAGTTTATATCCATCATTCAAGGATGAATAATTTCAATGGGGAGATAATGTAACATCCCACACTTTTGGGCTAGAATTCAAACTGTCCTTCATATGTGTATAGACCCGAACCCAATGATTTCTATCTTTATATAAGTGTGAAGATAAATTCCTTAGTGTGGTAACAACTTTGGATATAAATTAAGGTCATAGAAACCTCCTAGCTCAATGTCGAGTTGAGAACTTTCCTACCGATTGAGTTTTAGTAGATGTTCTTGATTGGGTTGACTTATAATGACCTCTACGCCTAGAATATAACACGTTAGGTATCCTACTACCTATAAAATTAAATGTCTTTGAGTCTTCTTTCTAATACAATAGACATCGTGTCAATACGAGTTCATAGTAAAAAGTTATAAGCATTTTCATAATACACTGTCCAAGGTGTGTAGTGGTCATTTGAGGCACAGTTGGTGCTGTGTGATTAGCCGTGCGGTGCATAGCGGGTGTTGCGTGATAACCCATGTGATGAACCCCCTTTCCAGTCGTAAAAATTCTATTGTTTGCTTATTAAATCAAGGGCAAATTAGTTTGTTCACTTATATAACTTCTCCAACTCATTTTAAATACCCAAAATCGTCCTAATCTAGAAGATTCATTTCCAAATATTTAATCCCTCTTCTCTCCTAAATATCATGAACTCAAGAAGGGTTTTTCAAGTTTCAAAGCTCCAAAGTTCAAGATAGTTCTCCAAAGATTCTTTATAATTTAAGTTTGCCCTAAATCAAATTAAAAACTCCCCTCCTATCCTCTCTAATTTCAAGAACTTTCAAAGCTTCAAGAAGCAAGGACTAAGGTTAATTCTCACAGTGTCTTTCCTAGTTCATAATTTAAAAGGCATGTTGAACACTCCCTACCAAAATTACTATGATAATGTGTGAATTTAACTATTATTTGTATACATTTTATTGGTGAATTGAAATTAGGGTTGAGGATAGATTGTTTTGAAAATCTTTACGTTGATTTTTTCTCTTGTTTTTAAGGATTTTCTAAGTATTATTAATGAGTTTTGAGATGTAAATATATTCTATGAAAATGGTGAATTTGTTAGCATAGATTCACAACTTTTAAGATTATGCATGATGAAAATATAACCCTTAATCCATTTCAAAAACTTGATTTGCATGGGGATTATGATGTTTACTTCATCTTTTGAATAATGTATGGCAAAAAATTATGAAAGATTAAATGACTCTTTGAAAGCCCTTGGGGGATATGTTTATGAGTTTTAAAGATGAAATTGGGAGACTGAATTGTTATATGAAAATGATTTGGCATGATATGGATGGTTTGCAAGTCTTAGTATGACAATATCAATATGGAAATGCCTTAATAAAAGACTCTATGGATAAATATTTATAAAAATATTTTAATTAGCTTAAAGAGAATTATGTAGTTCACCGAGAAGACACATATCTTCATGCCCAACTCCCGAAACCTATAATTTTCTAACATAGGAATGTCATACCTTAATTGGACGATGAATGATATCTTTAACATAAGGATAAAATGGTGGTTTTAGACTTTTGTTACTCTAATCTCAATACTTGCGGCAAACATGAATTGAGGCTCCGCTGGTTGGAGAGTACTAGACCCATATAACCTATAGGTTATGTGATGTTGGTGAAAATCTATATAGTTCAAAATTAAGTTTTAAATGGTCATGTCTTTATGTTCAACATCCCCTATCCCATTATTTTGCTATCATTAATGATGAAAAATATATTTTATGACTTATTTTATAAAAAAATGTTTTGCTTTTTTCATAGGGTTGCATGTCGGTACTCGATGTAATGACCATCTGATGTAGGTTTGGAGGAATTTCCCATGATTATGTGTAGCACTAGGACCTTCACACTCTCTCTTAGGTGAACTGGTGATAAGTGGTGAATCCTCCCCCCTTCGAAAGTTGTTTGGACTTTTCAATCATCTCTTTGATTTTTCTTTTATTTTATGGTATAGTCGGGGCCATGTCCCAACCTAAAAATTCTATTCTTAATATTAGAGGCTTTGTAGACTGATCTTGGTAATTTTTTTCATGTTGTATTTTATGACTTGAATATTTTTATCATTATGTACATTAAATTTCATATCATGGGGGTGTACTTCCACAACATTATTTCTGACTATACTTATGATGGAATACTAAGGGGTCATCTTGAGCCTTCATTGGCCAAGGATGTCTGTCACGGTTAGGGCCAAGATTTGGATTGTGACAATATTAATCTATTGTTCAAAATAATAGAAAGATTAATTAGGATGTCACTCATCTTATGGAGTGGAGTGTATGAAATGGATACTCACAACAGGTGTCCTATGTGATAAGAATGTGTCACAAAGATTTAAAGATAAGTTATATTGAGTGAGTGTTAGGCCAAGTATGCTTTAAGTAATGGAGCGTCGGCCGTTCAAAACCTCACATGCTTAGAAAATAAAGATAGCAGAAATAAGAATTCTTAAATATATGTGTGGACATACTAAAAGAGATAAAGTTAGAAACAAAGATATACGAGGTAAGATAGAAGTATCCTCATAGTGGACTAAATACAGAAAGCGGGGCTAAGATGGTTAGGTTTATGAACAGGAAGAGCATAGATGCCCTAGTAAGGAGGGGTGAGATGTTGATAATAATACATTTGAGGAATGATAGAGGTGGATTGAGAAAGAATCAAGAGAGATGATTGCACATAATATGACTTATTTTCGCGTCGTGGAGGACATGATCATGGATAAAAGAATTTGAAGATCGAAGATTATGATAAATGGTTAGCTGATAGTCGAGAGTTTCCCCTCTTCCAATAGTAGAATAGGGTTTTTTCTAATCATATTTTGAAAAAGTCGAATGACTATCGAAAATGATTTCTCTACTTCATAAACATAGTGATAACATGGTTTTACTATTTCCACAATCTTAATTTATGATCATTTACATGTTTCTTCTTTCCTCTGTGACTTTGAATGTTGTAATAATTAAAATGTTTTTATTTTGGAATTAATTAAAAAAATCAGATCTTTTTATCTTCTCTCCATTAAAAAATTAATCCATACTCCATACTTATTTGGAGCTCATGTGTATCATATTATGGTTTTTACTCTGATTTTCTAACCAAAATTAAGTTTTACTTTTCTTGAAAGGAAAATAAAAGTAATAGCAATTATTTTTAATTTTTCTGAAAGGAAAATATAAATCTTTTTCGTATTTAATTAACCATTTTCTCGGAGGAAAAGTTTTGGACCTCTATAAATAGAAGACCTCTCTTCTCATACAACAACACAATAGCATCCACAATGTAGTCGTTTATGAGTCTTGTTTAGGGAGAGATTTCTCTTAATAGTAACTATACTTTTTCAATATTAGGTTATTAGTTTCTAATATGTATGTAGTTTGATCAAACAATATTAATAATATGTTTTTAATATATTTTTCTTTGTCATATGAATTATCACCTTCTTGGTGTGACTATTTGCTTCTACATAACACCCTCTCGTTTTCGAACCCAACAAGTGGTATCAGAGCCTACAATTCAAAGGACCAATGACTTGGTAAAAGGAGATTAAAGACAGGTTCAAAACAGTTTCAAATCAATTTAATGATAATGAAGATATATGTCCCAAAAACTACATGTAGAGATGATTGTCAATCATATTTTCAACAATTATGTTGTTACATATTTGAAAATAAAGTTCACTTTTAACCTTGCAAAGAGTTTCAATATTTTTAACCCGAAAGAGTTGATATACTTTTAACCCAAAAGGGCTTCATTTTAATCATGCCAAGCAAATGAAGATTATGTGAAGAACGAAAATCATATATGTGAAGCAAGCAGATCAAGTTTTGTCAAGAAAATTAAATCAAAAAATGAAGATTTGTTAACATTTTTACTCTGATTTTCTTACTAAAATTAACTTTTACTTTTCTTGGAAGAAAAATAAAAGTAATAACATAATTACTTTTACTTTTCCTGAAAGGAAAATATAAAACTCTTCCGTACTTGGCTAACTTCTTTTTGGAGGAAAGGTTTTAGACTTTTATAAATAGAAGACCCCTCTTGATCTCATGTAACAACACAATAGCATTCATAACGTAGTCGTTTATGGGTCTTTTTTAGGGGGGATTTCTCTCAATAGTAACTATATTTTTTTCAATATTAGTTTATTAGCTTATAAATGTAAGTTGTTTCATCAAATCATATTAAAATTATGTTTTTAATATGTTTTTTTTATTGTCTGAATTATTACCGTCTTAATATAAAATTATTTGCTTGTGCATGACGCTTTATTAATTTTGAACCCAAACATATCAAGGGTTGACTTTGTACTGCATGTATCAAGATGAGGGCCATTCCATTTTAGTGTCAACTGCCTAAGTTAGAAATTATTGCATAGACTGAACCAATGTCTTTAAGAAATCCTTAAATGCAAAACTAATTGAATATTTACAAGTTACAATATTAAAATTAAACAATAATCTAAATACTCAAAGGCCTTTGAAAATACATCCATTTTGCAATCTAGAAAATGCAAGAATAAGGAATTTTAGCATTAAGACAATTGAGAAGCTGAAAATTTTGATTCACAAATGATAAGTTAATTACGCGGTTTAGTCGGAAAAATGAATTGACATGGAAAAGTCATAGGGAATCTTCTATTCTCTATTAATTACTCTCGCCCCATGTCTATTAGTCGGAAAATCTTAATTTGATTGCTAGTTGTATTCCAATTAGTTCTAAGAAAATATTAGTAAATGATAAGCAAAGGCGAATCTATGATTTGTAGAATATGAATTTATAAAAAAAAAAAAAAAAATTATAAAAAAGAAAAAAAAATGTATTTAGCACGAATTGATTCCAAGTACTCTAGTTACATAACTCAATATTTTATCCAAGTGTACCGCTTACCCTTCTTATAGGATGAATGATAGTAGATAATATCATACCAATTAAAAAATATATATATACATAAAATGTCTAATTTTACGAGGAGATATATCACTGATTCGCGTGCCCTTTTTCCCACGTAAATTCGCCACGGATGATAAGGGTAAATTTGAAAAGAGTGATAATTGATTATATCACAATTTATTAAAGTATAATTAATTATATCACAATTTATTAAAGCGAACAAGGAAAATTCCAATTAGTTCTGAGAAACAGTTAGTTAATAAAACGGAAAAGAATGACAATTAATTCTCTCTAAATATATTGAAGTGAACAAGCAAACCAGAATATATTTTTAAATCTACTTGACCATAAGTAGAGGGGGAAAGGATGAAAGTATATATCTGAAGCACTACGAAAGCTATAGGTTTTCCCAAGATTTAAATGCTTAATTAATTAGGCAGTGTACATATTCCAATCCAAATTGACCAAAGAAATCAAAGATTCTCCAATATTACTGGTTTCATACTACCTCTTGGTGGGTTAGTTAGGATCTACTGAAAAAAGATTTGCACTTTTTTGTATAAAATGTATACACATATTATATCCAACAAAAACACACACACCCACAAATTGGTCGTGCATGCAACTGGAAACGTGAAAACAAATGACAAGAAACTAATAACTAATTTGCACTTTTATCTCGTGGTATAAAAGCAACCACCTATATAAGCAAGCAGAGAGCAAGAGCCAGGACTTAAAATGTATAGGTTCTGAATTTCCATCCAATTCATAGCTCATTTTATTTACTGAATAAGTTCGCAACTAGATATTTATACATTTTTAATATAAGTATAAAGTTTAAGTAAAAATCACTATGTTTATCCGAAACCATACCTAACTAATAATATTATACCTCCCTTCCTTAGGCAAGGACGTAGTAGTTCACTGGCTGTCATTGGCCTACAAGTGTTCGACAATATGCTGAGTTTCACTGTCTGGTATTTTTATATTAACGTTGAAAAGAAAATGGAATAGAGAAATAAAAAATTAAAGTAGACTTTGACAATTGGGCGCACTCTTGTGATTCCTACTACTATAACTATGTGAAGAATTAAGGATCAAATTCCACATCAAGCAGTGCTAAGGAAGAAACTTTTTACTGCTAGAACTTTTTCTTCATGGCTAAAATATCTTTCTTACTACTACTAATTGTCCCTTTCGTTGTTGGAATGAGCTCAGCTCAATTGACTTCCAATTTCTATAATTCCTCGTGCCCAAATGTGCTCTCCGTTATCAAAACGGCCGTGGATTCTGCTATCGATAAAGAGTCTCGCATGGGGGCCTCTTTGCTTCGTCTTCATTTCCACGACTGCTTTGTTAATGCAAGTTACCCCTTTGTTTTTGTATATTTCATTCTTAGATAATTTTTGAGCACTTGTTATTGTTCTCCTTGTTCCACTTTGTCTCCTCGTTACTCTTTGGAGAGTCGATGTTTTCTTTTGTTACAATTTTTTCAAAATACTTTTTAAATATTTTAATTATTGTTAACTTATACATTCTCAATTTCAATTTACGTGCTACGTTCTTTAATTAGTCTCACAACAAATGACACATGTTTACTTAAGGGTATGACCTAGTTGTCAATGATGTGGTATGAGAATCACGAGGTCTCAGGTACCTGCTGTTGGTGGGGGTGGTAGGTGTGGAGTGCAATTAGTCACGAGGTGTACGCAAGCCGGCGTAAAGAATACATAATTACAAAAAATGACACATTTCTATATTTATTAAGTAATAATCTAAATTTTAAACTTTATATTTTATTATTTAAAAAATAATTTATTGACACATAAATTTTTATGATTTTTTTAGATAAGAAATTTCAAACATCATCACAAAAGCTAAAACGGATGAAGTACTTGTTATGAAATATAACATTTCTCGTTTCATTAGTAGTAATACTAGATCTCAAGGCATGCATGTGTCGTGCAAATAAATTTAACTCATATTCTTGAGAAACGTTAATTTGTTTGATGATAAACTAATAAACATACATCTGAACCTCCAGGGTTGTGATGCATCAGTGCTATTAGATGACACATCAAGCTTTACCGGAGAGAAGACTGCTAATCCGAATAGTGGATCCATAAGGGGATTCGACGTGATTGATACTATCAAAACTCAAGTCGAATCATCTTGTGTTGGGGTTGTATCTTGTGCTGATATTTTAGCTATCGCAGCCAGAGATTCTGTTGTCAAAGTAAGCTAACAACTAAAATAATACTCTTTTCATTTTATTTTATGTGCGTTAATTTGCTTGAACATGAATCTAAGAAATCAAGAATGTTTTTTTGAATTTTTTGATTGTTAAATTGAAGATGTGTACATTAAGGTACCAAATGTAATGTTGGTTGTAGAGGCAAAATAAGGATTTTTCATGTATGAATTTTGAAACCAAAATTTGTTTACCTATTGAATTCTGGATATATAATTTTTACAAATTAAATGAATATTTAGCAAACACGTAAATATTATCACCATCCTTGAAAAGTTAGAAATTGAAAAATATAGAAAGTGCCAATTTTTTGTGAAATAAATTAAAAAAAGGAATACTAAGGCCGATAAATTGAAGAAGATGGGAGTAGTGAGTACTACTATATATGCTAAACAAATGCCCGTGATGTGCCTTATACTAATAAAATAACAAACATCCCATGCAGTTCATTGAATTTTCAAGGAAGTTATTAGCATGTGCAGATATTTTTAACTAATAGTATAAACTTGTTAGTTAGGAAAAGGAAAAGAAAGCATGTTGACCTTTATAGAAAGACGGGAATTAGTCAAAGTTTGGTTATCAAAATTAAATAATTGGACAATAATATGTTTATAGTGTATAAAAATTAGACAGGAAGTTGTTGAAAAGATAGTTTAGTCCGCTAAAACATTCACTATTCAAGGATTTGGGAAAGAGCCGTACAAGAGGGATTTATATTTAGCATTATTCTATATTTTTGTAAGAGGTTATTTTTATGGTTTGAATTTATTGATATATATCCTTAATGACATAATTTAAAACCATATAAATGACTAACGTTACGACTATCATATTTGTTAGAGTTGTGATCCAAATTTTGTTTGTCCAGACCTAAAAGTTTCATGGTGCGACCTATGTTTGTGATTTTCAATGGGGTCTGTGGTGGTAGGACTTATTTTTACACACAGACTGTATAGGTACAACTAGTGGATCGATTTTGGACATTCAGAAATTACGTCATTCTCCATATTGTACTCCTTTCCTTTCATAGTGAAACTCCTCTGCCTCTATCCGTGGTTTTTCCCGCAAAGATTTTCACATAAATTTGTATGTTATTTTTATTTTCTTTTACATGTGATTTGCTTATTCTATCCGAATCATAACATTAACTCCATGTATGATTAATCTTTAACTTAATACAATATATATTTCTTTGGAATTAAAGAAAAAAGAACTAATTATATTGGGGTGGACTTGGTGATAATTTGTCAGCTTGGTGGGCCTAGTTGGACTGTATTACTCGGCAGAAGGGACTCGACAACTGCAAGTTTGAGTACGGCAAATAGTGACATACCTGCACCAACTTTGAATCTAAGTAGCCTCATTTCTTCCTTCTCTAACAAAGGTTTCACTGCTAGGGAAATGGTGGCTCTCTCAGGTTTATTCATTTTTTCTCTACTTATTGTTAGTATACTACAAATAATATATTTGTAGAACTATTTATTTGCAGAAATGACTTTCCTCACTTTTTGGCGAAAGTCACTTTCTTCATAGTATCTCAATACGAACTTCATGTCAATATGTAACAAACACATGTTACATGTATAAACATTACTTCCTCCATTTAAAAAAGAAATACTTACTTTTCTTTTTAGTACATTTAAAAAAGTATGGTTTTTTTTTTAGCAATACATTAATTTTAATTTTCCACGTAGTATGTTTAGGACCACAAGATTAAAGGAAATTTTGATATATTTGACACAATTTTAATTTAAGGCCATAAAATTCAAAAAAATTCTTTATTTTCTTAAATTTTGTGCCAAGCAAAGTAGACCATTCTTTTTTAAACGGAGGAAGTATTATTAACCTTTACTAATCATTTTTTTTTCATGAAAGCATTAGGAAATTTGCTAATATTATTATCAATCCTCAATAACTTAGATTCTTTTTCGAAATATATTTTAACTCTCCAACCAAACGCATCAAAATATAAATTATTCCAAAAAAGGACTTATATATGTCAACCAAACACAAGGCTAGAGTTTCTAAATATACCTTTTTGTGGGATCTTAATTTTCACCCAACTCATAAAACCTTCTTTTATAGAAATTTGAATCTGTTACAAGTAAACAAGTTTTTATCCCGACTCATATAAAACACACTCACATTAAGAGTGTGTTTAATATGAATTTTCAAATTTTTTTTATGTTTGGTTGCTTAAATATTTTTTAAAATTAATTTATTTTTCTCAAATTTAAGGAAAATTACTTTTTAAAAAAAAAATAAAAAAATATTTTTCAAAACTCTCTTTCAACTTTTCTCTCAAGTTGAAATGTTCAAATACTCTCAAAATCACACATCCCTACCCGATACCTAATCCCCTCCCACCCCACCCCTATCATCCCCCATGAAAAAACATATTTAATTTTTCAAAAAATATTTCAAATTTTTTCTTACCCATCCCCTATCTCGAACCCCACCCCCTACCAGCCCCCATCCAAATAAAATTCAAACTTTTTCTTATCTTACCCCCTACTTGACCCCCCACCCAACTTTTTTCTTACCCACACTTATTATTCTATCTTTTTTTTTTTTGGTAAATATATACAAATATTTTTAGAAAATATTCTTCCACTTGCATAACGACACAAGAATATAAAATAATTTATTTTTTTAGAAAATGTTTTCCTCCTCCATATCGTACTCTAAAAAAAGAATTTTTCAGGATCAAAATAATTTTTGTAAAAAGCATTTTTCTACTATTTAGCTAATCACTAAAATATATTTTCTAAAAAATATTTTTTCATTCATCAATCAAACACTAAAAAATATTTTTCACTCACCAACCAAACATAAAAAAAATAAACAAGAAGCCAACTTCTTTTTCATGAAAATATTTTCAGAAAAAATAGAAAACATTTTCCGTCATACCAAACACACCCTAAATCAAAATATCTTTGGATTTTGCAGGTTCTCATACAATAGGCCAAGCAAGATGCACTACTTTTCGCAATCGTCTCTACAATGAAACTAACATAAATGCATCATTCGCAACATCAGTTAAATCAAATTGTCCACAAAGTGGAAGTGACAACAACCTCTCTCCACTGGACACCACAAGCCCAACCACATTTGACAACTTTTACTACAAGAATCTGCGAATTCAAAAGGGCCTTCTTCATTCAGACCAACAACTCTTTAGTGGAGGCTCCACAGACTCTATAGTTAACACTTATAGCTCCAATTCAGCTACTTTCTTCACTGATTTTGCTAATGCCATGGTTAAAATGGGTAATCTTAGCCCACTTACTGGCACCAACGGTCAAATCCGCACAAATTGCAGGAAAACCAATTAAGATTTCACACAAAAAATGAGATTCTAAAATTTAATCTCGAGATTTTAATTGTTGCTTATATATTTCCTTTTTGTTTTATCGCAAACTTTGATGTTCTACGTTGTTAATTTGGAGGTAGAGGTGGGAAAGTCCCCCCCTCTAATATGTAACTTTCTGAATGTTTGAAATAAAATAATTAATGATTCTATATTTTGAATTTGTTGACTTGATAAACTTTATTTTATTTAGAAAATGTTTCTTATATGTCTTCTTTTTTGTTTTGTTGTAGACTTTGATTTACGACATTTTTAATTTGGAGGTAAGGTGGTAAGGTCCTCCCCCAACTCCTCCAACATTAATGTTATAACTTTCTCATATCTTGAAATAAAATAAGTTACGATTCAATGCCCAAAACACATTGAGTTGATAAACGTTATTGGTTAAAGCACCATTTAAGGTGTTGAAATTTTATGTCCAAATACATAAGCAGTTTCTTAATGTATATATATTTTTTATTTGACACCTCAATTACGACTTACACATACTATGTACTTAAATATCATTCATAATATGTTTATTAAATACCAATATATAATTAATCTGTAGAAATTAAATATAATGTATGTGCAAATATCTATAAGCAACGTGGCATTTGAATTTTTTCTAATTCCAAAAAAGTACTTTTGCGTAAAAAAAGTAAAAGAAGAAATTATGTTTCCAAAAGAGAGCTCCCTCCCTATCTCTTGTGAGAACTACTCACCCTCCATTTGCATTGCCGGCCATCTTCCCTTATCTGGAAATAAACTTTTTCATATTGATGTTGATGTTGTAGAGTACACTTTTTTCTTTGTTGAGTACTGATTATGTATTATAGTGTTTGTAATTCAGTTCTTACACCTTTTTAAATCTCTTGGTGATTTTCAAAAGTTTAATAACTTAGAATGCTGTAAATTTATGAAAGGAAAAAAAAGAACAATTTTTTTTTTTTTAAGAATGGTTGGATGGAGCAAGGCAATGGTAGGAAGAAATGTTAAACGAGGGATGACAAGGTGAGTTAAAATTTAGTAAGTTAAGTTTAGTATTTCCCTTCGCCGCCTTGCTTCTCTTATCATCCTAGAATTTTATCGCGAGAAAATTTTCGGATCCACTTGATGAAAATTTTATTGTGGCCACTGAACATTCCTTTTTGAATTGTTACTAGTCGACTCAAACCTGCTTGTGCTAAATATGCAGCAAACTTCTTCGACTATCATGAATATACAAAATTGATTTTTCAAATGTCACTAAATTTTTAAAAATATCCCACTAAAGTTTTTTCTTTTTTTTAAATATTATGATTGAACTATATACATTTTGCCAAAATTAACAGAACTAACTTTTTAACGGACATGTCGTTTCTGTTTTATTAGATCCATATTTAACCAATATCCATTTACCCATAACCACGTGATCTTGAGCAGCAAACAAAGACTAATTGTGTGACTATGTCTTCCTGCTAATAGATTGAAACAGCAATGAAATTTCAGTTTCAGCCCCACGACAGAGTTAATGGGAATTACAATAGAGCAAGTGGCTTAGATTTCACGTCTATTTTGCTCTAGTTATTATATGTGGGTATAATTTATCTAAAAATGAGATTCCTAAATGTATATTTATTGACGTTAGTTCATAATTATAAATTTCTTCTATTGTTAATATCTTATCCTATATTTGTACTTTTACATTCCTAACTTTATAAGTAATTAAGCTTCCTTCATTATTAAATCTTTTAATTATTATTGGTGTTTTTAATTTATCTCATTTACTTTCTGGTAAACAATTATATCTACATAAATTAGCTTCTGCTCCTGTATCTATCATAGGCGTGTAATATGTACTGTAATATCCTTCTACTACTATCTTCATTAATACATATATTATCATTTTTATGTTAAGGCTCTTCTTAAGAATAATTTTTCTTTATTATATGTTAAGGTTAATTGTGTATGTTCTATATTATATGGTTTTACTTGTTCTAACCATTTTATTCCTAATATTATATCTGCTTTTTTCATTTCTTCTTTTACTTCAAATTCTATTTTTATTTTTCTAACTCCTATTATTATTTCTTTTTCTGCTATATTTTTACTATTTATTAAACTTCTTGGTAGATCTGGGCACATATCATTATCACTTTTTATTTCTTCATTTTTTACTAGATATTTTGCTATATAATTTTCTTCTTGTCCTGTATTTAAGAGTATTAAATATTCTTTTTCATTTATTTTTCATATTATGTAATATTGGTTTAAATTACTTATTGAATTTATTTCGTAACTTGTTTTTTTTTATGAGCTTGATGATTCTGGTTTTTTCAGCTATTCTTTTCGTTGTACTTATTCTATCATTTACTATTTCTAAATTTTCTTCTATATCTATGTCTCTATAGCTATAATCATTATAATCTATTGTTTTTACAATTTGTTCGAATGGGCTTTCTATTCGTATCTTGTTAATCTTATTTTTTCCTGTTATTTTATGTTTTGTTGTTAATACATATAAATTTTTGCATCTTGCTGTAAATATTTTACTTCCTGGGGTTAATTCTATTCCTGATATCATCCAATATAATACTAGTGATTTATCTATATTTTTATCTGTTACCGCTACTGAATAATTTGCACTTATTATAAATTTAAATTTTTGATATATTAAATTTTCTTTTATGGCAGTTATTATGCTTTTTTCTATAGGTTTTATAATTCTATCATCTGCTAAATATAATTCTATTGGTGTATCTATTCCTTCTCTAAAACATGCTTTTATTAATATCTCTGTACCTCCTAGGTGTACATATTTTATTGGATCTCCTTTACTTTTAATATCATTTATCTCTTTATTAATTATTCTTTTTGTTACTAGTGGTATACTAGCTTTGCCTTTTGCATATCTACAGTCTATTACATGTTCTTTTTGGCATACTACATAATATTCGTCTTTTTTCCTAGTAAACATATTTTTTATTGTTGGTATTTTAAATATTTTTTCTACACTTAAATCTAATTCTTTTCCTTTTATTTCATCAAATATGTTACTGTCAAATATTATTTTTTGTTCCGTTCCTTCATCATTTAAATATTCTTCCTTTGTTATTATTTTTATATCTTCTTCAATCATTTGATTCATCTAGTTCACTATCTATTTCAGTATCTGTTTCGTTTTCTGAAATTTCATATATACTATCTTCACTTTCTAATTCATAATCTATATAATCTATCTGCATATATTCTGTATTATCTATTTTTATTTCTGATATTTGTTTATTTTTTAGATTTTTAGGTAATTTACAATCTCTAGCTAAATATCCTAGCTTTCCACAATTATAACAAGTACATTCTTTTATAGATTTCTTCTTTCTATATGGTTTTTTGTATTTATAATTTTTTACATAATATCTTTTTCTTGGTTTCTTGTATTTGTATTTTGATTTTTTATATTTCTTATATTTCTTGTGTCTTTTTCTGTTCTTATAATATCTTTCTTCACATCCAAATTGGGGTGCTATTTTATTTTTGCAACATGCTAAATTTCTTATTAATGTTTTTTCCATTTTTAATTCTTCTCTATATTTTTCACATAAGTTTCTATACCATTGTTGTAAAAATTTTATTCTTGCTCCTAACGTAACTACTATTTTTTATTCTTCCCAACTTTTTATTATTTTTGAACTAAATGGTTTGGGTAATTTATTAAAATATAATTTTCTTATTTCTTTACTTTCTTCTATACTATATGCTCCTTTATAATAATATTCTTTAAATGCGCAAGTATATTCATCTATATAACACATATTACATATTGTTAGTTTTAACATTAAATTCATATTTGTATCTTTTTATTCATCTTGTTCTTCTTCTATTGTTGTCATACTACCAAATTCATCTTTTATAGCTGTTTCATATTTTTTTAATAATTCTATAGGTGTTAGTTTAGTTGTTGTTGATGATGTTCCTTCTATAGGTTTATTAGCTCTTAATACTTTTTTGTTGTTTTCAGTTAAATTTGAAAACCATAGTTTTACTGATCCTATTAATGTTCTTTCTATATATTCTGGTGCGTCTGTTATGTTTATATTATTATCTAATAATTGTTTTGTCATATATCCTATCCATAATTGTATTATTTTTTCTGTATCTATTACACAGTCTAGGTTTAAAAAGTTATAATTTTTATTAACTATTTGTTTTGGTGTCCATTTGTCATATTCATTATATTTTTTAAACTTATTCTTATAATATATAGGTTTTCTTATTTCTGTTGTTTTAGGTATTATATTTTCATCTTTTTTATCAAGAGTATTTATTTCTGTGTTGGTACTTTCCAAGTTTTCTTCATTAATTACTTCTTGTTTTTCATTGATCTCTAAATTTTTTGTATTTGTTAATATTTCTGTATATGTTTCACTATCTTCTGAATCATAATTATCTGTCTCTTCAACATCTATATTATTTATTTCTAATTCCTTGTTTGTTATTTCGAAATTTTTCCTTAAATTGATTTATCTCGTTTAGTAGTTTCTGTTCTTTATCTTTTTCTTCTTTTTCCTTTTGTCTTTGTTCATACAGATCTTTTAACATTTGTAGTCTTTTTCTAATTCAGCAATCCTACTATTTTTAGTTTCTTCTATTTTTCGTATTTCTTCTGTAGTTTGTTGTTTTATTTTTTCTATTTCCTTTTTCCTATCTATTTCTTCATTTTCTCTTTCTATTCTTACCATTGCTGTCAATTTATCTTCTAATTTTAATTCTTCTTTTTCTAACATTAGATATAAATGTTCATCTATTTTCTTATATCTTCTTTCTAGATTAGAAAATACTATTTTTATTTTTAATCCTTCGTGATTTTCATATATTTTTTCATCTATTATAAATTCTTCTTTGTTCATTTTATTGTGAATAGTTCATGTTGGTATATATATTCTAAACTATCTATTTGTGATTCTAATTTTGATATTTCATCTTTTTGTGTATCTATTGAGTTTTTACTAACTCCGACAAATATATTATAATGTAGTCTTTCTATTCTTATTTTTAATTCTTTGCGTTTTTCAGAAATAAATTTTTTTAATTCATTGTATTGTTGTGCTTTATTCATTTAAACCATATTTATAATATCTTGGCGGATATCTAAATCTAATTTTATCATAATTAGGTGGTATGTGTCTCATTCTTCTAGATTTTAAATGGATTATTAATTTTGCTTCAATACTAGATATTAATGTAATTAGGTAAGCTAATCTTTGTGGATTTTCTTTTGTTTTATTTAGACTTATATATTCTGAATAATTACTAACTAAAGATTCTTTAATTTTTCTAAAAGCTTCTCTATTTTTAAATGGTCTTCTCATAATTAATTCAACAGATATAGATAAATCCTCTCATAACTAACATAAATTCTCTCATAACTAACATAACTAACTAACTTATATCTTACTGCTGTACTTTTTAAATTACTGGACTCTGATACCATTAATTAAGGAGTCAATTGAAATTGGTCAAACGGGTTTTAGGTTAATGGGTATTGGTACGGATGTTCATGGGTCCATGTAGCTTGGTTATTGATCAAAATTAAAATTAAATTAATATAATCAGTTTTTAAATTATTAAAATCAAATTAAACTAAATATAATATATTTATCAATTTGGTTCTTACTGTTTGGTTCGATTGTTATGACATTAATTATATTAAAAAAAAAATGACTTATTCAAAAGGGGAAAAAAGACAACAATTCAATCAAAAAGCAAAAATAAATTCTAATACAATGTGCATCTAATACAAGACATTTAAAGGGAAAAGGGTCAAATTTACTCCTCTATTTTGATATTGGCTAAATATACTTTTTATAATACTTTGGGGTCAAATTAACCTTTTGTTGTCATACTTTGGGGCCAAATCTACCCTTCTACTCAGAAAAATTTACTAAATATACTCTTCGTCATACCTTGGGGCCAATTTTTGCACCGATGTCACACATTAAGATCAAATTTACCCCCTTTGTTAAGAAACTTTTCACATGTATTCTTCCTTTAATAAAAAATCCCAAATCAATATTAAATGCCCTATTTTTTAAAAAACAAAACACACTCTAATCTAACTCTTCCGATCTGACTCGAACCACAAAACAAGATACAAAAAAATATACCCCTAGTTCCGTTGATCAAATTTTCTCAACGAAATTAAGTCACTGGATATTTATCAGTGCATAGCTTATGAAAAATGCATTTGCATTAGTGCAAACACAAGCAAATATACCTCTGTTATGAATCGAATCAGGGCCTGCCTGTGAAGGGTATCTCAAGTCCACCGAGGAACGGAGACCACACCCTTTTCTTAGTCAAATAGAACATCACACACGTGACAACAGCTGAATATTGAACATATAACAAGATAGGCAGTAATAAGTTCAAAGATATCTAAGAGTGTCAACATCAATACCTAATTCACAGTAACATCCGGCCTCTATACCAGAAAACAACCTATGTCGGGAGATGTCCTTGACCTTGACAATGACAATGTAAATTTGAAGTCTTCAATTCTAATTTATGAAAGGAAAATCGATAGAATGATCAAGTCTTCCGAAAATTGGAAGCTCACCACTTCACCGCAAAAGATCGATTCTGAGATCACCTATCACTGCACATGAAAAGTAGAAGTGCCTTCGGATCCTGCATCGCATGGGAATACAGTGTCCGAAGACGGTTAGTGGGGTGAGCACTAAATAATGTCAGTCAAAAGTTCAGTTTCAAGATCATATACAAGTTCACATACATGTATACATATATATAATATATGCTTAAGTAGGAAACAAGGTTTAGCGTGATAGTAAAACATTATCCAGGAATGTAGCTCAACTGTCATAAACAGGCACCCACGGGCTATATAGGTTCAGCTTTCCCTACTGAAAGGACCCCAATGCGTGTTAGCCGCACAAACCGAGGGTATCAATAAAGACCAGAAAATGCCCCAACCCCACGTCAATTTAAGATACAAATACATATATCAATAATGTGAGCTGTGCACACGATCATCAAGACCAACCCTCACGTCGGCAAACATGATTTTCCAGCACAAGTCATTCAAGACCCACACTTCACGGCCTAACTACATATCCCCTATTAAGCCAAATTAAAATAAGTTTCACATAACACATTCCTTAGCCACGAAATTATACATAAAGGCACACCACAAGTATTGTCATACAGTATGCTTGCAAGCTTATAATTATGCCATTATAATTTCATTAACTTGGGAGAATTCTTCGACCCTCTTTGTTCATTAAATCAAGTTGTAGGAATGCCTCGACCTCCTTTAGTAATCAAATCAAATTAGGGAAATGCCTCAACCCCCTTTATTCATTAAATCAAAACATAGCCAACAAGTCTTTCAAAATCTATGTTCATTGTTTAACCATTTATGAAATGTAATAGTATAAGTGTGTAAGTCAAACCAAGAGACAATTCCACAATTCAAAATCATTTACATAAGTGGATTGAGCAAATACAATTGTTCAAAATTAATTTTCAAGTTCAAAACATCAATTTGGAGGATCACCTCAACCCACATTCCAATTTCTATACCCATCCACCTCATTAGTTTAAAAATATTTAATTCAAAGCATGAACAACTCATGAAAACTATGAAAAAATAATTCAAGAATCATCTATTCCAAAATCTTCAACCCATATCAAAACCCACATTCTAATCCATATAATTAAACCATTTAAAACACATGATTTTCATAAAATAAGATTTGAGGAAGAGTAACATGCCTGAAAGTATCACAACTATGGAGACAAATCACCTTTGAGAGCCCTAATGGACCAACTTCTTGGAAACTTTAAGTGTTCTTGACCTTGGGATTTGAAAGAGATTGAGAAGATGATTTACTTCAGAGTAATAATGATACCCTAAAGGTGTTTTAAGTCGTGGGTCACGATTAGGGAAAAGGAAAAATATCCAAAGTGCCTTTAATAAAAACACTGAAAATTTATTGTCTAGTCATTACAGGCGACCTTATGACTCGTCACCTCTAGTCGTAGTCTGGACAATATCCATGGGCACCCACACTGGTTTGGCTACGAGTCATACCATACGACTCGTACTCAAACATTATGACTCATTAGGTTTAACCATAGTCAAGGCAGAATCTATTGGGCACTACACTGGTTTGGCTACAGATGAGACTATAGGACTTATATAGAGTCTTTACGACTCATAATTATAATAGAAACTTGGCTAATCCATACTGATCAGGCTATAATTAGAGTCCTACGATCCATGATGACATCATACGACTTATAGGAAGTATCGTAATTCGGTAAGTAAGCTCATAGATCAAGAAATTTTCAAGGACCAAATATTTAGTGTGTTACAACGTCTCCCTCAATTCATGACTCTGCATCAGTACAGAGCTTATGAAAAATGATAGTTAGGGGTCAAATGCAACAGTTTAGGCCCACTGAAGACTTTTCTGGATGATTGAGTTAAGATTTCTCCTTATGTGCGATCGTGACATCTATATATAATTTGGATCAACACAAATTTTTCAACATGTCATTTGCTGAGAAAATTTATCCACTGATTCAATAATCTAGATGCACATTGAATTGCATATCAAATTTTGAAATTTGAACATAACTAGAATAAGAGCAGAGTTTGTAATAGATATTTTTTCCAGTTCCATGCTTTTGCATTATCTCATTTCATCTTACTCTTTTGTTCATTTATAAACAACCTACTAGTGCTGCAGGTTGAAAGAGAATTATATTTATTTTTTAAAAAAAATTCATACAACAGAATTGAAGAGAGGGAGGGGGTATATGTGTTTGTGTATTTAAGGTTCGAGTTGGATCGAACGAGTTAGAATAGAGTGTATTTTATTTGTAAGAAAAAGGACATTTAACGTTGATTCGGGCTTTCTATCAAAGCAAGGGTACATGTAAAAAGTTTCATAAAAACGGGGGTAAATTTGACTCCAAAGTATGACATTGATAGTTATTTAGACCCAAAAGTATGACGAAGGATATATTAGATAATTTTTAAAAAAGAGGAATAAATTTGACCCCAAAGTATGACAAATGATATATTTAGCCAATTTTTCAAACTAGACTGGTAAATTTGACCATTTCCTCATATTTAAATTATAAATAAATTTGATGGAAATATATAAGATTTTTTAAATTATTCATATAATTTATCAATTTAGTTCAATTATTTCTTTGATTGCTTGAACAAAATCTGTAATACCCCGAGAATCAAAATCAATATTAGAACCATGTTTCAAGCCCATGATAAATAAATTATAGTGCTTTGGTAGTTTTATGAGAGATTTTAATGTATATTAAGACCTCAAATAACTCCTAGCTATTAGAAGAATCAAAATATCCCTTACTGATTGAGTTCTTGAGAATGATATTGCTATAGTTAACTTCAAACAAGCATATCATTTGTTTTACTGAGAATTTTTGATCTCATGACCCACCAAAAGATATGTAATTGAATTAGCTTTCCAACTATACCAATTTTTCCTTAATCCGATATTAGGGTAAAAAGTTATGTCAGTTTTACCAGAGAGTTGTCCGACTGTCGAGGTGCGATGGCCAGGTTGACGGACCGTCAAGACAGTGAAGGACTGTCAAGCCAGGCCATCAACCTCAGGCAGTGAACTCATTTTCTAGCCATAAACTGATGGTTTGAGTGACAGCTAGTCACTAGAGTAACGGTACGTCACCCAGACTGTCAACTGGACCCATTCAGTGACTGAATGATGATTTTAATGAGATTTTTGGGTTTTTTTTCCACCCTATAAACTCCTAGTTCTATTAACTTAAAAAAATAACTCCTCATTCATCATCAACATCAAAATTAGGATTTTTATCAAGATCATTCCCCAAGAACAAGATTCAAGCCCTTTCTTCAAGAAAACTCAAGAATCCAAGCGTCACCATTCAAGAACCTTCAAGGAAAGCTATTCTCCTTCAAGATTTAAGATTTTAAGGTATATTAGATGTTCATCCTTGGGCTATTTCACCTATGGATTCCAAGAATTAATTTCAAATTCAAAGTTATATTTTTTACAAGTTATTGTGATTTTAACCATAAATTCCCGTGAATTTTGATTCTATACCATCTTTATATGTAACTGTTGTTGTTATTAATCTCCACATATTTGAATGGTGTTGTTCTCTGATTTAAACCTTAATTGGTAATTTTAGTAGTGAAATCATGCTATTACTACAAGTTTTAAAACTATTCCCATGCTTAGCTTAAACCATGAATTGCAAGTGTTGGATAAAATGCCTACAAGAATGAGTTTTGAATAAATGCTTACATATATGTCCTTACAGTTTTAGTACGATCTTGATATTATTGCTATCTAGTCCTGGGGGTTGAAATACCCAAAATTTAGCTGCTTACCTAGTTTTTAATATTTACAGAATGATTTTAGAATAGTTACGAGCCATATCATTTCAGTCAGTTACCATAAACAGTAAATATAGTTCAGTCCAGTACCTAGTGTCATTTAGTTGAGAGTAGGATTTAGCAACAAGCGAACCGGGGGATGAGGGTTCACATGCCAGTAGAGGGTGTGAACCTTAGTAGCAATCCCTGCGTTCCATAACTATGTAGCCAGCGTAGGTTGAGACATTAACCTGCCAGTTGAGGGTTGACACCTATCTCATAAGGGTACTTGCCAGTTGTGGGTAACCCTTAGTCTTTTGGGACAACAATTTAGTGGATCCATGCAGCCATATGTTAGTACCCATGTCATGGTATTGACACCCTTCTAACTGGGGTCACAGGTTGGACCCCAATTAGCTCATTGGGGTATGTCAGTTAGATGATAGCTCTCACGGCCTCAGTCTAGTATTGAGCTCAGTAATTAGTTTTAGTTTTGCTAACCATACCATACAGATGTCAGTTATCCATTTATCAGTATTCAGTATTTTAGTTTACAGATTATATTCAAAATATGTGTTATGCTTGGTCTTTCATTCTCAGTCTTTACATATTTCATGCATTCTACTTTGTACTTCATGTTATTCATTCAGATAGTTATTACTCATGAATATGAAACCATGCATATTATCCTAACCTCATTTATCATACCAGTACATTAAAAGTACTGATTACATACTCGTTACTTTCACTATGATGTCTTATATCATAGGTGCGGACGCTCATATTTCTGACCTTACTTAGACTTTCCAGGGTGTCAACAGCAGCAGCAGTGGTGAGTCCTTATCTTTTGAGGACAAGTTACCTTATATTTTGTAATGTCAGTAGTTCAGTTATTTAATTTGTCAGAGTTAGTTGGGGGCTTGTCCCATCAATTCCACAGTCAGTTAGATTTAGATACTTTCAGACATTTTCAGTCAGTTAGTTGATTTTAGTTTTATCAGTCTTCAGACAATTATTTTCAGTATTACGATTCATTATTATTTTTTGCATTTGGAACCTTATGGAGAGTTACAGTTAAAATTTGCACATGTTTATTTATTATTAATTTTATTCAGCGTTCACAGCAGGCACTAGCTTATGAGTTAACTTGTGGTCACTTGTGATTGTAAGCACTGTGTGGCATTCGTATGGTCTCTTTTGACTATAAGCACCATTTAGAGATATCCATATTATGCGTTAGAATCTAAGTTTGAATCTTTGAAGGTTTAGCTAATAAAAAGAGGATTTGAAAATTCTAAGTTGGTTAATTTTAAGTTGTTACATGATGATTGTTAGGGCTATAGAGGGATAAAAGTTGTATCTCAGAAGAAAGTACTAGAATCAGGTTTTACATTATCAGGTATTGTTTTTCAGGGTAAGTATAGTGTTTATATGCATTATTCTACCCCAGACTCTAGAGTAAATTGGTGACAGTTCAGTTTAGAGTTGTTGATTAAGTGGTTCATAGACTTAGAATGATGACTTTAATCTAAGGGGAAGATGGTAGAACAAGTAACCAAGTCAGGCTCTCAGATCCTAGTAGTGATGCCAGTATGTGTTGAAAAGCAGTAGGAGAGGATGATTCCCAACCCGTCCTTATCTCAGTACAAGATTTTTCAGTCATCACGATATCTACTCATGCTTTATGTGTCAGTTCCATGATTATAGTTCATGTTCATGGACATCATAGAGAATTATGTATGCTTCCAGTTCCCTAGATGTTCGAATCATATTCCATGAATTTATGAACTCCAAACTCAGGTCATGAAGCTCATGACTTATGTATTCATATTTTATAGTATTTTCAGTTCTCATGAATCATGCTACACCACTAATAATCAGCAAAATTTAGATTATGTCATGTAAATCCATAATTTAAGTCTCTTGATAAATCTATGATGTTGATGTTTTATTCCTCGAGCCTCTTTTAAGTATCAAGTTTTGTATAGTGCTCATGCATGCTTCAGGTCCTTAGATTTTAACCTTTCAATGACCTCTCCTAATGAAATGATGTAGCGATGAGAAATTGCTTAGATGGGAGAGTGTAAGTGTTTTATGTTAAGAAAAGATTGTTGCATGCTTGTTTTACATGAGACTGTAGTTATGAAGATAGGCTTGAATATCGTGTTGGTGTGTAAGTGGATAAATGCATTACGCGTTAGTGAATGGCTAGTAAGAGGTTTTATTTAGTTGTTGAAGGGAAAATAAGAATTATTTAGGAGATAGGAAGTTATGAAATGCATAGTGTATTGAATTCATAACTCAGACTAGTATTACAAGATTATGTGTGCATTTTGTAGATTTGAGTAAGCTTGAACATTGTGGGAGACTTCAGTCGATCTCAAACTCTAGTAGGTAGAGTTATCAGTGCCCATGTGAATATTTTTAGTAGTCTCAGGTAAAGTGTTGTATTAAGGTGAAAGGTATAGTTGAGGGAGTATTCCAGTAGTATGTCTAAGCTTGAAAGTAGCAGTTGCATTGTCTAAGGCATAGGAATTTTATCCTAGCTTGGGTTTCGTAGGCCTCTATTTCGTGTTACAGAATTGTAGCCATGATGTGATTCCTTATACAGATGTATTATTCAGATCATGCCCAAGATTCTTTGCTATTTAATATTATTATAACTTCTTAGAAATAGCGTTGAAGAAATGCTCCAGTTGAGTATAAGTTTTCAGTATGAGTTAGTCCGTAAATCCAGCAATTCAGCTTAGTAGTCAGACAGACAAGATCCTATGGTTTTCTATCTTTCCACCTAGTCATACTATCTGAAGTCTCATCAACATGGATATTCCATGAGGTAAAATATTCACACCCCTGCAAATTATGAATTCAACTCAGTTCAGTTCATACATCAGTTTCAAATTCCAGATATTCAGTCATGATTCAGTTTATAAGTGCCCTATGCATCATCTCAGTCTTTTCTCAGTATTTTAGCCAAGTCAGTATCCTTCAGGGGACATAATATCCCAAGGGGGATATGTTCTTGAATCCCTCGAGTTTTCATGTCCTAAACCTTCTATTTTCTCTCCACATAACAAGATCCAACTTGAAGTAATGGGTACTCATAAGTTGACTCTCTCGTTTCTATCTTATCCTTATAACCAGTTCAGTCATGTGTCATGTTTCAGTCCTGGTCATGTAACCATATTTTCAACACATATATTCAGCATATAACTCAATTCCTCAGTGTTCTCAGTTTAACTAACCTCATTCGAGGACGAATGTTTCCAAGGGAGAGATATTATAATACTCCAAGAATCCAAACTAATATTAGAACCATGCTTCAAGCTCATGAGAAATAAATTATAGTGCTTTGATAGTTTTGTGAGCGAGTTGGATGTATATTAAGGCCTCAAATAACTCCTAGCTATTAGACGAATCAAAATCTCCCTTACCGATTGAGTTTTTGAGAAGGATATTACTATAGTCAATTTCAAATGAGAATATCATTTATTTTATTGAGAATAATTGAGCTCATAACCCACCAACAGATAGATAATTGAATTAGATTTCCAATGATACCAATTTTGCCAATCCGATATTAGGGTAAAAAGTTATGCCTATTTTACTAGAGAGTTGTCCGACTGCCGAGGTGCGACGACCAGGTTGACGGACCATCAAGACAGTGAAGGACCATCAAGCCAAGCTGTTAAACATTGGTAGTGAACTTGTTTTCTAGTTATAAACTAATGGTTTGAGTGACGGTCAGTCACCAGAGCGACAATTCATCACCCAGACTGTCGACCGAACCCATTAAGCAACTGAATGATGATTTTACTGAGATTTTGGGTTTTTTTCCACCCTTTGAACCCCTAATTCCATCAGCTTAAACAACATAACTCCTTATTCATCCTCAATATCAAAATTAGGGGTTTTATCAAAATCATTACCCAAGAATAAGATTCAATCCCTTTCTTCAAGAAAACTCAAGAATCCAAGCGTCACCATTTAAGAACCTTCAAGAAAAGATTTTATCCTTCAAGATTTAAGATTTTGAGGTATGTTAGATGTTCATCCAGGGGCCTTTTTTACCCATGGAGTCCAAGAATCCAATTTGAAATTCAAAGTTATGATATTTACAAGTTATTGTGATTTTAACCATGAAGCCTCATGAATTTTGATTCTTACCATGTTTACATGCAATTGTTGTTGCTATTAATCACCACACGTTTGAATGGCTTTGTTCACTGAGTTAAACCTTAATTGGTAATTTTAGTAGTGAAATCATACTATTATTACAAGTCTTACAACTAATCCCATGCTTAGCTTAAACCGTGAATTGCAAGTGTTGGATGAAATGCCCACAAGAATGAGTTTTGAATAAATGCTTACATATTATGTCCTTAAAGTTTTAGTATGATTTGATATTATTTCTATCGAGTCCTGGGGGTTTGAATACCCAAAATTTAGCTGTTTACCTAGTTTTTAATATTTACAGAATGATTTCAGAATAGTTATGTGCCCTATTATTTCAGTCAGTTACCATACACAGTAAACATAGTTCAGTCCAGTGTCTAGTGTTGTTCAGTTGGGAGTAGGATTTAGCACCGAGCAAACCCAGGGACGGGGGTTCACTTACCAGTAGAGGGTATTACCCTTAGTAGCAATTCCTGTGTTCCATAACTATGTAGCCAGCGTAGGTTGAGATGTTAATCTACCAGTTGAGGGTAACCCTTAGTCCTTTGGGACAACACTTTAAGGAATCCACGTAGCCATGTGTTAGTACCTGTGTCACGGTACTAACACCCTTCTAATTGGGGTCACAAGTTGGGCCCTAATTAGCTCATTGGATTATGTCTGTTAGATGATAGCTCCCATGGCCTTAGTCCAGTATTCATCTCAGTAATTAGTTTTAGTTTTGCTGACCATAGAATACAGATGTCAATTATCCATTTATCAGTATTCAGTATTTCAGTTTACAAATTATATTCAGAACATGTTTTATGCTTGGCCATGCATTGTCAGTCTTTACAAATTTCATGCATTCTACTCAATACTTCATTCTATTCATTCAGACAGTTATTACTCATGCACATGAAACCATGCATATTATTCTAACCTCATTTAGCATACCAGTACATTCAAAGTACTAATCGCATACTCGTTTCTTACTCTATGATGTCTAATATTATAGGTGTGGATGCTCAGATTCCTGACCGTACTTAGACTTTCCAGGGTGTTAGCAGCACCAGCAGTGGTGAGTCCTCATCCTTCGAGGACGATTTATCTTACATTCAGTTATGTTAGTAGTTAAGTTATTTAGTCTGTAAGACTTAGTCGGAGGCTTGTCCCATCAAATCCATAGTCAATCAGATTTAGAGGCTTTCAGACATTTTTAGTCAGTTAGTTGATTTCAGTTTTATCAGTCTTCAGACATTTGTTTTCGGTATTATGATTCAGTATTTTTTTCCGCATTTGGAATCTTCTGGTTAGTTATAGTTAAATTCCGCACATGTTCATTTTTAATATCAATTTTATTCAGCCACAACAGATCCCAACTCATGAATTAGCTTGTGGTCACTTGTGACCGTAAGCACCGTGTGGCATACAGGATGTACTCTTGGGGAGTTACAAAATAAAAAACGAAACCAAATACTATTTATTTTTAAAAATCAAACCAAAAGTTGGATCTAGTTAATCAATTTGATTCAATTTTTTTATTTGTATCAATTTTTACCCAAACCATTAATACCCCTAGCGAATAAAGATTGTTATAATACACAGACATATGGTTAAATATAAATTCTAAAAAAAATGACATGTCCGTTAAAAAGTTAACCATTATGTTAACTTCACCTTGTTTGAGAAATATGTTTAGTTTAATGATAATATTATTTTTTTTTAAATCAAAAGTGATTTTAATGGGATATTTGTTAAAGTTCAGTTACAATTTGATGAATTAACTCTAAATATTCACTTAAAAACTTTTTATCTTTCTATTGATTACTATATGGACTGTGTCCGCCCTGAGCACGAGCATATGCTCGACATTGTTGGTCATAAAGAAAAGCAATTGGAAAAATATAGCACTCATTTGAAAGTTAGCGTATTACAGAACAAGCTATTATAATTTGATTTTCATAATACAACATACGTCCATGCAAAAATAGAATATAAAGTAGTATCCTCTTTCATAAGTTCAAGCACAATTCATGTTAACTATTTACAAAGTTTGTCTATAATCTATTGATTAGCTAATGAGAACGGAACATTCATTCTTGTTAAATTCTTTTTAGCAACATCAACTAATGTTGAACTAATGATGTTGCCATAATTACACCTCCTAAAAAGTATAACGCAGTCTCTTGTCAAATATAAAACCAAACATAGTTAGGGTTGATCACACAAAAATAGGATTAAAATCTTTCATGAGCTTGCAGATGTAGTTGGAAAGTGCAAAAAGTAAATGGGTGTTTTTGTAAGAACAGTAGTAATAGTAACAATGCTTGGTGAGTATGGTTGAATTAGTATGAGATGATCCCTAGGATTGTGTTCCCCCTAACTTCTTAAATCCACAGACTTATCGTGGTCGTCAAACTATTTCGGTCTCTTGCATGCCAAATCTAACAAGTTATGTATCACCTAAATTCCTCTCGACCTTTGTTTGGGTGAATTTCGCTCATCTCCTCCCAGCCTCAGAGTATCACATTACTAACCCTTGTTCTGGACCTTAGACTAATTATCTCTCATTGATCTCAAGTTAATTAGATGAAGGTTTGTAGCTTCAAATTATTGATGCGATCTTTTTTTCCCTATTCTCTTCCTCTCTCTCGAGTTAGTATTGAATACAGGTGAGTTCTTAAACTTGTAGCCATTATGAAAATAATCAAAGAGAAGAAAGCCATAATACTTTCACAAACACCAATTTTTAATGACTGGACTTCCTCTATTTTGTTAATCCATCGGGTTCTCACAACCCTAGTTATGGGGTTTAAATGCTCATGATTGCAAGAAAACACATATAATTCACAATTGAAATCATACGAATGATCTCACAAATAATAAGAATAAAACCAAAATCTCAATTTTAATCAAACACTAAAAACCAAGAGCAAGAAAAAAAATAAAAAATGTATCTAAGAACTCAAAGTAATGTAATAAGTATGTAAAATGAATAAAATAGTATGAAACATCCCATGAGTATTTATAGATACATTAGAAAACCTATCCATAATAAAGTAGGAAAATGGAGTTGGCACCAACCTATGGCCCCAGGTACAGGTCGTAGATAGTACCTATGATATGTAGGTGGATTTATAGGAATCAGAGTGTCCTTCAGATTTTTGAATCCCTACCTACGAGAGGTACCTAAAAGGCCGTAAGTACTACCTACGCCTCGTAGGTAGGGTCCGTAAAGTCAGACTTGAAAATCAACTTGCAGAATCTCAGTACTTCTACCTACATGGGCTACCTATGGGCCCGTAGGTAGTACCTACAAACCGTAGGTTAGCTCATAGATACACACTTAAGCTTTATTCAATCACTTTTTGCTCATTCTCTGCTCCAAACTCTGTTTTTCTGCAATACCAACAAAAAAACACATCATATCTAACAAAAAGACCTAGCTACTTGTATAATTTTGTTTTTTGAAGCATCAAACCATGGCACATCAACATCCTCAACTTAGAATGTTTGCATGTCCTCAGGCAACTAACACATAACATGACAACATGATGCTTAACTAAAAGAAACCTAAGTCACCTACGACAGTCAACTAAATTTAGCTAAAATCTCTTACTCACTCCTATTACATCTTTGAGAACCACTATGTGGATCTATGTAGCACATCAGTATGACACAAAAGAATCAAGTAATTACATTATATTAGCAACAAATAACCACAAGTATATGCAATTTACACTATCCAAACATATAAGAAGTTAACAATACAAATCATTTACCCTCACAGCAAAGAAGTCCCAACTCTGACAGTATAATCATGCATGTCAATGCAGGAATAATATCAAGACACTCGCACTCTTAAATGAAGTTCCAACAATGTGCATAAAATGCCATAGGCTTGTCCTTTTTTCCTATACCTTAGTTTTTTGGATAGTTGGACTGGGATTACTATAGGACCTTTCTCGTCTTTTACTTAGGCTTGGGGGAAGGTATAGTATATATGGGATATAGAAACTCACCCTCCTTGACACTACAGTTACTTTACTGTCCCCACTACTTGACCATACTTCTTTTATTTCTCCCTTTTATCCTTTATTGCTTATTTAGGTTGGGTATGGTTTCTTCATTCTCTTCATTTATTCACTTCTCTTTTTCTTTTCTTTTTCATTTTTTTATTATGTTTTTCTTCTTCTTTCTCTTTTTCTTTTCATATTTTTCTACCACACCCAATCCTTCTTTCTTTTCTCTTATTCCACACCATTCTTCATACCCAATTTCAACTACGCACTTCTATGATAGCCACTCTCAAATTAGGCAATTTACCTGAGCTGAGGTGCATAGTGTCTAAGGATGGACCAAGGCCAAAACGGGTTCATTATTATTAAACGGAGAGGTGAAAGATTTAAAACTAAAAAATATGTCAATTTAGGCTCAAATTAGGGATCACGGGGTACTTAATTTTATTTAGAGAGTCTTTTAGGATAAGAGGGGCTAATTCAAAAAGAGCCTATGATCATGTCCTAACCAACTACTCTACAACCTGGACAAGAACAACCGGATAAGTTCTAAATTAAATGCATAAAGTGAACTAGGTAAATGCCTCACACATATATGGTACATGGTTATATTACCATCTACTATCTATACAGTCCATGCACTGCTAAGATATGATTATTTTTTCCCTAATACTAATGCCATATCAATACTCACACAATGGTTACACATATACTTACATTACACTATTCACAAATTTGTCAGGAGGGGTATCATTTTTTCAAATACTTAAAACCACAAAACAAAACATGTCAACTATACTTATGTTCCTTATTTTTTTACAGTTAAACATAAACAACACATAACATAAAGCAACATAATATGATACCTAAACATGCCGGTTCTACTATGATAAAGCATCCAATGGGAAAAGAAATACGATAACAAAAACCCTCAGCTATGGGAAACCTCCACCCCCAATAAAAAAATGATGCACTATCCCCAGTGCCTACTAGGAACAAAATAATGAAAGGGTATAGGGACATACTTGGGATGCTTTAAGCATAAAAAACTAGCACGCCTCGATCTGAGGCATCCTTTGGCTCATACCAGGAGGAGGAGGTGGTGCATCACTAGAGGTGCCCCAGGCAATCTGGACATGCCTATCCTCATTGATATTATATTGTATGTCACGACCTAAATCGAGGCCCAGCCGTCATGGGCCTCCCGAACCATGAAGGCCCGAGAGTCCTTCTAACTGGAAATCTTATGCATAATTCATCAAATAACCAAAATGCAGAAATAAACTGAAATCATAATCATCTTATTATTTCAACCAAACCATACTGGCATAGGTTCATAAAATCCCAAAAAAGTTATCTAACACAAGTCTCCAAAATCTATACTAAACTGAAACAACATTTGTCTAAAACCGAGACAAGGCCCCTGGTTGGACCATAAACTAAAACCAAATGAGAATATAGCATGAAACAAGACCTTCCAATAAAAGGGAGGTTCACCAACTTCAAATGTCTGATAAAAACTAATATACTGCTTATTGGGACCCCGGGACTAAGCCTCAGATCCTGAAATTTAGGGTTTTTTGAAAGTTATCAGATGGGCATAATCTGATAGCTTTCAAAACATCTTCTTAAAGTCAAGACTTTGTGTCTTTATTCCTCTTCTGAGGTAGATGGTACACCCTACAATCTGTAATCCCCTGGGCTATACGGAATTCCCCCTTGACTCGACGGCCAAACACGCAATCCATGTTTTTCGCAAGGGTTGGAGTCTCTGTATCTCTACTACGCTATAGGGTCATCACCAGCGTATAATCCCTCTTTCGGGGCAACATGGACCCGTGTCGGTAAATCACGATTTTGGGTAATGAGTTGTTTGAACACATGCCTTCTTGAGGTAATCATCTAACTCTCTTAAGCCTAATTTTAGACTCTTTAAAACATTTCTTATTTGAAAAGTTATTCCTTTCTTATTGTTCTCCAGGCACATCATAATAGGGTATCATCATACCCAGACTTGCAAGCCATATCACAACATCTCTACTGCCCTTTTTTTTATTACAAAAAGGTATTATTGACCACCTAAAAGATTTAAAATCATGTATAAGTTCATACTTTGAAAGTACATGAAAAAAAACCACTTTCTCTCTTCAATACTTTATCTACATTGGTCACCTTTTCTATTAATTTTAAACCATTCTTAATGGGGAACATGATCACTTATAAAAAAGGAAATCACCCCTTTCATTATCTCATAAAGACAATACAATTTTTACATAACAATTCATCAAAAGACTCAAGTATTTATCAATTTATATAATCAGTTCACAACATGTAAAATCAATGGATTTCATAGTAAAAGAGGGAATTTCATATCCCATGCTCTCATTTAACTCCACAATCTAAATATCACATGATCACATGAAAAACATTTTAAGTTTAGGGTTTCATATCATAATGTCCACAACACTTCATCAAAATATAGGATTTTCAATGCATGCTTATCAATGATCTTGAAACCTATTTCATATGTATACATATATAATCTTTAAAACTAGTTTGAAGACAATAAGTCCATGCCCATAAGGTTTAGGATAGACCCATGTACCGTGGGTTACTTAGTTGGAAGAATGGAATCCTAATATTGATACTTTTCTAGAGGATCTTGAACTTGGAAGACTTGATTTCTTATTCTTGGGGAAGATATAGGGTTTGCTTGAGAGAAAAGTTGGAGAAATGGGCAACTAATGTCCTAACTAGTGATTTAAGTCATGGATTTATGAATTGAATTGAGGGAAAAAGACAAAATTGCCCCTTAGGTAATTTTAAACTCATAATTTTGTTTTTCACGCTCACTGCGACGTGGTCTAATCATGAAAGCTTACTAGTTCTGACGAAAATATTCATAACTTTTTGCCCGGGTATCAGATTAAGATGAAATTGATATCATTAGAAAGCTAATTCAATTATCAACAATGCGGTGGGTTTTGACCTGAAAAATTCCACATATATCAAAAGTTATACACGTTCAAAGTTGACCCTTGTAGAATCGAATACCAAACTTTGAACGAATCAAAGGCTCTTAGCTCAACTTTGCTCTAAGTGATTTGTATGAAACTTTTTTTACCTAGTAAGCACTTAACATACTAGGATAAAGATCGTGACACATGAATTCAAATTATAAATTAAGAACTGGAAGAAACACCTTCACCGCGATGAGGTGAACTCCTCATTGCTATACTCACTTCGCGACCTGATGCAATTACGGTGAGGTTCTAGAATTGAAATCCAAACGCAGCCCAATCCTCATTCGAAAAATCCAAAATTCCCCGAGACATTCCCTTTACACCCTTGAACATGAATCAACTCAAAAATCTACGTCTTAGGGTCAGTAAGACCAAAATAAAATCATCAAAGTTAAGAGGTCTAAAATATTCTCAAATCTCCCAACACTTAGAAAAATTTCAGGTCCTCCACTTCCCATGCATGCAACTAAGAGTTAAATTAAGCCAAGAATTATACCGGGTGTTACATTAGATCATTCATCCCCGAATGATGGGTACGGACTTGTTGAAGCTCCAAAAATATGTAATAAAGGATGTATCCTTACTTTAAGAATTTTCTCTGACGGGAACATACATAGACCTCAAGAAGAGCATTCATTACGTCATCAAGTGAATCTATTAGGCATGAAGCGTCAGAGGAAAAGAATTGACATAAAGATGATCTTGCACATGAAATCTATGGATCATAATCATCACAACATAAGGCATGAGTTAATTTGGTGATAATAGGCCTGATTTACAACGGTACAATCATGAGATGAGATTTTTCGGGAGATAGGGATAAAAGCATTCTCTACTTTACATGATACAACGAATAGACTCAAACTTAGAGACACTACTCGTCTATACCCTAAAATTAAACAACATACTTCATCATACTAATATGTGAGCAGATGCTAACACATTTGAGGCTTTTAACTGAGAATAATTGCAACGTCTTAAGCAACTTTTGTCATTTTTGACTATTTTCTCTTTGATACTGCAGTAAAAGTCAAGATGCAAGAAAACCAGCAATAAAGGAAGTAAAAGAGTTGATTTATGAGCAAGTAAAGAAGGAAATATAGATAACAACTTGTATGATAAGTCGTCAGCCTTGTGATAAGATATCAGAGTTGCCGTCAGCCTTAGACAGAGAATGAGATTCAGCTGGAAGAAGTGGCAACAACCTGTGATAGGTCGTCAGAGTTGTGATAAGTTGTCAGGCTCGTCATCAGGCTTAGGCAGTGCTTGAGAACTTGAAGTGAAGAAGCGATGACAATTCTGATAAGTCTTCACATATTTGATAAGCCGAAAGGCTTCATCATCAGCTGAAGACAGAACTTGTTCAAATGTGAAAAGAAGCTGACGACATTCTAGATAAGGCATCAAAATCCTGATAAGCCATCACACACGTCGTCATCTATCTGAGAAAATACTGTGATCTGTGATTTTGTTTCCATAATTAGGATGAAGTATTTAAAACATATGTTAGGGTTTTCTAATCATAAAATGGGACGAAACATCTTGAACTTATTCCAAAGGCAAGGACACCTCTTTTTGGGGATCAAAACTTAGAATTCAATTTTCAACTCTTTGATTGGTTGTGGGAATTTTTTCTTGAACTTAGAAGAGAATCAACTCCAGAATTCATCTTTTGTAAGTTTAATTACTTTGAATAATGATCACAATTATTTCTATCTCTTTCTTTCTCATGTGGAACTAAAATCCACAACTAGGGTTGTGGGATCTATGATTATTCCCCCATGGATTTAATAGTTGGTTAGGGTTTGAGTGATTGTGGGGACATCTTGATAATTCCTTTGTTATGATTGTTATTTATTGGTTGCAAACAATAAATCCCGCCTTATGTTGATTTTCTCGAACTTAGAAATAAACTAAAGGTAGCGAATTATCAATAAGGATTTGGGAAGGTTAAGCTTTTATCTAATGATTAATGTTGTAACAAGATTGATGAACTTGAGATAAAATCAGGATGAATACAATAATTTCCTAAGTTCGAGAGAATTAGGGAGTTCAACATCTAGGCAGGTTGAGAAACACTTAGATGGACTGTTGAAACTGGTAATTTGGTATTTCCCACAAGTCATGAGAACCCAATACTACAGTTATTATTTAATGGGGATTAATAATCATAGTGATCACAAACCTAGTTCCTCTCTATCACTGATTTGAACCATTGAAATTTTAGTTTTGAGCTCTGAAGCAAGTTAAAACTTTGACATTTGTTTGATCATCAAAAACCCCCATTTTATGTTTTCGTATCATTTGTTTGAATTCAACTTATAGCTATAGTTTTAAATTAGTTTAATCACCACTCACATTGTTCCTCGTGGATTCGACCCCAACTCTAAAGTTGGGTAAATATATTGACGACGACCACCTTGAACTAAATTGACTTATAAGTTGAGCATTATTACATACCCAACTTATAATTCTCCCATCAGACATGTAACCATAAGAGTTTGAGTCCCACTATATAATACTCCTATGTTGAAGCCTAACTCGGAGAAAAAAGGTGCTAGCTTAAGCTATGGGACTCCATACTCTACATCCCTTTATGAAGATTACTTTACCTTATCACTACCATTAAACACCCTCAGATTTTAATTTAGGGAATACTAACCACAAGGTACATGGGTTGTGTTTTCATCAACCACAACATTCAAGCCTATCATTACTACACCCACTTTATGGATCTCCCCACTAAGACCAATAATTTCAATCACTCTCAAAAATATTTTTGCCACGTATATCCTTCCCAACTATTTCACATAATGAATCTCCTTCTTTCTCCCATCACTTATAACCTTAGTTAAGGAAATCACATCAAAATTTTCACATTCAAGAATATCTACTTCCCTTTACTAAGTTACTACTACTCTTCCATAACTACATATCATACTATCAGTCGGAGGGTCATTAAGGTGCCTGGGCATAAGCATCATGAATGAGAGAAACACTACTCAATTATAACCCATATTTGTTGATCTAATCAAGGTGGGACATTAGGTGAAGATATGATACAATCACAAAGTGCTTCATATATCAAGTGTCTGTATCATAAGTAGAGAGTCGCTCTGCCATAAATACAACATAGCATGAGTCGTTAGGACAGACCATAGTGAGAAACATGAATTCTTACATCACGAGTTGTATAACATAAGTTTGGAATTCATGAAGTCAACAATTGAGATAAGGACTTCTACTTGAAGCTATCACTTCTCATTTTCAGAGCTGAAATAGTCATAAGTTTGCACAACTTTATCATTTTGGCTTATCCCAACATAAAATGAATCAGTAATATACAAAAATAACTCCTTAAAACCAAACATAATTTGGTACATGGATTAATGGATCATGAACATCATAACATAGAGCTTGAATACATGAAAGACTAAATTTGCTAAGACATCATTGCTTCTAGTTTGGAGGTCAAAACATTACATGAGTTACATAGAGAACTCAGACCTTAGACATAGGAAGGACTTGAATACATAAGACATTGGTATAATGACCTCTTAAATTGAAGTAGGAGGAATATGCTTGAGTAGGAACAGGTTTATGATGACTCCTCCCCGCAACTTGCCACATTGAGAAAATTTGGGACCTACCTTAATTCACCATCTCCTCCTTAGATCAAAGTCACAATCCTAGACTTCCAGACATATCCCCTCATCAAATCTATAACCACAACTCTCAAACAATGGGGGGTCAGTATACATATGAACACAACTCCCGTCAATAATTTTAATAAAAACACCCAAATTTCTTTCTAGAACCTCCCCCTTCAGGGACACTAATCACAACTTTCTCCAACCCCCAAAGACATCAACTTATGACTAACATTATCATGGGAATAGACATCTATGCTTCTAAACACTTAACACTCCATCTTCAACTCCTTAGAATACTAACATTACACCGATAATCACATAACTTGCAACTTAACAAAATTTGTAAAACTATACAGACGCATATTACCTGTCTATATTTCCTAAAGTTCAACTTTAATGAACACTATACAACAACTCCCCAGACTTCTCCATACTACAAAATTCAAGAACACACTCTAGGTACCCCTGACACTTATACATATAAAACCTTCTCTAACAACATGCTACCTGGGATTTCAACTCATCATTATATACTCACGCTCTTATCCACTTAATGACTCATTTGCAATCACAATTATCCACTCTTTTTCTATAGGTTGCCAACCTAATCTATTTCACACCTTACATCAAGCCTACTAATTTATTCCTATAAAAAATGCATCATTAACCTTAAGCTACTATTCTCACCACCACAGTCTACATCTAACGTTCAAACCAATCGTCTAACAACACCAATCATATGATGTATGCCGCATACTATAACAATCAATTGAATTGAAATATCAACCCAAGTATCTTATTTCACTTAACTATGACCTATAAGTTTATCCTCTCCATGACATTAGAATACCTCAAAATCTACTACATACCTTCTCATATGTAGTACCAATTTACAATGACTGGAGAAAACATAATCAAGGGGGTAAAGTCACATAATAAGGATAGTCGATCGTAATCTTATATTATAACTCATTACGATCTTATCAACATATTCCACTTCCTCACATCATATTGACTTACCCATGCATACATTTAGACTACCTTTAAATTCCCTTTTACACTAATAAGTCTCTACCCATAACTTATTAACTAATCTACCCTTTTCTATTCACAACTTTTAAAGGATTTCTAACACCACCATAACCATTCATTTTGAGATCCTCCCCAATTTTGTATAAATAGTAATCATAGCTAGACACTTCCTCTACAGACTACTATACACTATAAAAATTTTTCTACAATATTGGTTGATCGCCGTAAAAGAGCAACCTACCCCTTAGTCAAGGGTTATACAACTCATATTACTTATTTATGCAAAAGTCATCCTCACCTTGACTTCTAACCTTGTAAATTCATATCACTAACTTCAGGATCATCTTACTACCAATAGGGTATGACACCTTAACACATACTACAACTCAGGTGGAAATATTATTCCAACATTCTATTATGTATCACTACCTTTAAGCATGACATCTGCAATAAGAATTTTGAAAGAGACTGAATACACTTCATACTTCAGGCTCAAATGCACGATGGATATAGATAGAGGAATAAGCTAAAATTAATACACTTTAAAGAACTTATGGATTCTCTCAAGTCCTTGTACAATTTAATAATCTTTTATGATTCAATTAGAAGGGACCACCTCATTTAGACTCTTCGACTCTGCACTTGAATCGACTCGACAATGAGAGATAGTTAATAAAATCAGAGTAAAGAAAAAATTTGGACAACTTACAAATGGACAATACAATGGCACGATCTAGAACATGAAGAAAAGTAAAATATTCCTAAACTCCTAGTAGTTTCCTCCTTATAAGTGCGGTGCGCTACACACCCATAAACAGGACTCTACCATACATAATTTTGTAGACACCCTAGGACCATGAACCATGATCTGATACCAAGTTTGTCATGACCTGAATTGAGGCCCTAGCCGTGATGGGCATCTTGAACCATGAAGGCCCAAGAGTCCTTCTAACTCGAAATCTTATACATAATTCATCAAATAACAAAAATGCAGAAATAAATTGCAATAATAATCATCTTATCATTTCAACTAAACCATACTGATATAGGTTCATAAAATCCCAAAAAAGCCATCTAGCACAAATCTGCAAAATCTCTACTAAAATGAAACAACATCTGCCTGAAATCAGGACAATCCCCTAGTTGGACCATGAACTAAAACCAAATAAGAATATAGTATGAAACAAGGCCTTTCAAAATAAGGGAGGCTCACCAACTTCAAATGTCTGACAAAAACTGATCTACTGCTTAGTGGGACCCCAGAACTGAGCCTCAGATCCTAATATATAGGGGGTCAATACAAATGTATGATACGTAGAACAATCCAAAAACTAAATACATTTTATACAATATAGGTTAGAGCATTTCATAAAACATGTCTGCATGAAACATTTATAAAACATGGGCATAATCTTATAACTTTCAAAACATCTTCTTGAAATCAAGACTTTGCATCTTTATTTCTCTTTTAAGCTAGTGGTACACTTTACAATCTATAATCCCATAGGCTATATGGAATCCGCCCCTTGACACGGCGGACAATCCCCCAACCTAAGTTTGCTGTAAGGGTCGGAGTCTCTATATCTCTTCTACACCATAGGGCCATCGCCAGTGTACAATCCCTCTTTTGGGGCAACATAAACTCATGTCAATAAACCATAATTTTAGGTAATGAGTTGTTTAAAATCATGCCTTCTTCAGCTTATCATCTAACTCTCTTAAGCCTAATTTTAGACTCTTTAAAAAATATCTTCTTTGAAAAGTTATTCCTTTCTTATTCTACGTTGAGCACATCATAATAGGGTATCGGTATACCCAAACTTGTAAGCCTTATCACAATATCTCTACTACCCCATTATTTATTACAAAAAGGTTTTATTGACCACCCAAAAGATTTAAAATCTTGAGTAAGTTCATACTTTGAAAGCACATGAAAACAAACCACTTTCTCTCTTTAATACTTTATCTACGGTTGTCACATTTTCTATTAATTTAAAACCATTCTTAATGGGGAACATTATCACTTATAAAACAAGTAAAACACCCCATTCATTATCTCATAAAGACAGTACAATTTGTACATAACAGTTCATCAATAGACTCAAGCATTTATCAATTCGTATAATTAGTTCAAAATATGTCAAATCAATGGATTTCATAGTAAAAGAGGGAATTTCATCTCATGCTCTCATTTAACTGCACAATCTAAATATCACATAATCACACGAAAAATATTTCAATTTTCGGGTTTTATATCATAATGTCCACAACACTTCATCAAAATATAGGATTTTCAATGGATGCTTATCAATGTTCTTGAAACCTATTTTATATGTATGCATATATAATCTTTAAAACTAGTTTAAAGATAGTAAGTCCATGCCCATAAGGTTTAGGATAGACCCACGTACCGTAGGTTACTTATTTGGAAGAATGAAATCCTAATATTGATACTTTTCTAGAGGATCTTGAACTTGAAAGACTTGATTTCTTATTCTTGGGGAAGGTATAGGGTTTGCTTGAGAGAAAAGTTGGAGAAGATGGGCAAATAATGTCCTAACTAGTGATTTAAGTCGTGGATTTATGAATTGAATTGAGGGAAAAAGAAATAATTTCCCCTCAGGCAATTTTAATTTCGTAATTGCATTTTTCAGGCTCACTGCAATGCGGTCTAATCACTGTAGCTTACTGGTTTTGACAAAAATGATCATAGCTTTTTTCTTGGGTGTCAAATTAAGGCAAAATTGGTATCGTTTGAGAAATATTTCAATTATCTAAAATTTTGTGGGTCTTGAGCTTAAAATTCCACATATATCAAAAGTTATACATGTTCAAAGTTGACCCTTGTAGAATCGAATACCAAACTTTGGACGAATCAAAAGCTCTTAGCTCAACTTTGCTCTAAGTGATTTATATGGACATTTTTTACCTAATATGCACTTCACACACTAGGATAAATATCATGACACATACATTCAAATTATAAATCAAGAACTGGAAGAAAAGACTTTCACCATGATGCGGTGAACTCTCCATCGCTATACTCACCATGATGCGATTTAATCACGGGTGAGGTTCTGGAATTGAAATCCAAACGTCACCCAATCCTCAACCAAAAAATCCAAAACTTCCCTGAGACATACCATTGACTCCCTTGAACATGAATTAACTCAAAAATTTACTTCTCGAGGTTGGTACAACTAAATTAAAAATCATCGAAGTTAAGAGGTCTAAAATATGCCTAAGTCTCCCTACACGTAGAAATATTTTAGGTCCTACGCTTCCCATACATACAACTAAGAGTTAAATCAAGCCACAAATTATACAGGGTGTTACATGACATCCCTAACTCCGTAGCATCCATTATAAAGACCATGCTGAAATATCTCAGAGTCACATAACTACTCCTTCTCACATCCTCTCTTAGCCCCAATAATTTAAGCCTTTTTATCCTTATTAAACAGATTAAAAATCATAGGTGTTGGCATGCGTAATGGTTACATAAAAGAAAGAATCATCGAGGGGATGAATTGAATATGGCTCTAAACTAACAAGCGCATATTAGATCTCAGTGTGGCCATCTTCTCATGTAGGCCCAACAAGTCAGGTGCCTGAGCCTCACAAAGTCATGCTCCTATCCAGGACTTAAAACTGTCTATACATCCTTGCATCTCTCTCATGAACCGCTCTATTGTGGCCATAATCCTACCCTCAACTCTAGCCTTAGAATCCTCTAAAGTAGTACAGACCCACGGCCTAATATGTCTAAATAATATGGTCAACTAGGTCCATGTATATGTCTAATGATCACTCATCTTCTGCTATCGATTGACTAGTTACTGTAAGAACTCCTGAGGCACACTAACCACCTAAAATCCAGTGGGTGAGGGGGAAAAGTAGAAGTCGAAGCTAGAGCTGAAGTTCCTGCAACCCCTCAAAGTGGGTCATACCCAAACAAATAGACGGTTGTCCTCTCTGTAGCACAATAGGTTTTGTTGTATTCTTAATCAAACTAATATCCTCTATACGAGTGGCCTTGACCCTTTGATCAATCTCTAGAATAGGCATCACTGGATGCATCACATAACCTCTGCACTATACAAGGAAAGAAAAGGGTGTTGAACTCTCTAAATTCCCCCTCGTGGATATCAACCTGAATCCACATAGCAAAATTAATATCATAACCATCTTTGAGGATGATATCAATATGGCTCTATCACAATTGAGCACGTTGTTCGCAGATATCGAACTCAAATAGTGGCTCACTATTGTTCACCAACACTTTGCTGCAAAATGCAATGACACCTTCTTAATCTCTTCCTTCCCTTCGACCTAAGAGGCATTAGTACCCAACTCGGTAATATGCTCTGCTACCTATCCAAACAAGTCTACTATGTATGCCCTCTACTCAGCATCCCTCATCATACATCTACTCTGCTCTATCCTAAAATGATAATTAAACTCAGCGGTGATGGTTGACCCCTAAAACTCTGGCCCAAATAAGACTCGCCTAATAGTCTCCTATGATACATCAACCTTAACCCTTTTGACTAGTATGTAAGTCAAAGAAGGTTGGTCCACTCCTCTCCCCTCAGTTGGGGTAACTATATAGAACGATGCCATATATAAAACATAGAACTCCTGGACAATCTCCAAGAACTAAGAACCTAATGGTTGGGTTATCCACCTAAGTCAATATCTCTCAAATTCAACACGCAGATCTGGATCACCAACAAAAGTGGCTATCTTAATCATTGTCTCTTCTAAAATACCATGATGTAGTCTACCCTACTCAGTGATAATGCTATCTCTATCATAAGGACTCTACATGTGCTCCACACACTATCTCAGATTAACTTAAACTAATGTGTTGGTAGAGACGTGTGTGGACTCTAAATCCTAAGCAATAGCTATAGCCGTGGAATCCCTAGTACCCTAAGTTGAAGAAGAAACCTCCTGAATACTCTGAGCAATATCATAACCCGCCTTAGACTTGGTGTAACTGGCTCAGTATCATATAAATTGAGTGCAGACTCTAATCCCTCCTTAGACTAGGAGCTGGTTGAATACTTCATCCAACTAAAACAATTATTTAATTCCTCTTCTCCCTCACTCGAACCAAAAGTTGAATCCTTCTCTCTCGTATCAGAACTAGAAGCAGACTCATCATTTTTCTCATCAGAATAGGGACAGTATGGTGGTGAAGTCATGGTTTATTTTATCAGGGGCCTTGTCCGAATAAAATTACCTAGTGAATCATGAGGCCTTGACTGTGGTTCCTATGGTGGTGTGGGCTGAGAGCCCAACTAAAAAGTAGCTGGTGTAGGCTGAGAGCCCGGCTGAATGACTATTATGGCTATAGCCTGCTTCTGTGCCTAGCCCCTAGTATAACATGGAGCCAAGGCTGCATTATCCTTACTCACTGGATACTCCTCCATGAATCCACTTAACTTGGGAGACTCATTGATATTGGGTGTATTTATGTATTTTAGTCTTACCATTCCTGCCTTTTTAGCTTTGTTTTGAGGATGATTCTAAGATGTAATGGTTTATAATGAGATAAATGTGTTAAAAAATATGTTTAAATGGTTCATGGTGAATTCCAAGAAAGTTTTTACCAAAAAGAATCAATTAGAGTTCAATAGAAAAAAACTAGGCATTCTAGCATAAGCTAGGTGTTTGTCTAGCCTCTCTTCTTGGATTTTATTGTGTTCTATATGTTCCATATGGTTTTAAACGTGTTATTACATGTGTAACTAAGTTTTATGAGTGTACAAGGGTCAAGTGGATAAATACAAGAGTTAAAACAACAAGTTAAAGATCAAAGTGAAATTTGCCTATGCTTAGCTCTTGTTTCTATTTCGTCGTGTTGGATGTTGTGTTGTTTTGAGCTCTAAATTATTGTATTTAATTCTATAGGATGCTTGGTGAATAGATAATGATGGTATATAAAGGATATAAAAGCTTTGAAACAAGTGAAAACAACTTTAAAAGGCTTGGAATGGATTATGGAAGCACAAAACACAGCTTGACGTCAATTTAGACACCTGAGAAGTATTGGGAGAGTGTGGGTGCGTGGGTGGGAGTCTGGGTGTATGTGACTCATCAGTAGACTCACAAGGGACCCAAAGCAATGTGTACATGTGATATACGTTCTTCGTATGCTCAATTATGATGTAATACAGCGTGCGCCGCATGCTTTACTTCAGGGGTCCAATGCCTTAGAGAAATTTAAGAAGCCAACTTCCAGTGAGTGCATGAGAATAGCATGCGGTGCATGCTCCACTCCACACCTAGGAATTTCACTCCAATTCGAATTCAACATGGATTTGGCTTACCCTTATGCTATAAATACATGTTGTATCACATTTTTACATACTTTTAGACGTCTTGGAAGATTGAGAAGGCTACCACAACTTATTTTTAGGGTTTATATGTTTTTAATTTAGTTATTTTATGTTTTGTATCATCATTCGAAGGGAATGGATGATGAATATTTCCATTAAAGGATAAAACTCCTTTTCCGGGGTTAAGGCCAAGATCATGACTACTTTCATTTTGAATTAAGTTTGTTGATTTGTTTATCATCATTGGTTGATTGCTTATTCCCTTTTAAACTATCTTAAGGATTATCTACCCTTAGAATACATCAATTGTCAACCTTGTGATCTCGAGAGAGGGAATAGGGCGATAGAATATGGAAATAAGCAAGGTAAGGTCCGTAGTCTTTTATAAAATAAGGATTTTGAATTAGCATCTAGGATAGAGTTGTACCTATAAGCTTTACGTGAATCATATGTACGATGATATTTGTAATGAACTTAAGTTAACTATTACATCCTCACTCAAGGATGTAGTTGTAAGGTTCAACTTAAGTAAACAATTAGAGGTTGGGAAACCATAATCATGCAATTAACACTACGAATCAATAACCAAGATAAGCAACTTAACGAATGAAGTTCAATAACGTAGTATGATTGTTCGTAAGCCTTAACCCTTGGATTCTATCTACTGATTGTCCAAAGTTATTATTTTCCCATATTTGTTTAGTTTATTTTTTAGTTTACATTCTAAAACTCTATTTGATACTTTCCTTAATTAGTTAAACTAGAATTAGATAGGCGGCGAATGCAAGTCACTGAGAGATCAATACTTGGACTTCCTTTAATCCACTTTACTATTTGATAAGACCACGTACACTTGCGTGTGCACTTGGGAGATGTCAAGTTTTTGGCGCCATTGTCGTGGACTTGTAATTAGGCAACTATCTTATTTTTAGTTTTTCTATATTGAGTTGTAAATAGTTTTTGTTTTTTTTAGTTTATTTTTATTGTTCTTTATTTCTCTTTTTACCACACTTCTTGATATGTCAGCCTGGGATAGATGATTTTCAAGTGATGACGATTCTTGTTTTTTTTTGTGGAGGACCACACCAAGCGGCTTATTGTCCAAATTTTAATGGAAGTAAGTGGACGGGATCTTCACAATATGATGTGGATACTTTTCTATCTGTTCAGCAGACTGTAACTTGGTGTTTGGTTTGTGGCCAAAGTGTTCATACTTTATCTATGTGTGCTATCAATCTTGATTTAGAATTATTTGTGAGCTATGATGAAAGGTAAAATTATATAAACTACTACAATCGAACGGGGCTGAATCAATCCCAAATTAAATCATGGACCAACCAGTAGCATTTTTAGTAGCAACAACTAAACATGCAAGCCACAACTCAAATGAGTAAAATAGAAGAGATGATGAAATAAATTTTAGCATCTCAAGTACAGTTATTGGCAGACATGAAGCACTATCAGGAGATTGTAGATCAATTGGATAATAAGCTGGAGGTAGTTGTAAAGTTGACTTCCCAACCTGTTGTAGATGAAGTTATAGATAATTTGAGGAAGTCTGAGTACTCCAAAACTAAAATTGTTGAACAGGGTAAGGAGATACCACTGCCACCATATCTACAGTGGCTAAGCAAAGAAAAATATGAGGAGGATATTAGCCAATTTGTGAAGCAAACACAAGAATCACAGCCACTCGATTGTCATTTTTATCTTAAGATTGAAATTGAGAAGGTGAATAAAAGTGAGTGCGTAGTAGATAGTGTAAATTTTGAAGTAGGATTGGTTGGGCCTCACTCGAAGTATTTTTCTACATTATGTTTAGATGATATCTTATCTGTGGAATCATTTAAAATAGTGGAATAATATAAAGATGAGAAACAAGAATCCTATATTCTTGATTTTACACCGGATAAGCAACATAAAAACATACCTCATTGTAAAGCCGAGTGGTTTACCATGCACATTTCATTAATCGGTTCCTTAATTTTTGTACCACCACCCGATGAGCGTGGCAAAAATATGGATGCAATGTTGGGGGTGAAATTTATATCCTCAAGGTGGAGGAAAGAGTTGATTGGGTCATGCCACGACACTAAATTAGGTGCTTCTTCAGAGGCAACCCAAGCTTAGGTATGTTTTCTTTTCAACTTTTTTTTTAGTTTTTATTTCACGTAGTTTTTGTTTTTGGTTGAGTCACAGGTTAATGGAAAGTTTGAGTATCATAAACTTGAGCTTGAAGCACAACAAAGAATGAGTGTGGGGTCCCATGGATCTCCTTTGTGTGAAGATGCTTCTAGCTAGGCCTAGAGTCCTCAGGGAGTATTTCTATCTTTTTACTTTTAAATTTACTTTGGGAACAAAGTAGATTTTTAAGTGTGGGGTGGGCAAATTCCCAAATTTTATGCTCAATTTAAATTTTTTTGTGTGAAATATTCTTGTTGGTGCTATTTTTTATTGCATGATGCAAGTGAGTTTTTTTAAAAGCATGTTGATTGAATGAATTACTATTTTTGAGACTCTTAGGCTCATGTTTATGACTCTTATATTTGTTGGCTTAAAATTTGAAGTCATGCTATTGTGTGGTTGGGAGTCAATGATGATACTATGTGACTTGAGCATGTCCTATGTGCGTGTGAGATTTTTGTATATTCCTTGTTGCATGTGATGTCTAGAAATTACCCGGTGTGTGTGTGAAGCGAAATAAATAATGTGGATATAAGCATTTCTTTGATAGCCTTTTTTTATACTTTCTTGTGCCTACCTTTGTGCATTATCCTAGGTAACCCCCATTGAGCCTTTAGCTTTTTCTTTGCCAACCTCATAAGTAGCCTAATCCCTTCTTTTATAGACCATAATTTGATCCAAAGAGCTCCTAAGTGCTTTAATGAAAATTTGAATTAGTAAGGAGTTTGAAAAATTGAAGAAGAAAAAGGTGCAATTGATGCCCCAAGGTAATACTAATTGATGTATAATTTATGTGGGGTGGATGGTTGTGATATAATTTATGCTAAAAATATTGCCATGATTGTGAAAAAGGAGAAAAAAATTGATTCTTGTGGTAGTAAACTATGTATCCACCAAGTATTTGTGAAAATGTTTAAAGGAGATAGGGAAAAAACAAAAGGTATGGGAAGATGAAAAAGTTTAATTTGGTTTGTTGGAGATTCATTTTAAATGTTTAATGTTGTGTATTAAAGCTCTTAGAGAGGTTAGTCACTATTCCCAAGTAGTTCCTACCCGTCCCTTTGCCTAAGTTACAACCCGAAAAAGTCCTAATTGATCCTAATATTTACATTCGACTATTTGCGAAGCATTACACTATGGGAAAGCCTATGGTTTATTGTGTGTAACTTGTGAATTCTTTTTTAGAGTGAGCATAATTTGATTCTTTTACCCATCATGTTATGAATTGCTTAATTATGAGTGATTATGGGTAACTCTCTTGTTCTGAGGGCACATGTTTGATGAATATGGGTGATTTGTATGATGTCTTTTATTGAATGATAATCATGAGTTTTCCAACTAGGTGAGTCAATTCTTGATTCTAGGATGTTTTGGAGTAATGTTCATGAGCTTTCAATTGAGTAAATAACATGCTTAGGTTAGTAACTTGCATTCTATGTAGTCATTGTAGTACTAGCTTGAGTGTCATGCATTTATTAGAAGTGTAAAGTCTCCTTTACAAGGATAAAGACTTTCCAAATATACAACCAATATCATCAAATGGCCCTCAACCTAATAATATGTTCAAAATAATCGTAACATCATAATCATGGCCTTCGACGCATATACATTTCTGGAATTTGTATTAATAATCATATTTGTAAGCCGTAGTATATCTCTAACCATCCCACATATAGGAGGCATCTCACATATAGGAGGCATAATATCATTAAGTATGTAAAGATCTCTCATCTAGGAGACATAATATCAAAAAGTATATATTGTGTATAGGACATCTCATATCTATAGATCATACAACTTGACTATGTGAAATGTCATCTCTCTAGGCCAATTATCATATCTAAGAGGAATATTATCTCTATAGTCTCGATAATCATAACTAAGAGGAAATTCATCTACGGGCTTGATAATTATAACTAAGAGGAAAGTCATCTCTATGGGCTCGATAATCATAACTAAGTGGAAAGTCATCTCTATAAGCCCAATACTCATAACTAAGAGGAAAGTCATCTCTATAGCCTGATAATTATAACTAAGAGGAAAGTCATCTCTATAGGCCTAACAATTAAGTCTAGGAGGAAATAACATCTCTATGGGACAAATATCAATCTAAGAGAAAATAGCATCTCTATAGGCCAAACATCATATAAAAAAGGAAATGGCATCTCTATAGGCCCAAATATTATTACACAGGGAAACTACATCATCATTTAATAAGCCAAGAAGTAACCTTGTACTAAGGTTTACTAATATCAATTACGCCTAACATCCATAGCTAAGTCCAGAAGGCTAACACAAGTCTCAGCCAAAGTGGGCTGAACAATCCCACTTCTAATCCTAAATTCCCATATTTATGCATCTATGCCTCAAACTAGGTTAAGGTATCTAGTTCAACTTCTAGATGTAAAGTAATCCATATTCAAGCCTAAGATAGGAACTTCTACTAGAAATAAGAGTTCTCAAGTTAACTCTCCCAAATTATGATTTCAAGACTACCATACAAGCCTAATAGGGTAAAAATAGACCGATCATGTTTACAATACTAAAACCACATCCCAAACCTAGCATTATATCATATCCATGCTACAAACTAATCTAAACTAGGGAGAAGGCAATAAGATTTTAAAAGGTTATAAACATACCATCTTACGGGTCCAAAACCCTCATTTAATTCCTAAACATCAATAATCAAGGCTAAGTTATTCTACTCATAATCAAGCCTAATATCCAAATTCACATGCAATATATATCAAACATTATCTATGAATAAAAGTAGACAGAAGCCTACCTCAATGCCAAACCACAAAAACTCATTTTATACACCACATGCTTGTCTTTACTTCCCAATCCCCAAAATGTTATCATGCTATCAAAAAGATAATCTACTCATCAATACAAGTCTAACGATAGCCATATTTCACTTTTGTGCTTCTGGTCTAAAAATTATACCAAAGCCCTCAAGTGGGTCCTATTTATGGAAAACGCATTTCTGAGGCCAACCCAATGTTCATACATGAACAAGGAATCATAACCCTTAAGAAATAGGTAAAAACTAAGCATACTTTGGGTAAAGTCAAGCCCAAAAATAAATTGGGGTTTTGGGTCCAAACTAAGAAATTCAAGTATGTATTCAAATGATTCATACCTTAAATACAAAGATATTCATGATAAAAAATGATAAACAAGATCTCAAGTCACCAACCATGATCAATTTTGAGTTATTCTACCTATTTAGGGGTTTAGGCTCTCAAGGGTGATGAGAAAATGACCCAAGTCGCAACTGCGGGGCCTATTTATGGACCCCTAGGAAAAGAAAAGCCGCGACCACCAAAATGTGGGTTGTGATCTCCGTGGCCTTGCCGAGATCACCATGCTATGATCGCCTCCTCCATGCTGCAATCGGCGTCACACAAGGACCAGTAAAAATTGGAAAATTTCCAAGTTTCTAATGATGCCCGAGATTCATTTAGAATCTAAAATTCGCAAACAAAATATGTAACCATACTAAATTTAACGTTTTGGATGCGTTGTCAACGTCGGATTTTCAATCTAAAGTCGTTTTGACCAAATGTGAGTCCCACAGCTAAACTTTCAAATTTTCAACTTTCCAATCGATAGGTCATAATGAGCTCAGGTGTATTAAAACCGAAACAAAAGTTCTACCGAACTTAAAATTGATATATTGGAGCTACTAGCACAGTCAGAATTCACATTTGAGATCATTTCACTGAAGCTTTTACTTAATGGCCATTTGGAACCAACAAAGACTTCTAAATAGAGAATTGGTTCTAAAAACCAAATAACTGCCCGGTAAATAAACCGTCGGTCCCAGCATGTCATGAATGGCTTGGCAAGCTATGGATAAGCTCAAATGACAAAAATAAGTGAGAATATAAAAAATGACCAGAAGGATGACTATATTATCCACTACTAAAAGAACTTTTAGCCCCAAAAATCAATGGATTGAAAGAAGATCAAAGGCTCGAAAGGATGAGGTACTGGGCTTGCATGTTCCTAACATGACTTTCTGAGTAACCTCAATGAAGAGAGAACACTTGCAAGGGATTTTTCCATGTGTATCCCTTTTTCAACCAGCACTTTTATTCTACTTCTAAGTAGCCAAAACTTAACTTAACCACAAACTAGCATCAAACTGAACCAAGTAGACTGAACGAGAACTCAAAGAACTGAAGATGAACCACTGAAAGTCCATATGATAAATATGAGAATTATCTCATAAGGTGCTATCTAGGCACACAAATAGAGATAATCAAGGAATGCAATCTATGCCAATGCTAGAGACAATATAGATGAAAATCAAAATTAAATCCCGAAATCCATGGTATAACTACTCATCCCTGAATATTTCACTCCAGGATGTCTCATCCATCAAGAATGAAACCATACTAAATCCAATTGAGTATTTACTACTGCTGGGTAAATCATCCAAAATTCCCAAAGAAAATTAAAACTTGAGGTAAAAAAGAAATAACCAATATGGGTCCCATGGGCTATCATCTGAACACTTATCAACTATAATCCACCCGATGTCCAGAAAATTGAATAGGCAACTGATAACCCCCAAAATACACCTCCAATTAAAGGATAAAATGATCTCTGTCAAATATATTAACCCAGCTAGGTTGGGGTCGATCCTAAAGGAAATAGGCCGAAAATCCTTCTCAAACTTGTTACAATCACTAGGTATTGCAGAAAAGTAAAAAAGCGATATTTGTTAAAATAGAAAAAGTAAAAGAATTGGTTGTAAACAATATAAGAAGAACACTAGGATTTTGTTCTCCCTGGATTCTCAACTCAGTAGACCTATCGTGCACTGTTGAAATATTCCATTACCTTGCATGCAGAATCTGATAAGTTATGTACCATCAACAGTCTTTTAGACGAGCAGAAGTATTTCACTCTTTACCTTTTGAGTCTTAAGATGTTACCTTACTAACCTTTATCCTAGATCCCAGTTAACTATTACCTTTTGGGTCTTTATTTATTAGATGATAGTTAAAAATCTTGCATAGATAATATCTAGTAGCATGGACCGATCGTTAATCTTCAAATTACTGTTGTGATCTTTTTTTCCTAGTCACTACTCCTCTTTTGGAGTAAGTCGCAATAATCTAAGTGGGATCTTAACATTGGTCATCACTAAGAAATCAATAAGAATGAAGACAACCCAATACATGCAAAAATCTTTATCTAGAAACACTTGGAACTACCTCTACTTTGTTAATCCACCAGGATTCCCACAATCTTAGCTAAAGGACTTAGCCGCTTATAGTTATGAGATCAATCATGTAATCCACATAAAATATTACAAAATAAATATCACAATAATGAAAGAAGAAATCCCAAAGTATTTAATTGAATAACAAACCAAAAACAACAAGATGTTTAAGAACTTAGCCCCAAAGAGGCCTCCTTATTAATCGATCAATATGTGTATGGCAATGTCTGAATAATTTTCTTAATTAATGAATGAATCTATAAACATAGCCTAAAGGGTATTTATATATTACAAAAAACCCTAAAATAAATCCTAACAAAAATAGGAAAACTTAATTACCCATACATAATAGGACTTAAAACATCATAGGAGTTTCATTGGGATTCATGGAAACCCTAGGAAATAATTCCAGAATGATAAAACAAAATCACCGTCGGTGGCCTCTTGCTCCCTGTCCTTAGGCGCAGGTAGTGACCAGAGGTGTAATTCCTACACTTCAGCTCTCAGGATTTCGACCTCCAGCACTTGCTTTGCCTACATGTCATATGTTCTACTTGCGGTCCACAAGTTACTTAGCAATTGCAAAAGTCCTCACCATCAGATAAATAATTGAATTAGCTTTCCAACAATATCAATTTTGCCTTAATCTGATATCGGGGTGAAAGGTTATGGCTGAATTACTGAACTACTGTGAGCTCTCGAGATTTTCAACTCTAGCACTTGCAACCAAGCTTCAAATCTTCAACTTTAATCATATGCATTGGTCACGTATAATTCAAAAAGTGTTAGGAATACCAAATAATGATCAAGTAAGTGTCCAAAAACATCACTTTTCACATTTCTCTCAAATTTTGCTTCCAAAACCTAATTTTCTGTAAAATACTCCAAAACACATCAAATCTAACAAAATATTCTTAAGGACATGCATATTCTCCTAGTTTTAAGCATTGTAAGTGCTATATTTCTATATAACATCAAGACCCTCAACTTAGAATATTGCATTTCCTTAGGAAACAAAACATAATAAAACAATACGAAGATGCTTAACCAAGAGAAACCTAAGATACCTACGACAGTCAATCGTCAAATTCAAGCTCAAAATCATTACCCTCTCCAATTTCAATACTTTAAAAGCCAATTATGTGTATTAATGAAGTACAACTATGTGACATAAAGGAATCAAGCTATGGCATTACATTAGCAATAAACAATAATGCATATATATAAGTTACACTACCCAAACAAGTAGGAAACTAGCAATACAATCCATGTGCCCTCACATCAAAAGAAATACCACTCACTAATATATGAAATCATGCATGACAATTCGAGGATGGTCAAGAGACACTCATACTAAAATAGAAGTTCCAATCAAGTCATGTAAAATACCATAGGCTTGCCCTTATTTTCTTTACATTAGCTTGCAGAGAGTGAAGTTAGAATCACTATAAGAATTTATTCTACATATAATGTAGGCTTGGGGGCTGGTATGGTACATATGAATATTTCAACTTTATTTCCACCCTTATTTCTCCCCTTTTCATTTTGAAGCACATTTAGGTTGGGTGTGATTTTCTTATTCTTTCTTTGTCAACTGTTTCTATTATTTTCTCTTTCTTATTTTTCCCTTCATCATACCCACTTTAAATTATGCACCCCTATGATAGTCACCCTCAACTTAGGTGATTTTCCATAGTTGTAGTGCACAGTGTCCAAGGAGAACCAGGGCCAAAACAGGTTCATTGTAACACAAATGGGAAGGTGAAAGGTGTAACAAGAAAACTAGTCATTCATGCTTAAAATTGGGATCAAGGGATATAATTCACACATTGAAGGTCATGTAAACTAAAAGTGGACTAATATAAAAAGTGATATATGATCCCTTCCTAACCATATTACAACCTAGGCAAGACTAACCACGCAAGTTCTGGATTTAACACACAAAGTAAACTAAGTAGTATCTTACACATACATAGACAGAGTTACATCACAAGCTACTACCTATTTGGTTCATGCAATTGTTAGTAATGATTAGCATGTCCCTAATTCTAATGCCATAACAAGATTCACAATAGTCACATTTATATACTTATTACATAGTTTAAAATAAGGTATTGAAGGGGTATTATCATTTATTTCAAAAATTAACAAACATATGTCAACTGCCCTAGATACTTATTTTTCAACTAGTTATTCACAAAACATCATGAAACAAAACATAATAAGCCTAAACATGCCGGATCTACTAGGAACAAGACTCCGGGGAAAAGAGGCACGACAATAGAAACCCCAAGAGAATATCAAGACACACACGTAGTCCCACCCCAGCTTAAGATTATGCATTTTCCCTAATGCATCAAACCGCTACAAAACAAGAGAGTTAGGAACATACCTACAACACCATTGGTGCGAAGATCTGACAACAATCATGTAATGCGAATACTAAAGACAAAATACCTTTACCTCCCAAGCAGTGCCTGATTTCACGTTGCGGCATATGATGGGACTTGGTTGGGTACTTAGACTTCCCAAACAAGCCCATGGGTACCTTGATTACTCAGACTTCATCAAGGTAGCCTAATAGTTGGCCTCCAGTTTTGTCTTTCCAATTTGAACTTATGAACTACATCCTAATTATTTTTTTGATTTCCCATTATTCTCATGGGGCGGAGGTATAAAAATAAAGGACCGAAACAGTAGATATGCCATGTTATACTTCTTGGACCTTATGTGAGGAATGTAGTTCTTTGTTTCTGGATCAAACAATTCAATATTATAGACATCTGTTTCCTCCTCCCTTCACTCTTCTTTAGGATCGGATGGGTCAACCAAGATCTGACTATCCAAACACAATGTGGAAAAATGCTTAGAATGAGGTCTAATATGCCCCCACTCATGATTTGTAGTCTTCTTTACATCCCCATGTAACTCTAGTATACTCTCCTTAAGCATGCTACTATCAACAAGAATATGAGCAATTTTGTACTCCTCTAATTTTAGCTCCTCTTGTTGGATTTTCAAAATTCTTTCAGTCTCACAACACCTATAACTAATTTGTTAGGCGTTACACACAACAATCTTTTCTTATAGATCCAATGGTAAGTGGTAGATATCCAGGCCAAACCTATCAACCCTTTAAATATGATATTGATTTCCTTTTTCTAGGAGCACCAATGTGTCAAACATGCTCTCATTATGTTCCAACAATATATTTATCACGCTCCTACAGAAATGCGCCATATCAAAAGAAAAAGAATCAACAAATAAGGATTCATCATCACTCCATACTTCCTCTGGCCAAACTGACATCTCAAGAAGCGTAGGAAATAAAACAAACAAAACTAAAGAAAATAAAACCCAATAACTCCAACAACTTCAATCAAGAATTCTGAGTCCGTATTCCCCGACAATGGAGCCAAAATTTAATAATTCCCAAAATACACCTCCAATTGAAGAATGAAGTGGTGGCTCTCAAATATAGTAACCCAATGAGGTTAGGATTGATCCCACAGGGAATAGGCCATAAATTCTTCTTGAACTTGTTACAGTCACCAGGTAGTGTAGGAAAGTAAAAAGGGGATTTGTTGAAATAGAAAAAGGAAAAAAATTGGTTGCTCTGGGTTGGAAGTAATCTAAGACAAACACTAGGCTTGTGTTGCCCCTGGATTATCAACTCAGTATACTTATTGTGCAATGTCGAATAATGCAAATACCTTTCATCTAGAATATGATAAGTTATGTACCATCAAAAGTCTTTTGGATGAGCAGATGGATTTCATGTTTTACCTTATAAGTCTTAGGATGCTGCCTCACTAATTCATAGCCGGGATCCCAGTTAACTATTACCTTTTGTGTCTCTAGTAATTTGATGATATTTAACGATCTTACTTAGATAATATCTAGTAGAATGGATCGACCGTTAATCTTTAAATTACTGTTGTGATCTTATTTTCCTAGTCACTACTCCTCTTTTGGAGTAAGTAGCAATAATCTAGGACGGATCTTAACGTTGGCCACTTCTAATAAATCAATAAAAATGAATAAAACCCAATACATGAAAGAATCTTTATCTTGAACAACTTGACACTTCCTCCACTTTGTTAATCTGCCATGTTTCCCACAACCCTAGATAAGGGACTTAGCCTCTCGTAGTTCTAAGATCAATCATGGAATCCACAGACAAAATTACAAAATCAATCTCATCATATTGAAAGAATAAATCACACAGTCTTAAATTGAATAACAAACCAAAAACAACAAGATGATTGAGAAGGAGGCCCCCTTTTGAGAACTTGGCCCCAAAGGGGACTCCTTCTTAATCAATCAATATGTGTATGTCAATGTCTGAATAGTTTTCTTCATTAATGAATGAATCTATGAAAAAAGTCTAAAAGGTATTTATAAGTTATAAGAAACCCTAGAAATTAAATCCTAACTAAAATAGGAAAACTTAATTTACCCATACATAATAGGACCTAAAAACATCATAGAAGTGTTATTGAGATACATGGAAACCCTAGGAAACGATTTCAGAATGATCCAAAAAGTCACTGTTGGCATCCTCTTACGAAGACCACTCGTGCTATGTCCTTGGGAATAGGTAGTATCTGAAACCTGATGAAAGGGTGCAGGTAGTGATTGTAGGTGCAATTTCTGCACTTCAGCTCTCGAGATTTCGACCTCCGGCACTTGCTTTGCCTACATGCGGACTATATGTGCTACTTGTAGTCCACAAGTTGACTTAGCAAGTGAAAAAGTTCCCACCATTAGATAGATAATTGAATTAGCTTTGTAATGATACTAATTTCTTCTCAATCCGATACCGGGGTGAAAGGTTATGACCAAATTACTGAAGCATTGTCAACTCTCAGGATCTTCAACTCTGGCACTTGCAACCAACCTTCAAATCTTCAACTTCAACCACATGCTTTGGTCATCTATAATATAGAAAGAGTCAAGAATTCCCAATAATGATTAAGTTAGTGGCCAAAAACATCACTTTTCATCGTTTTATCGAGTTAAGCATCCAAAACTCTGCAAAACACTCCAAAAACATATTAAATCTAATAAAATAGCCTTAAGTACATTCATATTCTCATAGTTTTAAGCAACGTAAGTACTATATTTTTATAGCACATCAGCAACCACAGAGTAGGCTCAACCAGCCTATAAATTAAATCTGAACAAGGACAAGTCTAAAACAAAAGCTGCACGGAAGCTCTATATCATCAAGCTGAATTCTCAACACAAAGTTTGAATCATTCGGTCTCAACTACCCAAACTAAACCAGAAGATGGTTAGGCATTTATATTACAAATTAATCATACTCCCAAATCGCCATTCCAAGGCATAAAATAAAAAACGGAGCCAATAAGGCCATCTTAATGTCAACTATCTCAAATCAACTTTAGTATCCAAATCTGACATATCTAAGGAATAAAAATCACCACAGGTATAACCACTGACTGAAATTTCAAGCAACCAACTCTATCTTAGCTAGAGGATACGAAATATAGCCACAAAACAAAATTCATGACAAAGGATAAATCACTGGTTGGAAATGCAAATAGCCCACTCCATATCTTCTGGAGAGCATAAGCTATCCAAACATACTCAAAAACTTTCCAAGGCTGAAAACCATACTAGTATTGGCAAAAACTCTAGCAACTTAGAAAAATGCAACTTTAGTCGAGAACTAATCAATCGAATACTCCATCTCAGGAAAGAATAGACACCGGCATATATCATCGAGAAGAATCACTCCACCAAGCCTCACCAGGCCAAACAAATGCTGAAATGCGGATTTTCTGAATCCACCCAAGAATCACATCATTGAAAAAGAAATACCAATCTTAAAACCAAGGTCAAAGTCGAGACCACCACCAGAGAACCAGCAACTCAAGCTAAAGATCTTTTTTGTGCGAACATAAGAAGCGATCATAGGATAGGCCATCTACCTTTAACTCTCTAACTCCACTCGACAAAACCATGTCAAATCAAGAAAGGAGCATGCAATCTCCATACTAATAACAAAGGTAAACCATCATAATGGAACGAACCCAACAAAGCTAGAGGATGGATCCATGACATATCAACATCGATATCAAAATCGCTATCGGACAATGAAATATCCAAAACAAAAGCCTTTGCAACATAAGAGACAAATCCAAGAATCTCAAACTCAATAATGGCAACATAACTAAATTGCCAACTTAAAAACCACACTGAACTATGGAAGGTCAACTTACCATCGCTATCATAATATATCCCCAAATCAATCTAATACAGCTAACCAAGAGGGAACATAGTCAACCTCACCGCGCTAGGGGAAAGAAATCATCAAATTAGACTATATCTACTCAATTAACCAAACAATATCACAAGAAAATAAAAGTCTAACTAGATAACAATAGTCTATATAGCTACCCATCATAGATCAAATTCATCAAATAATAATATCAGGTAATATCAATAACCTCATGCAGTGTTAGCAATAGCAACAATAATGTCTATATCAACATAGTGAACATGCAATACCAAATTAACTTCAATATCATGTACCACTCAAAGGATACAATAGGGCTAACGTGCCAAAATAAATATGACTCAAACCCAAAAACCACACCCATAGGGGAACTCATCAGTATAGATATACTCCATCCACTACTAAAAGAAATAAATCATGGAGGAGTAACATAATCATAAATTCAATAATAAGGCACATAATGACCGATATCAATTCATCAAGGCATATAATCATCAATGGATATGAAAAACCCAATACACATAATAAGAATAAATGTAGGAAATAAAATCACACCAATCATGGAGACATTCACAACCATATGACTAATAGGCATAAGGAAAAATAAATCTGAATGGGTCCGACTCAAACCGACCTACTAAATCATCAACTAAGATGCCATACACATTACCCCTAACTAACGATTCCAAAACATCATGAGGTTGATCCGAATGATAGGAAATCTCATGTCGGGGACACTCTCTAGTCTAGGACTCTCTACAGGTGGAGTAACTCTTGATGCATCAATATGGAGAGAACAGAAACTGAGCCCAAATAGCTGGCCAAGTGACGCTGAGATAAATCTGCAAAATTTATCCATACTTCCAAAATCACAATTTGCCTCAGGAACTCTAGGTTGGCGGGAAGTATGTGCTAACTCTAGCTGATCATCTATCTTAAATTTAGGGAATTCTCTGAACCACTTTCTCATCATGACATAGCCAAACTGATATCCTAGAATACTTTGAGATACTTCCCTTCATAATCTAAAATGGTCGCCATGGCTCAAAGTACCATACCACACTCCATAATTCTGGTAGGGACTTTGCCAGCTATGATCATCACGACTAATCTGAGAACCACTCATAATATGAAATACTATCTGCAAACAGATGATGCACTGCAGGTGAAGCTGAACTCTACCGGAAGAATATTCACTCACAGATAAATGACCAATAGCACTATACTGATGGTATGCGTCTTGCCACCATTTTTATAAGTCTCAATACATGCTCTATATAGTCCTCTCAAAATCAACAACATGAGGAAAGGAAGATTCTGCTACTGCCAAGTGCTTCAATGCCAAATATAGTGATAATATTAACCCTTTAATATATCCATGCACCAATATTCAGCTTAGAAAGATGTAGCATAGAAAAATTCCTTGACCACAGGAAAAATCTAGACTCATACTCAAAGCTAGTAAAGAACCATGATGAACACCAATATACCCAAATCTGGTCTAAAAACTACTCAATAAATAAACCATCATCTATGGCTAAGAAGGATCTACAGCATGACTCAAATTTCAAATTTTGAACCTCAAAATCTAAAGTAGTCACGAGCTCTAATAGAGTCTAAGCTAGCTTAATTCCTTTTTAGCTGTTGCTGAAGACCTTCAATATCTATCTTTGATTCTCTAGTATGACTCCACACTAAAATTCTAGAAATACATATTGAAGTGTCATCTGTATCTATCGATAATGTCGCATTATCCTTCAGGGATAGAATGGAGTCAAAGAATATATTCGAGGTTCATAGGAATGTAGGCACATGATAAAGATTCAAGAAGTGAATTTACTAAAATTTCATTGTAGCCTCCTGAAAATAAGTTATGAATGTCTCTGCACCTATCCGCAGGGCTGTAACACCCCAAAACCTGGTCCTAAGATGTAACATAGAGCTCAAGACTACGAGTAACATTAAGCTAACCCTAGCTGCCTTTTTCTAAGTATGAATCTCATAATAAGGGAAGTATAGATATAGAAGTCATACTAAATGCAGAAAACTATCTGAAATAACTAAGAATAACCTGAAGTAGTGTTTGAAATCTCAATACTGACTAATCTGAATCCAAACTAGCTATCTGACAAGCCTGTACTACTAATAACTAGAAAGTTACTGGGACAAACGCCCAACTTACTCAAACTGTCTGAAAAGAATGTTGAATCATATAAACTAATAAGATGTAAAATCTGAATGAATAAGTCCCCAAACTATGAGGACTCACCAACTTTAGGATGTAGATGGAGATGCTCGAACTACTCACGCTACTAATACTGAGCACCTGAACGTACATTATAAGATACTGTAGCATATAGACGTATATATAGATCAATACTTTGAGGATGTAATGAGTATATGAGGGTCAAATACATAAGTAAAACATCATATCATTATCATAAATTGTAAAATAATGCATGATAAATTTAAATGACTCATATAAGCTGGAATATCTGAAATACTTAAATCTGAAATCATGAATAACAAATTATACTTTGTAAATCTAGTGAGTCATAACATTTAGTTTTGAAAGTTGTGCTAATGTTTTGTCTATAAATCATACTGTCTAAGTATAGAAAGGGCTCACTTCAGAATCTAAAATCTTAAAGCTAAAATCTGTAACTATTATCTTACTCTAAAAAGCATAGTCTGAATAAAACTATGAGCCTTAACTTTTAGTTTTCTAAAAGCTTTTATGTTATTCTTTCTATTAATATTACTCTTTCTGTAGGGAGGTTCTTCTAACCAACATAAAACATGTGAGCTAACATGGAGTCTAACATCTTGTTCCTCTACGGGGAAAACCTCATGATGGGGAGAGGTGTCATACTCTTGCCAAGGAGTATAACCTGAGATAAGTGATCCCATCTGTAAATGATATCCATACTGGAATGGGAATAATATGATAATATGTAATGCCCTAAATCTGGTACCCGAAATGCTATACGGTGCTCATGACACTGAAGGACCACAAGATAACCCATGACTGATATTTGTATCTGAACACTAGATAATATATTTATAAATGAGGAAATAAAGGCTGAACGACCATATAGTTCAAATCCGATACAACATAACATTTGAGAGTATGATATATCGTACCAAAACAACACTGAAGTAAACTGGCTGAACATACTATAGTCTGAAAAGCCTTTAAAACTGAACTATCTGAATAAGGTGTTAATGGGACATGTCCCTAACTAACTCCAACTTCTGAAATTAACTAAGCAATGAAAGAATGAACTAATCAAATAATAACATCCTCGAATTATGAGGACTCACTGCTAAATCTGGCTACTAGAATATGGAATGCTACTGTTGCTTTAGAGCTCATACTTTTGAACCTATGGCATAGAATAAAACACCATAGCACAAATACGTTAGTACGATTGAATGTACGTGTATGCATGTGAGGTAGGCTGAATGCAAAGGGTTCAAATGCCTGAACAATGCTAACTGACTGTATAGCATAAACGTGAGAATACATGCATGAATAAGTGACTGTAACTGAATTCGTGATGATACTGACTACTGAGTCTGAATATTGATAACATAAGTTACTGATAACTGATATAACTGATACTGAGCAACTGTGTCTGATAGTTTAAGTTCTAATGGAACTAGCTAAGTTTCGTGCTAAGCTGAGTGACTATATCTGATAGTACTGAGTTTTGTAGAACTATCTGAGTTCTATTACTAAGACTGAGACTGAAATTGTAACTATGGAAAGTAGTCATCTAATCGACATGATTCAAATAAAGCAATATAGCTGAGTTAGGGTATAATCTATAACCCTAATTAGAAGGGTGTTAATACCTCATGACTGGTAAAGACAAGCTATGAGTGACCCTCATCTGGCAGGTACTCTAATAAAAATGTTGGGACCCTCAACTGATAGATTAAGCCACCTCATCAAACCTCAAATGACAGGTTTGATATCTCAACCTACGCTGGCTACGTAGTTTTGGAACACAAGGATTGATTCTAAGAATCACACCTTCTACTAGCAGGTGAGTTCCCAACCTTGGGTTCACTCAGTGCTAAATCCTATTCCCATCTGAATAGACACTAAACAAGATTAACTGAACTAGACTGTACTAAGTTAACTAAGTTCCGTTGATTGATAGAATACTACTGAGATTACTGAATTTTTGAGATTTCTAAGGTTACTAGAATTACTGAGTTTACCGAGTCTTCCTGAGTCACATGACTACCTAATTTCTATGGATCATGGCTTGACTGAGAGTATCGTGAAAACATGACACTGGCTCTAGGTACACAGCTAAATTTTTTGGTACAAGTACCCCCAGGACTCCATAGAAGAAAACTGACAAGGCATAACATTTTTTAATGCGTGACCAACAATCCATAATACAATCAATTGGGGATTTCATGAAGTACATGGTTATCATAATCTTATACATGGTAGGAATGCATATAATCAATGTCATAATTTCATACTCTAACATCAGGAGCATTCCAACAAACATCTACATTGCACCATATTAGTATGGGAGTCATTTGAACATAAGAGTAAAATATACATTTATCATATGGGTCACAAATGAGCTATAATACACAATTTCTATCCTCTTAGGCATTTTATCAAACACCATACATGCACAACTTAGGGCATAGGTGTAATCATCAAATTACACATCATAAACAACTCAATTCATGGATTTCAACTTGCATGCTAACATAGTTTCATGAAAAAAATGTAAAGATTCCAACTTGGGAATCGTACAACAAGATAAACATGATTACAAAATAACCCACAACATAAACATAATGATTTATAATTTGAAATAGGGTTCTTGAGATTTGTAGATGAAAGGAGTCCATAAATCAACACTATGCATACCTTGATGGAAGATTCTTGAAAACTAATTGTGAAATTCTAGAAATTGGATCCTCAGTTGAAAACCCTAATCTTGTTCTTGATGGATTTTGAGAGAGATAAGTGTATTTAAGTTTAATTAGGGGTTAATCCCGTGTTTTAGACTTATATAGGGGTGAAAAATTGACCCTTTTGCCCTTGAGGATGCATCTCTTTAATGACTAAAAATTGGGTGCCAACGCTACAAGCAACGCAGCGCGTTGATGGTTTCAATGTGATACTCGATGCATTGCGCCATGATCACATCGAGGCTTAGAAGTTTTTGCTCTGTCAACCTATAAAAATGTTGACCAATGTGATTGGCGATGCAGTGCGCCATGATCACATTGGTCCACTGTTTTGGGACTCCGAACATGATCTAAACGTGTTCTAAAACTCTAAAACTTTCCCGGGAACACCTATTGACCTTACTGATCATGAATTAATAAAAATACTGACCATTAAAGTACATTAAGGTGGCAAAATTAGATTTCCAACTTTAAAAGTCCAATTATAGGCTAAGTCTTGGAACCTAGCTAGAATTTTCTAAGTCGGGGACCCCTTGACAAGATTAAAGGACTGAATTAAGCTTTATGATTTTATGAGGTCTTATAATATCTCCCCCTTTGATAATATTTATCCTCAAATGAATGCATGACTGAGTGTTCTGATGAACTGAGTTTCTCACAATGAGAATGCATATCTGATGCATGATTATATCACTGAACTGATACATGAATGCATGACTGAATATGCAATTGTAATTAATACTGAATTTATAATGGAATTATGATCATGAACTGGTTACCAAGCTGTGGCTGAAATCTAAACATGAAACTTAAAGCTTAAGGAGAACTATTACCTTGGGCTGAATCTGAGTTAGTGGAGAAGAGGAGAGGATACTTTGTATGCATGTCCACTTCTGCTTCCCAAGTAGCTTCCTCAATGGACTAATTCCACCAAAGAACTTTGACTAGAGTGTCTTCTTTGTTAGTTAGTCTACGAGTCTGATAGTCAAGGATTTCAACTGGAATCTCCTCATAAGAGAGGTTGTTCTGAACATCTATGCTCTGAATATGGACAACAACTGCTGGGTCACCTATGCACTTCTTGAGCAAAGAGATATGGAAAACTAGATGAACTGGGGCTAGATTTAAGGACAACTCGAGCTCATAAGCTACTTTGCCAAAATGACTGAGTTGAAGGGACCGACATAATGGGAACTGAGATTTCCCTTCCTACTGAATCTCTTCACTCCCTTTATGGGAGAGATCTTATGATAGATATAGTTACCAATCTTGAACACGAGATCCTTTCTGCGCACATATGTATAAGATTTCTGTCGGCTCTGAGCAGCTCGAGTATTTCTCTGATCAACTAGACTTTTTCTAAGGCATCGAATACTAAGTTAGGCCCTATGACTAAGGCCTTACTGACTTCGAACAAACCGACTGAGATCTGCACCTCCTACTATAGAGATCTTCAAATAAAGCCATTCGAATACTGGAATGATAGTTATTATTGTATGCAAACTCAATCAAAGAAAAGTGGTCATCCCAACTATCCTTGAAATCAATTGCACACGCCCTTCGTAAATCTTCTAAAGTCTGAATGATCCTTTCTTCTTGACCATCTGTCTAAGATTGAAAGGTTATACTGAGATGAACTTGGGTACCAAGACCCTTTTGGAATGATTTCCAGAAATGAGAGATGAACTGGGTGCTTCTATCTGAGATAATAGATAACGGAACACGGTGCAATCTAACCAACTCTCTGATGTAGAGTTTGGCGTAATCCTCAGCTGAATAAGAGGTATGGAATGAAAGGAAATAATCTGATTTGGTCATCCAGTCTACAATGACCCAAACTGAATTATGTCGATGATGAGTATGAGGCAAACCCATCACGAAGTCCATGTTCATTTATTCCTACTTCCAAGTAGGAATACTGAACTCCTGCATGGACCCACTAGGTTTCTGATGCTCTATCCTACTCCACCAATAGATCTCCCGTAAGTCACGGTACATCTTTGTGGCCCCTAGATGAATAGAGTAACACGCACCATGCACTTTTGTGAGAATTTGCTGCCTCAAGTCATCTACACCTGGCACACAAAAATAATCCTGACAATGCAAAACACCATCTCCTCTTTGGGAGAAAACCTTTACTTTCTGATCTTTGATTAATTCTTTTAACTTGATTAGACTGGGATCTCTATCCTATTTTTCTTTCACCTCAAAAACTAGAGATGATTCTGAACTGTTCTGAACCTATACACTACCTTTTGCTGAATCGACTAGGCGGACACCTAGTCTGGCAAGCTAATGGACTTCCTGAGCTAACTTCTTCTTACTGTCCTCAACATGAACAACACTACCTATAGACAGTCTATTGAGAGCGTCGGCCACTATATTGGCCTTGCCCAGATGATAAACGACACTCATGTCATAATCTTTCAAGAGATATAACCACCTTCTCTAACAAATATTGAGATCTTTCTGAGAGAATAAGTACTGATGGATTTTATGATATTTGAACATATCTACATGAACACCATACAAGTAATGCCTCCAAATCTTTATGGCAAAAACTATGGCTGATAACTCAAGATCATGAGTAGGATAATTCTTCTCATGGGGTTTAAGCTGTCTGGAGGCGTATGCTATGACCTTACCATCCTGTATGAGGACACAACCCAATCCTACTCTGCATCAGAATACACTATGAACCCATCTGAATCATCTGGAAGAGCCAAAACTGGAGCTGAGGTGAGTCGAGTCTTCAACTCCTGAAAACTCTTCTCGCAAGGAACTGACCACTAAAACTTGACTTTCTTCTGAGTAACACTGGACGTAGTGAATGCAATAGAAGAAAATCCCTCAAAGAACCATCTATAATAGCCAGCCAAACCCAAGAAATTCCTGATATTTGATGGATAGATAGGACGAGGCCAGTTTCTTACTCCTTTAGTCTTTTGAGAATCTACTATAATGCCATCACCAGAAATGATATGACCAAGGAATGATTCTAACCTTAGATAAAACTCACACTTACTAAATTTGGTGAACAACTAATGATCTTTGAAAATCTGAAGTACTATTCTAAGATATTCTACATGATCATGCTCACTGTGGGAATAGACGAGGATATCATCTATGAAGCCTATGTTGAACATGTCTAAGTACTGCTTGAACCCACGGTTCATCAAGTCCATGAAAGCTACTGGGGCATTGGTAAGACCAAAGTACATGACTAGGAATTTGGAGTGACTATACCGAGTACGGAAAGCTGTTTTTAGAAAGTCACATTCTCTGACTCTGAGCTAATGATAGCTTGATTTGAGGTTTATCTTAGAGAAATAACTAGCACCCTAAAATTGGTCAAATAAGTCATCGAATTTGGAAAGTGGATACTTGTTCTTGACTATGACTTTATCGAGTTGATGGTAATCAATGCACATTCTGAGAGAACCATCTTTCTTTCAATTCTCTAAGTTCTGCTGGTTCCATTCTATATGGAAGAATAGATATAGTCTGAGTATCTAGAAGAAGATCAATACCAAAGTTTATTTCCCTTTTGGGAGAAATTTTTAGAAGTCTTCGAGAAAGATACCTGATTATTCATTCACTAGTCGGACTGATTCAAAACTGGGAGTTTCAGAACTAAATTCCTTAACTTAAATAAGTTGATAGACACATCCCTTAGATATTATTTTATGTGCCCAAAGGTAGGAAACAAGCTGACCTCTGAAAACTAAAGTGCTACCTCTCCACTCTACGACAGGTTCATTCAAAAACTGAAACTGGACAATTCTATTTTTCCAATAGACAATGGCATAGCAGGAATGAAGCCAATCCATGCTGAGAATGACATCAAAATCAGTCATCTCTAATTTGACTAAGTCTGCTGAAGTGACCTTCTGAGATACCATAACCGAATAGTTCTTGTATACCCATTGGGCTATGATGGTTTTACCCACTGGGCAGATACTGAGAAGGGATCTTCTAGAAGTTTAGGACTAATTCCGAAATCAACTGCTATATGAGGAGTAACAAAAGACAAGGAAGCTCCTGGATCTAGGAAAGCATAAACATGCAAATGAAAAATCTGTAACATAGTAGTAACCATATCAGGAGAATTTTCCCGATCTTATCGAGACTGGAGAGCATAAAGTTGATTTAGGCATTGCCCATAAGTAGCACTGGAAGTGGCACCCTACTGATTTGGGCGACTGGTCTGAGCTGAGAAACGGTTTTACTGGCTTTGGGAACCTGTCTGAGGACAATCTCAGACTCTGGGGCCTGGCTTGCCACATTCGAAACAAATATCACTGCCAGCTCTATATATACCTTGATGGTGTTTTCCACAAGTCTAACAAAGAAGATTAGTTCGGGCATTGCTAACACTATCCTGAGACTTAGAGCCTGGCACCATATCTCTACTACCATCCATGAACTTAGAAGCTGGAGCACTGGCTGAAAAAGGAGCTGGAAATGATGACTTAGGATAAAATTGAGAATGGTTTCCTCCCTCTAACTTAGGCTGAGCAAAGTTGAAACTACCTGTCCTTACTTTCTTATTCTACTTCTCCCTCATCTTAATCTTTAGCTCTTCTATCTATTAAGCATGGGTCATAAGCCAGACTATATTTATGTCACTATTCAACATTGCGGACCTGCACTCATTGACCACACTATCATTTACCCCAAAAACAAACTTACTTATCTTGGCCCTGTTGTCTACTACTACATGGGGAGCATATCTGGCTAATTGAGTAAACTTAAGAGAATACTCTTTCACCGTCATGTTTCCCTACCTAAGGCTGATAAATTCTAACACCTTAGCTTCTCTCAGCTCTTGGGGAGACAATCTATCTAAGAATGCGGTGATAAACTCCTCCCATTCCATGGATCCTGCATCAACTGACCTCTCTGACTTTCATTGTTTAAACCAAGTGTGAGTAACTTCCTGCAACTGATATGCAGCTAGCTCAGCACTCTCACTAAAAGTAACCCCCATGATGTTTGTAACTTTCTGAACTTGGTCAAGGAATTCCTAAGGATCCTTTTCTGACTTAGACCCAAAAAAGGATGGAGGATTTATTTAGGTGAAGTCCCGAATCCTGGCTGCAGCTGAATTGGCCACTGGGTTGGTTGGAACAACAGCTGGTCGTTCATTCTAAGAAGCAACTGACTTAGCAAGAGTAGTGAATACAATTCATAATTCTGCATGAGAAACATATTCGTCCAAGGGATCTGCTTGGACGAGCTGAGGGGCTGACTGATTTCTATTTCTTCTTTTAGGAGGCATGTTCTCTAAAAGAAAGGGACAAATGAATTAGACTGATAGTTAAACTTTAGCTCATGCTCACTGGCACGATATGAATACTGAAAGAAGGTAAACTGTTTCTAAAACATCTTATAGCCTCCTATACATAAATATGGAGTGCAACACACCCATGCACAAGACTCTACTAGATGAGGCTTTCAGACTTCCTAGGACACTATTGAACCTTAGGCTATGATACCAAGTTTTTAACGCCCCGAATCTGATATTCGGAAGGCTACACGGTGCTCATGACCCCGAAGGACCACAAGCTAACCAATGACTAATATTTGTACCTGAACACTGCATAATATACTGTATAAATGTGGAAATAAAGGTTTAACGGCCATATGGTTTAAAACTAATAAAACATAACATCTGAGAGTACGGTACATTGATACCAAAACAATACTGAAATAAACTGTCTGAACATACTATAGTCTAAAAAGCCTCTAAAACTGAACTGTCTGAATAAGGAGTTGATGGGACATGTCCCCAGCTAACTTCAACTGCTGAAATAAACTAGGTACTTAAATAATGAACTAATACAATAATAACATCCTCGAATGATGAGGACTCACTACTAAATTTGGCTGCTAGAATCAGGAATGCTACTGATGCTCTGGAGCTCGTGCTTCTGAACCTATGGGATATAGAATAAAACACCATAGCGCAAATGCATCAATACGATTAAATGTACTGATATGCATGTGAGGTAGGCTGAATACAAATGGTTCAAATGCATGAAAAATGCTAACTGAGTGTATAACATAAATGTGACAATTCATGCTTGAATAAGTATTTGTAACTGAATTCGTGATGATACTGACTAATGAGTCTGAATGCTGATAACATGAGTTACTAGTAATTGATATAAATGATACTGAGTGACTGTGTCTGACAGTCTAAGTTCTTATGGAACTAGCTGACTTCTGTACTGAGCTGAGCGACTGTATCTGATAGTCCTAAGTTCTGTAGAACTATCTAAGTTCTATTACTAATATTGAGACTGAAACTGTAACTGTGGTAAGTAGTCATCTAATCGACATGCCCTAAATAAAATAATATATCTGAGGTTGGGTCCAATCTGTAACCCCAATTAGAAGGGTATCAATACCGCTCCACTGGTAAGGACAAACTGTGAGCGACCCTTATCTGGCAGGTACTTAAACGAGAATGGTGGGACCCTGAACTGACAGGTTAAGCCACCTTATCAACCCTCAACTAATAGGTTTGATGTCTCAACCTACGCTGGCTACATAGTTCTGGAATGCAAGGATTGCTTCTAAGAATCACACCCTTTACTGGTAGGTGAGTTCCCATCCTTGGGTTCACTCGGTGCTAAATCTAACTCCTATCTAAATAGACACTAAAAAGAATTAACTGAAATGGATTGGACTGAGTTAACTGCTTTTTGTTGACTGGTGGAATGCTACTGAGATTACTAAATTTTTGAGATTTCTAAGGTTACTAGAATTACTGAGTTTATCGAGTCTTCGTGAATCACATGAATACTGAGTTCTATAGATCATGGCTTGACTGAGAGTATCGTGAAAACATGACACTTGTTCTAGGCATACAGCTAAATTATCGTATACAAGTACCCCTAGGACTCGATAGAAGGAAATTGACAAGGCACGGCATTTTTTAATACGTGACCAACAATCCATAACACAATAAGTTGGGGATTTCATGAAATACATGGTTATCATAATCTTGTACATGGTAGAAATGCATATAATCAATGTCATAATTTCATAATCTAACATTGTGAGAATTCCAACAAACATCTACATTTGAACATAAGGGTAAAACATGCATTTATCATATGGGTCACAATTGAGCTATAATACACAATTTCTATCCTCTTAGGAATTTTATCAAACACCATACATGAACAACTTAGGGCATAGGTGTAATCATCAAATTACACATTATAAACAACTCAATTCATGGATTTCAACTTGCATGCTAACGTAGTTTTATGAAAAACACATAAAGATTCCAACTTGGGAATCGTACAACAGGATAAACATGGTTAGAAAACAACCACAACATAAACATCATGATTTATAATTTGAAATAGGGTTCTTGAGATTTATGGATGAAAGGAATCCATAAATTAACACTATGCATACCTCAGATGGAAGATGCTTGAAAACTAATGGTGAAATTCTGGAAATTGGATCCTAAGCTTGTTCTTGATGGATTTTGAGAGAGATAAGTGTATTTAGGTTGAATTGGGGAGTAATCCCGTGTTTTAGACTTATATAGTGGTGGAAAATTAACCATTTTGCCCTTGAGGATGCGGTCATTTAATGACTAAAAATTGGGTGCTGATGCTACAAGCGATGTGACGTGTTGATGGCTGTGATGCGATACTCGATGCATCGTACCATGATAGCGTTGATCCTCAGAATTTTTGGCTCTGGCAGCCAACACAAATGTTGACCAACGCGATTGGCGATGCGGCGTGCCATGATCGCATTGGTCCACTATTTTGGGACTCCGAACATAATCTAATCATGTTCCAAAAAATCTAAAACTTATCCAGGAACACCTATTGACCTTCCGGATCATGAATTAATAAAAATGCGTTGTATTAAAGGATGGTAAGATGGCAAAATGAGATTACCAAATTTCGAAGGCCAATTATAGTTTAAGTCTGGGTACCTAGCTAGAATTTTCTAAGTCTGGGACACCTTGACAAGCTTAAAGGACAGAATTAAGCTTTATGATTTTATGGGGTCTTACATAATTTGAACCTACGTTGGGTATGTAGTTCTATGGAAGATAGAGCACGCTAATCCCACACTTCCCGCTTGGTGCTAAATACTACTTCCTTTAAATCTATATGCTCATTGTGTTGGAAATCCACTTTAAAAACTAGCATAAGGGTTTATTCTTTAACCAATTATACATTTATCTGAGTAGATCTGTAAAATAAGTTGTTCTGAATTCGTTAATCTATAATACATTTGTAAAGTGGACTCCAAAACTAATCTGAGGATCAAAAGATCAAAACATTACTAAATAATCTAAAATTAATCTGATCATAAGATGCTTAAAGCATCATCTTTCTAGAAATATCAACATATAAACTTGGGCTTAGTAACCCATGTATTGAGTTTATATCAAAACATCATAATAATCATGCTTGAAAATGAAAACAAGGATAATTTATCTCAAACTCTGGAAATTTCTGCAATAGGCATGAAAATATGAAAATAGACATGTAATTCAACTTCTAAATCACTTGAAATCTCATAATCTTGCATTTAGCAATAATGGGAATAAAACCTAATTCAAAACTCTTGTATAATTATACAAAATCATATGAATTTTAGATGAAAGCTTGGTTTTGGGCAAAAGAATGAAAGAAGATCTTTGTTCATAAACCCCACATACCTTGATAGATGATTAGATGAAGAATGGGTTTAATCTTGTGTTATTCGCGAATTGGGGACTTGGGAATTGACAAAACTACTCCTTTTTAATCTTTAATCGGACCTAGGAAAAAGGAACAAAATCCTAATTTGATATGCCACCACGACGTGCCACTATCGTGGTGGCTCACTGGAAAAGGACGAGTGGAAACTGGAAGATCTCCGCGACATGCCACCATCACGGTACTCTATTAAAATGCCATTTAGGTCACCAACGCGATGCGGTATAATCGCATTGGCCTACTAGAAATTGCCAAATGAGAATTTAGACTTCTCCGCGATGTCGGGTAATCATGGAGGTCCACTGGAATTTGACAACTGGGATTTTAACCATCTCTGCGATGCAGCGAGTGCCTTGGTGGTGCACTACTTTACAAAAATTGCCATAACTTCTCAACGACGTATCAGATTTAAGAGAATTTGGAATGATGGAAAGCCTATTCAATTATCTACATAATGGAAGGTCTAATTCTTGGAAATTTCACATGTAACAAAAGTCATTCACTTTTTAAGCTAACCTTTGATATTTTAGAAGCGAATTTAATCTAGAAAAAGTATGGGGTACTATGATATCTCGCCCTTAGTAACATTCATCCTCGAATATGGATAGTTAAGCTGAAAATACTAAGGAATTTGAGCCTATAAGATACTATACACAACTAAAATAATTGTATGATTGAATCAAAACATACCGAGCTACTGAACTGAACTGTGAGTGCATGAATTTTACATGAAACAACTATATAGTTGAATCTGAGACTGGGAAAGAACTGAATGAAGGAAGATTATTACCTTCAGCTGAATTTGAGTTTGTGGAGAAGAGATGAGGATACTTGGTACGCGTGTCTGCTTCTACTTCCCAAGTAGCACCCTCAACGAACTGATTTTTCCACAAAACTTTGACCAAGGAAACTTCTTTGTACCTTAGTCTACGGATTGGATGATCAAGAATCTCTACTAGGAATTCTTCATATAAGAGGTTGTTTTGAATATCTGTACTTTCTAGAGGAACTATAACAGCTGAATCGTCCATGCACTTCTTCAATAGGGATACATAGAATATTGGATGAACTAAGGATAAATCTACGGGTAGCTCAATCTCATGCGCTACCTTTCCCACGCAGCGCAAAATTCGGAAGGGACCTATATATCGGGGACTAAGTTTCCCTTTTTTGAAAAATCTCTTCACCCCCTTCATGGGTGAAACTTTCAGATAAGATTACTGATTACTGATGACTCTGGGCTATTTTCAATCTCTCTCGAATCAACTGAACTTTCTCCATGGCTTCAAACACCATGTCTGGACCAATAAAAGCAGCCTTACCCACTTTGAACCAACCAACTGGCGATCTAAATCTCCGCTCATAAAGAGCCTCAAATAGAGCAATCTGAATACTAGCATGATAACTGTTATTATAAGCAAAACTCAATCAACGGTAAGTACTCATCCCAACTACCTTTGAAATCAAGAACACATGCCCTCAATATGTCCTCTAAAGTATGAATAGTCTTTTCTACCTGACCATCTATCTGCGGTGAAAAGATGAACTTGGGTACCAAGACCCTTCTAAAAGGCTTTCCAAAACTTAGAGGTAAACTGAGTACCCCTATCCGAGATGATACACAAATAAACTCCATCCAATTTAACCAACTCTCTGATATACAACTTGGCATAATCTTCAGCTATGTAGGACATATGAACTGGTAAGAAACACACTGACTTAGTCAATTTGTCTATAATAACCCAGATTGATTCATGTTGACGATGCGAATGGGGTAATCCAATCACAAAGTCCATATTCACTTCCTCCCACTTCCAAGTAGGGAACCAAACTCTTGCAATATACCACCATGTCTTTGGTGCTCTACCTTAACCTGTTGATAAGTTGCATACTTGGCTACGAATTCTGCTATATCTTTCTTAATACCACTCTGCCAATATATTTTCTGCAAGTCGTGATACAAATTGGTAGCATCGAGATAAATGGAATAACGCGCACCATGTTCTTCCTCCATAATCCGCTGCCTCAAATCATCAACACATACCACACACAATTTACTCCGGTATCTCAACACACTATCTCCCTTTTGGAAGAAAACCTCTACCTTTTGGTCTTTAACTGACTCCTTTAGTTTGACCAAACTAGAATCTTTATCTTGCTTCACTTTCACTTCTGAAACTAGAGAAGATTCAGAACTACTCTGAACCCAAACATTCCCTTCAGCTGAACAACTAATCTCACACCCAATCTAGATAACTGATGAAATTCTTTAACTATTTTCTTCTTATAATTCTCCACATGAGCAACACTGCCCATAGATAATCTACTAAGGGCATCTGCCACTACATTAGCCTTGCCCGGATGATACAACACACTCATATCATAATCTTTCAACAACTCTAACCACTTTCTCTGATGAAGATTTAACTACCTCTGGTTAAATATATACTACAATCTTTTGTGATCCGTGAACACATTAACATGCACCCGATAAAGATAATGTCTCCAGATTTTCAAAGAAAATATAACAATAGCTAACTTAAGATCATGGGTCGGATAATTCTTCTCGTAAGGCTTAAGATGTCTAGAGGGATAGGCTATAACCTTTCCTCTCTGTATCTAAACACAACCCAAACCAACTCTAGAGGCATCACAATACACCACAAAACCATCTGTATCATCAGGTAATACTAAAACTGAGGCTGAAGTGAGTTGAGTCTTCAACTCCTAAAAAATCTTCTCGCAGGAATCTGACCACTGGAACTTAACTTTCTTTTGGGTCAATCTAGATATAGGAGCACAATAGATAAGAAACCCTCAAAAAAACATTTGTAATAGCCATCTAAAGCCAAAAAACTCATAATGTCTGATGGACAGATAGGTCTAGGCCAATTTCTTATTGCTTCTTTTTTATAGGGATCAACTCGAATACCCTCACTGGAAATAATATGACCAAGGAAAGCTACTGACCTTAGCTAAAACTCACATTTGTTGAATTTGGCAAATAACTGGTGATCTCTAAGATTTTGCACAAAATTCTAAGATGGTCTGCATGATCATCCTCACTACAAGAGTAGACAAGATTATCATCGATAAAGACTATGACAAACATGTCCAGATATTGTTGAAACACTCTTTTCATCAAGTCCATAAAGGTTGTTGGGGCATTGGTTAGCCCAAAGGACATGACTAGAGACTCAAAATGACTATAACGGGTTTCGAAAGCTCTTTTTGGAATATCACACTCCTTTACTTTAAGCTGATGATAGCCGGATCTAAGGCCTATCTTTGAGAAATAACTATCACCTTAGAGTTGATCAAATAAGTCATTAATTCTAGGAAGAGGATAGTTGTTTTTGACTATAACTTTATTCAGCTGATGATAGTCAATGCACATACACAAAGAACCATCTTTCTTTCATACAAATAGGACGAGAACGCCCCATGGAGAAACACTAGGCCTTATGAAACCTTTATCTAAGAGATCTTTAATCTTCTCTTTTAACTCTTTAAGCTCAGCTGGAGCCATACACGAAGGAAGAATAGAAATAGGTTGAGTATCTAAAAGAAGGTCAATACCAAATTCTATTTCCCTACTGGGAGGTACCCCTGGCAAATCTTTGGAAAAAATATCAGGAAACTCATTGACTACATTGACGGACTGAACTATTGGAGTCTCAGACTTAGTGTCCTTGACTCAAACTAGATGATAAATACAACCTTCGGAAATTAATTTTCTGGCTTTAAGATAAGATATGAAATGACTTTTAGGAGACAATGAACTTCCTCCCCACTCAAAGACTAGCTTATCCGGACACTAAAATTTTACCACTCGAGTGCGACAATCTATAGATGCATAATAGGAATGGAGCCAATCCATACTGAGAATAAGATCAAAGTCAACCATATCTAACTCTGTTAAGTCTGCTAACCTGATTTTATGAAGGACAGTGATTGGACACTTTCTATAGATCTGTTTGGCAATAACTGACTCACCTACTGGGGTAGAAACCAAGAAAGGCTCAGGAATCTTTTCAAGACTTATTTCAAAATTCACTGTAACTAATGGGTTCACATAAAAGAAACTCGACCCAGGGTCTAAAAACACATAAACATTAAGATGAAATACACGAAGCATACCATTTACAATATCTGGTGAATCCTCCTAATACTAATGGGATGGTAAAAAATAAAACCGATTCTGGCGCTAATCACCACCAGTACTGGATGCGCCCTGAGGAGGGACTGGGTGACCTAAAGGAGCTGGAGCAATAGTAGCCTGATTCTGGGAATGAATATCTCTCTTTCCCTGCTTAGTATGTGGACACTCTCTAATACCATGACCCAACTTACCATAACCAAAACAACTTTTACGACCATCTAAACACTAACTAGGATGATTTTTACCATACTTAGCACATAGAGGATAACTGTTTCTTCCACTCATACTATTCTGTGATCTGGACATAGAAGACTTACCCCACTGCTTTTACCTAGCTCTGGGAGAAGAAGCAGTACCTAAAGATGCTGAAACTATGAATGATTTCTCCCTCTAGACCTAGTCTGGCCATACTTAAACTACCCTATTCTAGCCTTTTTTCCCTCTCTCTTCTCTTCAACTTCTCTACCTCAATCTGATGAGCATGAATCATTAATCTAGCAAGATCCATGTCCCTAATAATCATGGCAGTCCTACACTCCTTAACTACTAAGATAGATACGCCAGTGACAAACTTAATCATACTTACTCCAGGATCAGCCATCGTATCAGGGGCATTCTTAGACAATAGATTGATCTTAAGAAAGTACACTTTCACTGTCATTGAGCCTGCCTCAGGTTCAAAAACTCCTCTATCTTAGCTTCTCTAATTTCATGTAGGACAAACCTATCTAGAAAAGCATTCTAAAATACTTGCCAACTTATAAGAGTTGCATTTTCACCTCTACGATTCCTCGACATAACCTCCCAATCATAAGATACATCCTTCAATCTATAGGATTCTAACTCTACACTGTCCTCTTCAAAAATATACATAATTTGGGTGATCTTCTTCAACTTATCTAAATAAAGTTGTGGGTCCTCACCTACTTTTAACCCAAAGAACTCTGGCATATTCATTCTCATAAATTCACGAACTCTAGCTGCTGCTAAATCACCATTCTGCTGAAGTGGGACTGTAGACCGATGGTTTACCTGAACATTGGCAGTCACTGACTAGGCCAATGCCTAAAAAGTAGCCCTAAACTCAGTATGAGATACGTTCTCATTCAAAGGATTAGTGGGTTGGGGTGGCTGGTTATTATTTCTGCGGGCGTTAGCTCGACAAGGAGGCATATTTACCTGTCACGTAAAAGAACAAGTCAAAAGTAGATAGAGATACTATAAGCACAATATATCATGAAAGAAAGAGATGATTCCTAAGAACGTATCGTAGCCTCTTGCTCGTAAATATGGCATGCTTCAGACCCATGATCAAGACTCTACATAACGCGACTTGTCTAACTCCCTAGGACTCTTAAAAACCTTAGGCTCTAATACCAAGTTTGTAATGCTTCAAAACCTGGTCCCGTGATGTCACACAGTGCTCAAGACTAGGAGTAGCCCTAAGCTAACCCTATCTACCTTTTTCTAAGTCTGAATCTCATAATAAAGGAAATATAGACATAAAATCTTACTAAATGCAGAAAACTATCTAAAATAACTAAGAATAATATGAAGTAATGTATGAAATCTCAATACTGACTAATCTGAATCAAAACTAGCAATCTAACAAGCCTCTACTACTAATAACTAAAGAGTCACTAGGACAAACCCCTAGCTTACTCGAACTATTTGAAAAGATATTGAATTCTATAAACTAATAAGTTGTAAAATCTGAATGAATAAGTCCTAAAACTATGAGGACCCACCAACTGTACGATATAGATGGAGATGCTCGAACTACTCATGCTGCTGATACTGAGCACATGAACCTACATTATGAGATAATGTAGCGCATAGATATATATATGGATCAGTACTTTGAGTATGTACTGAGTATATGGGGTGAAATTCATAAGTAAAGCATCATCTCATCATCATAAATTGTAAAACAAAGCATGCTAAATGTAAATGACTCACATAAGCTAGAATATCTGAAATACTAAAATCTAAAATCATGAATAACAAATTATACTTTGTAAATCTAGTGAGTCATAACATTTAATTCTGAAAGATATGCTAAGTGTAGAAAGGGCTCACTTCTAAATCTGAAATTAGATAGCTGAAATCTGTAACTATTATCTTTCTGTAAAGCATAGTCTGAATAAAATGTGAGTCTTTACACTTAGTTTTCTAAAATCTTTTCTGTTATTCTTTCTATTAGTAATACTTTTTGTGTAGGGAGGTTTTTCTAACCGACATAAACCATGTGAGCTAACATGGAATCCAATGTCTTGTTACCCTACGGGAAAAATCTCACGATGGGGAGAGGTGTCATACTCTTGCCAAGGAGTATAACCTAAGCTAAGTGATCACATCTGTAACTGTCATCCATATTGGACTAGGAATAATCTGATAATCTGTACGTATGTTGGCTACGTAGTTCTGTGGAAGATAGGGTACGCTAATCCTATACTTTTTGTTTTGTGCTAAATACTACTTTCTTTAAATCTGTATGCTCATTCTGTTAGAAATCCACTTTAAAAACTAGCATAAGGGTTTATTCTGAAACTAATTATGCATTTATCTGAGTAAATCTGTAAAATAAGGTGTTCTAAATTTTTTTATTTGTAATAAATTGGTAAAGTGGACTCCAAAACTTATCTGAGGATCAAAAGATCAAAGCTTTACTGAATAATCTAAAAATAATCCGATCATAAGATGCTTAAAGCATCATCTTTCTTGAAATATCAACATATAAACTTGGGCTTTGTAACTATGCATCAAGTTTATTTCAAAACATCATAATAATCATGCTTGAAAATGAAAACAATGATAATTCATCTCAAAAGCTAAAAATTTCTGTAATAGGCATGAAAATATGAAAATAGACATGCAATTCAACTTCTAAATCACTTGAAATCTCATAATCTTGTAATTAACAATAATGTGTATAAAACCTAATTCAAAACTCTTGTATAATTATTCAAAATCATAAGAATTTAAGATGAAAGATTGGTTTTGGGCAAAAGAATAAAAGAAGATCTTTGTTCATAAACCCCACATACCTTGATAGATGATTAGATGAAGAATCTTGAATTATTGATTCCTATTTGAGCTCTTAAAGATGGATTCTTGGTTATCTGGCTTTGGGAATCCTCAATTTTGAGCTTTCTTGGAGAAACAATGGAGGAATTTAATTTCTTGGAGAGTAAACATTGAGTTCCAGGGTTTTTCTTTGAGAGAGAATGGATGAAAAGTAAGCATAATAGGATTAAAATGGGTTTAATCTTGTGTTATTCACGAATTGGGGGCTTGGAAATTGATAAAACTGGCCCTTTTTAATCTTTAATCGGAACTGGGAAAAGGGAACAAAATCCCAATTTGAATTGCCACCATGACGCGCCACTATTGCGGTGGCTCACTAGAAATGGATGAGTGGGAACTGGAAGATCTCCGAGACATGCCACCATCGCGGTACTTTATAGGAATGCCATTTAGTACACCAATGCGACACGATATAATCGTGTTGGCCTACTGAAAAATTGCCAACTGGGAATTTAGACCTCTCCACAATGCAGGGCAATCATGGAGATGCATTGGAATTTGATAATTGAGATTATAACCATCTCCGCAACATGGTGAGTGCCCAAGTGGCACACTGCTTTACTAAAATCGCTATAACTTCTCAACCGTGTATCGAATTTAGGCGAATTTGATATCGATAAAAAGCTCATTCAATTATCTACATGATGGAAGGTCTAAATTTGGAAAATTTCACATGTAATAAAAGTGATTCAGTTTTTAAGCTAACCTTTGACATTCTAGAAGCGAATTTAAGCTAGAAAAAGTATGGGATATTACAAGGACTCTACTAATTACTTAGCTCTTATACTAATACACCGATGAAACCTAAGATCTGATACCAATTTTTCATGATACTCAGGTCATAATAGCACCTACCATAACCCACCAGTAGGCAAACCAACCCGTAGTTTGGAACAGCTACTAACGGATTACTTAATAATATACGGAAAAGAATGCAGAATAAATAGAAATAAAGATCAATACAAAATAAAAACCCAAAACCTGGTGGTATCAGTACAAGATCTTCTAATGTATTAATTGTACAAAGTGAAACAACAATGAAATTGCACTGATGTAACTTATCTCTGAATACAATATAGAGATTAGTCAATACATAAGAGAGAGATAAGTAATACACCTAACGTCAGGAGCTCACTCTAAGTCTCTGATCCATGGCTGCTCTGCACGATGCACACATCAATGGCGATAACCCATTCTATGATCTACAGGCTGCAGAAGTATAGTATGAGTACCAAATGAAGGGTACTCAGTAGGCAACTACCAACTGAGCTTAAAAGATAAATAGATATATACAACATATAAACAGAATGGAACACGCATGAGTCCAAAAATCATATAACAAGTCGATGAGAATAATGAGGGACAAATATCCTATTCAAGTCCAAGAGTCTAACATAATAAAACTAAGGACGAAGTATCAGGGTAAACTACCATATTCCAGTCACATTCAATAGACGTCAATACTATACCATTTATCCCAGGCCAATATACGAATGAAGAACGACAAAAAGATACATAGCAATATACAAGGCCAAGAAATGAATATAAAATATGAACGGGTACACAGTAGTTCCATAGCTTCATATATCTAGATATATATACATATATATATATATACACATGTTTATCGCAAAGCATAACCTAGATCATCTTATCCTTATTCTTAGACCTTATTATAATACTATCACAATCTAATACTATCATGCTCAGGGTTTCTTATCCATATGGCTAGACATGAAATAATCGTGCATTATAATGCCATCATAAGATAGAAGAGGCCGAAGACATACCTCAAATAACGATACAAAATCAATGACCAAACTACCATAAGCTAGCCATAATAATAATCATGTCAATGATTATAGCAATATCAACAACAGTGTGAATAATTGACTACTCCAGACTACCAAATACAAAACCGAGCCTATATGTACCCTCACTGCCCAAGCTCAGAAGGCTCAATGAATATAGAATAGCACAAGGAATATTTTTCACCCATATCTATACAACCATCCATACCGGATGATAGACATAGGTGTATATTGGTGATAGGCGATGCATATACAAGAATGAATGCAAAATACACAACCAATATCACAATCTTACCATCATAACCATCTCTATCATAACTTTCATCATTATGTCTATCATCAACATAATCAACCTCTAGCCTTGTCGGGTATCAATATATTATCATAATATCCTCCGGCCCTGACAAGTATCAATATATCATCACAATATCTTCCAGCCCTACTAGATATCAATATATTCATCCTCCGGCCTTACCGGGTATTAATATAATCATGAACATTAATAAACATATATTTATAGACATATAGTAGGTGCATGGGCTCAAAATATGGCAAAAAGAGGGTAAATCTACAAGCCTGTTAGTATACTCATAATCATTATCGTATCATCATAAAATATCTAACTTCTCAATACTTCCCAACTATTTGTTTTTATCTAACCAATGCTTATTATCATTAAACCACTACTTCATTAGTCTTCACATGTCCTCTAATTATTAGCCTAAACATTATCTTGTACATAATCCTTATTCATGGGACAACAACTAACCATTATTTATTAAATAGCCACTATCTAACATCTAGTCAAGGTTCATCACTGGACCATAATCTCCATTTATCCAATATTCATTTATTATTAACTAATCACCCTATATTCGTTAATTATTATTAGTCAACAAATTACCATTTATCATCTTACCATCCTTTATAAACTAACACCACTCATTAACTGACCATTATTTACCAACTAATCCTCATTTATCAACTATTCATCATTATTAACTAGTCATCTCTTATCACTAATATCTTCTATTATCTAGCCTTATTAATACACAACTCCTCATTTATCAACTAATCGACATCATAAGCTTAGTCATCAATATCAACTAATCTTCACCTACGCTAAACCCGATATTATCATTAGAAACTCATCAACCATCGCTAGCTACCATATTGCTTAATCATTAAGTAGAAAGAATAGTCATAAGATCATATTTCAGCTAGAATCATATCAATTATCGATAATCATAAATGTATCAAATCTATGCATGAGATCACTAGTATTTAATCAGTAGAATAATAAGCATCATACCACATCTTTCTCTGTCCCATATCAGAGAGATGTGGATGCAAACATACATATATATATACATATATATTCATAAAATATAACCGCATACTTTACAAGGATAAACACTTCCTGAATATCCAACCAATATCATAAAATAGCCCTCAGCCCAATAATATGTTCAAAATAATCACAACACCATAATCACGGACTTCAGCACATATACATATCTAGAATTTATATCGATAATCATATTTTTAAGTCGTAGTATATATCCCACCATCTCACATATATGAGGCATAATATCATTAAGTATATAAAGATCTCTCATCTAGGAGGCATCTCATATCTAGGAGGCATAATATCAACAAGTATATGATGTGTATAGGACATCTCATATCTATAGATCATAAATCATGACTATGAGGAATGTTACTTCTCTAGTCCAATTATCATATCTAAGAGGAATATCATCTCTATAGACCCAATAATCATAACTAAGAGGAAAGTTATCTCTATGGGGCCGATAATCATAAATAAGAGGAAAGTAATCTCTATGGGCCCGATAATCATGAATAAGAGAAAAATCATCTCTATAGGCCCGATAATCATAACTAAGAGAAAAGTCATCTCTATAGGCCTAACAATCAAGTTTAGGAGGAAATAACATCGCTATGGGCTAAATACCAATCTAGGAGGAAATAACATCTCTAAATTCCCAAATATCATTAAATGAGGAAAATACATCATCATTCATTATGCCATGAAGTAACCTTATACTAAGGCTTACTAATCTCAATTATGCCAAACATCCGCAATTAAGTCTACAAGGCTAACACAAGTCTTGGCCTAAGTGGGTTGGACAATCCCACTTCTAATCCTCAATTCCCATATTTATGCATCTATGCCCCAAACTAAGACTAAGGTATCTAGTTCAACTTCTAGATGTCAAGTAAGCCATACTCAAGCCTAAGAGGCACTTCTACTAGAAACAAGGGTCCTCAAGTCAACTCTGCCCAATTTATGATTTCATGACTACCACACTATCCCAGTAGGGTAAAAATATACAGATCATGTTTCCAATACTAAAAACGCATCCCAAACCTAGCATTATGTCATATCCATGCTATAATTTAATTTAGACTAGTGAGAAGGAAATAGGATTGTAAACTATTATAAGCATACCATCTTATGGGTCCAAAACCCTTATTTAATCCCCAAACATCAATAATCAAGGCTAGGGTATTCTACTCATAATCAAGCCTGGCATCCAAATTCATACGCAATATAAATCACATATTATCTATGAAGAGAAGTAGATAGAAGCCTACCTCAATGCCAAACTGTAAAACCTCACTTCATACACAACATGCTCATCTTCACTTCACAATCCCTAAAATACCATTATGCTATCAAAAACCTAATCCACCCATCAATATAAGTCTAATGATACCTATATTGCACTATTATCTTTGGGTCCAAAAACGACATCAAAAATCTCAAGTGGGTCCCACTTATAAAAAACATGTTTTTGAGGCCATCCCTATTCATACATGAACAAGGAATCATAACCCTTAAGAAATAGGTAAAAACTAAGCATACTTTGGGGTAAAATAAATCCCTAAGCTAAATTGGGGTTTTGGGTCCAAACTAAGAAATTCAAGCACGTATTCAAGGGATTCATACCATAAATTCGAAGATATCCTAGATAAAAGATGATAAATAAGCTCCCACGTTACACACCATGATATGTTTTGAGTTATTCTACCCATTTAGGGTTTTAAACTCTCAAGGGTGAAGAGAGAATGACCCAAGTCACAACAATGGGATCTATTTATCGACCCCTAGGCAAAGATAAGCCACAATCACTAAGACGTAGGCCGCGATCGTGGTGCTGCATTGCCATATCCTTGTCACGATCACCTCCTCCATGTCATGGTCACCGTCGCACTAGGACTAACAAAACTTAGAAATTTTCCAAGTTTCCAATGATCCCTCGAGATTCATTCAGAATAGGATTTTCATAAAGAAAATATGTAACCACACTACATTTGATGTTTTAGATGTTTTGGCAAAGTCAGATTTTCAATCTTAAGTCATTTAGACCAAATATGGGTCCTACACCTAAACTTTCAAATTCTTAACTTTCCGATCGATAGGTCGAAATGAGTTTGGGTGCACTGGTACTCGAACTAAAGGTCTACCTAGCCTAAAATCAATATTCTAGAGCTGCTAGCATGGTCAAAATTGGCATTCAAGATTGTTTCACTAAAGATTTTATCCGGTGGGCATTTGGAACTAGCGAAGACTTCTAAATAGGAAATTGATTCTAAAAACAAAATAAACTACCCGATAACCGAACCGTCGGTCCCAGCATGTCATAAATGACTTAGGGAAGCTATGGAGAAGATCAAACGGCAAAAATAAGAAAAAAAATGAAAAATAACCTGAAAGGTCATTACAACCTCAGACAAAATTTCATCAGATTCCCCCGATTTAACTTATTTGTTGTTGGTTGGACCTATAGCCCCATAAGTAGAGTCGTAGGTCAACTTACCTAGATATTTCTAAAATATTGCAATTTTTACCATTCTTTTGGCGTTTCTCTATGCTTTTAACCTACAAAATAGAAATAAAGTTAACTCTAAAACCTTAGGATGTCTCTCAAGCAGTGCTTGATTTAGTTTAGCATTATGACGTAGTTATGTTGGATACTTATACTTCACCAGCAATCCTATTGTTTTTATCCCATGCAATGCCTGATTTAACATCACGGCGCAACTTGGTTTCCTTGGCTACTCAAACTTCGCCATGGCTAACATTCTTACACACTTTTAGCTCTTCCATACTTCCTATGTAATGCATGACACGATGCCCATTCATGTTGAATTAGGCATCTCTACCTCATTTTACCTCAATTACATTATGTGGACATACTCAAACCACGATGAATGGTTCAGAACACCTAGACTTCTTCTTGTTCATAAATAAGCGAAGTCTCAAATTATACAACAAGACCACATCACCGATTTGAAATTTCTTTTTCTTAATCTTCTTGTCGTGGTACGAATTCATCTTCTCCTTATACAAGGCAGAACTCTCATACGCACTAAGGCATAATTCATCTAACTCATTCATCTTATCAAACCTCAAGTATGCAACATTGCTCCATTAAAAATTCAGCTTCTTCAACATTTATAGTACCTTGTGCTCAAGTTCAACTGGCAAGTGACACGTCTTAACATACACAAGCTGATAAGGTGAGACACCTATGGGGGTTTTAAAAGCTATATGGTAGTCCTAAAGTGAATCATCTAACTTTCTTGACCAGTCTCTTCGGTTGGCATTCAAAGGCTTTGCCAAAATGAACTTGATCTCAAATTGGAGACCTCAACTTACCCACTTGGCTACAGTGCACTTTATGCTTCACACCATATTTCTCAAGCAGGTTCTAGAATAGAAAATTACAGGAATGGGACCCGCCATCACTAATGATAACACATGGAGCACTAAACTGGGAGAAAAGATTTTTTTTCAAAAATACAGTGACATTTCGACCTTCATTATTGGAAAATGCAAACGCTTCCACCCACTTAGACATATAGTTGACAGCATCCAATATGTACTTTATATCATGAGAACTCACAAACGGACCCATGAAGTCATTACCCCACATATCAAACAACTCAAATTCAATACTAGGTGTCATGGGGAGCTTATACTTTCATGATATATTGCTATGCCTTGGAAATTGGTCACAGGCCCGAGCATAGTCATGTGCATCCTTTGAAATCATCGACCAGTAATAACCACATTATAGGATGTTATAGGAAATATGAGTACCTCTATGGTGAACCCTATCTGGAGACGAATGACATGCCTCCAGAATATTTATTATCCTATTTTCGAGACTACACCTCTAAATTACAACATTCTCACACCCCTAAAATAAGTAAGGCTTATCCCAAAAGAACTTTTGTACCTCATGCATAAATTATTTTCACAGCCAAAATTACATGTCCTCCGAGGTGAGGTCACTTTCAAAATAATTGACAAAGTCAACGAACCAAGGGATTAAATTTTGTGATTTTCTATGACCTTACTGTCCTTAACCTCAAAGTCAAACTCTTGCAGTAAGAGTACCCATTGAATCAATCTAGGCTTAACATCCTTCTTCCAAAAGGTACCTAAGGGTTGCATGATTAGTATGCAAAATAACTTTTATACCAATCAAATATGATACAAAGTTCTCAAAATCAAATACCACCATAAGTAAATCTTTCTTAATAACCGTGTAATTTTTTTGAGTGGGGTTGAGTGCTTTGCTGGCATAATGGATTAGAAGAAAAATCTTCTCGCATCTTTGTCCTAGGACAACTCTTAGAGCCATACCACTAGCATCACACATCAACTTAAATGGAAGAGTTCAATCCAGAGACACTATAATAGGAGTCAAGATCAACCACCCTTTAAGGCGCTTAAAAGTATTGAGACAAGCATCATCAAAAACAAACTTTACCTCCTACTCTAAAAGCTTGCACAATGGATTTGCAATCTTACAGAAGTCCTTGATGAATCGCTTATAAAAACTTGTATGGCCCAAGAAACTCCTAATATCTTTCACAAAATCTATTGAGGCAATTTATGAATTATCTCAATCTTTTTCTTGTCGACCTCTGTTCTTATTTTTTTGATATTTTGTGTCCAATAATGATACTCTCTTTAACCATGAAGTGACACTTCTCGTAATAAAAATCAGGTTGTATTCCTCATATCTCAGAAGTGCATTTTCTATGTGAGCCAAACAACTATCAAACAAGTCACCCATAATAGAGAAATCATCCATAAGAACCTTGATAGTATCCTCCATTATACCATAAAAGATGGACATCATTCAATACTGAAAAGTGATTAGAGCATTAAGAAGACCAAGAGGTATTCTTTTGAATGCGAGCGTACCATCTAGACATAGGGAAGTGATTTTCTCTTAATCTTCAGGGGTAATAAAAATCTAATTATACCCCATAATCATCAACAAAACAATACCATCCTCTACCTACAAAACGGTCTAATATCTAGTCCATGAATGACATATGAAAATGATCCTTTTTATCCAAGTATTCAACTTTTGATAATCTATCAAACTCTCTGTCCTATGACTGGTCTTATAGGCACTAACTCATTTTTCTCATTAAGGATCACAGTGATCCTACCCTTCTTCGAACACGCTGTACCGGGCTTACCCACTTGATATTAGCAATTGGGTAAACCATATCAATATCCAACAACTTAATAATCTTCTTATTAACCACCTCCTTTATAGGTGGATTCAAACAACGTTGATGCATAATGCTAGGAATGTACTATAGTTCAAGCTAGATCTTATGAGTAAAAATTTTGAGTGGATTCCTTACAATATTTGCAATAGTCCAACCAATATCCCATTTAAACCTCTACAATACTAAAATCAAAGTATGAACCTATGTATCCAACAAATATGAAGAAATGATGACTAATAGGGTATTTTTGGTCCCCGAGAATGCATAATAAAAATGAGAAGGAAGGGCCTTCAATTTAAAGACCGATGGAACCTCAATAGATGGCTGAGTTGGTGGAATTGCTTTATTCTTCAAATTAATATGTAACTTCTTTGGTGCATAAGAATAAGAACCTCTGCCAATTAGAGCACTCACCATATCATCATACTCCCCGATACTATATCAATCAAAATTCATAATTACTGTTACTAAAGCCCTGGCCCCAAGTCCCTCTTGAATAGGTGCAATCAATGCATTTTCATCTATAGTGTCTATCAAAGGTTCCACTCATATATTTTTTGGCTGCCGCATAGACTAACACACATTGTAGGTAACCTATTTATTATTCAGTATTAATTTTATCTACCCTATCTCCATGTTAATAATGCCCTATCTGTGGTTAGGAAGGGCCTTTCCAAGATAATAGAGACATCAAAATCAACCTCACAGTCAAGGATCACAAAGTCAGTTGGGAATATGAAATAATACACCTTCGCTAACACATCACACAAAGTACCAACCAACTTCTTCATAGTATTATCGGATATTAATAATCTCATAGATGTTTGCTTAGGTGCTCCTGGCCCCAACTACTTACACATAACTAGCAATATCAGATTGATGCTAGCTCCCAGATAATATAATGCTCGTGTGAAATTGAAGGACCCAATAGTAAAAGGAACAGTATAAAGCTCTAGGATCCTCCTTCTTCTCAACCAAAGATCAAAAAATAATAACATTGTAGTGGTGCATATTATAAGTGGGATCAAAACTCACCTTTTATTTTTTAGTCACCAAATCTTTTATGAATTTTTCATATCCAGGCATTTGCTTAAAAGATTCCACAAGAGGAATATTCACGAACAATTCCTTCAAAACTGACATAAATTTCTCATATTTATCTTCTTCCACTTTCTTCTTTAATCTCTGAGGAAAAGGTATGTGAGATTGAGGTTTCAATACTGTCTCGACCTTTTTACCCTTTCTTTTATCCTTATCAGCTTGTTCCTCTACACCCATAGAATGATGTGATATTCTACCATTAGTCACCAACTAAAATACCCTGGATTTTGTCCATTAAAATTTCCTTGAGCTTTGAGTTCACTGCCCTAGTTATGACTAGACCCTATGAGTTGTAGCGTATCCTAATAAGTAGTTAGGATGAGTCATAACCAAACCATTAAGTTTGTGGAATTGATTTTTCTCTACGTTTGAGTGGCCAACTAGGAGCTGTAAGGATATGTTACGAGTCATTAAGTGCAATCGTAGAGTGTCTAATATAAGTCCTAAATTGGATTTCGTGTTGGCTGTGACTAAACCCTACAAGTTGTATGGTCCCATTACGAATGGTGCCATTAAGTCATAAGGATAATTGTTGAGGGTACCTTGGTAGTACTTCCTTGGTTACGACTCGTGGTGACGAGTTGTAAAGAGTGGTTACGAATCAAGGGGTTGACTAGTAGTCAAAGATGAAACTTCTTAAGCTTTTAAGTTGAGGGCATTTTGGACATTTCTCCTTTTAACAAAATAGAAACCCACATCTTATAACCTCTTTAAGGTATCATTATCACTCAGAAACAATTGAAGTAACTTCTCAAATACTCCCAAATCCTCAAGGTCAAGAACACTTAGGGTTTTCAAGAGGTTAATCAATTAGGGCTCTCAAGGGTGATTTCTCTTCGTACATCTTACTGTTATAGTCATGTTACTCTTCCCTTATTGTTAATTTTGTAAAAGCATGAGTTTTAAATTATTGTTCATGAGATTATTATGATGGTTTTAAAACAAAGGTTGGGGGTTTTGAATGTTTATGAATTGAACAATGTTTCTCATGGCTTATATATGATTTTCTTTCTTTAAATATGGTTTTGAATTTGTGGGTGCATGGGTATAGTGAATGAACTAGGGAATTATGATTTTCCCAAACTTATGACTTTTAAAGTGGTTATGTCCCCAACCCCATAATATGAAATTAGTTTTAATCACGGGGAATGTGGGAGTTTGTAATATCGAACTATTTTTGAACTATTACATGATATAAAAAAGGTATTTGAAATGCAATGGTATGATTTAATGAACAAAGAAAGTCAGTGACCCCCTCCATGTATTAATGAACAAAGGGAGCTATTTTTTCCAAGTTAATGGGAATTGTTTTGGCATATTATTATTACCTTACAAGTGTAGTTAGTAAGATGGTACCAAAAATGTATTCCTTAATGTGAGTATGGTGAAATGAATAGGAATGTGTGGTACTTGTTTTAATTGGGCTCTAATAAGGGTTGTGTAGCTGCATTATAAAAGTAGAGGTTTGAGTGACCGATATTGGAAACCGTATTTGCTGACGTGAAGGTCAAAGTGAATAAGGAGGTTTGATTTTCATATTATCAATTCATGATTAGAGAGGTTTGAGCCCCCTATAAATTATTATATGATTGGGTGCTTAAGTTATCTTGGTATATATTGGGAGGTTTAAATCTTCCATATGCATATATATATATATAAGATTATTCTCAGATTCATATGGCTACATATATTAGGGCCCGACCAGGGGTGAGATCTGGGGCCCATATAGCCCGTGGGTACTATTATATAACGATTGAGCTAAACAATTCAGGCTAAAGTTTTGAAATACATGTTAAGCCTTGTTCCCTACCTCAGCATATGATATATATATATATGCATTTGATTATATGCATTGGTTTTCAATGATTTCAACTATTGATTATGTCATTATGTTATCCTTATCCCTGAGTTATATGCTAGCATTCATCCCATTAATCATCATTGAATGTTGTATCCCCATGCAATATAGGAATTGGTCATACTTCTATTCCCCTTGCTCAGTGACTTGGATTCGAGATCAGATAGCGATTCAGATTGAAGTAGTGAGCTTCCATACTTTAAAAGACCCTATTTTATGATTATGGTTTCCTTTACATTTTGATTATTCCTTTGAATTTAGTTTTTGGATATTATCAGGGGCATGTGTCAACTCTTTATTGATATTCAATTTTGGATCATTGTTTAGAAGGCTTTGCTCAAACTACTGGGCTATTTAACGGTGTCGGTCGATCGTTTGGCCAATCGTCAGTGATTCGTTATAGACATACATTTAAAAATGTATTGGACTATTGTACTCTATCTTGTTGCATATTCAAAATTCAGCCGACCATGGGGTGTGGTTTGTTGGTTTGGTTAGGTGCAGGGAGTGATTTTCGATCCATGTGGGACTTGAGATTCTCGTTATGGCAGGCCCTAAATTAGGTTATAACAAAGATGGTATCAAAGCCTAGGTTTGGTGTCATTGGGTGTCCAATAAAGTTGTGTTGAGTAGTCTCTTTTATAGATATGTAGCATGCCACACTTGTAAGGAAGAGGCTATGAGATATTTAGGAATGTTTTTCTTTCTTATTGTTATATTTCAAGCTATAGAGTTTAAGGTCTTGAGTCTCTTTAATTCTTGTTTGTTCTCTTTTCAGAACATGTCTCCCAGATGATCTAAATCTCATAGAGACTCCTCTGTCTTACTTGAGGACAATACTGATAGGACACGCCCTCCTGATCATATATAAACTGAGTCTAGGGGTCCAGTTCCTGATTGCCTTTCTAGAGATCCATCGGTCCTCTCTAGTCCTTCTAGAGCTCCTCAGGTAATGTATCAAATGCAGAATTTTGCCAGTCCATTAATATGTTGGCTCAATTGGTAGCTTCTCAATCTGAGCATGTAGCTTACATTACTCCATCTTCTGAGGCCACAAGGTTTAGACAGTTTATGAGGTTGAGTCTTCCAATTTTCACTGATGTTAAAGTTGAGGAGGATCCTCAAGGTTTCATAAATGAGATACAAAAGATATTTCAGGTTATGCATACTACTAATGTAGAGGGTCTGGAGTTCGAAGCTTATTAGTTAAAAGATATATCTTACCAATGGTATGAGTAATGGGAACAGTCTAAGGGAGATGATGCCCAATGCACACAATGGGATGATTTCTCTAGTGCTTTTCTAGACTGCTTCTTTACTTGGGAGTTAAAAAAGATAAAATCGAAAGAGTTTATTAATCTGAAGCAAGGCGGGATGATGGTCAAAGAGATAGCCTTGAAATTTCATCAGTTGTTCTGTATTCTCCAGAGTTAGTGTCTAGAATAAGGAATAGAATGAGGAAATTCACTTTTGGGTTATCTCGTGACATGATTTTAGAGAGAAAGGTTGCATTGTTGAACAATGATATGGACATCTCTAGATTAGTTATGTATATACAATAGGCTGAGGAAGAGAAAAAGAAACAGGCAGAGATAGGAGAAAGGCAGAATAAGAAGTTTAGATTTTTAGATCAAGTGGAGGTCAACAGTGGAGTGGTAGAGATGGTGCAAAGTAATCTACGAAGAAGTAAGGGAGTTTGGTTACTACTCTACGGCTAGTGCTTCTTATCTGAAGTTGATAGGTGATCATCATTTTTAATATGATAGTGGTTTTAGCTCATAGGGTTCCTAATTTTAGGCTAGTGGGTCTTAGTCCGCTCCATTATATCCTTCTTATAGATCCTGCAGGCAGGTGGATAGTGGTTTTTGTGAAGAATGGAGGAATAGGTGTTTTAAGTGTGGTTAGATTGGTAACTTACAGAGGTATCATTCTACTAAGGTTTCTTCTAGGGAAAATAAGATTCCTATTTCCATTTTATTAGATCATTCACCAAATGGGTGCTACGTTTACTCCTGGTACTAGCACTGGTCGAAATTTCTTGTATGTCCTTGCTACTGTTGGGAATCTGAGGTAGCTCCCGATGTCATCACTAGTATGCTATGACTCTTTTCTCGTGATGTGCATTTCTTGCTTGATCTAGGGTATGCTCTTTCCTATGGACTGGTTGCACATGTGCTTTACCTCCTTAGATTATCGGACCCGCAAGGTCATCTTTAAATTCCCTAATGTTCTGGTCATTGAGTGGGAAAAGGGTTCTCTAGTGCCTAAGGAAAGATTCATATCATATCTTAGAGCCCAAAAGCTGATTTCCAAGGGGTGTCTTTACCATTTGGTCTGGGCTTAATATTCTATCTCGAAGAGTCCTTCCTTACATTCCACTCCCTTAGTTAATAAATTTCCTAAAGTTTTTCCTGATGTTCCTCCTAATAGGGAGATTGACTTTGGGATTGACCTTCTTCAAGACACTCATCCTATCTCTATCCCTTCTTATTGAATGGCTTCGACTGAGTTGAAAAAGATTAAGGAGCATTTGAAAGACCTCCTTGACAAGGGTTTTATCCATCCTAGTGTGTCTCCGTGGGGTGCTCCTATTTTGTTTGTGCATGAGAAGAATGGTTCCCTAAAACATACATCAATTATAGTCAGTTGAATAAGGTTACGATAAAGAATAAGGGTCCTCTTCCTCGAATTAATGATTTATGTGACCAGATTTAGGGTGCTAGATGTTTTCTAAGATCGATCTTAGGTGAGGTTATCATCATCTAAAGATTAGGGAGATGGATATCCATAAGATTGCCTTTCGAACCCGATATGGTTATTATGAGTTCTTAGTCATGTCTTTTTGTTTAACTAATGCCCCGACGATATTCATGGACTTGATGAATAGGGTCTTTCATAAGTTTTTAGATTTGTTTGTCATCGTATTTATAGATGATTTTGTGGTATATTCCACGAGTAAGGTGGATTTTGCCGATCACCTTTTTATCGTGTTGCAAACTTTAAAAGGTCAACATTTGTATGTTAAGTTTTCAAAGTCCAAGTTTTGGTTGCAAGTTGTTACTTATCTGGATCATGTCATTTCTAGTGAAGGGATCATGATGGATTCATAGAAAGATGCAGTGGTGAAGAAGTGGCCTAGGCCCACAAAGCTAATCGATATTCAAAACTTTTTGGGTTTAGTTGAATACTATAGGAGATTTATAGAGATTTTCTTGACTATAACTACCCCGCTGACTAAGTTGACCCAAAAAAAGGTGAAGTTCTTATGGTCCAATACTTTTTAGGGTAGTTTTGAGAAGCTAAAAGATAAGTTGACTTCAACTTTAGTTTTGACCCTGGTCGAGGGTAATGGTGTTTTTGTTGTCTGTTATGATGCATCCTGTATAAGACTGGATTATGTGTTGATGCAATATGGTAGGGTGGTTGTCTATGCCTTTAGGCAGTTGAAAGTTCAATGGAGGAATTATTCAACTCATGACTTGAAGGTGTTGGCTGTGATGTTTCCATTAAAGATCTGATGGCACTATTTGTATGGAGTCCATGTAGATATCTTTTTTAATCATAAGATTCATCAGTATATGTTCACCCAAAAAGAGTTGGATCTCAGGCAGAGAAGGTGGCTTTAGTTGCTAAAAGACTATGATATGAGTCTCCAGTATCACACGGGTAAAGTTAATATGGTTGTTGATCTCTTGATGTAGATAGGTTGTGGGAGAGGATCTTTCCTGAGGTTTATGAATCACATTATGTCATTCATCCTGGTTCGGCAAAGATGTATCATTATCTCAAGGAGATTTATTTGTGGAACAATATGAAGTGAGACATGGCTAGTTTATTTTCTAAATGCATGGTGTGTCAACAAGTGAAGGTTGAGCACTTAAGGCCGATGGGTTGACTCAAGAGATTGAGTTGCCTGTATGGAAATGAGAGTTAATTAATATGGATTTTGTTACCATCTTCCATGGTCTCAAAATCATTTTGATTCAATTTGGGTCATCATGGATGGGATGACTAAGTCTGCTTACTTTTTTCCAATGAGGGACAATTATTTGGCTTAGGATTATGCTAAGTTGTTCCTCCAAGAGATTGTGAAGTTCCATAGGGAGCATGTTTCTATCATGTCAAAACATGGTACCCAGTAATCAACACACTTTTAGCATTTATTTCAAAGAGGTTTGGGAAATAAGGTAAGCCTTAGTACTGCTTTCCACCTGCAGTCGGATGATCAAGTGGCAAGGACTATTCAAACATTGGAAGCTATGATTCAAGCCTGTGTTATTGACTATAGTGGTAGTTGGGTTGATCATTTGTCTCTAATAGAGTTTGTGTATTATAATAGCTACCGCTCTAGTATTGGGATGGCTCCATTTAAGGCATTGTATAGTATGAGGTATAGATATCCTATTGGGTTATTCAAGGTTGGTGAGGCAGAGATGTTTGGCCTGAATTTGGTTCACTAATAAATGGAGAAGGTAAAGGTAATTCAAGATAGACTCAATGCAGCCTAAAGTCGCCAAAAGTCCTATGTAGATGTAAGGCGTAGGGAGTTAGAATTTGAGGTTCGCAATTGGGTGTTTTTGAAAGTATCTCCAATGAAAAGAGTAATGCAGTTTGTTAAGAAGGGGAAGCTTAGTCCCCGATATTTTGGCCCATACTTGGTCATGAAGAGGATTGGTAGTGCTGCATATGAATTGGAGTTTTCCTCTAGTTTGAGCTTTATTCATTCGGTGTTTCACATTTTGATGTAGATAAAGTGCATAGGAGATCCTTCAACAGTTATTCCTTTGGAGGAACTGGGTATTTTGGATTCCTTATTGTATAAGAAAGTCTCAGTTAAAATTTTGGATCAATAAGTTCATCGGTTGCAGAGGAAGGACATATCATGATAGAGGTTTTATGGAGGAACCACAAGTTTGAAGAGGCTACTTGGAAAGATAAAGAGGACATGAAGTCCAAGTATCCATTCTTGTTTTGCGCTCTGAATACTTGTGCCTAAGGTATATGTTATTCTTAGCATCTTTATTTTTTAATGTTGTTAAAGAAAAGAGTAATTTCCATGGCATCTTTATTTCTAACTTTGTTAAAGGTAAGAGTAAAGGTATATGGAGTCCAATCATTCTAGAAATTTCCTTGACCCATTATTTGAGGATGACTGATTCAAGTGGGGTAGAGTTGAAACACCCCAAATTTTGACCCTTGAAAATACCTTGAGCTTTGAGCTCACTGCCCTGGTTATGACTGGACCTTATGAGTCGTAGGGTGTTTTGACGAGTCGTTGGGATGAGTCCTAACCAAACTAGTAAGTTTATGGCTTGATTTTGCTCTGAGTACGAGTGTCTCACTAGGAGCCATAAGGATATGTTATGAGTTGTTAGGTTCAACCGTAGAGTGTCTAGTGTAAGTCCTAAATTAGGTTTTGCATTGACTACAAATGGACCCTATGACTCATAGGGTCCCATTACGAGTGGTGCCATTGAGTTGTAAGGATAATAGTGTAGGGTACCTTAGTCGTACTGCCTTGGTTACGACTCATGGTGACGAGTAGTAACGAGTTATTACGAGTCAAGGGGCTGACTGGTCGTCAAAAGAGGCACTTTTTAAGCTTTTAAGATGATCAATTAGGGCTCTTAAGGGTGATTTCTCTCCATACATCTTACTATTATAGGCATGTTACTTTTCCCTCATTATTAATTTTGTAAAAGCATGAGTTTTAAAGTATTGTTCATAAGATTATTGTGAGTGTTTTGAAACAAAGGTTGGGTGTTTGAATGTTTATGAATTGAACAATGTTTCTCATGGTTTATATATGATTTCCATGCTTTAAATATGGTTTTGAATATATGGGTGCATGGGTATGGAAAATGAACTTGGGAATTGTGATTTTCGCAAACTTGTGACTTTTGAAGTGGTTATTCCCCAAGCCTATAATGTGAAATTGGTTGTAATTATGAGAATTGTTGGTATTTGTAAAATCGAACTCATTTTGAACTATTGAATGATATAAAGAGGTATGTGAAATACAATGGTATGATTTAATGAACAAAGGGAGTTGGTGATCCCCTCCGTGTATTAATGGACAAAGGGAGTTGTTTTCTTTAAGTTAATGAGAATTGTTTTGGCATGTTGTTGCTACCTTGCAAGTGTAGTTGGTATGATGATACCAATAATGTATGACTTACTGTGGAGTGTGGTTAAATAAATGGTAATGTGTGATACTTATTTTAATTAGGCTCGAATAAGGTTGTGTAGTTGAGTCATGAAAGTGGAGATTCGAGTGAATGATACTGGAAACCACATTTGTTGATGCGGGGTCAAAGTGACCAGGGAGGTTTGAGTCCCTCATAAATCTTTTTATGATCAGTTTCTTAAGTCACCTTGGTATATGTTTGGAGGTTTGAGTCCCCCATGTGTATATATATGAGATTATTCTTCGATTCGTGCGGCTGCGCACACTGGGGACTGACCAGGGGGTGAGAGTTGGGGCCCATATAGCATGTGGGTACTATTAAATAATTGTTGAACTACACAATCCAGGCTAAAATTTTGAAATACATGTTAAGCCTAGTTTCCTACCCCGGTATGTGATATATATATAGAGAGACATATATATATATATATATATATATATATATATATATATATATATATATATATATATATATATATATATGTATATATATATATGTCTATACATTTGATTATGTGCATTGGTTTTGAATGATTTCAAATGTTGATCATGTCATTATGTTATCCTTATTACCGAGTTACATGCTAGCGTTCACCCAACTAACCATCTTGGGACACTGTATCCCTACATGATGCAGGAATTGGTATACTCCTCCTACTCAGTGACTTGGATTTGGGATCAGCTAATGAGTCATATTGAAGTGGTGAGCTTACATACTTTGGAAGACACCATTTCATGATTATTGTTTCCTTTATATTTTGACTATTTCTTTGGATTTTGTTTTTAGTTATTATCAGGGGCATGTCCCGATTCTTTATTGTTATTCAGTCATGGATCGTTGTTTAATAGGCATTGTCTAAACTACTATGGCTATTAGGTGGTGTCTGTTGGTCATTTGGTCATCGTCGGTGGTTTGTTATGGACACGCATTTAAAAGTTTCTTAGACTATACGCTATCTTATTATATGTTCAAAATTCAACCGACCATAGGGTGTGGTGTATTTAGTTTGGTCAGGTGCAGGGGTTGATCTCCGGTCCATGTGGGACTTGAGATACCTATCACAGTCATGCCCTAGTTTGGGTCGAGACACTAATTTTTTAGTTTCTACTTTGGGAACATCATTAACATCCATAACATCATTCCTTACCTCATCAACCATAAGCACAGGTTGATCAATAGTAGCCTTACCACTCCAAGTGGTGATAGCTAGGCAATGACTGTCATTCTTCTAATTTTGAATAGTATTGCTTAGAAGGGTACCTGATTGATGCTGATTTAATGTAGCTGATATCTACCCAGTTGCTACTTAAGTTTCTTAATTGTGGTAGAAGATGATTCTAGTTTCTGGCTTAATCCCAATATGTCTGCCTTAATATCTTAAAGGAAAGACTCTAGATTCTCTAAACCCTTCACAAACTTAGCCAATAGTGCTTATTCTAGAACCAGTCCTCAGTGGAACATAAACACCAATCTTATCCTTATTGTTATCCTTTCTCCTCCAATCAGTATCCCATTCTCAGCTCATATCCCTATACCCGTCCACATAATAGTAGCGACCTTATTCCCTTGCCTCGGATTCTAAATGTCCTGATTAGACCCTTGGACCTTGACTCGATAACCCGCCATCTCTCTATCCAAGCACTTAACTTCTTCCCCAGTATTAGATTTTTAATGTCTAGAATATTTACCTTGTGCATCCATAATATTCACCTTTTATACTCCGATAGCTGAAAACTACTTAGTGAGCAACCTAATCTCAGTCCCCAGCCATGCTACCTCTTAAGCCATTGTCTTATCTAGGGCTCTCTTCTTACTGGAAGCACCAATAGCATAAGTACCAGCTGACCTATCTGTGTCCCGAGTATGCTACCCTTGGTTGGTTTTAGACACCCGATCTAAGTTTCTATAGCTAGCTCCCAATGTAGACTCATGAAATCCCCCCCTCCCCAGTAAAGACCAACCAATAATAGTATCAGCAACAACCCGATATCTACATTCAAGTCTCTATAGAATATCTCTAATCGGTTCCTTCTCTGATTAGGAACATTCATCAACTTCTTCTTGGACCTCAACCATGTCTCATATAATGCTCCGAATGTAACAATCTGAATTATAAATCTTATCATTAAAATACAATATAGAAGGTGCAAAAAACTGGTCCGAGAATTGTGTCCTCAACTAATCATTCAAAGTGGTAATGGACCCATGACATAGCTCTTCTAACCATAATGTTTCTTTACCTATAATAGAGACTAGGAAAAACATGATTCTTAAGAATTCCTGACTTACCTTTGGTAGATTATACGAAGTGCAAATTCTCACAAAATTCATAATGTGCATGTTTGCATCACGAGTCGATAAACCAAAAAATAGACCCTTCAATTTAAGCAATTGAATCATTTCACTTGTAATGTCAAACTTTATCCTTGGGAAACTTTAGAGGAATGATATCTCATTTCTCAATTGGTTCAACATACCCCATTCATCTTTCAAATCATCATACTGGCAAGTACAGATAAATGGGTGGTTGAACTTTTTCCCTTCTAGCTCTATCTCTGTCGAGTGTTGCTCGACGCTCTTCCTCTTTTCTAACTCTTTCCTCCTTACGGGTTGTACAACAGGCAACTGGTAACCTTCCATTCTCTTTATCTATCAACCAAGCAATGTTTGAACGGTCGTATCTTGAATACCCAATGAAGGTGAAATTAAGGCATTTGGGTTATCTTGAACCCCATCGTACTGAACTCCATACTCATACTCTTCTATCTTACGAGTCTTTCATAAGGTTCATTCAAGCTCAGGATCAAGTGGAATTAGGAGATTTCATTTACACGATTACTAGGCATACATCAGTGTATACCCTGAAAATAGTAGACAGTCAAAAACCAACAACCTCTATAAACTCACTCAATCAATATGTAACATTTTTTCTCGGGAATGGTGACCGTATTACACGTCCTCAAAAGTATAATACTATTTCCTCTTTATTTTTTCTTACTCTCTTTCCGAGTTTGAAGTTCGAATTCAAGATTTTTGAATCACCAATGAAGAAGTTCTAATTCGCTGCCTCACACAAAGTTAACCCTCCTCCTCTTCTTCTCTGTTTGTGTCATTTAAGTCTTATTATGTCAACATCTAATATAATTTTTTTAGATTACTGCTTTTTATATCCGTCCCAATTTCGTCAGTGTGTTTATCTTTGTCCTAATTACTTGTCGGGGAACGTTGTGCCTAAGCGCACACCTAGGTATATGTGGTCACCCAAGTAGTAAAGTGGCCGTATTGAAATCCAGGAATTGATCCCACAGGGACTTGTGCTCAACAACGATATAATTCTAGTCTTATTGTGAATATTACATAAGTGCAAAAGTAACCAATAAATTTTGTGGATTGAAAATTGAATAGTAAAAATAAACGCAAACAATGCGGTGATGTAAAGTACTTGAACAATAATGTGGAGAAACCCAGGGCTGAGGCACTAGAAACAATCCTACTTAGCTATATAATTTCATTGGTTCAGTTAATTATCTTGGTTGTTAATTCACGTGGTTGATAACCTGATTATGGTCTTCCAAGACTCTAATCAACTATCTAACTTAGCCTCACAACTACATTATTGAGTGAGGATGCAGGAACTAAGCTAAACACATTTGTATTTCTTCTCGTATATGAATCTAATAGGGTAAATTAGGTCTATTCCTATCCTAAATGCAAATCATAACTTCATTCCTTTAAATGATTACGATCCTAACCCATATATTCCATGTTCTATTCTATTATTCCCCCCTTTGAGCTCCTGATATAAATATGTGTTTATCCTAAGGATAGTGAATTCGTAGAATAGTAAAAACAAGTATATATGAACAACCAATAATGCTAATAACATAAACAAGCTTAATTACAAGTTTAAGTACTCATGTTCTTAGCCTTAACCCCGGATAAGGGTGTTTAGCCACTCATGGAGTAACAAAGAAGAAGAATAAAGGAGTTCATGTAATAGTAAAAGAATAAACTAAAGGAAAGGATTAAAAACCTAAGTGAAGCCTAGTCAAGTGTATTCCAATTTCCAAAGGCCGTCCAAGATCAATACAATACAAGAGGAGCGTCCTATTTATAAGTGGAATCAAGAGCCCATTTTTGACACATGAGCATGCCACACAAATACATTGGTGCGATAAGGGCATGACACTCCCTTAAAATAGATATCCAAGGGCCTGGCATGCCCTTGTGCTCAAATTTTCCAGATTTCGTCAAAGCTCACTCCCTCGATTTGGCTTTGAGTTCCTCACTTTGTGGTCATGTTTCCTCTTCAAAATCAGCTTGTATATCATCCCATACTTGAATTTAACATCTCACCAAGCTTCCTATATCATCAACCAACACGAATTAGGCTTAAACACAATAGAATTTGACAAGATAAACTAGCACAACACATAGCTCAAGCTAAGAACACTAGCGTTCTCGTTTAAACTTTATGCGCACATTGTAACTCCAACCTTGGTTTAAACACACCTTAAACAATACAAATAAATTCTTTAACACTTAGGTTCTTGAAAATGTGAATATTAACTCATTATGCCCATGACAAGTCCTCGAAACTAGGGTAATTAAGTCTAGATAACAACACTTAGATGTATAAATCCACCTAAGATCATCACACTTAAAACCTTGTTCGTCCTCAAACACTCTTTACATCAAGCACCATATAAAGAAGACTCCAACGCTACTTTTATAAGTAAGACACTCAATCTAGCACTACAATGACTACACAGATAACAAGTTCTTCACTTAGCAAGGCCTTATTACAATTGGAACTCATGAATACTACGTGGAAACACTTTAGCCTCAAGAATTGACTCCACCAAATTGGCAAACTCATGCAAATTACCCAATCAAAGATATTCTATTAATAACCTAACTATCATCAAATATATTCCCTCACCACAAGAGAGATTCACCCATATTCACTCACAAAGATGTAATTTACCACAAGAATATAATAATTTGTATAAGAATCAAATTACACTCACTCTCATAGAGAATTCACATGTCACATAAGATGAACCATAGCCTTTACTTAGTGTAGTACTCTACTAATATTAGAATGTTAAGGCTTAAGATAAATCGGGACTTAAATGGTTGTAATATAAGCTAAGGGACAGGTAGAAACTATTTTGGCCTGTAATACTGACTATTTTCCCTTATCTCTTTAATACATCACTTTCTACTTTACAATCTTTTCTAAATATCCAAACATCCACCACCTCTACCTTCACACTTTCTTTTGTTTTTCCTCATATCTTTAAGCTAGTTCACACATGGTAAAGGGGGAGTATTCTTAATTAACACATGATTAAATCGTTCTCTTTTCATTACATTACTCCCACCCACAACGCATAAACTTTTTCAACACCACTAGCTACTACTTTGGCACTTCACTTTTACCTATATCATTCTTAAATTTCACACTTTTTATCCTTTAATTTATCAGCTAAAGCACTTAGGAGCTTTGGATAAAGTTATAATCAATCAAAGAAGGTGAATTGGCTACATATGAGGCTACCAAAGAAATAGGCTAAGGCTTAATGGGGATAACTAAGATTATGCACTATGGTAGATAAAAGATGGTACGAAACATGGCTATCAAAGAAATTCCTATATCATCTTCTAAACTCACATTCTTTATTTTTCTATGCACACACACCCGGTAAGTTCTAAGCATCAATATGTAATATGGAATACAACAAAAGACCTCACTCACCTATGACATATGCTCAACTCAAGTAGGATCATTATAGACTCTAAACCAAGCAATAATATGAATTCAGAATTAAACCAACATTGTACAAGAGTCATAAACATAAGCCAAGCGTCTCAAAAGCAGCCATTCAAAACAATCAACATGGTTTTACAACAAAAAATACTTGAATAATGCAATTGCAGATAGCACTAGAAAAAATATCTCACTTACTCTTAAAAATGAGAAATAAATACTGGGATCAAAGGGCGCCCCCTTGAAAAACAACCAAAAAGAATGTAGGCTATTAACTTAGTTTTAAATACATGTTATTGCGTGGTTCAAAGAATATAATGATCCTACTTGAGTTGAGCATGTGCCATAGGTGAGTGAGGTATTTTGTTGTATTCCTCATTGCATATTGATGCTTAGACTAGCACTAATAGCTAAAACTCAAAAAAGTAAATAGAACATCCTTTTGTAAATTTTTTTCAAATTTACTCAAACACTAGGAACACAACTAAGAATAAAAAACCTATAGCAACACTTCACCCTAAATCATGAGAAATTTTTCCACCCCACACTTAAAAGCATACTTTTTCCCCTGAGTATAATACAAAAGAAAGGATAAAAATTGACACAACCCGACCTCGAACCTTATCGTAATGGGCATCCCAAGTCCAACCAGGACCAGGGACTGCCCCCATTACCCAAATCATCCACTTGTATCCTTTGATGGGCTGAATTTGAACATGTAACAAGATAGCGTAATGTTCTCATCAAGACTTTGGGATAGGGTCACAACCGTGACCGACCCAACCGAGTCCAACCGCATCACACCAACTACCTAACCACACAAAACCAAACCATAGTCCATAAACCAGACCGTAACTAAATAAAATACCAAAATATAATATAATTAATCCAAAAATGTAATAGGATGGAAAAACCAATAATATCATCCAATGATGTCAGCCCACCAGCTTATTTCAACACCAAGGCCAACACCAATTCCGATCCCGCTCATACCAACCCCCAGAAATACCACAAAGCCTCTATCCAAAAGAGTAAACAACTTTGATTGGGACATGCCCCCAACCATGGCCAAAACCAATATCCAAAATAAAAGAAAAATGTCTAAAGAAATCCATAACATGAAATAACGTCTTCCGAAAGAATGGAATCTCACCAGTTCAGTCCAAATGCCTATACCGAATTTGCCTGCTAAATAAGAGGAGTAAAATAGTTGGTTCCTACATAGCGTGGGTATACAACCGCCAGTAGATGGGTTTAACGAGTGATCGCTAGCATGAATATAAAAATAAGGATAAAATAATACCTGTTATAAAACCAAGTAAAACCATCCATAATGCATATAACCATACATATATAAGTGATGAAAAAGGGAACCAGGTTTAGCATGCATTGGAAACCTTTACCTGGGCTGTGCAGCTTGGATGTCCTAAAGCACCCATGGGTGATATGGGTTCAGCTCTCCCTGATGAAAGGGATCCAGTGTGTGTATCCACCCGACCAAGGAAGTATCCCATGGGATGACAATTACATCCGCCAATAGTGTGACAACATACACACGGTCTACTAAGACCAACCCTCAGATCAACAAATATGAGTTTCCAGTTTTGGTCCCCCCAAGACCGTTACTTTCCATGTTTTACCTACACAGCCCGCCATTAATGCCCAATTAAAACTGTTTCCAAACAACTAACCAAATCTATTTAACATTTTATTAACCAAGGTCAATATTAGTGGTATCATCATACCACCCCTTAATGGAAAGTAATATCCATAGCCAAACCATTTAGGTTAAGAGGACTTTCAAGTGCCCTTCCATATACAACATTAAACCACTTGGGAGACTTTTAGGTTCTCCACAAACATAACCATTTTTCCTTTATCTTTTTCAAACGATTTAGACCATGCATAATTCTTTTACCAAGTTTAAAACATGCAAGAGTTCCATTAAAAGAAGTCAACGCAATAAATATATCTTTATAAGTATTTTATCAAATACCTTCAGGGTATAATATAACCAAAACCAATTCCAAAGACCATTAAGCCATTACCATGCAATCCAGTTGTCTAAAACCACCATTAATGCATATAAAAGCATAATTAGAAAGATAGGGAACAATAACCAAGCATTTAATATCAAAACTCCCAAATAATAGTTGAAAGCCATAATCGAGAGATAGTAAAACCATGAAATCAATCATATAAACCATGCCTTTAGTTGAAATTACAATGAGGGAAGAGAATCGTGCCTTATACCGAAGGATTGATGGAAAGAAATCACCAATGCAAGGCCCAAAGCAATCCTCAAGATAAAATCCTAGCCTTCTTACCCCAAAAGCTCTTGAGAGAATTGTGAGGTGTTACGGAATAGTTTCTAAGTGTTAATGAATAGAATAATATGTTAAATAACCTCCTAAGTGTATTAGATATTGTGGGTCCTAATTAGGGTAACTAGGGAAATGTCTAGAATACCCCCACTTAAGTCCCTTCAAACCTGTTACAGGGATACGACTGACCCATATGAGTCGTACCCTCCTAATAAGATCGACCCACTACTAATATCTAAGACTCAACCTTGGATCAGACACAGTCCAGTATACAACTCATCCAACCAAGCTTTAATCATGGTATACGATCCGTACCCATCACCCATAACCCTAGAAGAACGAAATACTAGGAGGATCAAATGTTGCCCACTATACGAGTCTATGATACGAATTGTACCACGCCCTTACAAACCAAACCCCAAAGTCGTAACCTTTCCAGTGACCAAAACCCTCTAACCAATTAACAGTGGTCAGCAAACGACAGGACAAAATTCCAAGAAATTTTCTAAGGGTCAAAACCCAAGATGTTTCAATCTCCCCCACTAGGAACATTCATCCCCAAATGACGGACAAGTAGGGGTAATCACAAACATAGTCATTTACATTATCAAACATCCTTTTAAAAAAGTTTGAAAACAAAGAGGCAAAGATGTTAATCTTTTCTTTAACAAACTTAGAAAACAAAGATGTCTTGAAGAACACATACCTTCTATACGAATCCGGGAGCAGAAAATGGAAGCAGATATTTGGACTTCATGTCCTTTTCCACTTCCCAAGTAGCTTCTTCCATCTTATGGTTCTGCCATAAAACCTGAACTAAAGCCAAATCCTTGGTCCACAACTGACGAACTTGCCTATCTAATATCTCAACCGAGACCTCTTCATAAGATAGAGAATCCAAAATACCCAATCCTTCCACAGGAACAATTGAAGAAGGATCACCAATGCACTACCTCAATATGGAAACATGAAAGACCTGATGAACCAACCTTAAGCTAGATGGAAACTCTAACTCATAAGCAATATTTCCAAGCTTTCACAAAATCTCATAAGGACCAACAAATCAAGGACTGAGTTTCCCCTTCTTTCCAAAATGCACTACTCCTTTTATGGGAACACTTCGAGGAACACTCTATCCCCGATCTCAAACTCCAAGTCTCTATGTCTAATATTTGTACAGGACTTTTGGTGACTTTGGGTAGCTTTAAGCCTATCCCAAATCACCTACACCTTATTCATCGCTTGGTAAACTAAATCTGGGCCAAACATGTCTGCCTCTCCAAGCTCAAAATAACCAATAGGAGATCTATACCTCCTACCATACAACGCCTCAAAAAGGGCCATACCAATAATAGAATGGTAGTTATTATTGTAAGAAAATTCCACCAAAGATAGATGCTCAACCCAATTGCCACCATAGTCAGTCACACAGGCACGAAGCATATCCTCTAATGTTTGAATAGTTCTTTTTGCTTGCCTATCTGACTGCGGATGAAAAGCAGTACTCAGACTAACTTTAGTCCCCAACCCTTTTTGGAAAGACCACAAAAAATAAAATGTAAACTGTGTATAATGATCAGTAATAATCAAGACAGGTACCCTATACAGCTTTACTATATCCTGAAGATACAGCTTCGCATAATCCTCCACCGAAAAGGTAGTCTGCATTGGTAAAAAGTGTATAGATGTAGTCATCCTATCCATGATGACCCAAATTGAATCAAATTGGTTCCAACTAAGGAAGACCGGTAATGAAATCTACATTGATCATCTCCCACTTCTATTTGGGCAACTCAATTTCTTGATATAAATCACCAGGCCTCATATGCTCAACCTTAACCTGTTAACATACCATGTACTTATCTACGAAATCAACCACATCCTTCTTCATATCATTCCACCAATAGATCTCCTTGAGATCATGATACATCTTCATCGAGCCAGGATGAACAACATAGAGTGACTCGTGCGCCTCACCCAAAACCCTTTGTCATAAACTGTCAACATCAGGAACACACAACCTCCCTTGGTACCATAAAGTACCATTACCACTGGTCTCAAACACTGCCATCTTTTGCCCACCAATATCACTCTTGATTTTCATTAAGATAAGATCCAACGCTTGCTTCTCCTTAATATCTACACCAAAAGACGATAGAACCACTTCCATCCTTAGAGTTTAAGAGACAAACCCTAAGATTAGAGTCCCTAAGATTAGAGTCCAAGAGACGAACCCTAAGATTAGCCAAGTGGTGAATATCCTTCACCAATTCCCACTTTCCATCCTCTACATAAGCCAAACTACCCACGGATAACCTGCTAAGAGCATCAGCAACCATATTAGCCTTACCTGGGTGATAGTGAAGACTCATATCATAATCCTTAAGAAGTTCAAGCCATCTCTTTTGCCTGAGATTTAGCTCTTCTGAGTGAAAACATACTGAATACTCTTGTGATCAGAAAAGATATCTGTGTGAACACACTACAAATACTGCCACTATAGTTTCAAAGCAAACACAATCGCTAACAACTCTAAATCATGAGTAAGATAATTCCTCTCATGTACCTTCAACTTCCTAGATGCATAGGCAATCACCTTCCCATGCTGTATCAAAACATAACCAAGACCTACCCAAAAGGCATAACAATAAACCACAAACCCATCATTTCCTTCCATGATTGGAGTCGAAGTCAACTTATCCTTCAATTTCTCAAAACTCCCTTCATAAGCATCCGACCAAGAAAACTTAACCTTTTTCTGAGTCAACTTAGTCAAAGGAGTCACTATCAAAGAAAATCTTTCCACAAATAGCCTATAATACCCGGCTAAACCCAAGAAACTCTAAATATTAGATGGAGTTGTGGGACTAGGCCACCCCTTTACCACAAAAACCTTTTGCGGATCGACCATGATCCCTTCACTAGAAATTATATGACACAAAAAAGTTACAGCGGTCAACCAAAACTCACAATTAGATAACTTGGCATACAACTGTTGTTCTTTTAAGGTCTGCATCACCATATGAAAGTGATTAGCATGATCCACCACGCTCTTCAAACAAACCAGATGTCATTAATAAATACAATGACGAAGAGATCTAACTACTGCCTGAAAACTCTGTTCATTAAGTACACAAATGTTGTCAAGGAATTATTAAATCCAAATGACATTACCAAGAACTCAAAATACCCATATCTAGTACAAAAATCCATCCTAGGGATATCCACCTACCTAATCTTAAGCTGATGGTACCCAGACCAAAGATCTATCCTAAAGAAAAACTTGGCACCTTGCAACTGGTTAAACAAGTTATATATCTAGGGAAGAGGATACTTGTTCTTGACTATCACATTGTTCAACTTTCTGTAGTCAATGCACATCCAAAGGGAACCATCCTTCTTATGCACAAACAACATCGGTGCACCCCATGAAGAAATACTAGGAAGAATAAACCCCTTATCTAGAAGATCCTTAAGTTGTTTCTTGAGTTCCTTTAACTCAATTGGAGCCATTCTATATGGGGGAATAGAAATTGTATGATTGTTTGAAAGCAAATTAATATTAAACTCTATTTCCCTATCCGAAGAAACACCAGGAAGATCATTTAGAAAGATTTTTGGAAACTCATTAACCACAGGGATCGAAGACAAAGAAGGACCTTTCGAGTTAGAATCTTTAACCCATACCAAGTGATAAAGACAACTCTTAGAGATTAACCTCTGAGCTCTAAGATAAGAAATAAACCTCCCCTTAAGAGCTAAGGAACTACCTTTTCATTCTATAACCGGTTTACCAGGGAACCTAAAGATAACCCTACAGGTCCAATAATCCAAATGTGCATAATAAGAATTCAACCAATCCATACCCATAATTACATCAAAATCTACCATATCCAACTCAAATAGATCCGCCAAGGTCTATTTTCTACCAACAGATACCACACACCCCCTATAGACTCTCCTAGCAATAATTGAGTTACCTACCAAGGTAGAAATAGAAAAAGGATCCAAAATAACTTTCATATTAAAACCAAAAGACAAAGTGATATATGGAGTGACAAAAGAAAGAGTGGACTCCGGATCAAGCAAATAATATATGTCATAAGAGAAAAGTTGTCATGTACCAGTAAAAATATCAGGTGATGCCTTGGATTCCTATTAGGAAGCCAAAGCATACAACCGATTTAGACCAACACTAGAATCAAGAGCAGTATCAGAAGCAGATGCCATACTATCAGGTGTAGGAGCAGAAAATAAAGCCATAGGAATCTTATTCGCCCCCCGTAGCGACTTTGTTAACCGATGAAGATGACCACAAAATTGAAAACAAGGACACAAAAAAACTAACTAACCTCTACTCACTTGAGATTGGTCAACCTATGCCCGAGAGTTGTCGCCACCTTGATGACGCCTATCTCCTGATAGATAAGGAGCACTTAGTATAAAAAGAGCTAGAATTCCCCCACTTGTTTTCTATCAGTTGCCACCATCTCTACCACCCTGAGACTAAGCACCTCTCTGATAAGAAAACCTTTTTCTCTTTATTTACATATCCCTAAACTCTACCTGTCTCCTTTTTTTATTCTCAACCCACTGTATATAAACATTCAACCTTGAGATAACCATATCCTAAATTAGCAAAGCAGTCTTGCTCTCTAGAATCAAATCTCTATTCAACCCAGAAGTGAATTTCCTCATTCTTGACCTCATATCAGCTACTAAGTCATGAACATACCTTGATAACTGATGGAACTTCAAAGCATATATCTTTACTGACATCCTCTCCTACCTAAGGTTTACAAAATCCTCTATATTAGCTTCCCTCAACTCTTGAGAAAAGAACCAATCCAAGAATGCATTAAAAAGATCCTCCCACAACCCTTTCTCTTCCATATTACCTTTATCCCTATCCCACTCCCCATACCACTGATAAGAAATATCTTTGAACTGATAAGCTGCTAATTTCACCCCCTCTACATTAGTAGTCTGCATCACCAAAAAAAAATTTTCTATCTTATCCTAGAATCCTTATGGATACTCCTCCACCTTTACTTCCATAAAAGTTGGAGGACCCATCTTCATAAATTGACCAACCCTTGTGGCCTCAGCAAACAAACCACCAGCTATACTGCACTTAGCCTGAGCAGTAACTAATTGGGTAATAACATGAATAGACTGATGAAATTTTGTATTCTTCATATTTTCCTAAAGGGCTTGAGGAGAACTAACTAGAATAGGAGGAGCTCCAGCTCCATCTGGAATAGGTCTATGAGATCAAAGATGTACTCCAGACTTAGGACATAGCCCTTCAGCATTATCCCCAGATGGGATGAAAGAATTTCCTTATGTTCTAAATCTAGGAGGCATAATCTAAAAGACGAACAAATAATGATTAGAGAGGATCCCAGTATTGAGAACTCATGCTTGAAGATAGAATGCCAAGAAAGTAAAATATTTCTAAATGACTTATATCCTCTCTCTTATTACTGTGACACGCTTCACACACCTAAAAGACACTCTACTAGAAACAGCTTTGTGGACTCCCAAGTGAGTATGAACCTAGGATCTGATACCAACTTTACACGACATAACCTCAGGCCTTGTCATATGAGCATCCTAAGTCCAACCAGGATTGGGGACCACCCCTTATTGCCCAACTCATCCACCTATGTCCATTCTTTGATGGGATGAATTTTAAATATGTAATAAGATAGCATAAATGCTCTCATTAAGACTCTAGGATAGGGTCATAACTATGACCGACCCAACTGAGTCCAATTGTATCACACCAATCGCCCAACCACACCAAACTAAACCATAGGCCACAAACCAGGCTATAACCAAATAAAATACTAGAATATAATATAATAAATCCCAAATGGTAATAGGAAGAAACAACCAATAATATCATTCAATGATGTCAACCCACTAGCTTATTCCATTGACAAAGCCGACACCAATACTGATCCTGCCTATACCGACCCCTAAAAGTACCATAAAGCCTTAATCCAAAATTATAAATAAATCTAGTTGGGACATGCCCCAACCATGGCCAAAACAAATATCCAAAATAAAAAAAAAGTGTCTAAAAAAATTCATAACATGAAATGATGTCTTTCGAAAGGATAAAAGCTCACCACTTTAGTCCAAATACTGATACCAAATTTGTGTGCTAACAGGAGGAGTATAATGGTTGGTTCATGCATAGAACTGGTATAAAGATACCAGTAGATGGAGTTAGAGAATGACCGCTAGCATGAATCTCGAGATAAGGATAAAATAATGTCAGTTATAAAACCAATTAAAACCATCCATAATGCACAAAACCATACATATAATGTGCCATGAAAGTGAACTGGTTTTAGCATGCATTGAAAACCTTTAACTGAGCTGTGTAGCTTGGTTGTCCTAAATTACCCACAGGCGATATAGATTTAGCTCCCCCTGCTGAAAAGACCCTAGTGCATGTAGCCATACGACAAGGGAAGTATCCAATAGGATGACTAGTACATTCCCCAATAGTATTACATCATGCACACGGTCTACTAAGACCAATCCTCATATCGGAAAATATGAGTTTCCAATTTTGGTTCCCCCTGGACCGCCACTTTCAATGTTTTTGCTACACACCCCGCGATTAATGCCTAATTTAAACTGTTTTCAAATAACTAAGCAAAACCATTTACCATTTTATTAACCAAGGCCAATATTAGAGGTATCATAATACCACCCCTTATTGGAAAGTAATATCCATAGCCAAACCATTTAGGTTAAGGGAACTTTCAAGCGCCCTTCCATATACCACATTAAACCACTTTGGAGACTTCCATGTTCTCCATAAGCATAACCATTTAGCCTTTAGCCTTTTCAAACCATTTAAACCATGAATAATTCCTTTACCAAGTTTAAAATATGCAAGAGTTCCATTAAAAGAAGTCAATGCAATGAACATATCTTTATAAGCATTTTATCAAATACCTTGGGGGCAAAATATAACCAAAAAACCAATTCCAAAGACCATTAAACCATTGCCATGCTATCCAATTTTCCAAAACCACAATTAATGCGTATAAAAATATAATTAAAACCATAGGGAACCATAACCAAGAATTTAATATCAAAATCCCCAAATAATAGTTGAAAGCCATAATCAAAAGATAGTAAAACCATGAAATCAATCATATAAACCATGCCTTTAGTAGAAATTACAATGAGGGAAAAGAATCATGCCTTATACCGAAGAATTAATTGAAAGAAATCACAAAAGCAAGCCCCAAAGCAATCCTCAAGATGAAACTCTAACATTCTTGGCCCAAAAGCTCTTAAGAGAATTGTAAGATATTTTGGAATAGTTTCTAAGTATTAATAAATAGAATAATAGGGTAAATAACCTCCTAAGTATATTGGAAGTGGTGGGTGCTAATTAGGGTAAGTAGGAAAATATCCAGAATACCCCCACTTAAGTCCCTTAAAACTCGTCACAGGGATACGACTGACTCATGCGAGTCGTACCCTTCCAATAAAATTGGTACCCACCACTCATATCTAAGCCTCAACCTTGGATCAGACACTGTCTAGTATAAGACTCATCCAACCAAGCCGAAACCATAGTATTCGATCCATAACCATGACCCATATCCCTAGCAGAATGAATTACCAGGAGGATCAAATACTGCCCACCATACGGGTCCCTAATATGACTCGTACCAAACTCTTACGCCCCATACTTCTAAGTTGTACCATTCCAGTGACCAAAACCTTCCCACCAACTAATACTGGTCAGTATACGATAGGACCATACCAATCGTACCCCAACATATGACTCATACCTATGAGTCATATTAGGTTCGGAGAATGAAATTCTAGGAAATTTTTTAAGAGTCGAAATCTAGGATGTTTCAGAAATACTTCCTAAGGCCTCTAGGCCTAGCTAGTAGCATATTTAGTCATTAATAAAGTTCAATGAACCCCACACCTAGTATTTGCCATGCTTTTTATATTAGGTCTTCGATACTTCCTATAAACCTGTTACTCAACAAAAATAAAAACTACGTGAACTAAAAATTAAAATACAAAAATAAAATATCTATCTTAACTTGGGTTGCCTCTAAAACAGAGCCTGGTTTAGTGTCACAACAGGACCCACATCACTACTCTTCATCCATATTTTTTTCATCTTTTTTCTCCTACTCAGTGGCCATATTCTCATTCTTTTATGACCTCTTGAGTGGGTACTCTAAAGGTCTAAATTTTTGTCAACATTAGCCATTTTAGGCTCCTTATCAAGTTTCTCAACTTTGGGTTTAAAAGGCAACTTGGGAAACTCCATGAGATAGTCTGAATAGGTATTTGGAGGTTTGGACTCCACACCCATACTCATCCACTTCCATGGTTGTAATCATGCACAAATCTTTATAGTGTGAAGGTGAATTGAGTGATTTGTAAACTTTAAAGATCACCTCTTTATTATCCAATCTCATCTTATGAGTGCCCTTTTTAATATCAATCAGTGTTTATTCCATCATCAAGAATTGATGTCTCAATATGATTGGTACCCTGTCATCTACATCATGATTAAGAATAATAAAATCAGCAGGAATAATGAACTTACCAACCTTAATGAGCACATCCTCTATGATTCTTCGGAATGCACTATGGTCCTATTTGCCATTTGGAGCACCACAGAGAATGATCTCTACTTCCCTAAACTAAGAGTATTAAACACCGACAGGGGTATCAAGTTTATGCTTTCCCCCTAAGTCACTCAAAGCATGGACCGCATCACTGTTACTAATTTATATGGGGAGGGTGAAACTCTCTATGTCCTTCAGCTTCTTGGATATTTTCCTCAACACTACGAGTTACACTCCTCAGTCAATGTCATTATCTCAATGTCCTGCAGCTTTGTCTTATTTGTCACCAAATCCTTTAAGTACATAGCGTATGTAGGAATACCCTGCAAAATATCTAACAAAGGAAGATTAATGTGAAGTTCTCTGAATGTGTCAAAGAACTTCAAACAATCATCCTCATTAGCCTTTTTAAACCTTTAAGGTAATAGTGGTAGTAGTCTTTTAGGTGAACGCTCAGCTTTCTCAGTTTTGGGTACTTAGATTTCTCCAAATTTTCAGCATCTCTAACTACAACCTGCTTTTCCTTAACCTACTTTGAAACCAACTCTGCCTGAACATCTTTATTTTTCTTGGGAGTCCTATTAATGAGATCTCTACCACTCCTCAAGGTGATCTCCATAACTTGCTTTGGGTTCTCCGTGTCACTTGGAAGTCTACCTTGGGGTCTGGTATTTTGTGCCTGAGTTAGCTGCCCTAACTACGTCTCTAACTTTTTTTGGGAAAACTGTTAAGTTTTTATCTAAGCAACCATTTGTTCTTGGTTGGCTAAGATCTTTTTTAATGTTTGGCCTGTGTGTTATGTTGTTGCTGAAACTATTGAGTCTGATTATTGCCCCATAAATAGTTGAGATTACTCTGCCACTTATGATAGTAGGCATTACCATAAGTTTCCTTTTATGGATTGCCCATAAAATTTATAGATTCCTAATTTTCTCCACACAAGTCTGTAGAGTGACCATTGTTTCAACAAATCTCACACTAAGACAGAGTCTGCCGAACAACATTTACCTGAGCCTAATATTGATTTACACCTAATTTGCTAATTGTGTCATCATTTGATTCTGAAGAGTTGGCAATTAGACGGCTAAGGTTGTGACACTATCAACTTCAATCATGTCCGCAAGCTTTTAGTTACACGTTTGGAGATGTCATCATTCCAGTTAGGATTACCTTGTGCAATTCTATTCAACAAGGAATATAAATCATCATAAGTTCTCTCCAATGCTTGACCACCTGCAGTTGAATCTAGCAAAATCTTTGTATTATGATCAAGATCTTAAACAAATGTATAAGCCAATAATTATTTGGACTATTGGTGATGTGGACAGTCCCTAAGTAGAGATTTAATCCTCTCCCACGCATGATACAATTTCTCATCCAGCTTTTGCTTAAAACATAAAATTTTACTACATTGCATTGTTGTCTTGCCAAATGGTAAGAAATTTCTTTGACAGGTCATTCTATGTAGTGATGGAACTTGCCAGCTTTGTATTGAACCACTTTTTTGCTTCCCCAAAGAGTGAGAAACAAAAGAGAATAAGCCACACTTAGTTAATAGAGACTCTAATGAGAATGAACATGTCACTGATCTACAAGAAATTCTGCAAATGAACCTGTGTATCCTCATGTGACAAGATAGTAAATTGTCCACTGTTGTGTAAAAGCTACACCATATTCTACTTCAGCTCAATGTACCTTCAGGTTTCGGTCTGTGGATGGCAGAGGAAACATTAGTTGCGAGTGGAAATGCCACTTCGCATACTGTCCAGCGGGTTGGTGGATCTTCAGCCATAGGAGCAAGAATGATTTTATCTTGTTGAATTTGAGGTATCTAGTGGAGAATTACTATTTCTCTCCTTAACTGGTGTAAGCATCGCTCAAGATTAAGATATGGGTCAATCAAATCCCTTTCCCTTTCCATCTTACTTGTTTTTTAGACCTAAACCAGCAAATTCAGAAGCTAAGATCAAGTTGTTAGAACTTAAGAAATCAAATAGCAAAACTAAAACTAAGACAATTGTCAATTTACATGTCCCTGACAATAGTGCCAAAAACTTGTTGCGTCCAAGCGCACACGCGAGTATACGTGGTCACCTAAGTAGTAAAGTGACCCTATTGAAGCCAAGTATGGATCCCGTAGAGACTTCTGCTTAACAACGATTTGATTCTAGTCTTACTATAAAAACTAAACAAGTGCAAAAGTAACCAATAACGTTTGGGAATTGAAAACTAAAAATAAAACGTAAGCAATGCAGTAATGTAAAGTACTTGACCAACAATAGGGAGAAACACAGGGTTGAGGCACTACAAACAATCCAACTTAGATATATAATTTCATTGGTTCAGTTAATCTTGGTTGTTGATTCACGAGGTTGATAACATGATTATTGTCTTTCGAGCATCTAATCAACTATCTAACTTAGCCTCAAAACTACATTTTTGGGCGAAAATGCAAGAACTAAGCTAAACGTATTTGTATTTCTACTCGTATATGAGTCAAATAGGGTGAATTTGGTATATTCCTATCCTAAACACAAATCATAACTTCATTCCCTTGAATGATTAAGATCACATCCCATACATCCCTCATTTTTTCTATCGTTCCTTCGTTCGAAGATCGTGATAGAAATATGTGTTTTATCCTAAGGATCGTGAATCCATAGAATATTAAAAACAATTATATATGAACAATAAATAATGATAATAATATAAACCAACTTAATTACAAGCTTCAATACTCATGTTCTTGACCTCAACCCCGGGTGAGAGGGTTTAGCCACTAATGAAATTACAAAGAATCATAATCAAGGAATTCAATAATCCAAAAGCAAACTAAAGGAAAGGATTAAAAACCTTAAGTGAAACCTCCTCAAGTGTATTCCAAGTCCTAAAGGTCATCCAAGATCAGTACAATACAAGAGGAGTGTCCTATTTATCGGTGGAATCAAGAGCCCATTTTTGAAATATGGGCGTGCCGCGCTAATACATTGGCGCGATGAGGCAGTGGCACACGCTCATCAAGGAGACTTACTAAAAATTGCATTTTTGGTTTGTGTCCAAGGACGTAAGACACCCTTAATGTGGTTATCCAAGGGTGTGACATGCTCTTGTGCTTAATTTTTTCAGATTTCGTCCAAGCTTGCTCCTTCTATTTGTCTTTGAGTTCCTCACTTCATGGTTGTTTTTTCTCTTAAAAATCAACTTGTATATCATCCCATACTTGAGTTTAACCTATCACCAAGCTGCCTATATCATCAACCAACATGAATTAGAGCTTAAACACAATAGAATTTGGCAATATCAACTAGCACAACCACATAGCTCATGCTAAGGACACTAGCTTTCTTGTTTAAACTCTAAGTGCACTTTGTAACTCCAACCTTGGTTTAAACACACCTCAAACAATAAAATAATTTTTGTAACACTTAAGTGCTCGCATATGTGAATATAAACTCATTATGCACACGAGAAATCCTCGAAACTAGGCTAATTAAGGCTAGATAACGACACTTAGGTGCATAAATTCATGTTTAAATTACTTTGTTAAAATTCTTCTCTTCACATCGCCTAGTAATGTCATTAATGAAGTCACTACTCGTCCCCCATAGCCTAGTAATGTCATTAATGAAGTCACTACTCGTCCCCTCTTTTAACTGTAGAAATATATACATGATCGTTTGAACCTTTTTTCTTCACGACAATAGTTGAATGTGATTTCCAGTAAAAAAAAATATATTATGTGCTTAATCAAAAGGAGTATTTCTCTTTGTTTTTTCTTTTTTCCTCTTCTCGTCATCTATGTTTTCATGATTCTTACATAGTATATTTTTTAGGTAAAAATTTGTCAAAATTGATCTTTTAAAATAGTTTGTTGCCCATAATCATGATGTCTATACGATAGGTTTGTTACTGTCCATCATGACCAAGAGCTTGTGAGAGGTGATAAATCAAGAAATTTGCTTGTTTGGTAGTGAACTAGAAACTACATAAGATCGTGTATGTGCTTAGGATCAAATACACTTTTAAGAAGGTAGAATCAATATGCGTGTTTAAACATCATGATTCGTTTTTTTTCTTGCTGAAATCATTATAGTTTAAGGAATTCATTAACTATTTATAGTATGATGGTATAATTGGACCTTTTGTTTCACTTCTCTAGCTAAAGTTTTATTTGGTTTAACACTTTGATTTTCCTCATTTTCATCCAAAGCAAACATGAAATTTGTTCAATTCATACTTTTCCTTCATAAAAAAAATGTTCTACCCATACCCTATATATTCATTGTGGTGTCTACTATTTTAAGTTATAAATTTCTTGGCAATTGAGAAGAGATGTTATGATGAAGAGATGTTTGTTTAAAACTTTGTGATTTCCATCTTAGCTTCTTAAAAAACAAGAGTGAGTTTATCGTGAGCGCTAAACATGACTGCCTGCTTTAACTAGGTAACTATTTGGAGTTTTAGAATCACTCTTTGTTCAAGCTTGTTTGAAATTGTGTTACTGGGATAATTTTCGTAATTCTTTCGGCAAGTGTATTATATCAAAAGCTGTAGTTATGTAAGAAAAAAACCCATTTCGATCGTGTTGTTCTTTCCCAAATTCTTAAAATGGGCTAAAATTATTTTTTTATTGTAATAATGTGCAGCCTTCTTTTTCTTTTTCGATAATTTAACAGATGACTGAAACTTGTTGAAACGAAGGCTTGTTGTTTAATTTTCTTACTTTTCAAGAAGTTTGTACATAACTAGAATCAAAGTTGTTAATTCATACTTTCTTTTTTTCTCATGTTTATAAGCAATAAGTTATGTGCATTGGGCTACTTCCTTTTGTTTGCTACTATGTATTCAAATGTTTGTCCTTCTCTAATTAAGTGTGTTTCATAAAAATGGTATACTAGAAATCATATAGTATTTAGTGATAGCCTAATTAACTGATGTAATGTAAATATCAAGGTTTGCTCCCTTTCAGACAAAAGCTAAACTTTTCATGGCATATGATCGTACATTGGTTGTTTAGGTAAAGGAAAAGCCATCATTTCCACCCAATACTATACAAGAAAAGTTGAAGTTACATCTAAACTATATAAATAACCTATTACACATCTTAATTATATAAAAGTGATATTATTACCTCCCCGCGACCCCCATTCTAAGGCGCGTATGTTACACTTATTTTAGGCGTGTCCAGCCTATTAAATAACAAAAGTTGAAAAGTCGAATCCACACTTAAACTATATAAGTGACCTATTACACATCTTAACTATAAAAAAGTTATACTTTTTACTCCCTAGACCTAATGCGGAAAATACATAATTATTTAAATAAAAAATAGTGCGTTTAAATTGAAAATTAATGCAAAAAAAAATTAAAAAAATTAAAATATTCCTCCCCAACCCCCAGCATCCATCTCACCACCCCCACCCCCAAACAATCGCCTTCATCATCATCCTCCACCCAAACCATCATATTTTTCATCACCCCCACCCTAAAACTCCAACCCCAACCCCAAACCATCTTCTTCTTCATCACCCCACCTCCAAATTTCAACCCCATCCTCAAATAATATAATTCATCCTCCACCTTCATCGAATCAATGTCAATTTCACCATGAACAAAATCAAATTATACTTGATGTTTAAACGGGCAAAAACCAAATTTTAAAAAAAATATAAAAAATTTTGTAGCAAGGATGTTTTTCGGTGAATTCTCATCGAAAAAGTCGGATTCATCATCGACTTTCTCCTCTCTATCTGTTAAGTATTAATCCATCCAAAAATGGAACTTGCTACCATATTAATTTTTTTAATAAAAAATTATTGCTGAAAAACAAATAAAAAAAGTACGAAAATATGTTGGTCATTACCATTTAAAACACAGAGGCCAACAGTCGAGTGGCCATTTTTGAAATAATAATGGTCATTATAGCTGAGAATTTTTTTATTTTTTTTAAGAAAAGACGATGGGTTACGGATGAAGAACACTGTTAGAAGAAATTAATAGTTATGGTAATTTTGTTGGTGGTATAAAGTTTATGGTGGTGAATATGGTGTAATGGAGGTTTTGGACATTGACAACAATGGAGGTTTTAGACATTGAAGAAAAAGAGAAAAAAATAAATTAAAAATAAAAAAGAAAAAATTATGAAAATAATAAATTTATTATTTTTTCGGATTATGCTGACGTAGCGATGACGTGGCAGCGCGTGTAAAACACCACACCACATGCAAGTGGTGTAATGCCTAACAGGGTGTAAAAAGTATCACTTTTTTTATAGTTAAGGTTTGCAATAGGTCACTTATATAGTTTAGATGTGGATTCGACTTTTCGACTATAGTTTGAGGTGGAAACGATGTCTTTTCTCTATAGGTAATGAAATAAGTTTTGGCATTCTAGGATCCATATTCCCATGTGAGCTTTTGTTTTGGTTTGAATTTATTTTAGTTACTAGTTTTGTTGGGTTTGAAATTGAGAGGGCGTCATGCGGAAGCTATTAGTTGCAAACCATAAAGACAATAACTCAGATGACAAAGAAAAATATACTAAAAACATAATATTGTTATGTGATTTGGCCAATTGGCCTACATATAAAACCTAATATTAAAAATAATATTAAAAAGCATAAAATTAATGAGAGAGAAAAATCTCCCTCTAAACGAAACTCTTAAAAAACTACATTGTGGATGCTATTGTTTTATGGTATGAGAAGGGAGTTTTCTATTTATAGATGTCCAAAACCTTTCCTCTAAGAAAGAGGTTAGCCAAATATGGAAAAGAGTTATATTTTTTCTTTTAGGAAAAGTAAAAGTAATTATGGTAACTTTTATTTTCCTTGAAAAAGTAAAACTTAAATATAGTAAGAAAATCAAGACAAAAACCCTAACAAATCTCCCCTTTTTGGCTTAATTTTCTTTAAAATATTCTTGATCCTCCTTCTTCTTATGCATGATCTTCATTATTCATATATATTCTCCATATATCACTGTTGTTTGGCATGTTTAAAAAAGAAGCATTTGGGGTTAAAAAATATATTAGCCCTTTTCGGGTTAAAAATATTGGAGCCCTTTTGCAGGGTTAAAAGTGAGTTTTATTTTCACATATGTGACAGCAGAATTGTTGAAAATATGATTGACAATTATCTCTACATGTAACTTTTGGACATATATATTCAGTATCATCAAATTTGTTGGAACTTTAATATTAAAATTATCCTCCATCGAACCATCTGATCTTTGAACCATTGACTCTGACACCACTTGTTGGGTTCGAAATTAAGAGGACGTCATGTGAAAGTTATTAGTTGCAAACCATAAAGACAATAACTCAGATGACAAAGAAAAATATACTAAAACTATAATATTATTACATGATTTGGCCAATTGACCTACATATAAAACTCAATATTAAAAATAATATTAAAAAATATAAAACTAATGAGAGAGAAAATCTCCCCATAAACGAAACTCTTAAAAAGACTATATTATGGATGTTATTGTGTTATGGTATGAGAAGGGGGTCTTCTATTTATAGATGTTTAAAACCTTTCCTCCAAAAAAGATGTTAGCCAAATATGGAAAATAATTATATTTTTTCTTTCAGGAAAAGTAAAAGTAATTATGGTAACTTTTATTTTCCTTCTTAGAAAAAATAAAACTTAAATATAATTAAAAAAATCAAGACAAAAACCCTAACAGTTTCATGTATTAATTTTTGTTAAGCACCAATTTACTTGCTAATTTTTTTTTTATTTACATGTACTTTCGAGAGCATGTTTGGGGTCTCATGACTTGACTTCATCTCTGTTCAAATGAGAGAAGCGATAATAGATGTATGGCTTGTTTCCGTCTAGCATTCTAGGGTCTTTTTTCTCTCTTCCAAGCTTTTATGTTTCTTTGTATACACATTTAAGACGTTGTCATTATCATTTGGAATTCATTTTTTGTTTGTGTGTATTTGAATTTGTGGAGGTGCTTAATAAACGGCAAACTTAATTATTCCCTTTTCGTCCTCTCTTAGATTTTAAACTTAGCTTAATTACTAGACTTAGGTGCATAATTTATATCGTTAAAAGGTTAAAAAATTTATCGGTAAAAACATATTTTTTAGAATAAATGTCTGAGTTGTTAAAGCCTTTAAAGCTTCTTTAATATGGAATAATTGCTTAGTTCCTCAATATATATATATATATATATATATATATATATATTAATACTGCTAGACTTGAAAATCGATATTAATTATTTTAGATATGATAAATTAATTTTTTTTTAATCAATTTTAAACAAAAATGACAGCTTTGCTTCTCTGATTTCGACCTTTTTTAACAATTTCAAGCGATGGTTTGAAACAAATAAAATTTGAAGTTTTTAGAGAATTAAAAACTTCTTTTTTTAGTTACCTTTCAAATGATCCATTTAGTGTAAGTTAACTTTCTGCTTAGTTTATATTAAAAGAAATTGATATAGAAAAAAACAAAAAAAAACGAGCTGTTTTCAAAAAATAAGAGAAAAAGAACGCAACTCTTATTTTTTATAAGAATCTTAATACAACCAATAAGATGCTCTTCCTTTTTTAAGACCAAAACGTTTTATTGAAAAATCAACATTTTGACTTTTGAAAACCTTTTGTTAAAATAAAGATTGTGGAACGATTTTTTTTTTCTTTTCTGCGGGTGAAGTCTTTTTTTTTTTTTTTCTTTTTGGTATCCCACAGCTGGCAGCCGTGGGATTAATCCTCCATTCCTCTGTCAGCGCACTAAGCGGTAGGAAACTGACCAGAGGCGGAAATCGAACCCCGACCTTTTACTTAAGGGACATAACGCTGAACCAATGCCAACTCTAGTGGTTGGATCAAGTCTTATTTCCAAGTAAGATACAATAAGATATTTAACCTTTTGTACTTACTACTAATTTATTTAAAAAAATTCAAATATGTCATCATATTATTTCACTGTACTTATACGCAAGTTACTTTCTGCATAGATATTACATTTCAAATAATATTATTTTCAAATAATTTATTTTAGTCCATTTTGGGTTTGTTTTGGTTTTGAAAGAAAAAATTGATTTGATTAATATCAAATGTTTAAAAGAAATTTGCACTTGCACAATCATCCCCCATTTATGTTAGACAAAATTCATTAAAAGTAGTTTTCAAAGTCAAATGTTCAAATGGCTGTTTTTCGTAGATTTATATTGTAAGTATTATATATCTATTTGTCTAAATCGTTGTTTGTGTATAAACTATTGTCAATTTAGTGATATATATATATATATATATATATATATATATATATATATATATATATATATATTAAGATACTTATAATTAACTTTTCAATCATATAAATGCTATATTTTTTTCAAAAATTTTTTTTACTAACCTTATAAGTTTGACAGGTTAACTGTAGTTAACGGACTCTTTACAGTGATTAATTCCTTTTCTTTTGGATAATTAGAATCCGTATTTGAAATCATTTACGGCTAAGTTGATCATAAAATGATTTTTTTCTTTAGTCTTTATCAATTAGTTTATAATAGATGTCCTAATTCATCATAGAATTAATTAGAGCCATCAATATGGGTCAGGCCCGTTGGGCCGGCCTGACCCGACCTGTAATTTGATAGAGTTGGGCTTCAATTTTTACAGCCCATTTAAGAACAAAGCTTTTTAGCCTGACCTGTATAAGCCCATGGCTCGTGAGGCTTAAACAATATGGGTTGAGCTAGCCGTGGGCTAACCCGTAAGTCAAATACATGCAACTATTTAGATTGCTTGTTAGTATTTTTATTTGATTCAAAGGATATCATGTCAAAAGTTATTTAATTTCGCTATTAGGAGTATTTTTTGGGGTGTTGGAAACTTGATTAACAAGTATTAACATTATGTAATATTGTCTGATAATATTTATGTTTATTAATATTCTAAAATTAAATTATAAAATATTATTTTTTTAAAAATGGGCTGACCCGTGAGGCCCACAGAGTACTTGTGTAGGCTTTGTGTTTTTTGGCCCATCATTTTGACGAGTCAGCCCGACCTAACTTGTCAAACTCAAAGTCCATATGGGCTAGTTCGAATGTGCTGAACCGACCCGTATTGACAGCTCTAAAATTAATTAGATGACGACTTCCTTCATTTAATTAGAGATTTCCAATGTTGTTCCTTCATGTGTGTTAAAATAAGGTATAACAACTACCACATTACTCAAAAGGACATTTATCTACTAAAACTTCAGCTCTAACCGCTCATAAATGATGACACAAAATCAATAATTTTTAATTTATTCCATGAGAATAGACAATGAACATATAAGCCAGTTTAGGCAGACAATAGTCTACTTAAGATTCAATATCACGGGGGCGGGGGGGAGGGGGGGGGGGGGGGCAGAGCTACAAATAATCATGTTTTCTTATTTTTCCTCCAAGTAATTGTTATCCACAAAAGTTTATATTTACAATGTTCTACTTATTGGTCCTTCGAATCTTGTTTTATTATTCCTCCTCTCTTTTCTAAGATTTTTTGTCCTGATTTTTTTATCAAAATTAAATTTTATTTTTTTAATGAAAAATAAAACTAGCCATAATTATTTTTATTTTTTCTAAAAAGAAAAATATAAAACTTTTTTATTTTTGGCTAACCACATTCTTGGAAGAAAAGTTTTGGACATCTTTAACTAGAAGACCCCTCCTCTCATATAATAACACAGTGGCATCCACAATATAGTCATTAAAGAGTTTTGTTTAGGGAGAGATCACTACAAAAAAAAATGTGTTTAGCGACAAAATTTACTGACAGACCAAATTTTGTCACTATGTAGCGACGGATTAGCAACGGAACATTCAATTTGGTCACAGACAATGCAGTCCAATTTTTTGATATGTTCTTAGCAATGAATCAGTGACGAAATTTGATTTTCGTCACTAAATAATAGCGGAAAAAATTGGCGCCCAAATTTAGTGACGGATTAGCAACGAATTTTTGGTCGCTATGTTAATTATTTCGTAGCAACAAACTTTCGTCGGTGCCCTTCATTTTTTTTTTTAAAAAAAAGTTTTTTGTTTAGCGACCAACTATGCCGTCGTAAAATATTAATTATAGTTTTTTAATTAATTATTTTTACTATAGAAAAGGGGGCTCTAGGGTTTTATTCATTTCCACCCGCCCCCATCTCTTCCTCTCTAAAATGCGATACTTTCCCCTCTATACTGATGTGCCTCTCCATTTCTAGGTCAAAATTCTTCACTACTCTTGTTTCACTTGTCTTCCTTCTTACTGAATCAGCTTCCGATCTTCAAGTTCTTGGATATGTGCTTCCAATTTGACCTCTATTCAACTTATTAATTCCATTTGCATGTAATTTCTGAACTGATCTGCAAGGAAAGATTCTTGATTCGCGACTACTTTCTTTTGACTTTGATGGAACCAGCTATTTGAGGTATTTTCTTCTTTCTGTTCTTTGTAAGTGTTGTTATGATATGTGACACTACTACCCTATCTTGGCCTTTATTTGTCATTTAATTCGTCCAGTGAGGTGGTTTAGGAAGAAGGGCATCAACCAATAATGTAGAAAGTTTGACTTCTCGTAAAGAATCAACAGCTTTGGTTTATTGAGTCATCCTGCTGGTTTTTAATCCCCCACTACATGTTGAAATATTTCTATAATGGGTTGTGTTATTTTAAGCTTACTTCAACAAAATCTTGTCTATTTGTATGTTCTGTGACGTAGAGCTATCCTCTGAGGCATTTAACTTTACCTAGTCCTATGGTAGAAATCCATCTTTGGTAGTTGAAATATGCTTTAGCACTTTTGAGTATTTATTCGTCCAGGAAGGAAAAGATTAGCTTCTTCACATTGTAAGTATAAAAGCATGCTGGAGGATTGTTTGGATACTGATACAAAAGCATCATAATAATTCCTTTGGACTATGGCTAGTGAAGCAATGTAAACTTTTGTCTTATGTGGTCGGTTTATTAGTTGAATGGCGAAGTTAGAAGTTGAAACTGGATTGTTTTGAAATATACCCTTGTCCTTTATATATCGGGTATCAATGTGTATGGTTTGAATCATATGTATCAATTTCGTAATTAAAGTTAAACAAGTGATTTTCTTCTTAGGATAGTCTCTAGCAACCAATGCCTCCAAAGTGATGCATTAACTTCTTCTCTAATTATAAGAGGAGTTTTTTGAATCCTTAAGTTAGTCTTGCAATTGTATGAAAATTTAGAGGTACTTCACAAAACACATAATAAAATTATCCAACTGTACTGTAGATAAAAAGTTATTCCACGTTATTTAGCCATCATATGTACATCATATGCTATTTATCCAACTGTACTGAAGAAAAAAAAAGTTATTCCATAATACTTCTATATTCCACGGAAGCTCTAAAATATGTAAGAGAAATAGTTTTAACCAATAAACCGATAATCGATTCTTTACAAATATTTTGTATGTACATCAATGTTACTTGGATTCTGCAAAAATGTTAACGGGGTGTGTCATATATTCAAATACTTATTTGATACACTTATCTTTCAGGTGTCTTTTTACTGAAATTGGTATAGTGTAGATTGGTGGTAAAATAAGTGGAGTATTGTATTCAATCAGGTGTGTTTTAAAACTTTCTTTCGACTTTTTAATTTTTCTTGGTAAGCTTGTTGGCTTCTCGATTATGTTTGTAACTTAAAATAGAAGTATGTATCACTTTTATCTTATTTTAAAGGTAAACTAGTTTTGTTTTCTACTTTAAGAGCATAAGTTTGAATAATTTAGTGAAACTATTTAACTCTCAATTGATCAACTTAATTATGCTTTCTTTGCTAAGTAGTTCTTTATATAGAGCCTGATCATACATTATCGTATTTGTTAATAAACATTTTCAACAAGGTTAATTATTAATTAAGACTAATTATCGTGTTTCTTATTAAGCTAGTTAATTAGCACTGATTATCCTTTTTTTTATTTCAACCTTAATAGGAACATGAATAATCTAGAGCGTAGTTGGATGTATGAGAGGTTAGATGGCCGAGGGGGTTTATACTCTAGATTCATAACCGGGGTGGATGAATTTATTCAATTTGCATGTTCTCAACCAAATCGTATGAGTGGTGACAACTTTAGATGTCCATGTGCAAAATGTCAGAACTATAAATTCATGGATGTTGAAACTATTAAATGTCACCTTTATCAATCTGGATTTATTGAGAACTATTTTATTTGGAAGCATCAAGGGGAAAGAGATGATATAAGTGAGACTTCTTATGGTAATGCATTGCATGGTGGTTGTCAACCAATATTCGAAGAGAATCCATACCGACAAATGATTTTGGATGCAACTGGTCCCAACTTTTCTCAAGGTTCAAGCTGGCAATCTTATAGCAATAGTGAACCCGATTCATCTCATCCTTTTCAACATTCAATGAAGGAAGATCCTAATCCCGTTTCTAAAAAATTTTATGATTTGTTAAATGCTGCTGATGCAGAATTATATCCCGGTTCATCCCTCTCTCAACTTGCAGTTGTCTCTCGAATGTTGAATATTAAAATGGAGAACAATATGTCACAGAGAGGCTATAACCAAATGATGTAATTGATTAAGGAGTCTTTACCTGAAGATAACATCATGCTTGATAACTATTATCAGACGAAGAAGTTAGTGCGTAGCTTGGGTATGCCAGTTAAAAAGATTGATTGTTATGAATCAGGATGTATGTTGTATTAGGGTGATGATGATGAACACCTTACATCTTGTAAATTTTATTTGAAGACAAGGTATAAGCATTGTGTTGGCTCTCATAAGAGGAAATTGGTCCCTTACAAGAAAATATATTATTTTTCTTTGATTCCGAGATTGCAAAGATTATATGCATCTCATGCTACAACTGCTGACATGAGATAGCATCATGAGCATAAAAAAAAAGATTGTGTGATGCGCCATCCATCAGATTTTGAGGCTTGGAAGCACTTCAATGAAAGTCATCCCCTTTTTACCGCTGAACCAAGAAATGTCAGGTTGGGGTTATGTACAGATGGTTTCAACCATTCAGTCAGTCTGGAAGAAAATATTCTTCGTGGCCAATGATTTTTACTCCATACAATTTACCTCCAGGAATGTGCATGAAAGAGGATTATATGTTCTTAACTATCATTATTCTAGGTCCAAGCAATCCCAAACATAAAATTGATGTTTATCTGCAACCCCTATTTAAAGAGTTGACCTTGTTGTGGGAGACAGGTGTGGAAGCATTTGACATTTCAAAAGAGCAAAACTTTCAATTAAGGGCAGCTTTGTTGTGGACAATTAGTGACTTTCCTGCATATTCTATGTTATGGGGATGGAGTACTGCAGGTAAATTAGCATGTCCTTATTGTATGAAGGAAACACAATCTTTTAGATTACAGCATGGAAGAAAACAATCTTGGTTTGATTGCCACAGAATGTTCCTTGACCACACCACCCATTTAGGAGAGATCAGAAGAACTTTCTTAAAGGCCAAACTGTCAGAAGACCTCCCCAAACAAATAGAACAGGAGAGAAAATTTTGGACCAGATTTGTAATTTAGGGATAAGAAATGTAACAGAGTTAGATACAGAACAAGTTAATAAAATAATATGTAAGATATATGGGTGGAAAATGCGAAGCATCTTTTAGGATTTGCCATACTGGAGTTCTAACATGATTCGACATAATCTTGATGTTATGCATATTGAGAAAAACTTCTTTGATAATGTATTTAACACTGTTCTTAATTTTGATGACAAAACTAAAGATAATCCACAGTCACGGTTCGATACGGCAAAATATTGTGATCGACCTCAATTGGGAAAGGATAGTACTGGCCAATATCCAAAAGTTGTCTATACATTAGACAAGGAAGCAAGAGCGATCTTGTTTAATTAGGTGAAATGCTTAAAGTTTCCAAATGGGTATGTTTCAAATTTGGGTAGGTTGCCAGACACAAATGCGAAAAGGTTATTTGGAATAAAGAGTCACGATTGTCATGTGTTCATGAAACGACTAATGCCTATTGCTTTCGTGAGCTACTTCCTAGTAATGTGTGGCAAACACTTATAGAATTGAGCTTGTTTTTATAGGATCTTACTTCGACCACTCTACGAGTGGATGATATAGTGCGATTAGAGAGAGATATTCCATAAATTTTGTGTAAGTTGGAACGTATATTTACTCCTGGGTTCTTTGAATCAATGGAACATCTTTCTGTGCACCTTCCATATGAAGCAAGGGTTGCTGGACCTGTACAATATCGATGGATGTATCATTTTGAAAGGTAAATATGTAGCTCTATGTCAAACTTGTGACGGTTAATTAATACATAACCTTCCAAAACATAATGTTACATCTTTTTCTGTATATAGGTATTTGGAAACTCTTAAAAATATGATTGGGAATAAAGCTAGTGTTGAGGGTTCCATTTGTGAAGCGTACTTGATGATGGAGTCAACACAACTATTTTCTCACTATTTTGAACCTCATGTCATGTCACGAAATCATAATGTGGATCGTAATGACGATGGTGGTGTTGTGGAAGATCTTAAAGGAAATCTTTCAATATTCTCCCATCCAGGTCGACTTTGGGAAGAATCAAAGAAAAGAGATTTAATCTTAGATGAAATCAAGGCGGCTCAAACTTATATTTTACTAAATTGTGAAGAGGTTGAGCCATTTGTGAGGTAACCAAATTCTCTTAATTAATAATAATAAAATCTATTCATATATCGTGACTTCTCATATATAAATTAATTTGTTGCAATGAAGTATGTACCTACAACATTTGGAAGAAGAATTTTCGAATCTCTCTCAGAGCGAAATAGACGAGAGCCTTGAAGAAAATTTCGCTATATGGTTCAAGGGATATGTAAGATTTAAATAAATATTAACTTTCATATAATGATGCATGTACTTAAATTGGCTTCTCATGTTTAACTAGATCTTTGTTTTTTTTTAAATAGGCTTGGTGCAATCCCATTGAGAATGAATACTTGCGTAGTCTTGCTCGTGGACCATTAATAGGAGCTACATCTCATTCAGTTTATTTTGTTAACGGATATAAATTTCACACAGAATGTCATGGTAGCATGAGATCAATAATGAATAGTGGAGTTTGTATCTCGGATCCAAATTTTGGGAATTATTATGGGCGAATAAAAGAGATCATACAAGTGGAATACCGTGAAGCACCTTTAAAGCAAACTGTGTTATTCAAATGCAAATGGTTTGACCCAATAATAGATGTCAGTGTTAAGAAGCATGATCGGTACAAATTGGTTGATATTAACCATCGTCGTCGATATAAAAAGTATGAGCCTTTTATTCTTGCAATGCAAGTATGTTATGCACCTTATCCAAGCAAGAAAAAGGACAAAGAAGATTGGCTAGCTGTATTGAAGGTCAAACCTCGAAATGTTATTGAATTATCAGTTGAGGAAGTGGTGATAACTTCAGAAGTAAATGTTCCTTTTCAAGTTGAAGAAGTTGAAGTCCATGAGATAGATATGTCTGTTTCTGTAGATGAAGATATTCTATTGCATGATCCAAATGGGGGTGTACTTGAAATGAATGAACCTCTTAATGATGGTTTATTTGAAGAGCATCATAAAATTCAAGATGGATGTACAGAAGAAGAATATGAAATCGAGGAAACTGAGGAGGAGGATGAAGAGGAAGAGTTTGAAGAAGACATAGATAGTGAATAGAACTTGATAAATATCTGTTATTTTAGCTTTGTTGTATTTTGTTTTTAGTAAGAAACTATGGAACCTGCTATTTTAGCTTTGTTGTAGTTTGTTTTTAGTTCAAAACATAGACTGTGCCAAGTGCTTCAAAAAAATATGTTATTTTAGCTTTGTTGTATGTTGTTTCTACTAATTTTTCTCGAAGATATCATCATTTTATAAGTTTTTGATTTTCTTTTAATAATCTGCTAATTTTTCATATTGCATCATTTTAATTTAATTTTTAATAGTGATAATCTAATGACACCGTTATTTTTTCAGATATGACTCGAGGTGGATATCGTGCCGTCAAGTTCACAGGCAGGAGTAAGGCTGCTAATCGTGCAAAAATTCCTTCTATTCCAGCTCCAGTAATCGAACAAGATGATACAAGTTCCATTCTGACCATGTCACCCGATCAAACACCGGTCATTCCTAAGAGATCTCCTGTTTCACCTAACCAAAGAAGCCCAACAGGCCAGAATATGAATGCTCAAAGCAACACAGCAGCTGAGGCAATATCTAGTCAAAGAAATGTATCTGCTTCAGGATATTCCAGTTGTAACAATGGCCGGACCCTTATTTTTCTGACTTATTCATGGTTAGTACCTACTACTTGTATGTTTACTATTTTTGTACATAGATGTTGTGTAGTGTTATTGATTTTGAATTTGATGTTGTACAGGTTGGAACCCTCTTCCAAATACTCCAGTTCCATTACATTGTCTTTCAAAAGTGAAGTTGATCCTAATGGGATCAACTGGAAAGGTGTTTCACAAGATGTCAAAGATGGTTATTTTGGAGAATTCAAGGTATGTTTTTTAAGATCATAATCAATAGAAGTTGTTTGAGTTTGCATCTAACACTTAATTATATTACTTTAAACTGAATTTTAGAAGAATTTCTATTGGGATGCTTCCGTTAGTGAAGTTCTGGTGAAGCAACAATGGATGAAGAAGGTTGCATTATGCTACAAGAATTTCATTTCCAATATAAAGAATCATAGAGCTACAGTTCAATCGAAATTTGTAAATGACCATATGTGGGAAAAGTGGATGGAACTTTGGCAAAGTGATGAATGTGTTAAGAAGTCCGAGATAAATTCAAAAAATCGTTGTGGTGGACATGAAGTAGCTGCTGGGACACACACTGGTGGCTCTATCACAGCTGGAGAGCACCGGAAAAAACTTGTAAGTATATATTTCATGAAAATTGTTCATCAACCCGGAAAGCTATTTTGTTTGAGTTGCTGCTATGTTCTTTTGGCTTTTGATATGCTAGTTTTTCCACCTTATCTTGGTGCTATATGTGATGCTCTAGTCTGCTGCTACGTACCTTGAAATAGCTGATTAGTTTTAAGTCGTTACTTCGTTGTTTTAGTAGCTATGGTTGTGTCTAAAGTGCGTAGCAAGCAGCTGGTAGTGGTGCTACCTTGTTTGGGCTGCAAAACAAGGACATTAAGGCAGATATTTTAACCCTAAAATATCTGCCTTTATATCCATTACTTCTATTTAAATGCTATCTGCTATTTATATTAATGATGTTTCTTCAATCATCAACTTTTTTTTATTAATTCTATTGGAAGATCTTTTCAATGAAACATATCCTCATTTTGTTCCTAACTGTACTTCATGGTTCCAACCAACAACGTAGCTAGTGTAATCTCACCGTGTGCGTGAGGATAGTGTATTTGCTACTTTACCTCTATCTATTTTGCAATAAAAAGAGTATTTTCTCTGTGGAATATATCTGCTGTTTTCTATTATTGCAGTTGCTGCTGGTTTTATGCTACTTTTCCAGCAAGAAGCTGTTTTCCAGAACTGCAACATTTTTCTAAATGTGCATTCTTATTTGTTACACTAATAGTTGCTGGAAATTGTTATTACTGCTGATTTCTGTTATTGTAGCTGCTGCTGGTTTTATGCTATTTTTTCAGCAAGCAGTTGCTGCAGTTTCTCCTGGTTTTCCTCTTTGTTTTTCAACAATTCTTTCCTGCTATTCTCTTCTTTTTTTCCTTTATTTTGCTGCTATACCAACATGTTTGGTGACATTTTTTTGCTTAGAATAGGGCGAAGAAATTTGATGGTGTGTCATGATTCTCTTTTGGTATACTGCTAATGTACGTTGGTCTCATTCTAAAAACTTGAAAATTCTATATAGGCTCTTAAAATAGGTCGAGATCCAACTCCAAGTAAGTTACATTTGCACGTCCATACTCATAATCATGATGGAAAATCTTTTGTTAGTAAGCATTCCCGACTTCTACATGTAAGTCCATAACTTACATCTAACGATATGATACTCATCTCTTATTTTTCTTTTGTGTTGACATGAACTTGAGTCTATTTTAATAACTTCACTTGTTACAGGAAAGGTATGAAGAAATTATACGGGAAAAAGTACAATGTGAATCTGAAATAGATCAATTGGAGACATATTATGAAGTTGCGGGAGGAGCAAAGAAGAAAAGATTGTTTGGTCTTGGCTTTGAAGCTACAAGTTACTTTGGAAAAAAAACTGTGTGCCTGCAATGCTTCCACATCATCAGTACCACCTTCGATTTCTTTACCGACAACAAATATGGAGGAGTTGGTGAAGCAATTGATTTCGGCCCTTACTACTCATTTTCTTCCGATAGTTATTGAGCGTGTTGGTGGTACTAGGGTATAAGATGGGGCCGTGCATGATCCTCCTCCTACTCATGATGATGATGACGACGTTGATTCGTAGCTTCATATTATTCATAGTCCATGATCGTTGCACTAATTTTTGATAGTCTATTTTGACATTAGTTTATGTTTGATAAAATACTTGAAATTTTGGGTGTTGGACACAATTGTTGTGAATTTTGCTATCTATTTGAATGTTGGATATTTAATCATTTTATAATTTACGTGTTTCAACTATTTTCTTATAAAATTATTAGCGATAAAAAATTAGTGACTAACTTTTTTCGTTGCTACTGAAAAACTTTAGGGACGGATTAATTTAGTTGCTAAAGACGATTGTACTTAGCGACAAAAAATTAGTGACTAACATCAGTCGTAGCTACTGAAAAACTTTAGCGATAGATAAATTTGGTTGCTAAATAAGTAGATCAAATTATGTTGCAACGGATCAACGACAAAATATTCTGTCGTAAAGTAAGCCACGACAAAAATGAATTTTGAGAATAGCAACGCTATAGCAACGAAAATGTACGTCAGTAATATCAACAACCAAATTGTTTCGTCGCTAATTGGTCACAAATTTTACAACGGAATTCAATTTTTTGTCGCTATGAGATTAACAACGAGCAATATAGCGACAGAACAAATTCCATTTCTATTCCGTCGCTATTTCTATTTAGCGACGGATTTTCATATGATAGCGACGAATATGGCATGCCACTAAATGCTATTTTTTTTGTAGTGGATTTTCTCGCAATAGATTTTATATTTTTCAATATTAGTTGTCGCTTGACTGAATCATATTAATAATATGTTTTTTTAGTATTTTTTTATTTGTCATCTAATATATCACCATCTTTATTCGTCAATTTTAAGCTTCTGTATGACATCCTCCCGATTTCGAATCCAACAAGTGGTATCACAAACTATGATTCAAAGATTTGATGGTTCGATTGAGGATAATTTAAGATTAAAGTTGCAACCAACTTGGCAATAGTGATTTATTTTTTTGTCAAAACAAAAAAAAGTTCAAATACTACAGGTGGAGATATCTTTCAGTTATATTTTTAACAATCCTATTGTTACATATTTAAAAATGAGATAATGCTTTATTTCACCCATGAACTATCCAAAATGGTTGAGACACATCTCAACTTAAAGGGGGTTCTATTACCCCCTGAACTAATTAAAAGTGTAATTTTGACACCTTTAGTGCCTACGTAGCACATACGTGGCACAACACACTGAAGGATCCACGTAGGTACACGTGTGTGCCACGTATGTCCACGTAGGCACTAAGAGTGTCAAAATTACACTTTTAATTAGTTCAGGAGGATAATAGAACCCCGTTAAGTTGAGGAGTGTCTCAACCGTTTTGGGTATAATTCAAGGGTGAAATAAGATATTTTCGCTTTAAAAATAAACTCACTTTTAATTCTGCAAAAGGCTCCAATTTTTTAACTCCGAAAAGGGCTCATATATTTTTAACCCAAAAAAGTTTCATTTTTAAGCATGTCAAACAACAGTAATATATGAAGATGTGTGAAGAAGGAGGATCAGGAATATTTTTTCGAAAAATCAAGTAAAAATAAGACATTTGTTAGGGTTTTTATCATGGTTTTCTCACTAAAATTAAGTTTTACTCTTTTTTCGAAGGAAAATAAAAGTAAGCATAATTACTTTTACTTTTTCTAAAAAGAAAATATAAAACTTTTTTATATTTGGCTAACCTCTTTTTTGAGGAAATGGTTTGAACATCTATAAATAAAAGACCAATCTTCTCATATAGCATCGACAATATAGTCATTGAACAGTTTTATTTAGGGGAGAGATTTTCTCCTAATAGATTTTATATTTTAGAGATTTTCTCCTAATAGATTTTATATTTTCAATATTAATTTTTTTAAATGTAGGCCGTTTGACTAAATCATATTAATAATATGATTTTTATTATAATTTTCTTTGTCATCTCATTTATTGCCTCCATAATTTATAAATTTTAACTTCCTCTCGATCTCGAATTCAACATCTTTTCCTCCCATTTTTAGTTTTGGTAGAGTTCGTTTTTTTTCCAACATAAAATCATTTGATTAGAAGATTTGGCATGTTCTGTATTTAAATTTCAAGTTTAGCATTTTGCTGCATTATGAAATCCTTTCAGATTTCTTCATTACATCATATTCTCACTTCTTTCTCTCCTTAGCAGGGGTGAACTTTGTGGTATCCGCCAACTCGGCCCATTATCTTTGAAGAAGTATGCTCTACCGTCTTCTTACTGTTCCCTTTTCTTTGTTCTTCTTCCACAATTTTTAGTACACCTATTCTGTTTGAATTCTTTTGCATTTAAGATCTACATTTTTTTTATCTAGTATAGAAAAGAGAAAATGACTATCTTTTGGTTCAAAGAAAAAGGTGAAAAACTTTATAACTATTTTTTAGAGTCAATTGGTGGAAGGTTGAGAAGTATATACCAATAACTAAGTTCAAACAATGAAAGAATTAAATCACACATACTTCACTTGATATCTTCCATCCCAAGGCGGAAATGTGAATAATATTAAAACAAAACCAACATCACACCTGAATCTCCATTTAACAATTCTTTCTACTTTACCTAAGCCTACATTGCTCAAAACGAATTTTAATGAAGATGTGTGTAGAATAATAATAGCAAATATCACTCTTGAAACGTGCATCAAATCTCCCAAGGTGAAGTCTGTATATTGCTTATGGTGTAATAATTTCTCAATAAAGAAAATGAAGGGATATCCCAATGTATGTGTGTGCGCATCTTAGTGCTTGGAGACCAAAAAGAAAGTATTTGTAATTTGTTTTCATATTTGGATGAATACAATGTTTTTATCAACAAAGTATAGAAATTATAGAGAACAAGATTCAGGGCAAGGGTTTCAACATTTTCTTTAAATTAGTTCTATATATAGATTCCGGGGGTCTATCGGAAACAGTCTTTCTACTTCTTTAGAGGTAGAGGTATGGACTGCGTATATCTTACCCCCAGACCCCACTAGGTGGGAATACACTGAGTTTGTTGTATTGTTGTTGTAGTTCTATATACAGATTACCTAGTACCCAACAAAGAACATCAACCCTTGACATTTTACCAAAAAAGAGATATCCTATATCTCATCTTCTCACATTAGTTGTACAATTTTGTATTTTTCAAAAGATAAAAAGGGAAACCTGTATATTAAAGCTCCCACCATATGCTGGATCTGAAAAAGAATCGCACCACAAGAATCTATTTCACATAACCTTAGAATAGATAATAAGGAAAAAAAAAGATCCAATTCAAAAATACAATTTATGTATATGATAAGAAAAAAAAATCCAAGTGAAATGGAACATTAATACTAACATAACATGATCGTAAAGGTAATCTATATGCGAGAAAGATAACTCACAAAAACTACATATTAGTAACATATGCCAGAAGAAATTGTTGTGAAACCTCAGAAACTCCGTAGTTCCAAATTCACTACAAAGAAGTGACCAAAAAAGGATAAAACTAATTATTTCAAATAATAGTTATTAGAAGAAGAGGAAGAAGAATTTAAGCTTCAAAGTAAATGCTATTTTATAAAAAGAAGAATGAGCTTAAAAAGGAGAATTTAAGCTTCAAACTTAATGCTATTTGAATCGAATTTACTAATTATGTGTAAATCGAAAGGAAAATAAACATAAACTCATGAAAGTAAATCAAAAAGGTTAAAAAATTATCCATTCTTACCTTGAATTTGGATCCAGATTTTACCTTCCCGGTACTGTACCTAGTGATTGTGTTAAGGGGAGTAAATGGGGAGTATAAGGGGAGGTGGTTTAACTCCTTTATGGTGTATAACAAAAAGGAGTGACACGTACTATATATAGTACACGTATTTTAACAGGATGAAAGTAGTAGTAGAAGCATCACTTATAAATGACATTTTTCAAGAATGTCCCTTCATGACGAAATGAACTTTTCAAGAATGTCCCTCAACTACGAAAGTCTCGATTATTATATTGTAATGTAATGTAATAACAATTAAAGTGTAATTAAAAAAATAAAAATTGGAGAGTGCCTGTGGAACAAAATTAAATAAGAATGAGAAACAAATGCGAGTTCTATATTGCACTGGTAAATTACAACTCAAGAGTTGCAAAGTATATAAAACAATTACAAGATTCTGTATCTATATATGTTCCCTTACAAGGAAATAACAAAAAAAAAATAAAAGAGTACAAATTACAGTATGTGTGTCACCATGTATTATTTTTTATGGTGAGCTTGTAATTACAAAGGAGATATATACTCAGTCTGACAAAGGAGACAATAAAAATTAAAAGCAGAAGAATTAAGGAACTGTATAAAATTTATGGGTTAGCCCCAACTTCCGTAGTTGGACCAATCCCAACTTGTAACCAGTGAGAGGGATTTTCAGAATTTTTATTCATATCCTTTAATTCACTTAGCTTAGCTAACTTCAATTTACTACTGTCTGCTTCATCATCTTCTCCACTTTGTATAGTACCATTAATGTTGTTGTTACCATTGTTTCCATTATCATTAAAATTATTATTGTTGTTGTTTATGTTTTCATCAAGGTAGTAGTTGTCACTACAACTATGATTCTCCCCATCTTTTGCTTCATGAGCATTAATACTCCATGGATGTAAGTGAATTTCTGTTGAGACTTCAAAGCTCAATGGATTCATAGGGTCTCGCCTAATTCGTGACATGTCTTCGTGTGATATTGGAATGTTGAGATCTAATGCATCACCTGATTTTCTCAAGTTTGATCTTAGATTAATTTGCTCCATGTGACCATGGAAATTAAACTTTGATGTTGAATCCGGAGAATTGGAGGTGATCCAATGACACCTTTTGTGCCCACCTAAAGCTTGCCCTGTGGAAAAAACTCTATGGCATATTGAGCATTCATGGATTTTTGATTTCTTCATGGACTTTGAACCTTGTAAGGTAAATTCATCCTGTGTGATATTCATATCTTGATCATCAATTAAGCTATCATCTAATTGATCTTGCTTGGCTGCATAACATCCTTTAACCTTTTTGTGACTTGCCCTATGTCCACCAAGGGCTTGGTGGGAGTTGAAGACTTTCTTGCAAGCTTTGCATTCAAACAATCCTTTATTCGAAACCCCTTTAGCCTTGTTTTCAAAGGGTACACGAGTACTTACTAGTGGGGTTAGGTAGTTCATCGGGTTCCTGGCCCGTTCCTCCTCCTTGCTAGCTGAGGCACATGACTCCTCTGGCTCAGCTAACGACATGTCAATTACCTTCGCGTTGGCCAAGTCTATAAGGCATTTTGCAAGGACAAGATCTTCATCCTCACTTGGTGGATAAGTTGAAGTACTAATGGTGCCAATTTTTGTTCTCAGTGACCTTTTCCTTTTAGACCATCCATAACCTTTTCTTCCACCATTATTAATGTAGTCCTCACCCTCTGAACCGGGGGAGGATACTAGGGACTCTGCATCTTCATAGCTACATTTTCCATGTTCAAGAAAAGATTTCCAAGACGAGAATTCTTTTCCACAATTCTCACAAACTCTATTGCTCTTTTGTCGATTAGGGTTTGTTCTTAATTGATACATCCTCTTATTACCTCCCTTAACACTCCCTCCAAACTTATCTTCCCAATCACTAGCTGGATCATCATCATCTATGTTTGCACCTTCATCTCCAATTCCATGAGCTCTCATATGTCCACCTAAAGCTCTCCCACACACAAAACCTTTCTTGCAAACTCTACAATAATGCTTAAAAATTGGTTGTTGTTGCTCTTGATCTATACAAGCCATGATGTTCTACTTTAAACATGAATGAGAAGAGACTAGAGAAGGTAGGGTTGTTTTGCATGCATGGGAGAATTTGTTGTTCTTGTACTAGAAGTTGTTGTAGGCTTGGACGGTGAGAAAAAAGTTGGTCCTAGTTTTTAGTAGGAGTAGTGGTTTGTGGAGGGGAGTTTAGAGGTAGAGAGAAAAATAGGAGTGTAAGTGAAAGTGGGGAGTGAGAGTTGACAAGTGGAAGGAGAGTAGTAAAGCCTAAGGGAGTGAATTAATTAAGAAGCAAGTTTATCACAAACTTTTTATTTAACACTAGTTTATCTCAAACAACCAAATGGATGGCGAAAATGATAATATTACACATAATGGAGTCATTAGAGCAAATATACTTAGGGGCCATTTGGTTTAGAGATATTTTATGAAAGAATTAATTAATAATGTAGAGATTATAACAAAGTGGGGTTTGGGAAAGGTAAAGTGTACACGTTCATAGCATATCTCAGATAACGTAGAGAGGTTGTTTCTCATGGACCCCGTCTCAGGACATATAATGGATCAATTATTTCTTACTGAATATTTAATTTAATGAATACAAAATTAATATACATGCATAATTAAGATGTGCGTTATTTTCTCCTAAACAAAATAAAAGTTAAATTTGCTATTAACCTACCTACTAGGACGGGGAGTAAATAAAATTTTGGTTCACTATTAAAAATGATTTCATCAGATTTGTTCGTGATTTTTTTATAGGAAAGAAGCTGAGTAGGTTCTACATTCCTCTTGCTTAATCCTCATACACAAGGTGGAGGCTCTCATAAGTTTTGCTCAGATGAGACCCATAAACCTCCACGACTTCACAAACAAGATTTTTTTCCTCTTCAAACTGGTTTAAGAAATTTAGACTAATTTTATAAAGATAGGCTGTAAATGAAAATATTATTCTTACTTAGGAAATCATTCTTAATTTAAACACGGCTAACACTATGAAAAATAATGAAAATTAAATTAGGCGTGAAAAAATCTTACGACAGTCACTTGAGATAGGTTGTTCTCAATAAGATGGACTTCAATGGCCCTTTATTATCTTGATTCAAAAGGCTAGTGAAAAAAGCTTGGTGCTTTATTTTGATGATCCTCTAGAGTGAACCAAAACTCTTAATAGCAAATAACTGAAAACTTGGATTGACAACAAGACAAAGAGAAATTACAAACAAGAGACAACTGCATAAATCATAAGAGAAGGAGATGAGAACAGGGGATACAAGAGATAGTGGAGAGGAGAGAGTACTACAACATAATGATTCAGATACCTCTGCTTCTCCTAGACCTGTCAATTACAATAATAATACTTCCTTAAGAACCTACCATATATCGACACCTTTGTTTCCTCCTGGTAGCCAGACAAAGGATCTTCAAAAAGCCTATTGGTCTGTCTCACCCTTTTACTTCTACGTAGCTGACCTTCAGGCCTAAAGTCTTCAACTGAATCATTTGGCCCTATTATTTCATTGTCCGGCATTAGGATCACAACATTACTCCCACCTGAAAGAGAACCTTTTCCTCAAGGTCTGGTGTAGCTGAATCATGGAGTTGCAAAGGAGTAATCTGTTGATAAGGCTGTCCCTTACAACATTTGAGCAAGGAAATGTGGAATACTGGATGAATTCTAGCCTCTTCTGGAAGTTGAAGCTTATACGCAACTGTTCCCACTAGCTTGATAATTTTATAAGGCCCAAGTATTTTCTACTTAGTTTATGTCGTTGGGAACCTCTTACTGTTTGCTGCTTATAGGATTGTAATTTGACAAACACCCAATCACTTTTTTTGAATTGATCGTCAGTTCTCCTTTTACCAGTCGAATCTTTCATACGATTTTGTTCCTTGGCTAAATTAAACTTCAAGAGATTCAAAACATCATCAGGACGCAACATATACTTTTCAACCAAATCATCAAAAGTACTACCCAACACATACCTAGCTATATTAAGAGGGTCCCTCCCATACAATGCTTGAAATGGTGTCATATCAGCCAATATTTGGTAGGTTATATTGTACCAAAACACTGCCTAATATAGCATAGGTACCCATTCATGAGGACTGTCAGCAATAAATTACCTCAACTATTGCTCGATGCATATATTCAAAGCTTCGAACTACCCATCTGATTGTGGATGATATGTTGTGCTCATAGCCAGAATAGTTCCCTACGAGTGACTAATATCTTGCATAAAAATTTCAAGAAATGGGGTTTACAGTCTATTACAATTGTTCAAGGAGGACTATGTAATTTGCTGTTATGACTGACAAAAGCTTCGGCCACAATATGGGCGGTGAAGGTAGATGGAAGAGGAATAAAATGACCATATTTGGACAACCTATCCACTAATGTCATGACTGTTGCTTTCTTTTACGAGCTAGGTAAGCAAGTAATGGAATCCATAGCTATTTTCTCAGAAAACATCTTTGGAATTGGTAATGGTTGTAAGAGGCATGCAGGTAACCAGTTAAGGCCCTTAGTGGTCGTTTGGTTTGAGGAGTTGAAGCAAATAATCCCAGGATAAAATAATAGTCTCGGGATAAAATTTTCTATTGCATGTTTGGTTGACAATATTCGGAATAATTTATTCCGGGACTAATAAATAGTCCCGGACTAATAAATAGTGTCGGGATAAGTTATCTATTCAATTGGTGGGATAACAATCCTGCTATAATTTATCCTTGGGGTAAATGTATGAAAGGACAAAAATACCCTCAAACTCTATTATTTTCATTTCTCACACACTCAAACTCTATAATATATTCATTAATTATGAATATAATATATTACGTAATATATAACGTAATTACGTAATATATAACGTATAATATTATGAATATATATACGTTAATTGATGTAATAAGAACTCTTAGACAAAATGTTTATGAAATCCTCCAGTAGCTCTAGTCTAATTTGAACATGCATATTACGTAGGAAATCAATTTTGCAATTTTCTTTAATACCACATTGTACTGGAATTTGCTCTCGTAGTTCTGTTATCTTAGGTCAACCATAAGAAAATCAACCCACTATAGCGTAATGTAAATTCTTATGTTTAATTATATATATATTATGTTAATATGTTTAATTATAATATATTATATTTAATTATGTTAATTATGTTTAATTATATATAATTTAATTATATATAACATAATATATAACGTAATATATTCTCACACGCACATAAATTATGTTTAATTAACGTATAATATATTTATAAATAAATAAATTTTGAATAGTTTACTGTTAAAAATGGTTGTAAAATATATAAATTATGTTTATTTATATATTTTAATTTCTCTAAAAGATAAAAAAAAAATTAAGAAAGAATATTTAAAGCTTAAAAAGAAATATATATATATATATATATATATATATATATATATATATATATATATATATATATATATATATATATATATATACAGTTAAATAAGATGGAGGGTATTTTGGTAATCAATCAATTTATTCCTAGAAATTATACCATGCATATTACTTGAATACAACAAACCAAACACTCAATAAAAAATAATTCCAGCATAACTAATCCCAGTATAACCTATCCCATCATAACTTATCCCAACATAACTAATCCCGGTATAACTTGTTTTCAAACCAAACGACCCCTAATTCATTGACAAGTCTATCATGAAGCAATATAAACCTTAACATCGTTGCGCATTTCTGGCCAACAAAAAGTAGAAGACATCCTATGAAAAGTGCGAGCAACTCCCGCATACCCCCTATTTTTGAATCGTGAAACTCTTGAAGTAAAAGATACTTCAAAGAAAAGTCCCGTGGTATTACCAGTCGACTCCTAAAAAAGAGAAGTCCTCTATGAGAAATATAGTTTGTATAGTCTATATGATTTTCTACTAGCCTTTGTTGAATCTCAAGAAAATCCAGATTGGTCTTATTTTCTTCTATGAAATTTGAAATCCATTCAAATGTGATCTCAGAGATAACAAAAAATATTTCTCCATTGGGAGGCCTGGACAAAGCATCTCAAGCCTATTCTCCTTTCTATAAGCAATAGAAAAATCATAGCCAACTAACTTTCCCAACTACTTTTGTTGTTTCAAAGTTTGAATCACTTGGTTTGTGAGGCTCTTAAGGATTGTTGGCGAGTAAAGATAGTGAATATGCACTCCAACAAATATTGCCTCTACTTTGCCACTGCTTGTGTGATGGAATACATCTCTTTGTGATATGTTTATGATTTTTGCATCCTAAGGTATAGTTTTTTACTATAAAAAGTAAGGGGGTGTCTTTGTTGGGAAAGGATGTCCCTAATGCCACACCCGAGGCATCCGTCTCTAGGTGAAAGTCCTTGCCGAAATTGGGCAGTGCTAAGACTGATGTAAAACTAAGTTGCGATTTTAGCTCCTCAAAGGCTTATTGGGCCTGGTTTGTCCCATGAAAAGCATACTTTCTCAACAAGTCAGACAAGGGACTAGCAGTAGCAACAAAATGCTTGATAAAACGTTGATAGATCCCATACGTCCTAAAAAATTCCAAACCTCTTTAATCAACTTTGAAGTGGCCCATTGTAGGATGACAGTAATATTAAAGGAATCTACCCAATCCCAACTAGTGTAATGACTAAAGTGTTGTGAATTTATGGCACTTGAGATGCTTAAAATGGTAAATATTTGCAAGTATAAGGGTATGGTTATGTGGATGTGATGGATTTTTGGGTGTTTGTAGGTCAAACAGGTCACATAGAGTGGTGTGATAGACTTTGGACTAACATGGGCCTAAATGATCACTACCACGATCATAGGATCTAACTATGGTCATATATTGGGCCTCGTAGGAGGAATCATAGAAGTGGCACTTAGGATTTGATTAGATGAAGACACCCTACGACTGTACCATTAATCATACAATCATACCATTGTGTCGTAGGAATGAAGGATAAAAAATAAAGCTGCAGGAATTAAGTGCGAGCATCATCTGATGAGAAGCCTGCACGATCGTGTTTTAAAGTGGTGACCGTACCTTAAGGTTGTGGGATTAAAGGGCATAAGAGAAGGTTGCAGAATTTCAGGTTGAAGATGATAGATAACAGTATTACATGATTGTAGATTGATACAATGGAGCCTACAGAGAGTTGTGCCATCGAAGATCTACAAATAACAAAGTGCCTGATGAAACCATGAGCACCAAAGGATGATTATGGTATCTAACCACAATCGTACCTTCAACTCATGCGGGATGACCGACCCAAATTTATCTGTTTGTATAAGGATATGTTTTATTTTGTCTATAAATAATTCTATAGGGTTATTTGTATGAGCTTACACTCTTTAATATTTTACAACTCTATACTGTGAGATTCTAAGGAATATTCTTGGAATTTCATGATGATCATTTCTAGGGTTTTACTTTAAGTTAAGACTTTAGAGTTCTCTTATAATTGTAAGTTCATAACTATGTTTTCATCTATGAATTCTTCTTATATGCTTGCAATTATGAGTAGCTAAGCACCACAACTAGAGTTGTGGGAACCATGATAGATTAATGAAACAGGTTAAGTTTGGGGAAATTCTAGACCGATATGTTTGCATGTTTGATATTTTCTTCATTATGATTGTCTTCTAACGATTGAAAATATGTAGAACTAGTCTATAAGACTTGCCCAAGAGAAGTAAACATTAAGAAAAGAAAATCACAACAAAGATTTGAAGTTATCAACTTTCATCTAATAACTAGAGCTGTAATAAAGAGAGTTAATTTGAGATCAACAACAAGGGTTAAAGCTGCACCACTCAGAGACTGGGAGGAGAAAAAGTGAAATTTATCTAACCAAGATCGAGAGATATTTAGATTAACCTATCTTGTTAGATTTTGCATGTAACACATCGAAATAGTTTTCTAGCATGAGCAACCCATGTTGTTATGAAGTCATAAGAACCAAAATCCTAGTGTTTTTCTTATACTAATTATAAATCCAACAATCAACAACTGTTATTACTTATCTTTTGTTTCACAAAATCCCCCCTCCTTTACTTATTTGTTAATTACTTAGACAAACACTAGAGAGAATTTTGACATATACCTTGTGGGATCAACCCTAACCTAGTTGGGTTCTATATTTTATTTAGTAACCACTTTATACTCTTTAGGAGATGTAATTTGGCGACATCAAATGTTGGCACCATTGCTGGGGAATACAATTAAGGAGTTGATTGATTGTGCTTGTCAGGCTATTGGTTTTGTTTGCTGATTTTACTTTTCTACTATTTCAAGGGCATACATCGGTGTCTACATAGTACTCAGAATCAAGGCAATCCCCTGATTCCACTTGATACGAATCTTGAGTGAACTCTGAGACAAAATCAAAGGATGGTAATAAAGAAGTTTGTTATCGTAAAGCCTTTCTCGAGGGGGTTCATAGTGATCCAACAATTTTGAATAAGCCTGTATGTAATGCACTGAGAGTACACCCTGAACGCCACACAGTGCTTATAGTCACAAGTGACCATAAGCTAACCCATGAGCTGGTACCTGCTGTGAGCACTGAACAAACTGATAATAAAGGGTACACATGTGCGGAAAACAAAGTTGGATATGCCATAAGGTTTAAACATTTAAAAATATCTTTGAATTAATAGGCCTAAAAAACAAATGTCTAAAAACAATACTATAAGGACTGTCAATAACAACTAATAACTAACTAACTATCTGTAAGTGTCTGAAAGCCTCTAACTGACTGACTGTGGAGTTGATGGGATAAGTCCCTAACTAACTTCGACTGACTATTGAACTGAAACACTGAAATAAACATAAATGGTAAGGCCCTGCAAAATCCTAAGATCAGCTCAGTCTTTTAAGCTTGCTAAGGGGTCCCAGATTAGAAAATTCTAGCTAAGTATTCAGACTTAGTATTATTTTGGCCTTCGTAAGTTGGCAATTCTATTTCACGACTCTTATGACCTTAAAGTATCAATATTTAGATTGATTCATGATAAGGAATATTAGTAGGTGTTTCCAAACTAATTTCGCATTTTTGGACCTCATTTGAACCACATTTGGGAATCCAAAATAGAGCATCGACATGATCTCGGCGCGGCGCGGCGGCCATCGTGTCAATTAATATTTTCCTTGGCTCCCAGTGGCAATTTTTAGTGAACTGATGTGGACTCGATGCGGCTCATTGGACATTACGCCGATGCTAACAATGTGATGCGTCGGTCTGCGCATTGACAGTACAGTTTTCAGTAATTAAAAAGCCGCATCTTTAAGGGTATTAGGGTCTTTTTCCCACCCCTATTCAGCCCTAAAACACGAGATTCAGCCTATATTGAGCAAAATATACTTACTTTCTCTCAAATTTCTCAAGAATAAGAACCCTAGGTGATTTAGTTTCAAGGACAATACTCAAGATTTCCACCATTTTCTTCAGGAATTTAGCAACCAAGGTATGTCAAGTGTTCATCCAAGGGTTCCTTCTACCCTTGGAGTCCAAGAAACTCTTTTAAACTTCAAGTAGCTTGATTTCATGCTTTCCATGATTTGGATTCAAGAGTATTCATGATTATAATGTTGATTGAATTTTCTATTCCATAATTAAGTGCAAGAATTATGTAAAAACAACTATTATGTATGTAGTATCATGCGAATTCAAGTTAAAGCCTTGAAATTGTGATGCTCATGTGTTGATTAGTACTATGTGCATATACAATGCCTTCCAAGTATTCGATGAATTGTGGATGAGAATTAAATAATGAAATTATATCATGCTAGCATGTCTTCAAGTTCATGTCATGCAAGTGTTTTCTAGAATGTCTCAATGAAGGAATGATGATCAAGTAGTTGTTTATCATATTTCAAGATTGTGCCATGTCTTATAATTTATGCTATCGAGTCCTGGGGGTATATAATACCCGATAATTTAGCTGATTACCTAGAGCCATGGTCAGTCTCAGGATAGTATCAGTCATGCCACAATCAGTAGTACTCACAGTCAGTTACAGAATTTAGGAAAAACTCAATAGACTCGGTATTAGTCTAGTCCAGTTCAGTAATCAGTTCAAACCTCAGTAAATGCATCCAGTTAGCAAAAATTAGTAGTATTCCATCAGTCAATGGAACTCGGTAAACTCAGTTCAGTTCAGTTAGATAGAATAATCAGTAACAGTTCAGTCAAGCCTAGTATAAACTAGGAAATCACTTCAGTGTCTATTTAGATAGGAGTAGGATTCAACATTGAGTTAACCCAGGGATGGGCGCATTCCAGTCAGTAGAGGATTTGAAACTTAGTAGCAATCCCTGCATTACAGAACTATGTAGCTAGTATAGGTTGAGATATCTTCCTGCCATACTAGGGTTGATACATCTCATATGAGTTTTTCTACCAGCGAGGGTTGATGAAAGAGCTTTCGGTCAGAGAGGGTTAAATCACAACTTATCTTTACCCATGGAACTGTACTGATACCCTTCTAACTGGGGTTACAGGTTGGACCCTAAATTATTTAGACAGGGGCATGTTAGTTAGATAATTACCTCCCACAGTCTCAGTTTCAGATTTAGTCTTAGAATAGAACTCATTTTAGTTCTATAAATTCAAGACTGTCAAATAAAGTCACTCAATTCAGTACGAAACTCAATATAGTCCCATAGGATCAAGACTGTCAGATACAGTCCCTCAGTTATCATCTACACAGTATCAGTAAATCAGTAATTCAGAACTCAGTATCTTATGTTATCACGATCTCAATTACAGTATATGTATTTATGCATGTATTTCCATTCAGCTATATTCATGTCATTCAGTCAGTATTGTTCATGCATATGAACCCATGCATTTTAGCCTACCTCACTTTGCATACCAGTATATTCAAAGTACTGATGGATACTTTTCTCTTGCACTATAATGTTTTATATCATAGGTTCAGATGCGCGGGCTCCCGATCATACTTAGCAGTTCAGATATTTAGCTGACAGAATTAGTGGTGATTCCTCTTAGTTTCGAGGACATAATGATTATTTCAGTAGTTAGAAGTTAGTTGGGGGCTTGTCTCATTAACTCCATATTTCAGGTAGTTTAGAGGCTTTTTTAGACTAGTGTATTTTCAGACAGATGTAACAAATTTGGTATTTGTTATACCGTATTAAGTTTTTCTATAGTATTGAACCTTATGGCATGTTTTCTGCCTAATTTATGCATACTACAGTATTATTATTCGGTTATTGCAGCAAAAACCAGTCATGGGTTAGCTTGTGGTCCTTCGAGATTATGAACACCGTATAACATCTGGGGTACAGACTCAGGGCATTACATAAATGGTCCTTGGAATATGAGGACTCACCACTATAGCTGCTGCTGGTGCGCTGGGAAGTCTAGGTGTATTCAACAACTTGAGCATCCAAATCTATGATATAAGACATCATAACCCAAGAAATGAGTATGCGGTCAGTACTTTGAATGTACCAATATGTTAAATGAGGTTAGGCTGATATGTATGGCTTATGTGCATGAATAATAACTGACTGAATAAATAGCATAAGATAACTGATGTATAGTATGCGAGAAAGCTGTAAATCTGAGAATGCATGACCAAGCATATGACATGATATTGGGATAATCTGTAAACTGAAACACTGAAATACTGATACTGAACAACTAATAACTGTATGTCATGGTCAAGAAAGCCTGAAATTGAACTCTGAACTGAATACTTAAATGAGACTGTAGGAGCTATCATCTAACCGACATGCCCCAATAAGAGCTAATTGGGGTCCAACCTATGACCCTAGTTGGAAGGGTGTCAGTACCGTGCCACAGGTACTAACATTGGCTATGTGGATTCACTGAAATAAAGTCCCGAAGGACTAAAGAGTCACCCTCTATAGGCAAGGCTCTAGTGACATATATGTCAACCCTTAACTGGCAAGTTAACCTCTCTAACCTACGTTGGATACATAGTTTTGGAATGCAAGGGCTGATATTAAAGGTCACACCCTTAACTGGAAGGTGAGCCCCCATCCCTGGGTTCGCTCGGTGCTAAATCCTACTCCCAACTGAACTGACTCAGAATACTGAACTGATCTAAACTTGACTGATAGGATAACTGACTGAACTAATGATACTAATATATGCCTGAAAACCATTCTGAAAGTACTAAGACTAAGTAAACAACTAAATTTTGGGTATTCATAACCCCCAGGACTCGATAACATTAACAATAAAAGTATACCAAAACTTCAAAAGCATAATAAGTAGTCATTGCTCAAAATTCATCTCTTAGACATTTCATCAAACACTTGAAATTCGTGAATTAGGCATGGGAATGATTGAAATATGTGGGAATAACATAATCATAACACTAAAACCATACATTGGGGGACTTAACATGGAATTTCATGCTTTAAATGTGTAAAGGCTACTTTCTAACTAAAAACACTTGTAACCATCGTGCATAATCAAAATTTCCAAACTCTTCATGAAATTAACTCATTGTAAACATGTAAATTCATGATTTAGAACATAAAAATAGGTACTTTGACTCCATGGGTGAAAAGGGCCCATGGAGAATATTTAACATACCTTAAGGCTTTAATCTTGTAAGAGAATTGACTTTCTTGATCATTCTTGGGTGGTGAAGCTTGAATTCTTGAGTTTTCTTGAAGAAATAATGGTTGAAATTGATGAATTTGGGTGATCGCTAGGGTTTATTTTAAAGAGGAATTGTGGAAATAGGGTATATAATGTCTTATCTGATGATAACTCCCGTGTTATTATTGATTGGGGCCATGGGAAAAGACTAGACTGCCACTCTAAAATTAAAATTCATAATTGGAACGCCGATTGAGACTTACCGTGATACTTCAAGGCCTCTATCGCTATTCCACCGCAACGCACCATAATTGTGGTGACTTGCTATTTTAGAAATCCAAACGTGATCCAAACCTCATCCAAAAAATCTGAAAAATACTTGATACATGATACTTACACCCTGAATATAAATCAACTAAAAACCTTACATCTCGGGATCGAGAAGGTCACTTTTAAAAATCATCAAAGTTATGAGGCCAAAAATAAAACTAAGTCTCCTACACTTAGCTAAATTTTTAGGTTCTAAGCCCCTTGTACATGCACTATGGGCTGAATTGAGCTAAGAAAAATATTGGGTATTATAATATCTCCCCCTTAGGAACATTCATCCTCAAATAAGACTGATTAAGTTGAGAAAATATAGAGGTACTGAGATTTCATGGTGAATATGCATAACTGAAAACATGATTACATGACTGAGTCTGAAATATGGTGACTGACTGAACTGATTCATGAATGCTTGTAATGACATGAAGATGACCTCATGGCTGGAACTGAGAATGGAAATGAGATAATCTAAGGAAAACTGTTACCTTGAGCTGAGTTTGAGTTTGCGGAGAAAAGGTGAGGGTACTTGGTACGCATGTCTACTTTTGCTTCCTAAATATCTCCCTCAACGGACTGATTCTGCCAAAGAACTTTGACCAAGGGAACTTCTTTGTTCCTTAGTATGCGAATCTGGTGATCTAAGATTTTGAATGGGAGATCTTCGTAAGAAAAGTTGTCCTGAACTTCTGTACTTTCTAAAGGAACAGCCACAGTTGGGTCCCCAATACACTTCTTTAACAAGGACACATGGAACACTGGATACACTTAAGCCAAATATATGGGAAACTCAAGCTCATACACTACTTTTCTAAATCAACTCAAGATCCTGTAAGGGCCTACATATCGAGGACTGAGTTTCCCCTTTTTGCCAAATCTTTTCACTTTCTTTATGGGAGAGATATTCAAATATACCAAATCTCCAACCTCAAACTCAAGATCTCTTCTCCTGACATCTGAATAGGACTTTTGGCAGCCTTGGGTTGTCTTAAGCCTCTCCCTGATCAACTAAAATTTCTCCAAAGCATCAAACACTGAATATGAACCTATCAATGCAGTCTTACCTACCTCGAACCAACTAATAGAAGATCACATTTTCTCCCATAGAGAGCCTCAAATGGAACCATCTAAATACTGGAGTGATAACTGTTATTGTAAGCAAACTCAATTAATGGCAAGTGATTAACCCATCTACCCTTAAAGTTGATAATACAAGCTCTTAACATGTCCTCTAAGGTTTGAATGGTCCTCTCTTCCTGACCATCTTTCTGAGGGTGAAAGTCTTTACTGAGATGAACTTGAGTATCAATACCCTTCTGAAAAGCCTTCCAAAAATAAGAGGTAAACTGAGTACCTCTATCTGAAATGATGGACAACGGAACTCCATGCAATCTAACCAACTCTCTAAAATAAAGCTTGACATATTTTCGGCTGAATAAGAAGTATAGACTGGTAAGAAATGGGCTGATTTGGTCATTCTGTCCATAATAACCCAAATCAAATCGTGTTGGCGATGTAAAAGAGGCAACCCTATCATAAAATCCATGTTTACCTCTTCCCACTTCCAAGTGGGTATGCTGAACTTATGAATAGAACTACTAGGCCTTGGGTGTTCAACCTTAACCTACTGACAATTAGCACACTTAGCTATAAACTCTGGAATATCCCTTTTCATATCACTCCACCAATAGATTTCCCATAAATCATGGTACATCTTATAGCTCCTGGGTGAATAGAGTAGCACGCACTATGCGCTTCTGTAAGAATTCGCTATCTCAGACCAACTAGGCACGGTACACACAGCCTACCCTGGAAATGCAACACGTCATCTCCCCCTTAGAAGAAAACCTCTACTTTTTGATCTCTACCGACTCCTTCAACTTAGCTAACTTGGGGTCTCTATCTTGATTTTCTTTTACTTCGGCAACCAAAATAAATTTCAAACTATTTTGAACCCATACAGTACCCTCAGCTGAGTCAACCAAATGAACGCCTAATCTATCCAACTGATGAACCTCTTGAACCAACTTTTTCTTATCATTCTCAACATAATCCACACTACCCATAGACAATCTACTAAGGGCATCTGGTACTATATTGGCCTTGCCTGGATGATACCAAACACTCATATCATAATCTTTCAACAATTCTAACCACCTCCTATTACAAAAATTTAACTTCCTATGAAAACACATACTGCAAATCTTTGTGATCTATGAACACATTAACATGTACCCCATACAGATAATGCCTCCAAATTTTCTAAAGCAAACACAACAGCTACTAACTCAAGATCATAAGTAGGATAATTCTTCAAATGGGGCTTAAGCTGTCTAGAGGCATAGGCTATGACCTTACCTCCGTGCATCAAAACACAACACAAACCAACTCTAGAAGCATCACAGTAAATAACAAACCCATCTGAACCATTTGGTAAGGTCAAAACCGGGGTTGAGGTGAGTTGAGTTTTCAACTCCTGAAAACTCTTCTGAAAACTCTTCTAACAGGAATCTGACCATTGAAACTTGAATTTCTTCTGAGTCAATATAGACATGGGAGACGCAATAGATAAAAACCCTTTGATAAACCATCTGTAATAGCCATCCAAACCCAGGAACTTCTGATATCTAATGGATAAATAGGTCTGGGCTAATTTCTCACTATTTCGGTCGTTCAAAGGTCGACTCTAATGCCATCACAAGAAATAATGTGGCCAAGGAAAGATACTAATATTAGCCAAAACTCACACTTACTGAATTTGGCAAACAGTTGATGGGCTCTAAGAGTCTATAATACAATTTTGAGATGGTCTACATGATCATTTTCATTATGGGAATAGACAAGGTTGTCATCTATGAAGACTATGACGAATATGTCCAAGTAATGCTTGAACACTCTATTCATCAAACCTATGAAAGTTCTTGGGAATTTGTAAGACCAAAAGACATGACTAGGAATTTGAAGTGACCATATTAAGTTTTGAAAGTGGTTTTTGGAATGTCACATTCTCTAACTCTGAGCTGATAATAGCCGGATATGAGGTCTATCTTAGAAAAGTAACTGGCACCCTGAAGTTTGTCAATCAAGTCATTGATTCTGGGGAGTGGGTACTTATTCTTGATTGTGACTTTGTTCAACTGATGGTAATTGATGCACATACGAAGAAAACTGTCTTTCTTTCACACGAAAAGAACTGGAATGCCCTATGGGGAAACACTAGGCTTGATGAATCCCTTATCTAAGAGATATTTTAACTGTTCTTTTAACTCCTTAAGCTCTGTTGAAGCCATTATGTAGGGCAGAATAGAGATAGGTTGGGTATCTGAAAGGAGATCTATTCTAAAGTCAATTTCCCTTTCGGAAGGAACTCCAGGAAGATCTTCAGGAAATACATCTAGAAATTCCCTCACTACTAAAACTAACTCAAGTTTGGGAGTCTTTAAACTAGAGTCGTTAACTCAAACAAGATGGTAGACACACCCCTTAGATATCTTTTTCTTGCTCTAAGGTATGAAATAAGTTGACCCCTAAGTGCTGAGGTACAAGTCCACTATTCTAGGATTGGTTCATTTGGAAACTGAAAATGAATAAATTTGTTTCTATAATCAACTATAGCATAGCATGAGTTGAGCCAATCCATGTCGAGAATGAAATCAAAATCTATCATTTCTAACTCCACAAGATCAACTAAAGTGACTTTATGGGATATTATGATCGAACAGTTCCTGTATACCTGCCTGGCTACAATAGAGACACCTACTGGGGTAGACACTAAAAATGGTTCTACTAAATTCTTAAGACTGGAACCAAAATTAACAGTTGTATAAGGGGTTACAAAAGAAAGAGAAGCTCTGAGGTCTAACAAAGCATAAACTTGCAAACGAAAGACCTGCAATGTACCAGTAACCACATTAGGAGAATTTTCCTGATCCCACTGAGATTGAAGTGCATATAATTTGTTTGGGCGCTAACCACTAGTGGCACTGGAAATGGCACCTTGCTGAGTCGGGTGACCAGATGGAACTAAGGAACGACTGGACTGGCCCTGATGAACACTCTGTGGGCAATCCCTAACCCTGTTTCTAGGATTGCCATACCAAAAGCATACATCACTGCTAGATCTACACATACCCTGATGATTTCTACCATATTTCTGGCAAAGAGGATTTGTGCGACCATTGTTCACACTTTCCAAGGTCCTAGGGACTGGCGCCCTATCTCGATTATTATTTTTGAACTTTGGCTCTAGCGTACTAGCTAAAGATGGAGGTGGGGCTGAAGATTTCTGAAGGAATTGAGGATGGTTACCACCCTTTAACCTTGGCTGAGTAAAATTAAAGCTATCTGTTCTACCCCTCTTGTTCTCCATTTGTTTCTCCTTAAACATCTGCTCATCAATCTGTTGATCATGGACCATCAACATAGAAAAGTCCATATCCTTAATCAACATCATGGTTGTGTAATTCGTGACCACGCTATCAACTACACCATAGACAAACTTACTCATCCTAGACCTGTCATTAGACACCACATTAAGAGCATACCTGGCTAGCCGAGCAAACTTAAGAGAATACTCCTACACACTCATGTTTCCTTGACTCAGTTAATAAACTCCTACACCTTAGCTTCCCTTAAATCCAAATGAAATAAACTATTTAAAAAGGTCATCGCAAACTCTGCCCATTTAATAGGCCCTATATCTGCCCCTATATCCCCCTTTTACTACTTATACCAAGTGTGAGCAACATCCTACAACTGGTAAGAACCCAACTCTGCACTCTCATTAGAAGTCACACCCATAATATCAGTTACCTTTTGAACTATGTCGAGGAACTCTGTGAATCATCGTCAGAATTAGATCCTGAAAACAGAAAAGGGTTCATTCGAGTAAAGTCCTGAATCTTAGCTACGGAAGTATTAACCACCAGAACAGCTGGGATGATATCTAAGTGATTATTTTGGCTGCTACTGAGTGAGCTAAAGTTGTTAATGCAGCTCTGAATTTGGCATAGGAGACGTGCTCGTTCAGGGGATCTTCCTGAACATGCAGAGGTGCGGGCTGATTCATATTTCTCCTTTCGTTATTCTTTCTGGGAGACATGTTCTGTAAATGGAAAGAAAATTAAATTAAAAAAAGTGTTTAAATTGAGCTCATGCTCACTCGTATGACAGAAATATTAAAAGAAGGGAAACTTTTCCTAAAACGTCTTGTAGCCTCTTGTCCATAAGTGTCACTCATGCACAAGACTCTACTCAATACAATTTTCGTACTTCCTAGGATGCTTTAAAACTTTAGGCTCTGATACCAAGTTTGTAACGCCCCGGGAGTATATCCTGGATGCCATGCGGTACTTATAATCACAAGTGACCATAAGTTAAACCATAAGTTGGTACCTGCAATAAGCACTGAACAAACTAATAATAAAGGGTACATATGTGCGGAAAGAAAAGCTGGATACACCATAGGGTTTAAACATTTAAAAATATCTCTGAATTAATATGCCTAAAAAATAAATGTCTGAAAACAATACTGTAAGGACTACCAATAACAACTGATAACTGACTAACTATTTGTAAGTGTCTGAAAGCATCTAACTAACAAGTCCCCAACTAACTCCTGCTGACTACTGAATTGAAACACTAAAATAAAAATAAATGGTCCTCGGAATATGAGGACTCATCACTGCTGCTGCTACTGGTGCGCTGGGATATCTTGGTACGGACGGGAACCTGAGCATCCAAACCTAAGATATGAGACATTATAGTTCAACATCTCTCATATACGATTAGTACTTTAAATGTACTAGTATACTAAATGAGGTTAGGCTGATATGCATGACTCATATGCATGAATAATAACTAACTAAATAAATAGCATGAGATAAATAATGTATGGTATGCAAGTAAGCTGTAAAATCTGAGAATGCATGACCAAGCATATGACATGATACTAGGATATTCTATAAACTAAAATACTAAAATACTAATACTAAAATATTAATAACTGTATGCCATGGTCAAGCAAGGCTGAAACTGAACTCTAAACTGAATACTGGACTGAGACTGTAGGAGATATTATTTAACCGACATGCCCCAATAAGAGCTAATTGGGGTCCAACCTGTGATCCCAGTTGGAAGGGTGTTAGTACCGTGCCATGGGTACTAACTCTGGATAGGTGGATCCACTGAAATAAAGTTTTGAAGGACTAAAGAGTCACCCTCTACTGGTAGATGCTCTAGTGAGATATATGTTAACTCTCAACTGAAAGGTTAACCTCTCTAACCTATGCTAGCTACGTAGTTTTGGAATACAAGGACTTCTACTAAAGATCACACCTTCAACTGGCAAGTGAGCTACCATCCCTGGGTTCGCCTGGTGCTAAATCCTACTCCCAACTGAACTGACTTGAAATACTGAACTAATCTGAACTTAACTGATAGGATAACTGACTAAACTAATAATTCTCATATATTCCTAAAAACCATTTTCAAAGTACTAAGACTAAGTAAACAACCAAATTTTGGGTATTCATAACCCCAGTACTCGATAACATTAATAGTAAAAGCATACCAAAGCTTTAAAAGCATAATAAGTAGTCATTGCTCAAAATTCATCTCTTGGGCATTTCATCAAATACTTGAAATTCATGAACTTAGGCATGGAAATGATTGAAATATGTGGGAATAACATAATCATAATACTAAAATCATACATTGGGGGATTTAACATGGAATTTCATACTTTAAACATGTAAATGCTACTTTTCAACTAAAAAAACTTATAACTATCACGCATAATCGAAATTCCCAAATGGTTCATGAAATTAACTCATTGTAAACATGTGAATTCATGATTTAGAATACAAAAATAGGTACTTTGACTCCATGGTTGAAAAGAGCCCATGGATGAATATTTAACAAACCTTAAGGCTTTAATCTTGCAAGAGAATTGATGTTCTTGATTGTTCTTGGGTAGTGGAACTTGAATTCTTGATTTTTCTTTAAGAAATAATGGTTGAACTTGATGAATTTGGGTGATGGCTAGGGTTTATTTTAAAGAGGACTTATGAAAATAGGGCATATAATGCCTTATCTGATGATAAATCCCGCGTTTTTATGGATTGGGGCCATGGGAAAAGGCTAGATTGTCCCTCTAAAATTAAAATTCATAATTGGAACAACGATTAAACCTTCACCGCGACCCACAATCATGGTGACTTACTATTTTGGAAATCCAAATATAGTCCAAACCTCGTTCGAAAAATTTAAAATTTACCCGAGACATGCTACTTACACCTCTAAACATGAATCAACTCAAAAACTTACGTCTCGGGGTCAAGAAAGTCACTTTAAAAATTATTAAAGTTAAGAGGCCAAAAATAAAACTAAGTCTGCTACACTTAGCTAAATTTTAATGTTCTAAGCCCTTTGTACATGCACTATGGGCTGAATTGAGATAAAATAAATATGGGGTATTACACTGTATAATATCATAATTGTTAAGAAATTGTAAAACAAGTCACTACTTGGTTAATGGATGAGTAATATTCTAGGTATACAGCTGCCACATGGGAAGCATGGAAAGAAATATCTAGACATGCCGAGGTAGATCATCTAGTTATGCTAGATGAGAGGGACAGATTAAGAAAAAATTGGGTATAATAGGATCTCCAACAATATCTTCCTATTTATGAAGATTCAGAGAGTGGCTTGGGTTATGTGGAGCCAATTAAAACAAGTTCAGTCATTTCACTAGAATTGCCTCAAGGTACGAAGTTCGACATCACGTGTGTAATGATCCAAATGCTAAATTTAAAGGGGGTATTTTTTGTACTTCCTACTGATGATATCAATATACATATCATGAACTTTTTGGGGATCTACACTTCGTATAATGTACCTAGAGTGAGTTAGATTTCTATTCAATTGAGGTTATTTCAATTATTCCTGATGGGAGAATTGCCCCATGGATCTATTACTACTTGAAAAGAGTTGAGGACTCAGTTCTTGAGAAGATTTTTCCCACACTCCAGAATGCTACAATTTAAAAATGAGATTTTAGAAAAAAATTTTAAACTAGTGTAAGTTCATACTTTTGTTTTCATCAATGAGTTCTTCTTATGTTCTTGGAATTATAAGTAGCTAAACACCACGACTAGGTTTTTAGGAATTATGAGTTTTTCTAGACTGGTGTGCTTGCATGGATTTTTATTTCCTTCATCATGATTATCTTCTAACAGTTGAAAACATTAAGAACTATCATGTATTCTTGACTTGCTTGAGAAAGAAGTAAAAATTAGGAAAAAGAAATAGCCACAGAGATTTTAAGTTATCAATCTTTATCTAATAACTCGAGTTGTAATAGAAAGAGGTAATCTGATATCAAGAACAAGGGTCAAAAGTGCACCACTCGAAGACTGAGAAGAGAAGAGTAACCAAGGTCGAGAGACTATTTTTTGAAATAAAGTGTGCTAAGTGACCTTCATTAAATAAAAATAATTATGTAAATACGATCCCAAAATTGACCTAGTCCATGAAAGAGGATATATCTGATGATAATATTAAAAGAGCATATTTTATAAAAGCCAAAAAAGAAAGTGAAAGAATCTTCTTGTCTGATTGACTTCGCCCTTGGGATTTTTCATTTTCGATCATTGTGATAGCTTCCTTGGTGGTATGTCTATATCTGGTTGACATAGGAAGCTTCAGGTAACATCTTCAAAGTTAGATATTTAATATTGAAATCTACTCTTCTTCTTTCATCTCAGTAACAAGCTCAAATAAGAAAGTTAAGTACCGATCTATACTCTCCTCTGTTTGAATTGATAGACTTACAATCAGATCTAATAATTCGAGCTTGATTACTTTCTCTTCTTACATTTGAGCACTTTTTCACTGTGGTTTTGTCAATATATGTACTTCTTATGCATCTTGACTTCTTTTTCCACTATATTTGTAGCTGATTCTATCAATAATTTTACCTTCTTACTATTTTCCTTCATATTCCTTTAATTGGTGGTTTGAATTTCTAAAAAAATTAATACCACCACCAAATCTCCAAAATTAGTAGGATAATTAGTAAATTAGTGATGACCTAATTCTTTGTTATGTAACACATAACTCATTCGAGGGTTGTTTCCTTCGTACCAATTTTATCTATCTAGAACATGAAAATCTTGATTTGGTATCTGATTACACCTCAATGAGCTCTCACCAAGTTCTAATACTCAAACCAACTAGAAATACTTATAATCACATGTTTTTTGAATTAATATAAAAAGTACTATATACTTATTGCCTAGCTAGTTACCTTCAACATTTCTTTATTCATTGTAAAACCCAAAGTGTTTGCGTGCTATCTTTTTATCTGTGATAGTCTATTTTTTATGGATAGAGCATCTACATGCCTTCAATTGGAATATGTTGGATATGTTCTATTATGTAATTCCTTGTAAAATAAAAAACTAGGTTAGTGAAATAATCAGCAAAAGAATTTTCTTCCTAAAGGGAATATTGTACTCTTGCTATTAAGGTACTCCTTATTCTATTAGTGTAATTCACTTCTATAGCCACACTTACAGGGGGTTTCCAAATTCCTTTTAATATTTGAACCATGGTTAAAGAATCAAATTCTACTACTATAGGTTCAATATGATACTGTTTGCAGTATTCCAAACATTCCTTTATATCTCTAGCCTCAACCACTAAATTAGTAAAATTCGGAGTCCTAATTCCTTTTTCAACCAAAAATATCTTACGTAGAAGGCTATTGATCAAGGTCTAGGATTTCCTTTAGAAGCACCATCAATATTGCCTTTGAACCAGTAGAGTGGGGGGGGGGTCCATTTGACAATTTTGAATCTATATGTAAGCTTGTACCCTTCCATATAAATTACCATTTCAGACTCTGTGTTATAATCTCTGTTTTCCTTAAAGTTGCACCTAATAAACTTCCTTATTGTGTTATTAATGTCCCTAAACATCTTACCAGTTTTATATTTTCCTCCATGAAAAACAGTGTTTCTTCTATTCTAAATGAACCAAAGTATATCACTAGTACTACTTGAGTGACAGTTTTCCATCTATGATTGCCTTGAATATTCCACCATATTCTTATGTTGTGTTTCAAAAAAAACTCATATTGGTACCAAAAGCTCTTGAATAATGATCCCAAACTGATCTTGCAACTTCCCCATTCAAAAAAAGTGTTCAATAGTCTCTCTTTCCAAACTAGCACAACAACTACAATCAGGAGATTCATTGGTATTCCAAGAATTATTCAAATGTGAAACTTCAGATTTTCCTAGCCACACTCTCCAATCTTGGAAACAAATTTTGAAAGGCAAACTAGTACACCATACTTTACTCAAGTCCTCATCAATTTCCCCCTTAGATCTAAGAAGATCCCAAGCATTTTTAACTATAAAGATGCCTAAACTATTTAAAGCCCACCATGGATAGTCCCTAAGTTTTGTTGTATTTTTATCATTCCTGGTATGACCCACCACATATTCTAGAACTCTTGCTTGCATTTTTGAAAATTTCCAATAATTTGGAAGTTCAAAATTCTCTAATTTCTTTCATCTCATGACTTGTCTAGATATCTTTGGGATGTGTGAAAAGTGGACCAATATTAGTTCAATTATTAAACCTAATGCTTGAGGTTACCACCAAAATAAATGTTTCACATCTTTTATAGATTCAAGCATATATTTCCAAATCTGGGACTTCCATTCTACTAAACAAGGGCACAGATTTAATTTTTGTAGTATTTATTCCATAAAAAATAAGCCCATAAACTATTTTGTGTCCTATATTTCTACCATAATTTAGCACATGAACTTAGAAAAATCAAACATTTAACTAAAACCAATACCCCCTTCTTTTTTATGAGTACACATTTTGCTTCAAGATGACCTGTGCATAGTCCTTCCCATATCTTCATTGCTCCAAAAGAACTTAACAAAAATCCTGTGAAGTTATTTCAATACATATTTAGGAGGAACAATTTCAGACAAAATGTAAATTAGAACACTTTGTAATACACTTGTAATTAGGACCTCCATTTCTTCATATGACAATGTTTTGCCCTTTCACACTTTGAGGTTTCCTTTTACATTTTCTAGGAGCTCTGAATAATCTTTTTTTCTCTTGTTCCTTTGAATAATAGGGCATGCCAAATATTTAATTAGAAAATTACCCCTTCTCATTCATGTAACCTATTCGACCAGAGCATCAATTGCTCTAGCAGTATACTAGTGAATATAATAAAAGCTCTTATCTTTATTAAGTTTCTTCCCTGACTGCTTCTCATACCCCTATAAAATGGTCATAATATTTTCTAATGAATAATCATTAGAAGAAGAAAGATTATTTGCATATGATAAGTGGTTTAAGTTAGCACTCCACTTTGTAACCCCAAAACCATAAACTGACTATCTTCAAAAAGAGAGTTTAGGCTCCCGTAAGAACCTCTGCAGAAAGTATGAATAAAGCTGGGATAAAGGACCCCCTTAATTCACCCTCTGGTTCAATGAATAAAACCATGAGACAGCTCATTTATAAGCACAGAATAATAATTTTTAGACATTAATCTTCATATCTAGTCAACAAAAATATTTGAGAATCCCATTTTCTTCAATACCTTCATCAGAAACATCCACAAGACCCTATCATAAGCTTTTTCCATTTCCAATTTGATAATAGCATTAGCAGGATTACTTTTTTAACTAATATTTGTAATCATATCTTGGGCCAAAAAGACATTCTCTATAGGCTTAAGTCATTGATAGACCATTAAACTTATTTTGAGATTTCACTAGGACCCCTCAACTAGGACTAGTACCTATTGAACACCGATACTATTTAGAAAATTGTTCCTATTTAGCACTTTTGGATATTCAATAAAAATTATAAAGTGTGTGTAGCACACTCATGGTGATATGACATATCGACTAATTAAAAGATGACATATGACAGTGGGGGCCCAAATAATTATTAAAATATAATTATAATTTTTTTAAAAATAAAAATAAACATTTTTGCCTCCCCCTCCCCCTCCCCCTTCCCCCCTTTCATCTTCTTCCTTATTTTCTTCTTTATTTTTTGGCTGTTGTTATTCCTTTTTCCTAACCACAAAACTCATTTTTAAAAAAAATTAATTTTAGATATAATCTTCTACTTTTTTTCATATTTGATTTGGAAAAAGGGAAAGACATGTAGAGAGAAGCTAATGGTGCCATTTTGAAATCAAAGATGAGAAATCTAGAGGACTTAATTAATTCTATCAAATTCTATGAAATCAAAGTTTATATTTGGTTGTTGATGTTTGCTCAGAGATAATGGAGATAACAGAAATTTGGCCAACTATGTCTGCTTTACATAGATGTCGGAGAACTTTTTCTTTTCTTTTAATAGATTCAATTAGTTGATTCAAAAATATTTTTCATTTGTTAAAACTAAAATAAAATAAAATAGCAAAGAGTAAGAAAAAGTTGTCGTAGCTTTGAGAATCAAAAAATGAAAATGGAGAAGATGAATAAATGGGGGTGAAGAAGATAAATAAATGGGGATGAAGTGTCATTCATTTTTTTAAAAAAAATCATCATTTTTTAAAATAATTTTAAGTGTAAAAGTTAAAAAATACTTTTTAATTTTGGTTCACGCGCCTCAAGTACGTGAGACGCACTTTTTTTGTCATGTCAACATTTTGTGTCTAGTAGGAATGACTTTTGAATAGTTAAAGTGTTCAATATGTACAATGGTAAGTTCAGGGATCCAAGTGAAATCTCGAAACAATTATAAGGGCCTATCAATGACTTAAGACTTCTCCATAATGCTTCTACCTTTGACGAAAGCAGATTGATTTGGGGAAATTATCTTAGGTAGAATGCCTTCTATCCTGTCATGAATTATTCTGGATAGTATCTTGTTGACAAAATTACTCAAGTAATTGGTCTCAAATTGTAATACCCCATATTTTGGACTAGAATGAAAATCCGTCATTCCTATGCGTAGACGTTTTAAAAGCCTCGAATCATATGTAAATTTAGTGTGTTAATCAATTATGTAGAATGGGGATCTATTTGAGCATGAATTTAGATCATAGAGGTCCCCTAACTCAAGTACAAGTTGAAAGCTTTCCTAGCGTTCAAGTTTTAGTGAGCGTCAAAACTTGGGTCAACTTCAATCGACCATAACTCGTTGTATATGACAAACTTTGTGGCTTACTATATATCAAATTAAATATCTTTAAATTATATTTCCAACGATACTAATTTTACCTAAATACGATATCGGATCTAAGAGTTATGCCCATTTTACTCCAGCATGTCAGGCTGGAAATAGTGTGACGACATTCGTGATAGCTTATCACATTTGTGACGCTCTATCACGAAGGTCGTCAGCCTTACGCAGAAACCAACTCCTAAGTAACGACATTCGTGATAGCTTATCATATTTGTGATGCCCTATCACGAAGGTCGTCATCCTTAGGCAGAAACTAGCTCCTAAGTGACGACATTCGTGATAGCTTATCACATTTGTGACGCCCTATCATGAAGGTCATCAGCTATGATTTTTCAGCAACTGGGAAATTATTTCATAAGGGTATTTTGGTCTTTTCCATCACCTTCCATGACTTATAACCCTAAAGAGGCATAATTTTTCTCATTTTTCTTCAGTTAAGCATCTCAAAAACCCTCTCTTACACTGTTAACCACAAAATTAGGGTTTTCATCAAACTCATCTCTCAAAAGCAAAATTCAAGCCTTTTTCCAAGATAATCAAGAATTAAGTTTCCCAATCCAAGAACTCTTCAGAAAATCATCAAGGTTTCCTTTCTAAGGTATGCGTAGTGTTAACTATGGATTCAATTCATTCATAGAGCTTAAGAATCATTCTTTTAAATGTTATTTTGTAAACTTTTTATGGTTATATGAGCATGTACTTGTTGATGATTATTTTTTAAGTTTCAAGATGATATCTAAAGGTATTTTCATGGAATATATATGGTTGTTAGTTGAAAAACACAAACTTTGGGTGGTTTGATATGATGCAAGTATGAAATCCACCTATGTCTTAAAGAATGCATGCAAGGTGTTTGATAAAATGCCTAGGATGCTAAAAATTCATATTTACATGATTCCATAATATCTAAATGACAAGTCCATGTTAGATATACACTTCAATATGGATTTCCATGCTATTTATGTGTTGTTATTGTTGTGGTGTGAAGCATGTATGATAATGGAGATATGAATTATGTATATGAAATATATCCATTCTTTCCCCTACCATGTTTGAGATGTTGAATAAATACATGAAGTATAATATCCCCTACTTATGATATTATGAATTAAGGACTCCGATCTTGTGATCAAGTCGTGTCATGTGTGAGTCAGTTTCATTCTATCGAGTCCTGGGGGTATTCGTACCCAAAAACTATAGTTGTGTGCCTAGGGCTATGTCATGTTTCACGATACTCTCAGTCATGCCATGTTCCATAGAAATCAGTCGGTCATGTGACTCAGGAAAGTTCAGTAACCCAGTTAATCTCAGTAAATCTCAGTTAATCTTAGTAATCTCAGTACCTAGTGATATCGAAAGCTTCAGAAATTCTAGTGCTCTTAGTAACTTCAGAAATCTCTGTAATTCAGTACTCTCAGAAATCTCATGAACTCAGTACTCAGAAAGAGCAGTATTCTCATCTAGTTATCATGTATCAGTAGTATTCAGTTCAAAACCTCAGTAACCTCATCATCTAGTAGAGTCAGCATTATTCAGATAGAAAGTAGAATTCCACAATATTCCAAGTAAAATCTCAGTAACTATAGTACTCTCTGTAAATCCTCATACATCAATATATTTCATCAGCTACGGAACTCAGTAAACTCAGAATCAGTTCATTTCATTTATTCATGTTCAGTCTCTTCAGATGGGAGTAAAAGTTAGCACCGAGTAAACCCAAGGATGGGAACTCACCTACCAATTTAGGGTGTGATTCTTAGCAGTCATCCTTGTGTTCCAGAACTATGTAGCCAGTATAGGTTGAGACATCTTAACTTGTCAGATTAGGGTTGATGAGGTGGCTTAACCTATCAGTTTAGGGTTCCTACCATTCTCATTTGAGTACCTACCAGATAAGGATCACTCACAACTGTTCTTACCAGTGGTGTGGTATTGACACCCCTCCAGTTGGGGTAGAGATTGGACCCCAACTTAGCTATATGCGTTATTGGGGAATGTCGGTTAGACAACTACTTCCCACAGTCTCAGTTTCAGTCTTAGTCTCAGTAAAAGAACTCAGATAGTTCTTCAGATTTTAGTATATCAGGACTCTGTTAGATACAGTCAATCAGACCAGTTCTTTATAATTTGAACTGTCAGAAACAATCATTCATTATCAGTAATGCAATATCAGTCTCTCAGTATTCAGTAATATAGTATCAGATCCATCACTTATTAGTGATTTACATATTAATATCAGTAAACTCAGTCTTTCAAACTCATGTTGTCAGTATTCAGACTCAGTAGTCAGTATCTCCATGAGTTCAGTTACAGTTACATATGCATGTATGTATTCTCACGTTCATATCAGTTAGTATTGTTCATGCATATAAGCCTTTGCATTTAGCCTACCTCACTCATATACTCAGTACATTCAGACGTACTGACGCATTTGCGCTATGGTGCTTTCTCTTATGTTACACCATAGGTTCAGAGGCAGCTCCAGATCAGCAGTAGCATTCCAGTGTTCAGAGTTACAGTGAGTCTTTCTCATCGAGGACTATATGATTATTACTTCATTTATCATTTCAGTTTATTTCAGTTGTTAGATAGAGTTAGTTGGAGACATGTTCCATCAACTCTTTATTCAAACAGTTTAGAGGCTTTCAGACTACAACATGTCAGACAGTTATTACAGTTTTGTTTTGGTATTGTTATACCATTTTCAGATATTATTCTTATTAGATGTTTATTCAGTTGAACCTTACGACCTTGCAGTACATGTTTTTTGCATTTTTATGTTATATTATGTAGTATATAGGTACAGATATAAGTCATGGGTTAGCTTGTGGTCCTTTGGGATCATGAGCACCGTGTAGCATTTTGGTTTAGAAAATCGGGGTGTTACACAAATATGAGAATGTTTGTACATTAATTTTCTTTGGAATGAGGACCAAATTAAAGTGAGTAATGGATTTGGGAAGAGAATTACCACAGAAAAAATATTCAGCCATTTTAACAATATCAAATACCACTATATCCCAAAAAGATTGATAAAATTTGCCTGTAAGACCATCAAAACTAAAAGAACTATCACCACACAGATTGAACACTACCCTCTTTATTTCATCATAGTCTGGTAAACTGCTTTAGGTAATATTTTCATCTTCAAAAACCATCTCTGGAATATATTCGACCAATGAGAAATTAATAGAGTCGCTTTCTTGCAAGAGTTGATCTTGGTAAAACTATAATGCCTCTTCTTCCACTTCGCCTTCATCTTATATCCAATTACCATTAGCATCTTGGATTCTCATCAGCTTTAATCTCTGTCTTCTTTCTTTCACCAGACTGTGGAATAATCTAGTATTTTTGTCCCCTTCAACAAACCAGTCTTATCCTGTTTTTTGTTGCCAGTAGCTCTCATCTAAATGCAAGTATCTTATATATTCAGTTTTAGCTCTATACATACAATTCTATTTTCAGGTGTAGCAAATTGTTCAAATAATTGCTCCTTAATTCTAGCAATTTCTTCTCTAATTATCATTTTTTATTCACACTGTTAGGGCATCTTCACTTTTTTAATCTTCCTCATGAAGTCTAAAAAAGGGATTAAAAGAGAAATCACTATCGCAGTTCTATTTGACCACTTTCTTAAACTCCTCATGTTGTGTCCAAGAAGTTGAAATCTAAAAAGGTTTGTTAAAGTGGGACACAACATTTTCACAGAGCAATAAAATAAATGCATGACCTGACCCGTCTGTGGGTAAATTGTCAACCTCTAAATGATTATACTGCCTTTGAAACTCTGCATTAGGTAAAATTCTATCATGCCTTTCAGAAATAAAGTCTTCACCCACTCCCCCATTCCACCAAATGAAAGGAATACCCATGATCAAGGGGACTTGATTAAATTTGAGGATTCTATAAAAGTTCAAAAATCCTCAGCATCAACATCAACAAAAGTCAAACCTCTAATTTTTTCAACTTCATTCAAAACCATATTAAAATCATCTCCTATTAGTTATGGGTTATTCATTCCAGATGCAACAGAGTATAAATTGTCCCAAAGCTCCAACCTTAGTTGTTACTCACACTTTTTATAAATAACAGAAGCATAAAATATGGAACCTGAATATGTTTCTGAATCAATAAAGTAATCTGCTGATCAGAATATTTCATCTGATTCATATCAAATCCCTGATTGGCAAAAACCCAGATTTTTCCATTATAGTTGTAAATATCTTGAGACAATTTGAACCTTGATTTGTACCTGTTAATTATTCTAACATGCTGAAAGGGTTCTAATAAATCCATTAAAGAAAACTTATGAAAATTGTGTAACATTTACACCCTTCGGAAAGCTTTTTGTGACTCTACAGACCTTATGCTCCATATGAAGGCTTCAACATTTAGATCCTTGTTGGGTAACCACCTTTCTCTTTGGTTGTACCCTGATAGGAAGAGTATGGTCACCATTCCCATGATTTTTTGCCTTCTCTTATTGATTTGACTATATGTAATACTCGTGGAGATAAATCACCATCTTTGAGAATTTGATCTTTACTTTTCCCTGCTTTTCTTCTTCAGTCTCTGATGGTTTTGTATCTATTTTAGGTGCATGAGTTATTATCTATGTAAGATCTTATTGGGGGATTCAATATGAATTATCTTATATGTATGTTATCCACTTATACTATTATAGGCATCTACATGATAGCTAAGCTCTCTGAAAACTAATTTTTCGTGTTTGATTCTTAACTAGATACCACTACTTGTTGTTGTACTTTTTTGCTTTATCTATTATCTTCTGTACATGTATAAGTGTCATGAGCCAAAATTCAAGGGTCATGATGGAACTTGTCTCGATGAACCTTGATGAGTAAGCCTATCACCCAAACTGATACATAAAGGGAAAAGACAAAAATAACCCCAGGGTAAGGCTTCTAGAATGAAGCTGAATCATAAGTATAATAAATGCGGAAAGAGTATAATTGACAACACAATTATAACTCCCAAAACTTGATGTCAACAATATAAGAACGTATATAGTATAATTCAATTCCAAATGAAATACATAAGATGTCTGAATATAAGAAAAACTTTGTCTCTGAATAAAAGTAAAGACATAGTCTATAAAAAGGTAGTAGAATACATCTGGATGCCTGAAAGTCAACTACTACCTTAAAAGCACCAAAATCACTCTCATCAACTAAGCTGGGGCACACTTGAACTAGGACCTGCACTGAAAGGGCGCAATAGGCGTGAGTATGATCCACTTGTACTCAATAGATATCATAGGCTGACCGAGTAAAGTAGATAATAACACATACAAAATGCACATAAAGGGCACGTCACCTGCAATTAAAAAATGTCCCATAATGGTAACCTTCACTACATGTACTAACAGTTCTATAATATCCACATATAACACAACAAAACACCATACAAGAATACAAGTATACATTTGTACCACATATAAGCAAAGAAACAAGAACAACATCTATGAGGGCATCAAATACAAGTAAGGAAAGATAGAACAAATAGGTAGTTATACAGTCATAATAACAATACAATCATCTAATAAACACCACACATAGAATGCAAGTAAAGAAGAAGATGATGATGATAATAAAGATAATGAGGGTAAAGCATAAGGTTGTCGCACAACCTCCGTATACACCTACGGAGGCAAGCCTCCCAATGTAGGACTCATGGAATATTCGTCAACCCATATTCTACCCCATATACACCTATGCATGCCTCCTGACGTAGGACCCATGAAGGGTTCATCAACCCATACACAAACAATATCCATGACTCTTCTCCAGCATATCCTTTAAAGAAGGTCTATAAATGTTTGATATTCCCAATGTTTCCAATATTTCTAATGTTTCTAGTATTTTTAGAGTTTCCACAATTTCAAGTATTTCAGTACAATTAATATCCATGACTCATATATGGAACATCCCTCGAAGAAGGTTTATAGAATCAAACGTCCCAGTATTTCCCAAATTTTAAAGGCACATACACGACATAAGACACAAATCAAAGACAACATACAACAGCAACAGGTACATATATATATATATATATATATATATATAAAGCATTCAACAAACAAGTGAAATTATGAGTGTGATGCCATGAATATGATGATGCAATGTTCATAACCAACCACAAAGAGTATTTCCAAAATCAACCACAATGAGAATTTCTATGACCAACCAATATACCAATCACGCGAGTCAATTATCCACTCATTATTCCCAACCATCCATGAATTTCCACATGTACCATATGCTAACAAGTATAAATATATCACAATACTCAAATGGCACCACATTAGGCATTTTCAATAACACAATACAATTATTCATAAGTATTCAATACTATCCACATCACATAGGACCCCACACGATCACATATATCACATAATATCTCAAATTCCATAATTACGTTAAATATAGTCCCCCACACGAGCACAACACATAGATATCCATTTTTCATAATTAGTTCGAACCCTTAACATACATTTTGTCTACAAATTAACTACCCAACCCAGTCTGAAAGAGTTAAGGCATAACCTACGTTGAATATCAAAACCTGTCTGCAATACTTTGATCCCAAAGCCCTACTCCTTATGAACGATCCTCTAATCAATTAAAACCAAGAAATATAGAATCTATTGATCAAACCAAGGCCAATGATACCCATATTACCAATTTTTCGTTCGGGTTCAAAACGGACCCCTGAAACGACATTTTGAAAAAAAAGGGTAAAATCATAAATTTATTTTGAAAACATGTTCCCCATATCTTTAGAAATCTACAACTGAAAACCCAAGTCAAAGTGATTTGAAAATTAGGTTCAAATCGAAGAAAAAATATTCTTAAACTTTACCTGCTAAAACCTATGAAATTCATTTTAAAATCAAGAATCGAAGTTGTTTTGAAGGTTAGATTGAGGAAAACATAGTAATTATAGGATTAGGAGCATTAATCATGTGAAAAGATTTGAAATTGGAATTTAAAATCAAGCCCAATGGTTTTGGGATTTTTGAGAAACTAATCAAGAAATTTACTAAGCAAAGGGTGAATTCTAACCTTAAATCTGTATGAGAATAAAGAAATAGATGTTAATCTAGCTTCCTAAGCACCCATAAACTGCACTTTTAAAATCTCACACTATTTTAGGATTTTTGGCTCTCAAGAATGAATGAGAAATAGCCAATTATCAACCTAAGGAGTATAATTATACCCATACCAGGTTCTCAGATGTTGGAATCACAATATGCAGACGACAATCGCACTATCTAGTATCAAAACCAGATAGTGCAAACAGAACACACCCTTGTACGATCACAATATCCCCTCAACATACTGAGGTGCAATCACGAGCCTAGCGGGTGCAATTGCAGAGGCACCCGAACCAGCTGAAACTTTAGAGAATTTCCAAGTTTCCACCAAGGCCTCGGGATCCATTCAGAATTTTATACACACAAACAAACTATGAAATCACGCTAAATTTGATGCTCTGGAAATAATGGAGATATCATATTTTTGAAAAGATGTCATTTTCAGAAAGTTGACCCTCAAAACCTATAATTATAATTTTTCAAACTGAGGGTCGAAATGAGATTTAAAAGTCGTAGAACAACACTAACCATGTTACCACCTTAAAATTGATGTTTTGGATCTACTAGCGCAGTTTATTCAGCTATCCGTCATATAGATCAAAAGATAACCACAGAAGTTCATAATGAGTCTCTTGAAGCCTCCAAAACCATAATATCACACAAATAGCACCAAAATACATCGAGAACCATGCCAATCACCCACATACTCCCGAAATACCACAATGCAACTATGGGCATGGGAAAGACAATCAAATCACACAAAAACACATATTTCATATATTTCATCAAATTTTTAGGTCTTACATCATCCACCACTAAAAATCTATTTCATCCTCGAACTAAGGCAATGAAATACCTGAATCAATGAAGAACTGGGGATAAGAACTACTCATATGAGACTCAACCTCCCAAAGAGCCTCATCTGCAGGTTGATGTCGCCACTGAACCTTAACCACAGGGATAACTCTAGAGTGCAATCGTCTAACATACCTAGCCGAAATAGAGATCGGCTCCTTAGTTATATACAACCGCTCATCTAACTGAACCAACTCCCAATGAATGACATGAGATTTATCCGGAATATAATGGCGAAATATAGAAACAAGAAAAACTGGATGAGCAACTGATAAAACTGGAGGCAAACCTAACTTATAAACCACATCACCAACAATCGAAGAATCTCAAATGGACCAATATACATGGGGCTAAGCTTTTCCCTCCTCCTAAACCTCATCACACCTTTCATGGGTGAAACTTGAAGAAAAACACAATCATCTAGGTCTCAAGGAACAAAGTCTACAGTTCGTATAGAACTTTTTCCTACTCTGAGCTAAACAAAGACTATCCTGAATGATCCAGACTCTATCCAAGGACTCCTGAAGCAAGTCTGTACCTTGAGGTCTAACCTCAGAAACATCAAACCAACCAACTAGAGAGTGACAATTTCTACCATACAAAGCCTTAAAAGAAGCCATATCGATACTGGAATAATAGCTATTATTATGCGCAAACTCTGCTAAGGCAAAATATTGCTCCCACTAGCCACCAAAATCCATCACACAAGCATGGAGCATATCTTTTAAAACCTGGATAGTCCGTTGTGACTGACCATCAATCCAGGGGTGAAATATTGTACTAAGATTAACCTAAGAACCCCGATCTGAAATAATAGACACTGGCACACCATGAAGGCGCACAATATCACGAATGTAGATACAGGCCAACCTCTCAGCACTGAAGGATACCTGTACCAAAATGAAATGCACAGACTTGGACAATCAATTCATAATAACACAAATACTATCAAAACTATGGGAAGTGTGAGCTAATTTGGTCACAAAATCCATAGTAATCGGTTCCTATTTCCACTCGAGAATGGGTAACCTCTGAAACAATCCACCATGTCTCAAATTCTCAGCCTTCACCTACTGACAACAAAGGAAACAAGCTACAAAATTTGCTACATCCTTCCTCATACCGGCCCATTAGTAATGCTGCCTCAAATCATAGTACATCTTGGTCACTCCCAGGTGGATAGAATACCTGGAATAATGGGCCTCCTCCAAAATCAATATAATCCAATCACCCACTCTCGGCACATAAACTCAGCCTCCAATTCTTAAATCACCATCCAAATCAAGTAAGGCTTCCTTATTCTCACCAGTCAACACCTTATCTCAAATCAATCTCAATCCTACATCATTAAATTAGTGAGCTCAAATCTACTCCATCAAAAAAGACCTAGCCTCTACGAAGGCCAAAACACAACCAGGTGTTGAAATATAAAGCCTAACCGGTTAGTTAGAAAAATATTAAACCTCATAGTCCAAAGGCCTCTCATGGGTCAGAAGATACGCCAAGCTACCCATGATAGTCAACTATCAACTCAAGGCATTTGCAACCATATTTCCTTGCTCGGATGATAGAAAATAGTCAAGTCATAATCTATGAGCAACTCAAGCCAATGACACTACCTCATATTAAGATCTCACTCGATGAAAAAGTACCGAAGGATACAATGATCTAAGAAAATCACAAAACAAACCCCATACAAGTAGTCCCTCCACAGCGTCAAGGAAAAAAGAACTATGCATAACTTTAAACTATGGGTAGGGTAATTTATCTTATGGGTTTTTAACTAACGCAAAGCATCTGCAATCATCTAACTCTCCTACATCAACATAACACCTAACCCAACACCTGAAGTATCACAAAATATGGTAAAGCCAATGCTCTCTTAGAGCAAAATCAAGATAGAAGTTAAAGTCAATAAATCCTTGAGCTTTTGAAAGATCACCTCACAAGCATTAGACCACTTAACGGAAATCTTTTTTTGAGTCAACTTGGTCAATGGAGATGCAATGGATAAAGACCTTCAATAAAATATTGCTAATAACCTACCAAGCTAATAAAACTTGAAATCTCAGTAGGCAAAGTAGATCTAGACCAATCATGAACCGTTGCAACCTTGGATGGATCAACCATAATACCCTCCTTAGTCACCACATGATCCATGAAAAAAATAGACTCTAACTAGAACTCTCACTTGGAGAACTTGGTATACAACTTCTCATCCCTTAATCTCCGAAGCACAATTCATAAATACTTCTTATGCTAAACCTCACTCTTGGAATAAACAAAGATATCATCTATAAATAAAATAACAAAGGAGTCAAGATACGATTGAAACACCTAATTCACTAACTCCATGAATGTGGTAGGGGCATTGGTCAACCCAAAGGATATAACCAAGAACTCATAATGACCATATCGAGTTTAAAAGGCTATCTTCAGAATATCCAATGTTGTAATCCTCAACTAGTGATAACCCAATCTCAAATCAATCTTTGAAAACACTGCAACACCCTAAAGTTGATCAAATAAATCATCAATATAAGGAAGAGGATACTTATTCTTAACTGTTACCTTGTTTAATTATTGATAATCAATACACATATGCATAGGACCATCCTTCTTCTTCAAATATAAAATAGGCGCACTACAAGGTGATACACTATGTTAGATACATCCCTTATCCAATAATTCCTGTAATCGATCCTTTAATTCCTTCAACTCAACTGGGGCCATTCTATAAAGAGGAATAGAAATGGGCTTAGTGCCCGGCTCAACATCAATGAAAAAATTGATATCATAATCCTGAGGCATACCAGGAAAATCCATAGAGAAAATATCCATAAATTCATGAACAAAACAAATAGAACCCAAGAAAGAAGGTAAAATGACACTAGTATCACAAATATAAGCTAAGTAAGATAAACATCTCATCTCAACCAATCTACAAGCCTGAACATAATATATGATCCCCTTAGGACCTGAATAAAGCACACCTTTCTAACTATCCTTGGTACACCTAACAAAGATAAAGTCACGATCTTAGCATAATAATCTAGGACAACATGATAAGGAGCAAACTAATATATACCCAAAATAACATTGAAATCAACCGTATCTAACATAAAAACATCTACCAAATTTTCATGCCCAGAAAAAGTCACAACATAAGATTAGTACACTTAATCCAACACTAAAGAATTACCTATAGGGTAGATACATAAATAGGCATGGCAAGAGGCTCACTAACAGTATCTAAAACCCAAATCAAAATATTCAGACACATAGGGAAAGTCATCTTGGGGTCAAATAACACTGATGCAGATCTAAAACAAATAGGGATGATACCCGTGATCATTGCATCTGAAGCCTCTACCTCAGGTCTGGCTGGTATAGCATAGAACTGTCCATGACCACCAACCAGCTGAATAACCCCACGACCACCACCACAGTTTCTATTACTACTGCCTCTCACACCTCTGGTAAAACCCTACTTCTTACAACTAAAATAGGAGTTGCTTGAATCATATAGTGGGGACAGTCCTTAGCCATATAGACAAACACATCATACATAAAGAAACCTCTAAACTTGTCCTGATGGTACACCCTCCCGGTGCCTCTCTAATATGCTCGAGAGGTGGGTCCATGCATCCTTGCCAGACCCCTTATACTCTAAAAAGATGCCCCAAATACTATAATCTGAGTAGTGGCTCCCTGAAGAGAAGGAGGCATAGGCTGAGTCCCCACCTAGGGAGGTAACATAATTGAAGGTAGAACTCTTGATCTTGGAACACCACACTCAAATTCGATGCTGAAGGAGGAATAATATTCTAGGTCTAAGGAGTAACCAAAATAGAAGTAGGTGCAACTGGGGGGTCTACACTCATGACTGGAGGAACACCATAAACAGACTCTGGCATGGGCAGAGGTACAACACTCAAAGCTAGGAAAATACCAAATGAACTTAAAAAAGTACCCTCTAAATGGGTCAATAGGTGAATGATCAATCCTACTAATACTGCGGTAGAAGAACTCCGAGGAACTTGAGTAAAACCCATACCTACAACAAGCTTAACACGAGGCTCAGGGGAAATTCCCTTAGCACTACTCTTACACGAGGCTAATCCACAAGCCCGTCCAGTTCCCCAAGTCTATCCATAACTCGAGGCTTACCCTCTAGGTAAAGGTTTTGCATCTCTGATCACGCTGGACCTAGTCAACACCATCTGTCCAAAAAAAGTAAAACATAAATTAGGACACGATGTATGAAAGAGATATACACAATAAGGAATAAAATAATAAAAGTTTCCTAAAGATATCATATAGCCTCTTGAATATAGATATGAACGTTAGCGTACCGATTTGTGAGATTCTATTAAACATCCCTTTTTACACCATTGAGACCAATAAAACCTGGTTGCTATGATAGCAATTTTTCACGATCCAAAATCCAAGGGTCATGATGGCACTCATCATAGAGAACCTTAGCAAGTAACCCTATCACCAAAATTAATACATAAAGGGGAAAAAGAGAAATACCTCTAGGATAAGGCTTCTAAAATAAAGATGAACCATAAAGTATAATAAATGTGGAAAGAATATAATTAACAACACAACCATAACTCCCAAAACCTGATGTCAATAGCATAAGAACATATCTGGTATAACTCAAATCCAAATGAAATACATAAAATGTTTGACTATAAGAGAAAATCTATCTCTAAGATAAAAGTAAAGACATAGTCTACAATAAAGGTAGTAGAACATATATGGATGCCTAAAAGTCAACCACTACCTTGAAAGAACCAAATTTTTCCTAAATTAACCAAGCTGGGGTGCACTCGAACTAAGACTTGCAGCAAAAGCGCGTAGTAGGCGTAAGTACGATCCACTTGTACTCAATAAGTATCATAGGCTGACTTAGAAAAGAATATGATAACACATACAAAATACACATAAAGGGTATGTCACCTGCAATCATAAAATGTCCCATAATGGTAGCCCACGTCGCTTGCACTAATAGTTCTATAATATCCCCATATAACCTAACAAAACATCATACAAGAATACAGATATATAGTTATGCTATATATAAGCAAATAAATAAGAACAACATATACGAGCGCATCAAATACAAGTGTGGAAAGATAGAAATAGCAAATAGACATCCAGTCACAAAAGCAATATAATCACAAAATAAACACCATATATGGAATACAAGTAAAGATGATAATAATGAAAATAGTGATAATGATGTTAATGAGGGTGAACCATGAGGTTGTCACACAAGCTCCATATACACCTACGGAAGCAAGCCTCCCGACGTAGGACCCATGGAGGGTTTGACAACCCATATACTATCCCGTATACACCTACGGAGGCAAGCCTCCCATGTAGCATCCATAAATGGTTTGCTAACCTATATACAACCAATGTCCATGACTCTTCCCCAGCATATCCTTTGGAGAAGGTCTATAAAAGTGTAACGCCCCGAATCTGGTACCCAAAATGCTACACGGTACTCATGAGTCCAAAGGACGACAAGCAAACCCATGACTAATATCTATACTAGTATACTGCATAATATACTATATAAAGCGGAAACATTAACTAAAAGGCCATAAGATTCAAAACTAAGACATAATAACTGATAAATAGTAACATCTGGGTGGGGTATAAAATAGCCAAAACCAACTAAAATAAACTATCTACACATACTGTAATCTAAAAAGCCTCTAAAACATGACTTTCTCAATAAGGAATTGATAGGACATGTCCCCAACTAACTCTAACTAATAAATTAATTAATGAGATTATATAGAAATGGTTATGTCCTCGAAAGATGAGGAATCACTACTAACTCTGACTGCTGAGACTGGAATGCTACTGATGCTCTGGAGCTCGTGCTTCTAAACCTATGGTATAAGACACCATAGCACAAATACGTCAGTACTTTAAATGTACTGGTATTCATGTGAGGTAGGATAAATGCATGGGTTTCATATGCATGAATAATATTGACTAGCTGACTAATATGAACGTGAGAATGCATACATGAATACTTAGTAACTGTAACTGAAATCATGACAACATGAATTTACTGATGACTAATATGACTGATAACTAAGTTCTGATGTCTGATATAACTGATAACATGTGTGACTGTATCTGACAGTCCTAAATTTAGTGGAACTAGCTGAGTTCTGTACTATATCTGAGTTGACTATATCTGACAGTCCTAAATTCTATAGAACTATCTGAGTTCTAATACTGAGACTGAATGACTGTATCAGGCAGTCCTGAGTTCTATAACTTCAATTGTGGGAAGTAGTCATCTAACTTATATGCCCCAAATAATGCAATGAAGCTGAGTTGGAGTCCAATCTATAACCCCAATCGGAAGGGTGTTAATACCGCGCCACTGGTAAGGAAAATCTATGAGTAACCCTCATATAGCGGGTAACACTAGTGAGAACGGTGGGAAGCCTCACATAATAGGTTAAGCTACCTCATCTACCCTTATATAACAGGATATGATGTCTCAACCTACGCTGTCTACGTAGTTCTGGAATGCAAGGATTGCTTCTAAGAATCACACCCTCATATAACAGGTGGGTTCCCATCATTGGATTTGCTCGGTGCTAATTTCTACTCCCATCTGGATAGACACTAACATGATTAACTGAACTAGCTAGACTGAGCTGACTAACTTCTACTGACTGATGAAATATTACTGAGAGTTGATAACTGACTGAGATTTACTGAGACTACTGATTTTTCCTGAATCATGAGACTAACTGAATTTTACTGAACATGGCTTGACTGAGAGTATCTTGAAAACATGACATTGGTTCTAGGCCTACAGCTAAATTGTCGGGTACAAGTACCCCCAGAACTCAATGGAAAAAACTGACAAAGCAAGACTTTCTTGAATACATGATCACATCAACAGTCCATAATATAATAAAGAGTATTCATAGAGTACAAGTTCTAAAGCTCCACAATGGCCACACATATATTCATAATTCATTGACTAAGGCATTTCATATAACACTTGACATGCATGAACTTGTACACGAATGGGGATTTCATATTATCATACTAGCAGGGCACTTTTCCTTCACATAGGCATTTAATCAAACACATGGTGAGCATAGTATATGTAGACAAGATTACACAACAAGTAAACATCATGATTCAACTCTAATTTCACCATTCAAGGGTTAAATTATGGATTCACATGAAGCTACACCAATAATAATGAATTCCACTTAAGATTTATCACTAAAAACATGGAATAGAATTCAATTGGTCATTATCAATATGAACAAAACAAACCTAACATGGAATTCGTAACAATCCATACACTTGAACTTTGAAAAGAGATTCTTGGGCTTCATGAACGAAAGAAGTCCATGAATTACCACTATGCATACCTGGGTAGTTAGTTTCTTGAAGTTCTTGAACCTAAAGAATTTGAATCTCTTAGTTTCTTGAAGAAGATTTGGATTTTGTTGCTTAAGGATTGCTCTTAGGGAGAAAACCCTAGTTTTAATATTGTGTAAGAATAATGAATTTTGGAGCCTTAGTCGAATATTACTAGGTATATAAATGGGTGGTAAAAGACCAAAAAGCCCCTTTAAAAATAAATTAAAAATAACTGAACGGGAAGTGCGATGGCTCATGCGATGGTCTATCGCTGGCTCGATGGTCCGTCGTTGGCTCGACGGTCCGTCGTTTGTGGACCAAGAAAAGGACTCACTGCCTACATAGCGATGGCTTAGGTGATGATCCGTCGCAAGTTTGATGGTCCGTCAACCTATCTATCGCACCTTATCTAGAAGGTTGCCTCACTTCCTTGGCTGGGACTGTCAAGGCGATGGACCATCACTAGATCGATGGTCCGTCAACCTGGCCATCGCACTTGGGCAATTTTGATAGATTTGATTAAAATGTCTATAAATTTTTACTCCGATACAGGATTTGGAAAAAATTTGTATCATTGAAAAGCTAATTCAATTTCTCATGTGAAAATCTTACAAATTCCATATGTATAAAAATGGATTCATATTTCAAAGTAAGATTCTAACATTCTTGAGACAATTCCAAGCTAGGAAAAAGTACGAGGTATTACAATATCTCCCCCTTGAGAACATTCTCCCTCGAATGAGACTGAGAGAGCGAGGAGAATATAAACCGACGTACATACTAAACACGAATAATTGGAACATGATCTCATGACTGACATGACTTATAACTCAATATATCATACTGAACATACATATTTGATGCTTGTGTAACTGATTCATGAATGCATGACTGAGTGTTCTGATGAAGTAAGGTTATCACAATGAGCATGCATATTTGATGCATGATTATATAACTGAACTAACATATGAATGCATGACTGAATATGAAATGGTATTTAATACCAAGTTTATAATGGAATTCTGAACATGACATGGATACCAAGCTTGTAACTGAAATCTAAACATGGAACTAAAAAGCATAAGGAGAACTGTTACCTTGAGCTTGATTAGAGTTAGCGGAGAAGTGGTGAGGATACTTGGTACGCATGTCTGCTTCTACTTCCTAAGTAGCTCCCTCAAGGGACTGATTCTGCTAAAGAACTTTGACTAGAGGGACTTCTTTGTTCCTTAGTGTACGAGTCTAATAATCTAGAATTTTGACTGGAATCTCTTCATAATAGAGGCTATTCTAAATATCTATGCTCTGAATAGGGACTACAACCGTCGGGTCACCTATGCACTTCTTGAGCAAAGAGACATGGAAGACTGGATGAACTGAGGCTAGATCTGAAAGTAATTTGAGCTCATAAGCTACCTTGCCAAAGCGATTGAGAATTTTGATGGGACTGACATATCGGGGAATAAACTTTCCCTTCTTGCCGAACCTCTTCACTCCCTTCATGGGAGAGATCTTTAGATAGACATGTCACCAATCTTGAACTTGAGATCCTTTCTATGCATATCTGCATAATACTTCTATCGGCTCTGAGCAGCCCGAAGTCTTTCTTTGATCAACTGGACTGTCTCTAAGGCATCGAATACTAAGTCAGGCCCTATGACTGAGGCCTCACTAACTTTGAACCAATCGATTAGAGATCTGCATCTCCTACCATAGAGAGCTTCAAATGGAGCTATCTTAATACTGGAATAATAGCTATTGTTGTATGCAAACTCAATCAAAGGCAAGTGGTCATCCCAACTACCCTTGAAATCAGTTGCACACGCCCTTAGCATATCTTTTAAAGTCTGAATGGTCCTTTCTGCTTGACCATTTGTCTGAGGATGAAAAGGTGTACTAAGATGAATTTGAGAACCAAGACCCTTTTAGAATGCTTTTTAGAAATGAGAGGTAAACTGAGTACCTCTAAGTGAAATAATAGATAGCGAAACACCATGCAATGTGACCAATTCTCTTATGTGGAGTTTGGCTTAATCCTCAGCTAAATAAGAGGTATGGACTGGAAGAAAATGAGCTGATTTTGTCATCCTGTCTACAATCACCCAAACTAAATCATGCTAATGACGGGTATGAGTCAAACCCATTATGAAGTCCATGTTCACAACTTCCTACTTCCAAGTATGAATACTGAACTCCTTCATGGAACCACTAGGCTTATGATGCTCTATCTTAACCTGTTGACATATAGAGCACTTAGCTACAAACTCTACTCATCTTGGCCCTGCTGTCTGCAACCACGTGAGGGGCATATCTGGCTAATTGAGTAAACTTAAGAGAATACTCTTTCACCATCATATTTCCCTACCTAAGGTTGATGAATTCTAACACCTTAGCCTCTCTTAGCTCTTGCGGAAAGAATCTATCTAAGTATGTGGTGACAAACTCCTCCCACTCAATAGGCCATACATCATCTGGCCTTTCTGACTTCCACTACTTGTACCAAGTGTAAGAAACATCCTGCAACTAATATCCAGCTAGCTCAATAGTCTCACTAGGAGTAACCCCCATGATTTCTGTAACTTTCTGAACCTAATTGATAAATTCCTGAGGGTCCTCATCTGACTCAAACCCGAGAAAAGATAGAGGATTCATTCCAGTGAAGTCCCAAATCCTGGCTGCAATTGAATTGGCCATTGGGTTGGCCAAAATGACAACTGACTGAGCAAGAGTAGTGAATGTAACTCTGAACTCTGCATGAGAAACATGTTCGCCCAAATGATCTTCGGGCTGAGGGCTGGTTGATTCCCATTTCTAGTCTTAGGAGGCATATTCTGTAGAAGAAAGGGAGAAACGGATTTGACCAGACTGAGAGATTAACTAGAGATTATGCTCACTGTCATGACATGAATACTGAAAGAAGGAAAACTATTTCTAAAACATCTTATAGCCTTCTGCATATAAATGTGGCACGCAACACACCCATGTACAAGACTCTACTAGATGCGGATTTCAGACTTCCTAGGACTCTATTGAACCTTAGGCTCTAATACTAAGTTTGTAACACCCCAAATCTGGTACCCGAAATGCTACACAATGCTCATGACCTCGAAGGACCACAAGCTAACCCATGACTGATATCTATACCTGTATACTGCATAATAATATACTGTATAATGCAGAAACATGAAGTGAAAGGCCATAAGGTTCAAAACTGAGACATAATATCTGATAAAATATAACATCTGGGTAGGGTATGAAATACCCAAAACTAACTGATATAAACTATCTTCACATACTGTAGTCTGAAAAGCCTCTAAGACATGATTGTCTAAATAAGGAGTTGATGGGAATGTCCCCAACTAACTCCAACTAATAAATTTATTAATGAGATAATAAAGAAATGGTCGTGTCCTCAAAAGATGAGGACTCACTACTAACTCTGACTGCTGAGACTGGAATACTAATGATGCTTTGGAGCTCGTACTTTTGAACCTATGGTATAATATACCATAGCGCAAATGCATCAGTACTTTGAATGTACTGGTATGCACGTGAGGTAGGCTGAATGCATGGGGTTCATATGCATGAACAATACTGACTAACTAACTAATATGAACGTGAGAATGCATGCATAAATACATAGTAATTGTAACTGAAATCGTGACAACATGAATTTACTAATGATTAATATGGCTGAAAACTGAATTTTGATTTCTGATATAACTGATAACATGAGTCACTATATCTAACAGTTCTGAATCTGGTGGAACTAGCTGAGTTCCGTACTGTATCTGAGTTGACTGTATCTGACAGTCCTAAATTTTTTAGAACTATTTGAGTTCAAATACTGAGACTGAATGACTGTATTAGACAGTCCTGAGTTCTATAACTGCAACTGTGGGAAGTAATCATCTAACCAACATGACCCAAATAACATAATAAAGCTGAGTTGGGGTCCAATATATAACCCCAATTGGAAAGGTGTCAATACTGCGCCACTGGTAAGGACAATCTGTGAGTAACCCTCATATAGCAGGTAACTCTAATGAGAATGGTAGGGACCCTCATATAACAGGTTAAGCCACCTCATCTACCCTCATATAACAGGCTATGATGTATCAACCTATGTTGGCTATGTAGTTCTGAAACGCAAGGATTGCTTCTAAGAATCACACCCTCATATAACAGGTGGGTTCCCATTCTTGGATTCTCTCGGTGTTAATTTCTACTCTCATCTGGATAGACACTGAATATGATTAACTAAACTGACTGGACTGAGCTAACTGAATTCTGCTGACTGACGGAATATTACTGAGATCTAATAACTGATTGAGATTTACTGAGATTACTGAGTTTTCCTGAATCATGAGATTAATTGAATTCTACTGAAAATGGATTGACTAAGAGTATCTTGAAAACATGACATTGGCTCTAAGCCTACAGCTAAATTGTCGGGCACAAGTACCCCCAGGACTCGATGGAAGAAACTGACAAAGCAAGACTTTCTTGAATACATGATCACATCAACAATCCATAATATAATAAGTTAGTGTATTCATAGAGTACAAGTTATATAGCTCCACAATGGCTTCACATACATTCATAATTCATTGACTAAGGCATTTCATCAAACACTTGACATGTATGAACTTGCACACGAATGGGGATTTCATATTATCATACTAGTAGGGCACTTTTCCTTCACATAGGCATTTAATCAAACACATGGTGAGCATAGTATATGTAGACAATATTACACAACAAGTAAACATCATGATTCAACTCTAATTTCACCATTCAAGGGTTAAATCATGGATTCACATGAAGCTACACCAATAATAATGAATTCCACTTAAGATTTATCACTAAAAACATGGAATAGAATTCAATTGGTCATTATCAATATGAAAAAAACAAACCCAACATTGAATTCGTAAAAATCCATACACTTGAACTTTGAAAAGAGATTACTGGGCTTTATGGACGAAAGGAGTCCATGAATGAACACTATACATACCTGGGTAGTGAGTTTCTTGAAGTTCTTGAACTTGAAGAATTTAAATCTCTTAGTTTCTTGAAGAAGATCTGAATTTTGTTGCTTAATGATTGCTTTTAAGGAGAAAACCCTAGTTTTAATGTTGTGGAAGAATAATGAATTTTGGAGCCTTGGTCGGATATTACTAGGTATATAAATGGGTGGTAAAAGACCAAAAATCCCCTTTAAAAATAACTTTAAAATAACTGAATGGGATGTGCAATGGTTCGTCGCTGGCTCGATGGTTCGTCGTTTCGACCGTCATTCGTGGACCAAGAAAATGACTCACTGCCTAAGTAGCGACGGCTTGGGCGACGGTCCGTCGCAAGTTCGACGGTCCGTCGCAAGTTCGATGGTCCGTCAATCTATCCGTCGCACCTTATCCAGAAGGTTGCCTCACTACCTTGGCTACTACTGTCAAGGCGACAGGCTGTCGCTAGATCGACGGTCCGTCAATCTGGCCGTCGCACCTGGGCGATTCTGACAAATCTAACTAAAATGTCCATAACTTTTTACTCCGATACTGGATTTGGACGAAATTGGTATCATTGGAAAGCTAATTCAATTTCCCATGTGAAAAAAGTGAAAATATTAAAAATTCCATGTGCACAAAAATGGATTCATATTTCAAAGAAAGTTTCTAACATTATTGAGACAATTTCAAGCTAGAAAAAAGTACGGAGTATTACAAAAAGTCTGATGTTCCAAGTGTTTCCAATGTTTCCAGTATTTCCAGTGTTTCAAGTATCTTCAGTGTTTCCAATATTTCCAGCATTTTAGTTTAATAAATATCCATGACTCATCTCCGGCACATCCCTTGGAGAAGGTCTAAAGAATCCAATGTTCCCAATATTTCTAGAATTTCGAAGGCACATACATAACATAAGACATAAATCAAAGATAATATATACATATGTAAATATATATATATACATATATATATATAAAGCTTGCAACAAATAAGTGAAATTATGAGTTACGCCATAACTTACCTCAAATGCGAAAACCAACCTGCAACACTTCGATCCCAAAGCCTTTTTCCTTATGAATGATACCAAATAAACTAAAACTAAGAAATATAAATTCTACATGTTAAAACAAGGCCAACGATACCCATATTGCCTACTTTTTGTTTGGGATCAAAATGGACCTCCAGAATGGGTTTTAAAAAAGAAGGGAAAAAGTGTAACTTTATTTTGAAAATGTGTTCCTAATACATTTAGGAATCAACAGCTGAAAATCCAAGTCAAAAAATTTTGAAAACGAGGTTCAAATTGAAGAAAAACTATTTTTAAACTTTACCGGGTAAAACTTTTGAAATCCATTTTAAAATCAAGAATCAAAGTTTTTTTGAAGGTTAAATTAAGAAAAAATTGGTAATTATAGGATTAGGAACATTATCAAGTGATATTGGGGTTTAAAATCAAGCCCTAATGTTTGGGATTTTAAGAAATTAATAAAAAAATTTACAAAAAAAGGGTGAATTCTAACATTAAATCTGCAAGAGAATGAAGAAATAGATGTTCATCTATATTCCTAAGCACTCACAACCTCTACTTTTAAGATCTCACACTATTTTATGATTTTTTGACTCTCAAGAATGAGTGAGAAATAGCCAATTCGTGACCTAAGGGGTCTGTTGGTACCCATTCCAGGTTCTCAGATGTTGCAATTGCAACATACAGAACACAATCACACTATCTGGTGTCAAACCAGTTAGTGAAATTGACACACACCCTTGTACAATCACAATACCCCCTCGACACACTGAGGTGTGATCGCGAGCCTGGGGTGCGATTGTAGAGGCACCAGAACCAACTGAAACTTTTGAAAATTTCCAATTTTCCGTTAAGGCCTCAGGATCCATTCAGAATCCGATACACGCAAACAAACTATGTGACACACTAAATTTTACTCTCCGGACTCAATGGTGGTATCAAATTTTTGAAAAGACATTGTTTTCACAAAGTTTACCCCCAAAATCATAATTTTTAAATTGAGGGTTGAAATAAGATTTAAAAGCTATAAAACCATACAACCATGTTACTAGCCTAAAATCAATATTTTGGATCTTTTGGCATAGTTTGTTTAGCCATCCATCACATAGATCAAAAGATAACCACAAAAGTCTATAACAAGGCTCTCAAAGCCTCCAAAAACCATAATATCTCACAAATGGCACCAAAATGCTTTAGGAACTATGACAATCACCCCTACATATCATAAATACCATAATACAACTATGGGGTGGGATAAGATAGTCAAATCACACAAAACACACATTTCACACATTTTATTAAATTTTTAGGTCATTATAATAAGATTTATCTTGACTAATCTTCTGTGTTTGGTATTCTGTATTTCTTTCTTGACCAGTTTCAGGCTGATTGTCAGCTACTTCGGAGATTCCTCTAACTTTCATTATTTACTACATACTCTTATGACTTGTGGAAGTTCAGTTGTAGCATTTCAATTTCGTGTTCTGCCTTTCTTGTTTTGCTTACTTTTAAATGTCTGGGTGACCCACTCTTTAGTGGAATAATGAACTTCCAACTTGTATGTTTTTTACGCTTGTTTTTTATGGTTATCCCTTCCCGTTGGGCTTGTATTTTTTGCACCTGTTATAGAATATGTGGACTAATTCTCAGAGGCAGTTGCCCTGTATTCCTATAGAGAGCCTCAAACAGAGCCATCTAAATACTTAAGTGATAATTGCTATTGTAGGAGAACTCGATCAATGGTAAGTGATCATCCTAACTACCCTTAAAGTCAAGAACATACGCCCTCAACATATCCTTTAGGGTCTGAATAATCCTCTCTGCCTGACCGTTTATCTGAGGATGAAAAGTTGTACTAAGATAAACTTGGGTATCAAGACCCTTCTGAAAAGCCTTCCAAAAGTGAGAGGTAAACTGAGTACCTCTATCTGAAATAATAGACAACGGGACTCCATGTAACTTATCCAGCTCTCTAATATAGATCTTGGCATAGTCCTCGGCTGAATAAGAAGTATGAACTGGCAAGAAATGAGCTGATTTGGTCATTCTGTCTATAATAACCCATATCGAATCATGCTGATGACTTGAATGGGGCAAACCTATCACAAAATCAATGTTCATACTACTGATCTTAGAAAAAACTCACACTCACTGAATTTGTCGAATAAATGATGGGCTCTAAGAGTCTGCAATACAATTCTGATATGGTCTGCATGATCATTTTCACTACAGGAGTAGACAAGAATATCATTAATAAAGACTATGACGAACATGTCCAAGTATTGCTTGAACACTTTATTCATCAAGTCCATGAAATCTGCTGGGGTATTCGTCAGTCCAAAAGACATAACTAGAAATTTGAAGAGACCATGTCGAGTTTTGAAAGTTTTTTTTGGAATGTCACATTCCCTGAATCCAAGCTGATGATAGCTAGATCTGAGATCTATCTTCAAGAAGTAATTGGCACCCTGAAATTGGTCAAATAAGTCATCAATACTGGGAAGTGGGTACTTATTTTTTACTTTGACTTTGTTCAATTGATGGTAGTCGATGCACATTCTGAGAGAACCGTCTTTCTTACGCATGAAAAAGACTAGAGCACCCCATGGGGAAACACTGGGCCTGATAAATCCCTTGTCTAAGAGATCTTTCAACTGTTCTTTCAACTCCCTAAGCTCAGCTGGAGCCATTTTGTAGGGCGGAATAGATATAGGTTGGGTATCTGGAAGGAGATCTATTTCGAAGTTAATTTCCCTTTTGGGAGGAACTTCAGGAAGATCTTCAGGGAACACATCTAGAAATTCCCTTACTACTGAAACTAACTCGAGACTGGAAGTCTCCAAATTAGAGTCTTTGACTCGAACAAGATGGTACAGGCACCCCTTGGATATCATTTTTCTCGCTCTAAGATATGACACAATCTGACCCCTAACCACTGAAGTACTACCCGTCTATCAATATCTAGTTCATTAGGAAACTGAAACTGGACGACTCTATTTCTACATTCAACTGAAGCATAGCATAAGTGGAGCCAATCCATACCGAGAATGACATCAAAATCAGTCATATCTAACTCCAAAAGGTCTACTGAAGTGATTTTCTGAGATACTATGACCAGACAATTTCTGTACACCCATCTGGCTGTGATAGATTTACCCACTGGGGTAGACACTAAGAAAGGCTCTACCAGAGTTTTGGGACTGACACCAAAATCGACAGCTATATAGGGCGTTACAACAGAAAGTAAAGATCTGGGATCTAACAAAGCATAAATATGAAGATAAAAGACCTGTAACGTACCAGTAACCCCATCAGGAGAGCTTTCCTGATCATGATGGGACTAAAGTGCATAAAATCTGTTCTGACGCTTCCCACTGGTTGCACTAGACGCGGCACCCTGTTGAGTCAGGCGACCTGATGGAACTGAAGGACGATTGAATTGACCCTACTGACCATTCTTTGGGAAATCCCTAACTCTGTGGCCAGGATTGCCACACACAAAACACACATCACTGTTGGCTCTACACATACCCTGATAATTCCTACCATATTTCTAGCAAAGATGATTAGTACGATCGTTGTTCATACTACCCTGGGACTTAGAGCCTGACGTTCTATCTCGATAGTCATTCCGGAACTTTGGCACTAGCATACTAGCTGAAGATGGAGCTGAGGCTGAAAACTTCTAACAAAACTGAGAACGGTTACCACCCTCTGATCTAGGCTGAGAAAAATTAAAGCTACCTGTTTTGACCATGTTATTCTCTCTCTCTTTCACCTTAAGCTTTTGTTCCTTAATCTGTTGAGCATGGGACATAATCCTAGATATGTCCATCTCCTTAATCAACATAGCAGTTCTACACTCACTACAACAAATATAATTATTTGAGATGAATTATTTTGTCACTTATAAATCATATTTCATCGCAAAAAATTTAGCATAATGAAAAAAAATCGTCAATCAATCATCTCCAAAAGTGGGTCGCTAAAAGTAGACAAAGACAATTTAGGGCTTTGTCGCTAAAAAAATTAAATTAGCTACAAAAAAAAAAACGTCCCCAAATATGTAACATTTATGACAAATCTGTTTGTCATAAAAATATAATTTTTTTGTAGTTGATGATATATTTTTGTCACTAAAAAGTTATCAATACCGACAAAGTTTCATTGTTCCTAATTATTTAGTTCAATCAACGACAACATTAATTATCTCTAGAGTTATATATATTTCATGGTTGAACAAATATATTTTCGTCACTATTGACAACTTCTTGTATACAACAAAAATTTTCATCCTTAAATGTATGAATCAGTGATAAATTTATTATCCTAATAAAGATTAATAATTTTGAAGTCAAATCTACCATTTTATCACTAAAGATAGTATTTTTTTTTCAACGATGTATAATCATCACTAAATTATTATGATCATAAAATACAAAATTAATTTGTATCAAATAAAAAGGAAGATATTGAGACAAATACATTTGTCACTAAATACAGTAAGTTATGAGAAACTAATTTATTTTGTGATGAAAATAATTATCTTAAAAAATTCAATTTAATCATTGCTAAAAGTTATTTTTGATAATAAAATCTTTTGTCACCAATCACAAGAAATCGCTTAATTATTTCATATTGATATTATTTTTTAAATTATACTTGAATAAATAAAAAATAAAATTATAAAACGTGTTAGATTGATAAAATTCATCCACAATCATATAATTAAAAAGACTAAAATTGTACTAAGGTAATATCTCATAGGGCAAAGAAAAGTAAAATAAGTCCAACACAAAGGAAATCTAACTGAAATATAGTACTAAATATTACTCCTATCCTAAACTAAGGCAGATATGTAGAGGTTCTTCCAAAGTACCAATAACATGTTTAGCTTGCGATTGGTCTTCATTCAACTCTCACTTTTACACCTGTGGAAAAGAGAAGAAAATTAAGATGGATGATGATGCTTTCAAATTTGATAGTCAAAATGACACTACATGCTACTGCTGCTCCAAGCCACAACTAGAATCCATTAATTATAAAAAACGGGGCTGCCCAAAAACTAGATAAATACTATCCATTAAACACATCAAACTTCTATCACAACAACAATAACATACCCGATTTATCCCCACAAAGTGAGATTTGAAGAGGGTAAAGTGTACGCAATTCATACCACTAGCTTAAATGAAGTATACAACAACATACCCAGTGTATTCCCACATAGTGGGGGTCTGGAGAGGGTAATGTGTATGCAGTTCATACCACTACCTCAGATGAAGTAGAGGTTGTTTCCGATAAATTCCCGGTTCAGAATACATAACAGTATAACCAAAAACAAATATAAAAGCACACAACAACGTGGTATAACACAATGCTGGATAATACAAGAAAAAAAACCCACAAGATAATACTATAAACAATTTATTCGAAATCATAGACATCACCAAAACACCCGGATCATACTTGATTGCAAAATTGTCTGAGGATTGGTTAGCACAACTGCTGGAGAAACTAGCATAATAATGCAGGAAAAATGTTATATCTAAGTGGATAAGTTTTGTAGAAACAACTTCAAGTAAATTTGCTCTATCTGCCACATCTCGCTTGCTTATTGACTCATCTCTGGAAAAGAAAAATACAATCTGGGTAGGGACCTTATAGGGTACATGCCAAATGTTGCTATACCTTTTGATAAATAAAAGATGCTGCTATTTTGGATGTGTTGAAATAAAGTCATGCTTGATAGACATAGACAATTTATTGATTTAAGTATCAAGGAAACACCTTTACAGAAGAAAAACTTCAGGTAAATTTGAAATTCCTAAAATTCAAAAGATTCACAACCAATAGGGCCAATTAACAATAGCACAGTTGTTCTCAAGTAGCTTTTGCATTTGGCATAATCAATTTAGACGCTTTTTCTTTTGAAATTTTCAATTTTCTACATAAATTTTAATTCTCTCTTTAAATAACAACAACAAAAATAACATACCCAATATATTCCCACCAGATGGGGTCTGAAGAGGGTAAGTGTACGCAGTCCATACCACTACCTCAAATGTGAGATAGAGAGGTTGTTTCCGATAGACCCCAGGCTCAAAATTTTGAGATGTTAGAATGTATTCAAAATGCTAGAGGGGGATGAAGTTAAAAATACAATGTTTGAGCTCAATTTAGATAAGTGCCGGAGGTCTAGAGACACAGGAAAATTTTATTAGGCTTGTTGGAACATAATTTCCTAAGATATGACAAAAATGGTGGAGTCATTATTTTGTGTATATGAAACACCAAGGTATATAACTTGTACAAATTGTGTAATCCCTAAAAAGAAGGATGTCACTACTTTCTAAGACATAAGACCTGTCATTTTAAGTAATTTACCAGTAAGATCTTCTCTAGAATCATTCAAGATAGACCGGTAAAGATTCTAACGACTTTGATCTCTCCACAATAGTTATGATTTATTAAAGGCAGGAGTATTGTGGAAGTATATTACTATTGCAAGGAAAAGTTCATGTTTCAAGAATAAGGGAAAACCTAGCTAATATGGCTATAAAGCTATATATGAATAAAGTTTATGACAGAGCATCATGGCTTTTCTTCACTAAGGTGTTGCGGAAGATGGATTTGCAGTGATCCCAATTGATATGGTGTATCGAATAGTGTCTAGTAACAAGTACTCAATGCTAGTTATTGGAGAAAAAAAGGTTTCTTCAAATCTTCTAGGAGAATGAAACAAGGAGACCCATTGTCACCTACTCGATTCATTGTGGCTAATAAATACTTATCTGGAGCATTAAATTCATTACTAGAAAATGATAAGTATAAGTGATATGGAATGCCAAAGTGGAGCCCCTATGTGAATTACTTGGCCAATGAAGTTGACAGTATCATTTTTACTTCATCTAATGAGTACTCACTGGAACCGATAATGAACACTCTAACAAAGTATGAAAAGGAATAGAATAGATTGTCAACAAAGACAAGAGTGCAGTCTTTATGATTCATCAGATCTCCCAAATCATAGTGGACCAGGCACTATCAGTGACCAAGATTCAAAGGAATGATTTTCCTTTTACTTATTTGGGAGTTCAGGTGTACTATAGTAAAAGACAGAAAATCTTTTACAAGGAGTTACAGGATAAAATTCAAAATAGATAAGCTCCTGAACTAGAAAGTTTTTATGTATAAATGGAAGGACAACCATGATTAAATCAATTTTGCAGAGTATTCCCATACACTTGTTGTATGCATGTGACCCCCCACGGTAATTACACAATTACAGAGAATGGTTACGATGGTTTTTAGCAACTCAATTGGGAATTTTAGTGGACAACGGGCTACTTAGACGGTATTATGCCATCCAGGGGGGGTGGGGGAGGAATGGGTTTATGAAGTCTACAAAATATGTCTATAACTTTGTTTGCAAACATTTGTGGAATATGAGAACTAACGAATCTTTATGGAGAATTCACACAAGCAATAAGTACTTGAAGAAGCACTATCCAATGGTAGTATAAGCCAAGACAAGCACTTATATATGGAAGAAAATGGTTAAGTCAAAGAGGAGATAGAGCCTAAAAGATGGTGGTTGATTTAGCGAGGAAACTCGTACTTTTGGCTAGATAATTGTATAGAAATAGCAGCTCTTCATAAACCTATCCCACCAGGAGTAGAATATGATCAAACAATGACCTTGGGTACTGAAGTATCCGAACCAAGAGAGTGGAATGAGTAGTACCTAAGGAATATTATTCCATAAGATATGGTAAACTACATCCTTTTCAAAGTTAAACCACCTAAAAATGATGAGAAATTATATAGAACTTACTGCAGGCTGGAATCCAAAGGAAAGTTCACAATTATTTCAGCCTTTCCATCATATCAGGAAAAGGCACATAATTTATATATTTAATAAAGAGAAATTAAATAGAACTTATCATATAAATTTATGTTACCTCTAACCCTGACGGCGATGGGCTAACAAGAAGTTGCATTTTCTTAAGCATTTCTTCTTAGTGTGCTGCTACAGTATTCAATTGAGAATTTAATGCTTTGATCTACGACTGTTGGTCTTGTATCTGTGATTGCTGGCTTTCTACCACAGTTTCAGCTGCATTTAATCATTTCTGTAACTCATTTTGGGCACTAGCAGCTTCTAGTTTCGCCTTTTTGAGGGAGTCTTCTAACTCTGTTGTTTTCCTTTGTGTTGCCCTTGTAGTATTAGATTTAGGACCATAACTAAGACCTTTTATGTACCTTGACTTTGTACCAAGTACAACATCCAAAATTTCATCAATAGCCATGGAAGACTCTCCAGAAGTATATAGAGCTTTCAAATCGTTCATGTTGTTCTGCATAAAATAATAACACATTTAAAGGAGAAGACATGAAGAAGATTAATCAAATAAATGCAATGGTATGTTACTAAAATATTATTTTTTTACATAGTTAGTCTCAGCTTCTTCAGATGACCATCCTTTTTCACTCGTGTAATGAGCATGCTTGTAGAACTCAATTCTGTCAGGCTCTACACCTTCAGATTCCTTTTCGCCCTGTATAACAAAAAAACAATATGAAATAGTGTCTAGAGAAATTTGACTGAAATGGGCTACAACTTACATGCCTATTCTCTTATTTACCAAGCAACACAATATTAAATAGTATCCAAGTGTCACTAGTAAAAAGAATAAAAATGCTATAACTTACAATTTCAGCACGAGCTGCTACAAACGCTTTTGATCCCATGAAATGATTATATTTAAGCTTTGTTAGATTGTCCTTGTTTATTTTGCATTGTTTCTACAAAGAAAATATAAACATCACAACTTAAATAACAATGACAATGACATGAATATAAATTACCTTGTGCTCTGGATCGTTCCACATGTCACAGCTTATTCCAATTTTCGGAGGTCAACTGTTCAAGTTCCATTTTATGAGCCTCTTCCACAGAGCGTGCACTTTCAAATTTTTGTTTAAACTTGTAGCGCCATTGCCAGCTTCTATTTTTCAGAATATCCTCACAACTATATTTCACATAATGCTCATCCAAATTAATGTCAAACCTCTCCTAAAAAAACAAATAATTATTGAAGAAACACCACAAGTGGGATCCGGGGAGGGTAGAGTATACGCAAACCATACCACTATCTCAGGTGAAGTATAGAGGTTGTTTTCGATAGACCTTAGGACCAATAGCAGTATAACAAACACAAAACATAAATGTATATAAACTAGTACAATATGCAAAATAAACTAACACAGCTAGCCACAAGATACTACCACAACCACAAGATAAAACTAAAAACACATGATAAAACTAAAAACGAAAGGGTATTCTATAATCAACCAATAATCCCAAAAACAAAAACAAAAACTATGCATACCCTTTCTCTGTCCCTTAACTTTGTAACTTTCTATAGGCAATGGATCTGTGGCACTGGAGGATCAAGTATCATCTGACGAGAGTCTAGAAGTAGTAGATAGCACCTTCAAAGAAGAAGTCTATAAAAGTATCAAGTAAGAATCATGACCAAAGCGACATTGCATCAGAGGTTCCTAGTACTAGGCAGACGAAAAACGAGTGAAAAAAGACCACACCAAGGATACTAGTGTTGACATTGTTTCTAAACAAGCTGAAGTTACACAGGAGCTTTCCATTGAATCTAATGACATCAAAGGTAATCTGGTGTTTTTCATTTGGTCTGGTTATTTTGAACTAAGCTTACAGTACATCTCGACTTTGCTGTGAAGGCAAATTAAATGATGAATAATTTTATAGGCAAGAAAATAGTACGAGCGAAGAAAAAAGTTTCATCAGCAATTGCTTCAGCACACATTGGAGTTTCTGAGGGCGTTGATCTTTCTGTGAATCAAGATGAATCTTGGACTATTTTTGCTCACAAGAAGCCCAAAGATGGGTGGATTGTATATAATCCTAAAACAATGAGACCTCCGCTTTCTAAGGATACAGAACATGTTAAGTTATTGTTTTGGAATGTCAATGGCTTGAGGGCTCTTTTGAAGTTAAAGAAACTTTGCATACAACAGCTTGCTGATAGAGAAGATTTTGATGTACTATGCTTACAGGAGACTAAACTACAGGCAAACTCTCATTTTTATCTCTTCTGCTTGTAGGGATCAACTTGATATTTTAATACATGATAGCTACATAAGTTACACTTATTTTGATATTTTATGCATGTACTTGTACCCTATCTTTGGCAGTCCTTGGATTATTGGAGTGGATGTAAGTAAGGGAAATGGTGAAGGCATAAGTTTCTTATGCTGTTTGGACATTCTGGAGTGTGTCCTTCAAATTTCTGCAATATAATTATGATATAACAGCTGTTTATCGTACGCATCAACCTTACAAAGTATTGAGATCTTTGTAAATAACTTAGCATGCAGATGATGCTTTACTTATAAAATTATGATCATCTCGAACAACAATAAAAATTGTGTATAACAGCAGCATGGTTAATAACAGCAGGACAATTATGTCTCATCACATATTTCCTCTTAATATCAACTCGGTGAAAGGAACCATCTTTTACTACCACACTCGTACACACGCATAATCCACACACACACTCGTGACTAATGCTCCTAATAGTCGATAGGATCATGGTTCTACTTTAAATTACAAGCAAGGAAAAGAAACAATTATATTAATAGCTTTTCAACATCCAATCTATTAATTAGTTGAGTATGTTCCCAATTTTGATAAACCACCATCATATTCATGAGATTAAACTCCAAAACACAATAATGATAAAAGTTAAGGAACTCATAACAAAGAATTTCAACTAGAACCAACTTTTCCGTGATAATTAGAAGTCTAAAATAAGAACAAACTTAGGGTCATTATATACCAACTAACAATCATGATGAAGGTTAAGGAACTCATAACTAAGAAGATTCAACCCAAACCAACTTATACGCAATAATTAGAAGCCTAACAGAAGGATCAACATATTAAGGACCCCATCATCATATACCAACTAACAATGTTCAAGTAAAGAAAGAAGGGAGGTTAAGGAATCTTACTTTTCACTATTTGAGGATAAGATGGTTTTAAAATTAAAATTAAAATCATAACATCTGCCAACATGTTTAGTACCTTAAAACTCCAATGTTCTTAAAAGCATAGATTTTCGTTTGTAATGTAATAAATTTTAAAAGAGTACAGAATCCTTACGTGGCATCTAATTAGTGCTGCATCTTTGTCCTCTCTTGAAAGTTCCTTCCACTTGTTTGGAAGTGGAAGAAAATTCCGAGCAATTATCCCTAATTCAATGGATAGTTTGGCTTACTGAATTGGCTTAGTTGGCCTTCCTTTACCAATAGGAATCTCTATTTTCATCTTGCTTCCCATAGCCTTCTTCATTTTTTCAAGACCTTTCCCTCTAGTCTTGCCAAGACCTTTCCTGAGTCTAGCGGAATCTTCCGATGAAAAAACATCAATTTAAAATACCACATAAATCTAAAAATAACAGAGTAAATATGTAGATATATTTACACATATAGTAATAATACATAGGATAATCAAGTTCCCTGATTTATTCAATCAACAACAACAACAACATACCCAGTGAATTTCCACATAGTGGAGTCTGGGGAGGGTAGAGTGTACGCAGACCATACCACTACCTCAGATGAAGTAGAGAGGTTGTTTCCGATAAACCCTCGGCTTAGGACACACTGAAAATATAACATAGAAGAAAATAAATTTATGTTACCCCATTATATCATGTAGACAACTATTATTTTTAACGACAACTACGAAGAAGAAATACGTGGACACATAATCATGGAAAGCTCCACTGAGTCCATCTCAGAAACTAATGTTACCAGAATTATAAAATAGTTCTGAAGTATAAGATAAGACATGGGTCCCTTTTCCCCCAAATTCTTAAAATAACAAGCTGAGTTTACACTTAGAAGTTAGAAATCACAGTAGAGAATTTCAAACAGAGCTACATCTTTAAAAAAAATTCCTCCCCTCCATGTTCTAAGTTAGTTTGACTACAACTATATGGAATACAGGTTATCAAAAAACAATTGTATGGAGTACAACCCTTTTCGTATAGTGACAATGACAATTCATATACCCTATCAATTTTGAAAGTTCTGTTTCAACAAAGCATCTGGTCCTCTCGGATCATAATTTTTTGTTTTTTTAATCATGAAAGAGGACAAAAAAGATAGCAAAGAACTAATGTACATGAATAGATGCAAAGTGCAGAATTTGGTTTCATATTGCACTAGAACTCTGGCGCACTAATGGGCAAAGTTTGTCACATTGTTTCTTTTTGGGTTTGCTAGAACCTTTTCCAGAGCATTCTATACAGACTTTACCATGGGTATATATGAGACAATTAAGGTCAAACTTTAGGTCATCTGGAATTCGCCTATATGTCTTTTTTACATCAGCTGCAGCAGGTACCCAACAAAGAGTCTTTGCAATCTGAAAAATGTGTGTATCCACCAGAAAATCATCTCTCTAAAGTTGGAACATCAAGACACATGCCACCATTTTGGGACCAATCTCTCTGAAACAAGAGAGCTCCCTCTTGATTTCCTTTATAGATAGTTCTCTCAAGTACTCCAAGCACAGATTTCCTTTTTTCTGAAATAATGAACTTAATATTCCCTTGATACAAGAAGTCTTGGTGGGCGCTAAATCTCTACATCATATGGTATCTTCAACAAGTTTTGCATCAGCAGCTAGAACACATTCCCAAGTTGGAAAAGAAGATTTGAGGGAAGCAAAAGCCTTGTGAGAGTTAGCTTCAGTGGTGTTCTGGGACAAAATTGTGCTTATCAAACCATCCAGTACACTCTCATTACAACACTCATTACCACTAATATCATCATATTTATCTCTAATATGATCGAGTGATATCTATTTGCGGTACTTGATGAATTCTTTGGGGAAACCGTGAAGGGCCAAAAGATCATCCCGTACAGTTCGGTATTCCTCTGGCATGGGAGGAGAGAAATCGGGAAATGGCTCATTGGAAGAAGTGGCGGTGACATTATCCTTTTTCGAGGATTTGGAGAAGGGAGATGAAGAAGAAGATTGGTCGTCGGTTTTTTTCCTCTTTGGAGTTTTTCGAGTCTCTCTCAGTTTAACCTCAAAAAACATGTTTATAAATATTCTAAATATGGTGTTGACTATTCATCTATAGTATTTAATTGTCATTGCTGACTACAAGTTCTGTTTCAACTTCAGAAGAATCAAAAACATTCATACTATAAGCTTCACAGACAGAAGAATGTGGTTACACTTGTCAACTCTCGTGTTCCAATTATGGTTGATTTTACCAAAACTCAGAAACTATCAAAAAGATTGCTTCCGCAGTAATTTCTAAGTTGCAGGAAGTTGTTATTTGTTCTCAAATAGATTTTAAAAAAATAATAATAAATGAAAATAAAAGAATAGCACTTAAATTTGAGGAAGCAAAATAGATGTCTTTCGTTGAAGTAGTTATGGAGGTTTCACTAGAGAGGACCAATCTCTCTGGGCCAAGGTGAAAAAGATAAATACGATATGGAGGGGTCTTGGATGACTACACAAACTAACAAGCCTCTGGATCCAACGTCTGAAGATCCCTAAGGACCTTATGGCCATGTCACTTTAACAAGATGAGTTTCTCTCTAAAAGATGGTAGGAAGATCAAGTTTTGGGACGAAAGCTACTGGCAACTTTAAACAGAACTTCCCTGACATGATTTTGACTTGTGCCTATAACATAAAGCAACAATGCAGAAGCTATGGTCTACATAGGGCTAAAACATCACCTTTAGAAGAGCTTTACATAACCGGGAATCACCTAGAATCACAGAATTCTTCAATACTCTAGAACTATGCTAAGGACTGCAAGAAGGGGAAAGCTCACACAGCTAGCAGAAACATAGCAGTGGGTTTTATTCACAACCAAATCAACTTATGAAGACATGAACCAGAATGGACAATAAAATATCTTATGGACGTGGAAACACATCTGCAGAGTTAAAAATACCTTATAAAAAGGGGCATGCTCCACCTGGTTCTGTGGCAACAGGAGTTAACCTAACACATGACAACCTAAGGGAAAAAGAAATTCCTATAGTATCAAGGTGTTGTCTATGTGGGCAAGAGGCATAGCCAGCCAACCACTTATTCCTTCATTGCATTCTCACTAGACAGCTGTGGGACTTGCTCATCAATTTCAGGGGTATTAGCTCGATAATACCAGGAAGCACCCTTGAACTTCTGTCTTGTTGGAATGCAGGCAGAAACCGTAACACTAACAAGGACAGATGGAAAATTGTCCCAGTTGCTATTTGGTGGACAGTTTTGAAAGTACACTAGATGCTTTGACAATACAGTAACACTACCAAACAATAAGGTACAAGAGCGGAACCAAGAGGGTGCAACGGGCGAAAAATTACACTGTATATACGAAGTTGAAATTATTTTTTATGTATATATACTAGATTTTCCCTTGGCTTCTTGTTAACTTATTCATATTTTAAACCCCATAGTGAAAATCCTAGGGAACTCAAATCATTTCTCATATTAATAGAGCAGTAATATCTTATTCAATCTGAGTTTACAAAAAAGGACCACAATTAGAGAAATGAGATACAACCAGGGATGGGATCTTAGGTACAGGAGAAATCTTAATGATTGGGAGGTCAACAGAGTAACTAAATTATTCAACATTCAGGAGCAGCACAAAGATCTAAAATCAAGTGAGGATAATCTGTCTTGGTTACAAGACAGGCAAGGAAGGTTTACAGTTGGCTCGGCTTAAAGAAAATTACAGAGAGCAAGTCCATATGTCGATGGTTGGCCTTCGAAGATGATTTGGAAAGTCAAGGTTCCTTTCAAAAAAATATATATAGTTGAGTTGAATGTATTACCTGTATTAACGATGGGAGTAGTGCTATTAGATTCATCTGGTGATTGAGTTGCTTGAATAGTTCCCCGGTAAGTGTAGTTTGCCTAAAGACACCCCATCCCGGTGCCATTGATTTGCTAAATTCGGCTCAAAGTAATATGAATGAGATTTTAAATAAGGAAAAACAAAGAAGCTACGTTCCAACATAAGTAAGACTATATATTTACAAGTACAAAATTCAATTCTAACCCTAGAAATACCTGAAAAGAATTTCACAAATATCTATTCAATCTCAATTATCACAAACATTTCATGGATGCTCGTACAAACTGTAGTAGCTGCAACTGCTGGAAAGGTTAAGAAATGTTTGGGAATTTTTTTGGGGGACTTAACTGTATGAGAATGTGTAGAAGTATGTAGCAAATTAATTTTATACAATTATATAACTTACAAGCTAGAGGTAATTTAAGGAGGACGATTCAGGTAGTTTCTCTTGTTTCTTTATGTGGTCTGCGACACATAAACTACCCGAACACCACTTCTTTTCATAAAGTCTCACCAAGTTAACCTTGAGAAGGAGTGGACATGGAAGAACCTATGCTTATTTTACAGAAGTTGCCTAATCTATTTACTGACCAAAGGATTGAGCAGACAACAACATGCCGTCGAACATTCTACACCCTCCAACTTGAGGGGGAGTGTTGAACTAAGCATAAGCATATTACAGTCACTTATAATTAATTAGTTATTATTTTTGTAATCAGTTAGCATTTATAGTTAAATGATTAGCTGGCAGAATTAGTTGAGTCGTTACGAGTCTATATATGCATTAGCTTGTACAACTGTAATAGATTAGATTAATACAGGTTCCGATTTAGAAAAATCTTCTACTTCCTCTATCTCACAAATTCTCCATTGTTGAACTGTTGAAGCTTAAGCTCTCGATCTAGATTTTAGCACTAACCTATTTACGTAATAAAATTATTGTTCAACTTGGCAGCCCTGTTCAACTTTTTCACAAATGATACTAACCTTTTCCCATATGGGTACAATGGCACCAAAGGCACAAACAAAGCTATAAAAGGATATTTCTAAGAAGAGTGCACTCAAGGACATACCTCCAGCCTCGAAGAGTGAGTCCAAAAACTCAAGTAGGACTGAGGTGGACTTTTCCACTAGATCTGTATAGAAACAACACTCCTCTTGGACAACGAGGGCTAAGGAAAAAAATAGGGAACAAGCCAAGGCCACGATATTTCCAGCCTTCATCAAGACTGCTATCCCAAAAAACCTTTCCTAGTCTGAAGAGGGAACGGTGTAACAATAAGTATGCTAAAGAAGATAGTTCCTTATAGGAGGAGGAGGAGTCCAACCTCAAATAATTTGAGCTTGCTGCTACTGCCCCACCTTAAAGGGGCGTCGATTAGAGATGCTGGATAGTCCTAAACTCTAGGGACTATTACACTAATGGGATCTCAGTGACAAACTGGGGGAACAGGAAGAGGATCATTCAAGAAGAACCATAAATCCTACCAGAGTCTGTCCAAAAAATTCTAGCATTAGTTCATGGATTTGAGCGATATGAGATGGGATAGATGACAAGATCCCTATGGAACTATGTTTTAGAGTTGGTAAGTTTTACTCCAACAATACATCCATGCTAAAGAATATGAATCCTTCAGGAAGGATAAGGAAATGAAGAAGCAATCCATACTTAACACTATATGGGTCCAGGACACTAAAGTAGATATCTCTATCAGGGGTATCTCTAGTTCCTTGTTCGGAGTCGCATTTGAGATGATTGAGGAGAGTGTAGAGTATAACTTTTCGATGAATGACTTAAAGAGGGTTAGGATGTTGAGTGTGGGTGATAAGATGATGCACTCTAGGTGTCGGTAGGCATTACTGAAGTTGGTGAAAATGCCCCATGATCAACATGGCCACAATCTACAAGCACGGTCTAAGGTTTACTGCCAAAGTCTGGTTGTCAGTGGTCAAGCACTGGATTGCACCTACAACCAATGATAATACATCGGGCATGACCAATGCTTTCTTGGTAGCTGCATTTGTTTCTGGAGTCGAGTTAAACATTCCACAGATCATTACAAAAGAGATACGAAATAGGGTGCTCTAGTTTAGCACCATATTACCTTTCCCCAATCTCATTACTCAATTGATGAGACGTGCATAGGTCCTGACCAATATAAATAATACTCTTAAACTATAGGGTATTGATGAGACGTGCACAGGTCCCGACCAGATCTGATGAATATAAAGACGGCCTTGACCGAGCTTAAGGAAGTGGTCAGGGTATTGACTGAGAGGGTTGTTGCAACACCAAATCAAAACCCAAACTACAGGGCTGCCAAATTTAGAAACTTGGAGAGTCGAGACAGGAGCCATGCCTAATCTAGTTCATCTAGAAATTGAAGTAGAAGACCCTCTGTTTTTTTTTTGTCATGAAGCGTTGAAACTTCACTCGTCCTGATCCTAAAGACTTTGTGGTTAACTCCAACAAAAGTACAACCGATCCACATAACTCTACTTTCCAAAAACAAGAATTAGCTGCACGTCTTTTTCTAATTCATTGCTAAGTAACTTGTAAGTAATAGGATTTTCTGACAATCCATTGCTAAATAGGATTCACAACAGAATTTGTACATCGCTAACTCCTTTTTTTAGTGTTTCACCAGTATGTGCCAAACACCAATTAACAAATCAATCGATCAAAAATAAAGTACACCTACCTTGTCTGCTTGTTCAGGTTCAGAATTTCTTCTTCACTTTGCAATGGAACCCCTCGTTAGTTTTTTCATATATATGACGTTTTTCCTGAAATTCTTTTGGAGCCAAAAAACTAAAAAAATTAAGCGCCAAAAAATGGTTTCTTCCTCCATTTTCCCTCTTTCTATAATTTTCCTTGGTGCGCTAGTAAACCAAGTAGTGTCGTAATGCCTCATATCAACCCAGAAATTTTAGGAAGTTAGAGTAGTGCTTGACCAATTTTATTTTTCCACCTAATTATAATTACATACAAATATATCTACAAATAAAAATTTGTTTTAACCCTAAAAATACCTGAAAGAATATTTATTGAATCTCAATTCTTTCAACATTTCAAGAATGGTTTTTTCTTTTTTTGCGGGCGGCGGGTTGGGGGGGGGGGGTGTTAAATGTTTGAAAAGGTCAGAAATGTTTGGAATTTTATTTTTTGGGGGTTAAATGTTTGGAGAGGTTAGAAATGTTTGGAATTTTACTTTTTTGGGGGTTAAATGTTTGAAAAAGTCTAGAAGTATTCAGAAAAGTAACTTTATATATACAACAATTTATTTGTATATACTTTATATGTACTTTGATTAAATAAGTATTTACTTTTTCTTTTATGTATTTTGTGGTATATTAAATTGTTTTTAGATGTGAACCACAAAGTACACATAAGAAAAAAAGTAAATATTTATTTTTGCAGCAAATAGTTACACTAACTTAATAAATATATTACAGTATATTAACAAATAAATTATCATAAAATTATAATTAATTCAAATACATAAATTTATATTTAATCATTATCACTATCACTAATATATTAAAAGTGTGAAAGATATTAAAAAATATTGTTTGAACTTTTTGTCCTTCACTAAAAGAACTCATGATAGATAAAATTATTTTTCACTATTTTTTCATAAATAAAAATAGTATTTATTTATTTTACTATTATTTATTTTTATTTTGCTTTCACAAAATCGTCGTACAAGGGAGTTCTAATTGGCAGTGGATTGAAAGTGATAAAATAATATAATTATATATATATATATATATATATATATATATATATATATATATATATATATATATATATATATATATATATATATATATAAATTATATATATGTATGGCTAAAGTCATCGGCAGGCACTTAAAGTAGTCCCGAAAATTCACTTAGACCCCTCAACTAAGATCTGTACCTATCAGGTCCCTAACCCACCCGAATTTTCATCCAATCAAGTCTTTTTTACACAATCAGCAACAGGTATATAAAGAGTGTGTTTCACTCGCATTACGTGGCATAAAATGACCAAATAAAAAAACACTTGGCAAAAAAAATTAATTAAAAGGTGCAGTTGCTAAATTGTCTATTTTTCTATTTAAATATCTATTTAATAATAATTTTTTAATTAAAAAGAAAAAAAGAAAAAAGCACCCCACACCCACCCAGTCGCCATCTTCACACACATCCCTCCCCGGCGTCTTCATACAGTTCACTCACACAGTGTTCACACACACACATAGTTCTCACGCATACACACACAATCGCAGCAACATTGAAAGGTAACAATAATGGTAAGGAATTTGAAAGATTTGTTTTATTTCAATGTCGACATTGAAAAATTAATGATTGAAAAATTATTTAATTTACCTTTAATTGTTTAATTGTTCAGTGAAAAATTTCAATGTCGTCATTTTCGTTATTGTTCAATGGTAAATTTACTGTTGAAAAACTAATGATTGAAAAATTAATGGTAAGAAATTTCAATGTCGCCATTTCCATTGATGGAAAACTTTAATTAATGATTTGTTTAAGTCTTGTTGTCCTGAAAAAGTTAACGACAATGGTGACATAAGCAATGACGGAGTGAAGGTGGGTTGCTGTGAAGAAAGAATTAATAATAATGGGGTGGGGCGTTGATGACGACAATGACGGGGTGGGGGTAGGGTGCTGTGAAGAGAATGAACTAGGGTGGGGGTACGGTGCTATGAAGACGACGAAGATGCGGGGTGTGGTGGGGTTGAAGACGATGAAAATGAGAGGGGTGGGGTGGGTGGGGTTGAAGACGATGAAGATGTGGGGTGGGTTTAGGGGCCTTATAGGTACAAGCCTTAGTTGAGGGGTCTAAGTGAATTTTTGAGATAATTTTAGGTGTCTGACGATGACTTAAGACTATATTTACACTATATATAGACGAGAACCCGAAGATTCGTCGTCCTCACAGACTAAAAAGAAGTATATTCTTTTATGCCACCAAGTTATCAAGCTACACGTGGTTACTCCTTTTTTTGTGTGTGTGTGCACTCATTTCATTTTCTGAAGAAAATGTTAAAATATACTCCCTTCATTTCAAAATAAATAAATTGTTGAGCTCTTTATTAATGTTTAAAATAAATAAATTATTCATTCGTCTAAAATAGTTAGCATATAGTAAAAATTTTGCCCAATTTTTAACAAAAAATTATTAAGGGGTGTAAATTGACTAATATAATCATATTATCTATTTAATATTGATTACATAAATCTTTTTCAATTAATATGAAAAGCCTTTATTTCTAAGGGTAGAATTAGAAAAAAAAAATGGCTGAATATCTCTTGATTTTTTAAATATGTCAACTATTTTGAGATAATTTTTTTTTAACAAAAAAACACATTTTTACTAAATTATCTTCAATAAATAATAGTATCAATTTAATATTATTTTTTTATTACATAAAATTTATATATCTAAATAAGTATAAAATTGAAAAAAAAGTCAACATCTTCCTCATATTTTTTTCTTTAAAAGAATATAGCCATGTGAAAGCTAAAATGGCCAAATATGGATGGAAGGAAGTAAAGTAAATTACTTTGTCCATTTGCATCTTCTTAAAATTAAGGTAAATTTATGGCTATATATTTTCTTTTTCAATTGAAGCATATATTAGATCTTATTTAATATGTTCCCTCTATATTTCTTTCTATAGGTTTAGGAAAAAAATAATTTGTATAATAATATGTTCCCTCTATAGGTTTAGGAAAAAAATAATTTGTACAAAATATTTTAGATCGTTTAATTAAAAGGTTTTGGAATTTCTTGAATTTCGTTTAAGGACAAACTTAATTTATCACATTTAACTTTCATAAGTTCACGACATACAAAAAATGTGTGAAAAATTAATAATATCAAAAAAAAAATATTTCTCCATTTATATAATTGCAAATACCATAATTTAGCGTGTTAGTCTGTATAATATCCAATTACTTATTCTTTTGGTCTCATTAATTTCTTGCTAAATTTGCTTTCTCATGAATAATTTTTTTTCTTTAAAACTTATCAAATTATTTGATTAAGGAACATAGTAATTAAGATACTTATCAAAAAATATGATTAAATGCAACTATACTAAATTAATTATGCAATAAAAATAACATAAATTATATTTATCTTATTTGATTAAAATTACTTTAATTAAATTTGGGCCCGGGCTTAGCATGGGCCTCGTGCGACTAGTATATATATATATATATATATGATATTCATTTTGAATTTGAATATGTTACTCTTTGTTCAAAACTCTACGTGTCTTCCAAAAGTGTAAAATATTTTTTCAAAAACTTACAGGCACATAATATTTGACTGCCACATGGTTGTAATGTGTCTGATTTGATGATATGTAATTATGACATGTAGTTGATATAGTACTTTCTTTTGCCAAATAAAACTTTGTATGTGGTGTGTAATAATATGATAAATCGATATTGAGTTTTTTCTTGAATTTTTAACCGTTTAACTAATTTGTTATAAAAAATAAAATAGGAAGGAAATTACAAAGTGGGAAATTAAACCTTCACTAATAAAGTGAGAGTTCAAGTTGACAATCAACTGAATTATTTAGATTTTTCTATTGTTTAACTATTCGTATGAACTGAGTGTGGTTCTTAATAATTTTTAATTACTTTTTATGAATTGAATTAAAAAAATTATGAATAATTTTATCTTGCTTTTGAAATAATCAATAAATTATTGACAAAGTTAAAAAATGAAGATGGTGGTATCAAGTAAGATCAGATTAACTTGGCGTTTTATATGAGGTCACTTCAAAAAAATTCCCAAGTAGTTTTATAGTATTTTTGCTATATCACTTCTAATTAGTTGTTGACTTTCAATGCCACAAAAGTTTGAACAACGAGAACGATATATATTATTGAAAAATTATATAAAAAATATTATAAATTACAATAGTTAACAGCTTAAAATATATAAAAAAATAATCTGTTATATATTTTTGTAAAATACTCTAAATCACAATAACTAAAATAAAATTTTAAAAAAATATATGTTGGGCACGTACCTTGCATGGGCTATTAGTAACTAGTTTATATATAAGGGAGAGTTAAGCAGCTCAAGAAGGAACAAGGTCGACATACTTGTTTGTGCTGTTTGCTTCAGCCGTAATTTTACTGTATCACCACTAGTTAATTATTATAAGTCATTTACGTATTAAAAAATTAATAATATTTAATAAAAATAATAGACATTTCAACATGTCTGCTTCAGTTGCTTCAATTGTAATTTTAATATATCACTCATAATTAATTATTATAAGTCATTTACATATTAGAAAATCAAAAAATATTTAATAAAAAATAAAATGGACATTTCTGACATGTTTGCTGCAGTTGTTTCAACCGTAATTTTACATATCACCCTTAATTAATTATTATAAGTCATCTAAGTATTAAAAAATTAATAATATTTAATAAAAAAAAAAAGGAAAATAGACATAAAATGATAAATTAACTTTTGATGTTTTAAAGTAACTTGACATCTTATATAAGGCCACTTAATTTTTAAAAAACTAGAGTTGGAGTTGAAGTTGTGTTTGACCATATTTTTTTTTTGAAAATTTTAGATTTTAAAAAAGATAAAAAATAAATAAATAGTGAGATGAAGAAATATAAAAATAATCGCACCTAAGGGTGTGACCTAGTGGTTAAACAAAGTGTGTTGCTCACAATAAGATCACAACAATTTTCTAGAGATAAATATTAGGTAATTTCTTCTCATTTTGTGAAATTAATTGAGATGTGCGTAAATAAAATTGATCTAAAAAAAATTAAATGAAAAAAAAATGAAGAGAAAAAGTTGATGAGTAACAAAGGAGGGAAGATAAATAACAATAAGTATGCTCTACCAAAAAAAGTAACAATAAATTTGTCTAGTACTTATATACATTTTAAAAAAAAAAATATCTTCCCATTTCAATTCCCACTTAAGCCCTGAGTACTCAATACTCTCTCTCAACAGAGTGACGAAAGGCGGCAACAGGGGCAAATCGGCAACGAACGGTGAACGAAGAACGGCACCCAACAACTAACTGTTGGCGGAAGTGGAGAAACTACAATTGACCTTTGCCATTGAAGATCTGAGGTATTATTTCTTACCATCATCATTTCATCTAACATTAAGAGAAGAAAAGAATCTTTAGTGAGAAATTGATAGATAACGTTATGAATTCTCGTACTATTTGTGACTCATTTCAAGCTGAAATATTAGCACAATATAAAAAAAAACTAAAATGAGTAATTAGTCATGCCGCTCTCTCCGCTCAAATTCATTGTTAATCTAGATAACTTCATTCTTTCCTTCACTTTATTTTCTTCGTCGCCAAAAAAATTCTGCTTCTCAGTTACAAATTTTTGATTATTTTTTTAATTATATGTTCTACTATGGAGTTTTAGAATTTAAGCGAGTATGTAATTATTTTTTTTCTGTGAAATTTTGGTGTGAAATATGAGCAATAGGGAAATGCTACTTGTGTATATAAAGTGTTTGGTAAAATGTCAATTAAAAAAAATCATGCTTACTGCTTTGGGAGGTTTTTCATTACTATGTGTAGCAATTCTAATTTCAACAACATAATATACTACAAACAATTTGTGTGTATATAGTAATGATAGACTAGGAAACAATAAATTTTGAGGTGATTTTGTGCAAATTTTCAACACATTTTTACATTATTTGTACTTTGCCTTTATTTTTTCTTCCTATTTCCTTACGATAAGAAATCAAAGAAGTCAATGAAGCCATAGAGGCAATGGTATTTTGTTCATTAATTTTTGACAACTAATTCATCTTTCAATTTCAAGAAATAACAAAATAGAAGTTATTTTATCAAGTACAGCTTTAGAACAATGCTAATAAAAGGTAATGAATAAGCATATAGCCAAAGTTGCAGCATTTTGCTGATTGAATTGGCATTATTAATCTGGTGTGTCAATAACATTTCATCCCAACAATGAGTAATGTCGCTAAAAATGACATTAAAAAAATGAATCGAAATGTGAATTAGTGACATGAAAATGGTTAACTATAGTCACATGAAATGTGAATTAGTTAGTAGAAAATTATAAAACACACAGTTATCGTAAAGGTTTAAACTCGTATGATATTTATTTGCTTGTGCAGTTGATCATGGATAAAAGCAGGATGCATGAACCAAAGTTCACAAAACAATATATTGAGGGTGTCCAATCTTTTATGCGACTTGTTCGATCTCACTTTGACTGGAATACAAAGTTCGATGCCCATGTATAGATTGCTTAAATGTGTTTTCAAACATAAAAAATAGTGCATGACCACTTATTGCTCGAAGGAATTATGAAAAGTTACGTGCAATGGAGACACCATGGGGAACAATCACAAATGAGAGATAATAATGAAGCAATTTACAGTGAAGATGAAAACAAAGCCTACGATAAGGATGATGGTATTCGTACTATGTTAGACGAGGTAGCTGAAGGATCTTTTTCCAATTATTCGGAGGAGACTGGTAATAAGGTGTGTAGTAATATAAGTGAGAAAGAAGCTACAACATTTGACAAATTGCTGAAAGAAGCTAAACGTGAATTATACCCGAGATGTAAGAAATTTTTTAAGCTTTCATTTCTTGTAAAGTTGCTACACTTGAAAGTATACAATCAGTAGAGTAATAAATCATTTGATATGTTGTTGGAGTTGCTAAAAGAGGCATTGCCTACTGACGAGACACTTCCTAAGTCATATTATGATGCTAAAAACTTATTGCAGGGTTTGGGATTAGGATATATTTTGATCCATGCTTGCAAGAATAATTGTGTGTTGTACTGGGCTAAACATAAAGATAGACAAGAGTGTCCACATTGTGGTACTTCGAGGTGGAAAATTGACAATGGAAAGGATAAAAGGATTCCTCATAAAGTTCTGCGATATTTTCCATTAAAGCCAAAACTTCAAAGGTTAATTATGTCTAGTAAAACAAGTGTGGACATGAGGTGGCATAAAGAGAAACGTCTTAATGAGGCGAATCTATTAAGGCATCCCGCTGATTCTGAAGCATGGAAAGAGTTTGACAAGAATCATTAGTGGTTTGCATAAGAACATCGTAATATTAGACTCGGTCATGCAACTGATGGTTTTAATCCATATGGTAACATGAGCACTTCATATAGTATGTGGCCTGTCATTCTTGTTCCTTATAATCTTCTTCCATGGAGATATTTTAAGGACCCATTTATGATGATGTCATTACTTATTCCTGGTCCCCAAGCACCAAGAAAGGATATTGATATTTATTTACGTCCTTTGGTTGATGAATTGAAAGAGTTATGGAGGTATGGTGTAGAGACATTTGATGCATCAACTGGGAAATGCTTCAAAATGCATGCTGCTGTTTTATGGACCATAAATGACTTTCCAGCTTATGGTATGTTTTTAAATTCTCTACTTTTCTAATTTTCTAATAATTTATACTATTTATGCATTAGACTATTTGTGTGGTATTGTAAGAGGATCTGAAGGAGTCAAACTTTGTAAATGTATTTTTATGTATTCGACTAATTCTCTTCATAACTTTTTTGTCACTGAGTAAGAAAGATGGGAAAAGTGCGGGGTGTTTTCTTGAAACATTATGGATCTTACTCTAGTAGTGAGTCCTCAGTCAAGTCCTCCTCATGATTGCTTTCTTCATTTTCTCCAGTTTTGATAGCATTTCCTTTCAAGTTCAAGTGTATTGTTATAACCCCATTTATCACTTGGATCACTAGTATCTTTCAAACTACTCCCTGGAGTTCTTTTTCATTTTTTATTTTTGAAGGACAACTCTTCTAATAAGAAATGAAAAACATGGAGAGAGAGAGAAAAGTTGTGAAGTTGTTAATTCTATTTTCACATGAAAAGAGAGGTGTTCTTTTAGTTGATTGACAACACATGAGAAAATTGAATTTTCATTCATTGTTGTAGAGAATCTTGTTTTTATGCATATGTTATGTTTATGTTCAGGTTATAAACTATTGTTGAACATATAATTTTGTTAATGAATTAGGCAATTTATATCGATGGAGCACTAAGGGATACATGGAATGTCCTACTTGCAATAAGGATGCATCTTCACAAAGGTTAAGAGCTAAAATTTCTTACATGGGTCACCGTCGGTATCTTGAATCTAGTCACTCTTGGAGAAGAAAAAAGAAATTTGATGGAAAGATAGAAAAAAAGAATAAAGCCAAAAAAGCTCTCAGGTGATGATGTCTTGCAATAATTGGATTTTCTCAGCACTTACAGACTACGAAAATGCTCAAATAATAAAAGAAAGAAACGTCTTCCTGAAAAGTTGAATTGGGTGAGGAGAAACATTCTATTTGAGTTGCCCTACTCAAAGAACTTGAAGTTGCAACATAATTTAGATGTCATGCACATAAAAAAGAACATTTGTGAGGTTATTCTGAGGATATTATTGAATATTGAGGGGAAAACTAAAGATAAATATAAAGCAAGACAAGACCTAGGGGATATGAACATAAGAAAAAAACTATGGTTGCAACATGATGGTTCTAATTATAATGTCTGGTGCTTGTTATAATATGACAAAAGAAGAGAAAAAGAAGTTTTCGGCATTGTTAAAGTCTGTGAAATTTCCTGATGGCTATGCTTCAAATATCTCAGGGTGTGTAAATGGGGATGATGGTAAGATAACTAGACTCAAAAGTCATGACCGTCATGTTTTGTTACATCAAGTGCTGCCTATTGCTATTCGTGGATTTAAACATAAAGATGTCTCTTTAGCATTGATTGAGTTAAGTGATTTTTTCCGACGATTATGCTATAAGACATTGAGACGGGATGATTTGGCACAACTATAAAGGGATATAGTTGTTATATTATGTAAGCTTGAAATGATCTTTCCACATGCTTTTTTTTGATGTTATGGTACATTTGGCTGTGCATTTACCATGAGAGGCAATGTATGGGGGACCAGTACAATATCGTTGGATGTATAAAATTGAGAGGTTCTTGTGCAAGCTCAAGCATTATGTCCGAAACAAGGCACGACTTAAAGGTTCTATTGCTGAAGGCTATATTATTGATGAATGTTTGACATTTTTCTCTATGTATCTTGATAATATTGAGACTAGATTTAATCGTAAAGACAGAAATGATGATAGATCTAACAATAATGATAGGCCTATTTTAGAAATATATTCAAAAAGTGTTAGACCATATAAAGATGGAGATTATGATGCCATACTAAAGAAATTTTTTGATAGGGCTCAATGGTATGTGTTGAATAATTGCGAAGAAGCAGATCCTTTTCTTGAGTAAGTAGTTCTTTTATATATATATTTACGTATGTTGATATTTTTTATTTAAAATGTTTCTAAATAACTTACTTTGTTACATGCAGAGAGCACAAAGAAGAGCTATTGAAACAAGGTGTTGTGTATATAGAAGAAAAACACAAAGAATAATTTTCTTCGTGGTTCAGAAGGAAAGTAAGTGACTTTAAGAGAATAATCATATTGTGTGTTTAAATTTTATCATTTTATTCTTTACTAATTGAAAGCAATAACTTTTCCTCATAGATTATGCAGTTATTTAATAAGGAGAAGTCAATGAAAATATATCCTTTGGCTATGGGTCCTGATGTGCGTGGAACAAAACGTACTGGTTGTATTGTAAAGGGTGTTAGGTACCATATTCAGCAGCACGATGAATTACGTAAAAGTTAAAATTGCGGTATAGTTGTTAAAGGCCTTCATGAAAAAGTGGAGATTGATTTTTATGGTATCATAACAGACATCCTTGAGTTAGAGTATGTTGAAGAAAATCGAGTTTTCCTATTCAAATGCAAGTGGTTTGATCTTCGCAAAAAAATAGGGATGCAAGAAGATAAAATTTTTATGAGCATCTGTGTTAAAAGATTTTGGTATGAACATGATCCATTTGCACTAGCTACTCAAGCAAAGTAAGTATTTTATATTGATGACCCAAAACTGGGGGAAGATTGGCGAATTGTGCTCAAATTTCAAGCTGGGCACATATATGATGTGCCTGAAAAGGAAAACTCAGAGGTTGAAAATGATGAGTTGCTTGTTACAAATGTTGAAGTGTATCAAGATACGTCACTTGAAAGTAAATCAATTATTAATAATACAGTTGATATGTTGAGTCAACTATATAGAGATGATGTTGGGTCGATTACCATAGGTGCAAATATAATTGAATTGGTGGCTCAAACAAAATATAAAGTTAAAGTTGATTATAATGGAGAAGATTCTGACCAAGAGGATGACACTATGGTTGAGTACATCAGTGACCATGAGAAGAATGAAGGTAATAATAGTACTACTAACAATGAAGCTGATAACACAAATGACAACGACGACATTGACTTGTGATGTAACCTTATAATAAGTAAGGTCAGTTACATACATGTTAATATATAACTCTCCTAAATTATTTATATCTTCTTTAGTTGATTTTAGGGGGATGAATTTCATAAGTTATTTGCAGACACGCCTATTGAGCTGAATTTTCGTGAAGGACTTTAGGGTGATGATGTTGCTTACCATGCCCTTGTTGGTCACATTGGTTGTGCCTTATTAGCCTTTTCAGAACTTGGAGAACAAGAGTTGATTGGAGAACCTCTACGTGCCAATCTAGATTGTAACACCCCGCATTTTTAGCTAGAAATTGAATTGTCATTCTTACATGTGTGAACTCAAATTCCATGGTTTTTATTTAAATTCATGTGTCATGATCTTTCTCCTAGTATATTAAGTAGTTATAAGGTTAAAAGTATTCATAGAAATGGCCTAAAGAAAAGTTGAGCTATGAACCCTTCATTCATCCAAAATTGGATATTCGATTCTACAAGGGTCATTTTTCAATGAGTATAACTTTTATATATATATATATATATATATATATATATATATATATATATATATATATATATATATATATATATATATATAATTGTAGACACCTAATTTTGTCTCTCCGAAAGATTAGTTTTCACCTTTTTACCTTATCCTATCATGTACTCTCAACCATGTAATTATCCCTCCATAAAATGACAAAACTAACAACCCCTAACAATTTTTATCTTATCCTTACAAACTTTATCCTCACACCACCCCATACCTCTACCCTCACCTACCCTACCCTGCCACGTGACCATACCCCCCTACTTCTATCTTTTTTTTTACATGGTGCTATCTTGGAGAAAAAGAAATCTCACACCAAAAGGGATATATACATATATGGGCCCCACCACTAAGGGTGGCCCACTGGAATATACAGAATATACATATAATATATAAGGATAGGACACTACCAGGGTTGGGGGGCAAGATTCATGCCTCACACAATTAGGGGGAACTCATGAGAAACCACCATTAACGCACACACTACACAGATACAGACCACAAAGAATAACAACACAGTGAGATAGCGAAAAGAGAGTAGATCAAGAGAGGGCGGCGAAGAGAGAGAGAGTAGAGTACAGTAAGGGTAAATTGAGAGGATGAAGAGAGTTTGAACAAGGTTTGGTCAGTTTCTGGATATTCTCTGGCAAAATCTCACTGGAAGTGACCCGTGTTCGTCGTTGCTCGGTCTAAGCTTGCCGGATTTGGCCTCGAGCTCACAAGAACTAATTTTTCTTTCATCGTCTGATCATTCCCATCACGAAATCACCAAAAACTCTTTGTTTTTCTCTGATTTTTTGGGGTAAATTCGGTCGATATGTGTTAGGGGGTCACCGAAATTGGTTTTCGTTCGCAATCGGATCGGTTTAAGCCCCTAAAAACACCGAAACTAGCATTGGTTCTAGGGATTTCTATATGGGTTGGCTCCTTTGGAATTCAGTATGGGTACTTCTCGTTTCTTTACAAGATTGAACCCGTTTGGTTTGATATTTCTTCTTCTTTTCTATTCAAAAATTGGGTTTTCAATCGGACTACGAGTTCGAAGTGGATATCGAGTTGGGGGTTGTCGTTTGAGGTTCAATCGGGGCATTTCGAATCCGGCTCCATTTTCTAATGACACAATCCGACATATAAAAGTCCATTTAAGGTCCAACTCTATCTCTTCTAATTTTACTTTACTATACGTGTTTGATTCGCCTGATGTGTGGTTGAATTTTGGTGACATTAATTTGGTGTCCAATTTCGTTGAATAGATAGTTGTGGATTGTTGAGATAATTGTCTTGAATCATTGGAATTTGGTATAAAAATGGAATGTAGGGTTGGATGGTAGGAATTGATAAAGAATGAATATTGTTTTGATTTATTGTCGTTGGTTTTTTTTGAAGCAAATACGAATATTTGACTGGGTAGTATCATGATGCGCCGATTGGTTTAGGCAAATGTAGTCTGGGTAGGCAAAGTTTATAATTTGTGATTTTATTGAACGTTTGAAATATTGTTTGAATGATTGAAATTTGGGTGAATGATTTGGTTTTCTCGTATTGAAAAACTGCATTCATTTGGCCGGAGAATGCCTCAAAGTATTTGTATTAATTTGTTCGGGGAATGCCCCGAAGTATTTTGTATTCGAAAGACGTTCGTGACGAAGTCCCGAGGCGTTGGGTAAAGCCGAGGAGCGTAGTTAGGATTAATATAGGTTAGATAGGATTTATTTTCGCATTTTTATTTATTTTGGGGTTGTACTAATTGGACTGATTATTATTTTGGTTTTGAACTTTTCTGGATTTGCTTGTTGCTTGTTTTTATGTGGTTTATACATTTTATAATGTCAAAGTTAGCCGATACACTCCACCAAGCGATCGTGGTCGAACCACGGGATCGAGGGGTGCCTAACACCTTCCCTTCGGTCAATAGAATTCCTTAGTCGGAATCTCTATTCGCGGATCAGTTTTAGAGTCAAAACTATTTTGAAAAGGATTTCCAAAGGTGACTTGGCACACCAGATTATGCCAAGTGGCGACTCTGAGTTTTGAATGTAAAAATTATCCTTTTTAAAAATAAAAATTCTTCTTTTGTCACTTAACAATAAAACCCTTTCGAAACTTACAATACAATCTTTTTGGGAGTAAGAAAAAGGGGTGTGACAGCTCTGGCTACTCTGCTGGGGACTTTTCAGAATTTGGGTTTATTTTTTGGAGTCGTATCGGCTTTGTTTGGCATTATGGGTGTATAAACATTGTTTGTGATTATTGTTTGTGTTATTGTTATCACTGTTGTGCATTTCTGTGCTCTTTATTTACAGTTTTTTTTCTTTTTTTCTTTATGTGTTACTGCTTATATCTGACCTCATTTGCATAACCTGAGTCAATTCTTTCTACAACAAGTCCCGGAGTGCACGTCATACGCACGAACTCTAGTTGAGTCACCCTTATTTTAGGGGGGAGCCATTAGATGTATGGAGTAGGTGGAAAGCAAAGCAGCCGCTATCGATCATATGCTCCCACGAACGGCTTTGTTAGTAAACCACAACGTAGATCAGCCTTTAGTCATTCTTATGTGCATCATATTGAGACCTAGCGGGGTCCACACGGTCCTTTGTAGGAGACTCACCTTTAAAGCATCCCCATGTGCTGAATGTTGCATCTTTGAGGGTAATGTGGTCATTTGACGGACTGATTCGGGGAAAGCATGTGTTAAAAGTAAAGTGTGCTTGAAAAAAAAGAGAGAAAAAAAAGAGAAAAGGTGAATCAAAGAAGAGTTTCGTGGTTTTTAGGTTCTTTATGACTTTTGTTTTCCACGATTCAAAAATTCAAAAAAAAGAAAAAAAAATCAAAAAGATTTTCCTTTTGTTTCCTTTAGCAAGCTTTCATAATTTGAAAACTCCAAAAATATTTTTTTTAGGGGCTTTTTATAAAAGAAAAATTCAAAAAAAAGGTGGTAGAAGTTTTGTACATTTCATTTAACGAAAATACCAAAAAGATTTTTTCTTTCATAGCTATTGGTGTCATTTTTTTTATGAAGAGTGTCGAATTAAAAACTCAAAAAAAAAAGACTTTGTTATGTTGTTCATCATGTGTCTTTGGTCGTGTCTCAAGTCAGGGTGTCATCTGTTATTTAATCATTAATTGTTCAATCTGGAAAAACTACGCACCCCTGATTCTCCTCTCTTGGGAGTGAGATACGTAGGCAGCCTATTGTGGGTTCGGGGATCTTATTTCAAAAATAAAAAAAAAAGAAAAAAAATTCTTCACTCTTCATTTAGAGTAGGTGTCTCATGTACATTTTTAAAACAACAACAAAAAGAATATTTTCCTTTAGTAGGTTCAAGTTTCATTTTTGTATGAAATTCAAAATCGAAAATTCAAAAAATATTTTCTTCAGTAATCATAGATTTCATTTTGTACAGGAATTTGAAAAATTCAAAAAGATTTTCTTCACTCTTCATTTAGAGTAGGTGTCTCATGTACATCTTTAAAAGAAAACAACAAAAAAATATTTCTCTTTAATAGGTTCAAGTTTCATTTTCGTATGAAATTCAAAATCGAAAATCCAAAAATATTTTCTTTGGTAATCATAGATGTCATTTTGTACAGGAATTTTAAAAATTCAAAAAGATTCTCTTCACTGTTCATCTAGAGTAGGTGTCAAATACGTCTCTAAAAGAAAAATACAAAAGTTTTTTCTTTAATATTTTCAAGCTTCATTTTCCTATGAAATTCAAAATCGAAAACCCCAAAAGATTTTTCTTTGGTAATCATAGGTTCCATTTTGTATTGGAAGTTTAAACCTGAAAAATGCAAAAAGATTTTCGTCAATTCTTTTAACAAATTGTTATTTTCTTTTTTTTTTCTTAAAGTTTCAAGAAAAAGAAAAAAGAAAGGAAAAAGAATCAATTGGCCATTTTGGCAAGACTTCACGAACTACGCACACCTGATTCTCCCTTTTCGGGGGTGAGATACGTAGGCACCCCTCTTGGGTTCGGTGATCTTTTAAAAAAAAAGGAAAAAGAGGTTTTGAAAAAGTGTTGAACTCTAAAACATTTGTTGTTTTTTGTTGAGTCAGTTTAAGGTGGTTGGTTTGTGGCATTCTGGATGGTCCTTCACATCATACCAAATCTAAAGGGTTAGTTGTGTCCAACAAAGATATAGAGAGTGACATCATGGATCAAACAAAGAATTAGAAAAATGAGAGTTTGAAGCAAGAGATTAGGAGGCTAAGACAACAAATGACAGAAATGCATCGAGTTTGGGCCAGCGGGTTGCCTCCTCCTCCATTCCCCTCTATTGATCTAAAAAATACCTCGAGTTTTCCACCAAAATCTCAAAGTCAGTTTTCTACTGTTGTTGATGCACTGCAACATGACTCAGAATTCATTCTAAGCCAATAGCATCTCAACACTTCCAACACTTTTCCTCTAGCTCTTTGGCATAAGCCTGCTACATTCACAACACCACATGTCGTTGGTGATCTTGTTGCTCAATCCTCTACTAGGACTTCCACACTGACTCGACCAATGGTTGTGCGTCCCCATGCTGCTAGTAAACCTATATTCAATACTCTTGGTGATCATTGTTATACTCCTGAGCCTGCTTTTAAGTTAACTAGACCACGAAAATTTCTTGACAAGAAGTCCAGTGTGCCAGAAAGTCGGAGAAAATGGTTGAAAAAATGAAGAGTGCAGTAAATGCTATGAAAAATTCCCTAGGACCTGCAGGTTAAGAAGATGTTTCATACAAAGACTGGGGCATGCCTTTAAGTGCTAACCTTCCTCCAATCCTTGAGATATCAAAATTTAAGGAGAAAGATGGGCATAAGGAATCCGTGAAATATTTGGGACAATATTGCAATCAATTAAGGGAACTGGAGGGAAAAAGAATGAGAAAGATGAATCTTCTATTGTAGTTAGACGGCGAGCATGGTCAATAAGACCCCGTTGTCGTCACTCTCAGGATCAAACCCAAGTTCATGCCCAAGCTCTACATAATCACTCCTAAAATTCATTATACTCTGCTCCTCCACCTCCATATCCAGTATATAGTGCACAACCATATGTTCAACCCCCATCTTACCCACAGTGGAACATACCGACTCCTCAGAGTCATCCTCTAACTCCAAAAACATACCAAAACCCTTCTAAGCCTGATTTTTGATCCAAGCCAAATGATGAAATAAGGTAGAAATCGAGAGATAGCTTTACACCAATTGGAGAGTCATATGCCAATTTGTTTTAGAGATTGGTACAATGGGGCATTATCACTCCTTTCCTTGGGTGCACTCTTAATCGACATTTAAGAAATTTTGATCCTAATGTATGATGTGCGTATCATTTTGATGCTCAGGGTCATAATATTAAAGATTGTCGAGATTTGAAAAGAGAAATTGAAAAGATGATTAAAGATGGATCAATTATGGTGCAAAACATTGATAATGAGGGAAGCTCTAGTCATGCTCATATGCAAACCAGTGGCTAAGTTGTCAGGCTGAGCAATTGAGAAGTCACCTCCTCTTCCTACTAGAAAGAGGTCTGGTAGTTTGTTTTGTCTTCTTTTTTATTTTTTGAATTATTTCAGGATTGTAGTTCGGGATTTATCTTGTTTTGTCCCTTTGTCATTTGTGTTCAAACCCTTCTATCTTTTATTCAACTAAATGAAGTGTCCCTTTTTCCTTTATGTTTTAAATATGTGTTGTTTGTTTGTTTTCTTTATACAATACACTTTATGTTGATTTTACTGATATGACATGCGTACAGAGTCTTCAACCATATCTTAAAATCCAATTTAACCATGAAACATTAGATCAGAGGGCTAAAGTTAGGAGAAACATCTGAAAAAATAGTAGAGTGCTAAGACATTTGATGACAAGTTAAAGCCTTTTCTGAAAATTAAGGCAATTATTTCGAGAATCACATGAATAACTTGGTCATCAATTGAAAAACATAGCTCAATTAGGTCAAATAGTGTCTGTTGATTCTATCAAGAGGAACAAATTGAAAATCAACTCCACGAAAGTACGAGTCATTCAATGTGAGGGATGTACAACAAATATAGAGTTGTATGTTTGATAGGTATAGAAAAGAGGTGACACACATGCTCGGGGTAAGTTAGTGTTGTAAAATATGTCATAAGTGATGTTGATTGTGCACTGTCACATTGCATGCTAGGTACTAGTATTTTCAAGGATTGATGTGATGAAGGCATTTTATTCTGCTATCCAAACATTGTGTCATCCTTTGTTTACCCCATTTGAGCCTTAGTATTATTTTCTTTCATACCCCTTTTTTGGAATCAAGATAAAGCCAACAAAGCTCAAAACAAAATTATCGAGCAAGAAAATAGAGTCAGAAAGTTTTAAAAAAAAATGTATCTAAGAAGGAAAAAAAGAGTGTCAAGAAATTAGAGTCAGAAAAATCACAAAGAAAAAGAGCCAAAAGAAAAAAAAAGAACAAGTCAGAATCAAGAAAAAAAAAAGAATGAGCTGCCAGAACTACGCATGACCTAATTCTCCTCTTTCGGGGGTGAGATACGTAGACTGCCCTACTCCGGGCTCGGTCCAACCAAATAAACAATTTGGAATTGCCAGTCAAAAGAAACTGGGATATTAGTTAATCCTCATTGTTTGAGTTGATTCTAAAAGTTGTAAGTCCTACCCCACTTCAAGTGTCGTTTGGGCCTCATACCATCCTTTATTTCTACCCTTATCCAAAAACCAAGTTACAACCAAAGAAAGACCTTCAGATCAATCTTTGAGAATGTTAAGTCTAAGCATGCAATGCAAATGATAACGCATTTTAGGAACTGCTCGTCTTCCTTAACATAAAGAATCAAGAGAGAATTAAAAATGAGAGAGTCTTATTGAGGAAAACCCTCATGGGCACCATAAGGCGATGGTAAGTTGAGAGATAAAAATGAGAGAGTCTTATCGGTGAAAACCCTCATGGGCACCATAAGACGACTGTGAGTTGAGAGAGAAAAATGAGAGAGTCTTATTGGTGTAAACCCTCACGGGCACCATAAGACGACTGTGAGTTGAGAGAGAAAAATGAGAGAGTCTTATTGGTGAAAACCCTCACGGGCATCATAAGACGACTGTGAGTTGTCTCAATGGTGAAAAACCCTCACAGACACCATAAGGCAATGGTGAGCTGGGAAAAAGAAAATGAGAGAGGCTTGTTGGCAAAAACCTTTGAAGGCACCACTAGCTGAATGAGGTCATAAATGTAATTGACCTAAGAAGCAACTCAATTTTGAGATCATTAACTCAATAACAATTGGTAGAAGGCTTTGGATGGAAAGATCAGGCAGTTTAATCCGATATGCATGGCATAATCATTAGAGTTGACTGTCATTTCTTGATAAAATTTTCATTTCTTTGTTTCAAACGGGGACATTGATTGTCTTTTCTTTCTTCTCTTTATTTTTATTTTGTTTTCTTGAGACAGTGGTCCAAATAGAAGTCATTGTCATTTTTCTCTTGTTTTTGAGTCAAGTTCATATCAAAACAAGTGAGAAAAGATTTCAAAACTGGCTACCAGCTTCTTCAATTGCACAAAGCAAGACAAAGTCAGCATATAAAAGAGACATAATTGTGAGCTGAAGAAGGCATGCAGAAAGTTATCAACAGACAAGCTGGGGAACTCATGAAAATACCAAGGTTTAAAGGATTTATCTGAGAAGCATGACAAAGCAGAGATACTGTGTTTATTTTGGATTCACTCTTAATAATCTGAGTTTGGGTCAATGACACGACAAAGCAGGGGCAAATGCCAACAATCTAAAATAAAGTGAAGGGAATGAACACGAGAGCAAATACCTAGAAAGCCAAGTGCTGCAAGTTACCACTAAGTTTTTAACTGAAAAATTTTCTTTGTTGAAATAGGGGCAAATTCGCTTCACTTAATTCAGCTACCATTGGAAATGCACATCCATGAGATTTTACTTTCTATTCAGGACCCTCTTGAAAAAAGGGATTTTACTTTGTGTTCAGGTTCCTCCTGAAAAATGGGACTTTACTTTATGTTCAGGACCCTCCTGAAAAATGGGACTTTACTTTATGTTCAGGACCCTCCTGAAAAATGGGAGTTTACTTTATGTTCAGGACCCTCCTGAAAAATAGGATTTTACTTTATGTTCAGGACCCTCTAGAAAAATGGGAGTTTACTTTCCGTTCAGGACCCTCCTGAAAAATGGGAGTTTACTTTCTAATTAGGACCTTCCTGAAAAATGGGATTTTACTTTCTGTTCAGGACCCTCCTGAAAAATGGGATTTTACTTTCTGTTTAGGACCCTCCTGAAAAATGGGAGTTTACTTTACGTTTAGGACCCTCCTGAAAAATGGAATTTTACTTTCTGTTCAGGACCCTCCTAAAAAATGGGATTTTACTTTTTGTTCAGGACCCTTCTGAAAAATGGGGTTTACTTCCTGTTCAGGACCTTCCTGAAAAATGGGACTTTACTGTCTGTTCAGGCCCCTTCTGAAAAATGGGATTTTACTTTTTGTTCAGGACCCTCCTGAAATATGGGATTTTACTTTCTGTTTAGGACCCTCCTAAAAAAATAAGATGTTACTTTATGTTCAGGACCATCCTGAAAAATGGGATTTTAGTTTTTGTTCAGGACCCTCCTGAAAAATGGGATTTCACTTTATGTTCAGGACCCTTCTGAAAATAGGATTTTACTTTCTGTTCAGGACCCTCCTGAAAAATGTGATTTCACTTTATGCTCAGGACCCTCCTGAAAAATGGGATTTTACTTTCTGTTCAGGACCCTCCAGAAAAATGAGATTTTACCTTCTGTTCAGGACCTTCCTAAAAAATGGGATTTACTTTTTTGTTCAGGACCGTCCTGAAAAATGAGACTTTACTTTCTGTTCAGGCCCCTCTTGAAAAATGGGATTTTACTTTCTATATGGGATTTTACTTTCTGTTCAGGACCCTCTCGAAAAATGGGATTTTACTTTCTGTTCAGGACCCTCCTGAAAAATGGGATTTTTCTTTATGTTCAGGACCCTCCTAAAAATAGGATTTCACTTTATGTTCAGGACCCTCCTGAAAAATGGGAGTTTACTTTCTGTTCAGGACCCTCCTGAAAAATGGGACTTTACTTTCTGTTCAAGCCCCTCCCAAAAAATAGGATTTTACTTTCTATTCAGGACCCTCCTGAAAAATAGGATTTTACTTTCTGTTTAGGACCCTCCTAAAAAAAATGAGATGTTACTTTATGTTCAGGACCCTCCTGAAAAATGGGATTTTACTTTTTGTTCAGGACCCTCCTGAAAAGTAGGATTTCACTTTATGTTCAGGACCCTCCTGAAAAATGAGATTTTACTTTCTGTTCAGGACCCTCCTGAAAAATGGGATTTTACTTTCTGTTTAGGACCCTCCTGAAAAATGGGATTTCACTTTATGTTCAGGACCCTCCTGAAAAATGAGATTTTACTTTCTGTTTAGGACCTTCCTGAAAAATGAGATTTTACTTTCTGTTCAGGACCCTCCTAAAATGGGATTTTACTTTCTACTCAGGACCCTCCTAAAAAATGTGATTTTACTTTCTGTTCAGGGCCCTCCAAAAAAATGAGATTTTACTTTCTGTTTAGGATCTTTTTGAAAAAAGAGATTTTACTTTCTGTTCGGGTTCCTCCCAAAAAATGGGACCACGCTTTCAAAAATGAAATACTGCCCTATGATAATCTTTGTATGGGATAGTTTTAGTTCTAGTTTTGATTAATTTTTGTTCTAGTTTTTATTTTGGTTTCAGGAGCCCGCCTGAAGAATAGGGTGATGAAATTGAAAGTCAGGAGCCCGCCTGAAGAACAGGGTGATGAATATTGAAAGTTAGGAGCCCGCCTGTATAACAGGGTGACGAAGATGAAAGCCAAGAAACAAGGTAAAGAAATTGAAAGTCAACAAATTGAAAAAGAGCAAGTCAGCAACCCACCTGAAGAACAGGGTAAGGAAATTGAAAGTCAATGCAACAAGTTGAAGAAATTGCAAGTCAGGAGCCCGCCTGAAGAATAGGGTGATGAAACTCAAGCCAAGAGTCCAAAAAAAGCTGCATAGATAGGATTTTTGTAATTTCATTTAGGTGTTAACTTGTAATTTTTGATGTAATAACAGAGTCGCGAACCAGTACCTCGAGGGGACCTCACTCGACTCTCCAACTCGGCATAGTCCATCTCCTTCCCAATTCTTTGAGATACTTATCACTTGATTCCCTTATAACTTGGGTAGGTAGGATGTCCTATGTCCAGACTTTGTTGTTCTGCCTCCTTCTGTTTCTTGCTTTGAATAACGGTTGGGACAAAATTCTATCTCGTCGTCTACTTCTTTGTCTGAAAATACTTCATGTTTACATTCAAAGGGGGCATGCTCTAGATACCTAATTTTGTCTCTCCGAAAGATTAGTTTTCACCTTTTTACCTTATCCTATCATGTACTCTCAACCATGTAATTATCCCTCCATAAAATGACAAAACTAACAACCCCTAACAATTTTTATCTTATCCTTACAAACTTTATCCTTACACCACCCCATACCTCTACCCTCACCTACCCTACCCTGCCACGTGACCATACCCCTTCCCTCTATATTTGTTTTACACGGTGCTAGCTTGGAGAAAAAGAAATCTCACACCAAAAGGGATATATACACATATGGGCCCCACCACTAAGGGTGGCCCACTGGAATATACAGAATATACATATAATATATAAGGATAAGACACTACCAGTGTTAGGGGTAAGATTCACGCCTCACACAATTAGGGGGGAACTCACGAGAAATCACCATTAACGCACACACTACACAGATACAGACCATAAAGAATAATAATACAGTGAGATGGCAAGAAGAGATTACATCAAGAGAGGGCGGCAAAGAGAGAGAGTAGATTACAGTAAGGGTAAATTGAAAGGATGAAGAGAGTTTGAACAAGGTTTGGTCAGTTTCTGGATATTCTCTGGCGAAATCTCACTGGAAGTGACCCGTGTTCGTCGTTTCTCGATCTAAGCTCGCCGGATTTGGCCTCGAGCTCATCGAAGCTGGTTTCTCTTTCATCGTCTGATCATTCCCATCACAAAATTGCCAAAAACTCTTTGTTTTTCTTTGATATTTTGGGGTGAATTCGGTCGAGATGTGTTAGGGGGTCATCGGAATTGGTTTTCGTTCGTCAATCGGATCGGTTTAAGCCTCCCAAAACACCAAAACTAGCGTTGGTTCTAGGGATTTCTATATGGGTTGACTCTTTTGGAATTCAGTACGGGTACCTCTTATTTCTTTACAAGAATGACCCCATTTGGTTCGATATTTCTTCTTTATTTCTATTCGAAAATTGGGTTTTCAATCAGACTATGAGTTTGAAGTGGATATCGAGTTGGGGGTTGTCATTTGAGGTTCAATCGGGGCATTTCGAATCCGGCTCCATTTTCTAATGACACAATCCGACATATAAAAGTCCATTTAAGGTCCAACTCTATCTCTTCTAATTTTACTTTACTATACGTGTTTGATTCGCCTGATGTGTGGTTGAATTTTGGTGACATTAATTTGGTGTTCGATTTCGTTGAATAGATAGTTGTGGATTGTTGAGATAATTGTCTTGAATCATTGGAATTTGGTATGAAAATGGAATGTAGGGTTGGATAGTACGAATTGATAAAGAATGAATATTGTTTTGATTTATTGTCGTTGGTTATTTTGAAGCAAATACGAATTTGACTGGGTAGTATCATGATGCGCCGATTGGTTTAGGCAAACGTAGTCTGGGTAGGCAAAGTTTATAATTTGTGATTTTATTGAACGTTTGAAATATTGTTTGAACGATTGAAATTTGGGTGAATGATTTGGTTTTCTCGTATTGAAAAACTGTATTCATTTGGCCGGAGAATGCCTCAAAGTATTTGTATTAATTTGTTCGGGGAATGACCCAAAGTATTTTGTATTCGAAAGACGTTCGTGACGAAGGCCCGAGGCGTCGGGTAAAGCCGGGGAGCATAGTTAGGATTAATATAGGTTAGATAGGATTTATTTTCGCATTTTTATTTATTTTGGGGTTGTAATAATTGGACTGATTATTATTTTGGTTTTGAACTTTGCTTGATTTGCTTGTTGCTTGTTTTTATGTGGTTTATACATTTTATAATGTCAAAGTTAGCCGATACACTCCACCAAGTGACCGTGGTCGAACCACGGGATCGAGGGGTGCCTAACACCTTCCCCTCGGTCAACAGAATTCCTTAGTCGGAATCTCTATTCGCAGATCAGTTTTAGAGTCAAAACCATTTTGAAAAGGATTTCCAAAGGTGACTTGGCACACCAGATTATGCCAACTGGCGACTCTGAGTTTTGAATGTAAAAATTATCCTTTTTAAAAATAAAAATTCTTCTTTTGTCACTTAACAATAAAACCCTTTAGAAACTTACAATACAATCTTTTTGGCAGTAAGAAAAAGGGGTGTGACAATAATTTGGCAGATTAAGACCCACCAAATTGTAGATAATCGAATTAGCTTTCCAACGATACCTATTTCTCCTTAATCCAATACCTGAGCAAAAAGTTTTGCTATTTTTTGTGTGTGGCAGTGAGGGGTCGCGATAGCCCCGCGACGTGAGGTCTACTTGATCCAAATTGGGGTTGCGTCATGAGGGTTATTTAGCCCAACTAGGGGTAGCAACACGGGGGCTATTCCCGCATAGTTTTAGCTTCTTAACGGTCATGGGGCACTTTGGTCCTTTCCCCTCGACCCCAAACGTCCAAAGGACGATTTATATCACCCAAAACCCATCCATAAACCTTAAAATTCATTCCCTAAAGGCATAATATGGCTCATTACCAAATTGCTCTAAAAAATCCAACCCTAATCCTTTCCCCAAAGATCAAGAACTCATCCCTAAGATCAAGAATTTCAAGAAAAGGATCAAGATTCGGGTTTTATCTATCAAGGACTAGGTTCCATCTTTCAAATCTTTTAATCTAAGGTACATGGGATTTTTCTAAAACTACTTGGGAATAAAGAAAATTTTCAACTACTTTTAACATTGTGAAAACATGAACTTTGAAGGGTTTTTAGAATTTATATTACAATGTTGCTTTATGAATTCTTTAATGACATTAGTATTTTTGTCTTGAGTTCGTTCCCCCAAATTGATTTGAAATCTTATAGATATATGTATATAGTTAAAGTTGATAACTGAATTGAGAGCATAACTATTTATACTCCGTCTCATGTTGTAATACCTCTTGATTTTTAGAATGTTATTTAGAACCATGGTAATAATGTTCCTGACTATTGTTGAATGATGTGAGATTGATCTTTAAATTGATGAGAGGGGTTTTACATGTTGATTAATGGTGAATATATATAATGAAAGAATTGTATTATTTTCCAAAAATACGTGACCACCACATGTTTGTTGAAATGATTGAAAAGAATGATCCTTGCATAATTTGATAAATATTTTGAAGAATGAATCTTCTTGAATTGTTCGAAGTATGGTGGTCCAAACTTTATGTTTTGAAAGTAAAGACTATGATATGATATTTTATGGCTTAGAAAACATGACTTACAAGTCTTGGTATGACGATACCAAAATAGACAATGCCATAACAGACACAAATAGAATGGAAATCAGATTTCACTCAGATTTATAGATTTTGAATTCAGAAAGATGCATGTTCAAAAAAGGCTAAAATTAGGCATAAAGAGATGTTAGGTGGTTACCCAAAGAAGGAACGAGATCAGAAAACTCATTGCCTGAAATTGTATTTTATAGATACGGGTTATTATATCCCCAAGAGAGATTATACACTGGCCTAGTGCCCTGTGGCATATCAGACTCAGACACTCCAACTCTTGCAGCAAACTTGGGTTGGGGACTTTCCCACCGAGTCAATGGAGGATTTCATATAGCCCATGGAATATCAGACTTGTAGGGATTTACCACCTAACTCAGAAGTAATACAAAGATCAGAACTGCATTGATAAGAATGTTTTATGAACATCAAAGAACTGCCCATGTGTTTTAAACTATATCATGCATGATGTTTTCATGACTTGCTCTCATCTATTTTATATATATAAATGTATTATTTTTTATTTCTCTGCGTACCAGTACAATTGTATTGACCTCCTATCTTTTAGGGTCTGAGGCTCAGTCTAGAAGTCCTGTTAAGCCGTAGACTTGTTCTGAAAGAAGAGATGTGTGTGCAGTTGATGAGCCTTCTTTATTTTGGAAGGCCTATTTCTTTTCAGTCAGTTGTGATTAATTTTGTTTAGGTCCACTAGGGCCCTTGTCCCAGATTCATACAAGTTATTGATTATGTAGTAAAGATTTTGCAGAATGAGAAAGATGTTGTTTAGATGTTGAAAAACTTATTTTTCGTATTATCGAACAAATTTTAGATTTATGACCATGATTCCATTTATTATAATTTCGCATTTTTTATTTCTTATATGAGTATTGTGCATAATTACCGGATGTAGAATGGCGCTCGGGCCTCCATGGTTCGGGATGCTCGTTACGGTCGGGCCCCCAACTCGAGTCGTGACACAGATTCTTAACATAGATTTTGATGCGGTGTATTTAGAAGCAGTACTCTTAGTCTACATATTTCTATTGCTTTTTATTAAATTCTAGAGCTTTGTTCGTTTAATTTTTTCATTTTTCTAATGATATTGATCCTATCGTGATTACTGATTCATGCTTCCATGTCTAATTTTGTTTTTTGGTATGATGATAATATTAGTTGAAGGGGAGTCTTGGAGTAACCCATTAAGTTGCTGCCATGTGATTAGGAGGTCACGAGTTCAAGTCGTGAAAATAGTCTCTGTAGAAATGCAGGGTGAGATTGCGTACATAGACCCTTGAGGTCTGGCTCTTCTTAATAGCCCGCTCATAGTGGGAACTTTAGTGCACCGAGCTACTCTTTATGATAATATTAGTTGAGGGTGAATAAGAAAACATGGTCAATGAAGATTTATACAGTCGGAGTATAACTTGTTTGGGATTGGGGCGTATTTATAGTTGTTCTGTTGTGAACATGGATATCCTAGAGGCAGGCCAAACTACTGGTGCCTTATAGTTCGGTATTTTCATAATTCTCTTCAAGAATTTCATGGGGTAACCCAAATAAAGTATCACTTTACCCTAAACTTTCGGCTACACAAACATAATTGGTTGATACAGGACAAGGGTGTTTTCCTCTGGGATTCTTGTTGTCTGATAAATGTATTTAAATGAACTGCAATATTTTATTTTTTCTCCTCTAGAGGTGTCACTTGGTTGGGTCTGATAATGGGGTCATGGACTTTTTCTTTAAGGGCTTTGCAACATTCTACATATGTTGGGCATTGTGAAGAAGGTTTCTTATTTCGTTGTTACCACATGTTATGTTAAGGTTATCAATTTTAAAGATGAGATTGCACAGGGATATTTGATGGATTGTATTAAAGTCTTCCCTGATGAGTACCATTTACAAACTATTGAAACATTACTTGGTGCTTGCCCATAATTTCAGGTTTATCAATTTTTTCACTTATACCTCATCCCATGTATACTGTCTTAGTTCTGTACTGCTTCGTCTTTATCCCTGGGTGTATCTTATTTCTGTGAATAGGTTTCTACAGTCATGGGAAGTTTGGGTTTGCTATAGTGTACTACGTTAACATATTCTGTAGTCCAAGGCATGAATGTCACCTTTTCTGGCTTAAAGGCTCATAGTATAATGAGTTCAGCTTTTGAACTTCCGTACCTGATCAATTTCATGCAAGTATTCTTTTTATATTACAATGTATTGTCATTTCACTATTTTTTACCTCAAATTTATTCTTCTTATCAACAATATGCTTTTTTCTTGTTAAACAATTTACTAGAATAAATCTTCAACAATAGATGATAGATGGGATGTGGATCGTGATGATCGTCCAAAAAATAAAAGTGAATATACGCCCGTTGCTCATTGTAGAGATTTCTTAAGGAGAAATATGCTTAAATTTATTCTCTCTTTTCAGTATTAAGTTCTCTATTTTTACAAGCACAGTAATGAATATGTTACACTGAAAATATCAGTGTGTTTCAACTTTTGGCCTCTTTCTAGAGATTCTGATTTCTGAAATTCAGATATGATTGAAAAATATATTGATATTGAGTTTTAGTGATTCAATCTAATTGGTTAGGTCCTTTTTTGGAGATAGGATTGAATTTACGAAAGTTATTTACTGCTCACCAGCTTGTTGGACTAATGGGGTACCTTTCAGAAAACATACTGAAAACAATACCTCTTCAGATTGAATGCAAACGTTTACTGGTCATGAGCCTTGGCTTAGCTGCAATAAGTTCTAAGTAAAATGGGATGAACTTGCATTGCTTTTCATTCTTTCCATGTACGAGTTGTACTGCAAGGCTTTGAGCTTCTCAAAGTAACACTTGAATTAATGATTCTTTAAAGAATAGAAATAGGACTTTTTGGATAAATTTACACATGTCAAAACTGTTATGCTTTCTGCTTGTTAATCTCTGCTATCTTTATATGGTTGATGGTGACATGATACTGAGGTTATTAGATAATTTAATAGCCTTCATTGACCCGTTAATTATTCCTTTTTAGAAAAAATGAAGAAACAGAGGTTATGTGAAGAATTCGCTGAATATCCTGAGATAGTATTCTAAGAAATTTTTGGTAATAAGTGGGACACTTGGTCTTTTAGGCCTGATAAATCATTTACTTTTGAAGACCTTTTCTCTCGTAGACAAGAAATAGAATGGTCAAAAAAATTCCATTGCAGATGGGATTATGAAACTTTATAATTAAAACTGAGACGAAATCCAACTACGAATCATGTAATGTGTAGGGTCTTCCTCTGAAAGAGCAGTTCTTAGTTTGCCTCCACGAGGTCCCCTAAAGATGAGGATGTCAAGAATGCATAAGTTTTAGAAGCTTGTTCCCTCCATACTCTTATGTATATTTGAAGACTAATGGAGACACTATTAAAGCTAGGGCCAGTGGTAGATTTCCTTCTTGAAAATCAAAATACAAGAGATCCTTACCAGTATCACATTATTTTGGGGTCAGTGGAGATTCTTCATAGGTAACACTTATTCCACATTATGATTGGGACAACAAGATCTTTTGGAAGCTTTGTTACTGATTGCTGATTTAATTTCTGTAGGTTATTAGATACATAGAAGAAGATGATTGGAAGAAATTTAGATTTGACGGGGACATTACACTTAAGAGGATTAAGGTAGACCGTGACAAATGGTTGTTAGGTGCACAACATTTTGGTTAGGAAGTTCTAAACTAACATGCTTATTTTATTTTTATTCCTCAAGCATTTAATGAGGACTTTCTAGACGATAAGCTCAAACCTTTCTATAAATTAGATCTAGTTCCTGTGACAGTAAGCTGCAGTTTTCTTCTAGACTTTGACTCATTATAGTTCATGTGTTGATATCTATAATTATCGCAGAATGATGCTGATGTGAAAATCATTGTTGGGAATAATTTTGATGAAATTGTTTTAAATGAGTCAAAAGACGTGCTTCTTGAGGTATGTTTAAGAAGTGAATTTTCTTCCAGTGGTTTTCGTATTCAACTGAAGTCATCTAAGTTTTATCATGCACTTCAACATCTTTTTTGTTAGATCTATGCACCATGGTGTAGGCACTGCCAAGCTTTGGAACCAATATTCAATAAACTAGCACATCACTTAAATGGCGATGAGTCTCTTGTTATAGCCAAAATGGATGGAACAAGAAATGAGCACCCCCGCACTAAGGCATTTTATAATTAATAAGCGATTTATCTTTATCATTAAGTTCTTTTAATTTATGATCCTTTGTAGTTTAAAGGATTCCCAAGTCTCCAATTCTTTCCAATAGGCAATAAGAGCAGTGATCCAGTAAGTTATGTTTATTTTGTTTGTGCTTGTGAATAAAGCAAGATGCCAAATGTTCATGTAATTCTACAAATATCCAACTTGTTTGAGACTGAGGCGTAGTTATTATTGTATTTTATCCTACAGATCCTGGTTCACTCTAAAGCTACTTTAGTGGCATTGTATAAGTTTATCAAGAAACATGCAGTTATCCCTTTCAAGCTTTAAAGACCAGCTTCTTGTATTTTTTAAACTCATGTTTTTTTTGTTACATGGGATGCCTTATTGTGCGTCAATCTTTGCAGATTGAGAACATATGCCTAAGCACCAAAGCATCTGCTATTCTAATTATACCAGATTTAGAAGGTCTCGAGAGATAGTTCCTTTTTAGTTTTTGCTTTGATAATCTGCTATGCTATTTCTAATGTAAGTTTACTTTAATTTATGAAAGGCTGGAGCAATTGATTTGGTAGTTCACCCAACGGCTTTTTATTTTGCATTCTTATGATGTAATTTGTGTTATTGACAATTTTTGTTCTTGCAAAGTGAATAATTATGTTCGATTCATATGGAACTCTGACTTTGCAGTTGTCTTGTCTGTTTTGCTTATAGTGGTGAACCCTTATCATTTTGTTATATGCCTTATTTATTAGAGATAGACAGATACTTCTCAACTACACTCCTGGTATTGCAGTTGTGTTATATTTTTACTTAAGAGTGGTGAAGCTTTGTATCATCTTGTTATATGTTTTATTTCTTGGAGACAAATGGTAGGCTAATTTGCTTCATAGTGCTTGCACAAATGATGTTTAACATTACCTTTCTTTATGATCAGTGGTGATGGTAGTGGTAGTAAGAATTGCTTGTTAAAAATTTTATTTGCTTGTTTCTTAAGTCATACTCATCTTAATTACTATATGTCTAATCATGAAGGAACTGAAATCAATCTATTCTCTATTGATGCACTTATATTTTTCATATTTTGAGTACTTTACCGTGTTAATCATCCGGTGTTGAACTCTTTATGTTACTCTGTTCTTGTTAAATTCTCTTCACTCATTTACTCCATTCAACTTGGATATTGATGCCTTAAATCATCTCTTTTTTCCTTGATCTTGAAGGTAAATCTTGATAAGTCATCACCAAATGCTGGTATTTCATTAGTCATAGAAAGTAAATATATAAGGCATCTGTATCTGATTCTGTTGGTACACTTTCAGTCAGAGTCATCAGGAGTTCGAGAGTGAGCTTATTGAACATTTTGGCTCGTTTGTCAAAATGCCTCTACTGAAATTTGAAAGGTTAGTAAATTTCTTTTTTGGTGTCAATGCCTTTATTGAAACTGTGTTCTGGAATTTAGCTACTCATTTTTGTATTCTAGAAATCCTCCTCACAAGATGAGTTAGAATGTGTCCAGGTAGCAGCTGAAGAGAAATTCAAATCTTGTGTCACTGCATACAAGTCATTGTGCAATGCATTCTCCCCAACTTAATATTGGTTGGGCTTTCCTCGCCTCTTGAACTAGATTTTGGGTTGAGTAAGGTACAAAATCCATTTCTATACATGGTATCTATATTACTTATCACTTAAAATTATAATTAAATCAGTTTCTTTAGGATACTAGCCAAAAGACAAAGGTAAGAGAAAAGAAACTAATAAAGGAGAATTTGAAAAGGATGTCCATTGTTTTAGTCTGGCATGTTCTTAAAATAGCAAGCATTATTTTGCAACTGCTATTGTAGTTCTCATAGAAATGTATTAGCAGTATCATGGTTATGTGAGCATTGCCTTACATTTTAGTGTTCACTACATAGTTGTGTAGTTCTCGTGGAAATTTATTATAGTTATGCTCAATCATTTTTCATGTGTTTTTTATTTGGTTAGATATGAAGTTAGAAGTTATAACACTGAGGTTGATATCTGGTTCAACAAGGCAATTGGTCGACCTTGCACTCTATTAAGGAATTCTGGTTCCCCTGCATAGATAAGAATGGTAGTCCTGGCATGTGCAGGGATATTGGCGCAAGATTGAATTTTGTTAACGATGCCCAGTTTCTACTGGTATATAAAGAAAGCATAGCTGACCTCAACTCTAGGCTGAAATCAAGTATGTTTTCTAATCTTCTCCCTTTCTAGTAGAGAATAGTCTCTCTTTTTTGGTATTGAACTCTTCTGAAATAGGAAAATAAGGAAATTAGAGATTTCTCCCAATACAATTGGTCAACTTGAGGATGTTCCTCAAAGCTAAATGCATCATAAATTATAAACCATGTTATACACTAATTAGTAGAATAACTTTGGTTCAGTTAGATTAACTGGTATGTTTTCTCTAACTAGTGTTTGGAGCTTTTACCTCTAGTAGCATGGTTGTTGTGGGAAGGAGAGGATTTAAATGAAATTAAAAAGATATTCGAATTTGTTGTTTGCCTTGTATAGTCCCATACATGAATTTCTTTAATCACAAATCACCTGCATCACTTAATATGCCTCCTCTGATGCTGGTTAGTGATTTTTATATAAAGTTGAATGTATGAGAAAAATAGGTTTATCATAAATTCATTCAATCTATGCTTTTTTCTTTTTGGACTTAGAGGGACGAAGAAGCAATATTTGAACTTAGTTTTCAACTCTGTGTACTTGTTTTATCCATTGACTAAGTCAATTATCCATTGTTATAATGTGTTCTAATTCTTTGCTTCTTACGTATATTAAATTATATACAAATATATAGTTATTAATTGTCTTTTCAAAATTTGTTCTTGTTCTTACAAATTTCTGAAGATTGAAGTTACAAGTGAAGATGCAAGTTCAGAGAATGCACAAGCTAATTATTATTTTGCTAAGAACATTATGTAAACTTGACATCAAATTCTATCTCAGGATGTTAATTGGTTAAGCTTTTTTTTGTTTAGCAAATATTGAAACTATTGACATCGGGATGTTATTAATTGATTAAGTTTTTTGGTTTAGCAAATTAATATTGAAACTATATTGACATCATATTCTAGCTAGGGATGTTAATTGATTTAGTTTTTTTGTTTAGCAAATATTAAAATTATATTTATTATCCTTCAACATTTTCAACAGCAATTTTATATTTAGCAATGAAATATATAAATTTTATGATTTTCGTAGCAATCTAGGACGAGTTAGTTGCTCGTATCTAAAGGTTAATTTAGGATGAGGCAGTTGCTCCCCCTCTAAAGATTAATTTAGGATGGGTTAGATGCTCGTGAATGTTTAATTTAGGACAAGGAAATTATTCATCTCAAAAAATACTTAGTGATTAGAAAATAAGTACTTTTTAAAGATGAAATTCATCTATTAGGGATGAGATATACAGTCTCTAAAAATGTTTTTGAGACATGATATATTACCGTCTCTAATGACATTTAACAACCAGGTAGAATACCTTGTCGTAATAGAACTTTAGCGAAGGAGGCTATAAGGACAAGCCGCGACCAACATTTTCCGGTCCTAAATGATCATTTCCGATCATAATTGGGCTTTTAGGGACGAGAATCCCCTTCACTAGAGGCTGTTTTTCTTGTAGTGGCTTCCAAAAAATTTATATATAATATAAAGGAAGGCCACACAATTAGATCGAGTCTTGTTTTCTATAGTTATATCAATATACAATGAATTTTCTATAATCATAAATAAAAATAGCCAAAGATTAATTTATATTTAGCTACGAAATTTTTTTCCTAGAAAAAAATAGTTAAATTATTCAGCTACAAATTTTAAATTGTCACTACTTAACGATGACATATTTTGTGATAAAATTATCTTGTCACTGAATCACAGATTGATTAGAGACAATAAAATGAGTGTCACTAATTGTTTATAGTATTAGTGACAAAAATTGAGGTCACAATTAAATATCAAATTTTGTAGATAAAACTTACCGTATTTAACTACGAACTTTAATTTATCACTATTGAAACAACTTATTTATTATGACAAATTTTTTTTGTGTCTAAAATTGTAACTAATTTAAGACATAATAGTTTGTCACAAATTGAATACATTATTAGCGACAAAAAAGAGTGTCACTAAAAACCTAAAATTCGTCACTAATGGTACTTAATAAATGGCGCCAAAATATTTTTTGGTGGGAAACTTTTGAGGACAAAACTTTGCTACGAAATTTTATGTATCATCATTAAAAGTATGTGCTTCATGTATTTAGGTACAAAATGTAATTTTCATCATAAAATGTCAATAATTAGTGACGAATTTTATCTCGTAGCTAATAATTTCATAGTTATATATCAATTTTGTTGTGGTGAATCCTTTACCATACTATCAGATATACCAGACATGAACTTACTCATTCTAGTCCTATTATCAACCACCATCAAAGGAGTATACCTCTCCAACTGAGGGAACTTGAGCGATTATTCCTTTACACTCATATTACCCTGTTTCAAATTAATAAACTCTAGAACCTTAGATTTCCTCAACTCTAAAGAAAAGAAGCTATCTAAAAAAGTTGTGGCAAACTCCTCCACTCTACAGGCGCTGCATCTATGCCCTTATCCTCCTTCCACTGCTTATACCAAGTGTGAGTTACATACTGCAATTGGTAAGCCGTCAACTCTGCACTCTCACTCAAAGTGACACCCATGATATTAGTCACTTTCTGAACCATATCAAGAAACTCCTGCGGATCCTTCTCACACTTGGATCTCAAAAACAAAGGGGGATTCATTTGGGTGAAATCCTGAATCCTAGCAGCAGTTGTATTTGCCACTGGATTAGCTGGGGCAAAAGCCTGATGGTGACTCTGAGCAGCTACTGGATGAGCTAAAGTAGTGAATGCGGCTCTGAACTCGACTTGAGAGACGTTCTCATTCAGGGGATCTTCCTGAACAGGCAAAGCTGCTGGATGGTTCCCATTCATTCTTTCGTTATTCTTTCTGGGAGGCATTTTTAATAATGGAATAAAGGATGGATCAGAAAAAGAGTTTAAATAGAGCTCATGCTCACTCACACAACATGAATACTGAAAGAAGGAAACTTTTCCTAAAATGTCTTGTAGCCTCTTGTCCATAAGTCTGGCGCGCTTCACACCCAAGAAAAAAACTCTACTCAACGTGGCTTTTAGACTCCCTAGGACACTATAAAACCTTAGGCTCTAATTCCATGTTTTGTTATAACCTGAGGCCACCCCCTAATCACGACAATGGTGCTTATGGTCAGAAGTGACCACAAGCTAACCCATGGGTTGGTACCTTCTATGAGCACTGAATAATATATTGATAATGAAAAAGTATGAAAATAACTGATTAATACATAAGGTTCAAATATTGAAAATATGATTTAAATCAAAAGTTAGATTATCTGATGACATACTGAAAATAATGATCAAACAACTGATAAACTGACAACTGTCTGAATAACTAAGAATATCTTAAAGCCTCTAGCTGACTAGAGAGTTGATGGGAGACCAACTAACTCCAAACTAAACTAACTAAAAAGAAATGCGAAAACACTGAAATAACATAATAGGTCTTCGAGGTATGAGGACTCACCACAATTGTTGCTCCTAATAAGCTGAACTGTGTAAGTGCAATTAGGAAACTAAGCATCCAAATCTATGATATAAGATATCATAGCGCGAAGAAAAGTATGCGATCAGTACTTTGAATATACTGGTATATGAGATGAGGTTAGGCTGAAATACACAGGTTCATGTGCATAAAATAATGAATGACTGGATAGCATGAGAAACTGATGCATAAAATGCGTGAAAGCTGTAAAATCTGAGAATTCATGACCAAGCATATAACATGATACTTAAATATTCTATCAATAGAAATACTAAAATATGGTAATTGGATAACTGATGAGTTGTATGATACGGTCAAGCAAACCTGAACTGAATTCTATACTGAATACTGAATTGAGACTGTAGGAGGTATCATCTAACCGACATACCTCAAGATGAACTAATCGAGGTCCAACCTGTAACCCCAGTTGGAAGGGTGTTAGTACCATGCCATAGGTACTAACGTTGGCTGTGTTTATCCACTAAACTAAAGTCCTGAAAGACTAATGATTCACCCTTATCTGGTTGGTGCTCTAATAAGATATGTGTTACCCACAACTTCTAAGTAAACACTTTATCAACTCTCAACTAGCAGGTTGATATCTCTAACCTATGTTTACTGCTACTAAAGGTCACACCCTCTACTGGCAGGTGAGCCACAATCCTTAGGTTCACTCAGTGCTAAATCCTACTCCCAACTGAATGACACTGATTACTGGACTGAACTAAGCTTAATTGAGCAAACAACTGATCATGATAACTAACTGCATGACAACGCTCATGGTTTATCTGAAATCGTTCTGAAAATACTAAAATTATATAAATATCTAAGTATCGAATGTTCATAACTCTCCAGAACTGAATAAAAATAACAATAAGAACATATGAAGCTTTAAAAATCATAATAAAGGATCATTGCTCAAAGCCCAACATTTCGACATTTCATCAAACACATGGGAGTCATGAATTTAAGAATGGGAATGGATAAAGCATGTAATTGAAAATATAGTTACAATACTAAAATCATGAAATAAAGATTTAACATGAGGATTTCAATACTCAAAACATATAAGGGCTCATTCCATCGAAAAACACTTGTAACATAACTTGTAATCAAAATCAATAACAACTTCATGGAGACAATACATCATAAACATGTAAAAACTCATAATTTGATATTAGAAGGGGATTCTTGGACTCCATGGGTGAAAAGAGCCCATGGATGAATGCCATACATACCTTAAATCCTTAAGCTTGAAAGAGAAACACAATCTTGATGTTTTTCTTGAAAGTTCTTGGATTTGGCAACTTGATTTCTTGGTTTTTTTGAAGAGAGGCGAACGAAATTTATGTACTTGAGGGATGATTAGGGTTTGTTTTTTAGAGGAAAATTGAGGGAAATGGGCATATAATGCCCTAACCTACGTTTTAATTCATGTTTTTATGAATGAATTGAGGGAAAAAGACTCAATTTCCCCTTAGATAATTAAATTTATAGCTAAAACACATATTAAAGTCCCACCGCAATGTGATGAAGGGCTCATCACTATACCCACCACGACGTGGAACTATCGTGGTGAGGTTCTGGAATTAAAATCCAAACACAACTCAATCCTCATTTGAAAAATCTGAAACTTCTTCGAGACATGCTCCTTACACCCCTGAACATGAATTAACTTAAAAACCTATGTCTAAGGGTCGAAAAGACCAATTTTAAAAATTTTCGAAGTGAAGAGGCCAAAATATGACTAAGTACCCAACACATAGTGAAATTATCAGGATGTAATCCTATTATGAATGCAACTAGGAGCTGAAATTAGCTAAGAAAAGTATGGGGTATTATAATACCACCACTAAATGGCCTTTGTTAATTAATGGTAAATGGATTCTTTGGTTGTTTAGTAATGGTTTTAATTGGGCAATAATGGTGGGATGTGTAGCAAAGCTATGGAAGGTGAAAGTCCCAGAGGGACCAAACTTGGATACTCATATTTGTCGATGTGAGGTTAGTCTTGTCGACTATGTGCATGATGTCACACTTTATATTTAGGGGATGTACTAGGTATCCTAGGTTGTCTTCCCTGGTCATGCAACTACACATACTAGGGCCTTTTTAGTAGGAGAAGCTAAACCCATATAGCCCATGGGTAGTTTAGGATGACAAAGCTACACAACCCAGGTAAAGGTATTAAATGTATGCTAAACTCGGTCCCCTTTCCCAGCATGGTTATATATGTATATGTATGGTTGTGTGCACATGGATGGTTTTACTTGGCTTTATAAATGGAATTATTTTATCCTTAGCCTGAGATCATGCTAGCGTTCACCTACTAACCTGTCTACTGGCGATTGTATACCCACGCTATGCAGGAGCCGACAATTCTACTCTTCTTACATAGTGATTGACTCAGGGGTGAATATTTGGATTGAAGTGGTGAGCTTCCATCATTTCCAAAGGCTCTATTTTATGTTATGGATATTTCTAGACACTTTGATACTATTTTGCATATTGGTTTTGGCTATGGTTGGGGGCATGTCCCAACCATACTTTATTACTCTTTTGGTTAAAGGCTTTGTGCTACTGCTATGGGTTGGAATGGGCGAGATCGGTATTGGTGTCGGCCTTGGCATTGGAATTGGATGGTGGGCTGACATCATTGGACATAATTTCTTACTATTCCATCATATTTTATTTTGGAAATAATTATATTATGTTTTGGAACTTATTTGGTTATGGCCTAGTTTATGGCCTTTGAAATGGTTTGGAACGGTTTGGTATGGTTAGGCGGTTGGTGTGGGATGGTTGGACTCGGTTAGGCTAGTCACAGTTGTGACCCTTTCCCAGATTCTTCATATGAGCTATTACAATATCTTGTTATATGCTCGAAATTAAGCCAACTTAGGGCATGCGGCTTGAGGTTGGGTTAGGTAACAGGGGCGGTCTCTGGTCCCGGTCAAACTTGGGACATCCAGTACGACAAATCCCTTGGTTGATTTGTATCAGTAACCATGGTTTTGGTACTCATATTACACTTCTATATGTTTTTGGTGCAAATTCGAGTACTAGTAGTCACCGCTACTATGACGATCGTGCTTAGTTAGATTATATCAATAGGGTGAGCACTCGTATTTGGAGTTACCCATTTTTCTTTCCATTATCTATATCTAGTTATTTAATTTCTAAGATAGATTATATTTAACTATTTCAAAACTTATAGTCTATTTATACTATCTTTAATACCGACACTACTAGATCGTCGGATGGATATTTATGCTTTATCTATCTTTTTAGCCTACATTTATTGCCTTGTTATTATTGCAAGTCTTAAATTTTTGATTTCCAGCCTTTAGGTCATGTATCCAGTGGGATAAAGTATGTTCCATTATCACATGTAAATTAGGTATATTGGGTCTTGAAAATTAGTATCAGAACCTAGGTTTCACCAGTATTGATGGTACAAGAGAAAATGTTTAGTAGAGTACCACAGATCGAAATGATAACGTTTGTTTCTTATCTTTGGGAGGTGATGATAGGCGTATTTACACGCCTAAAGTGCTATAATTTACCCATATTTAGCTAAGTTTTGAGAACAAAATATATAATTCATGCACTTTTAGTCCTTTTTCCTGTAAGTGAGCTAACAAACATGATTAGCAAGTTTTTAGGTATAAATGATGAAGATTTCAGCATTTTATGGATAACTTGACGCCAAAGGAAGCTTCACGAAAGAAGGAGAGCAGAGCTTGGACGCATAGGACTAAAAGTGACACATGGGAAACCTGTCCCGGGCAAAAACAACATTTCTCAAGACTTTGGGGATCAGCAGTAACTTATTAGGATTAGGATAATGATGCAGTAATTTATTAGGATTAGGATAAGTACGCAGTAGCCTAGTAGTAATAGGATATGGGTATTATAAATACCCTATTTTGCTGAAGCTTTTGATCATTCTCATTATTCTCATCATTCACATTCTAATTCATTCATCTACAACTCTAAACAATTTGCTTTCAATTATTTCTTATTTACTTTCTCTTCATCTATTTGACTTAAAATTTCCGCAATAAGAGAACCGCTACTTGCAAGGTCTTCACGCCACAAAGCCCTACCAACATATACTACACGTGAGATCCTTATATTGGTATGATGATAATGACTATTGTGATTTCCATTGCACTCATGAGTAGCTAAACTTCTCTGTTGGGGTTATGGAAGCCTTATGAGATACTATCTATTGCTATGAGTTTGTGAATACGTGACACGTATGCTGCTTATATTATTACTCTCTTCACCTTAATGCAAATTCATGTGGTTGCAAACACATAGAATACGCCAGTATAGCATTAACTTGTTCGAAAGAAAAGTTATATGTCTGGAAAAGAGATAATGTCAAGGTAATAGGGCACCAACCCCTGTTAAAAAGTTAGTGCCGTAACTGGATTAACCTCTTGGAGAATTTGTACCGTTAGATACGCTTTAAGCTCGGAAGAGTTAAAGTGAAATAATCCTTGATGGTCGAAAGACGCCTGGATTTACCATAGAATACAACTCTCTATAAGCACATGCATGTATGAATTCCGCATAACTCATAGCCAATAGAGACGTATAACTCATAAGGTGGACATAACCCCAGCTTCCAATTCTCATTGATTAAAATCTTACAAAACATTCTTTCTTTCTACTTTGCTATTTTCCATTTTTACTTTGTTATTTTGTTATATTACTTGCACGCTACAATCCCCCCCCCCTTTTTTTACGAAACTTTCACCAAAAGTCTAATAATCGTTGCTTACTTAGTGACCAAGTATTCTCTGTGGGATTTGACACCCAACCCAGTTGGGTTCTATATTTGACAACGACTGCTTACACTCTTACGAGAGCTGTAGTTTGAGCGTTATCAAATTTTGGCGCCGTTGCCGGGGAATACGGTTGTCTACTAAGTTTGTGATAGTTACTAGACCCTTTGGTCAAAGATTCTTGTACTTTACTTTTAGTTGTTGTTTTTGTTTTCTGTAGTTTTTTGTTCAGTGCATGCCAAATACTCGAAGTTCGGGACAACCATTATTACCAATAAATCCTGAACCGCAACTTATTGGAAGGATGAAGGCACAACGTGACATTGAGACAAGTGCTGCTCAACAGGAGAAGGCTAGACTAGCTGCGTTGGCCGCCACCCAAGTACATCAACAGAATATTGATAACCCAGGGCGAGCAGCAGATCCTGATGATGAGGACTTAGGTGATGATGAGCTACTAAACCCGAGGCGTGATGCTGAAGTTGTGACACCGGCAAACAGAAGAGATCGTCAAGCAAGATTTCGGCCGGAACACCGAGCCGTGCAAATACCGTTTGATGATGATGATGATGATCTTGATGGAGCTGGTGCCACAGGAGCCATTATTCCTCCGCCATTGGCGCCCGGAGCCATGTTCAACATCACGAGCACCATGATTCAGTTATTGCAACTCAAGGGATTATTCGGTGGACTAGCAGGCGATGATCCGAATATGCATCTGATCAACTTTGTTTCTACATGCAAGTCATTCGACAATCCTGGTGTTGGACAGAATGCAATTTGATTGCGCTTATTTCCATTGTCTCTATCTGGGGAGGCAGCTCTATGGTTGAATGGGCTAACTCCTGATTCTATCACTAATTGAAGGCAATTGAAAGACGCTTTCCTAGAAAGATTCTTTCCGCCATCCAAGAGAGCACAATTGAGAGATGAAATCAGCAATTTTCGTCATCTTCCAACTAAAGCCCTCCACGAAACATGGGAGAGATTCAAGAAGAAGCTTATGAGGTGCCCAAACCATCACATGACCAATGTCCACTTGATGGAGATACTATACAGATCCTTGAATTCAGTAACTAAACCTGTGGTGGATAATGCGGCTGGAGGATCATTTATGGACCTCACCTTTCTTCAGGCTAGTGATATGCTGGACCGGATGACAAAGCAAAGTAGAGCTTGGCATACCAGGGATTCTAAGGTAGCAAGCCCCGGTTTGTCTATTGGCATGACTGTAGAATAAAGGAGAAGAGAAGAAGAACGTGATCAAGATATGGCGCACATGAAAACACAGATGGATCTTCTTACAAAGCATCTATTATCAGGGAAGACCGAAAAAGTCAAAGCAGTTGCGTCAAAAGGAAGAGAGGAATCTGATTCTGAGGAAGAAGCCAACTATGTGAACAATCAGGGGGTTTTTTGAGGCAATGCCCAAGGAAACCAAGGTCGGAACTATTATGATAAATCTGGAAACAAGGATCGTGATCAAGGAAGTTGGAGGAATAAGACTGACAAGAGTGGTTTGTATGTTCCCCCAGGAAGACGTGACGACACTGCGTCTGGGTCTGGAAATATGACCATGGAAGATATGATGGCTAAGCTGTTGAAAGGAGTAGGGGCAACCAGCACGGGAGTAACTGAGGTAATAAATGACTTGGCCTCAATGAAGCAATTGGTTGACTCACATTCCACTTCAATAAGAGAGCTGGAGCAACAATTGAGTCAAATTTCAGCCACATTAAATTAAAGAAAAGCTGGCACCTTACCTAGCGACACAGTGCAAAACCCAAGGAACGACGGGAAATGCATGGCCATCACTACCAGGAGTGGTTAGGTGCTGGAAAATTCATCCCAAAGCAAGCAAGTGGCCGATGATACCACAAATAATGCAGCAACCGCCGAAGAAGCTGAAGAAGACGTCAAAGACGCCACCCCTCAGCGTCCACAGCCCGAAAAGATTGCCAATCCGAAGCAATATGAAAAGAAAGTCGTGGAGAAAACTATTCCCCTTCCACCACCACCTTTTTCTCAAAGATTAAAAAAGAGAGCTGACGATACCAAGTTCAATAAATTTATGTCAATGTTAAAACAGCTGACCATTAATGTTCCATTGGTAGAGGCGCTAGAACAGATGCCTGGCTACGCAAAATTTATGAAGGATCTGTTAACAAAGAAGTGGGTAGAAGGTGGTGAGTTGACAGATGCTGTTCATCATTATAGTGCAATTGCTACCAGATCACTAGTTCAGAAGAAGGCCGACCCTGGAGCCTTGACTATTCCGTGCACTGTTGGATCTTTGAATTTTGCCAAGGCATTATGCGACTTAGGAGCCAGCATCAACTTGATGCCACTATCCATTTACAAAAAGTTGGGGTTGGGTGATCCTACTCCAACCAACATGAGGCTTGTGATGGCTGATAGGTCGGTAAAATGACCTGTTGGTATTTTATGTGATGTATTGGTGAAGGTTTCTTCATTCATCTTTTCGGCAGACTTCGTTATTTTGGATTGTGAGGTAGACTCTGAAGTTCCCATAATCTTTGGGCGCCCTTTCCTTGCAACAGGTAGTGTGTTTATTGATTTAAGAGATAATGAGCTTCTATTCCGGATGAATGATGAAGTAGTCCGCTTTGATGTATGTAAATCAATGAAGCAACCCAAAGATCTGAACGTGTTCTCGGTAGCTGATGTTTATATTGATGATGAGAAAGAATTACCTATAGAGAAGCAGCTTGTTGATGACCCATTGGCGGTTGTGCTTATGAATGCTGAGCATAAGGAGGCTGAAAATTATGAAGAAACTATTTGTGCTCTAACAGGATTAGGGTCATATCCTCATGCTCCCAAGAAGCTGGACCTTGATCTAAAAAACCGACCTACACCACCAGCTAAACCATCTATTGAGGAGCCACCCACGTTAGAATTGAAGGAGCTGCCTAGTCATCTAAAGTATGCATTCTTAGGAAGCGATAACACACTTCCGGTTATTGTGGCGGCAGATTTGGGTGAGCAGCAAGTTGCAACTCTCATCATGGTTCTACGAAAGTACATGAGAGCCATCGGTTGGACCATCGCTGATATCATTTGTATTCCGTCTGGGATTTGTACACACAAGATTCAGCTTGAAGAAAATTGCATACCCACTATTGAGCATCAAAGGCATCTAAATCCACCTATGCAAGAGGTGGTGAAGAAAGAAATTATTAAATGGTTAGATGCAGGGGTTGTGTATCCAATCTCCGACAGTAAATGGGTAAGCCCGGTACAATGTGTACCAAAGAAAGGTGGCATGATGGTAGTTGAAAATGAAAAAAATGAGTTAATTCCACTCAGACCCGTCACAGGGTGGAGAGTATGCATGGACTACCGTAAGCTGAATTCGTGGACACTTAAAGATCACTTTCCAATGCCCTTTATTGACCAAATGCTTGATCGATTAGCAGGGAAAGGATGGTTTTGTTTCTTAGACGGTTATTCCAGCTATAATCAGATATGTATCACCCTCGATGATTAAGAAAAGACAACGTTTACATGCCCCTATGGTACGTTTCCCTTCAAACGTATGCCATTTGGGCTATGTAACGCACCCGCCACTTTTCAGCGTTGTATGATGTCTATTTTTTCTGATATGGTGGAAGACACGTTGGAGGTATTCATGGACGATTTTTCAGTTGTGGGTGAATCGTTTGAATCGTGTTTGGCAAATCTAAGTATGGCGTTGCAGAGATGCATTGAATTCAACCTGGTGCTAAACTGGGAGAAGTGCCACTTTATGGTGAAAGAAGGTATTGTGCTTGGGCATAAAATCTCCGAAAGAGGAATTGAGATGGATCGATCTAAAATCGAAGTTATCGAGAAACTACCACCCCCAATTTCGGTCAAAGGAGTTCGTATTTTCCTCGGTCACGCAGGTTTCTACCGAAGGTTTATCAAAGACTTCTCCAAAATTGCTATTCCATTATGCAAACTTTTGGAGAAAGATGCAAAGTTTGACTTCAATGAGGATTGTATGAAGGCATTTGAACGCCTCAAAGGGAAGCTAATTGAAGCTCCTATCATTGTAGCACCAGATTGGTCTCTACCGTTTGAAGTCATGTGTGATGCTAGTGGGGTAGCTTTGGGTGTTGTATTAGGCCAAAGAAGAGAAAAGTTATTCCATCCAATCTACTATGCAAGCAAGGTCTTAAACGGATCCCAGAAGAACTATACTGTCATGGAACAAGAGCTTTTAGCGGTTGTGTATGCTTTTAAAAAGTTCCGTGCTTATCTGTTGGGAACCAAAGTGGTAGTTCATACAGACCATGCAGCTCTGAGATATTTGATGACAAAGAAAGATGCAAAACCAAGGCTAATTCGATGGGTATTGTTGCTGCAAGAATTTGATTTTGAGGTAAAAGATAGAAGAGGTTGCGAAAACCAAGTAGCCGATTACCTATCTAGACTCGAGAACGAGCATATAGCGCAGCCTGATCTAGAGATTGATGATGCATTCCCTAATGAAGAGATCTTAGCCACCATGATGGAAGAGTTACCATGGCATGCAGACTTTGCTAACTTTGTGGTAAGTAATGTGATGCCTGCGAATCTATCATTTCATCAAAGAAGAAAGTTCATGCATGATGTAAGACACTACTTCTGGGATGAGCCATATTTGTTTAGACGATGCGCGGATGGTGTGATCAGACGCTGCATATCTCATGAGGAGGTGCCAAGTATCTTGGAAGCAAGTCATGCTTCACAAGTTGGTGGACACCATGCAGGCGGTCGGACAACAAGAAAGGTATTGGAAAGCGACTATTATTGGCCTTCGATATTTAGAAATGCCTACAAATTTGTGAGAAGATGTGACCAATGCCAGAGACAAGGCACAATTTCGAAGCATCATGAAATGCCTATGTCAAAAATTCTTGAAATCGAGCTCTTTGATGTATGGGGTATTGATTTTACGGGGCCATTCGTGAATTCGTTTGGAATGAAATATATCCTAGTTGCTGTAGATTATGTTTCAAAATGGGTCGAAGCAGTAGCATTGGCTGATAATGAAGGAAAGCGTGTTGTTGCTTTCTTAAAGAGAAACATCTTCTCTCGTTTTGGGGTACCACGTACTATCATAAGCGATGGAGGATCTCACTTTTGCAACAAACTGTTCAAATCCGTGTTGGCAAAATATGGTGTCAAGCAACATAAGGTAGCCACGCCTTATCACCCACAAACTAGTGGACAGGTAGAGGTTTCCAAGCGAGAGATCAAGCAAATCCTTGCTAAGACTGTAAATGCTAATAGGAAAGATTGGTCTCGGAAGCTGGACGATGCACTATGGGCATATAGGACTACATTCAAAACGCCAATTGGCATGTCCCCGTACCAACTAGTTTATGGGAAAGCTTTTCATTTACCCATTGAGCTCGAGCACAAAGCATTGTGGGCGTTGAAGCAACTGAATTTAAATTGGGATGATGCTATGAACTTGAGGTTGGAGCAGCTAAATGAGATGGATGAATTCTGTCTACATGCATATGAAAGATCAGACCTCTACAAGGAGCAGATGAAAAAGTATCATGATCAGCGGATTGTTCAATGAAACTTTCAAAAGGGTGATATGGTACTTCTTTTCAATTCAGACTAAAGTTATTCCCAGGTAAGTTAAGGTCCAAATGGTCTGGTCCGTACAAAATTAGCCAAGTCTACTCGTCTGGAGTAGTTGAGCTAAAAGATAATAATGGTATTGTCTTTAAGGTGAATGGCCAACGAGTAAAACCATATATCGGTCCTCTTGACTCGATAAACTATATGGCCACCATCTATCTCGACGAAGTCTAAGTACTCGAGGTAGCTATGTCGTGCCGCGATAATAAATCAAGCGCTTGATGGGAGGCAACCCATCATTTTTAATTGTTTTTGTTGTTTTTATTTTCCAAAGAAGAGTCAAGCCACGACCAAAACTAAGGCGCTAGATGGGAGGCAACCCATTGTTCTAATCGTTTTTGTTGTCTTTTAGTAAATGTAGGTGCAAGAGGTGTAAAGGAGGAGATTGGTTTCAAATTTTGATTTTGAAGTATTGCATGTTGAAGGTGGTAAGTTAGGAATGAAGAATCCAAAGGCTATGGGTTAGGCATTGCTTATGAGAATATAGGCAAAGAACAAGGCAAGGCCTATGTAAATCTAGGCCACAAACAAGGCAAGGCCTATGCTATGGCCTAAGCTCTCGGATTCTAGAGTGCCATAGCATAGGCGCCGCCTATGCTCAACAATGCCATAGCATAGGCGCCGCCTATGCAAAAGCCTTTTGTCTCTGAATCTCATATGACATGGCATAGGCGCCGCCTATGCCTAAAAATGCCATAGCATAGGCGCCGCCTATGCTCAACAATGCTTTGCAAAAGGCGCCACCTATAGTCACTTTTGGTCTCCAAAACCGATTCCAAATGGGTCAAAACCCGACCCAAGCTTGTCCTATAAATAGAACCTTAGTGTTAGAACAAAAATGCATTGCAAACCATACCTAAGCGCCGCCTACATATCCAAATTCTCTCAAAAATTTTCCTTTTGCTCTTTTAACTTTGCAAGACCATCTTCCAAGGCCATCAACCAAGTAAGTACTTCTTTGTTCTTCTTTTATATTCCGTAAGTACTACACTACTACGCCTATAATAAATTGTTAAATCTTGAAGTAGTATTGGTGATTTGAATGTGGTTGATTTGTTGTGATACAACTAAGTGAGTGAAAGAATACGTAAGGATGGTCTTGACTTGTTTCCAACTTGAATTTGATTTTGATACACTATCATACTTTTGCGGAATTGACATGGTCAAGAAAATGGTATAATCTTGTAACTTGAAAGCTTTCATGTTCAAATTACTTGTTCATTAAGATGAAAAATCATGGTTAACTACAAACATGAAATGTTGATTATTTCTATGCCATAACTTGATACAATCTCTATGTAGTAGTCTTGTTCAAAAGGGTACATCAATCCAAACATGAAAAGTATTGTCAAGATTACTTGAGATAGCATCGAAAAGGATAGTTAAGATAACAAGAAAAGTATGACTGCACTGACTATATTATTGGAACATACCACCTAAACGTATATCGATGAAGTCTGAGTAATCGACAACGTTCACTTAACTAGTTTGTGCCAACAAACTAAGTGTGGGGTGGTGCCACTACTGATTTCTTGTCGATTGTATCTACCGAGATGAAGCTAACATGACTATCATTTTAATCTCAGGTACAAATGGCACCAAAAGCACGACAAGGAAAGGATAAAGCAACCACTTCACAAAAAGGCCAGAAAAGGGGACGAAAAGAGCAAGGAGAATCCTCCTCGCTACAAATACCTCGCCGCATGTTTGGAATCAAATGGGTCCTAGAGGAGCAAGGAAGGGAGTGGTATAGGAACAATAAGGAGAAAAAATATGTTCATGTGGAGTTGATACACAAAGAAAGCCTAGCAAAGAAAGAACCTCGCATGTTGGCCAAGATCATGGCGTTACATCTGGATTTCATCTTCCGAGATATGGGAGAATGCAACCTCGATCTAACATGAGAATTCTATGCCACTGCAGAACGTCATGCTCAGGATGAGAGTTTCTTTCGCCATCTTTATGGCATGACTCGGTTTACCATGATGAGCGGAGGTCGTGTTCCAACTGCTGCAGAGCTCCAACAGTTGGATTATGACTACCCAATGAATGAGCATGCGAGGGTGATGTGTGGAGTAGGTGTATTTTTTGAGGAACCTCTTGATGATGATGTGCCAACCGATGATGATCGTCGAATGCCAGACTCCGACGTGGAGGATAACTCTGATGACGATGACTCTGATGATGATTCCGATGAAGGGGGTATAACCCCAGACATAGAGGAGGAGTCCGACTAATCAGGTTCTTCTTATTTATTTTCCACTGAGGGCAGTGTGTCCCGTCTAAGTATGGGGTGCTGGTATTTGTATGCTATACTTCCTTATCTGCATTTGCATTTATTTATGTTTTTTTGTTTTGTTTTTTTAGTTTTTTTAGTAGTTAAATTTTTATTCAACTTTGCATGAAATTGTTCTGATAGGCAGCATGGTATTATGACAAGAGTCTGTGATAAAATCATTACTATTGAGACGTTTAGGCTCTAAGTGTGACTCACTGTGTGATATCTATGTGGTTTAATTCTTTTATCTGTTGGGTCAAGAGTCTATACTACTCCCAATAAAGTCGACCATGTGCCTTGTGTATGTGAGATGATAGTATATTCTATGTTTGTGGCTGATGCTAGAACTTGCCTGGTATGTATGTAAAGCGAAATGAAGAGTGTGAGTTTAGGAGATGATTTAGGCATTTCTTTGGAAACCTATGATTGTTTACCTTCATTTTATCTACCCATGGACATCATCCTAGATAACCCCCGTTGAGCCTTAAGCCTATTTTCTTTGACAGCCTAATATGTAAGCCTAATCCATTTTTTTCAAGACCATAATTTGATCCAAATTCCTAAGTGCTTTAAAATTGTAAAGTCATGTGACAAAATAAGAGGAAATTGGGTGAGAGTAGTGCCTTAAAGGGAATTGATACTTGAATTCGTTATGAAAAAGAAGGGTTATCATAGAGGTGTGTTATAAAAAAAAAGAAAAGAGAAAAAAGAAAATGAAAATAAAAAGTTAATACTGTTCAAAATTGAATTACAAAAGAGGTGAGAAGGGTTGGTAGATTAAAATAAAGTAGAAAGGTTGTTTGAAAGAAAGTGTTAATGTCATAATGTGAAGTATTAAAGCGCTTAGGAACATAGTCACTATTTCTGGCCAAAATAGTCCTACCCGTCCCTTAGCCTACATTACAACCTGTAAAAGACCTATTTGATCCTAAGCTTAGCATTCTGATATTTAGTGGAGCATTACACTAAGGGCAAGCCTATGGTCATCAGTTGCAACATATGAATTCTTTGTGAGCGTGAGAGCAAGGAAAATCCTATACCCATGTTTTGAAAAAATGAAATACTTGTGAGTAATTATGGGTGATATATTGTGAGACACGCATGGTTGATGAGTTTTGGGTAGTTGTGTATGATTCTTTGTGCCTTAACTTTTGGATACGAACTAACCATCATCACGAGTCTAGGTTGGAGGCTGAATTGTTTCTAGTAGTGATCAGAAAACTACTCTTTGTTCATAATTGTCGTGCCTGTCTTGATGAATATTTTGTGTTATTACTGTGAAACCCTAAGTGGATATTTAGAAGGACATGATATTTTGTTCGAGGACGAACAAAGCTTTAAGTGTGGGGTGTTGATGATAGGCGTATTTGCATGCCTAAAGTGCTATAATTTACCCATATTTTAGCTAAGTTTTGAGGACAAAATATATAATTCATGCACTTTTAGTCCTTTTTCCTGTAAGTGAGCTAACAAACATGATTAGCAAGTTTTCAGGTATAAATGATGAAGATTTCAGCATTTTATGGATAACTTGACGCCAAAGGAAGCTTCACGAAAGAAGGAGAGCAGAGCTTGGACGTGTAGGACTAAAAGTGACGCATGGGAAACCTGTCCTGGGCAAAAACAACATTTCTCAAGACTTTGGGGATCAGTTGTAACTTATTAGGATTAGGATAATGATGCAGTAATTTATTAGGATTAGGATAAGTACGCAGTAGCCTAGTAGGAATAGGATATGGGTATTATAAATACCCTATTTTGCTGAAGCTTTTGATCATTCTCATTATTCTCATCATTCACATTCTAATTCATTCATCTACAACTCTAAACAATTTGCTTTCAATTATTTCTTATTTACTTTCTCTTCATCTATTTGACTTAAAATTTCCACAACAAGAGAACTGCTACTTGCAAGGTCTTCACGCCACAAAGCCCTACCAACATATACTACACGTGAGATCCTTATATTGGTATGATGATAATGACTATTGTGATTTCCATTGCACTCATGAGTAGCTAAACTTCTCTGTTGGGGTTATGGAAGCCTTATGAGATACTATCTATTGCTATGAGTTTGTGAATACGTGACACATATGCTGCTTATATCATTACTCTCTTCATCTTAATGCAAATTCTTGTGGTTTCAAACACATAGAATACGCCAGTATAGCATTAACTTGTTCGAAAGAAAAGTTATATGTCTGGGAAAGAGATAATGTCAAGGTAATAGGGCACCAACCCCTGTTAAAAAGTTAGTGCCGTAACTGGATTAACCTCTTGGAGAATTTTTACCGTTAGATACGCTTTAAGCTCGGAAGAGTTAAAGTGAAATAATCCGTGATGGTCGAAAGACGCCTGGATTTACCATAGAATACAATTCTCTATAAGCACATGCATGTATGAATTCCGCATAACTCATAGGCAATAGAGACGTATAACTCATAAGGTGGACATAACCCCAACTTCCAATTCTCATTGATTAAAATCTTACAAAACATTCTTTCTTTCTACTTTGCTATTTTCCATTTTTACTTTGTTATTTTGTTACATTACTTGCACGCTACAATCCCCCCCTTTTTTTATGAAACTTTCACCAAAAGTCTAATAATCGTTGCTTACTTAGTGACCAAGTATTCTCTGTGGGATTCGACACCCAACCTAGTTGGGTTCTATATTTGACAACGACCGCTTACACTCTTATGAGAGCTGTAGTTTGAGCGTTATCAGGAGGCTATAGGACATTCTTAGGAGTTTTTCACCTCTTTAACTCATCTCTTGCTAAGAGGCTGAGTTTGTTTCTAAAGAATTTCTTTGATTTCACTTTTTGTTGATGGCTACGATGAGTTCTACCGCTGATGAGGATCCTAATACCGAGCCTAGGGATCCTGTCGCTATTCATCAATGACCTTGAGGTGGTAGACATCCTAGATATGCATCCCCAACTAACTTCCTAGATAAGGGGCCTTTACCAGATCCTATTCCTACTCTTGAGCTAGAGATTCCTCTGCCCCAGCTAGTGGTACCTAAGCTCCATCAGGATTTATTTCTTCTTTTGTGCTCAAGGACTCATTTGTTTAGCTTTTGGTATTAGTTAGTGGTGCACTATCTAATGGTGCATAATCTACAGGATAGAATGGTATTGAGGTATGGGCACCACCTATTGTTGTGACTCCAAAAAGTGAGGTCCCTCCTACACCGATGGTTGCTCAGTCGGTGGTTACCAACCTGCTATGTATATCGAGAAGTAGAAGATATTGGGTAGTTTCTTGATATTGGCTCCACCTAGGTTTTCTAGTGCATCAGACGAGGATGCATATGAGTTTATGATTTCTTATGAGGATAGGCTCTGTAATTTCGGCCTAGTTGAGACTCGTGGTATGGATTCCACTATTTTTTAGTTGTACTTGGTAGCTCGACATTGGTGGAGAGTTCATCTTGATTCCTGGCCAGCTAGATCACCTCCATTGACATGGACTTAGTTCTCTGAGGTTTCCATGGAGAAGTATATGCCTCACAGTCTTAGGGATCATTTGAGGGATCAATTCTCGAGGTTGGACTAGGTCTTTATGATTATTATGGATTGTAATGGACTAGGTCTTCATCATTATGGATTATTATGGACTAGGTCTAGGAATACTACTTCTATTTTGACTATTGAGTATGAGAGGGTTCATTACTTTATTCAAAAATTGAGGCTTTCTTTTTGTATGTCTACATAGAGTTTGGTTGCTACGGGTAGTTCTTTTGCTGAGGTTTGTAATCATGCTCAAGATAAGGAGGAGATACATTATGGGGCCTAAGGGGAAAGCGATATGAGATGGTGAATTAGGGTAGTTTCAGTGGGAACCATAGTGACTCACAAATCAAAGGCAGTAGTTCTCAGGGTATGTACCCTCTACATCAGTCGTATCAATATCAGTATCTATTTAGTAGGCCTGTTTAGGCCTCACTTTAGATTATCAATGGAGGCTAATCTAGTTTCAATGATCATCCTAGCCAGGGTAGTGGTCTGTCTTTGAGGGGTTCGTCTTCTTGGAATTTTTGTTATGGTGGTTATTTTGGGTCAATCGGACTTCTAGTTTTGGTGTAATACCAGGTTCATGTTATGTTTGTAGATCTTGTGGTCATTTTGTCGATAGAGTTCCTAGTCATGGAGCGACAGTTCCTTCAGCTTAGAATGTTCCACCTATTAGGGCAGTTCATCCCCCAGCTAGAAGTGGTATACATGGTTGTAGGGGTAGTCTTCAAAGTGCTCGTGGAGGCTTTTATGCAGTTATAATAAGAGATTGTTAGGATCCCAACCAGGTAGAGAGTGAGGTCAGTTGTATGTATTACCTTCTAGACCCAAGGTTAAGTCTTCGGATGCTATTATCACAGGTATGATCTTTGTATGCCATTAGTTGGCTTCTTCTTTATTTGATCCAAAATCCACTTATTCTTATGTGTTTGCTTATTTTGCCTCACAGTTAGAGTTATCTTGGGATTCATTGTCTGTGTCATTACGTATCTACTCTTATGGGTGATTCTTTAGTAGTGGATCGGGTTTTCAAATCATGTGTTGTCACTGTTTGAGAATTTGATACTCATGTTGATCTTATTATATTATACATGGTAGATTTTGGTGTGGTTTTTGGCATGGACTGGTTATCCTAATATCATGCGGTCCTGGATTATTTTGCCAAGACTGTTACTTTTGCATGCTTGATATACCCCCAGTGGTGTGGCAAAGAGTGGTTTATTGCGAATCAGTGGGGATTATTTCTTATGTTCAGGCTAGGAGACTTATTTCGAGGGATTTTGAGTCTTATCTCTCTTATATTTATATTTTTGTATGGAGATTCCATCGCTCAACTCTGTTCCTATTATTTGTGAGTTTCCAGATGTTTTCCCTACCGATCTACCTGTTCTTCCTCCTATGCATGATATTGAGTTTGTTATTAATCTTGAGTCGAGCACTCGACCTATTTCTATAGCACATTATTATATAACCCCTATCGAGCTTAAAAAGTTGAATTTTGCACTTTAGGATCTTCTTAGTAAGGGTTTTATCAGACTGAGTGTGTCTCTCTGGGGTGTCTGATAATGCTCAACGCACTCCTACATTTGAGGGGTAAGGAAGTCATTTTCAATATCCCAACTTACGTTGAGGTCGAATCCTCAAAGAGTGAAATTTAAACTTCAAATCCTATGGTTTCTTGATATACTAGAAGGGTACCCAAGGTGTAAACAAAATACAACACATAAAATAAAATATTGGGGGTGGAGTTGTCAATGTATCACTCCTAAATTGCATAACATGCTACAAGAACACTTTCTACTTTGAATTTGACTTTAAGGGAAATCATGGGATTATGTCTACCTAAAGGCAAGGGGTGTGTGTGACGTTGATAGTTTAACATGAAATCTAGTCGTTGCAACATAATAGGCTAAGTCAAAAGTCTTTGCAGTTAGTTTGTCAACTAAACCTCACATGTTTCACCCATTGTCTCTTTCGAACACCTAATGAGTGTGACCTTAATAATTACCCAAAACCTCAATCGGGCATCCCTATTTCTAGGATGTTTCCTATGACATGACTCACTCTCCATTTACACTTATTTCTAAGATTGCAAGAGGAAGTAAACCACATTCTCAATTGTCCACCATTTCCATGTCCCCCTATAACCCTCTTTCAAGGATGCTATGAGTTCCCAAAGGTTCACCCTTATCCCTCTTTCAAGGATGATGAAGGCTTTCATGAGTTTGGGGTTTTCACCCTTCAAACCTATTTGGACATTTGGGGTTTTAACCCACAAAGTACAACTACTGAACTCAAGCAATGGTGGAATCCATAATCAACAACTAAAAAGCATGTGAATCCATCAACACCTACAACACAAATTGAACTTTAGTTCCACATAATCTCAAGACTAAATAATTAGCTACTCAGAAATGGAAGAGAAGAAATATACCATATAATTCATTCATGGCATCCATATCAATGTAGATTAAATAAATCCTTCAATTCACACTTCAAGTTCACTAATCTTCTTTTGAAATTTCAAACAAACTAAGGGAAGATGTGTTTTTTTTTGTTTTTACAATCTAGGGTTTTACAAGCTTCTCTTTCAATTATTTCTCTTTTCTCCCCTTTTCCTCATTTACTTAAAGAAAGAATACTTGGTTATTATATGGAAATTTGGATCAGCTATACAATTTGACCAGAGAGCCCTTTTTCATTAATCCCGTTAGGCCACCACGATCACAGAGGCTTCTCCGCGATCGCGGAGAATGCGACCATAGTTATATCTGCATGTTGTGAGCATAGCTACTATCGTGGTAATATCTCATGCGATCATGGTATGTTGACCATCTGGACTGACCACAATCATGATAACTGAGGCCATGTTCTGCTCTAGTTCTTCAGCTGTACTTCTTTGTTCCCTTTTGTTCTTTTTTTAGCTCCAATCCACATCTTTCCATTTTATTATCTTGGTGCCTTCAAAATGTGAATATTAGTGCATTTAATTACAATTTTTGTCTCACTTATTCATTTAAGGCATGGTAATGGCACGAATGGAGAGTATAATTAAGTGTAGATTTACCACTCATCAACACCCCTAACTTAAAGATTTGTATGTCCTCAAGCAACACTACATCTTAATATGAGATAATGCACATTTATGCCCAAAATAGATGACCCAATGATCATATTGACTTTAAGCTTAGTCACCACCACAAGTAGCTTTTTGCACATGGGCCACGCTATTCTTACTTTTCCCCTCCACATAAAATGGAATATCTAAGGATGCAAAAGACTTTAAAGGGAAACAATGTAACAACAACCAATACTCGAGAGGTGACTCACTTTTTACCATCACTAAAATATACTCTTTTTGCCTCATTTCTTCGAAGGTGAAAAAATCATCCGCCTCAACTTGTTCACATGCCTCCTCTCAAGAAAAATTTCACGCACCAATCTACTAAGTATGCAACAAGGAATTTTAAGTGCAAAAATCTCTCCTTCACAAGAACTCTCCATGATACAAGTGTTATACCATAGGCTTGCACCAAATTTCAATCGCCACTACAATGAAGGAAAATGGTTGGAGATCTTGCAGGTCTTATTGAGTTTGTAATGTAGGTTTGGATTGGGGTAGGATATCATTTTAGTAACAATGTTTAAGCATGTAGGCATTCACTAACACTTCATTGTATCAATGTTTAAGCATGTAGGCATTCACTAACACTTCATGGCCCAACGTTTCTTCCTTTAATCTTCTCCACCCCTAACTTAGGCTTTTAGCCTCAAATTGTATTTTCAAGTTCAAGGGGGGTATGGTTCAACAGAGGGATACAAGTTGAAAGGCTAATGGCTTGTAATGTGTTTGCCAAAAAAAGGCCCAAAGTTTCAAAATGAGAGGCTATGGATAACATTTATGCATGAATAGGCTTTTTTGGCTATAGTGGGCTTCTAAAAATCACAAAGATAGCCTAAGATCATTTCTCCAACAAAATGCAATTAAAATTTAGCCTTGAAAACCAATGGGGTAAGTTCTAGTTTACACAAGTATACAAGATATTTAGACAAATAAACTCACCGCACATGGCATGTGGACTCGCCAAGAAGGCTCAATCGCCCCTCATATTAGAGACAGAAATGAAGTATCTATCAATATTCACAAGTAAAAAAATTATTGGAGTCACAAAAAGAGAAGAAGTTTTGTTGCAAGGTTGCTCACGTCCATGCCCTTGATTTTGTGAATAATTTTCAAATAGGGGGGAGAGTTATTTGTTTTGCGTTGAACCACGCACAATTTGCTAACTTATGGTAACAAATAAAGTCTTAGTATCATATTTGGCTTTTATAAAGGCAACCATATATAAGGGCAACAATATGGCTATTCAGACTTTGCCATAGGTATAGAATGAAATCCCAAATATCCAATGCCACAGGTTTTCAGACTTTCCTTGTATTTATAACCTTGATGCCATAGGTACTCAGACTTTCCCTACATCCAAGGATCAAAACCCAATCACGACGCTTTCCCCTTAAGAATGTCGTCACTCAGTATATCATAGGGGGAACCTTGTCTAAAAATAAGAAAACCAAGGTAGCCTTCACACACCCCTAACTTAGGGACTTGAAGTGCCCTCACTGAAGCTAAATTAAGAAGTACAAAGGGTATAAAGGACTCCCTTGAGAAGCAATCATTTTGTACCTCTGATGATGCAATCGCGATAGGGGATCTGCGATCGTGGTCACGCAATCGCAACCATGATATTGTGGTAACCGAGACGAAAATCCCCTATTTTTGGTTGATTTTGAATTCTTGCACAGCTACTATCACCAGCTCTATTTTTCCACTATTTTTCTAGAGAGTTATTTGAGTTAAAGACACCTACAAGACATTGAAATAAAAGGAAATTAGTGAAAAATGGATTGCCTCCCACGAGTGCCTTATTTAATGTCGTGGTACGACATTTCTTCTTCACCACGTGGCATCATTGAAATGAATAACTTCTACTTTGGCAACCATAGGACCTTTCACATGGTGGTGTTTCACCCTTTGACCATTCACCACAAATTTCTTCCTTTCATTATCTTCCAACTCAATGGCACCGCTAGGGTAGAAGTTCAAGATCATAAATGGTCCCGACCATTTAGAACGAAGTTTCCTCTTAAAAAATTTCAAGCGCGAGTTGTAGAGGAGGACACTGTCTTTGACATGGAAATCCCATCTTAATATTCGAGCATCATGCCATTTCTTATTTTTCTCCTTATAAAATGCAGAGATCTCATATGCCTTGAGTCAGAAATCGTCTATTTTGTGAAGTTTTATAACTCTCGCCTCGGAGGTTTCCCCCAATTCATGTTCAATCTTTTTAAAGCCCACAAGGTTTTATGCTCAAGATCGACGGGCAAATGGCACACTTCACCAAACACCAATTAGTAAATTGGCATGCCAATTGGGGTTTTGTATGCCATTCTATAAGCCTAGAGTGCCTCGTCAAGCTACCGAGCCCAATTGGTATGACTTATATTCACTTTTTTCTCGAGTATTGCTTTGATTTATTCATTTGAAACTTCACCTTGGCCACTCATTTTGGGGTGATATGGGGCAGGTACTTTGTTCTTAACTCCATACTTGTCAAGAAGCGCCCCAAATGCCTGATTGCAAAAATGTGAGCCTCCATCACTAATGATGGCACGCGGTGTTCCGAACCTCGAGAAGATGTTCTTTTTCGAAAAGGAGGTCACGTTCTTGCTCTCATTGTTAGGGATTTCCATGGCCTCCACCCATTTATAAATATAGTCAATCGCTACCAATATGTACTTATTTCCAAATGAACCCACAAATGGTCCTATAAAATCAATTCCCCATATATCAAAAAGTTCTACTTCGAGGTTCAGTTTGAGGGGCATTTTATGTCTTTTTGATATACCACCTTGCATTTGGCATTGGTGATAAGATTTTACCCACTTGAAGGATTTTGGCAGTGGTATGAATTTGTCCATGGTGACCACCATAAGGTGAGGAGTGGCACTCTTTAAGGATATTATTTATCTCGACCTCCATAATGCACCGTCTAATGACACCATCCGCGCACTCCCAAAATAGGAATGTCTCATCCCAAAAATATATCTTAGAATCAAACAAAAACTATTTCTTTTGGTGGTAGATAATCGCCTCGGGAAGTACACTACTTGCTACATAGTTGGCATAGTCGACATACCATGGTGCATTCTTTCTCATAATGGACATAACTAATTCATTGGGAAAGGCATCATCAAATTCACTTTCTCCATTCCTTTCATGATTACCTTCAAAACACGAGGGATGGTCGGCCACTTAGTTTTTACACCCCTTTCTATCCTTCACCTCAAAGTTGAAATTTTACAAGAGCAAGATCAAAATAATTAAATGTGGTTTTGCTTATTTCTTGTCCATGAGGTATTTAAGTGCGGCATGATCTGTGTGCACCACCACTTTTGTGCCTAACAAGTACGCACAAAGTTTTTCAAAAGCATATACAACCGCCAATAACTCTTGTTTGATAACGATGTAGTTGTGTGGAGCATTATTCAAGGTTTTACTTGCATAATAGATAGGATGAAAGATTTTTTCCTTTTGTTGACCTAACATCGCACCCAATGAAATTCCACTTGTATTACATATTACCTCAATATGGGATGACCAATTTGGAGCCACAATGTTGGGGTCAAAATAATAAATTCCTTGAGGCGATCAAAGGATTTTAAACATACATCACCAGAGTTGAATTTAGTCTCCTTCTCAAGGAGTTTTCACATCGGGTGCGCTATCTTGGAGAAATCCTTGGTGAAACATCGATAAAATTTGGCATATCCAAGACAACTCCTAATACCTTTTACGGACATAGGGGGTGATATCTTGAAAATTACTTCTACCTTGAATTGATCGACTTAAATGCCTTTCCCCAATATATTGTGGCCCAAGAAAATACCCTCTTTGACCATAAAATGGCATTTTCCCCTATTTAGGATAAAGATGATTTCCATGCATCTTTCAAGCACTGTTCTTAGATTTTGAAGACATGATTCAAAAGAGATTCCCAACACTAAAAAGTTATCCATAAATACCTCCATTGAATCTTCGACCATATCCACAAATATTGACAACATGCAACGTTGGAAAGTTATTGGGGTGTTGCATAACCCAAATAGCATTTGCTTGAATGCGAATGTCCCATACAGATAAGTAAACATCATCTTTTCTTGGTCCTCCAGTGTGATACAAATTTGATTGTACCACGAGTAACCATCCAAGAAATAATACCATCCCTGTCCGGCCAATCTATCTAATATTTGATCCATGAAAGGCATAAAAAATGGTTTTTTTGGTCCACAGTTTAATTTCTAATAATCCATGCACACCTGCCATCCAGTGACCGGTCGGACAGGAATGAGATCATTCTTTTCATTTTCTACCACCGTGATGCCACTCTTTTTTGGGACACATTGTACCGAGCTCACCCAAGTACTAGATGATATTGGATAGATTACTTCACGTCAAGACATTTGATGATTTCCTTATTTACAACCTCTTGCATATGTTGGTTAAGCCGCCTTTGGTGTTCCACACTAGGCACATGATTTTGTTCAAGATTAATTTTATGGAAATGAATTCCAGGAGCTATTCCTATAATATTCGTGATTATCCACCCAATGGCTCAAATTGACGTTTTTACTTCCACTTTCAATGTATCCACTTGAAAGGGTTCTAGGTCACTTGTAATAATGATTGGTAATGCATCTCCCTCTTCCAAGAAAATGTACTGAATATGTGGTGGCAAAGTCTTTAAATCATCTTTGGGTAACTCAAGAATTAATGGTCTTGTGGGTGGGCTCTCACGATTCTTTAGATCAAGATCCAACTTCATTGGGTTCTTGGTGAAAGATCCAAGCCCCATTAGGGATGCAACCACTTCAATAAATTCCTCCACTTTCTTCCTTTCGCAATTCCATAGCATCCCTATCAAAGTGTCATCCAACAAGTTCATATCAACATTATTTGTCAACTCCTCATCAATAACATCAATCACCGAGATGACTTGTAAGTCAATCGGTTGTTTCATGGACTTGCACACATTGAAGGACACCTCCTTATTATTCAATCGAAACATCATCTCACCAGACTCCACATCCACCAAAGCCTTTTCGGTAGCCAAGAATGGTCTCCCAGGAATAATAGAAACTTCAACATCCATTGCAAAATCTAAGATCACAAAGTCAATCGGAAAGATAAACCGACCCACTTTTAATAGAACATCATGACGGACTCTCATCGGCTTCTTGATGGACCGATCGGCCATGAGCAATTTCATTAAAGTGGGTGTCAGCTTCCCCAATTTGAGCTTATGGAAAATATCATAAGGCATTAGATTTACACTTTCTCTGAGGTTGCATAATGTCTTTACGAACTTGAATAAGCCAATGGTGCATGGAATAGTGAAAGCACCGGGGTCTTTTTTTTTTTACCAATAGTATTGACATAATGGCACTACAATGATGTGTTACTTCTATTGTTTTATCCTCCATAAGACATATATTTGATACCAAATCCTTCACAAATTTAGCATGTCTCAGCATATCTTGCAAAGTTTTAATTAAAGGAATATTAATAGATAGGGTGCTAAATCTGTTGAAGAGCTTATTAAGCTTTGTATTTTCCACTTTTTATGAGACAAGTAGGAAATGTTAGAGGAAGAGTGTTTGATAAAATGGAGACAATTTTGCAATCATTTGCCTTTGATTTTTCAACCACAATCTCAGTTATCTTTGGCTCATTATCATTGCACCTTTTTCTCTTTGCCTTAGATTGCTCATCATTTTTTTTTACAGGGGTTGTCAAACCCAACAATTTTTCAAGACTTTTCCTATCTCGGGTGATTATAGCATTTGTTACCTTCCCGCTTTGTATTTTTTCACTTTGCCTCTCCATGATATAACTAGATAATTGATTCACCTTTGCTTGGAGTTGTTGAATGGTGGTTGAGTGGGATGAAACCGTTTGGTAGAGTATTGAGAAATTGATTTGCATTTCACTCACCATCATACCGGTCCTCTAAACACTATTCAAGATTCGAGCCAAAGTTTCATCATTGATGCCTACTTCACTTTCATGGTTCCGACCTTGATTCTCACCTTGCCTTTTATAAGAAAGGTGGAAACACTCAGAATACTTAGTCAATGTACTCAACTTGTCATCAACCACCTCTTTCTCCACACTTTCACATGGGGTAACCTCTCTTGTACTAATCATATTTACCCTTTCCATTAGGACTCCCAACATATGTTGAATTAGGAGCTCAATGCATGACATTATCTTGACTATATTTCCATCTCTATCCTTCACTTTGACTTTCTTCTCTTGATACACAAAGGATGAGGAGGGGTCCTCCACGTCCACTTTGGTATCCTTCATGTCCAAACCCTTAGAAAAAGTTGCTACTTGATCCAAAACTTTTGATGCAACTTTATATGGCGATTTAATGAATGATCCACCGGATACATTATCCATTATGGATTTATTTAGTTGGTATAAATCCCAATAGAAAATTTGGAGAAGCATTTTCTTGGGTATCTCATGGTTAGGGCACTTCAAAAGCTTCTCCTTGAATCTTCCTATGCTTCGTACTGTGTTTTCTCATAGAATTGGCGAAAATTAATAATTTCATCCCACAATTGTAACATATTTGAAGGTGGAAAGTATTGACTTATGAAGTCCTCAATGAGACTGGACATGAAGTGATGGACCCAACAGGTAAAGATCTTATCCACAATACCGCCTTTACCATTAAAGTGAATGGGAAAAGGCGTAGCCGGATGAACTCTTGAGATATGTGTGCAACATTAAAAGGGGTGAAAACTTCTATGAAGTTCTTCAAGTGTAGATTTGGGTCCTCATAAGATTGACCCCCAAAGAGTCCCTTTAGATGAAATAAATATAGCAGTACACTTGTAACATAAAATACTTCATTTCCCTCAGTAGGGAAAATATGAATGACACTCTCATGATCCTCGGTACCAAGATAATCCGAGCCTCCTTGATTCATGATTTTGTGGAAAGAATAATGATTACCTATTCAAAAACTAAAAATAACAAATAAATCAAATCAAAATCACCATGGATACACCCAAGTAAAAATCACACCACACAAGTGAAATCTTGATTCCACTCCCCAAAAATGGAGCTATTTTTATAACTTTCAACTCACTCCCATATTTTAGGGGTAAGGTGGTCATTGTCAATATCCCAACTTACATTGAGGTCGAATCCACAAGGAGTGAAATTTAAACTTCAAATCCTATGGGTGCTTTAAGTACTAGAAGGGTACCCAAGGTGTAAACAAAATACAACACATAAATTAAAATAGGGGGGTTTGGTTTCGAGTTGTAATGTATCACTCTTAAATCGCATAACAAAATACAAGAACACTTTCTACTTTGAATTTGACTTAAAGGGAAATCTTGGGATTATGTCTACCTAAAGGTAAGGTGTGTGGGGGAAGTTGATAGTTTAAAATGAAATCTAGTCGTTGCATACAAAATAGGCTAGGTCAAAAGTCTTTGCGGTTAGTTTGTCAACCAAACCTCAAAGATTTCACCCATTGGATATTTTGAACACATAATGAGTGTGACCTTAATAATTACCCAAAACATCAATCAGGCATCCCTATTTCTAGGATGATGACCATGACATGACTCACTCTTCATATACACTTATTTCTAAGATTGCAAAAGAAAGTAAACCACATGCTCGATCATCCACTATTGTCATGTCCCCCTATAGCCTTTTTTCAAGTATGCTATGAGTTCCTAAAGGTTTACCCTCATCCCTTTTTCAAGGATGATGAAGGCTTTCACGAGTTTGGGTTTTCACCTGATGATAGGCGAATTTACACGCCTATAGTGCTATATTTTACCCATATTTTAGCTAAGTTTTGAGGACAAAATATATAATTCATGCACTTTTAGTCTTTTTTCCTGTAAGTGATCTAACGAACATGATTAGCAAGTTTTCAGGTATAAATGATGCAGAATTCAGCATTTTATGGATAACTTGATGCCAAAGAAAGCTTCACAAAAGGAGGAAAGCCAAGCTTGGATGCCAAGGACCAAAAGTGGCGCATGGAAAATCTGTCCTGGGCAAAAACAGCAATTCTTAAGACTTTGAGGACTAGCAGTAACTTATTAGGATTAGGATAATAATACATTAACCTAGTAGGATTGGGTTAAGTAAGGCATTTGCTTAGTAGGAATAGGACATGGGTATTATAAATACCCTATTTTGCTAGAGATTTTCATTCATTCTACCTCTAATTCATTCCCCCATTCCATCAATTCCCATCCATCCACCATCCATCCATCCATCAAAACAATTCTCTTTATTAATTCATTGTTGACATTATTTTTCATCTATTCGACTTTTAATTTTACAACAAGAGAATCACTATTTTGCAAGGAATTCACGCCTAAAGCCATACCACACCATACTACACGTGATATCTTTATTGCGGTATAATAATAATGTCTATTGTGAGTTCCATCGCACTCATGAATAGCTAAACTTCTCTGTTGGGGTTATGGAAGCCTTATGAGATACTATCTAAGGCTATGAGTTTGTGAATTCGTGACACGTGTGTTGCTTATATCATTATTCTCTTCATCTTAATGCAAATTCTTGTGGCTGCAGACGCATAGAATAACGCCAGTATAGCATTAACTTGTTTGAAAGAAAGTTATATGTCTGGAAAAGAGATAATGTCAAGGTAATAGGGTCCCATCCCCTATTAAAAAGTTAGTGTCGTAACTGGATGAACCTCTTGGAGAATTTGTACCATTAGACACGCTTTAAGCTTGAAAGAATTAAAGTGAAATAGTCCTTGTTGAGTTCGAAAGACGCTTGGATTTACCATCGAATACAATTCTCTATAAGCACATACATGTCTGAATTCCGCATAACTCATAGCCAATAGAGACGTACAACTCATAAGGTGGACATACCCCCAACTTCTCAATTCTCATTGTTTTACATCTTACCAAACATTCTTACTTTTTACTTTGCTATTTTCCATTTTACCTTATTACTTTGGTTAAATTACTTGCACGACAAAACTGCCCCCTTTCACGAGACTTGCACCAAAAGTCTAATAATCTTTGCTTACTTATTGACCGGCTATTCCCTGTGGGATCGATACCCAACCCAGTTGGGTTATATGATTGACAACGACCGCTTTACACTCCTACAAGAGCTGTAGATTGAGCGTTATCAAAAATTGGCGTCGTTGCCGGGGAATACGAGTGTCAATTAAGTTTGTGATAATTACTAGACCCTTTGGTCAAAGATTCTCATACTTTTACTTTTAGTTTTTGTTTTTGTTCTCTGCAGGTTTTTATTCAGTGTATGCCCCATACTCGAAGTTCTGGTCAACCGTTATTACCTATCAATCCTGAACCACAACGTATTGGCAGAATGGAGGCACAACATGAAATTGAAAGGATGGCTGCTCAACAGGAATAGGCGAGACTAGCTGCTCTAGCCGCCGCTCAAGTGCATCAACAGAATATTGATAACCCCGGGCGAGCAATAAATCCTGACGACGAGGACCAAGGTGATGACGAGTTACTAAACCCTAGGCATGCTGCTAAGATCGCAACACCTGCCAACAGAAGAGATCGTCAAGCAAGGTTCAGGCATGAACGCCGACCTGTACAACCACAGGAGCCATTATTCCTCCACCATTGGCACCCGGAGCCAAGTTCAACATCACAAGTACCATGATTCAGTTATTGTAACTCAAGGGATTATTTGTTGGACTAGCAGGCGATGATCCGAATATGCATCTCATCAACTTTATTTCTACATGCAAATCGTTTGACAATCCTGGCGTTGGTCAGAATGCAAATCGATTACGCCTATTTCCATTGTCTCTGTCTGGGGAGGCAACTCTATGGTTGAATGGACTGACTCCTGATTCTATTACAAATTGGAGGCAATTGAGAGACGATTTCCTAGAAAGATTCTTTCCGCCATCCAAAAGAGCACAATTAAGAGATGAAATCAGCAACTTTCAGCAGCTTCCAACCGAAGCTCTTCATGAAACATGGGAGAGGTTCAAGACGAAGCTTATGAGGTGCCCGAACCATCACATGACCAATGTCCACCTAATGGAGATACTATACAGAGCCTTGAATTCAATAACTAAACTAGTGGTGGATAATGCAGCTGGAGGATCATTTATGGACCTCACCTTTGGGCAGGCAAGCAATATGCTAGATCGGATGACAAAGCAAAGTAGAGCTTGGCATACCAGGGATTCTGAGGTAGCAAGCCCTACTATATCTATTGGCATGACTGCTGAACAAAAGAGAAGAGAAGAAGAACGTGATCAAGATATGGCGCACATGAAAACACAAGTGGATCTTCTTACAAAACATCTATTATCAGGGAAGACCGAAAAAGTCAAAGCTGTTGTGTCAAAAGGAAGAGACAAATCTGATTCGGAAGAAGAGGCCAACTACTTGAACAATCCGGGGGGTTTCCGAGGTAATACCCAAGGAAACCAAGGTCGGAACTATTATGATAAATCTGGAAACAAGGACCAAGGTAGTTGGAAGAACAAGAATGAAAAGAGTGGTTTATACGTTCCCCCAGGAAGACGTCACACCACCACATCTAGTTCTGGAAGTATGGAAGACATGATGGCTAAACTATTAAAAGGAGTGGAAGCAACTAGCGCAGGAGTAACAGAGGTCATAAATGATTTGTCTTCAATGAAGCAATTAGTTGATTCACATTCCACTTCAATCGAACAAATAGAGCAGCAATTGAGCCAACTTTCAGCAGCACTCAATCAAAGAAAGGCTGGCACCTTACCTAGCGACACTGTGCAAAATCCAAGGAATGACGGATCATGCATGACTATTACTACCCGAAGTGGTAAGGTGCTGGAAACTTCATCCAAAGGCAAGCAAGTGGTTGACGAGGCAGCAGACGTCGATAATAAGGCAAAAGGAGAAGCTTCCCACGACGTCCATGACGTCACACCAAGTATGTTGCAGCCTAAAAAGGCTGAAAAACGGAAGCAAGAGGAGAAGAAAGCCGTGGAGAAAACAATTCCTTATACACCACCACCTTTTCCTCAAAGATTGAAGAAGATTGTGGATGATACAAAGTTCAGCAAATTCATGAATATGTTAAAGCAGCTGACCATTAATGTTCCGTTGGTAGAGGCACTAGAACAAATGCCTGGGTATGCGAAATTTATGAAGGATCTTTTGACAAAGAAGCGAGAAGCAAGCTATGAGTTGAAGGATACTGTTCATCACTGCAGCGCAATCGCTACCCGATCACTAGTTCAGAAGAAGGCTGACCCCGGTGCTTTCACTATTCCTTGCACAGTTGGATCTATGAATTTTGCTAAGGCATTGTGCGATCTGGGTGCTAGCATCAATTTGATGCCACTATCCATCTACAAGAAGCTGGGGTTAGGCGATCCGACACCAACCAATATGAGGCTCGTGATGGCTGATAGGTCGGTAAAACGACCTGTGGGTATCTTGAATGATGTGTTGGTGAAGGTTTCTTCATTCATCTTTCCTGAAGACTTCGTTATTATGGATTGTGAGGTGGATTCTGAAGTTTCCATAATCTTGGGACGTCCTTTCCTCGCAACTGGAAGTGTGCTTATTGACATGAGAGCTAATGAGCTTTTATTTCGGTTGAATGACGAAGTGGTCCATTTTGATATATGCAAAGCAATGAAGAAGCCCAACGATATTAATGTGTTCTCTGTAGCTGATGTTCATTATGAGGATAAGAAAGCATTATCTGTAGCAAAACAGCTTACTGTTGAGCCATTGTCTGCTGCACTACTGAATGTTGAGCATAAGGATGATGAAGATTATGAAGAAACTACGAGTGCTCTAACAGAAATAGGGTCCTATTCTCATACTCCTAAATAGACTGACCTTGATCTTAAGAATCAACCGTCACCAACAGCGAAGACTTCCATTGAAGAGCCACCAATGCTAAAATTGAAAGAGCTCCTCGATTATCTAAGGTATGTGTTCTTGGAAAGTGGAAATATACTTCCGGTAAGTATTTTGGATGATTTAAGTGAACAGGACATAGAGGCTCTCATCTCTGCTCTGAAGTGATACAAGAGAGCCATAGGTTGGACTATTGATGATATAATTGGTATCCCTCCTGGGATAAGCATGCACAAGGGTCATCTCGAAGAAGATTGCATTCCTACAAGTAAGCCTCATTGTCGTTTGAATCCATTTAGAAAACGATCCACCATCTATCTCGATGAAGTCTAAGTAATCGAGATAGCTATGTCGTGCCGTGACAATAAATCAAGCGCTAGATGGGAGGCAACCCATCATTTTTCATTTTTGTCTTTCTTTCGTTCTACTAATTGTTTGCTTTTGATAAATAAAAATCCAAAAAGAAGAGTCGTGCCACGACCAAAACTAAGGCGTTTGATGGGAGGCAACCCATCGTTCTAATCGTCTTTGATGTTTTTGAGTAAATGTAGGTGCAAAGAGGTGTAAAACGAGGAGGTTGGTTTCAAATTTTGATTTGGACGTATTGCATGTTAAAGGTGGTAAGTTAGGAATGAAGAAGTAAAAGGCTATGGATTGAGCATTGCTCATGAAAATATAGGCATCGAACAAGGCTAGGCCTAGGTAAAACTAGGCCAGGAACAAGGCAAGGCCTATACTATGGCCTAAGGTCTCGGAATCTAGTGTGCCATAGCATAGGCGCCGCCCATGCTCAAGTATGCCATAGCATAGGCGCCGCCTATGCTAATGCCTTTTGTCTCTGAATCTCATATGCCATGCTAAAGGCACCGCCTATGCCTAGGAATGCCATGGCATAGGCGCCGCCTATGCTAGACAATGCTTTGCAAAAGGCGCCGCCTATGCCAAGCATAGGCAAAGCAAAAGGCGCCGCCTATGGTTACTTCTTGTCTCCAAATCCAATTTTAAATGGTCAAAACCCGATCCAACCTTCTCCTATAAATAAGAGGCTTAGTCTTAGACCAAAAACACATTGGAAACCTAGCATAAGCGCCGCCTATAGTCTCCAAATCCTCTTCAAACTTTTCCTTTTGCTATTTTACTTCATAAGAACATCATCCAAAGGCATCAATCAAGTAAGTACTTCTTTGTTCTTCATTTATATTCCGTAAGTACTACACTACTACGCCTATTATGAATTGTTAAATCTTGCAATAGTAGAAGTGACTTGAATGTGGTTGATGTGTTGTGATACAACTAAGTGAGTGAATGAATACGTAAGGATGATCATAACTTGTTCCCAACTTGAATTTGATTTTGGCGATTGTCATACTTTTGCGGAATTGATATGGTCACAAAAATTGCATAATCTTGTCACATGCATACTTACATGTTGGAATGACTTGTTCATCGAAATAAGACTTATAGTTGCCTACCGACATAGGAGGTTGTGATTATTGATTGATACTATACCTTGATTCAATCTCTATGTAGTAGTTTTGATATCTCACATATGCAAGTATTACCAAGATTACAAGAAGTATGACTGCACTGATTTTATTGTTGGAACATAGCACCTAAAACGTATGTCGATGAAGTCTGAGTAATCGACCACTTTCACTTCACTAGTCTGTACCAACAAACTAAGTGTGGGGTGGTACCAGTACTGCTTGTTTATAGATTGTATCCATCGAGATGATGCTAACATGAACATTATTTTAGTCTCAGATACAATGGCACCCAAAGCAAGACAAGGCAAAGATAAGGCAACCACTTCCCAAAAAGGCAAGAAAAGAGGACGCAAAGAGCAAGGAGAATCATCCTCAATGCAAATACCACGCCGCATGTTCGGAATTAAATGGGTTTTAGAGGAGGAAGCAAAGGAATGGTATAGGAACAACAAAGAGAAGAAATATGTTCATGTGGACTTGATAAACAAGGAAAGCCTAGCAAAGAAGGAGCCGCACATGTTGGCCAAGATCATGGCATTACATCTTGATTTCATCTTCCGAGACATGGGAGAATGTAATCTCGATTTGACAAGAGAATTTTATGCCAACTGGTCGCCAAAAACCATAGGCAGCGAGGTCAAGATTCGGGGCCAAGTTTTACAACTCAATGCGGATTTCTTCAACTCCTTTCTTGGCTTGCCTTCAGTCGATCCATCACCATTCAAAGAGCTGTACAGTAGACCTCCATATAGAGCCATTCGACACACACTCTGTGGAACAATATCGATGGCACGGTGGAGTAGACACAAAGACACTGGTCGACACAACACCTTCCCATATGCTCCTTTGAATAGGGAAGCAAGGATATGGTTGCGCATAGTCAACTCTTGCCTCATTCCAGGGACGCAATACACAAAAATAACAAGAGATAGAGTGTGCTTGGTATATGCATTGATGGCGAATGTCCCTATCAATATTGGGGCAATCATTCGGTCTACAATGCGGAAGGCTAGGCTACACAAGCGGTCCCATTTCAGCTTCGGCAATCTGTTGACTGCAATCTTAAGGAAGGAGGACATTGAAGAGGAGCCGGCTGATCATAAACTCCCACACAATTCGAAGAAGGTTGACCTCACAAAGGTCAAAGATGATGAATCAACACATGACGTCAACCTTACTACGGCAGAGAGACATGCTCGAGATGAGAGTTTTTTTCGCCATCTTTATGGCATGACTCGGTTTACAATGATGAGTGGAGGTCGTGTTCCAACTGCTGCAGAGCTCCAATAGCTGGATCATGACTATCCCATGAATGTGCATGCAAGGGAGATGTGTGGAGTAGGTACATATTTTGAGGAACCTCTTGATGATGATGTGCCAACTGATGATGATCGACGAATGCCAGACTCTGACGTGGAGGAGAATTCTGATGACGACGACTCCTATGATGATTTCGACGAAGGGGGTATGACCCCCGACATAGAGGAGGAGTCCGACTGACCAGGTTCTTCGTATTTATTTTCCACTGAGGGCAGTGCGTCCCGTCTAAGTGTGGGGTACTGGTATTTGCATGCTATACTCCTTTATCCGCATTTGCATTTATGTTTGTTTTGTTTTTCTTTTTAGTAGTTAAATTTTTTTTAACTTAACTTCGCATGAAATTATTCTAATAGGCAGCATGAGATTATAACAAGAGTTTGTGCTAAAATCATGACTATTGAGACGTTTAGGCTCTAATTGTGACTCACTATGTGATATTGTGTGGTTCAATTCCTTCATCTGTTGGGTCGAGAGTCTATACTACTCCCAATAAAGTCGACCATGTGCCTTGTGTGTGTGAGGATATAGTGTATTCTGTGTTTGTGGCTGATGCTAGAACTTGCCTGGTATGTATGTAAAGCGAAAATAAAGCGTGCAAGTTTAGGAGATGATTTAGGCATTTCTTTGGCAACCTAGACTTATTTACCTTCTTTTTACCTACCCATGGACATTATCCTAGTTAAACCCTTTTGAGCCTTTAGCCTATTTTCTTTGACAACCTCATATGTAAGCCTAATCCATTTTTTCAAGACCATAATTTGATCCAAATTCCTAAGTGCTTTAAATTGAAAGAGTCATGTGACAAAATAAAGAGGAAATTGGATGAGTATGATGCCTTAGAATGTATTGGTGCTTGAATTTGTTATGAAAAAGAATTGCTATCATAAGAGGTATGTTATGAAAAGAAAAAGGAAAGGAAAACTAAAAAGTTAGTTATGTTTAAAATTGAAAAACAAAAGAGGAGAAAAAGGGTGGTAGAATAAAAGAAAGAAGAAAGGTTGTTTGAAAAGAAAGTATTAATGGCATAATGTGATGTATTAAAGCGCTTAGGAACATAGTCACTATTTCTGGCCAAAATAGTCCTACCCGTCCCTTAGCCTACATTACAACCATCAAAAGACCTATTTGATCCTAAGCTTAGCATTCTGACATTTAGTGGAGCATTACACTAAGGGCAAGCCTATGGTCATCAGTTGCAACATATGAATTCTTTGTGAGAGCGAGAGCAAGGATACTCTTCTACCCATGTGTCGACAAATATACTATGCTCGTGAGTGATTATGGGTAAAATATTGTGAGACACACATGGTTGATGAGTTTTGGGTAGTCGTGTATGATTCTTTGTGCCTTAACTTTTGAATATGAGTTGACCACCATCACGAGTCTATGTTGGAGGTTGAATTGTTTCTACTAATGATCAGAAAACTACTCTCTGTTGATAATTGTTGTGCTTGTCTTGATAAATATTTTGTGTTGTTACTGTGAAACCCTAAGTTGATGTTTAGATGGACATGATAGTTTGTTCGAGGACGAACAAAGCTTTAAGTGTGGGGTGTTGATGATAGGCGAATTTACACGCCTATAGTGCTGTATTTTACCCATATTTTAGCTAAGTTTTGAGGACAAAATATATAATTCAAGCACTTTTAGTCCTTTTTCCTGTAAGTGAGCTAACAAACATGATTAGCAAGTTTTCAGGTATAAATGATGCAGAATTCAGCATTTTATGGATAACTTGACGCCAAAGAAAGCTTCACAAAAGGAGGAAAGCCAAGATTGGACGCCAAGGACCAAAAGTGGCGCATGGAAAATCTGTCCCGGGCAAAAACAGCAATTCTGAAGACTTTGGGGACTAGCAGTAACTTATTAGGATTAGGATAATAATACATTAACCTAGTAGGATTGGGTTAAGTAATGCATTAGCTTAGTAGGAATAGGACATGGGTATTATAAATACCCTATTTTGCTAGAGATTTTCATTCATTCTACCTCTAATTCATTCCCCCATTCCATCAATTCCCATCCATCCACCATCCATCCATCCATCAAAACAATTCTCTTTATTAATTCATTGTTGACATTATTTTTCATCTATTCGACTTTTAATTTTACAACAAGAGAATCGCTATTTTGCAAGGAATTCACGCCTAAAGCCATACCACACCATACTACACGTGATATCTTTATTGCGGTATAATAATAATGTCTATTGTGAGTTCCATCGCACTCATGAATAGCTAAACTTCTCTGTTGGGGTTATGGAAGCCTTATGAGATACTATCTAAGGCTATGAGTTTGTGAATTCATGACACGTGTGTTGCTTATATCATTATTCTCTTCATCTTAATGCAAATTCTTGTGGCTGCAGACGCATAGAATAACGCCAGTATAGCATTAACTTGTTTGAAAGAAAAGTTATATGTCTGAAAAAGAGATAATGTCAAGGTAATAGGGTCCCATCCCCTATTAAAAAGTTTGTGTCGTAACTGGATTAACCTCTTGGAGAATTTGTACCGTTAGTCACACTTTAAGCTCAAAAGAGTTAAAGTGAAATAGTCCTTGTTGAGGTCGAAAGACGCTTGGATTTACCATCGAATACAATTCTCTATAAGCACATACATGTCTGAATTCCGCATAACTCATAGCCAATAGAGACGTACAACTCATAAGGTGGACATAACCCCAACTTCTCATTTCTCATTGTTTTACATCTTACCAAATATTCTTACTTTTTACTTTGCTATTTTCCGTTTTTACCTTATTACTTTGGTTAAATTACTTGCACGACAAAACTCCCCCCTTTCACGAGACTTGCACCAAAAGTCTAATAATCTTTGCTTACTTATTAACCGGCTATTCCTTGTGGGATCGATACCCAACCCAGTTGGGTTATATATTTGACAACGACCACTTTACACTCCTACGAGAGCTGTAGATTGAGCGTTATCATCACCCATCAAGACCATTTGGACATTTCAGGTTTTTACCCACAAAGTCCAACTATTGAACTCAAGAAATGGTGGAATCCATAATCAACAATTAAAAAGAATGCAAACCCATCAACACCCACAATACAAATTGCACTTTAGTTCCATAAATCCCAACACTAAATAATTAGCTACTCATGAAATAGAAGAGAATAAATATACCAAATAATTCATTCATGGCATCCATATCAATATAGATTAAAGAAATCCTTCAATTCACACCTCAAGTTCATTAATTCTCTTGAAATTTCAAATACACTAAGAGAAGATGTGTTTTTTTTGTTTTTACAATCTAGGGTTTTACAAGCTTCTCTTTCAATTATTTCTCTTTTCTCCTCTATTCCTCACGTCCTTAAAGAATTACATGGAAATTTGGATAAGCTATGCCATTTGACTAAAGTACCCTTTTTCATTAATCCCGCTAGGCCACGACCGCAGAGGCTTCTATGCGATCACGAAGAATACGACCGTGATCATATCTACATGATTGTAAGCATAGTTGCAATCGCAGTATCTTGACCATCTGGACTGACCGTGACTATGGTCTGATGACTGCGATCACGATAACTGAGGTCATGTTTTGCTCCAGTTCTTTAGCTGCACTTTTTTGCTCCTTTTTGTTCTTTTATATCCAATCCACTTCTATCCATATTATAATCTTAGTGCCTGGAAAATTTTAATATTAATGCATTTAATCATAATTTATGTCTCACTTATTCTTTAAGGCATAGTAATATGCATGAATGAGGTGTATAATTGAGTGACAGATTTACCACTCATCAAGCTCCTACATTATTTATGAAGAAAAAAATGGCCTATGCATATGGGTATCAATTATAGGCAGCTTAATAAGGTGAGCAGTGAAGAATCAGTATCCTATACATAACATTGATGATTTACCTAACTAGCTTTCGGGATTAGTGGTGCTATCTAATATTTATTTGAAGTTCGGTTACCATTAGTTTAGGATCTGGGTTGAGGATATCCCAAAGATAGCTTCTAGGACCCGTTATGATCATTATGAGTTCCTAGTGATGTCTTTCAGGTTAACTAACGCTCCAACTGCATTTATGGATTTGATTAACTTAGTGTTCGAGCCTAATTAGAATTATTTATGATTTTTTTATAAGTGACATCCTTGTGTACTAAATGAGTAGAGACGAGCATGCATAATATTTAAGGATTGTGCTATGAACTTTGAAAGATAATATGTTTTTTGCTAAATTCTCTAAGTGTGAGTTTTAGCTTAAGCTGGTGACATTCCATGGGCATGTGGTGTTTAAAGATGGGATTATGATAGACCCAATAAATATTGAGGCTATTCGTAATTGGGCCAGGCATACATCTCCATCTAAGGTCTGTAACTTTATTGGTTTCGCCAGTTACTATGGAAGATTCATTAAGAGTTTTACTACTATCACAACATCTATGACTGGATTGACTCGAAAGGAGGTTCTTTTTTTATGGTCCAAGGAGTGTGAGTTGAGCTTTGGAAATCTCAAGGAGTTTCTTACTTTAGCTCCTATTTTGGCTTTTCCTATTAATGGTGAAGGATTCACTATATATTATGAAGATTTTGATATTGGTTTAGGTTGTGCGTTAATACAACCGGGTCATGTTGTTGCCTATGCATCGAGGCTATTGAAGGTGCACGAGCACAACTACCCCACTCATGATTTAGAGTTGATGAAGGTAGTTTTTTCATTTAAGATATGGAAACATTATCTTTATGGCGTGAACTGTGAGATCTTCATGGATTATCATAGTATTCAATATCTTATGACCCAGAGAGATCTTAATTCTAGGCATCATTAATGGATGAAGTTGCTTAAGGATTATGACATCTCTATTTTGTATCATCTGGGCAAGGAAAATATGGTAGTGGACGTCTTGAGCCAGAAGCCAGTGGGAATGGGTATCTTGGCTTCTATATCAGTTTCTCAAAAGCAGTTGGGATGGTATATTCAGTCTTTATCCAACTTGATAGTGCGACTCGATACTGCAGACCCTAGTAGAATTCTTATTAGAGTTACAGCTTGGTATTCTCTATTTGAAAAAAATTGGAGTCATCAGTTTTAGGATAAAAAATTTTGCATCATCCTTCATTAGACGTTGAGTGGTGAGTCTAAGAGGGATACCATAGATTTTGAGGGTGTTTTGAGATTTGATAGATGTATTTATATTTCGAGGGTTGATGACTTAATTCAGTTGATTTTGTGTGAGGCTTATATCTCCAGATATTTTATTCACCCAGGTATAGTTAAGATGTATAGATATTTGAGACAACATGCTTGGAGGAGTGGTATGAAGAAAGTTTGGTGGACTTTGTAGCTTATTTCCTATGCCATCAGTAGGTGGAGGCCTAGCATAAAAGACCTGGTGGATTGATTCTGAGGTTGCTCATTCCCGAGCAGGAGTGGGAGTAAAGTACCATGGTCTTTGTTAGTAGATTTTCTCTCACCTTCCATGATTTCAATAGTATTTAGGTCATTGTGGATCGGTTGAGCAAGTCGACATATTTCATTCCTATTCAGATGTCCTTTAGTATTGAGATGTTAGCCCGTATCTATGTTCATGAGATAGTCCATTTGCAAGATGTGCCTATATCTATCATTTCATATCGGGGTTCAATGTTCACTTCTAAATTTTGGAGAGCTTTTTAAGAGGATTTAGGTACTCAGATAGATCTTAGTACAACCTTTCTCCCATAAACTAACGGGTAGTCAGAGAAGACTATTTAGGTTTTTGAGGATATACTCTAAATCTGTGTTATGGATGTTGAAGGTCAATGGGGAAACACTTAGCTTTGGCCGAGTTTGCTTATTATAATAGCTATTATTCGAGTACTGAGATGGCACCTTTTGAGGATTTATATAGTAGGCGATATCGTCCTCCGATTGGTTAGTTTGAGACCTCTGAGGTTAGACCTCATGGTACTAATATGCTTTAGGAGTCGTTGATTAAGTTAGTGTGATTCAGGATAGGTTGAGGGCATCTTAGATTGCGTAGAAGGCTTATGAAGATCGTAGACATTGTTTCTTGAGTTTTGGCATTGGATATCAGATATTCCTCCATGTATCTCCCATGAAGGATGTAATAAGGTTCGAGAGAAAAAACAAGCTCAGCCCCAGATATATTGGACCTTTTGAGATTCTTCGCATAGTTGGTAAGATGGCTTATGAGTTAGCCATACCCTTAGATTTGATGTTGTTCATCTGATTTTTTATGTTTCTATGTTGCAATGATATATTCCTGATTTGTCTCATGTGCTTAGATGGGATCCAGTTCAGTTGGACGAGCAGTTGACCTTCGTGGAGGAGCTTGTGCTAATATTGGCTTGTGATGTCAGGCGGTTGCACACTATGAAGATTGTTGTAGTCAAAATTTAGTGCAGTCACCACCCATTGAGGAGGGTGCTTGGGACATTAATAGTGAGATACAGACCCAGTATCCTTACATGTTCGAGGTTTCACGTATATCCTAATACTTTACTTTTGCGGACGGAAGTTCTTTTAGTAATGGATATTATAATGGCCCTCCAGACATTTTATGTATTTCCACTTATTTTTGCTAATTGGAGATTTTCCATAGATTTCTAAAGTCATTTATGACTTGCTGGAACTGACATTTTGGTTGTCGGGCAGTTCGTTTAATTTTTAGAGCCATTTCTCTATTTTGAAGCCTTTACTGGTTGAATTGGAAATATGACTCTTCCAGTAGCTCGAGAATGTCGATTTTAGGCTAAGGGGATCCTTGGAATGGGTACTGAGGCTCTCGAACTCATTTTAGGCTATTGGTTGGAAGTTAAGAAAAATGACACATGGGTGTGGAACCCACTTTTGATCAAAACCATCCCAGATGGCAATTTTGACAGCTCTATTAAATTAAAAACATCAAATTTAATAGGGTAGCATAGTTCATTTGTGTATATGGGGTTCCAAACAAATCTCGATGGGTTGTTAGAGACTTGGAAAAATTGGTGCTGGTGCACTGCTTAAGCGCCCTTTTGGGATGCTAATGTGAGGAGACCGCTAAAATGGTAGACCCATTGCTTAAGAGATTTGGTTAGCCCAGTGGATGTTTGCTTAAGTGGAACCCTACCTCTTAAGTTGTAGCTGCTAAAGCAGTAAGGGATTGCTTAAGAGGTACCTGTACGGGCTACCAGATGTCGCTTAAGCGATACTTGTCACTTAAGTAGTGACCTCTTAAGTGGCCCAGTGTCTGCTTAAGCAGTACCCGAATTCTTGGGAAGGGTATAAACACCCTACTTAGCTCGATTTACCCCATTTTTGCATTCGTTCTCTAGAATATTGAACCCATAAAAAGTGGCAAAACTTGGGAGTATCATTTATGGGTGAATTTGTGGTAAGCTTCCACTAATTTCTTGACAGAGTTCTCCATCTTTTTCTAAAATCTCAAGAATCTTGGTGGATTTATTATAGAACCATTAGAGCTCATAAATCACCCATTTTTTAGGATAAATATTCCTTGAGCATAAAGAGATGTTGTGTTACTTCTGAATGTGCGATTCCGTAAATGGGCTCCACATGGAACTTTTACGTGATTTTGAACTCGAACCATAATAGAGAAATATGGGTATCATTGTTCTCGTATTGATGAGTAAATTGTGAATTTTATAGTGTGGCATCTTGTGGAAGCTTTTAGAAAGGGAAAATCATTGGTTTAGTTGATTCTTTGGGCTTTTCTTCAGTGTTTAGGTAGCTAGGTTTACTCGCTTCATGGATTGAGCTATTTATACTATAATTCTGATATTATGCTAGATTTGGGATGGGATTTAGGGGTTGGTGGTATGAATAATAATATTTGGATTAGTTGGACTCTTTAGGCTATTTTGAAATAGTAACTTAGTTGTTCATGGTTTAGGTAGAATTTCTATCTTAGGGATAATTATGGCATATTGAACATCTATTAGTGGACTTAGATACCTTAGCCTTTTTCAGGGTAGAATTTGACTTTAAATGGACTTCGAGGATTAGACATGGGCCCCTCCAGCTTACCTTAAGCCAAGACTTGTATTATCTCATGTAGATCTTTGTAGGATTGTTAGACATTTTGAAATGCTTAGTTTGGTACTACGAGGAGATTAGATACTTAATGGTTATGATTGTTTGATACTTGAGAATTGATGCAAATTTTGATAAAATCTAGTAGTTTATTGATAATATGAGTTTTGGTTAGAGCTCGGTAAATAATGATGATATTGACAGTATGAGTTACAGTTCAAGTATGGTGATTGATGACGATATTGATAATATAATTTCCAATTCAAGTCTGACAATTGGTGATGATATTGATAATATGAGTTTTGGTTCATGTCCGGCGATTGATGAAGATACTGATTATGTGAGTTCCAATTCAAGTCTTGAAATTGATGATGATATTGATATTATGAGTAACAATTCGAGTCCAACAAATGATGATAATGATAATGTTTCTATTGATTTTCAGTTTGAGTCCAGAATTGTGTGTTATTTATGATGTGATACAGTATAGATGGATTCTCGGTTATGGCTTGATATTTGGTAAACTATGCTGGTTCGGTTATTTGCTTTCCTTTGATTGCACCATCCAAGCTATGGAGGCCTACGTTGGTTTATTTACTTTTCCACACTTATTGACTTATGGGGACCAATTTCGTAGATGCAGTTGTGTGATTTTTACGTTATTGTTCTGATTTTTTTGTTTATTTATATACAACAGTATTGGAGCTTATTTCCAGGTTTTTCCTTTTATCTTGACTAAGCTTACTTATATCACATTTTATCGTATTTATATCATGATTTAACTAAGTCGGTCGGTGATGCCTACTGAGTACCCATGATTTTGGTACTCATACTACACTTCTGTATCATTTTGGTGAAGATTCGAGTACTAGTAGCCGTTGTTGACGTGAAGATTGAGCTCAGTTGGATTTTGGATATAGGGTGAGCTTTCATATTTGGAGTTTCCCCTTTGTCATTCCATATTCTATATCTAGTCTTTCATTTTATGAGACAGATTGTATTTGATAACTTTAGAATTTATGGTCTATTTGTAGTAGCTCTTGTAACGACACTACTAGGTCGTGGGATGGATGTTTATGATTTATCTATCTTTTAAATTATATTGATTGTCTTGTTATTATTGCAAGCCTTAAATTTTTTATTTTCGGCCTTTAGTCTTATTTTCACCAAATTAGCCTATTTATTATAGCTTCGAGCTACGGTTTGGCTTACCTACTAGTGAAATAAAGTAGGTGTCATCATGACTCATAAATCGGGTCATGAAAAAAGTACATCTTAGTGGTTTTTTACTATGTTTATAAATATGTGGAGGCAATTGCACTTCTAAACAAGGAAGGTAAGAGCATCACAACCTTTGTGAAAAAGAACATCTTCTCTAAATTTGGTACACCCCGATCTATCATTAGCGATGGTGGCTCAAACTCTTGCAGTCATTATTTAAAAGACATGCTTGAAAAGTATGATGTTAAACACAAGGTGGCAACATCTTAATATCCTCAGATAAGTGGGAAAGTTGAGGCCTCAAATTGAGAGATCAAGTCAATATTTGTAAAGACTGTGAATTGAATTGAGGGGCTTACCTCTTCCAATCCAATGTTCTAAAGGTAGAGGATGTGACCTGCCTGGTTTTCGAGTAGCTTCCTTTAATCTTTCCCATCGTTTTGACTGGGTAGAGTAAAGACATGAACGAACCCTAATCCTGATCCTACTAACATTTGAAAAATGGAATTTCATCAGTGCAGCTACTATTTGATGAGAAAACTCCTTGCTTATCGATAAAAGGAAATAAGTAGTTGTATTAAGTAAGTAAGGAAGCTGAGTGGTTGACCTTCTTTTTTCTGAAGCTGAATTCAGGGCAGCCTCAATGCTTGCCTGATTTTGAGGACCCTTTCCCTACTATTTGTCCTCAACACTCCTAGATGGCCTAGTAGGTAAATAAACCTATTGTTTAGGAGGTATAACTAATAGGTTGGAACTATTAAAATATGATACGCTTGTCGCTCAGAGTGAAGTTCTTCCCGAGTGGGGAGAATGAATAATGTTGATTGGCATAGGGTGCCTAGTCACATTTTGAAGCATTGTCTCTTCTAAGAAAGTCACAAAAAAGTGATGTGATTCCCAGGTGGTCAATAATCTGGAATTTCTGCGAGGAGCACTGTTCGAAAGGAAGCACTGGATATTATCAAAATTGACCTTTTGGCCATTACAACATTATAATTAGCTTCTTACTTTTTTCTAGAAAACTTTTTTGCTTCTTAAGATTTTGTTTATGGCTGTTATATAATATTAGAACATCATTATAAAAGAGAAAGTAGGAGAGTGTTGGGAACAATCTCGAACCATAATAAGATGTTATCATTTTCAATGATACCATTAGCACTTCTTCAACAAAAAACAACATGCTAGGTTTGGGACTCAATAGGATAGACTGGACTAGAAGTTTAGATGATGAATTGTGGGCCTACTGGACAATGTTCAAGACCCCTATAAGTGCTTTCCCATATCTTCATGTGTATGGCAAAACATGTCACTTGCTCGTCGAACTTGAACGTAAGGTATTATGGAAATTGAAGAGGCTGAATCTGGAATGGAGTGATGCAAACAAAATTAGATTAGAGCATATGAATGAGATGGATGAATTCCATATCTGTGCTTATGAGATCCCAGCCTTGAATAAGGAAAAGATTAAGTTGTATCATGATCATTCTTAAGCTTCGTAGGTTCACAGGTAAGTTTTCTTAAACTCTCTTGTTACAAAAAGAAGACACGATCATGGTTTGATACCACAATCATAACTTTGAGCCGTCTGTTGGATCCTATGCTTTAAGTGACACTTAAACCCGACCCGACTTGAATTTTAAACCATAAACTCTATACTTGATACCCTTGATACCCAATTGTTTATCTGAGCACATTCACACTCTTAACTCATACACTCTTATACTCGGTCACAATAAAAACAAAATTTTGTATCTCTAGTTTGTCTTTAGGGTTTCTCATCGAATCAACTCTCTTTTCTGCTTCCAATCACAAATAAAAGCCACATTTTATAAGTATACTTATAGGTCTCACTTTCTAATTAGAAAAATAAGCAAATTAAGGAGTAGCATCACAGTGTGATTAAAATTCATTACGTCAGATTGAGTTTCGAATGAGTAATAAAATTAAGGAAGTCTTGAGTACCCATACTTTATTTAACATGATGGTCAATAAAGTTCTAAGATAGGTTCAAGGTCATGACTGATTTTTGGTAAGTGTTAGTGCACTCCATGACCTAACCCATGATTGTGGTGACACCATATGGTTATAGGTTAGATTATTGTGGGTTCTAGTGTTAATAATATAGGATCTCATCGTACGCGCACATCCCATGATCATCCTATCCAAATACAATTGTGGTATGTGACGGTCAAATATTACATGCTCCCATTAGTTAAGGAGTGTTCCTACGATCAGAAGGTATAATCGTACTCTCATTGTACGATCTTAGAAACCAGTCGTCTAATTTAGTAGCCCCCAGTACTTTTGAGAACCCTTTAAATTATTGTACCTCTATTGCACCATCTTATGAAGAGTCGTCTAAGACATTTCCTACACCTGTGACTATTAAAAAACTAGAACTAATCTTTTTTTTCTTATACAGGTCCAATGGCTCCTAAATAAAAAAAAGGTGCAAGAGAAGACTCTTTGAGAGAAGATTACTAAGTATAAGGCCCCATCAGGCTCTTTGGAGAGTGAGTCTGACTCTTCTAGTGGTACTGAGGTGGAGTACTCTATAGCCCCTCGGCTAAACAACACTCCCCTCGGACTATGAGAGAAAAATTCAAGTAGGTCAAGAAGGACAAGGCCCTGTCAACCTTTCCTAGTCTATAGAGGAAAGAGAAAACTCACACCATGAAGGGAGTAAGAATGATGATGATAGTGAGGAGATTAGCTTCTTAATAGAGGAGGGCCATCCAAACCAAATCTTTTGAGGGTGTTGCTACTTCCCTATTACAAAGAGGATTCGACCCACTATGTTAGGTTGTCTCAATCTACGAGGACTACGACATAGATAGAGTGTCTTTGAATGAATAGGGAAATAAAAAGAGGAAGATTCAAGAGGAGCCCCAAACCTTGCCAGAATCTCTGCAAAGGTACCAGCTTTAGTGTAGGGCTTTGAGAGGTACGAATTGGGTAGATGGCCATACCCTCAGGAGCTATGGGCCAAATTTGGTATAGGAATTGTAAGCCAACTAAGCTTCAATGCCAAAAAATATAAACCCTATAGGAAAGGTGAAAGGCATAAAGAAGTAGGCTCAGCTAGACAGTATTTGGGTTTGGGACACTGAGATAGACATCTCTGACAAGTCCATCTTTAATGCCTTGTTTAGAGAAGCTTTTCTACCGGGTAAAGAGACTCCAAAGTATAATTACCAAATGACTAAATTAAGGAATATGAAGAAGTTATCAGTGGATCACAGGGTGTTACTCTACTCGTGGTTGGCAGAACACATAGTGAAAGCACAGGGAAATGTTCCATAGGTTATTGGAGCTTCAATAATCTACAAAAACACTTTGAAGTTTAGAGCTAAAATTTGGTGGTCTATTGTGATATATCGCATTGTACCCACAACCAATGATAATAATACATTGGGTGAGATGAATGCATGCATAGTTGCAACTTTTATAGAATAATTGGATTTAAACATCCCATAGATCATCATAGATGAGATTAGAGATAGAGTTCTCCAGTTTAGCACTACACTCTTTTTCCCTGAATTCATTGCATAATTAATGAGAGATTCGTATGTCCTAATTATTGATGTAGTAGATACGGTTATTCAACCTACGAGGATTGCATACATAGATTTGATCAATGATTTTGGAACCCCATGACTCAAGTCAGGGGTGTTAAGATGCCTGAGGTAAATTGGGATGCCCAAGCTAGTGATGTTCTGGCATCTAACGTTGGTGCTACCTCGTCCACTTCACACTAGACACTGAACCATTAGGTGCCTACACATTTGCTCCAGTTGGTTGTACAATGATACCAACTACACAGCTGGAGCAGATATTGAGGGAACATGCATTGCACCATGCTTGGATCAGAAAGTTAGAGGTAGGGGTCAAAGCCTACATTGCTAATGAGATTAAGATAATAGTGTGGGTGGATAAAACCTTCTTTTATTGATTAGGAGAGATGGATAATGGCTAAGATTACATAGGTCCAAGCACCAAATATTATATTGATTTGACTGGTCATGCCATTTATGGTCGATTTAGCTATTGGCATGGACTCTTCCAACCTAGATTTCAATAGCTAGGTCATGATAGTTAATAGAAATAATTTAGAGTGCATAGATAGGTAGGGATTTATCTGCACATAAAAAGAGCTCGAGAGATAAGAGAGGAAAGAAGAAGAAAGATAAGAAAGGAAATAAGAAAAGAAAGAGAGTGAAGAATGATGGAAAGAACTACGAGGAAATGATATCGCAAGGTGTTAATGTACCACCAACAGTTAAGGTGGTTGAGTAGAGGTTTGAGGATTACATAGACTACCCATATTATTGAGAAATTGAGTGAACTAGTGCTCATATATCAAATAGTGATACAACTGCAACCCAGTCCACGAGAGGAGCAAAAGATGGAGAGGTCCTGTCATGAAACCCCTATCACAACCCATACTAGGGCCTGGCCGTGAAGGACATCCTGAACCAAGAAGGCCCGGTCGTCTACTCTATCTGGTAATCATGCACGATATTCACATAATAAAAGAATATGTGGAAATATAATCTGATACGGAAACATGGTAATACTCTGGATTAAGTTTAACAATAAGGAATGAAATTCGAAAATCACTAACAACATCTGGAACAGTCTGCGAAATCTCTACTACATGATCTAAAGATAACTATCTGAAAAGTTGGGAGAAGGCCCCCATTTGACCAAAACCATAACTGATAATAAATGTTTGAAAATAACTAGGCCTTCTGAAATATAGAAGGCTCACCGACTAGACCCTGCACTTCTGTCTGAAGAAATCTACTGCTTATCAGTACCCCTAGACTGTGCCTCAGAACCTGGAAGGTAAGGGGGGTCAAGACAGATGTACTGGTACGCAGAGCAATCCAAAATAAATCTTTTAATATAAATAAAATATTTGAGAGCTAGTCATAAAACATCACATACGATATAAATTCCAAAACACATAGGCATTTTGATAATCATAAAAACCTTTCTGTCAGTGCAATTTCTGATCTTCGTATTAGTTCTGATTTAGGTGGTACACCCCTAGAAGTATAAAACCCCACGGGATATATGGAGTCCGCCATTGGCTCGGCGGGAAAGCTCCCAACCTAAGTGTGCCACAAGGGTTGGAGTTTCTGAGTCTAATACGCCACAGGGCACTAAGCCAGCGTAATATCATATACCCGGGTCGGCAAATAACGATTTAGGTCAATGAGTTATATGAACTCGTGCCTTCTTTGGGGGACCACCTAACATCTCTTTATGCCCAATTTTATCCATTTCTAAACATGTATCAATCTGAAATCGTAAGTCATGAAAATCTGGTTTCTATGTTTTTCTGAGTCTATTATGGCATTGTCTATTTTGGTATCGTCATACCAAGACTTCCCTAGTCATGTTTTCTGAGCCATAATGCAATAAGCATGATCTTTTCATTAACACATAGTTCAGACCACCCAAACATGCAATTCGCATAAGAGATTTCATGTTCCGAAAACATAACTCAAAGCTTTGCAAAAGTTCTCATCCTTTCAATAAACAACTAGTGGTCATGTAATCTTTAACAAACCATGAAACTCTTTTTATTATATGATTATGCTCAACATTCATCAACATAAACAACCCTCTCTTTTTTAGAATCAAAATCATAATCCAAATATAACATTATTCAAGACATTTCATAACATGTTTTTCAAGATGCACTAAAACGATTTCATAGTATATCATAAGTAAATGAAAATCATCACAAGAGAGGAATTTTTTCCATGGATCATGCTCTCAATTCAATCATCAACCTTAAAACACATGCTTACATATATATAAAATTTTAAATCAATTTGGGGGAAGGCGTAAAGGCCAAGACAATATCATGAACGCTTCTAAAACATGAATATATACATAAATCTGAAACCCTTTTCTTAAAAACATGATTTCTATGCCCATGAGATTTTAGAAAAACTCTGTGTACCTCAATCTCAAAAAATAATAAATGATTCGTGGAGCCTACGGCATGGGGATTCCAACTCTCTAATTATCTTCTAAAATTCATGGTTGAATCTTGAGTTATTTTGGATTCTTATTTGAAACCTTAGAGAGTGTTCTTGTGAATTTTTGAAGAAAATAGGAATAATGTGGGCACTTGGGAGTATAATCCCGAGTTTAAGATGGTAAAGGGGGGTGAAAAAATACCTAATATTCCTTTAACAAGACGAAATAAAATATAACTGGGATCCTAATTTTATGGGCCACCGCGATGCAGCACAATTGCGGTGGCTCACTAGAAATTAACGAATAGAATTCTTAGGGTCACCGCGATGTGGAGCCATCACGTTGTCCCACTGGTTGGGACCTGGAGCTTCAGCGCGATATGCCACAATCACATTAAGCAACTGGAATTTGACAATTGCTAAATAGACCCACTCCGCAATACGCCAAGCACCAAAATAACGGTGTTCTACAATTAGGACTTAAATTAGCCATAACTTCTTGCCTGGGTATTGGATTTGGGCGAATCTTATATCGACAGAAATCTCATTCAATTTCCCACATGATAAAAATTTAAAATTAGGGAAATTATATATGATTTAAACTTTACACATTTTGAAAGCCAAAAAATGAGACTAAGTCTCTTGACACTATTCTAGTCATTTAACTCTAAGAGAATATTACCACGAGCTAACGCATAGACAATTTTTTTGTGGGGTGTTACATTATTCCCCCTTGGGATCATTCATCCCCGAATGATGATGTGGAACACAGACAAGCACGATTTAAGGTATTCTAAGACCGTAAAAGAATAAAACAAGGATTGTACCTTTCATGTCATCATTCACCGGATCAAACAGGTTTGGGTATCTTGCCCTTATGTCATCTTCTGATTCCCAAGTTGCTTCTTCAACTTTCTGATTCCTCCACAACACCTTAACCAACACTATCTCTTTGCTCCTCAACTTCCGAACTTGGCGATCTAAGATTGCAATCGGTTCCTCTTCATATGCTAATGAGTCTGTCACCTTGATCACCTTTACAGGCAACACTAGGGAATGGTCTCTAATACATTTCTTCAGCATGGATATGTGAAATACCAGAAGAACAGAACTCAAACTTGTAAGCAATTCTAACTCATACGTAACCCCACCTATCCTTCTCAAAATCTGGTATGGTCCTATATAGCGAGGACTCAACTTACCTTTCTTCCCGAATCGCATAACTCCCTTCATAGGGGAAACTTTGAGAAACACACAATTACCAACCTCAAACTCTAAGTCTCTTCTCCTAACATTAATATAGGATTTCTGTCTACTTTGGACTGTCTTAAGTCGTTCTCTAATTATTTTCACATCCTCCATTACCTGATGAACAAGATCAGGCCCAAACAACTGCATCTCACCCACTTCATACCACCCTATTAGCGACCTACATCTTTTTCCATACAATGCCTCAAAAGGAGCCATCTTAATACTGGCATGGTAATTGTTATTATATGTGAACTCTATCAATAGAAAGTGATCTACCCAACTCCCCTTGAAGTCAATTATGCAGGCTTGTTAAGAGTCTAAATGGTGCTCTCAGCTTGTCCATCAATCTGAGGGTGGAAAGCAGTACTTAGGTTTACTTGGGTACCTAAACCCCTCTGAAAAGACCTCTAAAACTGTGGAGAGAATTGCGTACCTCTATCAGATATGATGGATATAGTGCCTCATGCCAACGGACTATCTCCTCAATGTATAGCTTGGCATAATCATCTCCCGAAAAGTTAGTCCTCACAGTCAGAAAGTAAGCTGACTTGGTCAGATGATCAATAATTACCCAAATAGATCATATTATTTTTGGGACCTCAGAAGTCCCATAATGAAATCCATATTGATCATATCCTATTTCCATAAAGGCAAAGCAATCTCTTGGGAAGTACCACCAGGCCTCATATTCTCTACCTTAACTTGTTGACAGTTCAAACACTTGGTAACATAGTTAGCCATATCGCACTTCATAGTTTCCACCAATAAATGGGTTTTAGATCATGATACATCTTGGTAGAGCCTGGGTGAACAACATACCTCGAAGTGTGAGCTTCATCAAGGATTCTCATCCATAGACTATCTACATCTGGCACACATAATCTACCCTGACATCTCAAAATACCATCACCACCAATTTCAAAGGACATCACCTTCTGTTAACCCACATCTTTCTTGATCTGCATCAAGATGGGATCTCCGATCTACTTCTCTATAACTTCAACACAAAAGGAATATTTAGCTACGTCATGGACAAACACTCCCCCATCTTCAAAATCCAAGATTCGCACTCTTAGATTTGTAAGTCATTGAATATCCTTCACCATCTCCCTCTTTCCCTTTTCAACATGTGAAAGACTGCCCATAGATAACCTATTAAGGGTGTCGGCTACCACATTTACCTTGCCCAAATGGTAATACAGGCTCATGTCATAATCCTTTAAAAGTTCCAACTAATGCCATTTCCTGAGGTTCAATTCTTTCTGCGAGAAAACACACTGCAAACTCTTGTGGTCAATAAATACATCAACATGTACCCCATAAAGATAATGTCGCTAGATTTTGAGCGTAAACACCACAGTTGCTAACTCCAAGTCATGGGTGAGGTAATTTCATTCATGTACCTTCAACTACCTGGATGCATAAGCCACCACCTTACCGTGCTTCATAAGTACACACCCAAGTCCCACACGGGATACATCACAGTATATAACAAAACCCTCTATGCCTTCCAAAAGAGTAAAAATAGGTGTTTTAGTCAATTTGTCTTTCAACTTCTCAAAACTATTCTCACAGGAGTAAGACCACACAAACTTCACCTTTTTCTAGGTCAACTTAGTAAGTGGTGCAGCTATGGAAGAAAAACTTACTACAAATCTTCTATAATACCCTGTCAAACCCAAGAAGCTCCGAATGTCAGTTGGAGTTGTGGGTCTGGGCCATTTTTCTCACTGCCTCAACCTTTTGGGGATCCACCCTAATCCCGTCACTAGACACAATATTCCCCAAGAAAGCAATAGCACTTAGGCAGAATTCACATTTGGAAAATTTTGCATACAACTTATGATCTTTAAAAGTCTGAAGGATGATTCAAAGGTGATTGGCATGGTCCTCCTCACTCTTGGAATAAATCAGAATGTCATCAATGAAAACTATAACAAACAGATCTAGAAACTGATGGAACACCCTATTTAAAGATCCATGAAGGCTGCAAGGGCATCAGTCAACCCAAAGGACATGACTAAGAATTAGTAATGACCGTATCTGGATTAGAAGGTTGTTTTGGGAATGTCTAACTCTCTAACTTTTTACTGATGGTATCCCGAACAAAGGCCTAGCTTTGAAAAACATTTAGCACCCTGAAGTTGGTCAAAGAGATCATCAATCCAAGGAAGAGGATATTTATTTTTAATAGTGACATTATTTAGCTGGCGGTAATCTATGCACATACGTAGGGAACCATTTTTATTTCGCACAAAGAGTATAGGTGCACCCCGGGGAGAAACACTAGGACATATAAAACCTTTGTCTAGAAGGTCTGCTAGCTATTCTTTCAACTCTTTCAGTTCTGCAGGAGCCATTCTATATGGTGGAATAGAAGTGGGACGGGTGTCTAGCACCAAATCAATACCAAAATCTATCTCCCTATCAGGTGGTATTCCTGGGAGATTATCTAGAAAGACTTCTGGAAACTCATTTACCATAGGGACTAACTGGAGAGGAAGACTTTCAACATTAGAATCCTTAACCCAAATAAGATGATACAAACAACCTTTGGAGATAAGTTTACAGGCTCTGAGATAAGATATAAAGTTCCCTTTAGGTGATAAAGAATTCCCCTCCCATTCTATCACTGGTTCATTCAAAAAAAAAGGTGATTTTTTGGGTTCTACAATTTAATGTGGCATAGCACGAATGAAGCCAGTCCATCCCTAGGATAGCATCAAAATCAATCATATCTAAGTCTATGAGGTCTGCCATGGTATCCCAACCACAAACAATCACCACATAATTTCTATACACTCTCCTAGCCATAATAGAATCACCCACTGAAGTGGAAATAGAGAAAGGTTCTGAAATTTCATCGAGCTCAAACCCAAAACTGATAACCACATAAGGGGTCACATAGGATAAGGTAAACCCGGGATAAATTAATACATAAGCATCATGGGAAAATATTTATAATGTATAGGTGACTATTTTTGGCGAGGCTTTTACCTCCTGGCAGTTGGATAAAGCATACAGCCGGTTGCGACCACTCCCGGCAACTGAGGTGGTGCCCTTTTGGGGCGGCGGTGGTACGGAAGAATTTGCTTGTGACTTAGCTCCACCAACATTTATCCTAGGGGAGGAACAATATCTATGAAATTGACCCAACTAACCACATGAATAACACACCAGCGTGTCCAACTGACACCTCCCTGGGTATTGCTTTCCGCAAGTCTCACACCATGGAAAAAGACGATACTACTGATCCACACTGCCCTGTGGCTGAGTATCCTGAGCTCTGGGTCCATGAATAGTTTGAAAACTCTAAGATCGTCTATTAATTGGGGGTCCATTACTCTAAAACTTCTTTTTTTGCCATTTATTTCCCTAATTACCGCTCTGTGGCTGACTGTAGTTCTGATCCGCTGTTCTGGCTCTCTTTGCCTGTTTGTACTTCTCCCTAGACTAAACGATACTCTTCTTTTGCTTCTCTACCTGTTTCATATGCACCGACATCCTAGAGAAGTCAATGTCCCTGTTCAGCATAACCCCCTTACATTCAGCACTAAGTCATTCGAAAGGCCGAATGCAAATTTTCTTATTCAGGCTCTCATATTACCAACTATCTCCGGAGCATAACGATCCAGTTGGTTGAACTTCAGAGTGTACACCTTGACACTTATTTTTCATTGTTTAAGTTTTATAAACTCCTCGGCTTTGGCCTCTCTCAACTCAAGGGAAAAGAACCGATCAAGGAAAGTTTCCACAAACTCGCCCCATACCGTGGGCTCAGCACTCTCACCTTTAGAATTCTCCCACTCATTATATCACTGGTTTGTAAATTCTTTAAGCTGATAAGCTGCCAATCCCACCCCTTCTACCTCATCTACATGCATCACGTTGAAGATCTTCTCCATCTCATCCACAAACTCCTGTGGATCCTTCTCTACTTTAGTGCCCGAAAAATTGGGCGGGTTCATTCTCATGAACTGACCCACCCTAGTAGCCTTAGATGTGACCTATGCAGACCCAACATCTTCTGACGTTGAGTCTATGTGGCTACTAACTGAGCAAACATGTGAATATACTGTCTGAATTCTATATTCGATATATCCCTCTGAGAAAACTAGGGACGATTAATATTTATTCTTGAAGCTTGAGGAGGACTGGTCGGGACGGGAGGTACTCCCGGAGTAGGAACAAGTTCTGGGTATGTACTCTATTATGGGTCTGCATCCCATGGGTGGGGCGGACTTCATCATCCTGAGTATTCTGATTGTTGAAGCGACGAGGAGGCATGACTATTTTCTAAAATACAATAGATCACTGATTAGGGGAAAATTCTAATTCAGACTCTTATGCACTAACTAAATCACAAAGAGGGTAAACATTTTCATAAATGCCTAGTATCCTCCTTCTTGTAAGTGTGGCGCGCTACATACCCATAAATAAAACTGTACCCGACGTGATTTTGCAGATGCCCTGGGACCATGAACCGTGCTTTGATACCAAGTTTGTCACGACCCAAACTAGAGCCTGGCCGTGACGGACATCTCGAACCAAGAAGGCCCAGGCATCCTACTCTATCTGGTAATCATGCACAATATTCACATAATAAAAGAAGATGTGGAAATATAATCTGATACAGAAACATGGTCATACCCTGGATTATGTTTAACAATAAAGAATGAAATCCAAAATTCACTAACAACATCTGGAACAGTCTGTGAAATCTCTACTATATGATCTAAAGATAACAGTCTCAAAAGCTGGGACAAGGCCCCTAGTAGACCAAACCATAACTGATAATAAATATCTGAAAATAACTACGCCTTCTAAAATATAGAAGGCTCACCGACTTCACCCTGCACTTCTGTCTGAAGAAATCTACTGCTTATCAGGACCCCTAGACTGTGCCTCAAAACCTGGAATGAAGAGGGGTCAATACAGATATACTGGTACGCAGAGCAATCCAAAATAAAGCTTTTAATATAAATAAAATAGTTGAGAGCTAGTCATAAAACATCACATATGATATAAATTCCAAAACACATGGGCATTTTGATAATCATAAAAACCTTTCTGTCAGTGCAATTTCTAATCTTCGTATTACTTCTGACATAGGTGGTACACCCCTACAAGTATAAAAACCCACGGGCTATATGGAGTCCGTCATTGACTTGACAGGGAAGCCCCCAACACAAGTGTGCCGCAAGGGTTGGAGTGTCTGAGTCTAATACGCCACAGGTCACTAAGCCAGCGTAATATAATATACCCGAATTGGCAAATCAGGTTTAGGACAATGAGTTTTCTAAACTCGTGCCTTCTTCGGGGGACCACCTAACACTCTTTATGCCCAATTTTATCCATTTCTAAATATGTATCATTCTAAAATCTTAAGTCATGAAAATCTAGTTTCTATGTTTGTCTGAGTCTGTTATGGCATTGTCTATTTTGGTATCGTCATACCAAAACTTTGCAAGTCATATTTTCTGAGCCATAATGCAATAAGCATGATCTTTTCATTAACACATAGTTCAGATCACCCAAACATGCAATTCGCATAAGAGATTTCAAGTTCCAAAAATACAAATCAAAGCTATGCAAAAGTTCCCATCCTTTCAATAAATAAGTGGTGGTCATGTAATCTTTACCAAACCATGCAACTCTTTTTATTATATGATTATGTTCAATATTCATCAACATAAACAACCCTCTCTCTTTTGGAATCAAAATCATAATGCAAATATAATATTATTCAAGATATTTCATAACATGCTTTTCAAGATGCACTCAAACGATTTCATAGTATATCATAAGTAAATGAAAATCATCACAAGAGAGGGATTTTTTTCATGGATCATGCTCTCAATTCAATCATCAACCTTAAAACACATGCTTACATATATATAAAATTTCAAATCAATTTGGGGGAAGGCCTAAAGGCCAAAACAATATTATGAACGCTTCTAAAACATGAATATATTCATAAATCCGAAACCCTTTTCTTAAAAACATGATTTCTATGCCCACGAGATTTTAGGAAAACCCTGCATACCTCAATCTCAGAAAATAATAGATGATTCGTGGAGCCTATGGCATGGGGATTCCAACTCTCTAATTATCTTCTAAAATCCATGGTTGAATCTTGAGTTATTTGGGATTCTTATTTGAAACCCTAGAGAGTGTTCTTGTGAATTTTTGAAGAAAATAAGAATAATGTGGGCGCTTGGGAGTATAATCCCATGTTTAAACTGATAAGGGGGTGAAAAATACCTAATATGACCTTAATGAGATGGAATAAAATATAACTAGAAGTCTAATTTTATGGGCCACCGCCACGCGCCACAATCGCGGTGGCTCACTGGAAATTGATGAATGAGATTCTTAGGGTCACTGCGATGCGGAGCCATCGCGTTGTCCAACTAGTTGGGACCTGGAGCTTCAGCGCGACATGCCATAATCACGCTAGGCTACTGGAATTTGACAATTGCTAAATAGACCCACTCCGCGGCGCACCAAGCACCAAAATGACGGTGTTTTACGATTAGAATATGATGGGTTTCTAGTGCACCTAGGTATGCCATTTATACAGGTACATATTTTCCATTATTTTAAGCAATGGGTACATTTCATGGTTTCTTTGTTAGGGTTGGTGGTATACCGTAATCGAGGGTTTTTGTTGTCGTGTTTCTTTTCCCTGAACTATGCTATCTTAGGTAGAACTAGCATGTTTAGTGATTTATTTATGTTTCTTTGCTATTTTACATTAATTATGTCTTATGTGTAACTTAGGGTAAATTGAGAAAACTCGGTGTAGTCAAAATAAAAGAAGTATACAAATTTTATTTTAAAGTGATACCCCGTGAATTTTTAGTTTTGTGCGGTTTTGTGTGCTTGTTGCAAGAAAAAATTAAGTAGTGAGTCAAACAATAACCTTGAGCTATGAGTGTGTGAAGATGTACCTAGTCGATGTGTGCATACGATCTATGTAATACCCCATATTAGTCTTAGCTCATTTCAGCCCATGGTGCGTGTACAAGAGGCTTAGAACCTGAAAATTTAGCTAAGTGCTGAAGACTTAGTTTTATTTTTGACCTCTTAACTTCGAAGATTTTTAAAGTGACCTTTCCAACCCTTAGATGATGATTTCTAAGTTGATTCACGTTCAGGGGTGTAAAGAGCATGTCTTGGGGAAGTTTTGAATTTTTCGGATGAGGTTTCAGTCGTGTTTAGATTTAGATTCTAGAAACTCAACGTGATTGCATCGCGTCGCGTCGGGTATAGCAATAAGCAAGTCATCGTGTCGCGCCAAGCCTCCAGTCGGCATTTCGATTACAAATTTAAATCCGAGAGGGGCATTCTTGTCTTTTCCCACCACCTCAATCCATGAAAATACGGGATTTATCATCAGTTAAGGCATTATATGCCTAATGTCCTCAATTTCTCTCTAAAATAAACCCTAGCCATTACCTAAAATCATCAAGTTCAATCACTATTCCTTCAAGAAAACTCAAGAATTCAAGCTTCACCACCCAAGGACTATCAAGAAAGTTAATTCTCTTGCAAGATTAAAGCTTTAAGGTATGTTAGATGTTCATCCATGGGTCCTTTTCACCCATGGAGTCCAAGAACCGATTTTCAAGTTCATAGTTATGATTTTTTTTACGTGTTAATATGAATTATATCCATGAAATTTCATGAATTTTGATTATGTATCATGTTTACAAATTATTTTGGTTGAAAATTACCCTTGATACATTTGAATGTTGATATTTACATGTTAAATCCTTAACCCATGTTTTTAATATTAAAATTATGTGATTATGACATGATTTAACTATTCTCATGCTTTAACTCATGACCATGTGTAATTCCATGCAAGATTTTGAATTTCTTATGCTATGAATTTGAGTTTCCCATGCTTTATTCGAGTGAATTCCATGACAGATCCTAAATTCATGATTTTTAGCAACATTCCCCATGTTTTAAATTCATGTCTTCCACACGTTTGATGAAATGCCTAGATGAATGGGTTTTGAACAATGACTACTTATGATGTCCTTAAAGTTGTATTATGGTTCTATTGTTATTGCTATCGAGTCCTGGAGATTATGAATACCTAAAAACTTAGTTGTTTACTTAGTCTCAATATCTTTATAATGGTTTCAGATATGTTATGAGCATTATCAGTTTAGTCAGTTATTATAATCAGTTAAACTTAGATTAGCTCAGTATTCCGAGTTAGTTCAGTTGGGAGTAGGATTTAGCACAAAGCGAATGCAAGGATAACGTCTTCCCCATCAGTCAAGTAGAGTCGTTAGTAGCAGTCCCTGTATTATAGAACTACGTAGCCAGCGCCCATCATAGAATATAAGGATTTATCTGTTGGTTTAGGCTTGACCTCCTCTCAGGAGTCACCTGTCAGTTTAGGCTTGACACCCTGATCCTTCAAGATATCAGTTTAGGGATCCACACAACTATTTTTAGTACTCGTAGAATGGTACTTACACCCTTCCAACTGGGGTTACAGGTTGTACCCTAATCAATTTAGAATGGGGCATGTCGGTTAGATGATACCTACCACAGTCTCAGACCAGTTTTTAGTATAGAGTTTAGTTTTAGGTTTTCTTGACCATAGAATACAGTTACCAGTTATTCAGTTATCAGTATGTCAGTATTTCAGTTTACAGACTTTCAGAATCATATTATATGCTTGGTCATGCATTATCAGATTTCTCAATTTTCATGCGTTTATATTCAGTTAGCTCATGCTATTCATTCAGTTAGTTGTTATCCATGCACATGAACCCCAGCATATTAGCCTAACCTCATCTAGCATACCAGTACATTTAAAGTACTAATCACATACTCATTTTTTGTGCTATGATGTTTGATATCTAGGTTCGGACGCGCAGGTTCCCAACCGTACTTAGACATTCCACGCATCAGCAGCATCAACAGTAGTGAGTCCTCGTCTATCGAGGACATGGTTGTTATTTTAGTTCATTTCATTATTTTATTTCAGTTAGATAGTTAGAGCTAGTTGGGGCTTGTCCCATCAACTCTCTTTTAGATAGTTTTAGAGGCTTTCGAACATTTTAGACAGTCAACCAATTTTTTAATATTTTTGAATGTGTTTCAGACTTTCGTGTTTTCAGTTGTATTATTTTCTGATTTAAAACCTAAGGCGTATTCAATTATTCCGCACATGTGTATTTCATTAAAATTATTCAGTGCTTACAGCAGGTACCAGTTTATGGGTTAGCTTGTGGTCTTTCGTGACCGTAAGCACCATGTGGCGTCCAGGGTGTATTTCTGGGCGTCACAATCTAGAACTTGCCTAATTAGTCTCGCTAAAGTTATACGATAGAAGGTTAGGAAATGATTATAGGACATTCTTGAAATAGTCCACTATAACCTAAATAACCTTCCAAATGGAACATATTATCTCTTAAACTCTAAATTTGAGCCTAATGAAACCTTTTCTTTGAATTATCTGATTCACCTTTTTTATTTTCACAATAAACCTGTTTTGGCCCTGGTCTCTCCTTAGACACTGTGTACCTCAACTTAGAAAAATCACCTAAGTTGTACGTGACTACTGTCAGGGAGTGTAGGAAAATGGGTATAAATAATGTATAGTAAAAAGGAAAAAAAGAATATGGGTGCGGTGTGAACAAAAAGTAAAAAAAACAGAGAAAAAACTTAAGAAGATTAAGAAAAGAAAAAAAAGAAAAAATTGAGAAGTAAAAAATGAAAATTTGAAGAAAATAAAATCGCATCATAGGTCACAAAAGTGAACAACTGAAAAATGAAAGAAATAAAAGACGGTAGAGAAAGGGAAAGCCATAAATAGTTTAGTGTCTATGAGGGTTAGTCACTATACCCATATATATCATACTTACCCCTGAGCCTATATTACAATTCAATAAGTACCTATAGTGATCCTAATCTAACTGTCTAAAAGCTAAGGTGCTGAAAAGAAGGGTAAGTCTATGATACTAAATGCACACGACTACACTTTCATGTTAGAGTGAGAGACTTGAGCCCGTCCTAGTTTTTGCTTTACATTACATATACTAAGTGTGAAACTTCTTTGTTGTAAGGTCATAAGGGCTATATTTTGGTTGTTGCTTGGTTAGGTAGTGTCATCTGTCTAATTTGTTAGGTGGTTTGCGACTAATGTAATTGTAATGTCTTGAAACAATTGTATTATGGTATTTATCCTGAATATGAACTAAACTTGTTGGTTTTAAATAACATGGGAGGGTGTTGAATTGTGTTTGGCGTATGCATGCTGAAAATGTGGTTTTTGTGAAATTTGGATTGTCGTAGTATTCTTGGTTTTCTCTAAGTTAAGCGTATTGTTTTAGTCTATTATGTTATGTTTATTCGAAGACATGAAAATATTCTAAGTTGAGGGAGTCGATGCTCCGTGAATTTATGGCACTTAAGATGCTTAAAATGGTGAATATTTTCAAGTACAATGGTATGCTTATGTTGATGTGATGGATTTCTGGGTGCTTGTAGGTCAAACAGGTCACATATAGTGGAGTGATGGACTTTAGAGTAAAATGGGCCCAAACTATGATTACTACAACTGTGGGATTTAACCACAGACGTACATCGGGCCCCTTAGAAAAAACTAGAAAAGTAACACTCAGGAGTTGATTAGATAAAGACACCCTAAAATTGTACCATGAGCATATGATTGTAGGATTGGGCTGTAGGAAGGAAGGCCTGAAAATTAAGCTGCCAGAACTAAGTTTGAGCATCATCATATCAGAAGCCTACACGACCAAGTTAAGAAGTGAGGATCGTACCTAGAGTAAGTTTAAAAGGCATCAGTGAAGGTTGCAGAATTTTAGGTCAAAGATAATCAGACGACAGCATTACATGATCATAGGTTTATACAACACAATCATATTTAGAGACGTGCCATTGAAGACCTATAGATGAAAAATTTCTTAATGAAATCACGAGCACTAAAGGACGATCATGGTATCGAACCATGATTATACCTTTTAGTCGTACGAGATGACCGACCCATATTTCCTGTTTGTATAAGGATAGGTTTTATTTTATCTATACATAATCTTATTGGTTTTTTGTACGAGTTTAAACTCTTTCACATTTTACAACTCTATATTGTGAGATTCTAAGGCATATTCTTGGGATTTCATGAATATCATTTCTACAGTTTTAATTCAAGTTAAGATTTTGGAGTTTTCATATTATTGTAAGTTTATATTTATGTTTTCATCTATAAATTCTTCTTTTATGCTTCAATTATGAGTATCTAAACACTACAGATAGGGTTGTGGAAACCATGGCAAATTAATAAAATAGGTTAAGTACATGGCAACTCTAGAATGGTGTGCTTGCATATATTGGTTTTTTCTTTGTTATGATTGTCTTCTAACGGTTGCAAATGTTAAGAATTATCATGTATTCTACACTTTCTCGAGAGAAAAGTAAATATTAGGAAAAGAAAATAATAACAGAGATTTGAAGTTATTAACCTTTATCTAATAACTCAATCCACAATAGTGAGAGTCAATTTGAGATCAACAGCAAGGGTTAAAAGTGCACTACATGGATACCGAGAGGAGAAAGGTGAATTTCATCTAACCAAGGTTGAGAGACATTTAGATGAACCTATCTTGCCAGATTTTGTGTGTAACACACCAAAATAAATTGCTAGCATGAGCAACCCATATAGTTATAAATTCATGGGAATCACAATCCTAGTGCTTTTCTCATATTGATTAGAAATCCAACAACTAACAGTTTTTACTGCTGCAATTTTGTTTCACAATATTACCCTCCTTTACTTATTTTCTAGTTACTCAGAAAAACAATATAGAGAATTTTGATCTATTCTTCGTGGGATCGATCCCAACTTAGTTGGATTTTATACTTGATTCAGCAATTTCTTTACACCTTTTGGGAGGTGTGATTCGGGCGACATCAATGAGATAACACAAATAATCAATATTACTCTGCCCAAAATGGCACTTAGTTGATGTTTGAGCAATTTTATCACCAACCCCAAATGCTCAAAATGCAAGGCCTATTAGAGCTATAAATCAAAATATTGTCAAGGAAGACGAGGACAAACATACAAGGATATGGACTAATATGTCATTCATGGTATCTTGGAAAGTGGAAGGAGCATTAGACAGTCTGAACAACATGACTAAGAACTCTTAATGTTCATCATAAGTTTGAAATGTAGTTTTAGGAATGTTGTCGGAATGAACTCGAATGCGGTGATGTCTTGCAAATAAATCCAACACTGAAAAGAATTGATCGCCACATAACTCATCAATAGGGAGAATTGGAAAACTGTCTCGATGGTGATGGCATCGAGGGTCCTATAATCAACACAAAAACGCCAAGAAACATCTTTCTTTCAAACCAATAAGACAAGCAATGAGAAGGGGCTCTTCCTACACCAAATAAATCCGTCTTACAGCATTTCAAAGAGTAGTTGCTCCATGATTATTCTTGAAAGTGAGAATAACAATAAGGTTTGACATTAATAGGTCTGGCCTGTGGTTGGAGATGTATAACATGATCTGTGTCTCAGGAAGGTAGGAGCCCTTGAGGTTTGGAGTCTAACAAGGCTTTTAAGTTCGAGGGTATTGTATCAGTCATGGTAGCTTCATCGTGCACCATAAGTAGACAAAAACACGTAGCCACAGTATCAGTGACGTGGTAACGACATAAAATTTCTAACTAGGCTAGTTCAATTCATCCAGTGGATCAACCATCAATTTAATTTGCTTTCCATCCAAAAAAATTCCATCTGACGAGTGGTATAAACAGTAAGCATTGCACCTAAAGTGGCCAGCCATGAAGCCTCAAAAATAACATCGACCCCATGGAATGCAAAAATACCCAAATTCATCGAATGATATATTCCTCAATTAAAATAAGTACATTGCAAACCATACCTTCACACTTGAGACATTGGTCATTACCCATAACCATTGGGAAATTTTTTGTAGGAGAAATTACAAAATTCAAAAATTTGGTCGCCCGAGGTTGAATAAAATTATATATACGTCCATTGTCCACCAATACGACAATGATTGACCAACGAATATGCACTTTAAAATGGAGGAGAGTTGGAGAATGCCCACCAAATAAAGCATGACAAGAGATCCTTGAAACTCCTATACTAAAAATTCATCAAAGGCGAGTTGCTCTATTATAGGGAGAAGGGCATCTGTATCCTCTTCAAGAAGAAAGATTCAGTAAATACTCTTGCACTAATGATTTTTGATAAATTTCACCTTGTAATAATAGCACAAGCCCTTTTCTCGACATTTTTGTGTCTCCATCAGTAAGAGCCGCCTTACTGGAGTATGAAGAAGATACATTAGATATATTTCATGTAGGAACAATAGATCTAGATTATGGTGTGGTAAGCAATGTTTATGTCCTAGCAAAGGTTGGTTGTATGGCCCTTTCTCTAATTAAAGGCATTGCTCATGAGTTTGGGCAAATGAGATGGCCTCGTGAAGAGATGCGGACTTATATACCAATATATTTGTTTTAAATTTTAATATCTTCAATGGAGCCTGAGATGTCCTCTGTCTCATTAGTTATGGATTTAAATCGTGCCTGGTAGTCGGCGCTCAAGCAAATCCGTGATGTAAGGCAAAAATCAAATGAAAATCTTACGTTTTAAAGAAAAAATAATTATTTTTCTAAAGTCTATTTTTAAAATTATGTAATCGTATTTAATAATTCATTTTTAATTAATAATATAGTCAATGTATTAAACAAATTACTACATCAAACTCCTAACTTTTTTTATAAAAAAAGTTTTTTTTCTATAAATAGTATTTAATATACTTCTTAAAACTTATAATTTATTATTACTAAAAAAAAAGAGTGAGGTCCTCAAATTTTGAGCTTAGACGACTGCCTTTTATCTGAAATGGTTGAGCCGCCCTGCCTTCAGGATCCTCCAACTCTTTCTCACAAAATCAAAGGACCAACTTAGTAGCAAAATGAGACCAATCAATCAACTGTTTGTTTTGAATAAGCCACCAGTACCATTCGAGGGTTTCCCCATCAAGACATAAGAAAGCTAGAGACAGTTGATGTTACAGTAGACTGGCGTACAAAATAAAATATCTTTAAATCTAAAAAACCCATGCATCAGGATGGGCCTTATGGAACCGACACAACTCTACTGAAGTTGATTTATGTCGGAGTGTGATAGGCATACCTCTATTAGGCTTTGTCATCAGAGTAATATCAGTTGATTTTAAACAAGAGGGTTCAACCTGAGATCCTTTCAATTGTGAACCAGTGAAGGCTACCTGAGAGAGGACTTCTTACATTAGTTTTTGCTGGTTATCGAAGCTGAATGAAGCTCTGACATCTCCTTAACCATGCATGTTTGAGTGTCTTTGAGTTACCTAAGTCTTGTATCCCCCATTGGTAGACAACAAAGAAAACGCCAATAGAGTGAACCAAAACTCTTTAAAGCAAATAATTGGGAACTTGGATTGATAACAAGAACAAAGGGAAATCACAAACAAGAGACTATTGCAGAAATTATAGAGAAGGAGATGAGCATAGAGAATATAAGAGATAAGTGGAGAGAAGAGCATACCTCAACATAATGATTTGGATAGGCTCTACTCCTCCTAGACCTATCAATTGTAATAATAATACTCCCCTAAGAACCTATCAAATATCGACACCTGTGTTTTCTCCTGGTTGCTAGACAAATTCTTCAAAAATCCTACGGGTTGTCTCGCCCTTTTGCTTCTATATAGCTGACCTTTAGGGTAAAACTCTTCAACTGGATCACTTGGCCCAATTATTTCATTTTCCAGTATTGGGTTAACAACATCCTCGCTTTCTTTTCTCTTTATGTTATTGTTTAACAAAGATGAACTTATCTCTAGACAAAAGATCAAAGCTTTATAACTACCATATGTACTGATAAAAAATAATGAAAAATATTAAGAATATTAATGGATTCCATCTCAATACTTTTCCTTTCACTTGCTTAGGTCTATTTACACACACAGATAAAAAGAATAAGCTACTTTACCGGCACTACCACTTGGATTGTGGAGAGAGATAATGGATAGCAAGACAAACTTCTATCTTATGAAGGAAAAGAATAAATAATCCAACAAATCATCTAACTACAGACAATGCATCTTTAAGCAGCTATAGCACCTCCTAAAGCATTATTGATCCAGCATATGAAAAAATAAGAGCATATTGTATTCTTGCAGGATAACTAGACAGATTTTGGCCCCTTGCCCTTTTTAAGAACATCAACTATTCTCTAGTGAACACTCAGGTTAAAAAATTTTAATTGGAAACACTCATGTTCAAGTATATATTCTTAAATAGGAACACTTGGAATTCTGTAAAATTCAAGTTGTCTTGTCCCAACATCTGCACCATCAAATAAATTAGATTCAAATATTTATTAGAAATAGCAATGACAAATGGTATTATATGTTTACTCAATGTGGAACCTTGCAAATTTGATCTAAAAGTTTCTTGCAGATTTTATATGAGAGTTATTGTTAATACAAATACGCTTATTAAAGTTCTTCTGTGAAGTTGGTGGAGAGACCACACTAACAACTATGAATGTAACTCTATATTTAAACTTATCATCCTCTATTATCTTCTACAAAATATGGAAAAAAATATGCACAAGAAAGATATAACAAAGTAAACACTTCAACAACTAGAATCATCACTAAGATTTTCTATCTAAAGATTGCTATCCAAAAAAGACTATTCTAATATTCCTTTTATTCAAATAGAAAGATTTATATATGTCACGCCCCTAGCCTAGCCTAGGCATGGCGGTCAAGAACCGTTTTGAGTGTCAGTTATGTGGCTAATATATATAGTTTGCGAAGGAGTTGCAATTTACAAATAATGAAAAAGGGCTATGTACAACTATGACCACATATGACAACTAAATACTGTCTACGAAGCCTCTAAGTGAAATTGTAATTGTACCATAGAAGGTGGTCGGGGCAGGACCCCAACATACCCAAACTATAACCGAAAACATAATTAAAAAGTACTAGACGTTTATTCGCTCAAGGTAAGAGAGGAGCTCACTGACTGCTTTGCTGAATACGGATGAGTGCCTAGTATAGAAGTCTGCTCATCGATACATCTGATCCTGTATTCACAGAAACACTGCGCCCCCAAACGTAGATGTAGGGACGTTAGTACATATAAAATATGTACTAGTATGTAAAGCAGATAGAATAACAAGTAAGCATATAAGGATGCTCAATGAGTCAAACAATATAATGAGCAATTGCGGATGACTGAATACTAGAACCTCTTATATGAAACTATAACTTATGGAAGAACGGGTGACAAATACACCATATAAGATTGTTACCAAAGTGTTTACCTTATTAACTTATCATATAAGCACTTATGAATAAATTATCATTATTAAGGGCCTAGCAATTTTCCTAAGTGATGACTTGTGCCTAGTTTTAACACAAATAATCATATGACAGCCCACCAAGGGCACTCTATGTCAAGTGTACCATATGTGTTATCCAGATACTCCTGGTTGTGATGTTATACGTATAACTGTAACCACGGTATGATGCAAGGTCTGCCCGCAGGCCATATGTGTCATATATTATCTCGAGTCAGGAAAACTAGTCCAATCGACTCTAAATACAAATGATGCCACAAAGGCAGGTACGTCATGCATTCGGGCTCGCTATAGTGGTCTGGTCTCAATTATGTGCACAGAATTACGTTGCGCGTGTGCCAAGCCAAACCTATCATACCCTTCCATCATTAACTTTTATCGAATGGAATTTTGTGCACCTATGCAAGTCTATTATATATTAAGGCAAATATTGTTTAGTTATTTGAGTAATGCTTTCCATATACAATTGACTTCTTTAGTAGTATCGAACTATTACAATGCTTGTACTTTATATCATCACATGACTATATCGCTATGTGATCTAATATTTTAATGCGACTATAGTATGGCCATTTATTCTAATTTATAGAATATGGAGATATACTAGGTGAATTCTAAGAAGTCCTAATAAAGATGAATCAACTCTATAGATACTTGACTTGACGGGAGTAGTACCAATGTTTAACCTCAACAAATTGACGCAAAAAGCCTGAATATGAGTAATTTCAAATAAAAGGATACGTGGTCATGTACTAGGCATAAAGAAACCAAAAACTCTATTCACATATATCAAGTAAACTATCTCGGCTATTTTAGGAGGAACAAATGATTACACGTGGTGCCTTAAAGGCGAAGGAGGTTTTAGCTTTACATACCTCAATTTTGAATTCCACAATATACAATGGGTTGCCCTTTTATCCTACAATAGGAAATCTCAAGGACTTCATAGATAAAGTATATTTGCGGGTTCCAAACGACCCCAAAGATTCAATCTACATAACCATAATTTATTCACGTCATACTCGACTATGAAATGAAATAATTAAATCACTAAGACATTTTATCGAACACCTAGTGGACATAAGGATCCATAACCTTCATTAATGGAGTTTACACAATCACCAACTTCTATTCTTGATGAAGAAAATTCTCTAAACATACTTACATATAGAACGACTTACTTCACTGCTAGCGAGTTATCAGTTCACCGAATATATAATTCCATCAATTCTATCCAATTTCAACTTTTACCTTTTATTCAAGAACACCAAATAATCTAACCCACTTCAAGATATAGTGTAAAAATTCAAATTAAATAACCCCAAATGCTTATCTATAATCATATTCAAAAATAGGATAAAGAATTTACCTTTTAGAGCTCAAATTTCAACTATAGATACTATAAATTACTTCTTGAAATTCTCTAAGGTTGCCACAAAATTCTTGAGCTTATGATCCTTAAAACGAGGTTATCCCTTCTCCGTTAACAATCCTTTCTTGATAGCTTAGTTTAACTCTCCTTGTTAAAAGGAGAGAAAGAGAAGGGAGAAAGAAAAAAGAGGAAGAAACATAGTAGTAACGTTGGTTCTTGTTCTGCTGGAAAGTTCCAGTGAAAGATAATGATATACTCCTTTCCCTTGTTCTATTAATAGTAATTTTGTAAGAAAAATAATAATTGAAAAGTAGTCCCCTCATAATTTTAATATTACAATAAATACATACAGATATATAGATATATACATATAAAACAAATATAAGGAGGCATCAAATATCGATATAAATAATTATCTTGTACCACCCTTGCTAATACTTAATATCATACTCTTCTACAATGTTAACTTAGATTCAAATTTTTTTTCGAGGTGTTACAATCTCCCCCACCTTGGATCATTCGTCCTTGAATGATGCGTGTACCATACTTTGACTTTTACAATACCAAAACATTCAGCAGATCCCTTACTCAACTTTCACTTCCCTTAATTTATTTTAAGGTCTTAAAATTTAGCTAACTCCTAAATTTTTCAAAAATTTCAACAGAGTTTCCCTTGTAAATAGGACTACTGGGAACCTATTAGGTAACCAAAACACATACAAATACACTTCACAGAGCGTCACTACTAAGAGAAGCTAAATTACATACACATACGCTTCACGGAGCGTCACAACAAAGACAATATCCAACAGATAATACACGCGGTTCCATTTGGCCTTATAATCAAATGATAGCTATAAATAATACCATAACTTACCTTATACTCTGCATTTCAAAGTTGTATTCATGCAATTTTCTAGAATCATGGTTACACATCATGTACGTTCAGATGGTTCTTAAAATAAGTTAAGTATCTCGCCTTCTACCCTTGTGTTGAAATAACTCACCGGAGCAAAATAGTTCAGATTTCAGGGAGAATAAGTATAAATCATATCCTCGAAATGTTAGGATGGTATACACACAAGGAATGTTGGTGCACTATAGCTCTATCTGGAGGCTATCATCACACTTAAGCCAATTGGATTATCTCTGTATATTTAATATAAGAGTCATACATAATTTGCTTCTTCTTATACATTTAGAGCTCAGCTTGTCAATTTTGTGGAGCCATGTAATGCCTTTTCTAGGTAATACGTGTCTAATCATTCAAATCATATAATAACTATAACACATCAGCAAATAAGCATGAAGTACATGTGCTCATATAGATATCTAAGCCAAAAAAAGACTTTTGGCTTATAAATATATAAATTTTGGCAAGTGAGTAACTTATGAAATAGTAAAATATAAGAACATGTAATTAATGTGCAAATAAACTCTGAAATCTATGAACATGTGGGCTATATAAAAAAAAACTAGTATATCAATAGATGAACTAGAGCACGAACTCTATCATTTGGTCATATAGATGGGTATAATCTTAATACTCAATAAACGTCGCTATAAAAGGTAATAATTGTAAAAGTACATAGAGAGCAAGTAAGCAAATCATAACCCCTAACTATCTCCATTATAAAACTCATAGATGAATATTTACACATAAATAAAAAATTGTATATTATGCAAATAAATAGACCCTTGATACTCTTCAACGCATACCCTCAGAAACATATGATATTCAAATAACTATACCACATATAAACAAATGATTTATCTAACCCATAAGCTATGAATAACAATCTAGGATATATACATAAAATGTAGATAAATAAACTATATCGTAACATTTATCTTATCTTTATATAAATAAGTAAACTATAGAAGTGCTTGATATATAAATTTTAACGTTATGAAAACTCATAATATGTAAATAACTTGATTATGACCTATAAGCATGTGAAATATAATCTTTGATAAAATACATCTATAACCTATAAGAATTAAATATCTATCATATGAGCAACAAAACTTTACATTATAATCGTATAAACTCATGAAATGTATAACACATAAACAATTATAATATGTGACGTACAAACAAACGACATATGCCGATTGTGACATGTAAATAATAACCCTAGGACCTTGAATGAATAGCCACTAATGTGCATGCGCATAGACTATAATCAAATATTCTCTGAAACATGTAATTTGACACTTTATGAAACAAACTTATAAGAACGTTCTATATAAAACATGCAATATATAAACAACGATTCACAAAATATGTAACCTATAAAGAAGAATCTATATTATAAATAACATGTATATAACTAAACCCTCATAAACACATAACAAATACTGTTAATCTATGAAAATAAGTAGTACGTAAACAATTAAATTACCATACACGCTATACATATAATCCTGCAAGTAAGTTAGCTATAACATATAAATATTGAATTCATGACAACTTAAACTTGTTGAGATCTAGACCCTTTGTAATCTATGAGAAATTTCATGGAGTCATCTAGTTCTAATTTACGTACGAGCATACTTTCGCTAGCTCCAAATAACACTAAGGCTACTTCTATCCATATTCTCCTATTTTTTATCTAAGAGGGAGCATGGTCTATTTAACCTGAGTATTCTTTCTTTCAGTCCTAGAATATCCTTCTTTATATATGTTCGAACACAAGAACTGGACACTATTACTATTAGTTTAATTAGTTATCTAACAGGGCAATGACAGAGGGTAATACTTTACAAACCTCTTACTGGAGTAGCAAGTTAAAGCATTTTGCTTCTATCGATATCAGGTGCCACATCATGGAACTTGGTATCCAATAGCTCATATAAATTGGTGGACATATGGATGAGCGGGATGCTATAGACAACGTAACCCAAGAACTCTTGTTTAGCATATACTTATGAAGTCATTTGTTGTCCCTCCATGACACCTAAGGATTAGCCACCTTAGACTTAACAGCTGATATTTGACTGCACTTGGTAAAATTTCTACAATCATATATAAAAAAAAAATATGAACACAAATATATTTAAGGGTAATACTACATTTTTCTAAGCCAAGCTATGATTACTAAGTTTATGATGAATATGTATTAGGTGAACACATATATATCATCCCTTTCTTTGAAAGAAAATTCTTATAAACTTCATCAGTAATCAAGAAGTAGGTAGTTAGGCTGCAAAGACACCTAACAAATGAGTACGGTCACGTGAAATCAAGTGAACAAATAGTCATTATATCTTAAAACATCTGTAATCTACTATTGACAATCTATACATGTCTCTCTACATATATTTTTGTCCTCCTACGCGGGTGCATTCTTAAGCATCGTTCTAAATCAATTTATCTCTTACCGAGAGGATCTATTAATTGATTGCCAACTCTCACTATTGTATAGAAAGGGGTACCAAACCTCAAAGTGATACTAACATTATATCTCACGATATGTCACCACAACCCACTAAAGTTCTATAATCATCTTTCTATATAAAAAAAACATAAAAGTCATATTCTAACCAGGCACACTATTTCACATATATACATAATCTAAAATGTTCAAATAATACTTGGTGAAATTGTCATGCGCTCATGCAATGGTAGCATTGTATTTGAAGCATGGTAGCATTGTATTTGAAGCATGAGGACGAATACGACACTAGCATTTACAACTACTCTTCGCAAATATATTTTCAAAAGAATCAGACCTCCTTGCATACTTGGAACCTATTTATGCAGCACCACTTGAGTCAGAGTAAAGTGTGGTGCGAGAGTATCTTGAAATGCAAGTTCTTCCACCCGACTTCAATCCCAAACTCGGATGGAGGAAGGTGAAACGCGTTAAGGGTGTATTAAAGCCTTCAAGGTACAAGAAAAGAATTAAGTGCTCCAAGTGCAAAAGGGCGGGACATAAGAGACAACATGCAGCCTTAATGTAGGATAATATGATTGGTATTGTATTAAATGTTTTTGTTTGTTCAAATGCGCTGGATAGTATGTAATGTGTATTCTGTTTTGAAAACTACTGAACTGCAGTTAAAATTGATTTTTTTTGTTGTGCATTATCGATTCCTGTTCATATATTGTATACTACGTACTAAATAGATTCTAGAATTAAATAATTGACAAGACTCATAATATATAATATATCAGTGTTTGGTCTACTAAGTAAATGTTCAGTACATAGCGTATAATAAACCTACCTAGTTATCTATTGAACATACCCTTTTCTTCATACAATGTTGAATTAGAAATAATTATGACGCATTGGAATGGGTGGCAATTCGAAAAATATCTTTTCAAGTTCTGAAATTTACTATACACATTACATATTGACTAGACTCAAAATATATAATACATCAATGTATTGTCTAGGGGGTATAGTGTAAATTACAAAGTCTATCATCGATCAGTCGTGTAGTCTATTATAGAAACCCTATTCCTCATACACTGAACCTTTCAATATAATTATTACACTTTGCAAAACAATAAGATTTAAATGTCTCGACTGCCACAACCGTCGCGACTTTTCATTTCTTATTCTCACACGCCTTCTCCCCTTCAATCAACACGTGTAAAGCTTCTATTGGTAGATTTTCTTAGGGTATGGCCTATTTAAAGAGACCATGCTCAATTTTGAACACAATTTCAGAAGAAAAAATACTTAAGGGAGAATAAGATGGCTAGGAGGATGCACCCACTACGGCCATTGCACAAAATGTCAATAATAAACAACATAGAGTTGCTAAGGCTTCGGAATGACCTGAATTTTCTTCTCGAGGGTCTTGCCTCCAATCAACAATGGATGGATAGAGAGATTCGCGGGATGGCTTATTTTCTTCGGTCCATAGCCGAGAGGCTCAACCTAGACCCCCGTGAACTCATCACCCCTCCTTCGTCCCCCTAGTGTAGTGTTTTTTTTTCATTTGGTTTGTAGTTCATTGCTTAATGAAGCTTTCATGGTAGGATTATGTAAATGAAAGCTTTCATTGTTAGTGTTCCCTCAGTAGTCCCTGTTTTAAGATTTGCGAACTTTATTTACACTCTTGAGTACAGTAGGAATAAATAATCGACTACGGTGAATACACATTCTATAATCGATTGTGTCACGGATGAATTATAGAATGAAATCAGTGTTCATGATCCTGTATATTGAGAGATTATCGACTTATAAATGAGTATATTATTGACCACTCATATAGTCTATGATCAACTTACTGAATATATTGACGGCTTAAAATAATTAGAAAAAAAGAGAAATTAAATAAAATAAAATTAGAGTATGTTAATTAACACCATTAAAACATTGTACAGAAATTTTGATGCATCAATTATGACTCACAATTACTTTTGGACGTGATCAAGTGTTATCTTAGACACGGCGTAGTCGTAGATCATTGAGATGACATAAAAAAAAATATATGAATCATCCAAGCACTAATGAACGACCACTTATCATGACAAGAGATTAGACTTGTGTGATGACCATAAGGATGAGTGGTGGTTTTTACTTGTGAGTGTTCAATGGACAAGTAGTGTATGAGAACAAGGAGTCCTTCTCAACAAAGACGCTTGTTCTAGGTAATTGGTTGTTACTACCATTTTCCTCCCCTATATTCATTTGATCGAGTGTACAATTGATTTGTAATCTTATATTAAGATATTTAGTCATTTTACATTGCGTGAGTGATGTTAATTTATTTTATTTTATTTTATTTTATTTCTCCCTTTTTCTAATCTCACCTCTTTTGAAAATAGACTTGTTATGATATCTTGAATATATTATAGATAAATAGCTTTATCTATACCAGACTTTATTATTAGTCATGTATCGATCAAAGAAGTCTATTTTCAAAGGATGTGAGATTAAAAAAAGGGAGAAATAAAATAAAATAAAATAAATTAACATCACTCACGCAATGTAAAATGACTAAATATCATAATATAAGATTACAAATCAATTGGACAATCGATCAAATGGGTATAGGGGAGGGAAATGGTAGTAACAACTAATTACCTAGAACAAGCGTCTCTGTTGAGAATGACTCCTTGTTCTCATACACTACTTGTCCATTGAACACTCACAAGTAACAACCAACACTCATCCTTATGGTCATCACACAAGTCTAATCTCTTGTCATGATAAGAGGTCATTCATTAGTGCTTGGATGATTAATATTTATTTTATTTTATTTTATTTTATTTCTTCTCCTTTTTATGTCATCTCAATGATCTATGACTACGCCGTGTCTAAAATAACACTTGATCACGTCCAAAAGTGATTGGGAGTCACAATTGATGCATCAAAATTTCTTTACAGTGTTCTAATGGTGTTAATTGACATACTCTAATTTTATTTTACTTAATTTCTCCTTTTTTTCCATTATTTTCCATCCATATATTCAGCAAGTTGATCATAGACAGTATAAAAGGTCTATAATCAATCATAGTCTTAATCGATAATATTCTAATACACAGGATAATCAACACTAACATCAGTATATAAGTCGTAAGTCACCCAGTCGATAATAGAATACATATACATTCATTAGAGAACCTTTGAATTAAAATATAATCCATTTAAATTTTCTTCAACAGTACAATTCTAACGGGTAGAATTTTTCAGCGGTCAGATTTTGATAGCCTTACTATATTAATTAAAAGCACCCTTTTGGACTCCTACATGTCATTTATTCATGACTTTCAAGTTTTGCATCAACAATAACAATGTCGCAATCATCTCAAACTTCCAAAAGTTCTTATATTGGCCGTTGTGGTAATACTCCGGTGTTGAAACCATCATGCACCGACAGAAATCTGGGGTAAAAATTCTACAGTTGTACGGTTGGAAAGGTTTGTTTTTGAATAAATAAAAATTTATTTGTGTTCATCTCATAATTCAATTTACTAATTTATCCTCTTTATTTTAGGATAATAGTGGATGCTCTTATTTCAAGTGGATTTCCTCCAATTTCGAGGTGCCAAAATTTTAAGGCATTGCAAAGTTTGAAATGTTTGAAAGGCTTAGTGATTCCGAAGAAAATAGGAATCTTCTAATGACATTATATAGAGAATCGTAACACAAGATTGATCACTTAAAGGGATTGTTGGCTATGGATGAAGTTGATTGAGAGGGATCAACTTAAGCATAAGTTGGCTATGGCTGAAGTAAAAGAAAAGGGCATGAAGTTTATAGTCTATGGTTTAATATTAGTTTTAGCTTTTTGGAAAGGTTTAATGGGGGTGTAGTGGGATTGAATGTATTCTGAATATTTTATTAACCGACTACTTGTTACTTATATTATAAATAGTTTGCCTTTTTCATTCATCGACTACACATCGCTCTACTGTATATGCTTTACCTCAGAGTCTATAATCAACGATGAAAATTCATGTAAAAGCAATGATACGTTGATTATATCAAATGAAAAATATTTATCATAAACTATAAAGGTAGTTTAGAAAGTAAAATTGTTCAATTCTACGCATCCCGAGCTGAAAGTTAGAAGTTAACATTATCTAGTCAAATAAAAATAATCATCAGCCACAAATAAAAATAAACATTGTCTAAATATCTTGTCGATCTCCTGACTAACTTCATTAAGAAATTCATCCAAATTTGGAAATTCATTCTCGTTATCCTTCTCCGCGATGCCTTTTTTTTCTGGTGTATCACTTTTTCCTTCTTCTTTATGTTGTTCTTTCTCTACTTCTTGTGCATTCTTCTCTTCTGTTTTCTCTCTATCTCCTTCATTTTTTTCTTCTTCACAACCATTTTTTTCATTTTTATCATCTTTATCTTGTCCGCCTTCGTCATAATCCTCCTTCTCCACACCAGCTGATCCATCAGCTTTGTTTTCTTCTTCACAAATAACTTCTTGATTTTTTTCTTCTTCTTTATCTTAATCGCCTTCATCCAAATTTTCCTTCTCTATAATAGTTGTAACCTCAGGGATTATCACCTCATCAACATTAATGGAGGCATGTTCAAAAGTTGCTACCACAAGAAGGGCTTCTTTGATGCCGTTGTCATTGCGGCCAGCCCTCACTGCTGAATGCCGACTTTGCACCTGCACACCTGTATTTTCAAGTATTTACCATTTATAATAAACTAAGATATCAGTTGATGAAGAATGGTATAGATTCTACTATTATAAGTAAAAGGGATTATATAAAATATGCATCTTCTATAATATATAGAGCAAATATTACCTTTAGCTTCTTGTCTCTTCTTTTGCCTCTCCTTTTCTCCTCTCCTCAGCCTTTTTTCTTTTATGAAATCAGCGATGTCCTTGATTGACTCCTCCAGCCTAAACACGCGCTCTTCCAGATTTTCAATCATCGGTGTCTTTCACGATGCTCTCGTCTTACTTGTCCCCATACCCCAAGTTACATGCTTTGAAACAACATTTCCACCTAAATCCTGGTCATCATCCCCATCCTCACCATCCTCTGATGAGGTGATGACAATCACACCCTCCAGACAGGCCTTCAAGCCATCGATAAATGTGTCATTTGGTTCGTCTATAAATGCTTTGAACTTTTTCATGTAGTGCTGCTTCATTTCACGGACTGTGGGGATAAGGTACGGGTGCACTCTCTACAGATAAATAGGCAAATATGATTGATTAGCAACACAATATTGTTAAAATTATTCATCGAAAGAAATGTTTCATACCTTTATGCTCTATCCGTTCAAATATGGATCACCTTCAATTAGTTTATCGCCTTTTGAGGTGTACCATCTAAGCAATCGGGGAATGAACAGTGGGTCTTCAGTTGATTTACCATTTCCCCTGCCGAGTATGGAAAAGGCTTCGTATATCCAAATTTGTGATCAAGAAAAAATAAAAACATAAAACTGAGAGTAAGTATATTATAGACACTATAGATGAATTACAGTATATAATAAACTACTTCAATGGTTTATAATCAAATACCATAAATTCCCAGGGAAATCCGTAGAGCGCGTACGATGAAACTCCTTTTGTCTCAAATGTCTTCTTCTGCCTGCTGAAGTCTATCCACTTCTTTAGATAGTCTAGAGTCAAGGAAAATGACTCCTTACCCCAAGGGTATTTCTCAAAGAAGCCCAAGTTATCCACCATCTTGATGGTGTCTATGTCCATGATTTTTGACAAGTCCCGTGCAAACAATATGCAGTGTACGAACCAAACCAAGCAGCATTTGAACTTGTCCTCCTTATCCAGCCTCCCACCTCTAATAAGCTTCAACAATCTCTTTGCATTTACACTCCTCTTTTTCACAATCTTTTTGAAAAAAGCTTCACCCTCCTCCATCGCTTTGACATATCTTAAATCACAAGGATAATGCCCACAATTTAAACCAGTGATTAGCGTAAACTTCTTCAGGCCAAAACATGCAGGCCTATCATTGATGTTGAACCACATTTCATGCAGCTTACTGTCCGGTTCGACTCAGCGCAGAAGTGTATAGTGGACAAGCTATCCGTTGAACTTCATATGTTCTGGCAGGTCCCGTAAACCACCAAAATAGAAATTCTTAAACCTAAACTTCAGACGTTGATCAACGACGACTTGTTTGAATTCCTTAAACATCTTCAAACGGGACCTAACGGATATCTTAGTCGAAAATGATCCGACATCATCCAGGACTGTAGCGAGGTCGTACCTCTCAGCCGAAACAAACCTTGCACAGTGGGGAAAGATTAGTGCTTTATCATTTATCCTAGCCTCGAGAGGATCTATTTTCTCCAGCTTATCTCGAACTGAAGCTTCAACTGCTTTCTCGCTACAATTTCTATTCTTCAATTGATCGACTGCTCATTTTTTTCTTCTCTCAGATTACCATATGCAGCCTTGCGTTTGTTACCTCTAGCCATTTGTTATGATCTACAGACAAAAACTACCATTTTTCAGCTATAACAGCAACTACAATACCTAATTGACCTAGCAGTCTATTAACATGGCAGCATTGCAGCACCAAAAATTCTAATTTGCAGAGCAAGTTTCTTCGAAAACAATCCCATCACCCACAAGAACATGCATCTAAATCACCATTATATTGAACAAAAATAGGAAGGAGCCCAGATTTTAAGCACGCAAATCGAGAAAAATTCATAAAAAAAAACTCAATGCAATCGTCGAGGAAAGTTAAAATTCAATGAGAACAATGCACAAATAAATCAAATACCAACTTAAAAACACAAATTATAAGTAAAATCAATCCCAATTTTTTCAAAAGAAATTTAATTGACAGCAGATACAATACCTAATCGACGTAGCAGTCTATCAACATGGCAGCAGTTGCAGCACCAACTCAATGCAACAGTTGTAAAAAAAATTCAATTTATCACACATTTTTATAACGCAAATCGACAAAAAGGTGGCAAAAAAATCTCAATGCAATCGTTGAGGAAAGTTTAAATTCAACACAAACAATGCACAAACAAACCAAATACCAACTAAAAACTCAAATTATAAGTAAAATCAAGCCCTATTTTTTAAAAAAAAAAATCAACTTTTCGAGTCTAATTATCAAATACGCAGTGAAGAATTCCCCAACATGAACATGCTTCTACAACACCCTTACATTGGAGAAAAGTTTTAACAAAAATCACATATCTTGCCACATTCCGATGAAATTAGTGAAGAAATTTCAACATGCAATCGCAAAGGATAATCGATACACACCAATTATCCGTAAAAAAATAAGTAAATACCAACTAAAAACAACCACTTTCCCTAAAATCAAGCCCCATTTTCAAAAAAAAAATCAAATTATTTGAACTCCAACGACTTCACGCGACACAAATGAGTACGAAAAAAAATGAAAAAAAAATTCATCAGTATGGAGAACAAATTAACCGGAACAATAATATAGATTACCTGAAGTTGAAGATCGAAGTTGGAGCTGATTTACACGAGATCAAAATTGAAAATGACGGAAAGAGAGAAGAAGCGATTTTGGTAAAGAGAGAGAAGATGAGAGAATTTTTTCTTTTTTTTGTATTTAATGGAAGAGTAGGGTTAAATATGTATTTAATAAATACATAAGGGGAGTTCCAAAAAAATTTAAAAATACATAAGGGATGCCAAAATATTTTTTTTCTTTTACACTTATGCCCATGGCCCACCAAACCCTAAAAAATTAGAGTTTGCCAAAATAGGTATTCATTTGTTAAAATAAGTTTTTAAAGTGGACCAACAACTAAATGTCCTCCACTATCCACCCCTGAACCATTTAAAGAGCATCCATACATCCTATACTAGGAATCATATACTGAGTACTCATGCATCCATACACTGGAATACCAAGTTGTCATGTAACATCATATACATCTGCACCATGTGCCATGAGCTATGTATCAAAAAGCATAAATATGAATCCTTGCTTTTCAGATTACGACCTCCCATCATCTCAACTTCATCACCTTTCCTCAACTCTTCCGCCTAGGCTCTATCTATTGTGGTTGAGGTAAAGACTTAGTTATAGGAAGTATGCACGACCAACTAGTCTGGTTGACATTTTTTATTATACTAGTTTAAGGTACTTGCCTCACGCGTGTATCTCGTTCAATGAGTTCAATTTATATTTATATCTATAATCTATATCTATAATATATTAAAAGCGTGAAGACCCTTAAGAAATTAATTTGGACTTTTTGTCCTTCATTAAAAGACTCAACTTTAGACAAAATTTTCTTTTTACTTTTTTGAGCTTTTAAAATTTAAAATTTAATAAATTTAGTTATTAAATCATTCCTTATTTGGATTATGTGCCTAAAATTTAGGACTAAACTTTTTACCTTAAATAAATCTTTAATTAATTTAATTATTGAGTATACTAGCATACATTCATTTGAAGTAGTATCTGTATGAAAATTGACACCCATTTAATAGTACTCTAATTGTATATATATCCTAATGGACAGCTAAAAATTGTGAAATTTTTGAATAACAAATTTAGTTTATATAACCTTAAAGTTTATTTCCCCTTAAAACTTAAGTTTATAGTTATTTTCTTTTCTTAGTGTACATATTATTGCTATTTGGGTAAAGTTTTTTCACTAGATTTAGCTATTTAATTTAGGTATGAAATCATAATATTTAACACTTTTAAATTTATTTAGAATTTTACCTTATTTATAAAAGCATTTCTACAATTCTATTTAAATTATATTTTGAATCGAAATTCGCAAGTGACGTACTCTTTACTGTATTTTTTCTTCTTATTTTGATATTGATCCAAGTTATCTTTTTACTTTTTTTTTTTTACATCCATTGTTGTCATTTTTTATTTCTTAACAATGAATTCTCCCTTTTGATAATTTCTCATATTTTTTTTTCAGTTGGATATTTCGGATTGAAAATTGTAAGAAATAAGCATGTTGTTGTCGAATTAAATGGTCAAAAAAATTAAAGGTTTATCTCTTTTTTTGTTTAACTATGACTTTGTTTTGATTATGTTATTTAATTATATTTTGCAATATTATTTGTTGAAATTATAGCTGAATGGGGTTACAGTCGACTCTTTTTATTTCAGGCCTACTTATTATGTTTGAAGTCGGATCAAGAATTAGGGGGACTCTTCAAAAATATAGGTTGGAGAAAATCCTTATAAGATAATTATATTGCATGAGAAGAACCCTAATAACACAAAATTATACGAAGAAATTAGATGCCTATTTTTAATATTAGGAGAACAAATGTCGGTAGAATTTTTTTCCCTTTATACGGTGTACGGCGTAGTTTTTTTTTCTTTAAAAAATATGACCTCATGACTTCGGGGAATGATAGTATTTTGTTTTGGTTCAAAATTTTAAATAGAATATTGGATATAGGCATTGGTATAGCAATTGAGGTTGTAAGAAAAGTTTACAGTTGAGAAATTGGGTTGTGGAAATGGTAGAATGGGCATTTGCTGATTTGTTTAGTGAAAAAATCAAATTAATTATGCATTTATCATTAGTAATAGCTTCACCACACTTATTAATTCATTATTCAAGCTCTAAAAATCATGACGCTCGTAGAATATCAATGGGTTTGTAATGTCAGTTAAAGGTTCATGTCTATAGACACAACTAATATCATCCTCAGTTAACATACAGATATTGGACATGCATGACAGTGAAATTATTTATGATTTCATTGTTTAGTTACAATTTCAGATTTTCTGAATTAGATACTTTTGTCATGTTTAATTGATTTATAAATAAAAAAAATATGTTTTTATGTGTCTTATCTTTATCTAATAAAAAAAATCCGAGGGCAAATAGTATAAGTTTCAAAATTTGGTGAATAATAAATTCGTCTCTCCATTTTTTTAAATTCAAATACCAAGCTTTTATTTATGTAAGAGTTTAAAACTGTGACGTGTGTCTAATTCACTTACTACTAGACCAAAGCACTAGGGGTTTCTTTTGTGCCTCACTATTGTACGAATTTTATGAAATTAGTTTAAGATTTTTTTAAAAAAATATATTTTAACTTTAGGCCAACTTTATTGAATTGACATAACTCTATCTAGGGCATGACCTCACAAATAGTAAAATTAGTGAAAATAATAAAGAATTAGGATTTAAATAAACAAAATGATGATATGTACTTATTTTTTGTACTTTATTTTTATATGATTAAGTATTACTTAATAGAGTAACTCAATAATTGTGCTATGGAGGTGGCGGATAATTAATAGAAGATAGAATAATTAAGATGTTGAAGTATTTGTAATAGAAAGAATGTCAAAAGGATTTTTTGTTTCTTTAGCGTATGTCCCTGAAGGGACCAATGTCGTCAGAACTTAATTTGTGTTCAACTGCACTTAAATATTCGTCAAGGACCAAAAACTTATCTCTTTATCTATGACATGATTTCAGAGTATTTAATTTGATAAAATTATCGCCACCTTGGTGGTCTCAAACACATCAAAAAGTAACAAAAGTAAGAAGAAGAAAACATGGTCTTGGTTAGGGAGTGCTATCAGATAGTTTGGTCTCATATTGTATAAGGTAATTAGGTCTATCAGCTATCAATTTGTAAACATGCTAAATCAATAATTAAATCAATAAGATAGTTGTTATCGGATTTTAACAATCAGTTGACAGTCCTTAATAGTTCATTGTAGGTTAGGACTTTAATTATTCAGATCAAGTGTGTATTCAGATTCAAATATTTAAATCTTCACAGTTTAATTTATTCTAATTAAGCATCCGAACACATGATAAAATGTTCTTAAAAGGTAATTCCTACTCAAATTTTGTCATCTCATTTAACCTGAATAAGTTGTAAAACCTTAGCTCTGCTTTAAAGAAGGTGACAAGTTTTATGTGGTTAACTTTAATACTTAATAGACATTTGAGAATAAATAAAATATACTCCCTCCGTCTCAAATTACCCGTCCCAAATTTTCTAATTTGATTTTTTATTTTACTTGTCTTTTTTCATTAATCAATAAGAGACAAAAAAAAATTCATGTTTTACCCTTTGCATTAATTATTTTTCTTCAAAGTAAAATGTAAACATCATTTAATAGGGGTATTATGATAATTAGGCATGTTATTAATTGTTTTTCTTAATCAATGTGTTATCTCAATTTGGGATGAGTAATTTGGGATGGAGGTAGTATGTGTTTAGATACTCGATTGAAACAAACAATAGTTTGAATATTTAAATAAAATTTATTGCTAAGTAGTTTAAGTGTCCCTCAAAATTATTTTATGTTCATTTAATTGCAAAAATTTGTGATAAATAAAAAAATAATGCATTATTTATTTTTTAACGTGATATACACGTGCAACATAAGTACACTAAACTAGTTTTATAGAATCACTTCATTATTATAAAAAAAATACATCTTGATTAATAAATAAAGGAAAAAGGACATTGACTGGCCTTTTAAAAAAAAATGGCCAATAATTGAAAAGGTGGACAACCTTAGCCAGTCGGCCCAATTTAATTCCCCTTTTTAGCCATTTGGACGAATTGAGCACATGCAGTCTCTATACTCAATTGATACACTTTTATACCATATTGATACACTTTTTAAAAAAGAGAAAGGAAATTCTATGCAAGTACATGCAGTCCCTATACCCAATTGATACACTTTTATACTACATTGATACACTTTGATACCGCATAGATACACTTTTATACTAGATTGATACACTTTTATACCACGTTGATACAGTATATATACCACATAAATATACCTTTTACAGAGAAAAATTGTGCAAGCATATATAGTAATTCGTTATTCGTGAATTTGTTAACTTCATCTAAAATTTTGTGAAAATTTGTGCAAGCATATACAAAATTTATTAAACCTTGTACCCATACTGCCCAAACATCCTTAATTTTTTTTTATTAAAAAGAGAGAGATAGCAGGAAAAAAAAAAGTCAAAGTGTCGCTATAGTATTAACTCATATGAAAAGGGATAGAACAATTATGGGTGGAATTGTATTTCATATTTTAATTTCTGTGATCACATTTGAAAAAATAAATAGGTGGACAGAGTGGACTTTTCTAAAAAAAATAAAAATTAACAACATTAAAAGAAAACAAAATAGTGAAAAACAAACAAAAAAAAATAGGAAGAAAGAGAATGTAACCCGTAAAATAATTAACATTAAAAATTAAACAATAAATAAGGAAAAGACCAAAAAAAAAAAAAAGGATAGTAGCAGCAACAGAAAAGCCTAAATGGCTATCTATTGGAATTGTCAAATCAATGGTTATATGAGTGAAAATATTTTAGGTGACATTTATGTCCTTTTCCCAAAAATAAACATACCCATTATACTATAAATATATAATCATTGAATTACAATTCTACTTTCACCTCTTTTAATTTTATCTCCGAATAAAATTATTTGATGTCAATAGAATTCAATTCATTTAGTAGTTTTTTGAATCTAGATTGTTAATTTAACTAAATCTCATAATATCTTATGTGAAAAAAAGAAGAAAAAATTATCTATCGATATTTTCCTTGTTTTCTCTCATCATATATTTTGAGATTTTTTTCTCATAGACAAGAAAAAAGAAAATCTACCAATAATAATTTTACATCTCAATTAGTAATTACTTATCTAGAATACATGATAATTTGTTATTTAAACTTTAAGAACGTAGTAAAATCATAAAAGAAAACTTTTCAATTAGTAACTGGCTATTAAAAATACATGATAATTTATTTTTATAGTATAAAAATATACGAAAATTTTGAAAATTTATCTCAAATCACAAGAAAATTTATCTCTTCAATCATAGATACTATTAATATTTCACTAAAAACTTCTCAAATAGCAATTGTCTATCACGAACACATGATGATTTATTATTATAAGCTTCGAGAACATACTAAAATTTTGGAAAATTTTCCTCAAACCACAAGCAAATTTATTTCTTTAATCATAAATATTATCAAGATTGTGATAATCAAAAACTAAAATTTTAAAAAACATATCTTAAATCACAATCAAATTTATGAACAACGATAATAAGAAAAAAAATATTTGAGAACTACATTGTGGATGTATAATTTTAGAAAGAAAAGATTCTCAATTTATAAGAAATTTTAGATTCAGTTTACCTTCTTTATTTATTAGTTCAATTTATATTTATTTAATTTAATAAATTAGTCTTTGTGGTCCTTCTTTTTTTATTTTAGGTTTAGTTTTCTTTTTCTTTTTCCTTTCTTCTTTTTTTCCTTTTTTCCTCCACACATTTTTTTTTCCGTTTCAATTCAAATTATTTTTCTTTCCATTTATATAATTTATTTCTTTTTACTTTTTCCTCTTTTCCTTGTTCTCTGTTTTTCCTCAGGACGTTTTTGTGTCCTTTTCCATTCAAATCGGTATTCTTTTCATTTATTTAATTTATTAATAATAATATATAAGGTAAGATTTGAATTGATTTAGAATTGTTAAATACTATAACTTCTTTCCTAATTCAAATAAGGACTTTGATTAAACAAAGTTCTAATATTAATAATAATTAAATAACAAGAATTTGAGAAAAATAGTATAAATACAATCAATCAATCAATATATTTATATAAAGGAGACCCTTAGACAATTCTACGTGGCATGTCTTAGAGGCCTCCAAAACTATTTATCTTTTTGTGGCCTTTTTAGTCATTTTTTTACCATATTTCTTTCATTTATATGCTATATAAAATGCCCTCAAAAGACACAATAAATTCTTATAAATTTGAATCATATTTATTTATAGCTGACTAACTTTCTTAAACATTACATAATTATAAATCAGCCATTATTTCTTCACCTTTTCGCCTCTTTTCATATTCCCATAAAATTTTTATTGTTTTAATAATTTCTCATTTATTTAAAAAAATAGTGAAGAATGACAATTAATAAGAATTAACAGCAATCTATATGTATTCTTCCATCTGTTGCCTCCACAATATAAAATGAGCATATTCTTTGCTCTGCATATTTCTCTTATATATAAGGGATAATCCCTATTTTGGTAGTCCTCACACTTTTTGATAGCCATTCTTATGCTTACACATAATTATTGTAGTTTGCTTTTGTTGTAGTTGACTTTTTACCATGCATTGTCATTTTTTGTCCCGCTTGTGTGTTTTTAATTGATCTTTTCTTGTCACCTAATATATAATTTTTTAATTAAAACACCCTTCATTTAAATTAACATTCACTTTAGTTTTTTGTTTTTTCTTATAGATAAATAGGAAATGATAAGAGTAATAATTAATGTTATATTTTTTTAATACTTTGAGTAGAGTGTAATTTTTTAAAGGATTTTCTTTTCATTTTATGGTATTTTTAATATGTACAATTCTTTTGAAGTCACTCACTTTTTGAAAGTAAAATATATTTTAATCAAATTATTCTTAATTAGTACTCTCTTCGTTTCAAAATGGTTGACTGTTGACATGCAATTCTTTCATTTCAAAATAGTTGACATGTATATATTTTGCACAACAGTTACGAAAAAAATTAATAAGGGGTGCAAATTAACTAATATGACCTTATTATCTTTTTAATATTGATTACATAAATCTTATGCAATTAATGTGAAAATTAATTACTAAGGATATAATTGAAAAAAATTAACTCTTGATATTTTATATATGTTGTTGTAAAACTAATATATGTGGATGTCCACTACTCTAGAAGTTACTTCCACTACTTATCTCTATTACTTTCCTCCATTTATGAAGATAACCTCCATCATTTATGATCATTAATCTTGTAACCTTTTACATCCATAACCTCGACAACCTTTTGCATGCCTCTATATGACACTATAAATAGAGACATAAGAATTCATATTGTATACACTTGTACACTTGAACAATTGGAATAATGAAAAACTTTCATCTCTTGTCTTGTCTCCTTATTTTCTTGTTTACCGTAATCACTTGTCATTCAGATTATTTCATCCATAAACCTTTTCTTTATTTTAAAATAGTGATACGCTCTAAAAAAGTAAAGGAGAAACTTCCATTCTAGAAGCGGTAGCTTCCCGCCTCCCTCGGGATGAGAAGATTATAAATTATTCATGTTGAACTAAATACAATCTTCATGTAATTAGTTGTTTTTTTCTAATTTATTTTTTAGAATTCAATAAAAAAATATTATAGATAATTTTATCCACACCTTTAAAATATGCATTATAAATACTATAAGTAGAAATTAGTGAATGACATCATATAATGTTGAAAATGAAGGTAGCGTCATTGATCGACATTGAATTGTCTTTGAAATTTCTTGTTGGTAAACTCAGGATTTATTTTTAAGCGTCACACATATAGAAAGAAAGAATTAAATTGATTTTGAATGAAGTTTAGTGAATTTAAGTTTTTTTGTGAAATTTCATTTAAGACGAAGCTTAAATCATCACATTTAACTAGCATAAAATCATGACGGAAAGAATTATGAGTGAAAAGTTAATTAATATAAAAATATATATATATTTTTCAATCTATATACAAAAATGCATGCTCAGTAGTTCATAAAAATGTCGAATTAAATTAGCATAATTTATCATGTTAGTTTATATAATATCAAATCACTTATTTTCTTTTGAATTTATCAAAAATTTCACGCTAAACTTGCTTCCTCATAAATTATTATTTTGTTTAAAATTTATCCAATTATTTGGCCAAGGAACATAATAATTACGAAACTTATAAAAAAACATAATTAAGTGCAAATACGTTAAATTAATTATGTCACAAGAATAACATAAATTATGCTTATTCAATCAATTAAAATTATATTTGTTATATTTAGTGTTTGGGCCCGGGCTTAGCACGGGCCTCGGGCGACTAGTACTTCTATATGTTTATTTATATTTTTTCGTTCATGAGCATTTTCTTTATTTTCTAGCTTAGATTTTTCTATTTTTTGAATTTAATGTTTATCCTGTGATATTATCTTAGTTTTTATATTGTTGTTGAATTTCACTGTTTAAGCATATGAATTTCTTATATTTAATTTATTTTATTATTCTTTTTAGATTGCCCAAAAAAGTATGATAATCTAATGCTTGCTACCGTTGCTTCAATCTAATTGTAAAATGTACAAATTAATTTATTCTGTCTCTCACCAATGTCTGTGTTTGAAAAATGCAGGGTGACCAACGAAAATCGATAGTCATTTATTTCTAACAAATTTTGCATATTGAAAATGAACAGTAATATTGTTTACAGAATATCAATCTCAATATTTAAGGTATTATTCTCATTAATTTTTTCTTTTATCGATTATTACAATGTTTCATTCATATCCAACATTAAAGGTATTCTTCTCATTTGTAATATTTCATTTTTTTTTATGTCTATTGAAGTTTGCTACTCTTGGAATGTGATGAATATTAAACTTGTATGTTACTGGAATAAAAATTGATATATATATATATATATATATATATATATATATATATATATATATATATATATATATATATATATATATATATATATATATATATATATATATAAAATGTAACAACGATCACTTCTTGAAAGTAGATGATAAGTTTTAAATCTTCATAAGATCTAAATAGTTGTTCTTTCTGTTGGGAGTGAGTGTGAGTGTGAGTGTGAGGGTGAGGTTGACGGATTATTATAATAAGTTTAACTTTCAAATGATATCTATTTGGTGTATTTTTTTCTCCGAGATGGTATACATTAAAAAAAATTGGACAACATAGAAGGTAGAAAAAGAGATCTTATATATAATCATCCATTGAGATATATGTAATTTTTATCACTGTCAAATTAATAATTTTCATTTCGGTAAATTGTTTACTCTTATTGGTTAAAGGATATCCATATAAATGAGATTTTCATGATATTTAAAATTTAGAAAGTGATATTTACCATATTTTTTCGTTCAATATATACAATACTTAGTATAACTAATACTCAATCTTGAATAATGATATCTTTATATGTTTTTGGCACTATGGTGATTTGAATGATGTTAATATTTAGTTGGCATTTTTTTTGTAGAAATTGAATTTGAGATATCGAGCTTTTGAAAGCTATTTTAATTGTTGGTGGAGATGGTAGGTATATCGTGAATTTAGTCTAGGTGTGCAAAAACTGACCATCACCAAATTATTAGAATGGAAAAAGAAGTTATTTCTATACGTTGATTTTCTCAAAATTATGAAATTTCATATACTAATTAAAATCAGTATAAGAGTTAAGTATTAAATACTCACTTCAAATATTGTTGTGCTTAGTCGGCATTTGAAAGGCCCATGCCAAAAAAATAGTAGTAATGATGGATGAAAACAAAACACACATGACATGAAACATTGTAGATCATTTCTTACTAATTAGAAGGCTCTAGACAAGGAAAGAGTAGAGAGTCATATGATTAAATCCTTAGATTAACATCACTTGTATTCTCTTTTTTAATCTTCTTTCTTTGTTATTCAAAATCACTCCTAATGAGTTAAACGGGACATAATGACATTAGATTCAGTTATATCTTGATTTCGTAATGACTCATTAAAGCTATGTAAAAGAAAATTAATAATATGGCACCTCTAGTACATCAAGATTTCTTTTTATTTTTTCTCATTTATTTTGTTGTAAAAATATTTTTATAACTCAGACTTTTTATTCTTCATAACTTCTATTCTTAATTAGTATTAGTATCATAATCCAATGATTTTATGTTTGCAATCTCTCTCAATGTTTACCATTCTAAAATATGTAAAGCTAAATAAACATTCATCGATTAGTTATTATTTTATATGAAAAATTGTTAAAGATCTATTGATTTAATCATTAATATATTCAACAAAAGTAATTACAGTTAAACAATGAATTTAAAAAAAGGGTCAATATAGAATAACCAAAAAAGATTGAGCAAAGACGGTGAATTAAGAAAGTGCTAAAAAAATCAAATCAGATAAATACAAGTTACGTTGATCTTTCTGACCATCTTCTCCAGGTCTTCAATTTGTCCCTTTCGTCTTCTAAACATGTGAACTTCCTTAAAATAGCCTTGAAGCTATTGCCAAGAAACATTTACAACCTCAGTGTCATGAGCCAAAAATAAGGGTTATGATGGCACTTGTTATGACATACCTTGAGAAGTAAGTCTATCATCCAAACTGATACAAAAAGAAGAAAAGACAAAAATATTCCACGGTAAGGATTCTAGAACGAAGCCGAACCATATAAGTAATCATAACAATGCGGAAAGAACTTATCCAAAATACCAATCATGTCCAAAACCAGGTGTCAATAGTGTAAGAACTACTAATACAATCTAAGAATCAAATACATCGAAAAATAACCACAAAAGGAATACTATCTTTCTCCGAATTCTAATAAAGACATAACTACTTTAGAAAGATAGAGGTGAACTTCAGACACATGAATATCCAACCGCTACATTGGAAGCTCCAACAATCGCCCGAGTCAAGAAATCTGAGGCGCACTCGAGCTAGTACCTACACCGAAAGGGTGCAGTAGGCATGATTACGGTCCACTTGTACTCAGTAGGTATCATAGGCAGACCAAGCAAAGTAGTAAATATAGCATACAAAATATACACTAAGGGAACGTCACCTGCAATCAGAAAATGTCCCATAACTGTAGCCCACACCGCTTGCACTAACAGTTCTAACATATCTCACATATATTACAACAACACACCAAGGTATGGAACACCAGTGTACATTATGTCACATATAAATAGAACAAGCGAGAACATGTAGATACAAGATCATCAAATACAAGTAAAAGAAGATAAGACAAATACATAGATGACAAGTCAATAAGGCAATACAACACAACATAAACACAATAAAGTAAGTGCAATGTATATGATGATGATGATGATGATGCATGAGGTCATCGCAAAACCTCCGGGATCGTCGCATAATCCCCGTATACACCTACGGAGCTAAAGCTTCCCGACTTAGGACCCATGGGGGTTCGTCAACCCATATACAATTCACATATCTCATATCTCCTTTTCGGCATATTCCTCAGAAAGAGTTTTATAAGGTGTTACAATATTTTCTTAAAGAGGTGTTGCTAGTGTTTCTCATATGTTGCCACGGTGGTACCAATATTTTATGAATGAGTATGATATGAAGATGTAATGCTCACAACCAGTCATAATGAGTATTTTCACAACCAACCACATGATATATTTCCACAACCAACCACAATGATACATTCTCACAACCATATGAGCCAACATCCACTTATTATTTTTGTTTTATCCATGAATTTCCACATGTCTCATATGGCAATAAAGTATGAATATAATCACAATACACCAATGGTACCACATTAAATAATATAATACAATTATTCACATGTATTCAAGGCTATAAATATCACATAGGACCCCACACAGTCAAACATATCACATAATATCTCAATTTCGATAATTACATCACATATAGGCCCCCACAAAGGAACAACACATAGATAGCTATTTTTTTCGTGATTAGTTCCCACCCTTAACATGCATTTTATACCATCATTTACTACCCAACCCAGTCTGAAGAGTTAAGTCATAACCTACCTTGAAAGCCAAAATCGATCCGCTACACTTGAACCCACGACCTTACTTTTCATGAATAATCCTGAACTCCACTAAAAATATCAAATATGAAATCTATGAGTCAAGAAAAAACCAACGACACCCATATTGACTACTTTTAATTTCGAATCAAAACGGACCCCCAAAATGGGTTTCCAAAAAAGAAGGGCAAAATTAGAACTTTACTTCAAAAACATGTTTTCCATAATTTTAGGGACCTAAAATTGAAAACCCAAGTTAAATCCAGTAAAAAATAGAGTTCAAATCAAAGAAAAATCATTTTTGAGTTTTATCAGGTAAAATCTTTAAAATCTGGGTTAAAATCAAGAATCAGAGTTGTTTTGAAGGTTAAATTAATGAAAAACTAGTAATTATAAGATAAAAATATTATTCAAGTGAAAGGGGTGAAATTTGGGTTTAAAATCATGTCCTAAGATTTTTGGGGTTCTGAGAAATTTATCAAGAAATTATTAAGAAAAGGGGTGAATTCTTACCTTCAATCCATAATAAAACCAAGAAAAGATGTTAATCTAGCTTCCCAAGCTCCCACAAACTCAACTTTTAAGCTTCCACACTATATTAGGTTTAACTTTCAAGAGATAAGATGAAAAATGAGCAAAATAAGCCAAAATGGGTGAAAAAACTGTATTTATTGCAGAAAAATCTGCAACATTTAGTGCAGATTTTTCCTCTTAAGTCGAAATGGACTTTGACGGGGTGCTCGAGATTCGTTCGGAGTTCGATTTATGAAAATGACCTATGCAACCATACTAAATTCAATGTTTTGGACGCGATGGAGATATCATATTTTCAAGAAAATATCATTTTCACAAAATTGACCTCCGAAATCCGAAATCACAATTTTCCAAACCGAGGGTCGAAGGCTTACTAGGCAAGTCCATAGGGAACACATCTATAAACTCACGGACAACACAGACAGAATCCAAGGAAGGAGGTGAAATAACACTAGTTTAACGAATATGGGCCAAGTAAGATAAACATCCCCTCTCAACCAATTTATGAGCCTGAACATAAGATATGACTCTATTAGGACCCGAATGAAGTGTATCCTTCCAAGATATCCTTGGCACATCCGACGAAGCTAAAGTCACAGTCTTGGCATAATAATCTAAGATAGCATGATAAGGAGACAACCAATCCATACCCAAAATAACATCAAAATCGATCATATCTAACACAAGTAAGTCTATCAAAGTATCATGCTTGGCAAAAGTAATAACACAAGATCGATGCACCCAATCCACCGCTAAAGAATCACCTACCGGGGTAGATACATCAATAGGCATGGAAAGAGGCTCAGTAACAGAATCAAAACCCGAAGCAAAATACACAGATACATAGGAGAAAGTCGATCCGGGATCAAATAATACAGATGCAAGTCTAAAACAAATGAGGAAGGTACCTATAATCACAGCATCAGAAGCCTCTGCCTCAAGTCTGGCTGGTATAGCATAACACTATCCATGACCATCAACTGGCTGAGTAGCCCCACAACCACCAACAGAGGCTCTACTATCCTTACCTCGTGCACCTTTGGTAGAATACCTACCTCTTATAGTTGAAATAAAAATATCTCTAAACACACGACGAGAATATTTCTTTGCCACATGGCTAATCTCATCACACACATAGCAACCTCTACGACCAATATCAACAAGAGAAAGTACAACTGAGCCCGAAAGACCACCCTGAACTGCTGAACTAGAAGATCCACCATCTGAACTATATAAAATCACCTGCACTGTCCTACCATAGTATTCATGAGAACCTCTAAAATCTCTGCCTTGAGAGGTCAGACTCCTGAACTCACCAAAACATTGCGCCTTTTTGGTGCCTCCCTGTTATTGTGATCCACAATACTCTAACGAGGAGCTCCAAGCATAATCATCTGAGATGTAGCCAACTAAAGAGAAATATCCAAACCCTTCTTGAACTTCCTAAACTTCCCAAACTCGATTGAAAACTATTATAGGAATATCTGGACAGGGTATGAAAGCATGCCTTATACTCAAAAACTGTCATGGAGTCCTGATCCAAATGTTCAAACTCATCCCACATAAGATCTCAAAAACTGAAAGGAACAAATCTCTCCAGAAAGGCATTAACAAATTGATCCTATGACAACTTAGGAGCATCAACAAGCCTACAACAGACAAATGATATCCACTAATTTCTTACAGCATCTCTCAACTATTATGTAGTATAAGTCACACCATCCATGTAGAAAGAGTGAAACACAACTCAGAACATAAGATATGAAAAAATTTGCACGATAAGGAATAAAATGAGAAAAGTTTCCTACATATATCTTATAGCCTCTCGAATTTAGATACGGACGTCTACGTACCGATCCTCAAGACTCTATTAGATATTTTATTCTTATACCGTTGAGACCAATAAAACCTGGCTGCTCTGATAACAATTTGTCATGACCCAAAAATAAAGGTCATGATGACACTTGTCGTGGTGTACCTTGACAAGTAAGCCTATCACCCAAACTAATACAAAAAGAAGAAAAGACAAAAATATCTCACGGTAAGGCTTCTAGAACAAAGCCGAACCATATAAGTAATCATAACAATGCGGAAAGAACTTATCCAAGATACCAATCATGCCCAAAACTAGGTGTCAATAGTGTAAGAACTAATAATACAATTCAAGAGTCAAATACATCAAAAAAATAACCACAAATGAAATAATATCTGTCTTCAAATACTAATAAAGACATAACTACTTTAGAAAGATAGAGGTGAACTTCGGATGCATGAATATCCAACCGCTACCTTGGAATCTCCAATAATTGCCCAAGTCAAGAAATCTAAGGTGCACTCGAGCTAGGACCTGCACCGAAAGGGCGCAGTAGGCATGAGTACGGTTCATTTGTACTCAGTAGGTATCATAGGCCGACCAAGCAAAATAGTAAATAAATCATACAAAATATACAATAAGGGCACGTCCACCTGCAATAAAAAATGTTCCACAACAGTAGCCCACACCGCTTGCACTAATAGTTCTAACATATCTCACATATATTACAACAACACACCAAGGTATAGAACACCAGTATACATTATGTCACATATAAATAGAACAAGCGAGAACATGTAGATATAAGAACATCAAATACAAGTAAAGGAAGATAAAATAAATACATAGATGACAAGTCACTAAGTCAATACAACACAACATAAACACAATAAATTAAGTGCAATGTATATGATGATGATGCATGAGGTCGTTGCACAACCTCCGAGATCATCGCACAATCCCCGTACATACCTACGGAGCTAAAGCTTCCCAACGTAGGACCCATGGGGGGTTCGTCAACACATATACAATCCACATATCTCATATCTCCTTTTCGACATATCCCTCGGAAAGGGTTTTATAAGGTGTTACAATATTTTCTTAAAATGGTGTTGCAAGTGTTTCTCAGATGTTGCCACAGTGGTACCAATGTTTCATGAATGAGTATGATATGAAGATGTAATGCTCACAACCAATCACAATGAGTATTTTCACAACCAATCACATGATATATTTTCACAACAAACCACAATGATACATCCCACAACCACATAAGCCAACATCCACTTATTATTTTCGTTTTATCCATGAATTTCCACATGTCTCATATGGAAATAAAGTATGAATATAATCACAATACACCAATGGTACCATATTAAACAATACAATACAATTATTCACATGTATTCAATGCTATTAATATCACATAGGACCCCACATGGTCAAACATATCATATAATATCTCAATTTCGACAATTATATCACATATAGGCCCCGACATGGGCACAACACATAGATAGCTATTTTTTTGTGATTAGTCCCCACCCTTAACATGCATTTTGTACCATCATTTACTACTCAACCCAGTCTGAAGAGTTAAGCCATAACCTACCTCAAAAGCTGAAACCGATCCGCTACACTTGAACCCGCGACCTTACTTTTCACGAACAATCCTGAAATCCACTAAAATATCAAATATGAAATCTATTCATCAATACAAAACCAACGACACCCATATTGACTACTTTTGATTTCAGGTCAAAACGAACCCCCAAAATGAGTTTTCGAAAAAGAAGAGCAAAATTAGAACTTTACTTCAAAAACATGTTCCCCATACTTTTAGGAACCTACTTCTGAAAACTCAAGTTAAATCGAGTAAAAAGTGGAGTTCAAATCGAAGAAAAACTATTTTTGAGCTTTACCGGGTAAAATCTTTGAAATTTGGGTTAAAATCAAGAATCAGAGTTGTTTTGAAGGTTAAATTGATGAAAAACTAGTAATTATAAGATAAAAATATTATTCAAGTGAAAGGAGTGAAATTTGGGTTTAAAATCATGTCCTAAGATTTTTGGGGTTTTGAGAAATTTATCAAGAAATTATTAAGAAAAGGGGTGAATTCTTACCTTCAATCCGTAATAAAACCAAGAAAAGGTGTTAATCTAGCTTCCCAAGCTCCCGCAAACTCTACTTTTAAGCTTCCACACTATATTAGGTTTAACTCTCAAGAGATAAGATGAAAAATGAGCAAAATAAGTCAAAATGGGTGAAAAAAACTGTATTAATTGCAGAAAAATCTGCAACATTTAGTGCAGATTTTTCCTCTTAAGTCGAAATGGACTTTGACGGGGTGCTCGAGATTCGTTCGGAGTTCGATTTATGCAAACGAACTATGCAATCATACTAAATTTGACGTTCCCGACGTGATGGCGATATCATATTTTCGAAAAAAATATCATTTTCACAAAATTGACCCCCAAAATCCGAAATCTTAATTTTCCAAATCAAGAGTCAAAATGAGATTTAAAAGCCGTAAAATCACACCAAATATGCTAACACCCTAAAATTGACATTTCTAATCTGTAGGCGAAGTCGGATTTTTCATCCGAGGTCGTTTTGATCAAATGTGGGTTCCACACCTATATTTCTAATTTTCTAACTTTCCGACTAATAGGTCAAAATGAGCTCAGGTGCACCAGGACCCGAACCAAAGATCTACCTACCCTAAAATAAATATTTTGGAGCTGCTGGCATAGTCTGTTCGGTCATTTGTCGCACGGATTAAAATATATCCATAATAGATCCACTTGTTACTATCTTTTAGCTCGAGCCGGGGGTCTATCAGAAACAACCTCTCTACTTCTTCGGAGGTAGCGGTATGGTATGCATACATCTTACCCTCCCCAGACCCACTTTGTGGAAATACACTGGGTTTTTTGTTGTTGTTGTATAAGTCCAAAATAAGGTCTCGAAGCCATAATAATCACAATATTGAATAAATGATACCAAAATATATCAAGAATCATGTCCATCACTCCCACACCCCAAAAATATCATAATGCAACTTCGGGGAGGGATAAAACAGTCAAATCACACAAAATCATAAATTTCATATATTTCATCAAATTTTTAGGTCGTTACACTCATTTTATCAATGCTTCAAATGTTGATACAATCAGTGACGGAGATGACATATAATGAATGAATACATAGTAGATGTTGAACCTCCTCGTGTGTGCATTTACTCTCAATGAAAATTCTGACTTCGTCATTGAATACAACTGTCGTTATTATCATCTATCCATCTACACATACAAATAAAATAAAATAATTAAACTAAACCTTAAATTTTTTTTTAAAAAAAAAAAAGGAAGAAGAAGGTTGGTTCTCCAACGAAGCAAATGGTGAAAGTAGGATTGTATATAAGAGATTAGGCCAAGGTAATTTTGCAATGCAGATGAAAAATGTCAAGCAAGAATAAATGACATTATTATAATAGTAATGACTAATTAATACAATAAATTTAGCTGGAAATTGGCAGAAAGTAATTAGTAGGAACATAGTGACTGTTCGAAAGACAGTGACAGTTAAAGAATTCTAATAAATGCTTAAATTAAACGTAAAAAAGAAATTAGAGAGTAGTCCATATATTTAATTTTCTAAAAAAATTTTTGAAGCATAAATTAGGAAAATCATTTATGGGTTCATGTAATAAATACAATAAATAAGAAGTTAAAACATATTTTAATGGAGAGTAACATTTTTTGCATTTGAACTACTTTTTGGCTTCCCCATAATTTCCAGATTTTTAAAATTAGAAAAGAATCCAAAAAAATAACAAAAAAGATAAATAAGAATCCAGTCCATAGAGAGAGCCACATCAACAATTCTAAAAATCTCCTTTATATATATATGTATATATATTGATTAAGTTTATGACATCTTAAGATTATACCAAAATAATATTTCTACCTAAATTATAAATTTACTTTTGAAAGCATTTTTAATAAATGGTTAGAATGTGATAACGCTCAATCTACAGCTCTCGTAGGAGTGTAAAGCGGTCGTAGTCAAATATAGAACCCAACTGGGTTGGGTATCGATCCCACAGGGAATAGATTGGTCAACAAGTAAGCAAAAATTACTAGACTTTTGGTGCAAGCCTCGTAATAAGGGGGATTGTAACGTGTAACCAAAATATTAAAGTAAAAACTGAATTTAGCAAAGTAAGAAGAAAGAATGTTTAGTAAGATGTAAAACAATGAGAATTGAGGAGTTGGGGTTATGTCCACCTTCTGAGTTTACGTCTCTATTGGCTATGAGTTATGCAGAATTCAGACATGCATGTGCTTATAGAGAATTGTATTCAATGGTAAATCCAAGCGTCTTTCGACCTCAACAAGGACTATTTCACTTTAACTCTTTCGAGCTTAAAGCGTATCTAACGGTACAAATTCTCCAAGAGGTTAATCCAGTTACGGTACTAACTTTTTAATAGGGGATGGGACCCTATTACCTTGACATTATCTCTTTTCCAGACATATAACTTTTCTTTCGAACAAGTTAATGCTATACTGGCGTATTCTTGCGTTTGCAACCACAAAGAATTTAGATTAAGATGAAGAGAATAATGATATAAGCAGCATACGTGTCACGAACTCACAAACTCATAACAATAGGTAGTATCTCATTCGGCTTCCATAACCCCAACAGAGAAGTTTAGTTACCCATGAGTGCGAAGGAAATCACAATCGACATTGTTATTATACCACAATAAAGATTTCGTGTAGTAGTAGTGTGGTAGGCGTTTAGGCGTGAATTCCTTAGCAAATTAACATTTCTCTTGTTGCGGAAATTAAGAATAGATGAATAGAAGAAGAAAAATAGAATTAATGGAAGGATTCGGAATTGAGAATTAAAAGTAGTAGTGAGATGAATTAAAACTAGAATGAGAATTGTTGTTAAGTAGAATGAATAAAAATCTCTAGCAAGATAGGGTATTTATAACACCCATATCCTATTCCTACTAAGCTAATAAATTACTTAACCCAATTCTACTAGGCTAATGTATCATTATCCTAATCCTAATAAATTACTGCTAGTCCCCAAAGTCTTCAGAATTGCTGTTTTAGCCCAGGACAGATTTTCCATGTGCCAGTTTTGGTCCTTGGCGTCCAAGACTCCCTTTTCTCTTTTCGTGAAGCTTTCTTTGGCGTCAAGTTGTCCATAAAATGCTGAATTCTACATCATTTATACCTGAAACTTTGCTAATCATGTTCGTTAGCTCACTTACAGGAAAAAGGACTAAAAGTGCATGGAATATATAATTTGTTCTCAAAACATTGCTAAAATATGGGTAAAATATCGCACTATAGGCGTGTAAATTCGCCTATCATCAACACGCCACACTTGAAGCTTTGTTCGTCCTCGAACAAAATATCATGTCAATCTAAACATCTACTTAGGGTTTCACAGTAACAACACAAAATATTCATCAAGACAAGCACAACAATTATCAACAAAGAGTAGTTTTCTGATCATTAGTAGAAACAATTTAACCTCCAACATAGACTCGTGATGGTGATCAACTCATATTCAAAAGTTAAGGCATAAGGAATCATACACAACTATCCAAAACTCATCAACCATGTGTGTCTCACAATATATTACCCATAATCACTCACAAGTATTGTATATATTTCGAACATGGGTATAGGATTATCCTTGCTCTCACTCTCACAAAGAATTCATATGTTGCAACTGATGACCATAGGCTTGCCCTTAGTGTAATGCTCCACTAAATGTCAGAATACTAAGCTTAGGATCAAATAGGTCTTTTGATGGTTGTAATATAGGCTAAGGGACGGGTAGGACTATTTTGGCCAGAAATAGTGACTATGTTCCTAAGCGCTTTAATACATCACATTGCATCATTAACACTTTTTCTTTCAAACAACCTTTCTACGTTCTTTTATTCTACCACCCTTTTTCTCCTCTTTTGTTTTTCAATTTTGAACATAACTAACTTTTTAGTTTTCCTTTCCTTTTTTTCTTTTCATAACATACCTCTAGTGATAGCACTTCCTTTTTCATAACAAATTCAAGCACCAATACGTTCTAAAGCATCATACTCACCCAATTTCCTCTTATTTTGTCTCATGACTTTACACTTTAAATCACTTAGGAATTTTGATCAAATTATGGTCTTGAAAAAATGGATTAGGCTTACATATGAGGTTGTCAAGGAAAATAGGCTAAAGGCTCAAAAGGGTTTAACTAGGATAATGTTCATGGGTAGGTAAACAGAAGGTAAACAAGTATAGGTTGCCAAAGAAATGCCTAAATCATCTCCTAGACTTGCACTCCTTATTTTCGCTTTACATACATACCAGGCAAGTTCTAGCATCAGCCACAAACACAGAATATACTATATCCTCACACACACAAGGCACATGGTCGACTTTATTGGCAGTAGCATAGACTCTTGACCCAACAGATGAAGGAATTGAACCACACAATATTACATGGCGAGTCACAATTAGAGCCACGAACTCTTGTTATAATCTCATGTTGCCTATTAGAATAATTTCATGCGAAGCTAAGTAAAAAAAAATTTAAATACAAAAAACAAAAAGAACTAAGAAAAAAAACTAAGCTAAGCTAAATAAATGCAAATGCGGATAAAGGAGTATAGCATGCAAATACCACCACCCCACACTTAAACGGGACACTGCCCTCAGTGGAAAATAAATACGAAGAACCTGGTCAGTCGGACTCCTCCTCTATGTCGGGGGTCATACCCCCTTCGTCGAAATCATCATAGGAGTCGTCGTCATCAGAATTCTCCTCCACTCGGAGTCTGGCATTCGTCGCTCATCATCGGTCGGCACATCGTCATCAAGAGGTTCCTCAAAGTATGTACCTACTCCACACATCTCCCTTGCATGCACATTCATTGGATAGTCATGATCCAACTGTTGGAGATCTGCAGCAATTGGAATATATCCACCACTCGAACCGAGTCATGCCATAAAGATGGCGAAAGAAACTCTCATCCCGAGCATGTCTCCCTGCCGTAGTAAGGTTGACGCCATGTGTTGTTTCAGCATCTTTGACCTTTGTGAGGTCAAACTTCTTTGGATTGTGTGGGAGTCTATGATTAGCCGGTTCCACTTCGATGTCCTCCTTCCTCAAGATTGCAGTCAACAGATTGCCAAAGCTGAAATGGGACCGCTTGTGGAGCCTAGCTTTCCGCATTGTGGATCGAATAATTGCCCCAAAGTTGATTGGGACATTCGTCATCAGTGCGTATACTAAGCACACTCTACCTCTTGTTATCTTGGTGTACTGGGTCCCTGGTATGAGGCAAGAGTTGACAATACGCAACCATATCCTTGCTTCCCTATTCAAAGGAGCATATGAGAAGGTGTTGTGTCGTCCGGTATTTTTTTGTCTGCTCCACCTTTCCATGGATCTACTTCCACAAAGTGTGTGTCGAATTGCTCTATATGGAGGTCTACTGTACAGCTCTTTGAATGGTGATGGATCGATTGAAGGCAGGCCAAGAAAGGAGTTGAAGAAATCCGCATTGAGTTGTAAAATCTGGCCCCGAATCTTGACTTCGCTGCCTGTGGTTTTTGGCGACCAGTTGGCATAAAATTCTCTTGTCAAATCAAGATTGCATTCTCCCATGTCTCGGAAGATGAAATCTAGATATAATGCCATGTTCTTTGCCAACATGCGCGGCTCCTTCTTCGCTAGGCTTTCCTAGTTTATCAAGTCCACATGAACATATTTTCTTTCCTTGTTGTTCTTATACCATTCCTTCGCTTCCTCCTCAAGAACCCATTTTATTCCAAACATGCGGCGTGGTAATTGCATCGAGGATGATTCTCCTTGCTCTTTTCAACCTCTTTTCTTACCTTTTTGGGAGGTGGTAGCCTTATCTTTGCCTTGTATTGCTTTGGGTGCCATTGTACCTGAGACTTAGAACAATGTTCATGTTAGCATCATCTCGATGGATACAGTCTATACACAAGCAATAGGGGTACCACCCCACACTTAGTTTGTTGATACAAATTAGTGAAGTAAAAGTGGTCGATTACTTAGACTTCATCGACATACGTTTTAGGTGCTATATTCCAACAATAAAATCAGAGATGTCACACTTCTTGTAATCTTTGCAATACTTTCATGATGGATATAGCAAGACTACTACATAGGGATTACATGAAGGTATAGTATCTATTAATAATCACAACTTCCTATGTTGGTAGGCCACTATAAGTCTCATTCCGATGAACAAGTCATTCCAACATGTAAGTATTCAAGTGACAAGATTGTGCAATGTTAATGACTATGGCAATTCCGCAAGTAGTATAACAATGCATCAAAATCAAATTCAAGTTGGAAACAAGTTAAGATTATCCTAACGTATATGTTCACTCACTTTGTTGTGTATCAACAATTCAAATACATTCACATCACCAATACTTCTTCAAGATTTAGCAATTCATAATAGACGTAGTAACGTAGTACTTACGAAAAATAAATGAGGAACAAAAGAGTACTTACGTGATTGAAGCCTTTGGAGATGCTCTTGTGAAGAAATAGAGCAAAAGAAAATTTTTTGAGAGGATTTGGATGCTATGGGCGACGCCTAAGATAGGTTTTCAATGTGTTTGTGCTTTAAGACTAAGTCTCCTATTTATAGAACCAAGTTGGGTCGGGTTTTGACCCATTTAAAATTGGATTTGGAGACAAAAATTGACTATAGGCGGCGCCTTTAGCTTCGCCTATGCTTGGCATAGGCGGCGCCTTTTGAAAAGCCTTTGGTGAGCATAGGCGACGCCTATTGCAAAGCCTTTAGTGACCATAGGCGGCGCCTTTAGCATGGCATATGAGATTCAGAGACAAAAGGCTTTAGCATAGGCGGCGCCTATGCTATGGCATACTTGAGCATGGGCGGCGCCTATGCTATGTCACACTAGATTCCGAGACCTTAGGCTATAGTATGGTCCTTGCCTTGTTCGTGGCCTAGTTTTACCTATGCCTAGCCTTTTTCGATGCCTATATTTTCATGAGCAATGCCCAATCCATAGCCTTTTGCTTCTTCATTCATAACTTACCACCTTTAACATGCACCACTTCCAAATCAAAATTCAAGACCAACCTCCTTCCTTATACATCTTGCACCTACACTTACTCAAAAACAACAAAAACGATTAGAACGATGGGTTGCCTCCCATCAAGCGCCTTAGTTTTGGTCGTGGCTCGACTACAAAAACAAACTCCAAAAAAAAAACGATTAAAAACCATAGGTTGCCTCCCATGTAGCACTTGATTTATTGTCGTGGCACGACATAGTTACCTCGATTACTTAGACTTCATCGAGATAGATGGGGTATCATTTTCTGAATGGATTCAGACGATGTTGATACTTGCTTGTAGGCATGCAATCTTGTTCGAGATGACTCTTGTGCATACATATCCAAGGAGGGATACCAATTATATCTTCAATCTTCCTACCCATAGCTCTCATGTATCTCTTCAGAGCAGAGATGAGAGCCTCTACGTGTTGTTCACTGAAATCATCCACCACACTTACCGGTAGTGTATTTCCACTTTCCAAGCATGCATGCTTTAGATAATTGGGGAGCTCTTTCGCTTCTAGCTCTGGTGGCTCTTCAATGAAAGTCTTTGCTATTGGTGATGGTTGATTCTTAAGATCAAGGTTCGGCTGCTTAGGAGTATGAGAATAGGACCCTATTTCTATTAGAACACACATAGTTTCTTCATAATCTTCATCATCCTCATGCTCAACATTCAGTAGCGCAGCAAACAATGGCTCAACATTAAGCTGTTTCACTACAGATAATGCTTTCTTATCCTCATAATGAACATCAGCTATAGATAACACATTCATATCGCTGGGCTGCTTCATTGCTTTGCATATATCAAAGCAAACCACTTCGTCATTCAACCAAAACAAAAGCTCATTAGCTCTCATGTCAATAAGCACACTTTCAGTTGCAAGGAAAGGACATCCTAAGATTATGGGAACATCAGAATACACCTCACAATCCAGAATAACGAAATCTGCAGGAAAGATGAATGAAGAAACCTTCACCAACACATCATTCAAGATACCCACAGGTCGTTTTACCGACCTATCAGCCATCACGAGCCTCATATTGGTTGGTGTTGGATCGCCTAACCCCAACTTCCTGTAGACGGATAGTGGCATCAAATTGATGCTAGCACCCAGATCGCATAATGCCTTAGCAAAATTCATAGATCCAACCGTGCAAGGAATAGTTAAAGCACCAGGGTCGGCCTTTTTCTAAACTAGTGATCGGGTAGCAATAGCGCTGCAATGATGAACAGTATCCTTCAACTCATAGCTTGCTGCTCGCTTCTTTGTCAAAAGATCCTTCATAAATTTTGCATACCCAGGCATTTTTTCTAGTGCCTCCACCAACGGAATATTAATAGTCAGCTGTTTTAACATCGTCATGAATTTGCTGAACCTTGTATCATCCGCCTGCTTCTTCAGTCTTTGAGGAAAAGGTGGTGGTGGATATGGAATTGTTTTCTCCACGACTCTCTTCTCCTCTTGCTTTCGAATTTTGGTAGTTTCAGGCTACAACCTACTAGGGGTGATGTCATGGACGTCTTGGTCAGCTTCTATGGCGTCATCATCTTCCTTATTTTTGGCCACTTGCTTGCTTTGGGATGAATTTTCCATCACCTTACCACTCCTGGTAGTAATAGCCATACATGATCCATCATTCCTTGGATTTTGCACAGTGTCGCTAGGTAAAGTGTCAGCCTTTCTTTGATTGAGTGTTGCTGAAAGTTGGCTCAATTGCTGCTCTATTTGCTTGATTGGAGTGGAATGTGAGTCAACCAATTGCTTCATTGAGGACAAATCATTTATTACCTCCGTTACTCCCGCGCTGGTTGCTTCCACTCTTTTCAACAGTTTAGCCATCATGTCTTCCATACTTCCAGAACTAGATGTGGTGGCGTCACGTCTTCCAGGAGGGACGTACAAACCACTCTTTTCATTCTTGTTCTTCCAACTACCTTGGTCCTTGTTTCTAGATTTATCATAGTAGTTCCGACCTTGGTTTCCTTGGGTATTGCCTCGGAAACCCCCCTGATTGTTTAAGTAGTTGGCCTCTTCTTCCGAATCAGATTCATCTCTTCCTTTTGACGAAATAACTTTGACTTTTTCGGTCTTCCCTGATAATAAATGCTTTGTAAGAAGATCCACTTGTGTTTTCATGTGCGCCATATCTTGATCACGTTCTTCTTCTCTTCTCCTTTGGTCTGCAGTCATGCCAATAGATAAAGTGGGGCTTGCTACCACAGAATCTCTGGTATGCCAAGATCTACTTTGCTTCGTCATACGATCTAGCATATTGCTTGCCTGCCCAAAGGTGAGATCCATAAATGATTCTCCAACCGCATTATCCACCACTGGTTTAGTTATTGAATTCAAAGCTCTATTTAATATCTCCATCAAGTGGACATTGGTCATGTGATGGTTTGGGCACCTCATAAGCTTCGTCTTGAACCTCTCCCATGTTTCGTGGAGAGCTTCGGTTGGAAGCTGCCGAAAGTTACTGATTTCATCTCTCAATTATGCTCTTTTGGATGGCGGAAAGAATCTTTCTAGGAAAACGTCTCTCAATTACCTCCAATTTGTAATAGAATCAGGAGTCAGCCCATTCAACCATAGAGTTGCCTCCCCAGACAGAGACAATGGAAATAGACGTAATCGAATTGCATTCTGACCAACGCCAGGGTTGTCAAATGACTTGCATGTAGAAATAAAGTTGATGAGATGCATATTCGGATCATCGCCTGCTAGTCCACCAAATAATCCCTTGAGTTGCAATAACTGAATCATGGTGCTTGTGATGTTAAACTTTGCTCTGGGTGCCAATGGCGACAGAATAATGGCTCCTGTGGCACCAGCTTCGTCCAGATCATCATCTTCGTCATCAAAAGGAATCTGTATAGCTCGGCGATCAGGCCTCAATCGCGCTTGACGATCTCTTCTCTGCATGGGTGCCGCCATCTCAGCAGTATGTCGTGGGTTTAGTAGCTCCTCATCGCCCAGGTCCTCATCATCAGGATTTGTTGCACGACCTGGGTTATCAATATTCTGTTGATGCACTTGAGCAGCTGCCAATGCAGCTAACCTAGCCTGCTCCTGTTGAGCAGTCATTCTTTTGATGTCTCGTTGTGCAACCATTCTGTTAACAGAACCTGAATAAAACAAAAATAACAACTAAAAGTAAAGTCCGAGAATCTTTGGCCAAAGGGTCTAGTAATTATCACAAACTCAATTGACACTCGTATTCCCCGGCAACGGCGCCAATTTTTTATAACACTTAATCTACAGCTCTCGTAGGAGTGTAAAGCGGTCGTAGTCAAATATAGAACCCAACTGGGTTGGGTATCGATCCCACAGGGAATAGCTTGGTCAACAAGTAAGCAAAGATTACTAGACTTTTGGTGCAAGCCTCGTAATAAGGGGGGATTGTAACGTGTAACCAAAATATTAAAGTAAAAATTGAATTTAACAAAGTAAGAAGAAAGAATGTTTAGTAAGATGTAAAACAATGAGAATTGAGGAGTTGGGGTTATGTCCACCTTCTGAGTTTACGTCTCTATTGGCTATGAGTTATGCGGAATTCAGACATGCATGTGCTTATAGAGAATTATATTCGATGGTAAATCCAAGCGTCTTTCGACCTCAACAAGGACTATTTCACTTTAACTCTTTCGAGCTTAAAGCGTATCTAACGGTACAAATTCTCCAAGAGGTTAATCCAGTTACGGCACTAACTTTTTAATAGGGGATGGGACCCTATTACCTTGACATTATCTCTTTTCCAGACATATAACTTTTCTTTCGAACAAGTTAATGCTATACTGGCGTATTCTTGCGTTTGCAACCACAAAGAATTTAGATTAAGATGAAGAGAATAATGATATAAGCAGCATACGTTTCACGAACTCACAAACTCATAACAATAGGTAGTATCTCATTCGGCTTCCATAACCCCAACAGAGAAGTTTAGTTACCCATGAGTGCGAAGGAAATCACAATGGACATTGTTATTATAGCACAATAAAGATTTCGTGTAGTAGTAGTGTGGTAGGCGTTTAGGCGTGAATTCCTTAGCAAAGTAACGTTTCTATTGTTGCGGAAATTAAGAATAGATAAATAGAAGAAGAAAAATAGAATTAATGGAAGGATTCGGAATTGAGAATCAAAAGTAGTAGTGAGATGAATTAAAACTAGAATGAGAATTGTTGTTAAGTAGAATGAATAAAAATCTCTAGCAAGATAGGGTATTTGTAATACCCATATCTTATTCCTACTAAGCTAATAAATTACTTAACCCAATTCTACTAGGGTAATGTACCATTATCCTAATCCTAATAAATTACTGCTAGTCCCCAAAGTCTTCAGAATTGCTGTTTTAGCCCGGGACAGATTTTCCATGTGCCACTTTTGGTCCTTGGCGTCCAAGACTCCCTTTTCTCCTTTCGTGAAACTTTCTTTGGCGTCAAGTTGTCCATAAAATGCTGAATTCTGCATCATTTATACCTGAAACTTTGCTAATCATGTTCGTTAGCTCACTTACAGGAAAAAGGACTAAAAGTGCATGAAATATATAATTTGTTCTCAAAACATTGCTAAAATATGGGTAAAATATCGCACTATAGGCGTGTAAATTCGCCTATCATCAGAATGCAAAGTCAAAACCTAAAGCTTCTTTAAGCTTATCCAAAAAGAGAAGTCCAAATACATTTACAAGATACATTGTGAGAAAATATAACTTATTAATTCTTTTGTAACTGTGTATTTTCAATTCTCCTTGAACGTAAGAATTCATTTGATGAGTTAGTTCTTGATAAGTTAATTCATTCCTTGAACGGATGAATTCATTTGGTGAGGAGTTAATTCATTCAATTCACCATTAACTCCCTCTTGTAACATCATTTGTTCTTCACCTATATAAACCACTCTATTTGAGAACAAAAGATACACCACCAACAAAGTAAAAGAAAAATATCTTCCTCCAAAGTTCTCTACTTTTGGGCAATAGTTTTGAGCAACCTCCAAACTTCCAGCCACAAGTACACGTGTTTGGAAGTAGCTGTGGAACCTTGGGGAGCGATCGGCTAGAAGGATTTGCACTGGATTCGGGATGAAATCGCTTTCAAGGCAGTGGCTTGCCACGACACAGCATTTGTGACTATTTTATTATAATTGTTAATTTCAGTTCCATATCAAATGAATTCTTCTAAAGCTAACCTTGTGAAATCTTCTGGTACTATTGCAAAAGACAGGTACAAATGCAAATAAAAGAATGTTCAGAATAAGGAACAAGTGAAAAAGAAAAATAATTTCAACAAGCTAGAGTGCCAAATTAAAAAATCAAAGGGGCCTTATTTTGTCTGCAAAAAACTTGGCCACAAGACTGTCTAGTGTTACCTAAGAAAAGGACAAAAGCCAAAACAGGGAGGACAAGGTAATGCCCAAGCTCATATTACAGAGGGTGATGAATTAATTGCTGCAGTAATCGTCGAGGCAAATCTGGTAGCTAATAAGACTGATTAAGTGTTGGACACAGGCGCTTCAAGACATTTCTGCGCTAACAAAGAATTATTCCATGACTTTGAGGAATCCACCTTTGGCGAGTGCGTCTACATGGGTAACTCCACTACTGCTGGAGTTATGGGTAAAAGAAAAATTTTACTTAAATTAACTTCTAGAAAAACTTTAGCCTTGAACAATGTTCTGTATGTTCCCTTGCTCCATAGAAACTTAGTTTCTGGAGTACTTCTCAACAAAGTAGGCCTTAAACTTATTTTTGAAGCTGATAAAATAATTATTTCTCCTGGAGGAGACTTTTTTGGGAAGGGATACTTTAATGGAGGCTTATTTGTAATGAACATTGATCAAAATATTGTCAATGCAAATATTTCTAATTCTGCTTATATTGCTGAGTCTATTAATTTATGGCATGGTAGACTAGGTTATGTTAATATTTCTTCTATTAAAAGACTTAGAAAAATAAAATTAATTTCTACAGTGAATATCGATGATATTTCTAAATGTCCTCTGTGTGTAGAAGCAAAGCATGCCAAGAAACCTTTTAAATATGTTACTAGTAGAAAGACCGAGTTGCTTGAACTAGTACATTCAGACTTAGCAGATTTTAAGAACACTATTAGTAAAGGTGGAAAGAAGTATTACATTACTTTTGTTGATGATTTTTCTAGGTACACTAAGGTATACCTCCTTAAGTCTAAAGATGAGGCTGAAAGTATGTTTTTAAAATTCAAAACAGAAGTAGAAAATCAATTAGACAGTAAAATCAAGAGATTTAGATCAGATAGGGGCAGTGAATATAGCACTAAAACTCTAGAAGATTTTTGTGAGAAAAATGGTATTATCCATGATTTTAGTGCTCCCTATACTCCCCAATAAAATGGTGTAGCCGAACGAAAGAATAGAACACTTAAGGAAATGATGAATTCTATGATTTTAAGCTCGGATCAACCTGACTATATATGGGGGGAAGCTGCCTTATTTGTGATGATAGGCGAAATTACGCGCCTATATCAATATATTTTGCCCATATTTTAGCCTAATTTTGAGAACAAACTATATATTTCATGCACTTTTAGTCCCTTTTCCTATAAATGAGCTAACGAACATGATTAGTAAAGTTTCAGGTATAAATGATGCAAAATACAGCATTTTATGGCCTACTTGACGCAAAAGAAAGCTCACAAAGGAAGGGAAGGAAGTCTACACACCTAAGGACCAAAACTGCTGCATGGAAAATCTGTCCCGGGCTAAAACAACATTTCTGAAGACTTTGGGGACTTACAGACACAAAGCTGGATTTGGACAATGATACATTAACCTAGTACAATTAGGTTATGTATTTCATTAGTTTACTTGGATTATGATAATGTTACATTAACCTAGTACATTTGGGTTAAGTATTTCATTAGTCTAGTAGGATTTGGTTATTTATTTCATTAGCTTAGTAGAACTAGGATATGGGTATTATAAATACCCTATCATGCTAGAGATTTTGGAGGATCATTCTATTCTTCACTTAATTCAACAATTAATTTTCTTCCATCCCTCTCATCCTCCACCACAAACACTTCTAATCTACTCTTCTATTCTTAAATTCCACAACAAGAGAATCGTTACCAAGCCAAGGAAACACACCACACACCTATCACTTGATCTACACGCCATTACTAAATATTGTGATATAATAACAATGTCAATCATGATCTCCTTCGCACTCATGGGTAACTAAACTTCTCTGTTGGGGTTATGGAAGCCGAATGAGTTACTATCTATTGCTGTGAGTTTGTGAGTTCGAGACACGTATATTGCTTATATCATTATTCTCTTCATCTTAAACCACATTCTTTGCGGTTGCAAACGCAAGAATACGCCAGTCTAACATTTAACTTGTTCGCGAGAAAGGTTATTTGTCTGGAAAAGAGATAATGTCAAGGTAGTAGGACACCCTTTCCTATTAAAAAGCTAGTGCCATAACTGGACTAACCTCTTGGAGAATTCGTACCGTTAGACACGCTTTAAGCTCGCGAGAGTTAAAGTGAAATAGTCCTTGTTTAGGTCGAGAGACGCTTGGATTTACCATCGACTACAATTCTCTATAAGCAATTACATGTCAAGACTCTACACACTCATAGCCAATAGAGACGTATACCTCAGAAGGTGGACATAACCCCAACGCTTCAATTCTCATTGTTTACAACCAACGTAACAATCTCTCTCTTTTTACTTTGCTATTTTCAGCTTTTACTTTATTGTTTTCGTGACACATTACAATCCCCCTTCTTATGAGACTTGCACCAAAAGTTTAGTAATTTTTCTTACTTGTTGGCCAAGCTATTCCCTGTGGGACCGACACCCAACCCAGGTTGGGTTCTATATTTGCTAACGACCGCTTTACACTCCTACGAGAGCTATAGATTGAGCGTTATCAAAAATTGGCGCCGTTGCCGGGGAATACGAGTGTCAATCAAGTTCGTGATAATTACTAGACCCTTTGGTCAAAGATTCTCGTACTTTTACGTTTAGTTTTTGTTTTTGTTTATTGCAGGTTTTTACTTTAGTGCATGCCCCATACTAGAAGTTCTGGTCAACCGTTATTACCAATTAATCCTGAACCACAACGAATTAGAAGAATGGAAGCACAAGCTAAAATCGACAGGATGGCTGCTCAACACGAGCAAGCAAGATTAACTGATCTTGCCGCTGCTCAAGTCCAACAACAAAACATTGATAATCCTGGGCGAGCAACAAATCCTGACGATGAAGATTTAGGTGATGACGAGTTACTAAACCCTAGGCGTGATGCTGAAATTATAACACCTGCCAACAGAAGAGGTCGACAAGCTCGGTATAGGTATGATCGCCAACCTTTGCAACCAACTTTCGACGATGATGATGATGATCTTGATGGTGCCGGAGCCACTGGAGGAATAATTCCACCACCATTAGCGCCCGGAGCCAAGTTCAACATCACAAGCACCATGATTCAGTTATTGCAACTCAAGGGATTATTTGGTGGACTAGCAGGCGATGATCCGAATATGCATCTCATCAACTTTATTTCTACATGCAAGTCCTTTGACAATCCTGGTGTTGGTCAGAATGCTATTCGATTACGTCTATTTCTATTGTCTCTGTCTGGGGAGGCAACACTATGGTTGAATGGGCTGACTCCTGATTCAATTACAAATTGGAGGCAATTGAGAGACGCTTTCCTAGAAAGATTCTTTCCGCCATCCAAAAGGGCGCAATTGAGAGATGAAATTAGCAACTTTCGTCAGCTTCCCTCTGAAGCTCTTCATGAAACATGGGAGAGGTTCAAGACAAAGCTAGCGAGATGCCCAAACCATCACATGACTAATGTTCACCTCATGGAGATCTTGTATAGAGCCTTGAATTCAATAACTAAACCAGTGGTGGACAACGCAGCTGGAGGTTCTTTCATGGACCTCACCTTTGGTCAAGCAAGCAATATGCTAGATCGCATGACAAAGCAAAGTAGAGCTTGGCACACCAGGGATTCTGAGGTAGCAAGCCCCACTTTATCTATTGGCATGTCTGCAGACCAAAGAACAAGAGAAGAAGAACGTGAGCAAGACATGGCGCATATGAAAACACAATTGGATCTTCTGACAAAGCACTTATTATCAGGGAAGACCGAAAAAGTGAAAGCTGTAGCGCTAAAAGGAAGAGACGAATCTGATTCTGAAGAGGAGGCCAACTACTTGAACAATCAGGGGGGTTTCCGTGGGAATGCCCAAGGAAACCAAGGTCGGAACTATTATGATAAATCTGGAAGCAAAGACCAAGGTAGTTGGAAGAAAAATAATGAAAAGAGTGGTTTGTACGTTCCCCCTGGTAAACGTGATACCACCACATCTAATTCTATGGAAGACATGATGGCTAAGTTATTGAAAGAAGTGGAAGCAACGAGCGCGGGAGTTAAGGAGGTGATTGATGATTTGTCCTCCATAAAGCAACTAGTTGATTCTCATTCCACTTCTATCAAGCAAATAGAGCAGCAGTTGAGCCAACTTTCAGCAGCATTTAATCAAAGAAAGGCTGGCACCTTACCAAGCGATACTGTGCAAAACCCAAAGAATTATGGGTCATGCATGGCCATCACTACCAGAAGCGGTAAGGTGCTGGAAACTTCAGCAAAAGGAAAGCAATTGGTTGACGAAGTTGCAGACATGGATGCTACACTTACTGACGTTACAAGAGGAGAAGAAGCCGCAACAACTACTCCCAACGTCAAGGACGTTTCACCTAGTGACGTGCAACCTGGAAAAGTGGAAAAACGGAAGCTAGAGGAGAAGAAAGCCGTGGAGAGAACACTTCTATACCCACCACCACCTTTTCCCCAAAGATTGAAGAAGGTGGCCGATGACATTAAGTTCAGCAAATTTATGACCATGTTGAAGCAGCTGACTATTAATGTTCCGTTGGTAGAGGCACTTGAACAAATGCCTGGGTATGCGAAGTTTATGAAAGATCTTTTGACTAAAAAGAGGGCAGCAAGTTATAAGCTGAAGGATGATGTGCATCATTGTAGTGCAATTGCTACCCGATCGATAGTTCAGAAGAAGGCCGACCCCGGAGCTTTCACTATTCCTTGCATCGTCGGATCTTTGAACTTTGCCAAAGCATTGTGTGACTTAGGAGCCAGCATCAACTTGATGCCATTATCGATCTACAAGAAGTTGGGGTTAGGAGATCCTACACCAACTATATGAGGCTTGTTATGGCAGATAGGTCGGTAAAGCGACCGGTTGGTATTCTATGCGATGTCTTGGTAAAGGTTTCTTCATTTATCTTTCCAGCAGACTTTTTCATCTTGGATTGTGAAGCAGATTCAGAGGTTCCCATAATCTTGGGACGCCCTTTCCTCGCTACGGGAAGTGTGCTCATAGATTTGAGAACTAATGAGCTTTCATTCCGACTAAATGACGAAGTGGTTCGCTTTGATGTTTGCAAATCAATGAAGCAACCCAAAGATCTGAGTGTATTTTCTGTGATCGATGTTGTCTTTGATGATGAGAAAGAGTTACTTGCAGAAGAGCAAATTCTTGATGATCCTTTGGAGGTTTTGCTCACGAAAGGAGAGTATGATGATGCTGAAATTTCTAATGAAGATATTTGTGCTCTATCGGGATTAGGGACATATCGCTATACCCCCAAGAAGCTGGATCTTGACCTCAAAAACCGACCCACACCACCAGCTAAGCCATCTATTGAAGAACCACCCACGTTAGAATTGAAGGAGCTGCCAAGCCATTTGAAGTACGCATTCTTAGGAAGCGGAAACACTCTTCCAGTCATTGTAGCAGCCGATTTGGGTGAGCAACAAGTTGCAGCTCTTATTGCAATCTTACGCAAGTATATTAGAGCTATTGGATGGACCATCGCGGATATTATTGGTATTCCACCTGGGATTTGCACACATAAAATTCAGCATCAAGAAAAGTGCACACCCACCATTGAAAATCAAAGGCGATTAAACCCACCAATGCAAGAAGTGGTGAAGAAGGAGATTATTAAATGGTTAGACGTAGGAGTTGTATATCCTATCTCTGATAGTACATGGGTGAGTCCTGTGCAATATGTTCCCAAGAAAGGAGGTATGACGGTGGTCGCGAATGCAAAGAATGAGCTTATTCCACTCAGGCCCGTTACTGGATGGAGAGTATGCATGGACTATCGCAAGCTGAATTCTTGGACGCTCAAGGATCACTTCCCCATGCCATTTATGGACCAAATGCTAGATTGATTAGCGGGGAAAGGATGGTTTTGCTTCTTGGATGGTTATTCAGGTTATAATCAGATTTGTATTGCACCTGAAGACCAAGAGAAGACAACGTTTACATGCCCATATGGTACGTTTGCCTTCAAACGCATGCCATTCGGGTTGTGTAATGCACTAGCCACCTTTCAACGTTGTATGATGTCTATTTTCTCTGATATGGTTGAAGACACTTTGGAGGTATTTATGGACGACTTTTCAGTTGTTGGTGAGTCTTTTGAAGCATGTTTGGCAAACTTGAGCATGGCCTTGCAAAGATGTGTAGAGTTCAACCTTGTGCTGAATTGGGAGAAGTACCACTTCATGGTAAAAGAAGGAATCGTTCTTGGGCACAAGCTCTCCGAAAGAGGAATAGAGGTTGATCGCGCAAAAATAGAGGTAATCGAGAAGCTACCACCTCCAATTTCGGTGAAGGGAGTCCGTAGTTTTCTTGGCCACGCTGGGTTTTATCGTAGATTCATCAAAGACTTCTCTAAAATTTCTAGTCCATTGTGCAAACTATTGGAGAAAGATGCGAAGTTTGACTTTAATGACGATTGCTTAAAGGCATTTGAATGCCTTAAAGGAAAACTCATTGAAGCCCCTATCATGGTAGCACCAGATTGGACGCTCCCGTTCGAAGTCATGTGTGATGCTAGTGGTGCAGCCATTGGTGCTGTTCTTGGACAAAGAAAGGAGAAACTATTTCATCCTATCTACTATGCGAGTAAGGTCCTGAATGAAGCCCAAAGGAACTACACTGTTACTGAACAAGAGCTCCTAGCGGTTGTGTATGCGTTTGAGAAGTTTCGCGCCTATCTATTGGGTACTAAGGTGATCGTTCATACAGACCATGCAGCTCTTAGGTACCTAATAAAAAAGAAGGATGCAAAACCAAGGCTGATTCGATGGGTGTTGCTCCTGCAAGAGTTTGATTTCGAAGTCAAAGATAGAAGAGGTTGCGACAACCAAGTGGCTGATCACCTATCTAGACTTGAGAGTGAGCAAGTGGCGCAACCTGAAATTCAGATTGATGATGCATTCCCTGACGAGGAGATATTAGCAACAACAATGGAGAAATTACCATGGTATGCCGACTTTGCAAATTTCGTGGTAAGTAATATGCTACCCGCCAATTTATCTTACCACCAAAGGAGGAAGTTTATGCATGACATTTAGCACTACTATTGGGATGAGCCTTATGTGTTTCGAATATGCGCTGATGGTATCATTCGACGATGTATATCCCATGAAGAAGTTCCTACTATATTGGAAGCATGCCACACCTCGCAAGTTGGAGGACATCATGCAGGCAATCGAACGGCGAGAAAAGTATTGCAAAGTGGATATTATTGGCCTTCGATATTCAGAGATGCATATGACTATGTGAAGAGGTGTGACCAATGCCAACGGCAAGGTGCTATTTCAAAACACCATGAAATGCCCATGTCCAAAATTCTTGAGGTAGAACTCTTTGATGTGTGGGGTATTGATTTCATGGGGCCATTCGTGAATTCGTTTAGAATAAAGTACATCTTGGTTGCTGTGGATTATGTGTCAAAATGGGTTGAAGCAATAGCATTGGCCGATAACGAAGGAAAGCGTGTTGTGGCGTTCTTAAAGAAGAATATCTTCTCTCGCTTTGGAGTACCTCGTACTATCATAAGTGATGGAGGATCTCACTTTTGCAACCAGCTATTCAAATCTGTATTGGCCAAGTATGGTGTCAAGCAACATAAGGTAGCTACGCCGTATCATCCCCAAACTAGTGGACAAGTAGAGGTTTCCAATCGTGAGATCAAGCAAATCCTTGAAAAGACGGTTAATGCGAATCGGAAGGATTGGTCTCGAAAGCTAGATGATGCACTATGGGCGTATAGAACCGCATTCAAGACACCCATTGGCATGTCTCCTTATCAACTAGTTTATGGAAAGGCTTGTCATCTACCCATTGAACTTGAATACAAGGCATTGTGGGCATTGAAGCGATTGAACTTGAATTGGGAAGATGTGAAGAATCTGAGGTTGGAGCAGCTGAACGAACTAGATGAATTCCGGCTCCATGCATATGAACGATCGGATTTATACAAGGAGCGGATGAAGAAGTATCATGATCAGCGGATTATTCGACGAAATTTCTAAAAAGGGGACATGGTGCTACTCTTCAACTCCAGATTTAAGCTCTTCCCAGGTAAGTTAAAATCGAAATGGTCTGGTCCATTTAAAGTCATCCAAGTTTACTCGTCTGGAGTAGTCGAATTGGAAGACAATGAGGGTGTTATCTTCAAAGTGAATGGCCAACGTGTCAAGCCATATATCGGTCCTCTTGACTCGATGAATGACATGACCATCACTTATCTCGACGAAGTCTAAGTACTCGAGATTACTACGTCGAGCCACGATTATAAATAAGGCGCTAGATGGGAGGCAACCCATCGTTTTATTGTTTTATCGTTTCGTCGTTTTAGTATTTTTTTTTCTTTTTGATAAATGGAAATCCAAAAATAAGAGTCGTGCCACAACCAAAACCATGGCGCTTGGTGGGAGGCAACCCATCGTACTAATCATTTTCGTTTGATTTTGAGCAAAAATAGGTGCAAGAAGTATTCAACGAGGTGATCGATTTCAATTGACGATTTGGACGCATTGTATGGAAAAGTTGGTAAGTTAGGAATGGTGATGCATAAGGCTATGGATTGAGCCTTTTCCTCGTCAAAATAGGCTTCGAGAAAGGCTAGGCCTTGGTAGAACTAGGCCACGAACGATGCACGACCTATCCTATAGCCTAAGGTCTCGGAATCTAGTGTGCTATACACTATGCGCCGCCTATTCCTAGGTATGCTTTTGACTATGCGCCGCCTATGCTATGGCATTTGGTCTCAGTATCTCATGTGCCATAGACTATGCGGCGCATATGTCTACAAATGCCATAGACTATGCGGCGCATATGTCCCATTATGCCATAGACAATGCGCCGCATATGTCATTGATATGCCGAGTGATATGCGCCGCATATGTGGTGTTTTTATCTCCAAATCTGATTGTAAATGGGTCATAACCCGACCCATACTCTTCCTATATAAAGGGGACTTAGTTTAATAACACCACCACATTATAATAAACCCTAAGGGCGCCGCATAACCTTCCAAATCCACTCAAAATTTTCTTCTTTTGCTCTTCCAATTCACAACACCATCTCCACGAACTTCAAGCAAGTAAGTACTCTCTTATTCTTCATTTATTTCGCGTAAGTACTACTTTGCTATGTTTATGATGAATTGCTAAACCATATAAGATTGGTGGTGATATTCATGTGTTTGGATTGTTGTTACAAAATCATGTGAAGTAAACATATACGTAGGGAATTCTTGGCTTGTTTCCGATTTGAATTTGGTTTCAAAAGCATTGTTATGATAATTTCTGAATTGATATGGCTATGAATATTGCTTAAGATTGTTGTTTGGATGCTTACATGATAGACTATCCCGGCCATTGGGATAAGGTCATAGTGCCTATCGACTTAGGAGGTTGTGCTTGTTGTAAGAATAACGATTCCATGTGGTAACCCCTATGTCGTAGTATTGCTATATCCACCATGAAAGTAGTCCAATGGCTGCAAACAAGTGATGCAATGCTGATTTTCTTGTCGGAATACAATCCTAAAACGTATGTCGACGAAATCTGAGTACTCGACCACTTTCACTTCACTGATTTGTGCTAACAAACCTAAGTGTGGGGTGGTACCCCTAGTGCTTGCATATATATTGTATCAACTGAGATTGTGCTGCAACTTACATTATTTCTAGTCTCAGGTACAATGGTACCTAAAGCAAGGCAAGGCAAGGAGAAGGCTACCACATCCCAAAAGGGCAAGAAGAGAAGTCGAAAAGACCAAGGAGAATCATCCTCAGCACACCTACCACGCAGAATGTTCGGAATAAAATGGGTTCTTGAGGAAGAATCCAAAGTATGGTACAGCAGCAACAAAGAAAGAAAATATGTGCACGTCGACTTGATCAACAAGGAGACCTTAGCAAAGAAGGAGCCGCGAATGTTGGCAAAAATAATGGCTTTGAAACTGGATTTCATCTTCCGCGACATGGGAGAGTGCAATCTTGACTTAGCAAGAGAGTTTTATGCCAACTGGTCGTCGAATACAACAGGCAATGAAGTCAAAATTCGGGGCCAAGTGTTACAGCTCACCACAGATTGGATCAACTCTTTTCTTGGCTTACCTTCGGTCGACACAGCACCATTCAAAGAACTGTACAGCAGGCCTCCTTATAGAGCGATACGACACACGCTGTGTGGAAGTAGATCAATGGCAAGGTGGGGCAGACATAAAGAAACAGGTCGACACAACACTTTCCCCTATGCTCCACTAAATAGGGAAGCAAGAATCTGGATGCGTATTGTCAACTCATGTCTTATTCCTGGGACTCAATACACCAAAATATCGATAGATAGAGTGTGTTTGGTCTATGCTTTGATGACGAATGTCCCTATCAACTTTGGGGAAATCATTCGATCTACCATGAGGAAGGCCAGACTCCACAAAAGGTCCCATTTCACATTCGGCAATTTGTTGACAGCAATGTTGCGGAAGGAGGATATCGAAGAGGAACCAGCTGACTACAAACTCCCACACAATCCAAAGAAGGTTGACCTCACCAAGGTCAAAGATGCTGAAACAACTCATGGAGTCAACCTTACTACTGCGGAGAGACATGCTCGTAATGAGAGTTTCTTCCGTCATCTCTATGGCATGACACGATTCACTATGATGAGTGGTGGACGTATTCCAACTGCTGAAGAGCTCCAACAGCTGGACCACGACTACCCAATGAACATGCATGCACGGGAGATGTGTGGAGTGGGTGTATATTTTGAGGAACCTCTAGATGATGATGTGTCGACTGATGATGATAGACGCTTGCCTGATTCTGACGAAGAGGAGAACTCTGACGACGACTCTTATGATGATTCAGACGAAGGGGGTATGACCCCCGACATTGATGAAGGGTCCGACTAACCAGGTTCTTCGAATTTATTTTCCACTGAGGACAGTGTCCCGTCTAAGTGTGGGGTGGCAGAATCGCATGCTATGCTATACTTCTTTGTTTACACCTATGTTTGTATGTTTGTTTGTTTACTTTGAGCCCATTTTTTTGATGTTTTTCGTTTGACGTTTTTTTAGTTTTTTTTTTAGGAGTAAATTTTTCTAGCTTCGCATGAAACTATTTTTGATAGGCAGCATGAGATTATAACAAGAGTATGTGTTACAATTGTGACTATTGAGACGTTTAGGCTTTAGTTGTGACTCATTATGTGATATTGTGTGGTTCAATTCCTTCAATTTTTGGGTCGAGAGTCTATATTACTTTCAATCAAGTCGACCATGTGCCTTGTGTGTGCGAGATTAATAGTATCTTCTATGTATGTGGCTGATGCTAGAACTTGCCTGGTATGTATGCAAAGCGAAAATAAGGAGTGTAAGTTTAGGATATGATTTAGGCATTTCTTTGGCAACCTATATTTGTTTACCTTCAGTTTTACCTACCCATGGACATCATCCCTAGTTAAACCCTTTTGAGCCTTTAGCCTATTTCTTCGACAACCTTGTATGTAAGCCTAATCCATTTTTTTCAAGACCATAATTTGATCCAAATTCCTAAGTGCTTTAAAGTAAAAAAGTCATGTGACAACATAAAAGGAAATTGGGTGAGTATGATGCTTTAAATTGCAATGGTGCTTGAATGTGGTATGAAAAAGAAAGTGCTAGCATAAGAGGTATGTTGTGAAAAGAAAAAGGAAAAGAAAACTGAAAAGTGAGTTGTGCTTAAAATTGAACATTCAAAAGATGAGAACAAGGGTGGAAGAATAAAACAAAGAAAGGTTGAAAGAAAAAAAGTGTCAATGATACAATGTGATGTATTAAAGTTCTTAGGAACTTAGTCACTATTTCTGGCCAAAATAGCTGATCCTACCCGTCCCTTAGCCTACATTACAACCATCAAAAGACCTATTTGATCCTAAGCTTGGCATTATGACATTTAGTGGAGTACTACACTAAGGGCAAGCCTATGGTCATCAGTTGCTACATATGAATTCTTTGTGAGAGCGAGAGCAAGGATATTTTGATACCCATGTTTGAAAAATATGCTATATTTGTGAGTGATTATGGGTACCATATTGTGAGACATACATGGTTGATGAGCTTTGGATAGTTGTATATGATTCTATGCACCTTAATGGTTCCATGTGAGTTGATCACCATCACGAGTCTATACATGAGGTTAAATTGTTTCTACTTATAATCGGAAAGCTACTCTTGGTTGATAATCGTTGTGCTTGTCTTGATAAATGTTTTATGTTGTTGCTGTAAAACCCTAAGTTGATGTTTAGAAGGACATGATATTTTGTTCGAGGACGAACAAAGCTCTAAGTGTGGGGTGTTTATGATAGGCGAAATTACGCGCCTATATCAATATATTTTGCCCATATTTTAGCCTAATTTTGAGAACAAACTATATATTTCATGCACTTTTAGTCCTTTTTCCTATAAATGAGCTAACGAACATGATTAGTAAAGTTTCAGGTATAAATGATGCAAAATACAGCATTTTATGGCCTACTTGACGCAAAAGAAAGCTCACAAAGGAAGGGAAGGAATTCTACACGCCTAAGGACCAAAACTGCTGCATGGAAAATCTGTCCCGGGCTAAAACAGCATTTCTGAAGACTTTGGGGACTTACAGACACAAAGCTGGATTTGGACAATGATACATTAACCTAGTACAATTAGGTTATGTATTTCATTAGTTTACTTGGATTATGATAATGTTACATTAACCTAGTACATTTGGGTTAAGTATTTCATTAGTCTAGTAGGATTTGGTTATTTATTTCATTAGCTTAGTAGAACTAGGATATGGGTATTATAAATACCCTATCATGCTAGAGATTTTGGAGGATCATTCTATTCTTCACTTAATTCAACAATTAATTTTCTTTCATCCCTCTCATCCTCCACCACAAACACTTCTAATCTACTCTTCTATTCTTAAATTCCACAACAAGAGAATCGTTACCAAGCCAAGGAAACACGCCACACACCTATCACTTGATCTACACGCCATTACTAAATATTGTGATATAATAACAATGTCAATCGTGATCTCCTTCGCACTCATGGGTAACTAAACTTCTCTGTTGGGGTTATGGAAGCCGAATGAGTTACTATCTATTGCTGTGAGTTTGTGAGTTCGAGACACGTATATTGCTTATATCATTATTCTCTTCATCTTAAACCACATTCTTTACGGTTGCAAACGCAAGAATACGCCAGTCTAACATTTAACTTGTTCGCGAGAAAGGTTATTTGTCTGGAAAAGAGATAATGTCAAGGTAGTAGGACACCCTTTCCTATTAAAAAGCTAGTGTCGTAACTGGACTAACCTCTTGGAGATTTCGTACCATTAGACACGCTTTAAGCTCGCGAGAGTTAAAGTGAAATAGTCCTTATTTAGGTCGAGAGACGCTTGGATTTACCATCGACTACAATTCTCTATAAGCAATTACATGTCAAGACTCTACACACTCATAGTCAATAGAGACGTATACCTCAGAAGGTGGACATAACCCCAACGCTTCAATTCTCATTGTTTACAACCAACGTAACAATCTCTCTCTTTTTACTTTGCTATTTTCAGCTTTTACTTTATTGTTTTCGTGACACATTACAATCCCCCCCTCTTACGAGACTTGCACCAAAAGTTTAGTAATTTTGCTTACTTGTTGGCCAAGCTATTCCCTGTGGGATCGACACCCAACCCAGGTTGGGTTCTATATTTGCTAACTACCGCTTTACACTCCTACGAGAGCTGTAGATTGAGCGTTATCAATTTGCACATTATATTCTTAATAGAGTGTTAGACAAGACCTCATATGAGTTATGAAAAAGATATGCTCCTAACTTGAAATTTCTGAAAGTGTGGGGGTGTTTGGCTAAGATTGGTCTACCTGATTTTAAACGTGTAAATGTAGGTTCTAAGATCTTTGATACTGTCTTTATTGGTTATTCTCAAAATAGTGTTGCATATAGATTTATGTCATTAAATGATTATTCTATTTGTGAATTTAGAGATGCAGAATTTTTTAGCATGTTTTTCCTTTGAAAAATGATGTGCCTAGTGATGTGCAAAATAATACTTCTATATCTATGTCTGTTAACTCTCATGTTATGCATGTATCTGATGTTATTGCTAATGAGTATGAAAATAAACTGAGAAGGAGTAAAAGACATAGAACTGAGACTAGATTTAGTCCTAATTTTATCATCACCTTCTTAACTGAGGATTTTGATATCGATACATTAAATGATGAATTAATGTCTATCTACTTAATAGAAGAAGACCCTAATACATATGATGAAGCACTAAGTTCCATAGCTGCGATATTTGGAAAGAGGCTATTAAAAGTGAATTAGACTCTATAGTTTCTAATCACACATGAGACTTGTATGATTTGCCTAAAGATTGTAAACCCATAAGTAGCAAGTGGATATTTAATAAGAAATTGAGGCCTAATGGTACAATTGATAAATATAAGGCTAGACTTGTGATTAAGGGTTTTAACCCAAAGAAAGGTGTTGATTATTTTGATACTTATTCTCCTGTGACTAAAATAACGATCGTTAGAACTCTTATTGCTCTAGCTACTATTCACAGTTTAGTGGTACACCAAATGGATGTCAAAATTGTATTTTTAACTAGTGATTTAGAGAAAGAGATCTATATGACTCAACCTGAGGGTTTTGTGGTCCCAGGATAGGAGGATAAAGTATGCAAATTGAGAAAGTCTTTATATGGACTTAAGCAGATACCTAAGCAGTTGTATGGAAAATTGAACTTCATATTAATAGATAATGGCTTTGTTGCTAATTCATCTGATATCTATGTTTATTCTAAAATGATAGGATCAGACTATGTGATCATATGTTTATATATGGATGACATGTTAATCTTTGGCCCAAATGTAAATATTGTAAATGATATTAAGAAATTTTTATTTTCTAAAATTGAAATGAAAGACCTTGGAGAAGCTGATGTGATTTTAGGAATAAAAATCAAAAGAACTGTTAATGGTTTCTCTTTGTGTCAGTCTTATTATATTGAAAAAATGTTGAAAAGGTTTGATTGTTTTGATGTAGTTTCAGTGAGAACTCTTTATGATCCTAGCATACACTTAAAAAAGAATAGAGATTCTAGTGTTTCTCAAACTGAATATGCAAAAATAATTAGGAGTGTAATGTTTCTCATGAACTATGCTCGGCCTGATATAGCTTATGCTGTTAGTAGATTGAGTAGATATACTCATAATCCCAGTAGTGAACACTGGAATGCTCTTCATCACTTGTTAAGGTATCTGTGAGGTACTATAGATTGGTGTTTGTATTTTAATAAATTTCCTGTTGTTTTAGAAAGTTTTTGTGATGCAAACTGGGTTACTGACAATGATGAAGTTAGCTCGACTAGTGACTATGTGTTTACTTTGGGTCCAAGTGCTATTTTGTGAAAGTCTTCAAAGCATACTTGTATAGCACGTTCTACCATGGAATCTGAATTCATTTCTCTCGAGTTGGCAGGGCAAGAAGCTGAGTGACTGAGAAATCTTTTGATAGTTGTGCCTTTATGGGGAAGACAAATGTCACCAGTCTCTTTACATTGTGACTCACATGTGGCAATTGGGATTGATAAAAATGTTGTATACAAAGGTAAAAAGAGACATATTCATATCAGACATGGTGCAGTTAAACAATTGTTAAAACATTGTGTTATTTCCTTGGAATATGTAAGATCCGAAAGAAATTTGGCGGATCTTATGACCAAAGGTTTGACAAGGAAAATAATTCTTGAATCATCGAGGGGGATGAGGGTAAAGCCCATGGATTGAGGTAATATAGTGGATATCCATTTGTGGTCAAACGAAGTCCTATAGACTGTCAATAAATACTACATATCCTATCTCTATGGCGTGACGTAGTGTATTATAAGGTTGAGCTATTTTTGCTCTTAATGATCCATAGCCTTAATGTGGTCTATGAGATAGACTTGATGAATCACCTACGTGAGTGTAAAAGATTGGTCACCTTTTTATGAAAGACTTAGGTTATCTTTCTAGAGCACTCATGAGACCCAAGGTTTGTGTGCATGACCATAAAAGCACTTTGTAGGATCACAGAGGTTGCTTAAAATCAAGGATATGGTATGTGTTGTCGGGGTCTTAACTTATATCCATCTATTTCAAGAGTACTTCACTTTTTGGATATTTATTGTTGACTTATATCACTACATGTCAATTCAAATCGAAAGATATTGACACTTAAGTACATGTTCCTTTTATTTGCCCAAAAGTGTTTCTATTCTTTTGTCTTTGCATTTGTGGGGGATTGAAAGCATTTTTAATAAATGGTTAGAATGCAAAGTCAAAATCTAAAGCTTCTTTAAGCTTATCCAAAAAGAGAAGTCCAAATACATTTACTAGATACATTGTGAGAAAATGTAACTTATTAATTCTTTTGTAACTGTGTATTTTCAATTCTCCTTGAACGTAAGAATTCATTTGATGAGTTAGTTCTTGATAAGTTAATTCATTCCTTGAACGGATGAATTCATTTGGTGAGGAGTTAATTCATTCAATTCACTATTAACTCCCTCTTGTAACATCCTTTGTTCTTCACCTATATAAACCACTCTATTTGAGGACAAAAGATACACCACCAACAAAGTAAAAGAAAAATATCTTCCTCCAAAGTTCTCTACTTTTGGGCAATAGTTTTGAGCAACCTCCAAACTTCCAGCCACAAGTGCACGTGTTTGGAAGTAGCTGTGGAACCTTGGGGAGCGATCGGCTAGAAGGATTTGCACTGGAGTCGGGCTGAAATCGCTTTCAAGGCAGTGGCTTGCCACGACACAGCATTTGTGACTATTTTATTATAATTGTTAATTTCAGTTCCATATCAATATTGTAGTATTTTTCCCAACAACTTTGAGCTTCGTTATCTTACACTTTTATAGTGCAATAGGTAAGAAAGAATAATTAGTTTATCATTTCATATCATAAACAGAAAGAAATATTTCAAAAATAATTTAAAATTTTCTCTTTTATTTTTTACTCTTTAAATAAACTTTGTGGTAACAATATATATTCTTCTTTAAATAATAAAATTTGCATCTCAAAAATTAGTCTAAGAGTTTCAATCTGGGTTAAGAAATCACGAGACTCATATTTGGACATTAAAAAATTATATTATTAATTCCAGCGCAAAAGACAGGATATATATTCATTAATATTTTAATGACCACGCTTCATGAAGACTAAGTTTGCAAAAAAAATAATAATATCTATTCATTAATATTTTAATGACTGTGCGAAGCGCGGTTATATTCACTAGTTTTACATAAAGAGGAGACTTTTAATGATTGATAGAAAGTTCAAACAACGTTATTAAATACTTTTACACTTTTCATATATTAGAGATTAAAGATAAAAATATTTTTATAATTTATATTGTTTACCAATGCTATTTATCTTATTTTCATAAGTTGAATTTTAAGGAGATAATACATCAAACCCCCTCCGAACTTGTACCGACAACTTACTTTAGCACTTAAACTTTACGGATAATTATTTACCCCCTAAATTTTTTTGAAGTGATTATTTACAACCTTAAAAATACAACACCACTTTCACTATGGAGATTGTATTACAGTTGCGCCACATCAGCACCACATCAGCGCCACGTCAAAATTTATTTAAAAAAAGGTGACCCTACTAATTTATTTATTATATAATATTTAAAAAAAGAAAAAACCCTCCCCTCCACCGCTCCACCCACCCCGCTCCTATCCCTTTCTTCTTTAAGCCCCACCACCCTCCTTTCTTCTTCCACCCCCACCCCCACCCCCACTCCTGACAGCCCGCACCCCACCCTAGAATCCATTATAGTGTGAATAAGCCCGCACCTTTCTTTAAAAAGTCATTAAAAACACCCAGCAATATAGTGTGAAGAAGAAGAAAAAAAGGTAAAAAAAAAAAAAATCGAATCCACAAACTGAAAAGGAAAGAAAGAAGAAAAGATTTACATCATGGGATCTAAAAGCATTGCTCAATAAACAGCTGGAGCAACTCGGTTCAATTACTAATTCCCATTCTGTAAAACTACTATCATCTTTAATTTCATTTTTCCCCTTACAATATTTATGCTCATTCTATTAGCACAAAGGGGTTAATTAACTCTTTTTCTTTCAATTTTATTTTTTGGGGTTTTATTTTTCATGGTTGATAAAAGAAGAAATATTTAAATTCATTTTTGAGTAGCCAACTGGAATAATGGAGATGGTGGGTTTGAATAAGGAGTAAGAGGATTGGGTGAGGTGAGTAAGAATAAAAGAAAGGGGTGCGAAGGTGTGGGGGTGTGGGGGTGTGAGGGTGTGGGGGTGTGGGGTGTGGGGTGTGGGGGTGAGGGGTGAGGGGTGAGGGGTGGGTGGCATTGGAGAAGAAAGGGTGTGATTTGGATATATAGGATAAGAAAGGGTGTAATTTGAATATATATGAGAAGAAAGAGTGTGATTTGGATATATATATATATGTATATATATATATATATATATAATAAAAGTGGGATTATTTTTTTAAAAATATTCAATCATGCGTTTTTTTTTCTTTTTAAAATGCCACGTCATTATTAGGGTTTAAATTATTTCACTTTAAAGATATTAAGGGGTAAATAAATGAAAGATAAATTTAAATGCTAAAGTAAATTATCAGACAAGTTTGAGGAGATTGATGTATTATCTCGATTTTAAATATTAAAATTTACATTCACATCCATGTTACCATACCATCTTGATCTTGATGACCAGGGAATGAATGGAGTAAAAGTACAAAAAAAAGTGAACAAAATAAACCTAAATAATTTGAAGGGTTGAATGTTGAGAGTATATTCGGCTGTTGTGATACCGCGGTTCGGTGGGCCATTGGTAAGTACTAATAGGGATCTTAGGCGCGATAGTGTCTCATTGGAGTTGCAAATCACCTAGCAGAATACTATAAACTAAAGGGCCTCGTGAGTTACAAGATTTATCAAATCAGGTTGTCGACAATCGCATCCCAATGAACGTTCATACCACTTTAACGGTAAAAATTAGGTTGACCTCTTGAAGGACCATCTTAAGAGCATATTATATTCTTTCTTTTATATTATCATAGTGATGATTAACATTATTTTGTTCTTTATCAAGTCATGCATATTTATTTATTTAATCACTTCTCTTCATTCAGACTTATTATGTATCGCTACAATATTTCTCTTATGAAAAGGAGCATGTCAACTTGAACGAGCTTCACAATTTTTATCAAGAACAAATTAATTTTTTTTTTAGTCATCATTATATAGAACATTAAGACTTGAATCCAACGTATTACCCATATAAAGACATGTTAGTTCATAATTCATTAAAACTCAAATTCAATATATTAACATCACAGTGCACTAGGAGTCTAGGACAAACCCAATAGCTTACTCTTTTGGTGGGATGGAATTTGAATTCACCATATTACCCTTGATCAATGACGTAATAGATTAAAGTGCATTAGGACTCACCTTCGAATCTTTAAAAATCTTACCACTTTATTATTATATGCATTAGTAAATTAAATTTCGACCGAGATATGTAAAATATAACAATCCTTACTTCTTTTGATCGTAATTTGACTTATTACATCTTTTAACAATAATTTTATATATTTTATTCAATGTACTGGATCTGTTTAGTATTGACACTCCAAACATAAAGACAAATTGTTAATAACAGACAATGTTGATTGTTCCAATATTATTTCAATTCAGGGTAGGTTAAAAAGTAATTAATTATAATAAATTTTATATCACTCCCAATAATCATGTGTTAGCCAAACAAATAACAAATTTTTTATAACATATTATCCTCACATGCCTGAACAAATGTAATCAAAACTATAAATGAGTATAATATTTAAGATTAAAAATTTCAAATACAGAGCAAATCATCATTGTAATACACCTAGACCAATTTGATTATCATGATGTATCTAAACAAATTAATATTAGCTTTATGCATTTGAAAAGTAATATTTGATGACCAGAGATAATTTAATGAAAATAACTATCAAACGAAAATTTATGAGTATATATTATATCTGGTTGAGTATTCTACGTTCTTGACTTCATTCATATTATTCTAGTTCTTATTTTGTGATTAAACTTGAACTCTAACTTATCATTAACTTTCAATGTCTCTTGTATTAATACTAATACTAGATAAGATGAGAAAATGACTGATGAGAATCAATTGATTAGAGTTTCGTGTTGATGATGATGTGTTACAAAAATTAAAATAAGAACCAATAAGAAATGTAAAGATATAAAAAAGATGAGATGAAAATTTTCTATTTCTCAAGTGTGTTCAAATAAACCATTGATCGCATCATTACCTATAATAACCCTCTTTATACTATTACAAGAGGATACCTATCAGGTTATCTAAACATGACATTAGCCTTTTAAGAATATGGAAAGACAACCAAGGTATGGGAGATCAATGAAGATACAGGGAATTAGATATGAACGTTAGTACATATAATAATTTAAAATGATAGGTCAAAGGTATAGACATCCACATTCAATACTCCATCGTCTCAATTTACGTAGTAGTACAAAAATTTCAAGAGTCAACCAATTATATATATATATATATATATATATATATATATATTTGTGAATATTAAAATTTTTATGGGTCTCTTCAAGAGGACCCAATTTTTGTTGGGTTCTTGGAGACTGCTCTATTCTAAACCGTAAATCACGCGTTGAGGAGACATCTCGAATATCTTATAAAATCTTGAGATATTCATAAAGAAATTAAGGCACCAAATACTATCTTTATCAATATCATTGCCAGATGTTTCTACCCACCAAATACATAGCAAGAAGGTTTAAATTATCCTATATTAGATAAATATGCTACAAACGACTCTCAAATTATGAAGATAATTACGAGAAAAGAATCAAGGGAGAATAAAATTATACCTATATTATTTATCAATAAAAATTCTTATTTCTTCATATTTATTTTTAATTGTTTATTTTTCATAAATTAAAATTTATTTCAAACAAACTAGCATGCCTAGTGGGATCAAATTTGTCCTTCATCTCTTCTTTGATGAATCAGATATGCACATATGGAGCCACAAATTAAAACTGCAAAGATGGAAACTACTTCAAGACTCACCTTTGAGTTTCATCAAATCTACACTCTGACAAATTTTGAAGTAGGAGGCATTTGTAGACATCAAAATTTTATGAGACTTTGCAAGACCAATCCAATTTTTGTTAAGATTTTTGAAGGCAACGCTAGCCTAAACTCTAACTTGGGTCTTGGAGGCAACTTTATCCTAAATCCTAAATCTCACCTATTTAAAAGATAATATATTTTCTTGAAAAAGCAACTCGAATATCCCATAAAATATTGAGACAAAGAGATTAAGATCTCGAATATTCCATAAATTCTTAGGTATTCATATGGAGATCAATACATAGCATCTTAAAATCCCACATAACCTATGAATATTTATAAAGAAATCAAGATGTGAGCAGATTCTCTTCTTGATAATCAAATATATCAAAAGATCCACAAAATCCTCCTTTTATAAATCAAATTCAAATGTTCCTATATTTGAGAAATACACTACTAAGACTCCTTGAATTAAAAAGAAATAAAGAAAGGAACAAAACTATACACACAAATATTAACCAATAAACTATTCTTATATATTGAGATTTTATTTGTAATTGTTTATTTCTTATAAACTAAAATTCATTGCAAATAATATTTTTCTTTTGGATAACTAGAGATTTTATTAATCATCAAATAGAAAATTTACAATTCCACAACAAAGCCATCACAACTTGATGTCTCATCAATACAAAAATTATACTATTCGTCTGTGATCCTAAACCTCATAACCAGCTATTCAACATTCAAGTCATTCACAAGTTTTCTCGCTTTATCTATAGTAGGAGCATACATTCTAGGGAGAGCAACTCTTTCGTAGACCTTCTTCTAATAAACTCCATATAAGTTAGCAATTGAATACATTATTTCAGAATCTATAGTTTTAAAGATATGCTCTTGTCATTATATTTGCAAGTGTGTGCTATGCATCTAGCAATATCTTTAACTCTTGTAGTCTTCTTCTGAAAGATGCACAAGTTCTTCTCATCCTATACCTCATGGATTGTCTCAACATAGATAATTTTGAAGATCCTTGCAGTCATATCTCTTTCTTTTTGCTTTTCTCAATACCCACTTGAGATGTTATTGCCAAGGCATTATCCTATAAGGTTGATTCTGTAACCAAATTTCTAATCTTCACTATACTGTTCGGTTTGAAATCGAGAGGGTGTCATGCGGAAGCTATTAGTTGCAAACTATTGAGACGAGAGGGTGTCATGCGGAAGCTATTAGTTGCAAACTATTGAGACGATAAATCAGACGAAAAGAAAAACATACTAAAAACATGATGATTATATAGTTTGGCTAATTGACCTACATATAAAAACCTAATATAAAAGAAAACATAAAACTATTAGAGAAAATCTCCCCCTAAACAAAACTCTTCAAAAGACTACATTGTGGATGCTATTGTGTTATGGTATGAGAAGGGGGTCTTCTATTTATAGATGTTCAAAACGTTTCCTCAAAGAAAAAGGTTAGCCAAATATGGAAAAGAATTATATTTTTTCTTTCAGAAAAAATAAAAGTAATTATGAGGTTAGCCAAATATGGAAAATAATTATATTTTTTCTTTTAGAAAAAATAAAAGTAATTATGGTATCAGGGCAAAAACCCCTCATGAAACTACATTTAGTAAATAGGTGATTTCTTCTTTCATTTTGTGCTTGATAGAGAACACTCTTTCTTTCCACATTTATGCCTCAACTTGACAGTCTATCACTAGTGAGCATGCAATCCTAAAATTGCAACCACATAATGAATGTAGTCTTGGCACTAGCTTCATTTTGGAATAATAATATTTTTATTCAATCCATGAGTGTTGGCCAATAAGGTAAAGATAAAACTGTCTGATGATGGTTCTATTTCCCTTGAACACAATCTGACTTTGATCTACAACTTTCCTTGCTTTCAATTATTTTTCTTACAATTCAAGAAGCTTGTTTTAGAATAGGCAAAATGTCTATCACTTGGCGTTTTATATAGTAATGGATCTATTTGATCCATAACTTGTCCACCTTATGAGAGATGTGCAAGTGGTCTTTTGCAACTGAAGTTTTATTCCACAAGTTGACATGATAAAATTCACTCCCCCAACACATTTAGGAGTACATACTGTTTAGCAAGCCAGCAATGCCCTGTGGGTTATCAAATTATTTCTAGACCAAATATAACTCCTACAGTAAGCCTCTTTTATCTTCATTACTTTTGTAGGGATCACAAATGATTTCATTATGCTTAGTATCAAAAAACACTAATTATACTAGTTGTATTTTTCCAGCATAGAACAACTTTTTGACAGTCTATTAGATTGTCTCATCAATAATTCTTTCATTGAGAGGTTGCAATTAAATAAAGGTTAGTTTTTCAGTAAACAGAGGTACACCTAAGTATTTGAAATGTATCTCTCACAAGTATATCCCAACAGGTTTAGGGTATGGTCTTTAATTATCTGGGGAACTCTTCTAAAATAGACTGAGATTTTTCTTAATTTTTTTATTTATTCCTGAAGTCACATAAAACTTATTAAAGCAACCATTAATATTAGCAATAAAAGGCAGTTCACCTTTTACAAATAGTAGCAAGTCATCAGCAAAAGTCTATTTAAATATCTATTGAGATACTCCATGATAATACCAAATATAAAAGGAGACATGAGGTTGTTTTTGTCTTAAGCCCTTGGCAGTCGGGAAAGAGGGGAAAGGTTCTCCATTTATAATGATTGAATATCTTAAAGTCTTGACATAAGCTATATCTAGCTTTGGAACCTTCTGGAAAAATTTTAATTCTAACATAATTTGTTCTAAAAAGATGCGCTCAGCAGAATTATAGGCTTTGATTAAGTTTATTTTGATTAGGCATCTAAGGAAAATGTTCTTTCTAGTGTAGGTCTTACCAACTTATGAGAAAAGATGATATTATCAGCAATCTTTCTACCTAGTATAAAATCAATATGGTCTTTAAAAATAAGATTACGTATCACACCTTCTGTAGTCTAGCTGTTAGGATCTAAAAGATAATCTTACGAAGTATTATGCAACAAGTTATAGGCCTGGAATCTTTTACACTGGTTGGACTTATCTCTTTGGGTATAGAGTAATAGTAGAAAAGTTGATGGACTTGTATATTTTTTCTATGTTAGGGAAATTAAAAATGACCTCAAGCACTTCCTCTTTAATTAAAGGACATGCCTTTCTAAAGAAACAAGAGTTAGTACTTATCTATACCTGGTTCTTTGTCATCATTGATGCCACAAAATCGTTCATATATCTTTTTTTGCAGTTCTCTAAACGCAAAGCACTACTAAAAAAAAAAGGCAAAAATCGATCATAAATTGTGGTCGGAAAAAATCGATCACTAGTGGTTGAATTTTATTTTTTTTTCTTTTTTAAAAAACGATCACAAGTGGTAGCTTTTTTATTTTAAAAAATCAAAATAATTATTAAAATAATTTTAGTATATTATTATTTATTCTGCAAATGAAAAAAATAAAAAAAAAAGAAAAACCGACCATTAGTGGTCGGTTTTCTGGAAAAAAAAAATTAAAAAATATATTAAAAAACCGACTACTTGGGGTCGATTTTTTATATATTTTTTTTCTTTTTTTTTAAAACCGACCACTTGTGGTCGTTTTTATTATTATTATTTTTTTTTTAAAAAGCGACCACAAGTAGTCGCTTTTATATGTTAAAAATTTATAATAATTAATTAAATAATTTTATTATTAATTATTATTTATTTTTTAAATAAAAATTTTAAAAATAATACAAAACCGACCACTTTTTAATTTTTTTTTTAAAAGCGACCACAAATGGTCGATTTTATATTTTAAACTAGTGAGAAGAAGCCCGTGCAAAGCATGGGCCCAACATCTATTATAAATTAATATGATAATAATAATCATATCAATTAATGTGACATTTTTTGAATATTAAAAATAAATAAATTTATTTTTTTAAGTAATTTTTGCATATATTCTTAAAATATATAAAATTATCAATTGTTATGATTTATTATTCAAATATATAATTTTATTTCAAAAATTTCATTCAAGATCAAAATTAAACTCGACAAATGTATAAATTAATAAAGAGCCTGAAAAATCAAATTCGATGGGCCTATATTACTGTTTTTCAGATAATTGGGGCTCAATATATGTTATTTTTTGATCTCAAACAATGTGTTCCAAATAAAATTTAGATAATCAATCATACTTTTAATACGTTTTAGATATTTTAAGTTGTTAACTATTGTATTTTATAATATATTTTTTTTGTTTTCAAATAATATATGTTACTCTCCTTGTCCAAAATTTTGTGGCGTTGATAGTCAATTATATTTTAAAAATAATTTAAGTTTTTAATTATTGTGATTTATTATACTATTTTTCTACTCCAATATAAATGCCATTGATATAATTTTGAGAGTCAAACAAATATTTCATATCTTTTAAAAATTTTCAAGTTGTTAATTATTGTGATTTATAATATTTTTTGCATACTTTTTGAAATATATAACACATTATTTTTATTTTTAGATATTTTAAGTTGTTAACTATTATAATTTATAATAATTTTTATGTAATTTTCAAATAATATATGTTACTCCCTTTGTCCAAAATTTTGTGGCATTGATAGTCAATTGCATATTTTAAATAATCTAAGTTTTTAATTATTGCGGTTTATAAAACTTTTCCTTATATTCCAATTTAAGTAGCACAATGCTTAGACTATAATAATTAATTAGAGGTGATATAGTAAAATTACGATTGAAGCAAAGAAACAAACATATGTCTTAAATTATTCACAATAACTAATAAGAAGTGATATAAAAAAATTACTACAAAAAGTACGTGTGAATTTTTATTTTTTTTTAAAATGGGCCTCATATAAGACGTGAAGTTAATTTAAAACATTAAAAGTTAACTTATCATTTTTTATCTATTTTATTTTATTATTAAATATATATTTTTGTAATATTTAGATGACTTATAATAATTAATTAGGATGATATTTAGTAAAATCACGATTGAAATAGCTGAAGCAGACATGTCATATATGTGTGTGTATATCTAGGTATATATATATATATATATATATATATATATATAGTATATACATATAATATAGTGAACGTATATTAATGACATAAGATAAACCAACCGATAATTCAACTGAGTATTTGTGAATTAAGTTACGTTGTATATTATTATGGGGTAGTAAAATTGGGTATGTAATGTATATATTATGTATTTGAATGGTGATAGCCAATTATATATATATATATATATATATATATATATATATATATATATATATATATAAATATATGCATATCTCGTGTAGTGATAAAATAGATATGTAATGTACCGTTATTATATATATTATTAATATTATTATTATTTATTATTTATAATTATTTATGGTTTACTATTATTATTATTATTATATATTATTTATTATTATTATTATTACTCCTACTATTATTTAAATAACAACCTAAATTAAGATACTTTGCATAATTTATTCCTCTTTTAATCTAATTTATTCAATTTCTTACGATTTTAGCCTAATTGTATTTACTCCATTACAATTATAGCCTAAATCAAACTCAATCTATTTTTCATTCTCAATTCTAACCCAATTCTTAGATTTTTAAATCTCAACCGTTGATCAAAATTGATCTAATGGCTGAGATCAAAAGCCTTTCTTTTCCCTTTTAAAGACAAAAATCAATCCCTAAATCCTAATATCTTCACAACAGCCTCCACCCCCCTTCTCTCATCTCTCCTCTTTCTCTCTCTATCTCCTCTCTCTCTCAAAAACCCTACGACAAAATCATCAATGCTGCCTTTTCTATCGCCGGTTGTCCCTCTCCTCCGTTAAAGCTTTCTCCGTCACCCTCCCCTTGCCAGCGCCGCCGCTGCACCAGCCATGGCCGCCGACCTCACCTCTACTTCCAGCCACTGGTGAAGCCACCCCTTCAGCCGCTGCGTCGTCATCTCCACTATCCACCGCCAACAGCTAGCCCCATATTGGCAAAACAGATCCAAGACCCCCGCCGGACCAGCCCTATCGTCAACCCCTCTCCCTCTCCGTCAGGTTCTATGAGTTCAACTGAATTCGTTACTTTTACTTATACTACATATACATATGCACAACAAAATATGTGAAAAATATTTGTACATATAGTTAGATTTCAAGCATTTTGAACCTACTGACTAGATCCTGAATTTGAAAGTATAAAAGATAATCTGAAGGCTTACCTTTAAGTACAGTGGTCAAAGAATAAGTAGATGGGTGAATTTCATCTGTAAAAAAGAATAAAACTTTATTATAAAATAGTAATGAAACAATGATGAGGCAGGGTAATGAGAGAAATAGCTTTATTACCTCTTAAGGTGTACCCAGGGGAAGAAACTGTACTAGAAATGGGAATATTTGATCTAAAACATTTTGCATCTTCTCTGAAACTTCCAATATAAGAAGCTGAAAATCTTCTTGAATTTGTGTTTTCCCTGCTAATTTTAGACTTAAGACCCATTCTCTAAGGTTAAAATCTCTATCATCTTGCTTTCTTGAATTTCCAATAGGTGATTGTGCCATGCTAGTTTCAAGTTTCATTATGGTTTTGACTTAAAAAAGTTGTTCATTTTTTTAAATAGAAGGGGAAATAATGAGGATATATAAATTTCAAAAGAAACTGGTACATGGTATATGAACTTAAATATGCACTTAAATATTAAATACATTATATGGTACAAATATTGTGAGATTTAAGAAACTGGAAGAAGATTAAGCCTTAGACTTAGACTTGGAATTTAAAAGAATACATGAGTTTTGGCCTATAAATTGCGTTTAAGGTAGAAAGTTGATTATAGAGTTGGATTCCTTTACTTATAAATAATATACATTTGATAGATCGTGAAAGTTCTGGGGCATGGAAGAAAGGAAAGACTTTTGCGAATTATCTTGCTTATCTTGGATTCTTCGATTGAGGTAGGTTATGGTTTAATTGAAAAAGTGAAGTGAGTTAGTGAGTCGAAAATTTTTTAAGTGTAGTTATTTGAAAAGTGGACTTGTGTTTTGAATATAGTTAAGTGTGGTCACTTGAGAAGTGAGTTAGTGAGTCGAAAATGTGTAAGTGCAGGTACTTAAAATGTGGACTTGTGTTTTCAATATAGTTATGTGTGGTCACTTGAGAAGTGAGTTAGTGACTTCAAAATGTTTAAGTATAGTTACTTGAAAGTTGGACTTGTGTTTTGAATATAGTTAAATGTGGTCACTTAAGAATGAATTAGTGACTTAAAAATATTTTAGTGTAGGTACTTGAAATGTGAACTTGTGTTTTGAATTTAATTAATTGTGGTCACTTGAGAAGTGCATTAGTGAGTCGAAATGTTTAAGTGTAGTTACTTGAAAGGTGAACTTGTGTTTTGAATTTAGTTAAGTGTGGTCACTTGAGAAGTGAGTTAGTGACTTCAAAATGTTTAAGTGTAGGTAACTTGTGAAGTGAATTAGTGACTTAGAAATATGAACTTTTCATTTTGAATTTAGTTTAGTTTGATAACTTGTGAAGTGAAAGTGACTTGACAATGTTTAGGTGTAGGTACTTGAAATGTGAACTTTCCATTTTGAATTAAGTTTAGTTTGGTAACTTGTGAAGTGAATTAGTGACTTGAAATGTTTAGTTGTAGGTACTTGAAATTTGAACTTTTCATTTTGAGTTTAGTTTAGTTTGGTAACTTGTGAAGTGACTTGAAAATGTTTAGGTGTAGGTATTTGAAATGTAAACTTTTCATTTTGAATTTAGTTTAGTTTGGTAACTTGGGAAGTGACTTGAAAATGTTTAGGTGTAGATACTTGAAATGTGAACTTTTCATTTTTAATTTAGTTTAGTTTGGTAACTTGTGAAGTGAATTAGTGACTTGAAATATTTAGGTGTAGGTACTTGAAATGTGAACTTTTCATTTTGAATTTAGTTTATGTTGGTAACTTGAAAATGTTTAGGTACTTGAATTATGGATTAGTGACTTTTGTTTTGAATTTAGGTACTTGAAATGTGAACTTGCATTTTGATTTTAGTAAACTTTGGTCACTTGACAAGTGAATTAGTTACTTCAAAATGTTTAAGTGTAGGTACTTTAAATGTGAACTTTTCCTTTTGAATTTAGTTTAGTTTGATAACTTGTGAAGTGAATTAGTAACTTGAAAGGATTAGGCATTTAAAATGTGAACTTTTGTGACTTGGAACTAATTATTTGAATGTGATTGATTATGTAGATGGAACCTGATTACAACAGGATATATCAACACGAAATATTGATAATAGATTGGGTGAGGCTGAGAATGAAGATGCGGATGATGAGTTGTTGTTTTTAGTCTTTTGTATGTTTTATAGTTTGGATTTGTAACCTCAATAAATTTTGTAAATAATTTGATTTTTAATGTTTGTATTCTTATGGTGGTTGGTTGATTGTATATTAAATGATTGGTGGGCTGTATTGTAAATAATTTGATTTGATTTTTAATGTTTGTAAATGATGGGTGGCAGTATTGTAAATAATTTGATTTTTAATATTTGTATTTTGAAAATTTTCAATATTTTTTTTTATAAAATTATCAAAAAACCCAACCACATGTGGTAGGTTTTTTTGAATTTTTTTTACAAAAAACCGACCACATATGGTAGGTTTTATGTAAAAAATTTCAAAAAAAAACCTACCACATGTGGTCGGTGTTTTGTAACAAATTTCATAAAAACCTACCACATGTGGTCGATTTTAAATTACATTAATAAATTAATTTAATTAAAAACCAAACACAATTATTTTTTCAATTTTAATAAAATAATAATAAATTTTAAAAATAAATATATATTTTTAAAAAAATCGACCACCTGTGACAGGTTTTTAAAAAACCACCACTACTTTTCCGACCATAAATTTTGGTCGGTTTTGTGGTCGAAAATTGGAAAAAACCGACCACTTGTAGTTGGTTTATGTGGTTAGTTTTTCTCTTTTTGTAGTAGTGAAGGAATAACTATTGGTCATGATTCAATTTAGGTTCAAGTTTCATAATTTTCTTGATAATTGTTGGTAGTGAATGGGTAGAATACTCCACCACTCTCTTATATAAGTTCATTAGATCCTCTTTATATTTCCTTGAGTAGTTACTTTGCTATCGTTGATGGTTATGAGTTCTACTATCTTCTTTTTATGGCATCTCTCCTTCATAACTGCTGTAAATTTCTTATTACTGGAGTCTCCTAGTTTGATCCACTTAACTTTGAATTTCCATGGGAGAATATTTTCTTCGATCAAAGGCTGTTGATCTAGCAATAAAATGGTATTCTTCTTTTCATCTCGTATATGATCAGAGAAATATGAAATTACCTTCTCCTAAACCACCACAATATTTACTCTTCCCTATTCAATCTACTAATTTATCACGACCCGAAGCTACCCCCTAGTCGCGACAATGGTGCTTACGGACACAAGTGACCATAAGCTAACCCATGAACTGGTACCCACTGTAAGCACTGAATAAACTGATAATAAGCAACATATATGAAAAAACAAATGATATTGCCATAAAGTTTTAAATACTGAAACACGATTAAATCATAGATCTGAAATGTATGAAGACCTACAAAAAAGACTGATAAAACAACTAATAAACCGACTAACTGTTTGAATGTCTTTAAAGCCTCTGATTGACTGACTGTGGAGTTGATGGAACAAACCCCCAACTAACTCTAACTAAATGGAAATACTGAACTACTGAGATAAACTTAAAATGAAACAATCATGTCCTAGAGAGATGAGGACTCACCACGACTGCTATTGTTGATAAGATGAACTGTCTAAGCGCAGTCAGAAAACTGTGCGTCCGAACCTATGATATAAGACATCATAGCACGAAGAAAAGTATGCGGTCAATACTTTGAATATACTGGTATATGAGATGAGGTTAGGCTGTAATGCAAAGGTATGTGAAATAATGGCTGGCTGAATTGTATAAGATAACTGATTATGCATGCATGAAAACTAAAATACTGAGAATGCAAGACCAAGCATATAATGTTTTTGAAATAATATGTAAACTAAATTACTGAAGTCTGATAACTAAATAACTGGAAGTCTATATGCTATGGTCAAGAAAACCTGAACTGAATTCTGTACTAAATACTGAATTTAGACTGTAGGAGGTATTATCTAACCAACATGCCCCAATCTGAGCTAATCGGGGTCCAACTTGTACCTCAGTTGGAAGGGTGTTAGCACTGTGCCACGGGTAATAACACATAGCAGTGTGGATCCACTCAACTGGTGCCCCTAAGGACTAGGGATTTAGCCCTAAACTGGCGGGTTACCCCTAAGTGTATGTCAGTGCTAAACTGGCGGGTGACATCTTAGAGAATGTCAGTCCTAAACTGGCGGGTGACATCTCATAATCCTACGCTGGCTACATAGTTCTGGAACTTAAAGATTGCTTCTAAGGACCCAGTCCTAGCAGGAGGGTGAGCCCCCATCCCTAGGTTCACTCGATGCTAAATCCTATTCCCAACTGAACTGACACTGATTACAGGACTAAACTAAGCTTAACTGAGCAAACAACTGATCATAAATAACGTGACTGAATTGCAAAGCTCATAGTTTTTCTGAAGTCATTCTAAAGATAATGAATTTATGTAAACAACTAGGTATTGGGTGTTTATAAACCACCAGCACTGAATTGAAATAACAATAAAGACATATAAAAACTTTGAAAACCATAATAGGAAATCATCACTCAAAACCCATCATTTAGGCATTTCATCGAACACATGGAGATCAAGACTTTAACATAGGGATGCTTTTAAACATGAAGAGATAGCATGAGTACATGACAAAAATCATAATTTGAGGATTTATTCTGACTCGCGTGATAATGATATGGAAACTACAACATTCAAAACTTACTATAATCCATTTCATTTGAAAACATTCAACATCTTAACTTGTAGTTGCAATGACAAAGGATTCATGAAGATAGTTCAACATAATAATGTAAAAACTCATAATTTAGAATAAAAAAGGATTCTTGGAATCCATGGGTGAAAAGAGCCTATGGATGAACATCACACATACCTTAAGCCCTTAAGCTTTAAAGAGAAACACAATCTTGATGCTTTTCTTAAAGTTGTTGGATTAAAAAACTTAAATTCTTGGTTTTCTTAGAGAGGAGGTAATTGGATTTGATATTCTTGATAGATGGTTAGGGGTTTTTTGAGAAGATAATTAGGGAAAATGGGCATATAATGCCCTAACTGATGCTTTAATTTGTATTTTTATGAATTGGATTGAGGGGAAAAGACTCAATTACCTTTCAGAGAATTAAATTTGCAACTAAAATACAGTTTAAGAGGTCACTGTGATGTGATGAGACCTCCACCGCTATAACTACTATGATGCGCCACTATCGTGGTGAGCTGCTGGAATTAAAACCCAAACACGATTCAATCCTCGTTTGAGAAATCTGAAACTTCTTCGAGACATGCTCCTTACACCCATGAACATGAATTAACTCAAAAACTAATATCTTGGGGTCGGAAAGACCAATTTAAAAATCCTTGAAGTTAGGAGGCCAAAAATAAGACTAAGTCCCCAACACTTGGTGAAATTTTCAGGCTTTGAGCCCCTTATGCATGCAACTAGGAGCTGAACTACTAAGTATAATACGGGGTATTACAATATCTCCCGCTCGAGAACATTCATCCTCGAATGGGATTGATTAAGATGAGAATATTGGGAAAACTAAAATCACATATTAAACATGCATAACTAAAAACATGATTACATGACTGAGCCTGAAACATGATACATGACTGAACTAAATTCATGAATGCATGCAAAGATATGAGAATAATTATATAGCTAGGACTGAGAATGGAAAAAAGTCAATCTAAGAAGAACTATTACCTTAAGTTGAGTCTGAGTTTGCGAAGAAAAGATGAGGGTACTTGGTACGTATATTTGCTTCTACTTCCCAAGTGGCTCCCTCAACAAACTAATTCCACCAAAGAACTTTGACCAAGGGAACTTCTTTGTTCCTTAGTCTACGAATCTGATGATGAAGGATCTCGACTGGTATTTCTTCATAAGAAAGACTATCCTGAACATCTATACTTTCTAAAGGAACTACAATACTTGGGTCACCAATACACTTCTTTAACTGGGAAACATGAAATACTGGATGCACTGATGCCAAATCCGCAAGCAACTCTAACTCATAAGCTACCTTCCCAAAATAACTCAAGATTTAGTAAGGGCCAACATATCAGGGATTGAGTTTCCCCTTCTTGCCAAATCTCTTCACTTTCTTTATGGGTGAGATTTTCAAATACGCCAAATCCTCAACTTCAAACTCAAGGTCCCTTCTTCTCACATATGCATAGTATTTTTGATGACTTAGGGATGTCTTAAGCCTCTCCCTAATCAAATGAACCTTCTCTATTGCATCAAATACTGAATATGGTCCTATCAAAGTAAAGGTCCTTTCTTCTCACATATGCATAGGATTTCTGATGACTTAGGGCTGTCTTAAGCCTCTCCCTAATCAACTGAACCTTCTCTATTGCATCAAACACTGAATATGGTCCTACCAAAGTAACCTCACCTACCTCAAACTAATAAATAGGAGATCTATATCTCCTCTCATAGAGAGCCTCAAATAGAGCCATCCAAATACTGGAGTGATAATTGTTATTGTATGAAAACTCGATCAAAGGTAAGAGATTATACCAACTACCATTGAAATCAAGAACACACACCCTCAACATATCCTCTAGGGTCTGAATGGTCCTCTCTGACTGACCGTCTATCTGAGGATGAAAAGCTGTAATGAGATGAACTTGGGTACCAAGACCCTTCTGAAAAGCTCTCCAAAAGTGAGAGGTAAACTGAGTATCTCTATCTGAAATAATAGACAATGGGACTCTATACAACCTAACTAACTCTTTAATATAGAGCTTGGCATAATCCTCGTCTGAATAAGAAGTATAAACTGGTATAAAATGGGCTAATTTGGTCATTCTGTCTACAATCACCCATTTCAAATCATGCTGACGATGCGTATGAGGCAAACCCTTCACAAAATCTATGTTCACCTCTTACCACTTCCAAGTGGGGATGCTGAACTTCTGCAATATGCCTGTAGGCCTTTAGTGTTCAACCTTGACTTGATGACAGTTAGAATACTTAGCTATAAACTCTACAATATCCCTCTTCATACCACTCCACCACTAGATTTCCTGTAAATCAAGGGACATCTTAGTGGCTACTAGGTGTAATGAGTAACGCGCACTATACGCTTCTACCGAAATCCACTGTCTCAAACCATCAACACATGGCACACATAGTCTACCCTCATATCACAACACACCAGCTGCCCCTTGGGATAAAACCTCTAATTTCTGATCTCTAACTAATTTCTTCAACTTAACCAAACTAGAATCCCTATCTTGCTTTTCTTCCACTTCAGGAACCAAAGAAGAATTCGAACTATTCTGAACCCATAACTACCTTTAGCTGAATCAATGAACCGAACACCTAGTCTAGCAAGTTGATGAACCCCATCAACTAACCTCTTCTTATCATTCTCAACATGAGCAATACTACCCATAAATAGTCTACAAAGGACATCTGCCACTATATTGGCCTTGCTCGAATGATACACACACTTATATCATAATCTTTTAACAATTCTAACCACTTTTTCTGATGAAAATTTAAATCCTTCTGCGAGAACACATACTGCAAACTTTTGTAATCCATGAACATATCAATATGAACCCCATATAAATAGTGCCTCTAAATTTTTAAGGCAAAAAAAACTGCTGCCAAATCAAGATCATGGGTAAGGTAATTCTTTTCATTAGTTTTAAGCTATCTAGAAGCATAGGCTATGACCGTACCTCTATGCATCAATACACACTCAAGACCAACTCTAGAAGCATCACAATAAACAACAAACCCATCTGAATTATCTGGCAAAGTCAAGACTAGGGCTGAGGTGAGTTGAGTCTTCAACTCCTGAAAACTATTTTCACAAGAATTTGACCACTGAAAGTTGATTTTCTTCTGAGTCAATCGAGAAATGGGGGATGAAATAGATGAAACCCCTTCAAAAAACCGTCTGTAATAGCTAGTCAAACCCAAAAAACTCTTGATATCTGATAAAAAGATGAGTCTGGGCCAGTTTCTCACGACTTTGATCTTATAAGGGTCAACTCTAATTCCATCATCGGAAAAAATATAGCCAAGAAAAGATACTAATCTTAGCCAAAACTCACACTTATTGAATTTGGCGAATAACTGATCACCTTTAAGAGTCTACAATACAATTTTGAGATGGTCTGCATACTCATTTACACTATGGGACTAGAAAAGAATATCATCAATAAAGGTAATGACAAACATGTCTAAGTACTGCTTGAACACTCTGTTCATCAAGTCCATAAAAGTTGTTGGGGCATTTGTTAGCCCAAAAGACATAACTATAAATTTAAAGTGACCATATCGAGTTCTGACGGTTGTCTTTGGAATGTCACATCCTCTAACTCTAAGCTGATGATTGCTGAATCTGAGGTCTACCCTAGAGAAATTACTGTCATGCTAAAGTTGGTTGAACAAGTCATTAATCTTGGGGATTGTGTATTTATTCTTGATTGTGACTTTGTTTAACTGATGGTAATCGATGCACATTCTGAGAGAACCATCTTTCTTACGCAAGAAAAAGACTAAAGCGCCCTATGGGAAAACACTGAGCCTGATGAATCCCTTATCTAAGAAATCTTTCTACTATTTTTTTAACTCTTTTAGCTCAGCTAGAGCCATTTTGTAGGGAGGAATAGGGATAGGCTGGGTATCCGAAAGAAGATCTCCAGGGAACACATTCGGAAATTCCCTTACTACTAAAACTGACTAGAGACTTGGGGTCTCAGAACTAGAGTCTTTAACTCAAACAAGATGGTACATACACACCTTAGATATTATTTTTCTGGCCTTAAGGTATGAAAAAGTTTGACCCCTAAGCACTGAAGTACTATCCCTCCATTCAATGACTGGTTCATTAAAAAATTGAAACTGAACGACTCTATTTCTATAGTTAATTGAAGTATAGCATGAATAGAGCCAATCCATGCTGATAATGACATCAAAATTAATCATCTCTAGTTCTACAACACCAAAATCAGTCATCTCTGGTTCTACAAGATCTACTAAAGTAATTATCTGAGATACTGTAATCAGACAGTTTTTGTGTACCCGTCTGGCTATGATATACTTACCCACTGGGGTATAAACTGAGAAATGCTCTACTAATATTTCTGTACTGACACCAAAATTGATAGCTATATAGGGGATTAGGAAAGAAAATGAGGCTCCCGGGTCTAATTAAACATATATATGAAGATGAAATACATGTAACGTACCTGTAACCACATACGAAGAACTTTCTTGATCATGAAGAGAATGAAGTGCATACATCCTATTCTGTTACTATCCACTGATGGCACTGGAAGTAGCGCCTTGTTGAGTTGGGTCACCTACTAGAGCTAATGATAGATTGGACTAGCCCTATTGGCGCCAATTCTTTCCCCTCTAAGCAACTATTGGACACTCTCTGACCCTATAGCCTGTACATGTCACTACCAACCTTGTACACACCCTGATGATTCCTACCATATTTTTTATAAAGTGGATTAGTACGACCACTATTCACACTACCTTGGGACTTAAAGCCTGGTGCTCTATCCCAACTGTCATTTTTGAACTTTGGCACTAGTGCACTAGCTGAAGATGGAGCTGGAGCTGAGAATTTCTACCAAAACTAAGAATGATTACCACTCTCTGACCTTGATTGAGAAAAGTTAAAACTATTCGTTCTAGCCTTCTTATATACCCTCTGTCTCCTTAAGTTTTTTGTTTCTCAATATATTGATCATGAACCATAATCCTAGATATATCCATATCCTTAATCAACATGGCAGTTCTATACTCCTTGACCACACTATTAGATACACCAAAAACAAACTTACTCATTCCAGATCTATTATCAGCCACCATCGAAGTAGCATACCTCGCCAACTGAGTCAACTTAAGCGAGCATTCCTTCATACTCATATTACCCTGCTTCAAATTAATAAAATTCAACACCTTATATTTCCTCAACTCAAAAGGAAAAAACCTATCTAAAAAGGCTATGGCAAACTTCTCCCACTCTGCAGCCCATACCTCAGCACCCCTATCCTCCTTCCACTACTTATACCACGTATGAGCTACATCCTGTAACTGGTAAGCATGCAACTCTGCACTCTTACTCAAAGTGATACCCATGATATTAGTCACTTTCTGAACCATATCAAAAAACTCTTGCGGATCCTCCTCAGACTTGGATCTAAAAAATAAAGGGGGATTATTCGGGTGAAATCCCAAATCCTAGCTGTAGCTATATTTTCCACTCAATTAGCTGGGGAAATAACCTACTAATTATTATGAGTAGCTACTGAATGAGATAAGGTAGTTAATAAAGCTCTGAACTCAGCATTAGAGATGTGCTCAATCAGGGGATCTTCCTAAATAGATAGAGGTGCGAGCTGATTTCCATTTCTTCTTCTGTTGTTCCTTTTAAAAGGCATTGTCTATAAATAGAAGAAAGAACAATTCATAAAGAGAGTTTTAAATATATCTTATGCTCATTCGCATGACATAAATACTAAAAGAATGAAAACTTTTCCTAAAATGTCTTGTAGCCTTCTATCCATAAGTGTGGTTTTCTTCATACCCATGTACAAGACTCTGCTCAATGCGGTATTTCAGACTCCCTAAGATACTATAAAACCTTATGCTCTGATAACAAGTTTTGTCATGACCTGAGGCTACCCCTAGTCGCAACAACAGTGCTTACGGTCACAAGTGACCACAAGCTAACCCATGAACTGGTACTTGCTGTAAGCACTGAATAAACTAATAATAAGAAACATATAAAGAAAAACAACTGATAATCCTATAAGATTTTAAATACTGAAACATAATTAAATCATAAGTCTAAAACATATAAAGACCTACTAAAAAGACTAATAAAATAACTAATAAACCCACTAACTGACTGAATGTCTGAAAAGCCTCTAACTGACTGATTATGGAGTTAATGGGACAAACCCCCAACTAACTTTGACTAAATAAAAATACTGAACTACTGAGATAAACTGAAATAAAATAATCATGTCCTCTATAGATGAGGACTCACCACGACTGCTGCTGATAAGCTGAACTATCTAAGCGCAGTCAGGAAACTGTGCGTTCAAACCTATGATATAAGACATCATAGCACAAAAAAAAGTATGCAGTCAGTACTTTGAATATACTGGTATATGAGATGAGGTTAGGCTATACTGCAAGGGTTAACTGTGCATGAAATAATGACTGGCTCAATTGCATGAGATAATAAGTATGCATGAATGAAAACTGAAATACTGTGAATGCAAGACAAAGCATATAATATTTATAAAATAATCTATAAACAAAATTACTAAATTTTGATAATTGAATAACTAGAAGTTCAGAATTCTGTACTGAATACTGATTGAGTGTAATACCCCATACTTTTCTTAACTCAATTTGAAGTCTAGAATAACAAGCATTAACTTTAAGAAAGAATGAATTTCCATACGTGTGCCATTTTCCCATTTTAGACCCTCTATTGCTTATCAAATTGAATTAGCTTTTCAATGATATAAGATTCACCTTATCCGATAACCGAGTGAGAAGTTATGGCTATTTTAAGTTTAAGTGTAAAATCATAATTGTCAAATTACAGTGATACTTCGCAATCATGGCACATCACGGAGGAGTCCCATTTCACATTTGGCAATTTCCCATGAGCCTACGTGATAATAGCGCTAGTGGCCAAAGTGGAAATCCAAAGGGGCACCGCAATTTTTGTGCGTCATGGTGAATGCCCAGTTCCCAGTCGTCTTTTTCCAGTGAGCCACTGCAATAGTGGTGCGTCGCGGTGGCCTAGCAAATCGGGATTTTTAGTTATTTTTTCAGTTCCAATTTAAAGTTTAATAGGGGCATTTTGGCCAATCCCTAAGGCCCTAGTTCGTGTAAAACACATCATTAAACATATTCCACATCACTTTATGCTTGTTTCATCAATTCTCTCTCAAAAGAAAACCCTAAAGCTCAAACTTTCTCTCCAAGAAAACCTAATTTCTCTATTAATTCTCCAAAGAAATTCAATATTAAGGATTCCATATACAGGAACTCTTAGAATTCATCTCCAAAGCATCAATAGCGATCCAAGATTCAAGTCTTATAATTCAGTTCATCAATTGAGGTATGTGGAGTTTTACAACAAGGATAATTCTTTCATTCTTATGCCCAAAACTTATTTTAATTACAAACTTACTGAATATTATGTGATTTTCCATGAAATTGAAATTAGGGTTTATACCCAATATTGCTATTTACAAGATTACGAGATTTCAAGTGCTTTAGAAATTGAGTTACATATTTATGTTGATTTAATTTGGATTATTGTAGATAGATTGACAAATTCAGCATATTTCTTGCCAGTTCATACATCCTATACAACTGAGGATTATGCTAAGTTGTACATCAGAGAGTTAGTCAGACTTCATAGAGTTCCCTTGTATATCATTTCAGATAGAGGTACTCAGTTCACTTCCCAATTTTAGAGAGCTTTTTATAAGGGTTTTGGTACCCAAGTCCATCTCAGTTCAGCTTTCCACTCTCAGAAAAATGGTCAAGCAGAGAGGACCATCCAAAATCTAGAAGATATATTGAGGGCATGTGATCTTAATTTCAAAGGTAGTTGGGATGAGCATTTTCCATTGATTGAGTTCGCTTATAATAACAGTTACCATTCTAGCATACAGATGGCCCCGTTTGAGGCTCTTTATGGAAAGAGATGTAGATCGCCCATAGGTTGGTTTGAAGTGGGTGAGGCCGCTTTACTTGGGCCCGACGTAGTGTTTAAAGCTATGGAGAAAGTTAAGTTGGTTAGAGAAAGATTAAAAATAGCCCAGAGTCGTCAAAAATCATATGCAGATGTGAGAAGAAGGCACCTTGAGTTTGAGGTTAGTGATTTAGTATATTTGAAAATTTCACCCATAAAAGGGTTAAAAAGATTTGGAAAAAAGGGGAAGCTTAGTCCCCAGTATGTTGACCCTTATAGAATTCTGAGTCGTTTTGGGAAAGTGGCTTATGAGCTTGAGTTGCCCACAGATTTGTCAGTCGTTCATCCTATATCTCACATCTCTATGCTTAAGAAGTGTATCAGTGAATCCACAGTTATAGTTCCTTTATAAAGCTCAAATATTCAGAATAGCCTTTCTTACAGAGAGATTCCAGTCAAAATTTTAGATCATCAGATCCGTGGACTAAGTGTAACGCCCCGAATCTGGTCCCAAAATGCTACACAGTGCTCATGACCCTGAAGGATTACAAGCTAACCCATGACTGATATCAGTACCTGAACACTGCATAATATACCGTATAAAGTCGAAAATAAAAGTTGTAAGGCCATAAGGTTCAAAACTGATAAAATAATCTCTGAATGATATTGTATCACAATACCAAAACAAAACCTGAAATAAATTGTCTAAACATGATAGTCTGAAAAGCCTCTAACTGATTAAACTGTCTGGATAAGGAGTTGATGGGACATGTCCCCAACTAACTCCAACTACTGAAATAAATTAATTAATGAGATAATAAAGTAAAGGTTATGTCCTCGAAGGATGAGGAATCACTGCTAACTCTGACTGCTGGGACTAGAATTCTACTGATGCTCTGGAGATCGTGCTTCTGAACCTATGGTATAAAACACCATATTACAAATGCTCCAGTACGTTTGAATTTACTGGTATGCATGTGAGGTATGCTGAATGGAAAAGGGTTCACATGTATGAACTACACTAACTGACTTCATAACATGAACATGAGAATACATGCATCACCACATAATAACTATAACTGAGTTCGTGATAACATGATTACTGAGTCTTAGTACTGATAACATGAGATATTGATATCTGTCTAACTGAAATAACTGATATTGAGCGACTGTATCTGACAGTCTAGGTTCTGATAGAACTAGCTGAGTTCTGTACTATTTTTAGTTGACTATATCTAACAGTCCTGAATTCTATAGAATTATATGAGTTCTATTACTGAGACTGAATGACTATATCCTACAGTCCTGATTCTGTACTGAAACTATGGGAAGTATTCCTTTAACCAATATGCCCCAAATAATGCATTATAGCAGAGTTGGGGTCCAATCTGCAACCTTAATTGGAAGGGTGTAAATATCGCACCACTGGTAAGGATAATCTATTAGTAACCTTCATATATTAGGCAACTCTAGTGAGAATGGTGGGAATAGGTTATTCCACCTCATCTACCCTCATATAATAAGCGATGACGTCTCAACCTACGCTAGCTACATAGTTTTGGAATGCAAGGATTGCTTCTAAGAATTGCACCCTCAAATAACAGGTGGGTTCCCATCCTTGGGTTCACTTGGTGCTAATTTATACTCCCATTTGAATAGACACTGAACATGCTTAACTGAACTAAACTGGACTGAGTTAACTAAGTTCTATTGACTGATGGAATGCTACGAAGATCAGATAACTGTTTGAGATTTCTGGATTACTGAGCTTTCCTGAGTCACATGACTGACTGAGTTCTATGGATCATGGCTTGACTGAGGATATCATGATAACATGACACTGGCTCTAAGCACACAACTAAATTGTCGGGTACAAGTACCTCCAGGACTCGACGGGAAGAAACTAACAAAACATGACTTTCTTGACTACATGACCAACATCACAATCCATAATACCATAAGTTGGAGATTTCATGAAGTACAAGTTCTAAAGCACCACAATGGCTTCACATATATCCATAATTCATTGACTAAGACATTTCATTAAACACTTGACATGCATAAACTTGTACATGAATGGGGATTTCATATTATTATACTACTATGGCACTTTTCCTTCACATAGGTATTTAATCAAACATATGGGGAGCATGCTTTGGTTATACAATCATCAACACATCAAATTATCATGGATACATAAATCAACTTGTAAATGGAAAGGGGGTTTATCATGATTATTATGCAAATCACCACAATCTAGGGTTAATCATTGGAATATTTAATTTAAAATGTGAATCAAAACCCCATACAACATGGACATGAATTTCAATTCAATTTAAATCATGAACATTCATAAATACACAAATCTTGTATTTTGAAAAGAGATTCTTGAGCTTTATGGGTGAAAGGGACCCATGAATCAACACATGACATACCTGGGTTGATGATTTTTTGAAGATTGATAGAGGAAAACTTGAATTCTTGACTCAGAATTAAACACCTAGGGTTTCCTGTTCTTGGGGATTATCTTTGAGAGAAAACCCTAATTTGATGTTGTAGATGGATAATGAACTTAGGATCCTTGGTCTGATATTATTAGGGGTTAAAATGGGTGGTAAAAGACTAAAAATCCCTTTTAAAAATAAATTAAAATAGCTGAATGAACCATGCGATGGTGGGTGTGACAGTTCATTACTGGGTCGATGGTCCGTCGATCTTGACCATCACACCTGGGAAGAATAGGGGTTCACTGCCTCTGCTGCGACGGCTTGGGCGACGGTCCATCGCTAGCTCAATGGTTCATCGTCCTGATCCGTCGCCCTTAGGCAGAAGGTGGTCTCACTACCTTCGTTTGAATGATTTGGGTGACAGTTAGTCGCTAGATCGACGGTCCACCATCCCTCATCATCACACCTGGGCAGTTTTGACTACTTTCTGTAAAACAACCATAACTTTCTATCCCGATACCGGATTCGGAAGAAATTGGAATCGTTGGAAAGCTAATTCAATTTCCCATATGACAAAAAGTAAAAATATTAAAAATTACACGTATATAAAAGTGGATTCATCTTTCAAAGTAAGTTTCTAACATACTTGGAACGATTTCAAGCTAGGTAGAGGTACAGGGTATTACACTAAGGAAAAAAGAAGTTCCCTTGGTCAAAGTTCTTTGGCAGAATTAGTTTGTTAAGGGCGCTACTTGGGAAACATAAGAAGATATGTGAGCCAAGTGCCCTCACCTCTTCGTCGCAAACTCAAATCTTGCTGAAGGTAATATTTTTCCTTAATTAAGTTCTTTTCTAATCATAGATTCAGCTATATAGTTGTCCTCATATAAGCTCATGCACTTATGGAATTACTTAGAAGCTCAGAATGATCTAGATTTAATTTCACAATTTATTTCAATTGTGCATGCTATCATATATCCTCTGATTCCACAGTATTCTTAGTCTAACTAGCAACATTCGAGGACGAATGTTCCAAGGAGGAGATATTGTAATACCTCCTACTTTTCTTAACACAATTTGATGTCTAGAATGTCAAGTGTTAGCTTCAAGAAAGAATGAATTTCCATACATGTGAAATTTTCCCATTTTAGACCCTCCAATGCATAGGAAATTGAATTAGCTTTTCAATGATATAAGATTCGCCTTAATCCGATAACCGCATGAGAAGTTATGGCTATTTTAAGTTTCAATCATAGAATATCGTGATTTGGGCCCATAGTGCATCGCGGAGAAGTGTAAAATCACAATTGTCAAATTCCAGTGAGACTCCGCAATTATGGCGCGTCATAGAGGAGTCCCTTTTCACATTTTGCAATTTCTCGTAAGCCTACACGATATTAGCGAGTCGCGCCAATGGCTAGAGTGGCAATCCAAAGGGGCACTATGATTGTGGCGCATCGCGGTGAATGCCTAATTCTCACTCATCCTTTTCCAGTGAGCCACCGCGATAGTAACACGTTGCAGTGGCCTAGCAAATTGAGATTTTTGGTCATTTTTCTAGTTCCAATTTAAGGTTTAATAAGGGCATTTTGGTTAATCCCCAAGGCCCCCGTTCGTGTAAAACACATTATTAAGCATATTTCAAAGCACTTTATGTTTGTTTCATCAATTCTCTCTCAAAAGAAAATCCTAAAGCTCAAACTTTCTCTCCAAGAAAATCTAATTTCTCCAAGGAAATTCAAGATTAAGGATCCCAATTCAGGAATTCTAAGAATTCATCTCCAAAGCATCAATAGGAATCCAAGATTCAAGTTTTAGCATCTAGTTCATCAATTGAGGTATGTATATTTTTTCAACAAGGATAATTCTTTCATCTTTGTGCCCAAAATTTATTTTAATTACGAACTTACTGAATTTTATGTGATTTCTCATGAAATTGAAGGTAGGGTTTATACCCAATATTGCTATTTACAAGATTACGAGATTTCAAGTGATTTAGAAGTTGAGTTGCATGTTTATGTTCATATTTTTATGCATATTCCAGAAATTTTCAGGTTTTGAATTAATTTATCAATGTTTACATTATCAAGCATGAACATTATGATATTTTAATGTGAGTTTGACGCATGGATCACTAAGCCCTAATTAGAGATTGCTATTTCAAGACTGTTTATGCTATGAGCACCCTATGATAAGATTATTCTCAGATTTTTTATAAAGATTTGACTTTTTGGTCCTGAGCTAAGATGAATAATCCATATTGTTTGACTTGAGATTTAAAGAAAAGAAAGAGCATATTGGTCTTTTTGTAAGACTTTATGCTATTTTGAAGTGTATTTCCTAAGATCCTGAGCATAAGAAAGGGAGTAGTATTTAACACTGAGATGGGTATGTTACATAGGTTTTATGCTCCATAACTACGTGCCCCCATAGGATTAAGATTATTCCCACTTCTACGTGGATGACTAAGATTATGGTCACTTAAGATAAGAAGTTCTATTCTAATGGCAAGGGTAGAACAACTCTCCCCAACGTGGGCAAGATGTTGTACTCATGATTCTCACATGGTTTATGTCAGTTAGAAGAACCTCCCAAAAGAAGTCCCTTACTCTTAAAATAGTCTATTGGTTTACAGCCTTAAGATAAAAGCATATATTTTGGAAGCTATGGTTTTTAAGATTCTTAAAGTCTTGAGATAAAGTATTTTCCTTGCAGTTGATAAGCTAACGTAGTAGTTTCAGAAAGAACAGATTTTGGAACTGAATGTAATGGCTTACAAGATTTATATTATATGCTTTGTTGTTTATGATTTATGATCTTCAGTTTTCAGATTACTCAAGCCTATGTGAGTCATTTACATTTAGCATGCATGATTTTGTAAATTCTGATGATATTGTTTACTTATTGCATTTACCCATATATGCTCAGTACATTTCCAGAGTACTGATCTACATATATGTCTATGTGCTACATTGTCTTATAATGTAGGTTCAGGTGCTCAATATCAGCAACATGAGTAATTGTTGAGCATGTCATCTACATCTCTGCAGTTGGTGTGTCCTCATAGTTCGGGGACTTAGCTATTCAGATTTCCAGTTCATTAGTAGATGGTTCAGTATTCATTTCAGAAAGTTTGAGTCAGTTGGGGCATGTCCCAGTGATTCTGTATTTTCAGTCAGTAGAGACTTATCGGACTACTAGATTTAATTTTAGATTTTAATTACAGTATTTAGATTTTCAGTATTTGCATTATTAAACTGATGAGATTAGTATTTTTGGATATACTCAAATAATTCAGACAATCTTCCGCATTTATTATGATTTTACATTTATATTTCCCTATTTTGAGAATTCAGATTTAGTAGAAGGTAGCACGGGTTATCTCAGGACTACTTGTAGTTAGACCACCGTGTGGCGCTCGAGAAATCAGATTTTGAGGCATTATGCTGATACTATGGGAGGTATCATCTAACCAATATTCCCCAATATAAGTTAATTAGGGTCCAACCTGTACCCCAAATATAAGGGTGTTAGTACAGTGCCATAGGTACTAACACATGGCTGCGTGGATCTACTCAACTGGTGTCCCAAAGGACTAGAGAGTTAGTTCTAAACTGGCGGGTGACATCTCATAATCCTACACTGGCTATGTAGTTCTGGAACTTAGGGACTGCTTCCAAGGACCCAGTCCTAGCTTGCGGGTAAGCCCCCATCCCTAGGTTCACTCAGTGCTAAATCCTACTCCCAACTGAACTAACACTGATTACTGGACTGGACTAAGCTTAACTGAGCAAACAACTGATCATAAATAACTTGACTGAATGGCAAATCTTATTGTTTATCTGAAATCATTCTGAAGATATTAAATTTATATAAACAACTAGGTATCGAGTGTTCATAATCCACAAGCACTGAATGGAAATAACAATAAGGATATATAAAAGCTTTGAAAACCATAATGGGAAATTATCATTCAAAACCCATCACTTAGGCATTTCATCAAACACATGGAGATCAAGACTTTAACATGAGGATCCTTTTAAACATGAGGAGATATCATGAGTACATGACAAAAATCATAATTTGAGGATTTATTCTAACTCGTATGACAATGATATGGAAACAACAACATTCAAAACATACTATAATCCTTTCCACTTGAAAACATTCAAAATCTTAACTTGCAGTTGCAATAACAAAAAATACATGAAGATAGTTTAACATAATCATGTAAAAAGACATAATTTAGAATAAAAAAGGATTCTTGGACTCCATGGGTAAAAAGGGAACATGGATGAACATTACACATACCTTAAACCCTTAAGCTTGAAAGAGAAACATAATGTTGATGCTTTTCTTGAAAGTTCTTGGATTGAAAAACTTAAATTCTTGATTTTATTGGAGAGGAGTTAATTGAATTTGATGTTCTTTAGAGATGGTTGGGGTTTCTTTGAGAGGACAATTGGGGATAATGGGCATATAAGGCCCTAATCGATGCTTTTATTGGTGTTTTTATGAATTAGATTGAGGGGAAAAGCCTCAATTTTCCCTCAGAGAATTAATTCATAACTGGAATATGGTTAAAGAGGTCATTGCAATGCGATGAGCCCTCTACCACTATAATCACCGTGATGTGGCTCTATCGTGGTAAGCTGCTGGGATTGAAATCCAAACACAACCCAATCCTCGTCCAAAAATTCAAAACTATCCCGAGATATGCTCCTTATACCCCTAAACATGGATTAACTTAAAAACCAACATCTCGGGGTCAAAAAGATCAATTTTAAAATTCTGAAAGTTAAAAGGCCAAAAATAAGACTAAGTCCCCAACATTTAGTGAAATTTTCAGGCTTTGAACCTCTTATGCTTGCAACTAGGAGTTGAACTAAGCTATGTATAATATGGGGTATTACATGATTAACCTGTTTACACTTTTTAGTACTTAGCTTCTTAAATACAGGTTATAGTGTCTTACACGTTTTTCATATTTCTCTCATTTTACTTTTAGGTATCCCCCTTTTCAAACAATGTCTACACAAAAGCTAAACTTCTTATGATCTGCCCATACATTGAAAAATCTAAAAGGTGATTTCACATTTCATTTATGTAGACTTTATATTCAGCAATACATGGAAGTGATCAGAGAATAAGGAAAGTGCATATTCAGTATAAACAATGCCCCAATTCATCATCCATATATCATTTCCAATATTCCTATCAAATTTGATACAAATTCTATCATCAATTTTTTGCTTACTAGACCAATATAGTATCCCCCTTTCAAAAGTAATTCATTGAGGAACAAGTTATGTATGCAATAAAAAAATTTAGTATTTCAATAGAGCAGACAAAATTACCATATAGTAGATCTTAGGGGTGTAGTATAGCATTGAAATCTCCACTAATGAGCCAAAAATTAGAAATAATTTTTAATTAGCGTATAGATGCTCCGACTTTTCTCTGCTCAATAGTATTGTATTCCATGTCAGTCGGGTTCTACCATTAATAACACTTACACTATAATTCCCATCCTTGAGCATATTCTTTTATACTTTAGTGACACTAGTCAATGTTATTTTAATATTTTAAATTATTAATTATTGCAATTTATAGTATTTTTACATAGTTTCAAAAATATAAATTTTGTTTCAAAAACCTTTAAGCTTCTATGTCCAAATTTACAATCAAAATTAAAAGTTTGAATCTCAAAATATCATTTATGTCGCATAAATTATGATAGAGAAATTATATTATTTACAATATATTCAATAATATCCTGATAATTTTTTTTGAACAAGAATTATTTTGCAGTTACTTTTCTACTCCCATATATATTAAGGGGTCATTTGGTAGAGTGTACTGGAAAAGTTAATGCATGCATTAGATTAATGTACTACTAGTACCTTGTTTGATATATTTTTTACTCTATGTATAACTGATGCATACTCTATTGCCTATTAAAGTGTAGATTACTAATACCACCATTTTTTATTTATTAATAATACAAAGAATTTCAACACCTGCATTAGCGTGATTAATTACAAAACTACCGTTCACATCTCAATTGAAACATTTTCTAGTTGTTTTGCATCTACTTTATGGTTTCTGAAATTTAAAGCTATTGTGAGTCATTTGAAATTACACCTGGGAAGAATCACCAAATGATTTTAATTTGACAGCTTCTCTAGCCGAAACATTTATATCTAAAAAATGCTTCAAAACTTTAGCAAATGAAATTGAGAGCCAATTGTCCTCATGCCTCGCTCTGTATTACAATTACACAATTTGTGAATATATCTGAGCTTGACAAATAACCAATCCTAAAATATATTGATAGCTTGATTGCACCATTGATTTTTTAAAAGTTACAAATATAATGCTGCACTAATTGTTACGTTTCCATATTTTTTCATTTTTGGGGAAAAAATGTGCAAAAAATACCTATACTTAGCCAATATTTGCAGTTACGCACCCTAAACTTTGTGGGGGTCCTATGACCTCCTAGACTATCATTTGTCAAATTTAACTGACATATATTTACCCCTTATCAAATATTTTTTCTCATGCATTCAATGTGCATTAATTACACGTAGTGGTTCAAGTGTCAAATATATGTCAATTAAATATGGTAAATAATAGTCTAGGAGGGTCATAGGAGCCCTGTAAAGTTTTGGATGTGTAACTGCAAATTTTGTCAAAGTGTAGATATTTTTTGCACCTTTTTCCCCATTTTTAATTATGTATAATAGAGGAGAAAATTGAAGAAAAGGTGTCTTTTAAGTCTTCAATGTGGTATTGGTGACATTGACCGACTTAAAGGGTCAAACATAACTAAAAAAATTTGATCAAGTTAATTGTGAACTTTCTAATCTTTTTAAAAATACAAATCAACCAACACTCCTCTCCTCTCCAAATCAACTTTCTCTCTCCTTTCTCTCGATAGTTTCTTTCTCAAACTTCTCTAAATCAACAGTTCTACAAATTTCTTTCTTCAACCTCTGGTGACAAATAGTTTTGAGTTCCTTTTTAACTTTCAACTGTCGATCGACGTGAGAACATTCTTCGATGACAACAACTTCGAGTTCTTCATCATCCCTTTTCGACTTTCATAGGTAAAAAAATTAGGGCTTTTTAGTTATGAAGAAAAAAAGAAACTTGAGTTAACTTCTATTCTAGTATGGGTTAACAATTTCAATATTTGTTGCTTAAATTTAAATAGAGAACTCAATAAAACCCTAATTTATGATATTTCTTCTCTTCTCTTTCTAGACTGAAATATGATTTTTTATTACTGTAGTTCTTGTTTTCAAACATTATTGTAAAAAATAGCGAGAATTAACTTTTAAATTTTTTCGGAGATATCTATTTGACCAAATCTAACAAAAAACTGTTGATTTGATTTGTTGGTGTTTGTTGTGTTTTTTGAAGTTTTCTGTTCTTTGTGTTTGTACAAAGAGGTGCTTGTGTTGTTATTGGTTAATGTTAATATTCTTGGTGTGTGTGTTGTGTTGTGTTGTTGTAGTGGTTTGATTTGTTGTTTGTGGGTTGTTGTTGGTCTTGGTAAAAATATTGTATTGATAAATAGTGATATTTTGGTTGCTCTATTAAATAAATCTTGTTACTGGTTTATTTTTTTCAACAAATAAACTATTTGTTGCAACAGATAAACTATTTGTTGGATGAAATCCTAACAGTTATTCCAACAGATGACATGCAACACTCCAGATTTTTGATCCTTGAAAAATTTCTTGATTTTGTGTTCATTGCCCAACCAACGACTTACCTTACGAGTTATAAGGTTTCATTACGAGTCATTGGACCCAAATAGTTAAGTGACTTATGGAGGTTGCCTTTCTTCTACCCTAGTTACGAATTGAGCCTAATGAGCCAGCAAGACTCTATAAAAGTTGTATTGTGCAAAATCATAGGGTAACCAGTGTGTACCTAAATGTTTCTGTCCTCATTATGACTGGGACCCTATGAGTCATAGGGTCACCTGACGAGTTGTATGGTTGATCCATAGGGTCACCAGTGAGGGTCCCTTGAGCTACTGTTTATACTACGACTTGTTGTGATAAGTTGTAACGTATCCTCACGATTCGTAGGGAGACTTGTCGTCACTGGCAGCAAATTTTTAGCTTTTAATTAACGATACTTTGGATATATCCCCGTTTCCCCAATTGTGACCCATGACTTAAAATCCTTTTTGAGACCCTATTATCATCTATAACATATTCTTAAACACTCCTTTTCTCTCCCAAATCCCCAAGTCAAAGAGCACCTAGGGTTTTTCAAGGGTGATTAATTAGAGCCTCTAAGGGTGATTCTTGATGATAGGCGAATTTACACGCCTATAGTGCTATATTTTACCCATATTTTAGCCAAGTTTTGAGGACAAAATATATAATTCATGCACTTTTAGTCCTTTTTCCTGTAAGTGAGCTAACGAACATGATTAGCAAGTTTTCAGGTATAAATGATGCAGATTTCAGCATTTTATGGATAACTTGATGCCAAAGAAAGCTTCACGAAAGAAGAAAGGGAAATCTTGGACGCCTAGGACCAAAAGTGGTGCATGGAAAATCTGTCCCGGGCAAAAATAGCAATTCTAAAGACTTTGGGGACTAGCAGTAATTTAGTAGGATTAGGATAATGATACATTAACCTAGTAGGATTGGGTTAAGTAATGCATTAGCTTAGTAGGAATAGGATATGGGTGTTATAAATACCCTAGTTTACTAGAGATTTTTATTCATTCCACACAATTCCCCCATTCCATCAATTCCCATCCATTCACCATCCATCCATCCATCAAAACAATTCTCTTTATTAATTCATTGTTGACATTATTTCTCATCTATTTGACTTTTAATTTTACAACAAGAGAATCGCTATTTTGCAAGGAATTCACGCCTAACACCACACCATACTACACGTGAGATCTTTTATTGTGGTATAATGATAATGTCTATTGTGATTTCCATCGCACTCATGAATAGCTAAACTTCTCTGTTGGGGTTATGTAAGCCTTATGAGATACTATCTAAGGCTATGAGTTTGTGAATTCGTGACACGTGTATTGCTTATATCATTATTCTCTTCATCCTAATGCAAATTCTTGTGGCTGCAGACGCATAGAATAACGCCAGTATAGCATTAACTTGTTCGAAAGAAAAGTTATATGTCTGGAAAAGAGGTAATGTCAAGGTAATAGGGTCCCATCCCCTATTAAAAAGTTAGTGCCGTAACTGGATTAACCTCTTGGAGAATTTGTACCGTTAGATACGCTTTAAGCTCGAAAGAGTTAAAGTGAAATAGTCCTTGTTGAGGTCAAAAGACACTTGGATTTACCATCAAATACAATTCTCTATAAGCACATGCATGTCTGAATTCCGCACAACTCATAGCCAATAGAGACATATAATTCATAAGGTGGACATAACTCCAACTTCTCAATTCTCATTGTTTTACATCTTACCAAACATTCTTACTTTTTACTTGCTATTTTCCGTTTTTACCTTATTACTTTGGTTACATTACTTGCACGACAAAACTCCCCCCTCTTTATGAGACTTGCACTAAAAGTCTAGTAATCTTTGCTTACTTGTTGACCAAGCTATTCCCTGTGGGATCGATACCCAACCCAGTTGGGTTATATATTTGACAACGACCGCTTTACACTCCTACGAGAGCTGTAGATTGAACGTTATTAAAAATTGGCGCCGTTACCGGGGAATACGAGTGTCAATTAAGTTTGTGATAATTACTAGAACCTTTGGTCAAAGATTCTCATACTTTTACTTTTAGTTTTTGTTTTTGTTTTCTGTAGGTTTTTATTCAGTGCATAACCCCATACTCGAAGTTCTTGTCAACCGTTATTACCTATCAATCCTGAACCACAACGTATTGGCAGAATGGAGGCACAACACGAAATTGAAAGGATGGCTGCTCAACAGGAATAGGCGAGACTTGCTGCTCTAGCAGCTGCTCAAGTACATCAACAAAATATTGATAACCCTGGGCGAGCAATAAATCCTGACGACGAGGACCTAGGTGATGACGAGTTACTAAACCCTAGGCATGCTGCTGAGATCGCAACACCTGCCAACAGAAGAGATCGTCAAGATAGGTTTAGGCCTGAACGTCGAGTTATGCAACCAGCTTTCGACGATGATGATGATGATCTTGATGGAGCCGGAGCCACAGGATCCATTATTCCTCCACCATTGGCACCCGGAGCCAAGTTCAACATCACAAGCACCATGATTAAGTTATTGCAACTCAAGGGATTATTTGGTGGACTAGCAGGCGATGATCCGAATATGCATCTCATCAACTTTATTTCGACATGCAAGTCGTTTGACAATCCTGGCGTTGGTCAGAATGCAATACGATTACGCCTATTTCCATTGTCTCTGTCTGGGGAGGCAACTCTATGGTTGAATGGGCTGACTCCTGATTCTATTACAAATTGGAGGCAATTGAGAGACGCTTTCCTTGAAAGATTCTTTCCGCCATCCAAAAGAGCACAATTAAGAGATGAAATCAGCAACTTTCGGCAGCTTCCAACCAAAGCTCTTCATGAAACATGGGAGAGGTTCAAGGCGAATCTTATGAGGTGCCCGAACCATCACATGACCAATGTCCACCTAATGGAGATACTATACAGAGCCTTGAATTCAATAACTAAACCAGTGGTGGATAATGCGGCTGGAGGATCTTTTATGGACCTCACCTTTGGTCAGGCAAACAATATGCTAGATCGGATGACGAAGCAAAGTAGAGCTTGGCATACCAGGGATTCTGAGGTAGCAAGCCCCAGTTTATCTATTGGGATGACTGCAGACCAAAGGAGAAGAGAAGAAGAACGTGATCAAAATATGGCGCACCTGAAAACACAAGTGGATCTTCTTACAAAATATCTATTATCAGGGAAGACCGAAAAAGTCAAAGCTGTTGCGTCAAAAGGAAGAGACGAATCTAATTCGGAAGAAGAGGCCAACTACTTAAACAATCAGGGGGGTTTCCGAGGTAATACCCAAGGAAACCAAGGTCGAAACTATTATGATAATTCTGGAAACTAGGACCAAGGTAGTTAGAAGAACAAGAATGACAAGAGTGGTTTGTATGTTCCCCCAGGAAGATGTGACGCCACTGCATCTGGTTCTGGAAGTATGGAAGACATGATGGCTAAACTATTGAAAGGAGTGGAAGCAACCAGCGCGGGAGTAACGGAGGTAATAAATGATTTGTCCTCAATGAAGCAACTGGTTGACTCACATTCCACTTCAATAAAGCAAATAGAGCAGCAATTGAGCCAACTTTCAGCAGCACTCAATCAAAGAAAGGCTGGTACTTTACCTAGCAACACTGTGAAAAAGCCAAGGAACGACGGATCATGCATGGCTATTACTACCAGGAGTGGTAAGGTGTTGGAAAATTCATCCCAAAGCAAGCAAGTGGCTGAAAATAAGGAAGATGATGACGCCATAGAAGCTGACCAAGACGTCCATGACGCCATCCCTAGTACGATGCAGCCTGAGAAGACCAAAATACAAAAGCAAGAGGAGAAGAAACCTGTGGAGAGAACACTTCCCTTTCCACCACTACCTTTTCCTCAAAGATTGAAGAAGATTGCGGATGATACAAAGTTCAGCAAATTCATGAATATGTTAAAGCAGCTGACCATTAATGTTCCGTTGGTAGAGGCACTAGAACAAATGCCTGGGTATGCGAAATTTATGAAGGATCTTTTGACAAAGAAGCGGGCAGCAAGCTATGAGTTGAAAGATACTGTTCATCATTGCAGCGCTATTGCTACCCGATCACTAGTTCAGAAAAAGGCAGACCCTGGTGCTTTCACTATTCCGTGCATGGTTGGATCTATGAATTTTGCCAAGGCATTGTGCGATCTGGGTGCTAGCATCAATTTGATGCCACTATCCGTCTATAAGAAGTTGGGGTTAGGCGATCTGACACCAACCAATATGAGGCTCGTGATGGATGATAGGTCGGTAAAACGACCTGTGGGTATCTTGAATGATGTGTTGGTGAAGGTTTCTTCATTCATCTTTCCTGCAGACTTTGTTATTCTGGATTGTGAGGTGGATTCTGAAGTTCCCATAATCTTGGGACGTTCTTTCCTCGCAACTAGAAGTGTGCTTATTGACATGAGAGCTAATGAGCTTTTATTTTGGTTGAATGACGAAATGGTATGCTTTGATATATGCAAAGCAATGAAGCAGCCCAGCGATATGAATGTGTTCTCTGTAGCTGATGTTCATTATGAGGATAAGAAAGCATTATCTGTAGCGAAACAGCTTACTGTTGAGCCATTGTCTGCTGTGCCGCTGAATGTTGAGCATGAGGATGATGAAGATTATGGAGAAACTACATGTGCTCTAACAGAAATAGGGTCCTATTCTCATCTTAAGAGTCAACCGTCACCAACAGCGAAGACTTCCATTGAAGAGCCACCAATGCTAGAATCGAAAGAGTCCCCCAATTATATAAGGTATGTGTTCTTAGAAAGTGGAAATATACTTTCGGTAAGTGTGGTGGATGATTTAAGTGAACAGCATGTAAAGGCTCTCATCTCTGCTTTGAAGAGATACAAGAGAGCTATGGGTTGGACTATTGATGATATAATTGGTATCCCTCCTGGGATAGGCCTGCACAAGGGTCATCTTGAAGAAGATTGCATGCCTACAAGTAAGCCTCATTGTCGTCTGAATCCATTCAGAAAACGATCCACCATCTATCTCGATGAAGTCTAAGTAATCGAGATAGCTATGTTGTGCCGCAACAATAAATCAAGCGCTTAGTGGGAGGCAATCCATCGTTTTTCATTTTTTGTCTTTCTTTCGTTCTATTGCGTGTTTGCTTTTGATAAATAAAAATCCAAAAAGAAGAGTCGTGCCACGACCAAAACTAAGGCGCTTGATGGGAGGCAACCCATTGTTCTAATCATCTTTATTGTTTTTGAGTAAATGTAGGTGCAAAGAGGTGTAAAACGAGGAGGTCGGTTTCAAATTTTGATTTGGACGTATTGCATATTAAAGGTGGTAAGTTAGGAATGAAGAAGCAAAAGGCTATGGATTGAGCATTGCTTATGAAAATATAGGTATCGAACAAGGCTAGGCCTAGGTAAAACTAGGCCACGAACAAGGCAAGGCCTATACTATGACCTAAGGTCTCGGAATCTAGTGTGCCATAGCATAGGCGCCGCCCATGCCCAAGTATGCCATAGCATAGGTGCCGCCTATGCTAATGTCTTTTGTCTCTGAATCTCATATGCCATGCTAAAGGCGCCGCCTATGCCTAGGAATGCCATGGCATAGGCGCCGCCTATGCTAGACAATGCTTTGCAAAAGGCGCCGCCTATGCCAAGCATAGGCAAAGCAAAAGGCGCCGCCTATGGTCACTTCTTGTCTCCAAATAGGATTTTAAATGGGTCAAAACCCGACCCAACCTTCTCCTATAAATATGAGACTTAGTCTTGAACTAAAAACACATTGGAAACCTAGCTTAAGCGCCGCCTATAGTCCCCAAAACCTCTCAAAAATTTTCCCTTTGCTCTTTTTCTTCACAAGAACATCATCCAAAGGCATCAATCAAGTAAGTACTTCTTTGTTCTTCATTTATATTCCGTAAGTACTACACTACTACGCCTATTATGAATTGTTAAATCTTGAAGTAGTATTGATGATTTGAATGTGATTGAATTGTTGTGATATAACCAAGTGAGTAAACGTATACGTAAGGATAATCTTAACATGTTCCCAACTTGTATTTGATTTTGATGCACTGTCATACTTTTGCGGAATTGATATGGTCATAAAAATTGCATAATCCTGTCACTTGAATACTTACATGTTGGAATGACTTGTTCATCGGGATAAGAATTATAGCTGCCTACCAACATGGGAGGTTGTGATTATTTTTAGATACTATACCTTGATTCAATCCCTAGGAAGTAGTCTTGAAATATCAAACATGAAAGTATTGCCAAGATTATAAGAAGTATGACTGCACTGATTTTATTGTTGGAATATAGCACCTAAAATGTATGCTGATGAAGTCTGAGTAATCGACAACTTTCACTTCACTAGTCTGTACCAACAAACTAAGTGTGGGGTGGTGCCCCTACTGCTTATTTATAGATTGTATCCATCGAGATGATGCTAACATGAACATTATTTTAGTCTCAGGTACAATGGCACCCAAAGCAAGACAAGGCAAAGATAAGGCAACCACTTCACAAAAAGGCAAGAAAAGAGGACGCAAAGAGCAAGGAGAGTCCTCCTCGATGCAACTACCATGCCGCATGTTCGGAATTAAATGGGTTTTAGAGGAGGAAGAAAAGGAATGGTATAGGAACAACAAAGAGAAGAAATATGTTCATGTGGACTTGATAAACAAGGAAAGCCTAGCAAAGAAAGAACCGCGCATGTTGGGCAAGATCATGGCGTTACATCTTGATTTCATCTTCCGAGACATGGGAGAATGCAATCTCGATTTAACAAGAGAATTATATGCCAACTGGTCACCAAAAACCACAGGAAGCGAGGTCAAGATTCGGGGCCAAGTTTTACAACTCAATGCGGATTTCTTCAACTCCTTTCTTGGCTTGCCTGCTGTTGATCCATCACCATTCAAAGAGCTGTATAGTAGACCTCCATATAGATCCATTCGACACACACTCTGTGGAACAAGATCCATGGCACGGTGGAGTAGACACAAAGACACCGGTCGACACAACACCTTCCCATATGCTCCTTTGAATAGGGAAGCAAGGATATGGTTGCGTATAGTCAACTCTTGCCTCATTCCAGGGACGCAATACACAAAAATAACAAGAGATAGAGTGTGCTTGGTATATGCATTGATGACGAATGTCCCTATCAATATTGGGGAAATCATTTGGTCTACAATGCGGAAGGCTAGGCTACACAAGCGGTCTCATTTCAGCTTCGGCCATCTGTTGACAACAATCTTGAGAAAGGAAGACATCGAAGAGGAGCCAGCTAATCATAAACTCCCACACAACCCGAAGAAGGTTGACCTAACAAAGGTCAAAGATGCTGAATCAACACATGACGTCAACCTTACTACGGCAGAGAGACATGCTCGGGATGAGAGTTTCTTTCGCCATCTTTATGGTATGACTCGGTTTACAATGATGAACGGAGGTCGTGTTCCAACTGCTGCAGAGCTCCAACAGCTAGATCATGACTATCCAATGAATGTGCATGTAAGGGAGATGTGTGGAGTAGGTACATATTTTGAGGAACCTCTTGATGACGATGTGCCAACCGATGATGATCGACGAATGCCCGACTCCGACGTGGAGGAGAATTCTGATGACGATGACTCCTATGATGATTCCGACGAAGGGGGTATGACCCCCGACATAGAGGAGGAGTCCGACTGACCAGGTTCTTCATATTTATTTTCCACTGAGGGCAGTGTATCCCGTCTAATTGTGGGGTGCTGGTACTTGCATTCTATACTTCTTTATCTGTATTTGCTTATTTATTTTTGTTTTTTTTAGTAGTGGTTAAAATTTTTTGTTTTTTAGTTAAATTTTTAACTTTGCATGAAATTGTTCTGATAGGCAGCAAGGTATTATGACAAGAGTCTGTGATAAAATCATTACTATTGAGACGTTTAGGCTCTGATTGTGACTCACTATGTGATATTGTGTGGTTCAATTCCTTCATCTGTTGGGTCAAGAGTCTATGCTACTCCCAATAAAGTCGACCATGTGCCTTGTGTGTGTGAGGATATAGTATATTCTGTGTTTGTAGCTGATGCTAGAACTTGCCTGGTGTGGGTGTGAAGCGAAAATAAAGAACGTGAGTTTCGGAGATGATTTAGGCATTTCCTTGGCAACCTATGATTGTTTACCTTCAGTTTATCTACCCATGGACATCATCCTAGATAACCCCCTTTGAGCCTTAAGCCTTTTGTCTTTGACAACCCTATATGTAAGCCTAATCCATTTTTTCAAGACCATAATTTGATCCAAATTCCTAAGTGCTTTAAAGTGTAAAGTCATATGACAAAATAAAAGGAAATTGGGTGAGTATGATGCTTTAGAATGTAATGGTGCTTGAATTTGTTATGAAAAAGAATTGCTATCATAAGAGGTATGTTATGAAAAGAAAAAGGAAAAGAAAACTAAAAAGTTAGTTATGTTCAAAAATTGAAAAACAAAAGAGGTGACAAAGGGAGTTAGATTAAAAGAAAGCAAAAAGGTTGTTTAAAAGAAAGCATAAATGGCATATTGTGATGTATTAAAGCACTTAGGGAACTTAGTCACTATTTCTGGCCAAAATAGTCCTACCCGTCCCTTAGCCTACATTACAACCCGTAAAAGACCTATTTGATCCTAAGCTGAGCATTCTGACATTTAGTGGAGCATTACACTAAGGGCAAGCCTATGGTCATCAGTTGCAACATATGAATTCTTTGTGAGAGCGAGAGCAAGGATACCCTTCTACCCATGTTTCGACAAATATACTATGCTTGTGAGTGATTATAGGTAATATATTGTGAGACACACATGGTTGGCGAGTTTTGGTTAGTTGTGTATGATTCTTTGTACCTTAACTTTTGGATACGAATTAACTACCATCACGAGTCTATGTTAGAGGTTAAATTGTTTCTAGTAATGATCAGAAAACTACTCTTTGTTAATGACTGCTATGCCTGTCTTGATGAATATTTTGTGTTGTTACTATGAAACCTTAAGTAAATGTTTAGATGGACATGATATTTTGTTCGAGGACGAACAAAGCTTTAAGTGTGGGGTGTTGATGATAGGCGAATTTGCACGCCTATAGTGCTATATTTTACCCATATTTTAGCCAAGTTTTGAGGACAAAATATATAATTCATGCACTTTTAGTCCTTTTTCCTGTAAGTGAGCTAACGAACATGATTAGCAAGTTTTCAGGTATAAATGATGCAGATTTCAGCATTTTATGGATAACTTGATGCCAAAGAAAGCTTCACTAAAGAAGGAAGGGAAATCTTGGACGCCTAGGACCAAAAGTGGCGCATGGAAAATCTGTCCCGGGCAAAAACAACAATTCTAAAGACTTTGGGGACTAGCAGTAACTTAGTAGGATTAGGATAATGATACATTAACCTAGTAGGATTGGGTTAAGTAATGCATTAGCTTAGTAGGAATAGGATATGGGTGTTATAAATACCCTAGTTTACTAGAGATTTTTATTCATTCCACACAATTCCCCTATTCCATCAATTCCCATCCATCCACCATCCATCCATCCATCAAAAAAATTCTCTTTATTAATTCATTGTTGACATTATTTCTCATCTATTTGACTTTTAATTTTACAACAAGAGAATCGCTATTTTGCAAGGAATTCACGCCTAACACCACACCATACTACACGTGAGATCTTTTATTATGGTATAATGATAATGTCTATTGTGATTTCCATCGCACTCATGAATAGCTAAACTTCTCTGTTAGGGTTATGGAAGCCTTATGAGATACTATCTAAGGCTATGAGTTTGTGAATTCGTGACACGTTTATTGCTTATATCATTATTCTCTTCATCCTAATGCAAATTCTTGTGGCTGCAGACGCATAGAATAACGCCAGTATAGCATTAACTTGTTCGAAAGAAAAGTTATATGTCTGGAAAAGAGGTAATGTCAAGGTAATAGGGTCCCATCCCCTATTAAAAAGTTAGTGCCGTAACTGGATTAACCTCTTGGAGAATTTGTACCGTTAGATACGCTTTAAGCTCGAAAGAGTTAAAGTGAAATAGTCCTTGTTGAGGTCGAAAGACGCTTGGATTTACCATCGAATACAATTCTCTATAAGCACATGCATGTCCGAATTCCGCACAACTCATAGCCAATAGAGAGGTACAATTCATAAGGTGGACATAACCCCAACTTCTCAATTCTCATTGTTTTACATCTTACCAAACATTCTTACTTTTTACTTTGCTATTTTCCGTTTTTACCTTATTACTTTGGTTACATTACTTGCACGACAAAACTCCCCCCTTTTTACGAGACTTGCACTAAAAGTCTAGTAATCTTTGCTTACTTGTTGACCAAGCTATTCCCTATGGGATCGATACCCAACCCAGTTTGGTTATATATTTGACAACGACCGCTTTACACTCCTACGAGAGCTGTAGATTGAGCGTTATCAATTCTCTCAATAATTCTTGATATCTCAGGCATGTGACTTTACCATCAAACTTATTTTCCTTTAAGCATGTGTATTAAATAATTATTGATGTGAAATTTAATGTGGGTTTTGACATGGACTGAGGGTTTGGAATGGTTGGTTCTTAAATTATTTTTCCATGATTTATTATGCATTGGTTGTGTTTTTTTTAATAGTTTTTAAACTAATTGGGTGCATGGGTGTGGGAATTGAAATTGGGGTTGAGGCATTCCCTCAATTTGATGATTTTGGTATTGAAATTGGTTTGAAAATTGTGTCCCCTCAATCCACTTGTATCCTTAGTTTTGAAATACGATTTGTCACATGATTTGACATTACTTACCCATACTATTGCATTGCATAAAATGGTTAAAAGGTTAAACATTAATTTTGAAGGCCTTACTAGCCATGTTTTAACTAAAATTAAAACCTTGGGTATCGAGGCATACCCCCGAGTTGATGTAATACCCGATATTTCTCAAACTTAAATTAACTCTCAGTTCATGAGTTATCCAATATAAAAATTTTGAAATGCTCATTCTTTTTTAGTTTTGAGCCTGCCATTGTGTAGGAAATTGAATCAGCTTTCCAATGATATAAAATTTGACTAAATCAGATGACCGGGTAAGAAGTTATGGCTATTTTAATTTTCAGTCATTAAAAACCATAATTCAGGCTAGTAGCATGTCACGGAGTAAGAAAAAATGATAATTGTCAGTTTTTAGTGAGATACTGCGATACCGATGCATCGTTCCATAACTTATTTTTAAATTTTTCAATTACCAGTAAGCCTATGCGATTGTACCTCATCGTGTTGAGTTTCCAAGTTCCATCCATAATTGAAACATGATTCCACCGTGTCGTTCCTCCAACCACATTCCCAATTGTGATTTTCCAGTGGCTTGGCGCGATTGCATCACGTCGCACAGGTCCCAAAATCGAGTTTTTCTATACGAATTTTTAAGTCTTTCTTAGGGGTAAATGGGTATTTTTCCACGGCCCTAATCAATCTAAACACAAAATTTACCCCCTAAATAACCCATCATCTCATCATTTATTCACTATATTCAAAGATTAAGTCATTCTTTCTCAAAAGGGGCTAAACCCTAGCTTCAAAAAAACAAGAGAAATCTCAAAGGTTTCACCAAGGACTTCAAGAAACTCACAAATTAAGGTATGTTAGGTGTTCATTTATGGGTTCCTTTCACCCATAGAGTCTATGAATCCATTTTTAAAATACAAGATTGTTGAATTATGAACTTTCATGCTTGAATTGAATTGAATTCATGTTCATGTTATTGTTGGGTTTTAGTCCATGATTAATTTACATGCTTTTATGAAATAAATCATTGTATGTATTGAATTACATGATCTTCATAATAAACCCTTCAATTTACAAGTTGATTGATGTAGCCATGATAACTATATGCTTTGATTATTTTATAACCTAAGCATGCTCCTCATGTTTTTGATAAAATGCCTATGTGAATGAGATATCGCCATTATAGCATGATAGCATGTATTCCCCATTCATTTATAAGTAGATGCAATACACGTGTTTGATTCAATGCCTCTATGAGTGAACTATGGACAAGTATACATTGTTATGATTTTCAAAAGTATATTATGCTTTATTTTCATGCCATCAAGTCCTGGGGGTATCTAATACCCGACAATTTAGCTGTGTGCCTAGAGCCAGTGTCAGTTACAGAATCTCAGTCATGTCATGGTCAGTATTACTCTCAGTCATCAGTCAGTTACAAAACTCAATAAAACTCAGTCAATTACCAAACTCAGGAAAACTCAGTAAGCTTAGTATCAGTCCAGTCCATTTCAGTATACTCATTTCAATGTCTTTCAGTTGGGAGTAGGATTCAGCAGCGAGTAAACCCAAGGATGGGGGCTCACCTGCCAGTAGAGGGTGTGATCCTTAGAAGCAATCCTTGTGTTCCTAAACTACATAGCCAGCGTAGTTTGAGACATCAAACCTGCCGATTGAGGGTTGATGAGGTGTTTTATCCTGCCAGATAAGGGTTTCACCATTCTTATTAGAGTACCTACCAGATGAGGGTAACTCTCCAGTGTCTTTACCCGTGGCATGGTACTGACACCCTTCCAACTGGGGTCACAGGTTGGACCCTAGCTCAGTTATCTTATCTTATTTGGGGAATGTCGGTTAGATGATTACCTCCCATAGTCTCAGTCTCATTCTTCAGAATAGAACTTAGTTCAGTTCTACAGAATCAAGACTGTCAGATACAGTTAATCAGTATTAGTAACTCAGTTATCAATAACTTCAGATATTAGTTACTTAGTATCAAAACTCAAGACTTAGCTTGAGACAAGCTTAGTCATAGTATTTATTTATATGCACATTAGTGCATACTCAGTATTTACAGCAGTATCTATTATCCATGTACTCTCATTTTTAGTTACTCTATATTACACAGTCAGTTATTGTTCATGCATATGAATCCTTGCATTCTACCTTACCTTATTTTGCATACCAGTACATTTCACGTACTAACGAATACTCTTTCTTTATGCTATGATGTCTTTTAGCATAGGTTAGGATGATCGAAGTCCCAACCGCGCATAGATAGATTCAGATTCAGCCAGCAGCAGTAGATTAGCAGTGAGTCCTCATCATTCGAGAATATTCTTTCATTTTATTATTATAGTAAATTCAGTATTTTAGTAGATGGAGTTAGTTGGGGGATTGTCCCATCAACTCCACATTCAGTCAGTTCAGATTAGAAGCTTTTCAGACTACTTTTCAGACAATATTCAGTTCTACAGATTACTATTATTAGTTGATATTCTTTATCAGTATTTTAATATTTTGAACCATATGGAATTTTAGCTTATTTTTCATATTTCTTACAGTATCATGTTTCAGTGCTCATAACAGATATCAGTCAGGGGTTAGCTTATAGTTCTTCGAGGTTATAAGCACCGTGTAGCATTTGGGGTATAGACTCGGGGCATTACAAACTTGGTATCAGATCCTAAGGCTCAACAGTGTCCTATAAAGTCTTAAAGCTTCATCAAGTAGAGTCTTGTGCATGGGTGTGCAGCGTGACACACTTATGGACAGGAGGCTATGAGATGTTTTAGGAAAAGTTTCCCTTATTTCAGGATTCATGTCGTGTAAGTGAGCGTGAGATTAAGTTAAACTCTCAGTCTAATCCATTTCCTCCTTTTTATTTACAAAACATACCTCCTAAAAAGACTAACAAAAGAAGAAACAAAAATCAGTCAGCACCTCAGCCCATTTAGGTAGATCCCCTGAATAAACACGTCTCTTATGCAGAGTTTAGAGCTGTATTCACTACTCTAGAAAATTTAGTAGCAGCCTAAAATGAACGGCCAACTGCTATTCTGACCAATCCAGTGACCAATACTGCTACAGCCAGAATTTGGGACTTCACCCAAATGATTCCTCCCGTATTCTTGGGATCTAAGCCAGAAGAGAATCCATAGGAGTTTCTCAATCCGGTTTAGAAAGTCACGGATATAATGGGATTAACTTTCAGTGATAGTGCTGAGTTAGCTGTCTATCATCTATAAGATATAGCTCATACATGGTTTAAGCAGTAGAAGGTAGACAGGGGCGCAGATGCAGAGCCTATTAAGTGGAAAGAGTTTGTGACTGTTTTTCTAGAGAGATTCTTTCTCTTAGAGTTGAGAAAAGCCAAGGTGTTAGAGTTCATCAACGTCAAACAAGGTAGTATGGGTGTGAAAGATTATTCCCTTAAGTTTACTTAATTAGCCAGGTATGCTCCCCATGTAGTAGCAGATAGTAGGTCCAAAATGAGCAAGTTTATATCTGGGGTATCAGATAGTGTGGCTAAAGAGTACAGAACATCAATATTGGTTAAGGAGATGGGCATATCCAGGCTCATGGTCCATGCTCAACAGATAGAAGAGGCTAAGATTAGAGAAAAAGGGAGAGCAGTAGAATAAGAGAGCTAGAATAGGTAGCTTCAATTTCAATCAACTAAAGTTAGAGGGCAGTAACCATTCCCAGTTTTGTCCAAAATCTTCAATTCTAGCTCCGTCCTCAGCCAGTGCTCCAGTACCTAAGTTCAAAAATGGTAGCAGTGATTGAGCGCCAGGATCTAAATCACAGGGTAGTGTCAGTAGTGCTCGAACAAATCATCTTTGTCAGATATATGGAAGAAGCCACAAGGATGTCTTCAGAGCTAGCAGTGATGTTTGTTTCGGGTGTGGCAAGCCAGGCCACAGATTCAGAGATTGTCCTCAGTCAGTTTCTCAGGGTCAGCATACTCATTCTTTAGCTCAGTCAGGCCTCCCAAATTAGCAAGGCACCACTTTCAGTACCACCAGTGGGCAACGCCCAAATAGGCTTTATGGACTTCAGTCCAGACAAGATTAGAAAAATTCTCCTGATTTGGTCACTGGTACATTACAGATCTTTCATTTATATGTTTATGCCTTGCTAGATCCAGGAGCTTCTTTATATTTCATATCTCCTTATATAGCCATTAACTTCAGAGTCAGTCCAAAAATCCTAGCAGAGCCTTCCTCAGTTTCTACCTTAGTGGGTAAATCTATCAAAGCCAAACGAGTATACAGGAACTATTCGATTATGATATTTCAAAAAGTTACTTCAGCAGATCTTGTAGACCTAGAGATAAAAGATTTTGATGTAATTCTCGGCATAGATTGGCTCCATTCATACTATGTCTCAGTTGATTGTAGAAAAAGAATTATTCATTTTCAGTTTCCAAATGAACCAGTCCATGAATAGAGGGGTAGTACTACATCGCTTAAGGTTCAGTTGATTTCATACCTTAGAGCAAGAAAAATGATATCCAAGGGATGTGTCTACTATTTTGTGTGATTCAAGTACTCTAATTCAGGAACTCCCAATCTTGAGTCAGTCCTAGCAGTAAATGAATTCTCATATGTGTTTCCCGAAGATCTTCATGGAGTTCCTCCCATTAGGGAAATAGATTTTGGAATTGACATTTTTCCAGATACTCAGCCTATATATATTCCACCATACAGAATGGATCCAGCAGAACTCAGAGAGTTAAAAGAATAGTTGAAAGATATCCTAGATAAGGGATTCCTCAGACCCAACATCTTCTCTTGAGGAACACCAGTTCTATTCGTGCGTAAGAAAGACGGTTCTTTCAGGATGTGTATTGAGTACCATCAGTTGAATAAATTCACAGTCAAGAATAAATATCCACTTCCCAGAATCGATGACTTGTTTGACCAACTTCAGGGTGGCAATTACTTTTCTAAGATTGACCTCAGATCAGGCTATCATCAGCTCAGAGTCAGAGAATGTGATATTCCAAAAATAGCTTTTAGAACCCGGTATGGTCATTTTGAGTTTCTAGTTATGTACATTGGTCTTACTAATACCCCAACAGCTTTCATGGACTTAATGAATCATGTGTTTAAATAGTACTTGGACATGTTTGTTACAGTCTTCATCGATGACATTCTTATCTATTCCCATAGCAAGAATGATCACGCAGATCACCTCAGAATCATACTTCAGACTCTCAGAACTCATTATCTATTCGCCAAGTTCAGTAAGTGCAAATTTTAGAGAAGGTCATTAATGTTCCTTGGTCATATTATTTTTGGTGATGGCATTAGAGTTGATCCTCAAAAGACTAAAGCGGTCAGAAACTAGCCTAGAACCATCTCTCCATCAGATATCAAGAGTTTCTTAGGTTTAGCTAACTATTATCGTAGGTTTGTTGAAGGGATTTCATCTATTGCATCCCTCATGTCCAGATTGACTCAGAAGAAAGTCCATTTTCAGTGGTTAGATTCTTACGAGAAGAGTTTTCAGGAGTTGAAAACTCGAGTCACCTCAACCCCAGTTTTGACTCTACCAGATGGTTCAGATGGGTTTGTTGTGTACTGTGATGCATCCATGTTGGTTTGTGTTGTGTTCTCATGCAGAGAGGTAAGGTCATAGTCTACGTCTCTAGACAACTTAAGCCACATGAAAAGAATTATCCGACTCATGATCTTGAGTTAGAAACTGTAGTGTTTACCTTAAAGATTTGGAGGCACCATTTGTATGGGGTGCATGTAGATGTGTTCACAGATCACAAGATCTTGCAGTATGTCTTTTCTCAAATTTTTTTTAATTTGCATAAAAAAAGGTGGTTAGAATTATTGAAAGATTATGACATGAGTGTTCTTTATAATCCGAGCAAAGACAATGCTATGGCTGATGCTCTCATAGAATGTCTATGGGTAGTGTTGCTCATGTTGAGGATAGTAAGAACAAGTTAGTTTAGAAAGTTTATTAGCTTGCCCGACTAGGTGTCCGCTTAGTTGATTCAGCAAAAAGTAGTGTGTGGGTTCAAAATAGTTTTGAATGCTCTCTAGTTTTTGAGGTGAAGGAAAAATAGGATAGAGACCCCAGTCTTGTTAAGCTAAAAGAGTCAGTCAGAGATCAGAAAGTAGAGGTTCTATCCCAGGGGGAGATAGTGTGTTGTGTTGCCAGGGCTGTTTATGTATGCTAAGTGTAGACGACTTGAGGAAACAAATTTTTGTAGAAGTGTATGGTGTTCGTTAGTTAATTCATCTAGGGGCAACTAAGGAGTACCATAATTTGTGGGAGATTTATTGGTGAAGTGGGATGAAGAGGGATATTACAGAATTTGTAGCTAAATGCTCTACATGCCAGCAAGTTAAGATTGAGCACCAGAAGCCTAGTGGGTACATGTAGGAGTTCAGTATTCCCATGTAGAAATAGGAAGAAGTGAACATGGACTTTGTGATGGGTTTTCCTCATACTCAATGTCATCATGATTCTATTTGGGTTATCGTAGATAGGATGACCAAATAAACTTATTTCTGGCCAGTTCATACTTTTATTCATTCGAGGACTATGCCTAACTCTATATCTAAGAGTTGGTCAGGTTACACAGAGTTCCAGTTTCCATTATCTCAGATAGTGGTACCTAGTTTACCTCTCATTTCTGGAAAGTTTTCCAAAAGGGTCTTAGTACCCAAGTTCACCTCAGTACAGCCTTCCACCCTTAGAAAGATGGTCAAGCAGAAAGGGTCATTTAGACTCTAGAAGATATGCTAAGACCATGCATTGTCAATTTAAGGGTAGTTGGGATGACCACTTTCCTTTGATCGAGTTTGCATACAATAACAGCTATTATTCCAGTATTCAGATAGCTCCATTTGAAGCTCTCTATGGTAGGAGATGCAGATATCCAATTGGTTGGTTCAAGGTAGGTGAGGCAGCAATAGTAGGGCTTGACCTAGTGTTTGATGCCTTAGAGAAGGTTCAGTTAATTAGAGAAAGACTTAGGGCTTCCTAGAGCTGACAGAAGTAGTATGCAGATGTACAGAGTGTGGATCTCGATGTTGATATTGGTGATTTTGTGTTCTTAAAAATCTCCCCCATAAAGGGGGTAAAGAGGTTCGACAAGAAGGGAAAGGTTAGTCCTCGATATGTCGGTCCTTATAGAATTCTCAGCCGTTTCAGAAAGGTATCTTATAAGCTTAAGTTGCCTTTAGATCTAGCCTCAGTGGATCCAGTATTCCATGTCTCTTTACTAAAGAATGTATTGGAGACCCAACAGTCATAGTTCGTTTAGAGAATGTAAATGTTCAGAACAATCTCTCTTTCAAAGAGGTTCCAGTCCAGATCCTCGATCATCATATTCACAAACTGAGGAATAAAGAAGTTCCCTTAGTCAAAGTTCTTTGGCAAAATCAGTCCGTAGAGGGAGCTACATAGGAAGCAAAAGCAGATATGTGAATCAAGTATCCTCACCTCTTCTCCACAACCTTAGATCCTGCTTAAGGTAGTAGTCTTTCTTAGATTTACTCAATTCAATGTTCAGCTATAATTATAACTTGGTATCCATTACCGTTGCATATTCAGTCATGCATTCATGAATTAGTTCAGTCATGCACTCATGCATCAGATATGCATGTTCAGTATGAAAATCCAACTTGTCACTGGCTTCCATAATAAATTCCATGCATCAGATATGCATATTCAATGTAAGAGCTCAGTTTGTTAGTAGTTCAATCATGTAGTCATGCATCAAATATACATGTTCATGTGTAAATTCAGTCTATCAGTGTCTCATCTTAATCAGTCTCATTCGAGGACGAATGTTCCCAAGGGGGAGATATTGTAATACCTCATATTTTTCAATCTTAACTTAACTCTCAGTTCATGAGTTATCCAATATAAAATTTTGAAATGCTTATTATTTTTCAGTTTAGAGCCTACCATTGCGTAGGAAATTGAATCGGCTTTCGAACGATATAAAATTTAAAAAGATCTGATAACCAGGTAAGAAGTTATGGCTATTTTAAGTTTCAGTCATTAAACATCGTAATTCAGGCCAGTAGCGCATCCGGAGTAAGCCAAAATGGTAATTTTCAGTTTCCAGTGAGGTACTTCGATACCGGTGCATCGACCTACAACTTATTTTCATATTTTTCAATTTTCAGTTAGCCAACGCGATTGTACAGTGTCATGCTGAGCTTCCAGTTCCCATCCAGTATTGCAATGTGATTCCACTACATCGCTCCACCAGCCACATTCCCAGTTGTCATTTTCCAGTGGCTTGGCGCGATAGCGGCTCGTCATGCCAGGGTCTAAAATTGAGTTTTTCAGTACAATTGTTTAAGTCATTCTCAGGGGTAAATGCGTATTTTTCCATGGTTCAAATCAGTTTAAACACAAAATTTACCCCTAAATAACCCAATATCTCATTATTTATTCACTGTATTCAAAGATTAAGTCATTCTCTCTCAAAAGGGGCTAAACCCTAGCTTCAAGAAACCAAGAGCAATCTCAAAGGTTTCACCAAGAACTTCAAGAAACTCACAAATTAAGGTATGTTAGGTGTTCATCTATGGATTTCTTTCACCCATAGAGTCCACGAATTCGTTTTCAAAATACAAGATTGTTGACTCTATGCTTGAATTTAATTGAATTCATGTTCATGTTATTGTTGAGTTTTAGTCCATGATTAAATTACATGATTTTATGAAATAAATCATTGTATGTATTGAATTACATGATCTTCATGATAAACCCTTCAATTTACAGTTGATTGATGTAGCCATAATAACTATATGTTATGATTATTGTATAACCTAAGCATGCTCCCCATGTGTTTAATAAAATGCCTATGTGAATGAGATTATGCCATTATAGCATGATAGCATGTATTCCCCATTTATTTATAAGTAGATGTATTACATGTGTTTGATTAAATGCCTCTATGAGTGAACTATGGACAATTATACATTGTTATGATTTTTAAGAGTATATTATGCTTTATTTTCATGCCATCAAGTCCTGGGGGTATCTAATACCCGATAATTTAGCTGTGTGCCTAGAGCCAGTGTCAGTTACAGAATCTCAGTTATGTCATGATTAGTAGTACTCTTAGTCAGTTATAGAACTTAGTAGAACTCAGTCAATTAGCAAACTCAGGAAAACTCAGCAGGCTTAGTATCAGTCCAGTCTAGTTCAGTATACTCAGTTCAGTGTCTTTCAGTTGAGAGTAGGATTCAACACCTAGTGAACCGAAGGATGGGGGCTCACTTGCCAGTAGAGGGTGTGATCCTTAGAAGCAATCCTTGTGTTTCAGAACTATGTAGCCAGCGTAGGTTGAGACATCAAACCTTTCAATTGAGGGTTGATGAGGTGTTTTAACCTGCCAGATGAGGGTTCCACCATTCTTATTAGAGTACCTACTAGATGAGGGTAACTCTTCAGTGTCTTACCCGTGGCACGGTACTGACACCTTTCCAACTGGGGTCACAGGTTGGACCCCAACTGAGTTATCTTATCTTATTTGAGGCATGTCAGTTAGATGATTATCTCTCATAGTCTCAGTCTTTAGAATAGAACTCAATTCAGTTCTACAAAATCAAGACTATCAGATACAGTCAATCAGTATCAGTAACTCAGTTATCAGTAACGTCAGATATCAGTTACTCAGTATCAAAACTCAGGACTTAGCTTCATAAAAGGTTAGTCACAGTATTTATTTATATGCACATTAGTGCATACTCAGTATTTACAACAATATTAGTTATCCATATAATCTCACGTTCAGTTACTCTATATCATACAATCAGTTATTGTTCATGCATATGAACCCTTGCATTCTACCTTACATTATTTTGTATACCAGTACATTTCACGTACTGATGCATATTCTTTCTTTGCGCTATGATGTCTCATATCATAGGTTCGGATGCTTGGGTTCCCGACCGCATATAGATAGATTATGATTTAGCCAGCAATAGTAGATTAGTAGTGAGTCCTCATTATTTGAGGATATTCTTTCATTTTGTTATTACAGTAAATTCAGTATTTCAGTAGATGGAGTTAGTTTTGGGATTTTCCCATCAATTCCACATTCAGACAATTCAGATTAGAGGCATTTTAGAATAGTTTTTAGACAGTATTCAGTTTTATAGATTACTTTTATCAGTTGATATTCTTTATTAGTATTTTAGATATTTTGAACCATATGGCATTTCAGCCTATTTTTAGTATTTATTACAGTATCATGTTTCAGTGCTTACAACAGATATCAGTCATGGGTTAGCTTGTGGTCCTTTAGGGTCGTAAGCATCGTGTAGCATCTGGGGTATAGAATTAGGGTGTTACAGTTGATTTTATAAACTAAAAAGGGTCGAGGCACTTCCTAAAATTGATTTGATAAACAAAGGGGGTCGTGGCATTCCCCAAGATAATAAAAAATAATTAAAATGGAATGAATGTAAACATGCAAGCATAAGGCTATAACGATACATTTGGTCTGCCATAATATGTAATTCCATGGTTTAATGAAAGAGTTCTATGCAACTTGTTTTAATATGGGCTTAAAGAGTGTTATGTAGCTAAGCCGTGAAGGTGTGAGTCTTGAAGGACTTGTACTGGAAAATTATGTTTCCTAGCATAAGGATTGGTCTTGATTACCGTGTTCTTGTGACTCTCTCTCTCTCTCTCTATATATATATATATATTTATTTATGTATCCTGGATTGATATGGGGTCGGGGAAATTCCTAAGTTTTTCTTGATACCTCTAATTTATGCGGCTAACCCATGCTGGGGCCCTTTTGGCAGTGGGAGCTGAACCCATATAGCTCGTGGGTTTTTTTTATGATGGTTAAGCTACATAGTCCAGGCTAATGTTTTATTTTTATGCTAAACCTTATCCCCTACCCCAGTATGTTATATATATATATATATATATATATATATATATATATGTACAATGTGTGCATGTGGATTTTTACCATGGTTTTGACTTGGCATTATGTTATCCCCTTCTTGAGTTACATGCTAGTGGTCAACCAGAGACACTTCTTCTTTTCTTGCACAACGATAGATGATCTTGGACCATTCATCGGTCAGCTTGAAATGGTGAGCCTCCTTCTTCCAGAAGGCTATTACTTCTTTGTTTACTTTATTTCATAGACTATTTCTCATGGTTTCCTTTGGCTATCATCGGAGGCATGTACAGACTTAGGTTATTTTTGATTGGTCGAGGATTTTTGATATTATGGATTAGGATTGGCTATTGACATTCTTAGATTTCTTTGATTTATTGGTTATGATATCTTTTTTATGTTCGTAATTCCTCTACTGTTGTTATACTGTGTTCTGTTTAACTAGGGAAAGGGGGTGGTCTTCGATCCATGACAAACTTGAGATACTCATCACAGTTAGAAACTGGTTTGGATTGTGACAAAGTTATTATCAGAGCCCTAGGTTCATGGTCAATTAGGTGTCCACAAAGCCATGTCAAGTAGAGTCTCTTTTATGGGTATGTATCGCCTCACACGAGAGGCTATGAGACATTTAGGAATATTTTTCTTTTTTGTAATCTAATTTTGAGCTATAGAGTCTAAGATCATGATACTCCTCTAATCTCCATTTATTCATATTTTAGATCATGCCTCTCCGAAGATCGAATGCTCGTAGAACCTCCTCTGTCCCACCTGAGGACAATGCGGATGGAACACATTCTACTTATGGTGTTTAGACCTATTCTAGATCCCCACGTAGAGTTCTACCAATTTTTACTAGTCCTTTCGAAGTTGATGATGATCATGCCCCACCGCCCAAAGAGATATTTATAATACTGAGTTTCGTTGGTCTATACATCTGCTGACCCAGTTGGTGACTTCTCAAACTCATCAGCTTGATCATGTTCTTTCTGTTGCTTTATATTTTCAGGTCAATAGAGTTGGACAGTTCATGAGGCTAAACCCTCCGACCTTTACTGGCTCTAAGGTAGAAGAGGATCCTCAAGGTTTTGTGGATGAGATGGAAAAGATATTTAGGGTGATTCATGCTAGTAATACGGAGGGTGAGGATTTTACTTCATATTAGTTGAAGGACATAGCATATTAGTACTATGAGGAGTGGGATCAGTCAATGGGTGATAATACAAAGTTGGCCTTATGGGATGAGTTTTCTGCTTCCTTCCTGGATTGTTTCTTTCCCCAGGAGTTGAGGGAGGCCAAAGTTGAGAAGATCTTGAATCTGAAATAGGGTAGGATGATTGTGAAAAAGTATGCCTTACAATTTCATTAGTTATCCTGTTATGCTCTGGAGTTGGTGTCTTTCATAAGGGCTAAGATGAGGAAGTTTGCTTTGGGCTTGTCTCGAGACTTGGTTTTGGACTGCAAGGTTGCCTTATTGAACAAATATATGGATATATCTAGACTTATGGTGTACATGTAATGGGCCAAGCAGGAAAAAATGAGCAAGCGAAAGTAGGGGAGAAGCAAAGTAAGAGATCCCGATATTCTGAGTAAGGTGAAAGAGTGGTAGAGATGGAAGGAAGTGGCCTAAGAAGAAGTGGGGAAATTCTAGTTCTTATTCTACAGTTTGTCCTATTTATCCTAAGTCATTTGTTGATCGCTTCTTTCAAAGAAACAACGGGTTTAAGGCACAAGGTGCCTAATCTCAGGCCAATGGGGCCAGTCAGCTCCATCATATCCTCCTTCCAGATTTTTGGACAGTTGCATCATGGTTTTTATGATGAGAGAGAAATAGGTGTTTTAGATATGGATAACCTAGCCATATTTAGAGGAACTGTCCTTCAGGCGATGTTGCTACTAAGGCTAATAAGGTCCCTAAGGCTACTTCTTCAGCTCCAGTACCAAAATGTTCTACTTTTGGCTTCATCACTAATCGAAACCATTTGTATGCTCTTACATGACCCCTTATGTGGCTACTCATTTTGGTTTTGGTCCTAAGTGCATTCCTAATCCCATTTCTGTGTCTACCCCTGTGGATGACTCTATTATGGAAAGAATGGTCTATAGGGGTAGTGTAGTATCTATCTGTGGTAGGGTGACGTTGGTGGATCCGATAGTGTTTGATATGTTAGAATTTGATGTTATCTTAGGGATGGATTAGCTCCATTCGTGCTATACATCTCTTGATTGTAAGACTCGAAGGGTCAGTTTCTATTTCCTGAATGAACTAGTGATTGAGTGGGAAGAGCCGACATGCCCCAATCTAAGCAAATTAGGTTCCAATCTATAACCTCACTTGGAAGGGTGCTAGTACCTTACAAAGGGTACAAACACTGGCTAGCATAGATCAACTAAACTAATTTCTAGAAGGACTAAGGTGTCAGTCCTTTACTGATGGGTGACCCCTCATAACCTAATGTGTTAATGTAGTTATGGAACTTAGGGACTTCTACAAAAGGTCTAAATCCTTAACTAGTAGGTGAGCCTTCATCCTTGCGTTCACTCGGTGCTATATACCACTGCCAACTGAACTGACACTAAATTATAACTGAGATGTAAACTGATAATTGATATGCTCAATTATTGTGTTCTAAATATATAATACATGCATAATTCGAAGAAAATCATAAATATATAACTGATGCATGTTTAATCTCCTAGGTATCAGGTGTTCATAACCCACTAGCATAGACTAATTAGAACATGATAAGGAATAAATTGACCATGATATAGAAAATCATGAAAAGTACTCAATAACTCAATAGCTAATCATGTTATGGACAAGTGACATTATCAAACATATGGAAACACAATCCTCATGGGGTAGAATATTTCATGGTTCATGACCACAACAACTAAGATAAAATTGATAAATCTCATATTTAACTTAGAACCCAAATAAAAAGAGAAAAGGGTTTGCACTTGTAAATTAAGAAAGTTCTTGGGACTCAATCGGCGGAAGGGACCTACTAATGAAATCCCACATACCTTAAAACAACCCCTTGGATAACCTTCTTGAAACTTGAACTTTCTTTGGATGAACCCTAGTTTGGCTTTTGGGAGAAGAAATTACTTCTTTTGCTATGTGTTGACAAATTTCTAAATTATAAGAGTTAAGGGTAATGTTTACCCTTTATAACTGATGTATTATCTAGTGTCTTAAACAACGTGGATTGGGGTTATAAGGAAAGGAATTTATGATAAAACCCCTTTTAAAGCGTGCAAGAATTTCTAATTACAATCATTATGACTCACTCCATGAATCGTTATGTTTGGTTATGATTCATAGTTTAAGTCATAACCTGAGGTTCTGGGATCTTGGGTCCATTCTTTAAAGATTATGATTACCCTTGTAATGCCTCAAAATTTGATTCTCGGGATGCCACACGGTGCTCGCAACTACAAGTAGTCCTGAACTAACCATGGCTGCCTTTTCTAAATCTGAATCTCAAAATAGGGAAATACGGGTATGAAAAAATAATAGATGCAGAAGTTTTTATCTAAAACATAGAAATCTCACAAATCTTGGTAAGACAATACTAAGAATCTGAATACTAAATCAAAAGTCTAACACTGAATCTAGTAGTCCGGCAAGCCTCTACTATCTGAATCTTGAGAGTCACTCAGACAGGCCCTAGCTGACTCAAACTATCTAAAAATAAAATGAGAAATACCTGCTAATAAATTAAAAGTGTGAGCAACTAAGTCCCTGAACTATAAGGACTCACCAACTGCAGGAATGTAGAAGAGATGCTCAAAAATCAATCACGCTGCTGAGACTGAGCACCTAAACCTACATTATGAGACAATGTAGCACATAAACATATATGTGGATCAGTACTTTATTGATTTACTGAGATATGGGGGTGCATGCAATAAGTAAACAATATCATCACAATTTATAAAATCATGCAAGATAAATGTAAATGACCCACTTAGGCTTGAGTAATCTGAAATATGGAAGTAAAGCATGAATAATAAAACGTGTAATCTAAATCTTATGAGTCATCACACTTAGTTCTGAAATTGTAGTTCTGTTCTATTTCTCAAATCACGTAGGCTAAGTGAAATCTGAAAACTTATTTTGTATATATTAAGGCTTCAAGTCAATAAACTATTTTAAGAATGGGGGACATCTTTTGGGAGGTTTTTCTAATCGACAATACACCATGTGAGCATCCATGGAGTCCCACGACTGGCCCTGTTAGGTAGGGATGTTCTACCCTTGTCATCGGAATAGAACATTCTAATCTGAGTGATCTCAATCTGAGTCATCCATGTAGAAGTGGTAATAATCTGTACCTATGGTGGCACGTAGTTTTGGGGTATGAAACCGTAGTAACTTACCCATCTCGGTGCTAAATACTACTCCCAATCTTATGCTCAAAATCTTAAGAAATATACTTTAGAATTTATACAAAGGTTCACAGAAAAACCAACTATGCTTTGCTTTTCTTTAAATCTCAAATCTTTTGAAATAAAGTGGATTCTTTATCTAAAATTTTAAAATAATCTAGTCATGGGGTGCTTGTAGCACAAACAATCTTGAAACAACAATCTTTAAATGGGGTCTATTGACCCAAGCATCAATCTCATGTTAAAACATCTAAAAATTCATACTTGGTAATGTAAACATTCATAAATCATCTTAAAATCTGGAAATTTTAGCAATATGCATGGAAACATAAACTTACTCATGTATTTCAACTTCTAAATCATGGAAAACCTCATAATCTTGCAAAGAAAGATAATGGATATAAACCCTAACTTAAATTTCATGGAAAATCATATAAATTTCAGTAAACTTGTAAATAAAATAAAGTTTTGGGAACAAGGATGAAAGAATTATCCTTGTTACCTTAATTGGTGATCTTTGATGCAAGGCTCGAATCTTGGATTCCTATGGATGCTTTGGAGATGAATTCTTAGTGTTCTTGTATTGGAAATCGTCAATCTTAACTTATCTTGGAGATTTAATGGAGGAATTCTTGAGTTTCTTGGAGAGGAAGTAGGAGCCTTAGGGTTTTGTTAAAGAGAGAATGATGAATAGAGCATAAAGTGCTCTCAAATATGATATATCTTCTATTTTTGGACAGATTGGGGTTGGGTAATTTACCAAAATGCCCGCTTTAAACTTTTAAATGGAACTGGAAAGTGTACATTTTTTGGATCTGGGTGGCCACCGCAACGCGCCACTATCGCAATGGCTCACTAGAAAATGACAACTGGAAATTAGGCAGACTTCACGACGCGGAGTCCCTTTGGAATGCCCATTTGGCACGTGGCGCAATGCACCATTATCACGCTGGACCTCTGGAAATTGACAACTGGGAAATTCACCCTCTCCAAGATGCGCCAATATAACAGAGGGCCACTGGAAAATGACAATTGGGATTTGACACTGCTCTGTGGCGCGCTAAGGGTCTAAATAACGGTGTTTTGCGACTGGAACTTTAAATAGCCATAACTTCTTGCCCAGTTACCTGACATAGGTGAATCTTATATCTTTTGAAAGCTAATTCAATTTTCTATTCCATGGAAAGTCCAAATCTAAATAATTCCACTCGAAATAAACATTACTAATTCTATACGCTACTCTTTATCATTTTCAAGATGAGTTTAAGCTAGGAGAAATCGTGGGGTATTACAATCCTCCTAATGACTAACTATGAGTTATTGGGTGGAATCATAGTCTGAGGCTTTTCTTTTGGATTACATATTGTTCGGGTTACAGGTTCACACAATGACTCATAATTTCTGATTATGAGTCATGTGCTGGACTCATTACTACTAGCATGGATTCTTAATCATACACTGTTGTGAATATGTGTCCTTCTTAGTGTCTTATGGTCACTAATTATGAGTCATGAAGTGGGGTCACAGTCACTGGGCTAAAGTAAAGGTTCTTTATATCATGGATACGACTAATCATAACATCTGATTACGGGTCATCATGTGAATAGTAGTCACTGGCAGCTGATTGTCACTTGAAGGAAAATTTGCATAACTTTTTGCCATGCGACTTGCATAATTGGAAATCTAACTTAGTGGTCTATCTTTTTGAGGGGTTTAGAGCATAAAAAATTGGGTTATTATAATATCTCCCCCTTGGGATCATTCGTCCCCAAATAAAACTGTCTGAACTGGACTACTAGGTAAAACTGATATCATGTACCGAATACTTACAGGCTGAATTATGACTTAACATCTGAATTTGTAACTGATGTATGGACTGAACTGAAATCATTAATGCATGCTATGGAATAAGGATAGATGGATAGCTAAGATAAAAAAAGATAATTAATTAATTAATGAAACTATTGCATCAAGCTAAAACAAGGTTCGAGGAGAAAATATAGGGGTACTTGGCTCGCATATCAGCCTCTGCTTCCCAAGTAGCTCCCTTAGTGGACTAATTTCTCCACAAGACCTTTACTAAGGCGACATCTTTACTTATCAACCAACGAGTCTAACAGTCAAGGATCTTAACTGAGACTTCCTCGTAAGAGAGGCTATCTTCCACACCTACACTTTCTAAGGAAACTACATATGTTAGATCACCAATGCATTTCTTCAACAAAGAGACATGGAAAACTGAATACATTGATGATAAATCTACAGGAAAGTCCAATTTATACACTACCTTACCAAACTAGCTCAAAATCCTATATAGGCCAACATAGCAGGGGATGAGTTTTCCCTTCTTACTAAACCTCTTTACCCTCTTCGTAGGTGAACTTTTCAAGTAAAAAATATCTCCAACATCAAATTCACAGTCCCTCCTCCTCACATGTGCATTGGATTTTTGATGACTCTAGGCCGTTTTCAGCCTTTCTCTGATCAGCTGAACTTTCTCCATCACCTCAAGCACCGATCTGGACCTATTAAGACAGCTTTACTAACCTCAAACTAATTAATAGGAGATCTATACCTCCTACAATATATATCTTCAAAAAAATCCATTTGAATACTGGAGTGTAGCTGTTATTGTAGGTAAAATCAATCAAAGGCAAGTGATCATCCCAACTACCCTTGAAAATGAGCATACACACCCTCAACATATCGTCTAAAGTCTGAATGGTCCTCTTTTCCTGACCAACTGCCTGTGGGTGAAAAGCAATATTGAGATGAACTTAGGTACCAAGACCTTTTTTAAAAGCTTTCAAAAAATGAGAGGTAAACTAGGTACTTCTATCTAAAATAATAGTCAAAGGGACACCACATAACATAACTAACTCCCTAAGATAGAGCTTGGCGTAATCTTCGGCTGAGTTTGCAGTGTTAACTGGCAAGAAATGAGATGACTTGGTCATCTGATATATAATGACCCAAATAAAAACATGCTGACGACGAGTGCTAGGTAACCCTATAACTAAGTTCATATGCACCACTTTTCACTTCTAAGTGGGGATGATGAATTCCTAAAGTGTAATACTAGGTCACTGGTGCTCAACCTTAAACTGTTGACAATTTAGGCACTAAGCCATAAATTCCACAATATCCTTCTTCATTCCATTCCACCAATAGGCTAACCGTGAATTGTGGTACATCTTAGGGGCTCCTGGTTGAATAGAATATGCAAAACATATGCCTATGCTAACATTCTCTACCTCAAATCATTCATGTCTGGAATACATAACCTGCCCTTATAATGAAGTACACCATCTCCCCCTAGGGAGAAAATCTCTACCTTCTGGTTCTGAACTTTCTCTTTTAGCTTAGCCAAAACAGGATCTTTGTTTTGCTTTTCCTTCACCTTGGCAACCAAGGAAGATTTTGAACCATTCCTAACCCAAATAATACCTTACGCTAAATCAACCAATCGAACTTCCAATTTAGAAAGCTGATGAACCTCACATACCAACTCTTTTTTATCATCCTCAACCTGGGCAACACTTTTCAAAGACAATCTGCTAAGGGCATCGACCATAATATTCACCTTACCTGGGTGATACAAAAAACTTATATCATAATTTTTCAACATTTCTAACCATTTTCTATAAAAAAGATTTAGGTCTTTCTGAGTGAATACATACTGAAGGCTTTGATGATCAAGAAACATATCCACATAAACCCTATAAAGGTAAGGCCTCCAAATCTTAAAGGCAAAAACAATTGTTGCCAACTCGAGATCATGAGTTTGGTAGTTCTTATCATAAGGTTTGAGTTACCTAGAGGCATATGCTATAACCTTACCTTACTACATTAACACACAACCAAGACCTACTCAAGAAGTATTACAATAAACCACGAAATCTTCTAAACCCTCTGGTAGAGTCAAAACTGGGATAGAAGTGAGTCGAGTCTTCAACTCCAATAAAATTTTCTCACAAGAATTGGAACACTGAAATCTGATTTTCTTCTAAGTCAGTAGAGACATAAGAGAGGCAACAGAGGAAAATCCTTCAACAAACCACCTATAGTAATTGGCAAAACCTAAGAAACTCCTGATATCTAATGGAGAGATAGGTCTAGGACAATTTCTTAATACTTTAATATTTTAAGGATTAACTCAAATGCCATCACCAGAAATGATATGAACAATAAAAGCTATTAATTTTAACCAAAATTCACACTTATTGAACTTAGAAAATAATTGGTAATCCTTAGGGGTCTGTAAAACAATCCTCAAATGGTCTGCATGTTCACTTTCACTATAAGAATAGACGAGGATGTCATCTATGAAGACTATGACTAACATGTCCAACTACTGCTTGAACTCTCTATTTATCAAGTCCATAAAAGCTGCAGGAGTATTCATTAGTCCAAAATACATACCTACAAATTCAAAGTAACCATATTGAGTTTTGACAGTTATCTTGGGAATGTCACATTCTCTAAATTTGAGTTGATGACAGCCGGATATAAGGTCTACCTTAGATAAATAATTTGCACTGTGAAGTTGGTCGAACAAGTCATCAATCTTGGGGAGATGATACTTATTCTTGATTGTGGCCTTATTTAACTAATGGTAGTCGATGTATATTCTGAGAGAACTGTCTTTCTTACACACGAAGAAAGCTGGGGCACCCATGGAGAGACACCAGTTCTGATAAAACCCTTATATAAGATATCTTTCAATTGTTCTTTTAACTTTTTAAGCTTGGCTAGAGCCATTCTTTAGGGTAAAACTAAAATAGGCTGGTTGTTTGGGAGAAGATTTATTCCGAAGCAGATCTTTAGGAAATACTTCTTGGAGTTTATTAACTATTGGAACTGACTCAAGACTTGGAATCTTGGGTTTTGAGTCCTTGACATGGACAAGATGATAGATGCAACCCTTAGATATCATCTTCCTTGCCTTAAGGTAAGAGACAAATCAGCATATAGGCATTGAAGTATACCCTTCCATTCTATGACTCGCTTATTAGCAAATTGGAACTGGACTATTCTGTTTCTATAGTCAACTAATGCATAATAAGAGTGGATCCAATACATTCCAATAATGACATAAAAATTAGTCATCTCTAATTCTACAAAATCGACTAAGGTGATTTTTTAAGATACTTTGACTAGGAAACTCCTATACACCCACATGGCTATAATGGAACCACCAGTCGGAGTAGACACTGAGAAGGGTTTTGGGACTAACATTGAAGCCTATGGCTATATAAGAAGTCACAAAGTAAAAAGTATCTCTGAGGTCTAATAATGCATAAACATGAAGGTAAAAGACTTGTAATATACCAGTAACCACATTAGGAGAACCCTCCTAATCCTGTCGAGTCTGAAGAAATACAATTAATTATGACATTATCCACTAGTCGCATTAGAAGTGGAACCCTGCTGAGTTAGATAACCTATTGGAGTTGTTGAGGAGTTAGTTGACCTTGCTGACAAAGATCCTTACCACTCTGTACAACCATTGGTCAATCCCTCATTCTGTGTCCTAGCTTACCATACCTAAAAAAAGTATCAGTACCTTCCATGCCCTTACCCATATGGTTCTTACCACATCTTCTTCAAACTAAGTTGGCATAACTACTATTCATAATACCCTAGGACTTAGAGCCTGGTGCTCTATCCTAATTGTCCTATTTGAATTTAGGCACTAAAGCATTAGTGAAAGATGGGGCTGGGGCTGAAGAATTTTTGAAGAACTTAGAATGATTCTCACCATCCAACCTTTGTTGATAAAAGTTGAAACTGCCGATTTTGGCTCCCTTATTCACCCTTTCCCTTTCCTTAAGCTTATCCTACTCAATCTGCTTAGCTTAAACCATCAACCTGGAGAGGTCTATCTTCTTAATAAACATAATTGTTCTACACTTTTTGAAAATATCCTCTGAAACACCAGATACAAACTTACACATCCTAGCCCTAGAATCTACACCATATTCAGAGCATACCTCGCCAACTGAGTAAACTTGAGATAATACTCCTATACACTTATATTACCCATATTTAAATTGATGAACTCTTGCACCTTGGCCTCTCTCAACTCGAGTGGAAAGAACCTATCTAAGAAAGCAGTAGAGAACTCATCTCACTCTATAGGCCCAGTGTAATACCTTATACTTTTTCCTAGCTTAATTTCACTCCTAGAATGTCAAGGGTTAGCTTTAAAAATGAATAACAATTGTTGTATGTAAAATTATCCAAATTTAGACACTCTTTTTGTGTAGATAATTGAATAAGCTTTCTATCGATACCAATTTCGCTGAAATACGATACTCCGTTGAGAAGTTACAATATTTTTAGGAAAATAGTATCCGAACTGGAGAAGCATCGCACCACGGTGACTTGCAAAATAGCAATTATCCGATTCTAGTAGACCTCCACGATAAGCCTGCATCACTGTGAAGAATTATTTACCAATTTTCAATTTCCAGTGGCTCACCGCGATAGTGGCACATCGCGTGATGGCCAAAATGGCATTTTAGTAGTGAACTATGATAGCTCTGGATCACATGGAATGTCCAGTTCCCAGTAGTCGAATTCTAGTGAGCCACCGAGATAGTGGCGTGTCACGGTTGAATGCAAATTCAGAAAATTTCTCTTGTTTCCAGTTTTGATTAAATTTTAAAAGGGGCACTTTGATCAATTCACAAGCCCCTAATTCATCCAAAACAAGGAAGTAAGCATATCCTAAGCACTCTATGCTAATTTTCATCCATTCTCTCTCAAAGCAAAAACCTAAATCTCAAAAGATTACTCTCTAAGAAATCAATTTCCAGCATTATTTCTCTAGGAAAACCCAAAATTGAGGATTCCTAAATAAAGATAATCAAGAGTTCATCTTCAAAGGAACAAATAGAGATTCAAGTCCAAGCTTTCTTAGAAATTTCATCAATTAAGGTATGTGGGGTTTATGAACAAGGATACTTCTTTCATCGTTATGCCCAAAACCAAGCTTTTATTTCAAATTTATATGATTTTGAAGAGTTTTGAATTAGGTTTATACCCATTATAGCTTTATTCAGATTATGAGATTTCAAGTGTTTATGAAGTTGAATTGCATGTCTATTTTTATATTTTCATGCCTATTGCAGTAAATTTCAAATTTTGAATTGAATTATATTACTCTAAATATCAAGCATGAACATTATGAGGTTTTAACATGAAATTGATGCATGGGTTGTAAATCCCAGGATTACACATGTAATACCCCAAGTCTGTACCCTGGATGCTACACGGTGCTCATAATCCCGAAGGACCACAAGCTAACCCATGATTGGTACCTACTGTAATAACTAAATAGTAATACTGTAATTAGGCAGAAATTTTCCTTAATGTTCAAAACTATAAATAAATACTGAGTACAGTACATCCATACCAAAACTGAACATCTATCTATAAGTACTCTTGTATGAAAAGACTCCACTGTCTGAACAAGGAGTTGATGGGACAAGTCCCCAACTAACTTCAACTACTAAAATAAACTGAGTACTAAAATACTGAAATAATAAATCTGTCCTCAAATAATGAGGACTTACCACTAGTCTGTTACTGATGGATCGGGCTGCTAAGTATGATCAAGAGCCTGTGCATCTGAACCTATGATATAAGACATCATAGCGCAAAAGAAAGGTATTCGTCAGTACTTTGAATGTACTAGTATGCTAAGTGAGGTAGGCTGAGATGCATGGGTTCATATACATGATCAATACTGAGTGAATAACATGAGTATAACTAAAAGAGAGTACATGCATGAGATACGTAAACTGTAACTGAGGTCATGGCAACACTGGGTACTGCATTCAAAATCGCTGGTTTACTTATATCTAAGTTTACTGATACTGTATACTGTTAACAGAGCAACTGTATTTGAAAGTCTTAATTTTGTGGAACTATTATGAGTTCTGTATAGAACTGAGTGACTATGTCTTACAGTCCTAATATCTGTAGAACTGAACTGATTTCTATTATGAAGACTAAAATTGAGACTGTGAGAGGAAATCATCTAGATGACATGCCCTTTTTTGAATAGATTAGGGTCCAACCTGTAACCCCAGTTGGAAGGGTGTCAGTACCATGCCACGGGTAAAGACAATTATAAGTTAACCTTCTTTGACAGAAAGCTCTTTCGTCAACCCTCATTTGCAGAAAAAATTGTATGAGTTGTATCAACCCTCGCCAGGTAAGATGATATCTCAATCTATGTTGGCTACATAGTTTTATAATACAGGTACTGCTACTAAGGTTCAAACCCTCTACTGGCAGGAATGCCCTCATGCCTGGGTTCGCTCAGCGTTGAATCCTACTCCCAACTGAATAGACACTGGACTGATTTCTAAACTGTAATAGGCTAGATTGAACTATTACTGATCGTACTGTCTAACTAAACTAAACTAAGTTTACTGACTTTCGTTAGCTGACGGAGTACTACTGACTTCTGTTAACTGATGGGATACTAAAGAGTTCTGTTGACTAGCTGAATTTATTGAGGTCTAAATTGAATACAGAATTGTAACTATGATTGATTACTAGATCTACTGTTCATAACACTACTAAGACTGTTCTATAACTACCATAGCTCTAGGTAACAACTAAGTTTTCAAGTATTGAATACCCCCAGGACTCTATAGCATAAAAAAATAAATCATGATTTTAACATATCTTACTTTATTAGGTCTGCTAACATGATTTTATGAAGAACAGTGATAGGACACTTTCTATAGAACTGTTTAGCAACAACTGACTCACCTACTGTTATAGAAACCAAGAAGGGGTCAGGGATCTTTTCAGGACTTATTTCAAAATTTACTACAACTAGTGGGGTCACATAAAAGAAACTCGACCTAGGGTTTAACAACACATAAACATCAAGATAAAATATACAAAGCATACCAGTAACAATATCTGGTGAATCCTCCTGCTATTGATGGGATGGTAAAGCATAAAATTAATTCTGGCGTTGACCGCCATCAGTACTGGAGGATGTGCCCTGACGAGGTACTGAGCGACCTAGAGGAGCTGGTGCACTAGTAGCCTGGGTCTAGGAACAAACATCTCTATTTCCCTGCTTAGTATACAGACACTCTCTACTTCCGTGTCCCATCTTACCATAACCATAACAAACTTTCTGTCCCAACAAAAATTCACCAGGATGATTCTTACCACACTTAGCACATGGAGGATAACTGGGTATTCCACTCATACTATTATGATATTTGGGCATAGAAGACTTACCCCACTGCTCTTGCCTAGCTCTAGCAGTGGGAGAACTAGCTGAAGATGGTGTTGGCATAGATGAACGATTCTAAAACTACAAAAAATTTCCCCTTTGAGACCTAGCCTGGCCATACTCAAACTGCCCTATTCTAGCCTTCTTATTTCCCCTCTCTCTTCCTCTCAACTTTTCTACTTCAATTTGCTGAGTATGAATCATAAACCTAGAAAGATCCGTGTCTCCAATAAGCATGGTAGTCCTACACTCCTTAACTACCATGATAGATACGCTAGTAACAAACTTACTCATACTTGCCCTATGATCAGCTATCGTATCAGGGGCATACTTAGACAACTCATTGAACTTAAGGTAGTACTTCTTTACTATTATTGATCCCTACCTCAGGTTCACAAACTTCTCTATCTTAGCCTCTCTTATTTCACGTAGAAAGAACCTATCTAGAAATGTATTCTGAAACATTTGCCAACTCATAGGAGCTCCATTCTCACCTCTACCATTCTTCTATATAACTACCTAATCTTACGCTACATCCTTCAACCTATAGGATACCAACTCTACACTCTGTTCCTAAGAAACATGCATAATCTGGGTGATCTTTTTCACCTCATCTAAATAAAGTTGTGGGTCCTCACTTACTTTCGATCCAAAGAACTCTGGTGGGTTTATTCTCTTGAAATCTCTGATTTTGGCTGCTGCTAAAGCACTATTCTACTAAAGTGGGACTACATCCTGATGGTTGCCCTAAACATTAGTAGTCACAGCTTGGGCCAACTCCTGAAAGGTAGCCCTAAACTCAGTAAGGGATAATTCTCATTCAGAGGATCGATGGGCTAGGTGACTGGTTATTATTTCTGTGGGCGTTAGCTCGATAAGGAGGCGTATTCAACAACTGTCACATAAGAGCATGAGTTAAAAATAGATAGATATACTATAAGAATGATAGATTATGAAAGAAAGAGATGATTTCCTAAGAACATCATGTGGCCTCTTGCTCATAAATATAGCGCGGTTCACACCCATGATCAAGACTCTACATAACGCGGCTTATCTGACTCCCTAGGACTCTTAAAAACCTTAGGCTCTGATACTAAGATTGTAATGCCCCAAAAATGGGTCCCTGAGATGTCACACGGTGCTCAAGACTACGAATAGCCTTAAGCTAACTCCGTCTGCCTTCTACTCAGTCTGAATCTCATAAAATAGAAACATAGACATAAGAGTCATATTATGAATGGATTATTTTTAGATTTTTAATAAAGCTTTTATCTTCAGATAAGTTTTGGAATCCATATTATAGATTTATTACAAATTTTAGAAATCAGAATAGTTTTATTCATAGATTAAATTAGATTAATGCATAATTAGTTTCATAATAAACCTTATGGTAGATTTTTTAAGTGTATTTCCAATAGAATGAGCATTCAAATTAAAAAGGAGTCGTATTTAGCATCAAGCGAGAAGTGTGGGATTAGCATGCCCTATCTTACACAAAACTATGTAGCCAACGTAGGTGCAGATTTAGACTATTCTCATTTCTATATGAATGACAGATACAGATATGATCACTTAGATTTGGTTATACTCCTTAGAAAGAGTATGACATCTCTCCCCATCATAATATTATCCTCTTAGGGGAATAAAACATTAGAGTTCATGTTAGCTCACATGATTTATGTCAGTTAAGAGAACCTCCTTGCTAGTAAAAAGTAAATAAACAACTTTTGAGTAACTTCCTTAACAGAATAGAATACCAAAAAATCTTTTTAGAAAACTAAGTATAAAGGCTCACAACTTTATTCAGATTATGTTTTTACAAAATGATATTAGCTATAAACTACAACTTTCAGATTTTAGATATAGAAGTGAGACTTTTTTACACTTAGATGGTATGGTTTACAGACAAAATATTAGTACAACTTTCAGAACTAAATGTTATAACTCACTAGATTTACAAAGTATGATTTGCTATTCATAATTATATATTTTAGTTTTTAGATATTCCAGCTTATGTGAGTTATTTACATTTAGGATGCATTGTTTTACAAACTATGATGATGATTGATATTATGTTTTACTTAAGAATTCACCCCCATATACTTATTACATCCTCAAAGTATTGATCCACATATATGTCTATGTGTTATATTATCTTAAAATATTAGTTCAGGTGCTCAGTTCCAGCAGCGTGAGTAATTTTGAGCATCTCCATCTATATCTCGATAGTTGGTGAGTCCTTATAGTTTGGGGATTTAGTTATTCATCATTTTTATCTTAGAGGATACAGTATTCTTTTCAGATAGTTTGAGTAAGCTGGGGGTTTGTCCCAGTGCTCTCTAGTTATTATTAATATAGGCTTGTCAGACTACTAGTTTTAATTCAGATTATTCAGTATTGAGATTTCAGACATTATTTTTAGATATTATATTCAGATAGATTTCCACATATAGTATGACTCTTATGTCTATGTTTCCATTTATGAGATTCAAACTTAGTAGAAGGCAGACATGGTTAGCTTAAGGCTATTCATAGTCTTGAGCAAAATGTGACATCTCGGGGACCTATTTTTGTCGCATTACAAACTTGGTATAAGAGCCTAAGGTTTTTAAGAGTACTAGGGAGTCAGACAAGTCGCGTTACGTAGAGTTTTGATCATGGGTGTGAAGCGCGCCACATTTATGAGCAAGAGGCTATGGGATGTTCTTAGGAAATTATCTCTTTCTTTTATGATCTATCGTGCTTACAGTATCTCTATCTGCTTTTAAATTGTGCTTTTACATGATAATTATTGAATATGCCTCCTCATCGAGCTAACACCCATAGAAATAATAACCAGCCACCCAGCCCCCTGATCCTCTGAATGAAAATATATCCTTTACTAAGTTTAGGGATGCCTTTTAGGAGTTGGCCTAAGCTGTGACTGCTAATGTTCAAGGCAACCATCATTCTGTAGTCCCACTTCAGCAGAATAGTGATTTAACAGCAGCCAAAATCAGAGATTTCTTGAGAATAAACCCGCAAAAGTTCTTTGGGTCGAAAGTAGCTGAGGACACACAACTTTATTTAAATGAGGTAAAAAAGATCACCCATATTATACATGTTTCTTAGGAGGAGAGTGTAGAGTTAGTATCCTATAGTTTGAAGGATATAACCTATGATTGGGTAGTTATGTGGAAGAATGGTAGAGGTGAAAATATAGCTCCTATAATTTGGTAAGTATTTCAGAATACATTTCTAGATAGGTTCTTTCTATGTGAAATAAGAGAGGCTAAGATAGAGAAGTTTGTGAACCTGAGGCAGGGCTCAATAATAGTAAAAGAGTACTGCCTTAAGTTCAATGAGTTGTCTAAGTATGCCCCTGATACGATGGCTGATCATAGGGCAAGTATGAGTAAGTTTGTTGCTGGCGTATCTATCATAGTAGTTAAGGAGTGTAGGACTGATATCCTTATTGGAGACATGGATCTTGCTAGTTTAATGATTCATACTCAACAGCTTAAAGTAGAGAAGTTGAAGGGAAGAGAGAAGGAAAATAAGAAGGCTAGAATAGGGAAATTTGAGTATGGCCAGGCTAGGTCTCAAAAGGAAATCATCTTCAATTTTAGAATCATTCATCTATGCCAGCACCATCTTCAGCTAGTGCTCCCGCTGCCAGAGCTAGGAAGGAGCAGTGGGGTAAATGTTCTATGACCATATCTTATAATAGTATGAGTGGAAGACCCAGTTATCCTTCATGTGCTAAGTGTGGTAAGAATCATCCTGGTGAATATTTGTTGGGACAGAAAGTTTATTATGGTTGTGGTAAGATGGGAAATGGAAGTAGAGAGTGTCCACATGATAAGTAGGGAAATAGAGATGTTCGGTCCTAGACCCAGGCTACTAGTGCACCAGCTTCTCTAGGTCGCCCAGTCCCTTCTCAGGGCGCATCCTCTAATACCGATGGCATTCAACACTAAAATTAATTTTATGTTTACCATCCCATTAGTAGCAGAAGAATTCACCAGATGTTGTTACTGGTATGCTTCGTCTATTTTATCTGGATGTTTATGTGTTGTTAGACCCCGGGTCAAGTTTCTCTTATGTGACCCCACTAGTTGTAGTAAATTATGAAATAAGTCCTGAAAAGATCCCTGAGCCCTTCTTGGTTTCTATACCAATAGGTGAGTTAGTTGTTCTAAACAGATCTATAGAAAGTGTCCAATCACTATCCTTCATAAAATCATATTAGCAGACCTAATAAAGTTAGATATGGTTGACTTTAACCTCTATATTATGAATCTATAGATTATCGCACCCGAGTGGTGAAGTTTTAGTTTCCATATGAGCTAGTATTTGAGTGGGAAGGAATTTAGTGTCTCCCAAAAGTCATTTCATATCTTATCTTAAATCTAGAAAGTTAATCTCCAAAGGGTGTATCTATCATCTAGTTCGAGTCAAAGACACTAAGTTTGAGACTCCAATAGTTCAGTCAGTTAGAGTAATCAATGAGTTTCCTGATGTTTTTCCCAAAGATTTACTAGGGGTACCTCCCGATAGGGAAATAAAATTCAGGATTGACCTTCTTCCAGATACTTAGCCCATCTCTATTCCTCCATATCATAGTGCTCCAGCAGAGCTTACAGAGTTAAAGGAGTAACTCAAAGATCTTTTAGACAAAGGTTTCATAAGACCTACTGTTTCTCCATAGGGCACTCCCATCCTATTTGTGCGAAAGAAAGATGATTCTTTGCGAATGTGCATTGACTATCGTCAGCTGAATAAAGTCACAGTCAAAAACAAATATCCTCTTCCTAGAATTGATGACTTATTTGATCAGCTCCAAGGTGCAAGTTATTTCTCAAAGATAGACCTTAGATTCGGCAATCATCAACTTAGAGTAAGAGAATATGATATTTCAAAGGCAGTTTTCAGAACCCGTTATGGTCATTTTGAGTTTCTAGTCATGTCCTTCCGGCTAACAAATACCCCAGCAGCCTTTATGGACTTGATGAACAGAATGTTCAAATAGTATCTGGACATATTTGTCATAGTCTTTATTAATGATATTTTTGTCTATTCTCGTAGTGAGGATGATCATGCAGACCATCTTAGAATTGTATTGGAAACTCTTAGAGATCACTAGTTGTTCACCAAATTCAACAAGTATGAATTTTGGTTAAGGTCAGTAACTTTCCTTGGTCATATTGTCTCCAGTAATGGCATTAGAGTTGATCTCCAAAAGACAGAAGCAGTAAGGAATTGGCCTAGACCTATTTTTTGTCAGACATTAGAAATTTCTTAGGATTATCTGGCTATTACAGACATTTTGTTGAGGGTTTATCATCTATTTCATCCCCTATGTCTAGATTAATGCAGAAGAAGGTTAAGTTCCAGTGGTCAGATTCCTGCGAGAAGAGTTTTCAGGAGTTGAAGAGTCGACTCTCTTCAACCCCAGTTTTAGCATTAATTGATAGTATAGATGGTTTTGTTGTCTATTATAATGCCTCTAGAATCAGTTTGGTTAGTGTTTTGATATAGAGAGGTAAGGTTATAGCCTATGCCTCTTGACAGCTTAAGCCTCACAAAAATAACTACCCTACCCATGATCTTGAGTTAGCTGTTGTTGTGTTTGCTTTAAAATTCTGGAGACATTATCTTTATGGGGTGCATGTTGATGTGTTCACGAATCACAAAAGCTTGCAATATATGTTTACTCAGAGGGAGTTAAATCTTCGTCAGAGAAGGTGGTTAGAATTGTTGAATGATTATGATATGAGTGTATTGTATTATCCAACCAAGGCAAATATAATGGCATACGCCCTTAGTAGATTATCTATGGGCATTGTTGCTTATGTGGAGGATGATAAAAATGAGCTAGTTCGATAAATTCATTGGTTAGCTAGTTTGGGTGTGAGGTTGGTTGATTCAACTGAATGAAATGTTTGGGTTCATAGTAGTTCTGAATCTTTTCTAGTTTCAAAAATGAAAGAGAAGTAGCATAAGGACTCTAGTTTGGTCAAACTGAAGGAGTCAGTTAAAGACCAAAAGGTAGAGGTTTTCTCCCAAGGGGGAGATGGTGAGTTGAGATACCAAGTAGATTGCGTGTGCCATGTGTTGATGATTTGAGGTAGCGGACTATGGAAGAATTGCATGGTTTGAACCATCCAGGAGCCACCAAGATATACAATGACTTACGGGAGATCTATTGGTAGAGTGGAATAAAGAAAGATAGAAGAGTTTGTAGCCAAGTATGCAACTTGTCAACAGGTTAAGGTAGAACACCAAAGACGTGGTGGCACCTTGTAGGAATTTGGTATTCCTAATTGAATGTGGGAAGAGGTAAATATTGACTTTGTGACTGGATTACTCCATTCGCATCATCAGTATGATTCGATTTGGGTTATTGTAGACATGTTGACTAAGTCAATGCATTTCATACCAGTTTACACATCCTACATAGTTGAAGATTATGCTAAGTTATATATCAGAGAGTTAGTCAGATTGCATGGAGTTCCTTTGTCTATCATCTCAAATAGGGGTACTCAGTTTACCTCTTAGTTTTAGAGAGCCTTTCAGAAAGGTCTTGGTACCCAAGTTCATCTTAGTTCAACTTTTCATCCATAGATAGATGGTCAAGCAAAAAGGACTATTCAGACTCTAAAGGACATGTTGAAGGCATGTGCTCTTGATTTCAAAGGCAGTTGGGATGAGCATTTGCCATTGATTGAGTTCGCTTATAATAATAGTTACCATGCTAGTATTCAGATGGCCCCGTTTCAAGCTCTTTATGGGCAGAGATGTAGATCCCCAATTGGTTGGTTCGAAGTGGGTGAGGCCACTTTGATTGGGCTAGACATATAAGAAGAAGATATCTTGAGTTCGAGGTTGATAACCTTGTGTATTTGAAAGTTTCACCCATAAATGGGTTGAAGAGGTTTGGCAAAGAGGGAAAGCTTAGTCCCCGATATGTAGGTCCCTTTTGGATTTTGATTCGTGTTGGGAAGGTATCATATGAGCTTGAGCTACCCGTAGATTTATCCTCAGTTCACCCAATGTTCCATGTGTCCTTGTTAAAGAAGTGCATGGATGATTTAGCCGTTATAGTCCCTCTAGAAAGTAAAGATATTCATAATAGCCTCTCATATGAAGAAGTTCCAGTATAGATTCTTGATCATCAGATCCGTAGGCTAAGGAACAAAGAACTTCCCTTGGTCAAAGTTCTATGGAGAAATTAGTCTGTTGAGGGTACTACTTGGGAAGCAGAAGCAGACATGCATACCAAGTATCCTCATCTCTTCTCCACGAACTCGGATGTAGCTGAAGGCAATAGTCTTCCTTCATTCAGTTCTTTTCCAGTCTTAGATTCACCCATATAGCTATTTTCATGTAAATTCATGCACTCACAGATCAGTTCAGTAGTTTAGTATGTTTTGATTCAGTCATACAGTTATTTCAGTTGTGTATGATAGCTTATAGCCTCAGATTCATCAATGTTCTCAATTTAACTAACCATATTCGAGGATGAATATTCCCAAGGGGGAGATATTGTAATACCCCGTACTTTTTTCTAGCTTAATTTCGCTCCTAAAATGTCAAGGGTTAGATTTAAAAATAAATAACAATTGTTGCATGTAAATTTTCCAGATTTAGATCCTCTATTATGTAGATAATTGAATAACCTTTCCATCTATACCAATTTTTCCCAAATCCGATACTCGATTGAGAATTTATGGCATTTTTAGGAAAATAGTGTCCCAACTAGAAAATTTTTAGGAAAATAGTGTCCCAACTAGAGAAGAATCACACCGCAGTGACTTGGAAAATGGCAATTGTTCGATTCCAGTGGACCTCCATGATAAGCCCGTGTAGTTGTGAAGCCTTATTTCCCAATTGTCAATTTCTAGTGGCTCACCGCGATAGTGGCGCATTGTGGTAATTGCCAAAATGGCATTTTAGTAGAGCACCGCGATAGCTCCGCATCACATGAAAGGTGCAATTCCCAGTAATGGAATTCTAGTGAGCCACCGCGATAGTGGAGCATCGGGTGGCATGCAAATTCGGAAAATTTCTCTTATTTCCAGTTTTGATTAAATTTTAAAAGGGGCACTTTGGTTAATTCCCAAGCCCCTAATTCATCCAAAATAAGAAATTAAGCATATCCTAAGCACTTTATGCTTATTTTCATCCATTATCTCTCAAAGCAAAACCCTAGAGCTCAAAAACTTACTCTCCAAGAAATTAATTTCCTCCATTGTTTCTCCAAGAAAACCCAAAATTGAGGATTCCTAAATTAAGATAATCAAGAGTTCGTCTTCAAAGGCACAAATAAAAATTCAAGTCCAAGCTTTCTTAGAAATTTCATCAATTAAGGTATGTGGGTTTATGAACAAGGATACTTTTTTTATCCTTATGCCCAAAAACAAGCTTTTATTTTAAATTTATATGATTTTGAATGATTATGCATGGGCTTTGAATTAGGGTTTATACCCATCATAACTTTATTTAGATTATGAGATTTCAAGTGTTTATAAAGTTGAATTGCATGTCTATTTCTATATTTTCATGCATATTGCTGTAAATTTTAGATTTTGAATTGAATTATCATTACTCTCAATATCAAACATGAATATTATGAGGTTTTTACATGAACTTGATGCATGGGTTATAAACCCTAAGATTACATATGTAACACTCCGAGTCTAAACCCCAAACGCTACACGGTGCTCATAATCCCGAAGGACCACAAACTAACCCATGAATGGTACCTGCTACAATAACTAAATAGTAATACTATAATTAGGTAGAAATTAGGTAGAAATCTGCATTAAGATTCAAAACTATAAATAAATATTGAGTACGGTACATCCATACCAAAATTGAACATTTGTCTATAAATACTCTAATCTGAAAAGCCTCTACTATCTGAACAAGGAGTTGATGGGACAAGTTCCCAACTAACTTCGACTACTGAAATAAACTGAATACTGAAATACTAGAATAATAAATCTGTCCTCGAACAATTAGGACTTACCACTAGTCTGTTGTTGATGGATCGGGCTGCTAATTATGATCGGGAGCCCATGCATCTGAACCTATGATATAAGACATCATAGCGCAAAATAAAGATATGTATCAGTACTTTGAATATACTAGTATGCTAAGTGAGGTAGGCTAAGATACATATGTTCATATGCATGAACAATACTGACTGAATAACATGAGTATAACTGAATGAGAGTACATGCATGAGATACGTAAACAGTAACTGAGGTCATGGTAATACTGGGTACTACATTCAGAATCACTAGTTTACTGATATCTAAGTTTACTGATACTGCATTACTGTTAACTAAGCAACTGTATCTGACAGTCTTGATTTTGTGGAACTATTCTGAGTTTTATACTGAACTGAGTGACTTTGTCTGATAGTCCTAATTTCTGTAGAACTGAACTAATTTCTATTCTGAAGACTAAAACTGAGACTGTGGGAGGTAATCATCTAATCGACATATCCTTTTCTAAATATATTAGGGTTTAACCTATAACCCCAATTGGAAGGGCGTCAATACCATGCCACGGGTAAAGATAATTATGAGTTAACCCTCTCTGACAGGAAGCTCTTTCATCAACCCTTGCTGGCAGGAAAAATAGTATAAGATGTATCAACCCTCGATTAGCAGGATGATGTCTCAATCTACACTGGATACGTATTTTTGTAATACAGGTACTGCTACTAAGGGTTAAACCCTCTACTGGCAGGAATGCCCTTATCCCTGGGTTCGCTCGGTGCTTAATCCTACTCCCAACTGAATAGACACTGGACTGATTTCTAAACTGTACTAGCTTGGATTAAACTGTTACTGATCGCACTGTCTAACTGAACTGAACTGAGTTTACTGTGTTCCATTAACTGATGGAGTACTACTAACTTCTGTTAACTGATGGGATACTAAAGAGTTTTGTTGACTAGCTGAATTTACTGAGGTCTAAACTGAATATTGAACTGTAAATACGATTGATTACTGGAGCTACTATTCATGACACTACTGAGACTGTTCTGTAACTACCATAGCTCTAGGTAACAACTAAGTTTTCGAGTATTGAATACCCCCAGGACTCGATAGCTTAAAAAAATAAATCATGGCATAAACTTGAAAGGAATAACCATATGCACTTGATCATAGCTCATTCATAGAGACATTTTATCAACACTTGCATGATATAACTTGCCCATAAGCTAATATGACATGATTTTGTTCCTTTTTATTTGTTTACATGAGCAATTTATCAAACACTTGGAGAACATAATTCATGCATATGACACTAAACAACACATAGGTATCATAATTCAAATCCCCATGTACAATTTCAAGGGTTTAACATGGATTCACATGATTCTATACATATATCAAATAACTCCACATGAAACTTGTAACAAAACATGTATTAGAAACTCAATTAATCATTATATTCATGAATATAATCAAACCTAACATGAAATTCATGAAATCAATACACTTGAAGTTTTAAAAGTAGGTTTTTGAACTCCCAGGGTGGAAGGTCTGAGTTAAGCTTAGGATTTTGTGGGGTTTTACAATATCTCCCCCTTAGGAACATTCGTCCTCGAATGAGGCTGACTGAGCTGAGAATACTGATAGAATGGATTTAGATATAGGATATGCAGAACTGTAACATGATTTCATGACTGACATTACTGATATGCTGAAATTTCATACTGAACATGCATATCTGATGCATGAGTACATGGCTGAGTGTAATTCGTGAATGCATAACTGGAATTGTTGATAAGCTGAATTTCTCATGTTAAACATGCATATCTGATGCATGAGTTCATAACTGAAAAATGCAATGGTAATTGATACCAAGTCTATAAGGGAAATATGAGCATGAAATTTAGTAACTTTAAGGGAAAATTGTTACCTTGGGCTGAATCTGAGTTGTAGAGAAGAGGTGAGGATACTTGGTCCACATATGTGCTTCTACTTCCCAAGTAGCTCCCTCAACTGACTGGTTCCACCAAATAACTTTGACTGGAGGGATTTCTTCGTTCCTAAATTTGTCAATCTAATAGTCAAGGATTTCGACTGGAATCTCCTCATAAGAGAGGTTGTTCTAAACATCTATACCCCTTACAGGGACCATAATTGTTGGGTCACTTATGCATTTATTTAGCAAGGAGACCTGGAAGACTAGATGGAGTAAAGCTAAATCTGAAGACAACTCAATCTCGTAAGCTACCTTTCTAAAATGGTTGAGAATCCAGTAAGGACCGACATATCGGAGACTGAGCTTCTCCTTCTTGCCAAACCTCTTCACTCCTTTCATAGGAGAGATTTTTAAATACACATAATCATAATTCTCGAACTTGAGATCCTTTCTCTACATATCTGCGTACGATTTCTTTTGGCTCTGAGCTGTCTTAAGTATTTCCCTGATCAACTGAACCTTCTCTAAGGTGTCAAACACCAAGTTAGCCCCTACCACTGTAGCCTCTCTTACTTCAAACCAAATAATGGGAGACCTACATCTCCTCCTATAGAGCACCTCAAATAGAGTCATCTGAATGCTAGAATGATAGTTGTTGTTATATGCGAACTCAATCAAAGGTAAGTGGTTATCCCAACTACCTTTAAAGTCTATCGCACATGCTTGCAGCATATCCTTTAAAGTCTAAATGGTCCTTTATGCTTGGCCATCTGTCTAAGGGTGAAAGGCTGTACTGAGGTGGACTTGGGTACCAAGACCCTTTTAGAAGGATTTTCAGAAATGAGAGGTGAATTGTGTACCTCTATCTGAGATAATGGCCAATAGAACTCCGTGTAATTTAACCAACTCTCTCACATAGATATTAGCATAGCCCTTATCTGAATAAGAGGTATGGACTGGTAGGAAATAAGCTAATTTGTTCATCCTATCTATAATGACCCAAACTGAATTGTGCTGACGACGAGTACGAGGAAGACCCATCATAAAATCCATATTCACCTCTTCCCACTTCCAAGTGGGAAAACTAAACTCATTCATAGACCCACTAGGTTTCTGGTGCTCAACCTTAACCTGTTGATATGTCGAGCACTTAGCTATAAACTCTGCATTGTCTCTCTTTATCTCACTTCACTAATAGATCTCCCACAAATTATGGTACATCTTAGTGGCCCCTGGATAAATAGAGTAACGCGTATCATGCACTTCTATAAGAATCCACTGTTTTAGGTCATCTACACCTGGAACACATAGCTGACCCTAACAACGTAATACACCATCTTCTCCTTGGGAGAAAATCTCTATCTTTTGTTCTCTGACTGATTCTTTTAGCTTAACTAGACTGGGATCTCTATCCTATTTTTTCTTCACTTTGGAAACCAGGGATGATTCTGAACTATTCTTCACCCATACACTACCTTCTGCTAAGTTGACTAAGCGAACACTTAGTCGGGCAAGCTGATGAACTTCCTGAGCTAACTTCTTCCTACCATCACCCACATGAGAAATACTACCCATAGACATCCTATTAAGAGCATCAACCACTACATTGGCCTTTCCTGAATGATACAGAACACTCATGTCATAGTTCTTCAACAACTCCAATCACCTTCTTTGACGGAGGTTTAGGTCTTTCTAAGAGAACACATACTGTAGGCTCTTATGGTTAGTGAATACATCAACGTGCACTCCATATAAATAGTGCCTCTAAATTTTTAAGGCAAATACTACTGTTGCTAACTCAAGATCATGAGTTGGATAGTTATTTTCATGGGGCTTAAGCTGTCTAGAGGCATAGGCTATGACCTTACCTCTTTGAATCAAAATCCACCCCAAACAAACCCTAGAAGCATGGCAATATACCACAAATATATCTGAACCATCTGGTAGAGTCAAAACTAGGGTTGTAGTGAATCGAGTCTTCAACTCTTGAAAACTTTTCTCATAAGAATCTGACCACTAAAATTTGACCTTCTTATGAGTCAAGATGGACATAGGGGGTGCAATAGACTAAAATCCCTCAACAAACTATCGGTAATAGCCAGCCAAACCTAAGAAACTCAGAATATCTGATAGAGAGATAGGTCTGGGTCTAAGAAAAACTACTTACCTTAGCCAAAATTCACACTTACTGAATTTGGCGAATAGCTGATGGTTTATGAGAGTCTGTAATACTATTCTGAGATGGTCTGTATAATCATGCTTACTACGGGAGTAGACAAGGATATCATCTATAAAGACTATGACGAACATGTCCAAGTAATACTTGAACACATAATTCATCAAGTCCATGAAAGCTACTGGGGCATTAGTAAGACCAAATAACATGACTAAGAATTCAAAGTGACCATACCAAGTTCAGAAATCTATTTTGGGAATGTCATATTCTCTGACTTTGAGCTGATGATAGCTTGATCTGAGATTTATCTTAGAAAAGTAACTGGCACCATGAAGTTGTTCAAACAAGTTATCGATTCAGGGTAGTGGATACTTGTTATTGACCGTGACTTTATTTAGCTGACGGTAGTCTATACATATTCTAAGAGAATTATCTTTCATATGCACTAATACAACTGGTACACACCACGGGGACACACTAGTTCTGATGAATCCCTTATCTAGAAGATATTTCAACTATTCTTTTAATTCTTTGAGTTTTGCTGGAGCCATTCTTTATGGTGGAATAGATATGGGCTGAGTATCTGGATGAAGGTGTATTTCAAAGTCGATTTTCCTTTCAAAAGGAACTCCAGGAAGATCTTCAGGAAACACGTCTGGAAATTCACATGCTACTGATACTAACTCAAGAGTAGGGATTTCTGATCTAGAGTCCTAAACTCGAACGAGATGGTAGACACATCCCTTAGATATCATTTTCCTTGCTATATGGTAGGAAATAAGCTGACCCCTAAGTGCTAAAGTACTATCCCTCCATTTTAGGATGGGAAAATTTGGGAACTGAAACTGGACAATTCTTTTTCTGCAATCAACTGAGGCATAGCAAGAATGAAGCCAATCCATGCCAAGAATAACATCAAAATCGGTCATCTTTGATTCGACTAAGTCTGCTGAAGTGACTTTCTGGGACAACATAAATAGATAGTTCCTATATACCCACCGAGCTATGATAGATTTACCCACTGGGATAGAGACTAAGAAAGGCTCTGCTAGAATTTCAGGACTGACTCCGAAGTCAACAGCTATATAAGAAGTTACAAAAGACAAAGAAAATCCTGGATCTAGCAAAGCATAAGCATACAAGTGATAAAATTGTAACATACCAGTGACCACATCAGGAGAATTTTCCTGATCCAGTTGGGAACGAAGTGCATAGAGTTTGTTTGGGCATTGCCCATTGGTGGCACTGGAAGTAGCACCCTACTAATTTGGAAGATTGAACTAAGCTGAGGAACGGTTATGTTGACTCTACGAACCCACCTGAGGACACTGTCTTACTCTGTGGCCTAGCTTGCCGCATCCAAAACACACGTCTACAAATACCCTAATGGTTTCTACCACATATCTGGCAGAGAGGATTTATTCGGGCACTGCTAATTCTACCCTAGGGTTTAAGGCCTGATACCTTATCTCTGTTGCCATCTCAGAATTTTGGCATAGGAGCACTGGCTAAGGACGAAGTTGGAACTGAAGATTTTGGGAGAAACTAAGAACGATTACCACCCTTTGACTTAGGCTGGGTGAAGTTGAAGCTACCTATTCTAGCTCTTTGGTTCTCCCTCTCTTCTCCTTATTCTTAGCCTCCTCTATCTACTGAGCATGGACCATGAGCCTGGATATGTCTATCTCCTTAATCAACATTGTGGTCCTACACTCCTTGACCACACTAGTAGACATACCAAAAACAAACTTACTCATCTTTAATCTGCTATCTACTACCACATGAGGAGCATATCTGCATAATTGAGTAAACTTAAGAGAATAATCTTGTACCATCATATTGTCCTGCTTCAGATTTATAAATTCCAGAACCTTCACTTTCCTCAACTCTAGCGGGAAGAACCTATCCAGAAAAGCAATAGCAAACTCCTCCCATTCTATGGGCCTTGCATCTGTGGCCCTTTCTTCTTTCCACTATTTAAACCATGAGTGAGCCATATTCTGCAACTGATATGCGGCCAACTTATCCCTCTCAATAGCAGTCAGCCCCATAATATCTATAACTTTCTGCACCGGATCAAGAAATTCCTAAGGTAGACCCAGTAAAAGATGGAGGGTTCATTCGGGTGAAGTCCTGAATCCTGGATGCAACAGCATTGGCCACTGGGTTGGATGGAACGGTAGCTAGGCATTCATTCTAGGCTTCCATAGAATGAGCTAAGGTGGTGAAAGCTGCTCTAAATTCAGCATGGGAGACATGTTCATCCAGAGGATCTAGCTAAACGGGCTGAGGTACTGAATGGTCTCTTATTTCTCTTCCCTTAGTCCTCTTTGGAGGCATATTCTGTAAATAGAAGAGAAAATTAGATTAGACAGAGATTTTAACTTGAGCTTGTGCTCACTCGCATGATATGATAACTGAAAAAGGGGAAACTTTTCCTAAAATATCAAATAACCTCTTGTCCATAAGTATGGTGCACTATACACTCATGCACAAGACTCTACTAGATGCAGCTTTCAGACTTTCTTGGACTGTGTTGAACCTTAAGCTCTGATAAAAAGTTTGTAACACTGTAATTACAAGCTACACAATGCTACACCAAGCTCTGAACCTCGAGTCTATACCCCGGATGCTACACGATGCTCATAATCCTGAAGGACCATAAGCTAACCCATGACTAGTACCTGTTACAATAACTGAAGAGTAATACTGTAATTATACAGAAATTTGGCAGAAATCTGCCATAAGGTTCAAAACTATAAGTAAATACTGAGTATGGTACATCCATACCAAAATAGAACATCTGTCTATAAATACTCTAGTCTGAAAAGCCTCTTCTATATGAACAAGGAGTTGATGGAACAAGTCCCTAACTAACTCCGACTACTGAAATAAATTAAGTACTAAAATACTAGAATAATAAATCTGTCCTCAAACAATGAGGACTCACCACTAGTCTACTGCTAATGGATCGGTCTGCTAAGTATGATCGGGAGCTCGTGTGTCTGAACCTATGATATAAGACATCATAGTGCAAAAAGGTATGTGTCAGTACTTTGAATGTACTGGTATGCTAAGTGAGGTAGGCTGAGATGCATGGGTTTGTATGCATGAACAATACTGACTGAATTACATAAATATAACTGAATGAGAGTATATGCATGAGATACATAAAGTGTAACTGAGGTCATGGTACTACTAGGTACTGCATTCAGAATCACTGGTTTACTGATATCTAAGTTTACTGATATTGTATTATTGTTAACTAAGAGACTGTATTTGACTGTCTTGATTCAGTGGAACTATTCTGAGTTACGTACTAAACTGAGTGATTGTGTCTGACGGTCCTGATTTCTGTAGAACTGAATTGATTTCTATTCTAAAGACTGAAACTGAGACTATGGAGGTAATCATCTATCCAACATGCCCCTTTCTGAATAGATTGGGGTCCAACCTATAACCCCAATTGGAAGGGTATTAGTACTGTGCCACGGGTAAAGACAATTGCGAGTTAACTCTTTTTGATAGAAAGCTCTTTCGTCAACCCTCATTGGCAAAAAAACTCATATGAGATGTATCAACCCTAGCCTGGTAGAAAGATATCTCAACCTACGTTGGCTACATAGTTTTGTAATGCAGGGACTGCTACTAAGGGTCAAACCCTCCGCTGGCAGAAATGCCCTCATCCCTGGGTTCGCTCGGTGCTGAATCCTACTCCCAAATGAATAGATATTGGACTAATTTCTAAATTGTATTAGGCTGGACTAAACTACTACTAATCGTATGTCTAACTAAACTGAATTGAGATCAATGAGTTCTGTTAACTAATGGAGTACTACTAACTTCTGTTAACTGGTGGGATACTAAAGAGTTCTGTTGACTAGCTGAATTTACAAAGGTCTAAACTGAATACTGAACTGTAACTGTGATTGATTACTGGAGCTACTATTCAAGACACTACTGAGACTATTCTGTAACTACCATAGCTTTAGGTAATAGCTAAGTTTTTAGGTATTAAATACCCCCAGGACTCGATAGCATAAAAAAATAAATCCTGGCATAAACTTGAAAGGAATAACCATATACACTTAATCATAGCTCATTGATAGAGACATTCTATCAATACTTGTATGATATAACTTGCACATAAGCTAACATGACATGATTTTGTTCCTTTTTCTTTGTTCACATGAGTAATTTATCAAACACTTAGAGAACATAATTCATGATTCAACCTAAAAATCATTACTTTAAGGTCATGAGGGTCGTGAAATAGAGTCGCCAACCTACGAAGGCTAAGATAACACCAAGTCTGAATACTTAGCTAAAATTTTCTAAGTTTGGGACCCCTTAACAATCTTTAAAGGTCTGATTTAAGCTTAGGATTTTGCGGGGTCTTACAAGATGTTTGGTTTCAAGAAAGATTAAGCTTTAAGAATCCTATAATCAGATTATTTTCAAATTTTCAATAAAGCTTTGATCTCTCAATCTTCAGATAAGTTTTGGAATCCACTTTACAGATTTATTATAGGTTTTAGAAATTAGAATAGTTTATTAACAGATTGAATTAAATAAATGCATAATTAGTTTCGTAATAACCCTTATGCTAGCTTTTTAAAGTGGATTTCCAACAGAATGGGCATACAGATTAAAAGGGAGTAGTATTTAGCACCAAGCAGGAGGAGTGGGATTAGGGTGCCCTATTTTCCACAAAACTACGTAGCTAATGTAGGTACAGATTTAGATTATTCCCATTTTTATATGGATGATAGATATAGTTATGATCATGTAGATTAGGTTATACTCCTTGGCAAGAGTATGACACCTCTCCCCATCATGAGGTTTCCCCTTAGGGGAATAAGACGTTGGACTCCATGTTAACTCACATGATTTATGTCGGTGAAAAGAACCTCCTTGCTAGTAAAAGTAAATAAAAAGCTTTTGAGTAACTTCCTTAATAGAATAGAATACCAGAAAATCTTTTAAGAAAACTAAGTATAAAGGCTCACAGCTTTATTCATATTATGTTTTTACAGAATGATATTAGCTATAGACTATAACTTTCAGATTTTAGATATAGAAGTGAACCTTTTTTACACTTAGATGGTTGGTTTACAGAAAAAATATTAGTACAACTTTCAGAACTAAATGTTATAACTCACTAGATTTATAAAGTATGATTTGCTATTCATGATTACAGTTTTCAGTTTTCAGATATTCCAGCTTATGTGAGTCATTTACATATAGCATGCATTATTTTACAAATTATGATGCTGATTGATATTATGTTTTACCTATGCATTCATCCCCATATACTCAGTACATCCTCAAAGTACTGATCTATATATATGTCTATGTGCTATATTATCTCATAATATAGGTTTAGGTGCTCAGTTCCAGCCGCGTGAGTAATTTCGAGCATCTTCATCTACATCGTGACAGTTGGTGAGTCCTCATAGTTCGGGGACTTAGTTATTTAGCATTTTCAGCTTAGATAATTCAGTATTCTTTTCAGATAGTTCGGTCAGCTAGGGGTTTGTCCCAGTGGCTCTCTAGTTATTAGTAGTAGAGGATTGTCAGACTGCTATTTTTTATTCAGATTATTTAGTATTGAGGTTTCAGACATTATTTTCAGATATTATATTCAGACAAATTTCTGCATATAGTATGACTCTTATATCTATGTTTCCATTTTATGAGATTCAGACTTAGTAGAAGGCAAACAGGGTTAGATTAAGGCTATTCGTAGTCTTGAGTACCGTGTGATGTCTCGAGGACCCATTTTTGAGGCGTTACACCCTGTATCAGTGCCTTTATCCTCCTTCCACTACTCAACTCAGGTTTAAGCTACCCCTGGTAATCGGTAAGCAGATAACTCAACACTCTCACTAAGAGTAACACCCATAATATCAGTCAACTTTGCACACGATCTAGGAATTTTTGTGGATCCTCCTCAGACTTGGATCCAGAAAACACCAAGGGATAAATCTAAGTAAAGTCTCGAATCCTGGTTGCTATCATAATCACTATTGGGTTGGCTGGGGAAACAACTTGCGAGTTATTTGGGTAGCTACTGATTGAGCTAGCACTGGGAAGGTAGCCCTAAATTCAGCGTGAGAGATCTGCTCATTCAGAGGGTCTTCGGTAATATATGGTGGTGTTGGCTGGTCCCCATTCCTCCTTCTGTTAACCCTTTTAGGTAGCATTTTCTATATAGGGTAAAGAATAAATTAGAGAAATAAATTTAACGGAGCTTGTTATCCATCGGATGACATAAATACTGAAAGAAGGAAGACTTTTCTAAAATATTTCGTAGTTTCTCTCCCATAAGTGTGGAGTGCTTTACACCTATGAAAAAACTCTACTTAACGTAGCTTTCAGACACCCTAGGACACTTTAAACCTTGCGGTCTGATACTAAGTTTGTCACAATCCGAGACTACCCCTTAATAATAATATGGTGCTTATGATCACAAGTGACCCCAAGCCAACCTATGATCTGGCACAAGTTGTAAGTACTAAAAGAAGGTAAAAAAACTATGCAGAAGTCATTTACAAGTATTTGATAATCAAAATAATATCACTTGAAACTATTACCTCAAGTTGAAGCTGGTTTCGAAGAGAAAAGATAGGGCTACTTGGATCGCATATCAGCCTCTGCTTCCCAAGTAGCTCTCTCAACGAACTGATTCCTCCATAAGACCTTTACTAAGGTGACCTCTTTATTTATCAACCTACGAGTCTAATAGTTAAGGATCTCAATTAGGACTTCCTTATAATAGAGGATATCTTCTACACCTACACTTTCTAAGGGAACTACTGATGTTGGATCACCAATGTGTTTCTTCAATAAGGAAACATGGAAAACCAAATGCACTGATGATAAATCTATAGTCAAGTCCAATACATATGCTACCTTACTAAATCATATCAAAATCCAATATGGGTCAACATAGTGGAGACTCATTTTTCCATTCTTACCAACCTCTTCACACCCTGCAAGGGCAAAATTTTCAAATAAGCAAAATCACCAAAATCAAATTCAAGCTCCCTCCTCCTCACATCTACCACTAGGCCTCTGGTTCTCAACCTTAACCTGTTGATAATTCTGGCAATTAGCCATAAATTCTGCAATATCCTTCTTCATACCATTCCACCAATATACTTCCCACAAATCATGGTACATCATAGTAGCTCTTTAGTGAATAGAATTTCGCAAATTGTGCGATTTTTCTTTCACCTTAGAAACCAAGAAAAATTCTGAACCCTTCTTAACCCAAACACTACCTTCAGTTAAATTAACCAATAAAAATCCCAATCTAGTAAGTTGATGAACCTCACAGACTAACTCTTTCTTATCATCCTCAATATGGGCAACACTTACCATAAATAATCTATTAAAGACACCGAACACAACATTCTACTTACTCGAGTGATACAAAACACTCATATCATAATCTTTCAATAGTTCTAACCCCCTTCTCTAATGAAGATTTAGGTCTTTTTGAGTGAATACATACTGAAGGATCTTGTGATTAGTAAACACATCCACGTGAACCCATAAAGGTAATGCCTCCAAATCTTTATGGCAAAAATAACTGTAGCCAACTCGAGATCATGAGTATGGTAGTTCTTCTCATGAGGTTTGAGTTGTCTAGAGGCATACACCATAACCTTGCCTCACTACCTTAACACGCAACTAAGACCGACTCTAGAAGAATTACAATAAACAATAAAACCATTAGAACCCTTTGGTAGAGTCAAAACTGTGGCAGAAGTGAGTCAAGTCTTCAACTCCTAGAAACTCTTCTCACAAGAATCGGACCACTAAAATCTAACTTTATTTTGAGTCAGTTGGAACATGCGAGAGGCAATAGAAGAAAATCCTTCAACAAACCATCTATAGTAACAAGCTAAACCCAAGAAACTCTTGATATCTGAAGGAGTGATGGGTCTAGGCTAATTTCATATTACTACAGTCGTTCGAGGATCAACTCGAATGCCATCACCGGAAATGATGTGACCAAGGAAAGCTATGATCCACCAGAATTCACATTTTCTGAACTTAGTGAATAGCTAGTGATCCTTAAGGGTTTGTAAAATAATCCTCAAATAGTTTGCATGTTCACTTTTACAACGAGAATAGACGAGGATGTCATCTATGAAGACTTTGACGAATATGTCCAGGTATTGCTTAAACACTTTGTTCATCAAGTCCATAGTAGCCACAAGAGCATTCGTAAGTCCAAAAGACATAATTATAAATTTGAAGTGACTATACCAAGTTTTGAAGGCTGTCTACGGAATGAGACATTCTCTGACTCTAAGCTGATGATAGTCGAATTTGAGGTCTACCTTAGAGAAATAATTTGCACTATAAATTTGGTCAAACAAGTCATCAATCCTAGGGAGAGGATACTTATTATTGATTGTGACCTTTTCAACTGACAGCCGCCGATGCACATTCTGAGAAAATGACCTTTCTTGCTCACGAAGAGAACTAGGGCATCCAATTAAGAAACACTAGTCTGATTAAACCCTTATATAATTAGTTGGTCTATTAATTCCTTAAGCTAGGTTGGAGACATTCTGTAAGGTGGAATTGAAATAGGCTGGGTGTTTGGGAGAAGATCTATTCCGTAGTCAATTTCCCTCTCGAGAGGAACTCCGAGCAGATTTTTAAGAAATACTTTTGGAAACTCATTAACTACTAAAATTGACTCAAAACTTGGAATTTTAGGTTTCGAGTCCTTAACTCGGACAAGATTATAGATTCAATACTTAGATATCATCTTACTTGCCTTAAGGTAGGTGAAAAATCTACCTAAATGCACTAAAGTACAACCCTTTCCATTCCATGACTAACTTGTTAGGAAACTAGAACTAGACTATTCTATTTCAGGATTGACGCCGAAGTCTACGTCAATGTCAATATAAGAAGACACAAAGTAAAAAGTAGGTCCGATCTCTAATAATGAATAAGTATGAAGGTGCAAGACTTACAACGTACCCGTAATTAGGAGAACCCTCCTGATCCTATCGAGTCTGAAGGGCATATAGTCGATTTTGACGCTGTCTACTGGTGACACCAGAAGTGGCAACTTGCTGAGTTGAGTGACCTACTAGAGCTATTGAGGAGTTATCTTGACCTTGCTGACGAAGATCCTTACCCCTCTACATAACCCCTGAGAAATCCCACATGTTCCCAGGCTTACCATACCCAAAAATAAATATAACAACCTACCATGCACTTACTCTTGTGGTTCTTATCATATCTCCTCAAACTAGGTTAGTGCAACCACTATTAATGCTGCCTTGGGACTTAGATCCTGGTGCTCTACCCTAATTATTTTTTTCTAAATTTATACACTGGAGCACTAGCGACAGATAGGGCTGGGGCTGAACCCCAGAATGTAATATGATAATCAAAGAGAATATTAAAACATAATATGATAATCAAACCCAGAATATAATATGATGGAATGGTAAGAAATCATGTTCGATGATGCTAGCCTTCCAGCTTATTCTAATGCAAAGGCTGACACCAATACAGATCCTGCCCATACCAACCCCTAGAAGCACCACGAAGCCTCTATCCAAAAAAATACAAATATCTGGTTAGGACATGCCCCCAACCATCCTAAACAAATATCCAAAACAAAATAAAAATGTCTAAGATTGTCCATACCATGGAATGGAGGACTCCAGAAAGATAGAAGCTCACCACTTAAATCCAAAAGTTATCCCCAATTAAATCACTATGTAGGAGGAGTCGAACAGCTGGTTCATGCATAGCGTGGGTATACAACTGCCAGTAGACAGGTTAGTGAATGACTGTTAGCAAGTATATTAGGCTAAGGATAAAGTAGTGCCATTTAAATAACCAAGTAAATCCATCCATGATGCATACAACCATACATATATAAAAGTGTCGGGAAAGGGAATCTGTGTTTAGCATGTATTTAAAACCTTTACCTGGGCTGTGTAACCTTGCCGTTTAACCACACCCATGGGCCGTATGGGTTCAGCTCCCCCTTCTGAAAGAGTCCAAGTGCATGTAGTCACATGACCAGGAAATATCCTATAGGATAACCTGTATATCCCTTTAATATAAAACGTGACACTCATACGTGATTATCGAAGACCCCTCATATCAACAAATATGAGTTTCTAGTTTCAGTCCCCCCGGAACCTATACCTTCCACGACTTAGTTACACATTCTGCCATTAATGCCCAAATTAAAAATCATGTCCAATAAATCCAATTACCATTTATTACCAAGGCCAATTATTTTTGGTATCGTCATACCAGCCCTACTTCCAAGATTTGTCTATAGTTAAACCATTTAGGTTAAGGGGGCTCTCAAGTGCCCTTTCCATTTACGATATTAACCTCTTGGGAGACTTTCACGTTCTCCACAAGCATAACAATTAGACTTCAACCTTTGTAAACCATTTAAACCATTTATAATTTCATATATAAGTTGAAAATAAGAGTTCTATTTAAAGAAGTCAATGCAATGACTTATCTTTATAAGTATATTATCAAACACCTTGGGGGCATAATATAACAAAAACCAATTTCAAATACCATTAAACCATTACCATGCAATCCAATTGCCCAAAACCATCATTGATGTATATAAAAGTATAATTAAACTCTAGGAAACCATAACCAAGCCATTATAAGCAAAACCCCCCAATTAATAGTTGAAAACCATAAACCATGCAACATTGAAACCATGAAAACATCCATAAAATCCATGCTTTTTCAGAAGTAAGAAGTGGGGAAGAGACACATGACTTAAAACGAGAAAGATTATGGAAGAAAATCATAAAAGCAAGCCCCAAAGAAATCCCTAAGTTGAAACCTTGACTCTCTCACCCCAAAAGCTCTTGAGAGATTTATGATATATTTTGAAATAGTTTTCTAAGTGTTAATGAATAGAATAATAGGGTAAATAACCTCCTATATGCATTAGAAGTCATGGGTCATTATTTGGGTAAGTAAGAAAATGTCCAAAATACCTTCACTTAAGTCCCTTAAAAACCCATCACAAGGATACGACTAACCCTCTTACGAGTCGTACCCTTCCTTACGATTGGTTTCCACCAGTCGTACCTAGGCCTTAACCTTTGGATCAGACATTGTCCATCATACAACTCATCCAACCAAGTCATAACCTCAGCATACGATCTGTACCCATCATCTGTATCCCTTGCAGAATGAAATACCAGGAGGATCAAACACTGCCCACCATACGAGTCACTGATACAATTCGTATCAATCCTTACAAATCGAACCCCTAAGTCGTGACCATTCCACTAATCAAAACCATCCCACTAACTAACACTGGTCAGCTTACGATAGGACCATCCCACTTATTCCCCAGCATACGGCTCATACCCTGGAGTCATACTGGGTTCGGAAAATAGATTTTAAGGATAATTTCTAAGGCAAAAACCCAGGATGAAACATTCTTCCCCGAATGACAGATAAGGTAGGGGTAACCACACATAGAGTAATTTGAATTATCAAAAAATAAAGATGTGTCCAAGAACATATACCTTTCGTATGAATACCAGGAGCAGAAAACAAGAACGTATACTCGATCGGACTTCATGTCCTCTTCCGCTTCCTACGTAGCTTTTTCCACCTTATGGTTCTGCCACAGAACCTTAATCAAAGCGACATCCTTTATCTGCAACCGACGAACTTACCTATCCAATATCTTAATTGGGACCTCTTCATAAGACAGAGAATCCAAGATATCCAACCCTTCCAAAGGAACGACCAAAGAAGGATCACCAATACACTTCATCAATATGGAAACATAAAAGACCAGATAAACGAAACCCAAACTAGATGGCAACTGCAACTCATAAGCAACAATACCAACTCTCTGCAAAGTCAGATAAGAACCAATAAATTGAGGACTAAGCTTCCCCTTTTTTCCAAACCGCACTACTCCCTTCATGGGAGACACCTTTAGGAACAACCTGTCCCCAACCTCAAACTCCAAATCTCCACGCGTAACATTCGTATAAGACTTTTGGCGACTCTAGGCAGCCTTAAGCCTATCCCGAATCACTTTCACCTTCTCCATAGCTTGATAGACCAAATTGGGACCAAACATATATGCCTCACTAAGATCAAACCATCCAACAGGAGATCTATACCTCCTACCATACAATGCCTCGAAAGGAGTCATACCAATACTAGAATAATAACTATTATTGTAAGTAAACTCTACCAAAAGTAGATGATCAACCCAACTGCCACCATAATCAATCATGCATACCCAAAGCATGTCCTCCAACGTCTGAATCATTCTCTTCGCTTGCCCATCTGACTGCGGATGAAAAGCCGTACTCATACTAAACTTAGTCCCCAATTTTTTCTGGAAAGACCACCATAAATGAGATGTAAACTGCATACCATGATCAGAAATAACTAAAACAGGCACCCCATGTAGCTTTAAAAACTCTTGAAGATACAACTTTGCATAATCTTCTACCAAAAGGTAGTCATTACTGGCAAAAAGTGAGCAGGCATAGGCATCCTATCCACGATGACCCAAATTAAATCAAATTGATTTTGAGATCGAGGAAGACTAATAACGAAATCCATATTGATCATCTCCTACTTCTATTCAAGAAACTCTATTTCTTGATATAACCTACCAGGCCTCAATGCTCAACCTTATCCTGTTGACACACCTCATACTTGGCAATGAAGTCAACTATATCTCGCTTCATACTATTCCACTAATAGATTTTCTTAAGATTATGATACATCTTTGTCAAGCCAAGATGGACAATATAGCGCGACTCATGCACCTCAGCCAAACCCCTTTGTCGCAACCCATTAAGATTCAAAACATACAACCTCTCATGGTACCGCAAAGTACCATAACCACTAATCTCAAACACCGCCACATTTTGCCTACCGACATCACTCTTGATTTTCATCAAGATAGAATCCAACACTTGCTTTTTTTTAATCTCTGCACCAAGAATGATCAAACCACTTCTTGCACCATCACACCACCATTTTTGGAATCCAAGAGACGAACTCCAAGATTGCCCAAACGGTTAATATCCTTCACCAATTCCCGTTTTCCTTTCTCCACATGAGCCAAACTTCTCATAAATAACATGCTAAGAGCATCAACAACCACATTAGCCTTACCCAGGTGATAATGAAAACTCATATCATAATCCTTGATAAGCTTAAGACATATCTTATGCAGGAGATTAAGCTCCTTCTGTGCAAACATGTACTGAAGACCCTTATGATCCGAAAAGATATCTACGTGAACACCATACAAATAAATCATAATATTTTCAAAGCAAACACAATAGCAGCTCAAAATCAGGGGTAGGATAATTTCTCTCATGTACCTTTAACTGTCTAGAGGCATAGGAAATCACCTGTCCATGCTACATTAAAACACAGCTAAGCCCTAACCGAGATGCATCACAATAAACCACAAACCTATCGTTGCCTTCCGACAAAGTCAAAATCAAAGCCGAAGTCAACCTATCCTTAAATTCTCAAAACTCCCCTCACAAGTATCCAACCAAGAAAACTTAACCTTCTTCTAAGTTAACTTAGTCAAAGGAGTAACTATAGAGGAGAAGCTTTCCACAAACCACCTATAATACTAGGATAAACCCAAGAAGCTACGAACATAGAATAGAGTTGTGGGCCTAGGACACCCCCTCATCGCAGCAACTTTTTCAGGATCAACCATTATCCCCTCACTAAAAATAATATGACCCAAGAAAGTCATGACATTTAACCAAAACTCATACTTAGAGAACTTGGCAAACAATTATTGTTTCTTTAAGGTCTGTAACACCACATAGAGGTGACTAGCATGATCCACCTCACTTCTCAAATACACTAGAATGTCATCAATAAACATAATGACAAAGAAATCCAAATACTACCTGAACACCCTGTTCATCAAATTCATAAATATTATCGGAGCATTTGTCAACCCAAATAACATCACTAAGAACTCAAAATGCCCATACCGAGTATGAAAAGATGTCTTAGGGATATCTACCTCCCAAATCTTAAGCTGATGGTACCCAGACCGAAGATTTATCTTAGAAAAGAACTTGCCACTCTGTAACTGGTCAAATAAATTATTTATCCGAGGAAAAGGATACTTATTCTTGACCACCACCTTGTTCAACTACCTATAGTTAATGCGCATCCAAAGGGAACCATCCTTCTTGCACATGAACAAAATCGACGAACCCCACGAAAAAACACTAGGATGAATAAATCCCTTATCCAAAAGATTCTTAAGTTGCTCGTTGAGTTTTTTCAACTCAGTAGGAGCCATTCTATATGAAGGAATAGATATTAGACAAGTATCCAGAAGCAAATCAATACCAAACTCTACCTCCCTATCCAGAGGAACACCAGGAAGATTACTCGAAGAGACCTTTGAAAACTTATTAAATACTAGAACTGACTGCAAAGAAGGACCTTCTGAGTTAGAATCTTTAACTCGAACCAAATGATACAGACACCTTTTAGAGATTAAACTTTGAGCTATAACATAAGAAATAAATCTCCCCCTAAGAGCTAAATAACAACCCTCTCATTCTATTTTTGGTTCACCAGGAAACCTTAAGATGACTTTACGAGTTTGACAGTCTAAAGATGCATAATAAGAATGCAATTAATCCATACCCAAAATCATATCAAAATCCACCATTCCCAACTCAAACAGATTTACCAAGGTTTTCCTATCACCAACAGATATGACACACCCCCTATAGACCCATTCAGAAATGACCGAGTCTCCTACAAGGGTAGAAATTAAAAAAAATCTAAAATATTTTTTGGATCAAAACCAAAAGACACAGCTATATAAGGAGTCACATAAAAAAGAGTGGAGCCTGGATTAAGAAATCAATATACGACATGGGAAAAGTGTTGTAACATACTAGTAACAACATCAGGTGATGCCTCAGATTTCTATCGGGATGTTAAAGTATACAACCTATTCCAACCAATACTAAAACTAGGAGTAGTAATAGAAGAAGATGTCATACCACCAGGTGTATGAGCAGAAGATGAAGCCACCGGAATCTTATTCTCCCCCATAGCAACTTTGTTGACCGAACAATTCTTAACCCAATGGCCTACCTGATTATACTTGAAGCATTTATCTCTACCTTCCTCACAAAATACCAGATTAGGACAATCGTAGAACCGATAAGGAGGACATAAAGAAATAGACTGACCTCTACTCACTTGAGATTGGGCAAACTAAGCTCGAGAATTATCACCACCTTGGTGGCGCCTATTGCTTGACTGCTGTGGGTAAGGAGCACTGGCAGCAGAGAAGGAACCAAAACTCCCCACTTCTTTTTCTGCTACTTGCCACCATCTCTACCACCCTGAGACTGCGCACCTTCCTAATCAGAAAATCTTTCCCGTTTTTCCTACCTATCCCTAAATTTTGCCTTCTTTCTCCTCTCATCCTAACTTGCTGCATGTCAATCTAGAGATATCCATATCCCTAATAAGAAAAGAAGTCTTGCTCTCCAAAATCAAATCTCTATTTAACTCAAAAGCAAACTTTCTCATTCTAGACCTTATATCAGCCACCAAATCAGGAGCATACCTTGACAACTGATGAAACTTTAAGAAATATTCATTCACAGATATCCTTCATTGCCTAAGGTTCAAAAACTCCTCCATCTTTGCTTATCTCAACTTTTGAGGAAAGAAATGATAAATGAAGGCATTAGAAAAGGCCTCTCACAACCCTTCTTATTCTATATCACCCTTATCTTTGTCCCACTCTTCATACCACTGATAAGCAATATCTTTGAGATAATAAGCCGCAAAGCTAACTCCCTCAACATCAGAAGCCTACATAATCTAAAATATCTTGTCCAGTTCATCTAGTAAGTCATGTAGGTCTTCCTCCACCTTCACTCCTATAAAAGTAGGATGGCCTATCTTCTTAAATTGGCCAACCCTTGTCGCCTCAACAGATAAAGAACTACCCATACCCCACTCAAGTTGAGTAGTAACCATCTGAGCAATAATATGAATAGACTGATGAAAATTTGCATTCATCATGTTACCCTAAGGGACCTGAGAAACAAAAGGAGGAAAGAAGGAACTCCAACATAATAAAGAATAGGACTATAAGATCGAAGATGTACTCTAGAAATATAAGGTACCCTTCATCGTTATTCCCAGATGGGACGAAAGAATTTTCTTATATTCCAGATCTAGAAGGCATGATCTGACAGACAAACAACCAAGGATTACAGAAGATTCTAGGACTGAGAATTTCAAAAAAGTGAAACATTCTTAAATGTCTCCCAGCCTCTCTTTTATGAGTGTGGTGCACTTCATAACCCTAAAAGAAACTCTACTTGACAAGGCTTTGTGGACTCCCGATTGACCATGAACCTAAAGCTCTAATACCAAGTTGTTACGACCCAAACTAGGGCCTCGACGTAATAGGTATCCCAAGTCCAACCAGGATCAGGGATCGCCCCTTAACCCAACCCAACCACCTTTCATAGACTTAGATGAGCTAAATTTCAAGCATATAATAAGATGGCATAAATGCTCTTATGAAGACTCTAGGATAGGGTCACAATAGTGACCAACCCAACCGAGTCTACCTGTATCAAACCAACCATCCATAAAACCAAAGAGAATATAGAAACATAATATGATAATCAAACCCAGAATGTAATACGATGGAATAGTGAGAAATTATGTCTGATGATGCCATCCTCTTAGATTATTTTAATACTAAGGAGGAACCCAATATCGATCCCGCCTATACCAACCCCTAGAAGTACCATAAAGCCTCTATCCACAAGAATACAAATATTCAGTTGGGATATGCCCTTAATCATGGCCAAAACCAATATCTAAAACAAAAGCAAAATATCTAAGATTATCTCTATCATGAAATGAAGCCTTCCAGAAAGATGGAAACTTACCACTTCAATCTAATAGTTGTCCCCAAATCAATCACTATATAGGAGGAGTCAAAAGGCTAGTTCCTGCATAGCGTGGGTTTACAGCCTCTAGTAGATAGGTTAGAGAAAGATCGCTAGCATGTATCTTAGGATAAGGATAACGTAATGTCATTTAAATAACTAAGTGAAAACATCCATGATGCATACAACCATACATATATATAAGTGTTGGGAAAGAAAATTTATGTTTAGCATGCATTTAAAACCTTTACTTGGGCTGTGTAACCTTGCTGTTTAACCACACCCATGGGTCATATGGGTTCAGCTCCCCTTGTTGAAAGAGTCCAAGTGCATGTAGCCGCACGACCAGGAAATATCCCATGAGATGACTAGTACATCCATCCAATATAAAATGTGACACTCGCATGTGGTCATCAAAGACCCTTCATATCCACAAATATGAGTTTTCAGTTTCGGTCTCCCCAAAACCTCCACCTTCCATAGCTTAGTTACACATCCCACCATTAATGCCCGAATTAAAAACCATGTCTAAACAATCCAATTACCATATATTACCAATGCCAATTATTAGTGGTATCGTCATACCAACCCTAATTGTAAGATTTATCCATAGCCAAACCATTTAGGTTAAGGTAAATCTCAAGTGTCCTATCTGTTTACCATATTAACCTCTTGGGAGACTTCCATGTTCTCCACAAGCATAACCAATTAGCCTTCAACTTTTGTAAGCCATTTAAACCATTTATAGTTTCATATGTTAGCTGAAAATAAGAAAGAGTTCCATTTAAAGAAGTCAATGCAAACTTATCTTTATAAGCATTTTAACAAACACCTTGGGGGCATACTATAACCAAAACCAATTTCAAAGACCATTAAACCATTCTATCTAATCTAATTGCCCAAAACTATCATTGATGCATAGAAAAGCATAATTAAATCATAGAAAACCATAACCAAGCCATTATAAATAGAACCCCAAATTAATTGTTGAAAAACCATAAACCATGCACCACTGAAACCATGAAAACATCCATAAAATCCATGCCTTTTTAGAAGTAAGAAGTAGGGAAGAGCAACATACCTTAAACTGAGAAAGATGATGGAAAAAAATCACCAAAGCAATCCCCAAAGCAATTTCTAAGTTGAAACCCTAGCTCTCTTTCTCCAAAATTACTTAAGAGAATTATGATATGTTTAAAAATAGTTTTCAAAGTGTTAATGAATAGAATAATAGGGTAAATAGCCTCATAAGTGTATTAAAAGTCGTGGGTCATAATTTGGGTAAGTAGGAAAATGTCAAAAATACCCCTACTTCAGTCTCTTAAAACCCATCACAGGGATACGACTGACTCTCTTATGAGTCATACCCTTCCTTACGATTGGTTTCCACCAGTAGTGCCCAGTCCTTCACCTTTGTATCAGATATTATCCAATATACGACTCATCCAACCAAGTCGTAACCTCAACATACGATCCATACCCATGATCCGTATCCATGGCAGAATAAATACCAGGAGGATCAAACACTATCCACCATATGAGTCACCGATACGACTCATATCAATACTTATGACTCGCACCCCTAATTTATGACCATTCCAGTGATCAAAACCATCCCACCAACTAAAACTAGTTAGCTTATGACAGGACCATACCACTTGTACCCCAGCATACGGCTCATACCCTAGGGTCGTATTGGGTCTGGAGAATGGATTTTGAGGAAAATTTCTAAGGCCAAAACCCAGGATATATATATATATGGATTTAGAGGAAAATTTCTAAGGCTAAAACCCAGGATGTAAAACTGTTACAACCTTGGCTTAATCCCTTATTTTAACTTCAATAGTTCCGACGCAAGTTTCATTCTTAGTTGTAGTTCTTTCCCTCTCTTGGTGCTTGCAAAACAACTTTATTGGACTTGTGTTTCTTTTTTTAAAGGTGATTATTTAGACCATGTTCACTAGTAACAGTTATCTAGCAAAGTGTACAACTCCAGTTCACTTTACCATTTTTTTCAACGACTAACGAATTTTCATTTTTGACTACACTTTCACATTTGTAGCTCATTCAGATTTTCATTTTTCATGTCAATTGATTGGCCAAATTCGCTACAAGTTCCTTTCTACCCTGTTTTTCTTCTTTAATAAGGTATCTGTGAGATAGTCTTCAGCAGCTCCCCCTTCTCTCGCAGATATCCTTCTAAAATATGTTTTGTTGTATAATCATCTTCTCGAGCAACCAATCCATATAAATTTGGACTTGGAAAATTTCTATTGGATTTTTAATCTTGTTTATTGTAGTGAGAGGCTTTGAAGGCCTTCTCAAACTCCATTACACTATTAAAATCATTCTAATCACTATTAAATCTATACACTGCTATCAAATCTTGATCCCTGCTCCAAACTTGACACATAAATATGAGCAAAACCATCACTAAATTTTAATAGGGTATCGACGCCACTTTCTTGGTCCCTCAACCTTATTAGTTCAGACTTATCATACTTAACTATAAAATGCATGATCTTTTTTGAAGGATCAATGCCTAATCGATAAAAATAACATTTATAAAATCATTGTACTTTATGTGTGTTGTCATGATAACCTGATCAGTAATATATACCTCCCACATATGAAAGTGGATCCATCCATCCGCAAATACCTTATTTTTCCTACCTCATCAGTGACAAAAACAAAATAATATTTTATCTTTTGTTCTCATCATGAAGTAGTGTACAAAACTACAGAGTCTCAAAGGGTAACCATCTTCAAAATGTTTCTTTTTTTTTTCTAGAAAGGGTAACAACAACCTCAAAAACTAAAAATCTGATGGAGAAACCCTTGCTTCTACGGGATTTAGTTCTTCCAACAAATGACCTATCTATTGCAACAAATAAGAAATTTGTCGGAAGAACTCAATCCAGTAGCAAAGATTTTAGTTCTCCCAACAGATGACCAATCTGTTGCAACAGGTGGGCTATTTGTTAGAAGAAGTGAATTCAGGTTTTGGGTTCTTCTAACAGATGATCAATCAATTACAACACATGGACCATCTGTTGGAAGAACTCAATAAAAATAGTTATTAATGAACAACAAAAGACTGTTATTTACTATTACAATGAACATGGTGCATTACGATCCGGACATGTAGTTTTTTTATAGCCAATGTTCTTATATATGAAGCACCTATTTTTTCTAGATGGAAGTGATTCTCTGACTCCAAGTCTCCTCTTATATAGCTTTCTTTTCAGTTTGATACTTCTTGATTCAATATATGGAGGATGTATTAATCTCTCCAAAAGCTCTGTAGGAATAACTCAAGAATCTTCAGGAGGCACCGGATTAATATTCTCACAATATGTCATTATATGTCTTTCCACCAAATAATATAGAGACGAGTACTCATAAATTTGAGTTTCACATTGTAAACTACAAATAATACTGTAAACTATTTGATGAGACAATAACTTATTCTCCAAAATGATGTACTTTGATTTTTTTTTCATTTCTGGAACAAGTCTGTTTCTTATGTTCACAAACTATATACGCCTTTCCTGAAATAATTTTGCATATCTCTTGTTTATTTCATTAAATAATGGCACAATGGAAAATTTTCTTTCAACGCCAAACATTGAATTCACTGATTCAGCTATATTTGACGTCATAATATTATACCTATATAAAAAAATACTTCATACGACATAAAATATTACAATAAACTCAAACAAGACATTAAATTTATAATAATGTACATGTTTCTCAAACAAAATGCCCAACTCTATCTCTCGAAACAGACATATTTAAGATATTATGCTGCCTTGGGTACCAATCCCTTATTTAATTGAAATGGTCAAAAAACTTAGCTCTATCATATTTTTTAACTGCTGTATAAAAATGAGACACAATCGTTGCATTGTGATAGGTGTTTCAAATATTTTCTCCAAGATGCCTAATGTAATAACCAAAGTAATCTGAAGGGTAGAGAATTGAACTCAGGTTTTGAATACTTGGATTCCTATGCAAAATTATATACAACTCATTGGTATTCTCTACACAGCTTTGTAATTGTTTAAACAAATATGAATATGAGGAATCACATTTCTTGTCCATTAAACAAAAAGCGATAGGAAAGATATGATTCTCTGCATCCTATGCCACTGCGATAACAAAACTCCTTCATACTTGCTCCTCAGGAAAGTCCCGTCGACGGCTATGACTTTTCTCAATTATTGAAAACCAAGAATCCAAGCACCATAGGCTACAAAAGAGTACTTGAACCTTTCATTTTCATCAATATGTAATGACGTTTTTCTTTAGGGATTCGTGGACTCAAGCATTTAATAGTAGGCATCAAGGACTGCATACCCGTGCTCATGTGTCCCCCTAACCAATGACTTGACAATCCCCATGGCCATATAAATCTTCCAATAACTGAACTTAACATCCAATATTATACGGAGTTGATTGGCCATATTATTATAGAATGGCCTTTGCCATTGGAGAATCTATTTTGAAAATATTCACCAAGGACCTTTGTCGTGGCGTGAAGATTATGGCTTGTAATATGCTCCAAACACATGTGTAATACTTTTCATAAACTTTAATGACAAATCTGTTAGAACTTAAGTATTTCACAGTCCTCAACCACCACTTGCAATCCAGATGAGCACATTTAAAATAATACACATGGCGCGAATTAATCACCTTCTTTAATCTGAAATCTTTTTTCAGGCAAACAATATACAAAGAAATGACTAGTTCATCCTTATTCTTGAATGTCATTCCCTTGTAAAAACCAATCATCTTTAAGATTGCCCAACTGTATTGATAGAGAAAAATTGCCCACTATATTACTCGCAACAACGGGCGTAGATGTTTGATCATCCTCTTTCACTTCATCTTTACTCTCATCATCATAAAAAATATTCATGTCCAGATCATCCAATTTATCATCAAAAATATCTTGTTGTTCTTCTTTATATGCTTATTCTTATTCTTTGTTGGTTTTTCAACCACGTACACCCTTAACACCAACCTAACTGAGTCACTCAGATATGCACGCAACTGAACCTGATCGATTATCTTAAAAGGTAGTACCCTCTAATATTCAAAGAAGTTATGCATGTACCCAATGATAAGTTCTTTCAGTTGATAATTTAGTCTACAATAGTTGATGATTAAGTTTACAAAATCATCATACAAAACACCACTTTGGACTATCATCTATATCGTATTTAACATTATACCCACCTTCCAATGCCAAATGTATCGATTGTTCTTCTCGATCCATTCACCATGACAATCCACCCCTATTATTATTGATCCCTCTATTAGTGGTACCTAAACACATTTATTAAAAAATTTAATAATGATATTATAATAAAATTAATAATGATTGTATAGTTTATACAACAACGTAAGGAATTATATATACTACACTATTATTATCAATGTTGTAACAGATGAGACATCTGTTGGATTAACCTTCAGATTTTTTTTCCACAATAGTAGCATGAATCTTAACAGATGAGTCATCTATTACAACAAGTGAGTAATTTGTTGCAATAGATGACTCACCTGTTAGGATTCATGTTACAATACTATAAAACCTGAAGATAATTCCAACAGATGAGTCACTGTTGGAATAGATAACTCATTTGTTGCAATAAATTATTCATCTGTTGCAGCAGATGACTCACCTATTAGGATAGATGTTACAGTACTATAGAAGCTGAAGATGATTTCAATAGATGAGTCATCTATTGCAACATATTACTAAACTGTTACAATAGATGACTCGTCTATTGCAACAAATGACCTATTTATTGGATTCATGTTACAGAACTATAGAAACTGTAATATAAATCCAACAAATAAGTCTTCTATAGCAACAGATGACTCATCTATTGCAATAGATGAGTCATTTATTATAACAGATGACTCATCTATTGGATTCATATTCACGTTCTATCCATTGTTAAAAACATAGCAGTAGCAGTGTACCCAAATGAGAAATTCAACTAAAAATCATAGTTTTACTTACCAAAATCACATATGAAATAATGCCCAAGTGATATACGACAAAATTTGACCTAAAAATTTGGTTAAATAGCAGCAGTAGCGGTAACAACAATAACAATAGTGATAGAGAAGAAGAAGATGATGGTCATGATGAACAAGAAAAGATGATAATAAAGAAGAAGATGGTGATAATGAAAAAGATGATGATGAATAAAGTAGCGAAGAGAGAGAAAACAACATTAAATGCGAAGAGATGGAACACTTTTTCCCCTTCTTTTCTAGTTATATTTGGGTTTACATTGAATTAAAGTTTAAATTAAAAAACTTGCGGGCTATTCTCAAACTTTCTTAATCCATAATTAAATAATTATCACCCACACATTATTTAAACTTGAGTCACCTCCACTTCATTTTAAAAACCTTTTTATAACCTATAATTCAAAACCCCATGATAGAGGGCATTTTTGTAACAAATATTTTTTATAAAAATTATACAAGACACATTATTTCTAATACATGAAATCAAATAATGTATAAGAAATAATATAACTAATAGTAATATACTAATATGTTGTACCATATTTTGGATTATTGATATACACATTGGCTTAAGTCATCGATAGACCCTCAAACTTATTTTGAAAATTCACTTAGACCCCTCAATTAAGGCTTGTACCTATTGGGCCCCTAACTCACCCGAATTTTAATTCAATTAAGCCCTTTTTTCCTAATCAGTAATAGGCATAGAATGTGTATAATACACTCGTCTGACGTGACAAAAATGACCAACTAAAAGGAGACACGTGATATTAAATTCAAAAATAATAAAAAAATATTTTATAACTAATTAAATTATAATTAAAAAGGAATTATAACTTTTTTTTTTAGAAAAAAAAAACATCCCATCCCTGTCCCGCACCTACCCACCCACCCCATTCTTCTTCATCTTTTCCTTCTTTTTTTTAATCGAAGTACTGCTAAGAAAGTTGTGAATTAATTGCGGTTGAGGGCCAAGTTGTGAATTAATCGAAGAAAAAAGAAAGTTGCTATTAGCTTAAAAGAAATAGTTGTAGCCGGAATCCACCATGGAAATTCTTCAAGCTTCCACCCCCTACAGTGCTGGCTTTGGAATTTCAACTTTTGCTACTCTTTCGTTTGATTGAGCAGACCTAACAAATTAAAATTTTCAATTAAGAAATTAATTTTTCAAATGGAAAAGGCTCAAAAATACCCCTGAACAATTCGAAATAGCTCAAAAATGTCTTTCGTTAGATTTTTGGCTCAAAAATATCCCTCCCTCTAACGGAATTCAAAAAAGGATAAAAAATACCCCTGAACTATCTGAAATAGGTCAAAAATACCCCTATGTTAATATTAGGCTCAAAAATACCCCTCCTTAAAGAAATTAAATTATTTCAATTATTTCATTAATTTATATAAAGTTTATCATTTAATTTATATTTCGTTAATTTCTTTAAGTGAAAATTTATATTTCATTAATTTCGTTAATTTATATTTCGTTAATTTCTTTAAAAATTAAAAAGATGTAAAGTGAAAATACCTTTTTAGAATAAATGTATTTTTATTTTCCAAATCAAATTCAACCAATTTATATTATAATTCAAAATATTTTTTTTATTATTTTATTTTTAAAATTAAAAAAATACTTTTATGTAAAAAAAATTAAAGTATTAGGGTTAAAAAGTTAAAGTTAAGGGTTTAATTCAATCGAAATAATTTAATTTCGTTAAGGAGATGGGTATTTTTGAGCCAAATATTTAACAGGGAGGTATTTAACGAAATTAAATTATTTCGATTATTTCGTTAATTTATATAAAGTTCATTATTTAATTTATATTTCGGTAATTTCTTTAAGTGAAAATTTATATTTCGTTAATTTCATTAATTTCGTTAATTTCTTTAAAGATTAAAAAGATGTAAAGTGAAAATACCTTTTTAGAATAAATGTATGTTTATTTTCCAAATCAAATTCAACCAATTTATATTATAATTCAAATACTTTTTTTCATTATCTTATTTTAAAATTAAAAAAATACTTTTATGTAAAAAAAATGAAGTATTAGGATTAAAAAGTTAAAGTTAGGGTTTAATTCAATTAAAATAATTTAATTTCGTTAGGGGGGGGGGTATTTTTGAGCCAAATATTTAACAGAGGGGTGTTTAACGAAATTAAATTATTTTGATTATTTCGTTAATTTATATAAATTTTATCGTTAAATTTTTATTTCGTTAATTTCTTTAAGTGAAAATTTATATATCATTAATTTCGTTAATTTCTTTAATGATTAAAAAGATGTAAAGTGAAAATACCTTTTTAGAATAAATGTATGTTTATTTTTCAAATCAAATTCAACCAATTTATATTATAATTCAAATACCTTTTTTCATAATCTTATTTTTAAAATTAAAAAAATACTTTTATGTAAAAAAAAATTAAAGTATTAGGACTAAAAAGTTAAAGTTAGGGTTTAATTCAATCGAAATAATTTAATTTCATTAAGGGGAGGGGTATTTTTGAGCCAAATATTTAACAAAGGGGTATTTTTTACCCATTTCAGATAGTTCAGGGGTATATTTGATTTTTTTCCGAATTTCGTTAGAGGGAGGGGTATTTTTGAGCCAAAAAACTAACGAAGGACATTTTTGAGCTATTTCAAATAGTTGAAGGGTATTTTTGAGCCTTTTCTATTTTTCAAAAGGGAATTAACTTAAAGTTGAAAATTGATCAACTAAAAAATTGATTTTTGTAAAGGGAATTAAACTTCAATTAAGAAATTAGAAGATGCGGCTTCCACTGCTTTTCTCTTTAGTTTTTTAATTTAAATTGTTAATTGTATTAACAATATTGTTAAGAATTTAACAAGAAAAAAATAGAGATGAAGAAGAAGATGGCTGGGGCTGGGGCTGGGGCTTGGGGAGATGGACGAAAGGGAGGTTGGACGAAGGAGGGGCTGCTTTTCTTTGTTTTTTTTTTAAATTAAATTTTTTTATTATTATAAATGTATTAAATAAGTTAAAAATGTGATTTTTTAAAATAAAAATAAAAATTTGAGATTCTATTGACGCTCTCTTTGTCAAATCAACATTTTGTGCTTGATAGGTATCAATTTTAACACTTAAAAGGCCTGATAGGTACAAGCCTTAGTTGAGAGATCTGAATAAATTTTCGAAACAAGTTTGAATGTCTGTCGATTACTTAAGTCTATATACATTCTATCAAACTACCTGAGAGTTTTGCCGTGTCATGAGCTTATTTATTGGCTATATCTAGGTGTGACAATTTCAGTCCATATTTATGAAAAGAGTCCATTTAACCCATATTTATTGAATTGGATCACTCATATTTCTAATGGGTAAATATGGACTTCAACTCATTTTAAAAGCTTATACAAATATGGACAAAATGGGTAAATATGGGTAACCATTTAAACACAGAGATCACCCACCTATACTTAAAATTTTAATTTTTTTTTTATTGTTTCTTTATTTTTTCCTTTAATTTACTCTTTTCCTTTTTCTTTTCTTTTTTTCATTTTTTTTACTCGTTTCTTATAATTTCTTGTTTTCTTTCTCATTCTTTCATCTATTTTTTTTTCTTTTTTCTTTTTTTTTTTCGTTTTCCCTTTTCTCATTCTTATTTCATCATTCGTATTCGCTTGAGACCTACATGGGTTAATAAATATAAGTTTCTAATTATCCCATTTAGCCTATACAATTCACAGCATCTCTTACCAATTAAATATAATCCATAGTCTCACTCATTTATTATTATTATTATTATTATTATTATTATTATTATTATTTTCTATCTTTTATTTCTCTTTCTTTTTTTTTTTCTTTTCCAAATTTTTTTTTGTTTATTCTTTCTTTTTTCCTTTAATTTACTATTTTTTTCTTTATTTTTCCTTTAATTTACTTTTTTTTCTTTTTCACTTATTTTTTACTCGTTTCTTACACTTTTTTCCTTCTTCTTTTTTCATCAATTTTTTCTCTTTTCAATTTTATTTCTTTTTTCTTCGCATTCTTTTTTTTTTTTGTATTTTCGTTCCCTCTTTTTCATTCTTGGTTCGTCATTTTTCTTCTTTTGTATTCTTTTTTTTTTCGTTTTTCCCTTTCTCATTCTTATTTCATCATTCATATTCGGTTGAGATCTACATGTGTTAATAAATATAAACTTCTAATTATCCCATTTAGCCTATACAATTCATAAAATCTCTTATTGATTAAATATATAATCCATAGTCTCACTTCTTTATTATTATTTTTTTCTATCTTTTATTTCTCTTTCTTTTTCTATCTTTTTCAGTTTTTTTTTTGTTTCTTATTTCTTTTTCCTTTAATTTACTATTTTTTTTCATTTTTTTTCCTTTAATTTACTTTTTTTCTTTTTCATTTTTTTTTGCCATTTATTTTTTACTCATCTCTTAACACTTTTTCTTTCTTCTTTTTCATCAATTTTTTTCTTTTTCAATTTTATTTCTTTTTTCTCTGTATTCAATTTTTTTGTTCAATTTATATCAATAAAATATAATTTGTATCGATATATATAAATATAAGTGTTCCTAGAAATAAAAATAACTATTGTTTTTCAATTGTTATAAATATAAATGATACTATCAACTATGAATGCAAATACAAACAAATAAAACAAATGCAATTATAAATATAAATACAATACACAGTCAACTTACAAATACAAAACGGTCCTTTTAAAATATAAGTGTGAATTATATAAAATATATATGACGGTGCAAACTATAAAATACAAATACAAGTTTAAAGTCTAAAAAAACAAATACAAATGCAATTGTATTAAGTAGCTTGGTCCATCTTTATTCTATTTCATATGATTGAGGATCCACATAGCCCTCGATTTATGGGAAAGTCCAGCTTCATATATAGTATTTTCGTTATCCTAAAAAAATCAAAAATAGAAAGAAAAATAAAAAAAGAATAAAAAAAGAATAAAAAAGAAGAAAGATAGGTAGAAATTAGATATAAAATTTAGAAAAAAAACGTAAAAAAGGAATTGAAGAAAAAAATACAAAAGAAAAATCAAAAAGAAAAAATAATGAAAAAAGAGAAAAGGAAAAAGAAAAAATAATGAAAAAAGAGAAAAGGAAAAAGAAAAAAATGATCGTGAATACAAATATACTAAGTGATTATGATATTTCAGTCATCATCCATAATTTATGCTCGATTTAACCATGTTCTTCAAAAATAAAAAAAATGTAAAACTAAAATACAACTAAAAAAAATAAGAAAAAAGTAAAAAAAAAATAATAAAAAATAAAAAAAAAGAAGACTAAAAAGGAAAAGAAAAAAAAAAGAAAAAAGAAAGATAAGCAAAGAGTAGAGATAGAATATAGAAAAAAAGAAAATAAAAAAATAAAAAAAAGGAAAAAAACTAAAGGCTAACAGAAAAAAAACTAAAAAAAAAATTAAATTGATATAATATAGAAATTTTAAATTTTAGACTTTAGAAGTTAAAGTGGGTTAAAATTATTTTTACCCAATTCATATTTACTCATATAATTTATATGGGCAAATTACACTCCAAATTATTTTTACTCAATGCATATTTAACCCGTCTAAATTAAATCTAATCAGCCCGTTTGCAACCCTAGCTATATCTATATCTATGTGGCCTCTACCACGTATGATATTCAAGCTTTACAGTACACACTATAAAGCCAATTAAACAAACAACGGGTCAAGAAATTTCCCATCCATTTTTCCAGCAGATCGAACACAACATTTTCCTCTAATTCTCAGCATTCTTAGGTATTTTTCTCCTCTCTAATTTATTTAATTAATTTCTTCTCCTTTTTTTTTTTGTATGAATTTGTGTTTCTACTTATTAGATTTGTACATGCATGTGTTAATTATTGCTTGTGAATTTTTCATTTTTTTTAGGTTTAACTTGAGAAAGTTGTAGTAATTGATAGTTAAAGGTGGAAATTACCTTTGCATTATTTAGATCTGAAATCTGAAGGATCTGAATTGTGTTGATGTTTTATGATCTGATGGATTTGATATTTGATCTTTCGGGTAGGGTTTTGTTCAGTTTCAGCAATATGTTGGAAAAGTTTTCTGATTTTTCTGAAACGGCGATGTGGTTTATGCTGATGATTGCAAATCGTGAAATTAATTTTACGAATCTGAAATTCGTGGTGGTAATGATTGCGGATTTAGATATTAGATTAGCCCATTCTTCCTTAAATTGAGTACATGCAAGTTCAACTTAAACCACAACATTTTGTGATGGTGTTCGGGTTTTGTTGGCTAGATAGTGAGTCAGGCGAATCTAGGATTTTTATAGAACACGGGTGCACCACTTAAAAAAAAATGAAGCAAAAGATGTATTAAATGGGAATTGGTCCCAAGTCAGGTAAATATCTCCACGTACAAACATTCAACCAAGTTCAACACTCCACCTTCTTGTAGCATGAGTACAAGACAATATTATACCAATTTTAGAAAATATATACATAAAATACCTAGTGTTAGGGAGGGACCATGAGTTCACGTACCCCATAATTTATCATATCATATAAATTCGCCCCCTGAGTGTAGTTGGTGGTATGTTAAGCACTTTCTTGAATTGATTGAAGTTAGCTAATTTTTTCCTCTCAAATAGCTAAGAACTTCTCTTAAAACTGCATGCCTGGTATTCCAATAGTACCAGCCTTAGAAAGGTAATTAACAATTCTAGGCTGAAGGTGGGCAGTATAGCAGGGCCAAGAATGATGAATAAATGATACACAAGTTTGTTTGCTATGTGTGCTTTTCTTGGCATTCATACTCAATGGAGAATCACAAGCGCAGTATTTATGGATCGAGAAAGCACCTTAATGCTGCAATTTGGCCTGATGAGGCTTGTTTGGATAAGTGTGGACAAATTCAGGATTCACAATCTCTTTTCACTTAAGAGTAAAAGTGGTGTAGTATGACCCAGAAGTACATAAAAAGAAATGACCAGATTAGGGCATGCTAAAAATAAATTGAATGTTGGACTATCCTTCTCAGTGACCAGTCTGATTCTCCGGAACACCGGAACATTGACGAATCGACTTTTACCTTGGCCCAATTATGTTTTTGGTACATGACCCTTTGCTTTGTATGGCTCATTGTTGCATCATAATATTGAATTGTTAATACTAATACCCCATTTAAACTATCTCATGCTAATATTATGTAAAACAACAACAACAACATACCCATTGTATTCCCACCTAGTGGCGTCTGGGGAGGGTAGAGTGTACGCAGACCATACCACTACCTCGGAGAAGTAGAGAGGCTGTTTCCGATAGACCCCTGGCTTAGAACCAATAACAGTATACCAACAAAACATAAAATGCATATAAACTTGTATAGGCAAAATAAACTACCACTAGCCACAAGATAATACTAGTGCCACAAGATACTACTAAAACTATATATCTGAAACCATAAACAACACACAACCCAAGAACAAGAAACTTCAGACACAAATAAGGAATGCCCCCTACTGCGACCGATGCCCTCTCACCCCCTAATCCTCTACCCTAATCCGCATCCTCCACACCTTCCTATCAAGGGTCATGTCCTCCATAAGCTGTAACTGCTCCTTATCATGCTTAATCACCTCTCTCCAATCTTTCTTCGGCCTACCTCTACCCCGCCTAAAATCATCCATAGTTAGTGTGTCATACCTCCTCCGCACTGGAGCATCAGAACCCTTCCTCATCATGTACCCGAACCAACATGACCTCACTTCTCGCATCTTGTCCTCCTTCACTGAAGCCACTCTCACCTTCTCCTGAATAATCTCATTCCTCACCCTATCTTTTTTGGTATGACCATACATCCAACGCAATATCCTCATTTCTGCCACCTTTAACTTTTGAATGTGTGAGTTCTTAATTGGCCAATGCTCCGCTCCATACAACATAGCCGGTCGGACTGCCACTTTGTAGAACTTACTTTTAAGCTTCGGGGACACCTTTTTATCACATAAAACTCCCGAAGAGAGTCTCCATTTCAACCACCTTGCCCCAATACGATGAGTGACATCCTCGTCAATCTCCCCATTGCCCTGAATCATAGGCCCCATATACTTGAAACTCTCCCTCTTCTGAATAGCTTGAGAGTCCAACTTCACAACCACGTCAGTCTCCTGCGGCACATCGCTAAACTTACACTCCAAGTACTCCATCTTGGTCATACTCAAACGAAATCCTTTAGACTCAAGGGTTTGTCCCCAAATCTCCAACTTATCATTAACTCCTGCCCGAGTCTCGTCAATCAATACCACATTATCAGCAAATAACATACACAAGGCACCCCCTTTGAATATGATGCGTCAAAACATCCATCATCAAGACAAACAAAAAAAGGCTAAGAGTCGATCCCTGGTGCAACCCTATCAAACCAGGAAGTGCTCCGAATCTCTATCTATCATCTTCACACGAGTCTTCGCGCTATCATACATGTCCTGAATCGACCTAACGTACATCACGGGCACCCCTCTAGCCTCCAAGCACCTCCACAGAATCTCCTTAGGAACTCTATCATATGCCTTCTCAAGATCAATAAACACCATGTGCAAGTCCGTCTTTTTCTCCCGAAACAGCTCCACTAATCTCCTCCCAAGGTGAATGGCCTTTGTAGTCGAGCGACCTGATATAAAACCGAACTGATTCTCAGAGATAGTCACGATCCTTCTCATTATCAACTCTATCACCCTTTCCTAAATCTTTATAGTATGACTCAACAACTTAATTAGCAACTCTGGATGTCTCCCTTGTTCTTATATAATGGAATTATGGTACTCCACCTCCACGCTTTAGGCATCTTCGCCGCCCTAAAAATGATGTTAAACAACCTCGTCAACCACTCCAAGCCTGCCCCGCCAGTGTTCTTCCAAAAATCCACAGGGATCTCATCTGGCCCCGTCGCCCTACCCCGTCTCATCTTGCGAATAGCCTCCTTGACTTCCTCAACCTTAATACACCTACAAAAACCATAATCGCGACACTCCTCAGACTTCTCCAACTCCCCCAACACGAAACCTTTTGTCCCTCTCATCATTCAAGAGTTTATGAAAATAGGACTGCCATCTCTCCTTAATGAGGGCATCCTCAACCAACACTATACCATCCTCTCCCTTGATGCACTTCACCTGGTCGTCACGAGCCTTCCTCTCCCGAGCCTTGGCAAGCCTTTTTAACTTCTTATCCCACCTTTCTCCTCTAAAGCCGCATACAAGCTCTTAAAAGATGCTGTCTTAGCCGCCATAACCGCTGTATACAAGCTCTTAAAAGCTGCTGTCTTAGCCGCCATAACCGCTAACTTAGCCTCTTTTCTAGCTACCTCATACTTCTCCTTATTTGTCTGCCTCTCCTCATCCTTCTTGCTCTCAACCAACTTAGTATACGCCATCTTCTTAGACTCCACCTTCTTCTTAACCTCTTCGTTCCACCACCAGTCCCTTCAGTGCTTACCAGATCGTCCTCTCGAGACACTCAACACCTCTCTAGCAGCAGCCTCCCTAATGCAACTGGCAGTCGTCTCCCACATACTATCCACATCCCCACTACTCTCTCAAGCCCCTTACTCTTCAACTTCTCCCCCATCTCCAAAGCACTAGCCAAAGTCTAGCTACCCCACTTAATCCTGGGTCAAACCTCCACACTTCTCTTCTTTTTGCCCTTATTGATAACCAAGTCCATCACCAACAACCTATGTTGAGTCGAAAGATTCTCGCTAGGTATGACTTTATAGTCTTTACAGAGCGCTCTATCACCATTCCTAAGGAGCAAAATGTCAATCTGCGTCTTGGTCACTGAACTACAAAATGTAATAAGGTGCTCCTCATTCTTCGGAAAGCTCGCATTCGCTATTCACAACCCAAAAGCCCTAGCAAAATCCAAAATAGAAGCTCCACCTTCATTCCTCTTCCCAAAACCGAACCCGCCATGCACATCATCATAACCTCTCGACAAAGACCCCATGCCAATATTATGTAAAACAAAATAAAAAATCAAGTTTTTTATGTGAAGTAAATAAAAATAAAATGCAATAGAAGTGTAGAGCTCCTAGAGAAGCATAGAACATAAAGTAAAAGTGCTAACATGACTGTATGATGTTAAAGGCACACTTAAAGTGTGCTTAAGCCCTGAAGCGAAGCTCAAAACTTTGGAAGCACTTTGCCTCGCTTAATGTGCGGTTTACCAATGATCCTCTTTTGAAGAAGCGTCACTAGGCAATTGATATTTCACTTTATCGTATATTTTTTCAATTTTTTTGTTCATGTATTGGTCATTCATGCTAATATTTATTAGCCTTGGACTAAAAATATGTGTGTGTGTTTTTTTTTTTTCCTCTGTGCCTTTTTTCATTAAAGCCGGCACTTTGTTTGAGCTTTGCACTTAAAAGCCCCAATGGACCTCAGAGCTTTTTGCTTTTGTTAGCACTGACTACACCTATAAAGGTCTCTTTTTCCCATTGTACCCTATCTTTCACCAAAAATCTGCATGGATCCCAAGAAACTATAGGTCCTCTGAGACTACTTCTTTCCAAGTAATTTTAGGTTTACGTTGTCCCTTTTAAAAACACCTTCACATACACTCACCATGGCCATACTGTCCCAAGTGACCTCTCATTTCATTGTCGGTGTTTGTTACTTGAACTATCTTGTGAATGTGGTGGTTTCTGCTCGTCTAGTCTTTTATGACCTCATATACATCTTAGCAGCTGCATCTCTGTGACCTCATCTCGTGGATGTGTTGTTTGATTGGATTAAATGATAATGGTTTTTTTTTTTTTGAAATAAAAATAAATGGTAAGATTGAGTTTCCTGTCAAGCTGCTACAAACATGGATCACTTTCCTCCTATTTTATTGCACTTATACTATGGGCATATTGTCCAGAGCTTGCATGTGTTAATAGCTCCTGCAATAGCTAGCAAAGTGTAATTGACCGATGCATGTTCTAAACAAACCGTATGGCTTATTATACACAGAGAGAGAGAGAGAGAGAGAGAGAGAGATGCGTGTTCTAAACAAACCGTATGGCTTATTATACACACACACACAGAGGGAGAGGGAGGGGGAGAGGGAGAGGGAGGGGGAGGGGGAGGAGGAGGGGGAGGGGGAGGGAGAGCGAGGGAGAGAGGGAGAGGGGGAGCGGGAGCGGGAGAGGGAGAGGGAGAGCGAGGGAGAGAGGGAGAGGGAGAGGGAGAGGGAGAGGGAGAGGGAGGGAGGGAGAGAGAGAGAGAGAGAGTAATGAACTCTACTGAAGTTGATTCTTATTACTAGTATCCTCGTAACCTGAATAAAATATGTATAGCAGTTCTAGCATAGCTTCATACTTGTGCAGTTTTTGAACTTGTAGTGTCACCTATATGAGAAATTGCTGACACTAAGGAGAAAATATATAATAGATTTTGAAATTCTTTAAGATTTATTGCAATGAATAATTCAAATATACTATTATTTCAAATTGTTTAATGTTTTCTAACTGATATGTCTTAACTAATAACCGAGTTTGTCCGAAGTGAGTGGCCTAATTTGACTTTGATGGTTGAGTTGATTGAAAGTTTTGATTGATAATTGATGTATCAACTCTATACGTGTAGTGTATGGAGGGAAAGAAATTCCAGATATTTTGAAGACGAGAGCAGTTTTTTTGGATAGGAGTCCTTGTCTACCTTTGCAGCTGTAAAGATCCCCTTTTAACGTGCTTTTGATGTTAAGAATGTAGCAATACAGTTGATTACCTACTTCAAAATAAAAGACCTCCATACTTGTAATATGTTGTAGGAATGCCCCTGTTAGTCGATCAATCCTGTATTCATTTGATTGTTAGTTGTTTACCGTCTTTTATAAGCTTACTGTGTTTGATCCATACTTTGAAACAGTGACTAGAAATGGCTTTGGGTGGAGATGGACCGCAAAGGGGGACTGCTGCAGCAGCTGCTGCTAACCTACGTCGAAGGAAAACCGCTGGTGGTGCTGGAGGTGCAGGAGGAGCAGGTGGTACCATGCTCCAATTCTACACTGATGATTCCCCCGGACTCAAGATATCCCCCAATGTTGTGCTTGTGATGAGTATTGGCTTCATATCCTTTGTTGCGATCCTTCACGTCTTGGGCAAGCTCTACTTTGTCCGCTGAGACGGCTAGAGGAATTCAGATATCTCATTGCAGACGTGCAAAATTTTTCTGGGGCAATAACTTTCTTGATTGAAGGAAAACTGACATTGTAGATTTATATTCTTTTTGTTTGTCTATGCAATGAAGTTTATAGAAAGTTTTCTAGTTAGGAGCTATCTGTGTTCCAACCTCTAATGAATAGAGGATGGCACCAAATTCTAGTTTCTTCGACCGTGAATGGAATCAAGTTGCAATTATAGTTTTAGTGGAAATGATTTTGTTTTGCTCATTGTATTATGCTTCTGAGCGCCTAATGCTTTTGTCTTTGGGTACCGATCATTGTAATTCCTGTCTTATAAATGTCCGCTGCTCGTTTTGAGTTCATAATTTAACGGAAGTATTTCTGTACCCTTATCAACAACCCAAAATGGTGCTTTTTTTGACGTCAGCCGTTCGGACTGGATTTGCTAAATCCTATTCTTTCATTGTTAGCAGGCACTCTCTCTGTTCTGTGCTTTGTATGCTTCTGGTTTCGTTTTTTTTTTTTTTTTTTCTCACAGCACATTATAACTGTATATAAATAACCTATACTATATAATGTTGTCAACTTCTATGATTTTTTACTTAAGAAATTATGCGCTCTATTCCTCATGGGAAGAAGTACAAAATTAGGGTTATACACAATTATACAGATGGTGTGCATAGTTAATGAACCGTTATAGTCTATCCAATATGGTAAACGACTGACATGTTGAGCTTGGTGAGTTTCCATCATCAAAATGTCTTGGCGAGAGATTCTAATTTTGCATCAGTAAAACCTGCAACATTAATTAGCCAAAAGGTACCTCTCAAACTTAAAGGCAAGTTCTACAGAGTGGTGGTTAGACCGGCGTTGTTGTATGGGGCGGAGTGTTGACCTGCTAAGCAGGCCCACATCCAGAAGATGAAGGTGGCGGAAATGAGAATGCTTAGGTGGATGTGTGGGTGTACTAGGAAAGACAGGATTAGAAATGAGGTTATTCGAGATAAGGTGGGTGTGACTTTGATGGAAGACAATATAAGGCAAGCGAGATTGAGATGGTTCGATCATGTGATGAGGAGGAGCACGGATGCCCTAGTGCGGAGGTGTGAGCGATTGGCTAGGGATGGTTTCAAGCATGGTAGAGGTAAAACAAAGAAATATTGGAGGGAGGCGATTAGACATAACATGGAGCAACTCCAGCTTACCGAGGACATGACCCTGGATAGGAAGTTGTGGAGTAGGCAGATTAGGGTAGAAGGTTAGTTGGAGTTTAGGGTATGGTATCTTTTGGTGTGTTACTTGTAGTATCTTGTTTATGGTATTATTGAGTTTGCTAATCCCTATTATATCTTGTTTTTTTACTATTCTTACTATTACTGTTCTTTATCTAAGATTGTTCTATTTTGAGTCGGGGATCTATCGGAAACAACCTCTATATCTCATATTTGAGGAAGTGGTATAGACTGTGTACACTTATCCTCCCCAGACCCCACTTGGTGGGAATATACAAGGTTTGTTGTTGTTGTATTAATTAGCCCAAAAATGATGAACACGACCTAGTCGTTCAGTCGAATTTTAGTTGAGAGTTTTATTGACATTTACTTTGAGTTTGGAAGTTACTATTATTGTTGGATTCTATTCTATTGCACATGGTATTAAGATTGCTATTTTTGGGTATCTATTTAATTCTTTTATTTTATTATGCAATATAGGTAACTCTCCTCATAAAATTTTAGATTGCTGCAATTACATAAAAAAGGAAACACTTGTATTAGACATGTCAAAATGCGGAACAATTTATGTCATAAAAGTAAGCAAATAATCTCAACGGAAAAGAGGGGTTGAGGATCTAAAATATGGGTTGTTCTCTCAAGGGCCTGATTAGGTTCTTCTGAGGTATTCTCGCTTAGAGGTTAAAGTGAATTTTCTCATTTTTTTTGAAAGTGCCTGAAGAGGCCTGCTTACTGAAAGATGTCATTCTTAAGTATTGGTAAAAAAAACTATCTACTCTACGATTTTCCTTATCTTAAGAGGTTTACTATGTGCCGGGATACATATTGCCCAAGTGGAACATAAAAGATGGGATAGGCGATCCATAAGATTATTTGGTGAGGTTTAGCTTTCAACGCAAGGATCTTTTTAAAAATCAAAATTAGTTTTGTTGAGGCAATTTCCCTCGTCTCTTACTTGTATTTCTTGGTATATCTACTTGTGTTCCTCCTAATTCCGTGAAGTTCTTGAAGCATGTGCAGTTTCTTCAGGATTTTTGTCGAAAAAATAAATAAATAAACCTCTTAATTTTTATTTTATGTTAAAAGGTCTGGACTCGAAAAGGAAGTAGGGTGGGGGAGTAATAGATTCAAAAGTTTTTGGTTACTTTTCCAATCGAGTTAGTCACACAAACTTGTATAGTGTGTTTTACCTCTAAACTGTGGTTTGAGGGCTTTTATACAAAGCAAAATGTATCCTATACATATCAAAAAAGACAAAAATTGCAAGTTTTCTTGTCCCCTCTCTCTCCCCCCCACCCCCTCAAAAAAACAATAAGCAAACGAAGATAAATCTCAAAGGTGAAATGTCTATTTGTTGAGATGGTAGATTTCATTAATGCGTTGGTAATGGACGTGTTGACGCGGAGCATTCAAGGCGAGGTACCTTGGTGTATGTTATTTGCGGATGATGTAGTGCTAATTGATGAGACACGGGGGGACGGGAGGGGGGAGGGGGTGTAAATGACAAATTGGAGGTTTGGAGGCAAACCCTTAAGTCCAAGGGGTTCAGGTTGAGTAGGTCTAAGATGGAGTATTTGGAATGCAAGTTTGGTGATTTGAGGTAGGAGGATGAAGTAGTGGTGAGGTTGGACTCCCAGGATGTCTGTAAGACGGACAATTTTAAGTATTTTGGGTAAACAATTCAGGGAAATGGTGAAATCGATGAAGATGTCTCTAAACATATTGGAGCATGTTGGATGAAGTGGAAGCTCTCCTTGGGAGTGTTGTGTGATAAGAAGGTGCCCCTTAAGCTTAAACTCAGATTCTATAGAGTGGCAATCTGCCTGGCTATGTTGTATGAGGCGGAGCGTTGGCCAGTCAAGCACTCTCACATCCAAAAATTGAAGGTGGAGGAAATGAGAATATTGCGTTGGATATGTGGGCTTACTAGAGAGGACAGAGTTAGGAATAAGACTATCCGAGAGAAGGTGGGGGTAGCTTTGGTAGATGACAAGATGCAGGAAGGAAGACTGAGATGGTTCGGGCATGTGATGAGGAGGGGCGCGGATACCCCAGTCCGAAGGTGTGAGAGGCTAGCTATGGATAGTTTCAGGAGGAGTAGAAGTAGGCCGAAGAAATACTGGAGGGAGGTGATTAGACATGATATGGAGCAACTCCAGCTGACTGAGGACATGACCCTAGATAGGAAGGTATGGAAATCACAAATAAGGATAGAAAGCTAATGAGAGTGTGTGGGTTATAGCTTGTAGTCCGGGGTGTTATGGTGTAGCCGGGTTAGTCATCCGAGGCTTGTACATAGGTGTCCTTGGTTTGTGTGTGTATGGTACTACTAGGTGGGGGCCCTATGTCTTATGTCTTAGTCCCTATTTTTTTTCGTGTCGCTCTTATTTTTGCGTATTTCGTATTTCTCTGATTTCCAATTTACTATTTCTTATTCCTGATTTTATTATGTCATCCATCCACTTGTTACTATCCTTTAGCTTGAGCTGGGGATCTATTGGAAATAGCCTCTCTACTTCTTCAGAGGTAGCGGTATGGTCTGCATACATCTTACCCTCCCCAGACGCCACTTTGTGGGAATACACTGGGTTTGTTGTTGTTGGTGGTGGTAGATTTCATTAATAAATATTTGCAAATAATTTTCTTCTGGTTTTTCTTTTAACTAAAAGTAAATACACTAGCTAAAAACATTATCTAATCATATTCTATCTTTCTTTTTAAATATACTCTAAAGTGTAGGTGCGTTGATTGCTTTATGACTACCATCAATCAATATAAAATATATAAAAGAAGAATAATTTATTGAAAATAGCAATTAATTTTAGATAGTAATAGATCAGAAATGGCAATAAAACAATATGATTAAATTTAGTAAAACTAACATAAATCTCAAAATTTTGCTTCATAATTATCTTCTTTCCCAGATCTTTTAATAAATATTCTCTCTCAAATTTTGAGTCTTCATATACATAACTAAACACCTAGATATATTACTACCATATATATAACTAATAACTGTTTTAATGTTATTTAAAGAAATAACAGATCTTCCTTTAATTATGAATGCAATTAGCGCCATGCTTATTAAGGTGTGAAAAATGAATCCCTTAAATTCAACAAAAGTTTTTCAATCTCAAAAAATTAAAACACCAAATCAAGACAGTCAATCAAACAATCTCAGTTTTTGTGGTTTCGATTATCTTTTTTATTCAATTTTTCATAAACTCTGTTTTTTCTCAAAATCTTTCAAGAAGATGAACATTGCAATTCTCTTGAGGCATTTTGGTGTTTGATAATCTGATACACAATATGAACAATATAAAAGTGGTGAAATTATTATTGTAGAATATATTCACATTTGAGGTTGGTATCGACAATTGCAACAAAATGAGATATTGAGGAATCTAAAGAAAAAATAAATTGATGTCTGATATGTCATTAAAGGTAATTCATCATCAATAGCTATAAGAAGCGATAATAGAGTGAAGCTTTATGTTGAGTTGCAGAAAAGTGTTCCAAGATTTGTAATGTATTCTTTGTACATAGCAACAATGGATAAGTCAACAAAAGAGTTAGAGTTCGACGGAGAAACTAAAGTTGTAGTTTACGTTGAAGGAATGGAACCATATGTGCTTGTTTTTTCTGTTGTTGAGTCACAAAACAAGTATTCATTATATGTACTTGAATTGAAAGTTGAAAACTTCATTAGTGATAGCAAAAATAAAGAAGTGAAGGTGAAATAGCTTTATAAGGATAAAACGATGCTTGTATCTGCAATGACGAAATATGCCTTAGAGCATAACTTTAATTTCAGAACTAAGTGATCCGACAAAGAGAGGTATGATTACAACATGTTTACATGTCATTATATCAAATAATTGTTCATTATTCTTTATATGATACATTACTATTTATGTATATGGTTTAAGGATTATAATCTATTTATGTATTAGATAACATGTATATTGTTGTTGTTACGATACATCATTAGTTATGTAAATGATTTAAGGATTATAAACATATTTACGTATCAGATTAATACAAGTTATGCACTACATTAATCTGCAAAATGTATTTGTAACACTATTAAAAAAACTTATACATTATATCTTTGTAAGAACAATGTTAAGTAATTACAATATGCTAAATTTGTTTATCATATACATTAGCCACTAATCTGATACATAACTATACAATGTATAGGAGTAAATTACCTGCTCTAATTACATATCTGATACATAACAAGTATCACATTGTCATGTATATAATTATATTATCTTTTGCAGTCATGATGTTATTTAACAATAAATTATACATTATATGTCTGTTTTTTTAAAAAATATTAAATAATTAAAATATGTTGAATTTTTAACCTTATACATCAAAGATTGTTCTAATATAATACGTGTTATCATTTTTGTACACTGCATTATTAGATTTTATTTTTATATAGTCTGACGTAAGCAATGTTGAAAGCAATTTTTTTTCCAGCTATGTCCTGTAATGTTGTAATGAGGATTGTAAATGAATCATAAAAGTATTTAGTCTGAACAAATCAGTGATTTTATGATTCGAAAGTCCATGTTGAACAGACATGCTGAATGAGTGATAGGGTTCTAAAAAATTTGTTGGCTACAATAGCTTTTGTAAGTGATTTTACAACACTGATATTAGTTAATTATAAGAGAATACACTTAACAGGAGACATAAATGAAGAAATGAAAATTATTTATGGAGTTGATATTAATTATATTAAGGCCTGATAAGTTAAGGAGAATGCTATAGAGATGTTTAAAGGTGGACTAACTGATGGATACAGAAATATATTGAGATACATTCATAGCTAAACACCGTGTATCCTAATTCTCACATTAGGATGCATAAATCAGTGAAAAATAAATTCATGTATTTGTTTATTGCCTTACATTCAATAATAAATAATTTTGAGTTTTGCCAACCTGTAGTCGTGATTGACGAGGCTCATTTGTGTGGACCGTACAAAGAATTTTTACTTTTGATGAGCACACTGAATCGTACAGGGAGTAGAATTGTTATTGTTTTAATGATATGTTCTAAAAATATTTAATGACATTATCTTGTGATGTGTTGTATATTTTAATTATACATTAAAATAGTTGAAAAATATTATTCTTAAAAATAAATTTGATTTTTTCTGATTTAGATTGTATTTTGTCAATAGTATATGGGGTTGTAGATTCAGAGAATGATTGTTCATGGATATGATTTTTTCAACAGCTTAAATGTGTATTTGAAGAACGAGAGAAGATGTGTGTTGCAGCAAATCGCAACAAAAACATCATCAAAACTGTAACCATTATGTATCCTAATGTCGTCTATCTTGCATACATTGACATCTTTGAAAGAATGTTTGCACTTACTTTTGGAAAACCAAGAACAAACTTAGTGACTTATGCTATTTTATGGGGAAAGCTTATAGAAAAAATAATTTTGATTATCTTATGGCAAAGGTGGGTAAGGTGGATCATAGGCTAAAGGATTACCCAGACAAAACTGGTTATGAAAAATGGTCTAGATCTCATGCATCAGTAAACAGAGGTAGGATGATGACTCTAATATTGCCGAATCTATAAATGATTGTTGGTAGATGATACAATCGAAATGGCCTCCGAATTGCTAGAGAAAATACTTACTGGTGAATGAACACTTGATGACTTCTTGAGGGCTATCAGAAGGCGTCCATTGGATGATTATGATGACCAAGGATACTCAAAGGATATTAGAGAGGCCGATGGAAGACCAAGCGAGGCTAGAAAGTCCCCAAAAGAGGAGATATGCCCCATCAACTTTGGAGGTGTGCCCAATCCGCTCTAGATCCGCTAGAGCGGGTCAAAACAACTCACTATACCCTTGGAATGTGCCCTATGTGGTCAAGAAAGTGCCTAATGGGCTTCTATGTGTTTGTCTTTCCTAAATAGGTCACTTTTGGGCCCATATGATGTAATAACCTAGGATAGACTATAAATAGGACTTATTTCATTTTAGTAAGTAGTTTATGTTGAATTATGAATTTGAACACATGTGAGAGTGTGGGACAAGCAAGGATTCGCTTGTGTTTATCTTTTTCTTAGAAATATGGGTTGCTTGGGAATCGATTCCCTTGAGGTCTACATAGGATTTAGGTGCTTTTTTTGATTTAATTGATTATGGGTTTAGGGTTTGATACACCCTTTATTTGCTTTCAATTCCTTGCATTGTGTCTATTTTATTGCTTCTCTATCTATCTTTAGGTTTTGTATGCGTATCGTAGTTTAGTTTTCAATTCCATACTTTTTTCGTGTATCATTTGGTATCAGAACTGAGCTTAGAATCGTTTCCATGATTCTAGTCTTAGGTTTTGCTATCTCGAAAATCAACAAAAAAAAAGAGTCAAAATCAAAAATCCCCCCCCCCAAAAGAACTATTCATGTTTTAGTCCTAGGTCAAAATTTTAGTTATTGATTTTGTGTTTTTCTTGTATTTCTACTATTAGATTTGTGTTTTCTAACACTATAGGAGTCTAGGATTCAAATTTGAGCTTAACCGGAGTCTATTTGAGTGAGATACCATTGTTGAGATCTTGAACTTGAAGAAGGTAAAGAGAAATGAAGATCTAGAAAAATTGGTTATGAATTTGGACAAAATACGTGTGCAATGTGTTTATAAGGTTGAAAAGAGCATCGGGCCAAAATTTTATCGCATTTCGATCATTGTTTCAAGAATTAGAGCATTTTGATGTTTTGGTGTTCTTGAGTGTTCTTGAAGAAGATTCAAATCCTCATATTGAATTCTTATCAAAAGGTGGTGTTTGATTCAAAAAAAAGAAATACAAGTGTGGAAATTTTTTTGTGCAAAAGCATAAAAGAAGATTCCACAACAGAGTACAAAGAGGGGACTATTTAGAGGACAATGTTTGCCAAACACAAAGGGAGAGGCGACTAATCTGCCTTGCATCTGCTCCCAAGGTGCGCCTGGTCTGCCCTTGACCTGTGGCCACACCTCAAGGTAGTATCCAAGGTCCCAACATGGGCCCAAGATTCCTTGCACCTGTGTCCCAACTGCTGGAGCAGGCTGCCCAACACAGATCAGCCATAGCCAACGCAAATCACCACCTTTTGGCGTGAATCAACTTCAACAACACTAATACAAGTTTTTCAACACTTTCCAACATCAATTAAAGTCTTAAAACACATCTCAACACCTTTAAAACTCCATTGCTCAAGGTTTGTTTCTTAATTTCCATTTCTTGATTCTTAAATCTCTTCTTTGATTCTTAACTACTCATTAACTAGTAACTTATCTACTAAGTTGATTGATAGTTCTTGAGTCCTTTTCTTTCATCGTCCTAATTTTTCTTTCAAAATTTTCTATTTTGAATTCATTGTTAGTTCTTGACTCAATTCGGTACATATTTTATTTGAGTTATTTCAAACAAGGATCTATTCCAACCTTAAGCCACAATTGGCACCAAGCTATCTCGTTGGAGTACAAATGAGCTATCAACACTTGCGACGCCAATTGAGAGATGAACTAAAGGTAGAAAAGAGAGCTTGTGAGGTTGATTTCTTAACCTTTAACATGTTTGTTGTTTTTGTTTTGTTTTAGTATTCCTTTTATATAGGTACCATGGCATCGGGAGAAGGTTGCTCAAGAGCTTCGGGAGAGATAAACATGGAAACTTTAATGGCGGTCATAATGATTTTGAAACGAGATGTAAATCAAAGAATGGAAAGAATGGAAAGTTCATTCTCAAGAAGGATGGACACCTTGGAAGTCAGTCTAAACTCCACCATATCCACTCCTCAAAACTATCATCCTTCCTCTAGTGGATTTGCTCTCAACACCTCTACTACTATAACTCTAGAAACACTTCACCAAATATTCAATCCACCTAGGCAAGTATATGAACCCATCATCCAAGCCACTACTTACCCAAATAACCGAAATACCATTCGTCCCCTATAACCCCAATTCAATCAAGCCCATCAAAAAGCTCCACAAAACCCAAACCAACCACCTTAAATCTCGGCTAACCTAAATCAACCAATCCAAATTGAGAATGAGAGAGGTGAGGAATATTATGGAAGAGATGAAGAGTTCGATGAAGTGGATATCTTTACACATGGAAGAGAAAACTTGGAAAATTGTCCCCGAGTACAAGAAGATCATCAATGGGATTTGGTCTGGTTCCATAAGGAAGAGAAAACTTAGGAAACCGTCCCCGAGTACAAGAAGATCATCAATGGGATCAAGGAGGTAATATGGGTCGATACACGGGTCTTAACTCAATAAAGATCACTCTTTCTACCTTTAAAGGAACTAGTGATCCATCTATCTACCTTGATTGGGAGATACAATGTAATAGGATCTTCTAAAAGAATGAGTTAACAGGACAGAAGAAAGCCGCCCATGTAATTGCTCAAATTGAAGTGTATGTTTCTACTAGGTGGGAGACAAAAAGAGTCCAAAAGAAAGAAATGGTAATCCCGACCTTCCAGATTGGGATGAATTAAAGGCACTCATAAGAGAGAGGTATATTATGGAAAGATTCAAGCAAGAGCAATTAACAAGGCTCTACAATTTGAGACAAGGAGGTAGAGGTAGGGAAGACTATTATAAGGAGTTTCAAAAATTAATTCTTCATCTTGAGATTTTTGAACCCCTAAATCATTGTATGGCTTGGTTCAAAGATGGTTTAGATTATGAAGTTGCTTCTCAACTATTTGTCCATAAGTTTGACCAAATAGAAGATCTTGTTGAAGCGGCCATTGAGGCTGAAAGGAACAACAATGCCAAGAAGTCCTTTAATAAAGGTGATAATTCTTATACTTCCTACGGATGGAGCAAGAACAAGGATTTCAAAAATCCCGTTGATAAGGCAATCCAAAGGTATCCACCAAGGAATGAAAGTAATCTATCTTCTAATCCCAATTCTAAAGGTATTACTTGCTTTAAATGTCAAGGTTGGGTCATAAAGCTAGTGAATGCCCCAACCGAAGGAATATAATATTGGTGGAGGATAATCCTTACTTTTTTGGAGATATGGTGAAAAACTGATGGTGGTGAGGAAATATCTCAAGAGGATAATGACCTTGGAAGTGAAAGAGAATTAGTGGAAGTGGAAGGGGACTTTAATGAACCTTGTGGATTGATGATGAAAGTTCCCAATGAAAATGTTTGGCCCAAAGAAAGAGAGGTCTTGAATATTAGCCTCATGATATAGAGGGATATGAATGGTGAAGATGAAGATCTTTGAGATCAAGAAGAAGAGTTTAGTAACAAACCCAAGACCTTGTTATTCACTACATTTGGCACTAACATTGTGCTAACTTCCAAGTTGATGCATAAGAGAATAAGTCCACATGGTGAAAGTTTAGAAGGCAAAAGAACAAGCTCAAGCCTTTGCTCCAAAGGTATGTACCTACCCCCTCTTATTTCTAGCTTCTCTTGGAATAATGATGACATTTACCCTAGAGTAGACGATGTTACAAATATATTTGACTTAAAATCCTACCTAGATAGTGTTGATGTCTCTTAGAATGACTTAAATATGCATAAAAGATGCTGTTCTTTCTTGGAAAGTTGTTCGAATAAAAGAAATGTAAGGTGCTTAAGTTGTTTGTTCTTACCATCATATGATCTTATTCTTGGTAGAACCTTAAGTAATCATAACTCTTGTCATTCCATTTTCTTCATTTGTGAGCAAAACCATGTTCGTGCTAAGTATGTCTTATTTGTAAACATGATTTCTTGTGAATGGAAGGGTAATCTAAACCCTAATGATTCCTTTATTCTACCCTTAGTTGTTACAACAAGTGATAATTTGTTTGGTAACATTTTTAATGGAACCAACTTAGGAGAATTTGTTGATGCTTATCGTAGACAACTCATTTGCACTTTAAATATTGACTTCTCTTCTGTTGTCTTGAAGGATATTTGGTTATATGTGAAATGGGTGTCTCCTTGGCATGGATGTTTTGATTTTAACCCATGTGATAACTCTTGTGCCTCAAGGAAATATTGGTTGTGTTTTCTTCTCTTGTGTTTAAAGGTTTTAGATTCGAGGATGAATCTTCTTCAAGAAGGAGAGGATGATACAATCGAAATAGACTCTAGATTGCTAGAGAGGATGCTTATGGGTCAAGTGACACTTAATGACTTCTTAAGGGCTATCAAAAAGCATCCATTGGATGATTGTGATGACCAAGGAGACTAGAGGGACATTAGAGAGGTCGATGCAATACCAAACAGGGCTAGAAAACCCCTAAAAGAGGAGATGCACCAAACCCGCTCTAGATCCACTAGAGCAGGTCAAAACAACCCACTATACCCTTGGGATGTGCCCCATGTGTGCCCCATATGCTTAAGAAAGTTCCTAATGGGCTTCTATGTGTTTGTGTTTCCTAAATAGGTCACTTTTGGGCCTATATGATGTAATAACCTAGCATAGACTATAAATAGAATTTTTTTTCATTTTAGTAAGTAGTTTATGTTGAATTATGAATTTTAACACTTTTGAGAGTGTGAGGCAAGCGTAGCTTCGCTTGTGTTGATCTTTTGTTTAGAAACGTGGGTTGCTTGGGAATCGATTCCCTTGAGGTCTTTGTAAGATTTAGGTGCTTTGTTCAGTTTAATTGATTGAGGGTTTAGGGTTTGATACAACCTTTATTTACTTTCAATTTCTTGCATTGTGTCTATCTTATTGCTTCTCTATCTATCTTTATTTTTTGTATTCATATCGTACTTTAGTTTTCAATTTTGTACTTTGTTCGTGTATCAATAGAGGTGCATGAACTACCTATATGATGACTCTAATATTGCTGAATGTATAAATAATTATTGGTAAAGGTTCAGGAACTACCTATCTTAGAATTTCTAGAATAAGTAAGAATATTATTTGGGTCTTGAAAATGTAAAAATTGAGAAATAACGTCACATACAAAGACGACGTTAGGAAAAAGGTTCGAGGAAATTCTAAATCTTAATGGTGTGAAATCTTCTTGGATGATGGTGTGTTCTAAAATATACTTATAGTATTTATCTCTTTATTAATATTTATTTATTTTGACAGTTTTATTAAATCTAGATTCATTAATGTTTCATATGTTTTGTTGGTTGTATGTTTGTCAGGTTAAGACTTCTTTAAACTATGTTAACTTTGCATATGAATCTGGTAGATAGTACACTGTCAACCTTAATATTAAAACATGCAACTTTTGACGGTTTCAACTTTATGAGATATTATTTCCTTAAGCAATTGCAGTTTTGAAGAGTAAAAGTATAGATGACATAAGTCCATACTACTCTGATTACTATAAGCTTAGCTACGAACCCCATAAGTGTTGCCTATGTATCTCAATAAGATGAGAATCATATTCACGTAGTTTGTGAAGGTAGGGAATAAAATGTATGCATAAAAATGGATCAATGTATTGAGGAAAGTGCAAGATAGAGATAGTGACTAAATATAAACATATATACAAAAGTAATGCAAAGGTATAGATAAACTCAGAGTAATGCTTCATAAGTTCGATGTTGGCTGACATCTTTGGTGAAAGAGTGACTCCTGATTATTTCTAGGGAGAGTTATTGTTGCGGTGTCTTAATTTTTTATGGGGATCGTTCATTGTGGTGATCGTCTCCCATTTGTTTTAGTGGAAGACATGTTGTGGCCTCTCGATTTTCTTCGAGGACTCCTTTTATTTTGTTGCTTGCTGAGATGCCTTTATGTGAATTAATGTAATCATCCTTACCTATTGATGGGGATATTTTTTTTCTTGTAGAAATATGAGAAATGAGTGAAAATATGAAAGTCATGAAAAATGATAAAATGAAAAAGTGTAATCGTTCGGTCATGACTCTCCTAATTTATTTTTCCCACTGTATATTAATGCCTTGAGGAATCCGATGTCCCATTTTTAGTCTATGAATCATTATCCTGCAAAAATAAGAGAAGAGAGTGGAAGAGTTGTTCTCAAATTAAAAAAAATTAAGAGCGATAGAGTTAGGACCTATGGCCAAGTGATGAGTTTGAAATGGGAGACCAGTGTGGTTATCCTATGAGTTTTAGAGATGATGTGGTTCGTCCTACATTCAAAGAAAACTTCTTAATTATAAGGAAGGATGTTTGCTTTTATTGACTTGAGACCTTTTTATCTATCATTTGTTGTATGATGCTCCCTGATAAGTGCCCTATGTAAAGAAAATAAGTTGACTTATGTTGAGTCTTTAGTTTGAGAAAGTATAAGTGATTCATCATATTTTCATGACCTACGATATATAGTTTAAGGATATAAGACTGTCGTAACAACTAAAATATATAGGCCTTAAGTTATCTGGGCGACTTAAATGTGAATGCCCTTGATTGATGGGGTAGCTAAAATATAAAGGTCCTTGACTGGCGGGTAAATTAAAACATAAAGGCCCTCAATTGGTGAGCAACTGAAATATAAAGGCCCTCGATTGGCAGGAAAATTGAAATATAAAGGTTGTCAATTACGGAGAAGCTAAAATGTAAAAGGCCTTTGACTGGTAGGGAAACTAAAATGTGAAAAGCCCTCAACTAAAGGGGCAACTGGACTATAAAAGTGGAGGTATGAGGAAAGACTTATGACTTAGATTTTGAGATTAAAGTCAGATGGATATGGAGATCAAACTGAAATTGATATTCTTGAATTTTAGATTTAAGAATATTGGTCGACTCTTTTAAAGATTTTTAAGAGCATCATTGGACAATTCCAAAATTTGCCCCAATTTGTAGTTCTGGAAAAATTATTTTGAAACAGTAGAAAGATAGAACCATTATGTAGGATTGCTATGTATCTTATTAATATGTATCGAGATAAGAATAAAGTCAGAATGTAGATCAGGAAACTTGCTGATTTGTTTATGATATGTATGATTGTCTTGAATGATGGATGGTCATGAAAATGGTGTGAAAAACAAGTCAGAGGGAACTGTTTGTAGACACGAAGCATTGAAATCACTCCCATTAGATGATCTAGAGGATTGATATTAGAGCTTTGACGCTAATTCGGTATGTTGACAAGATTGAGAAGGTCGGACATTGAAGAAGCTTTGACATTACTTCTCCACTTGGCAGGATTGTTATGGTTAAAATGTTGTTGAACCCTTGCTTTTGAAAGTGAGGATTGATATGTGATAAATTTAATGGTTTACGAAGTTTAGAAGAAGAAAGCTTGTTATTCTTGAATCAAAATTGGGTGAAAATTTTGAGGTAGGCCAGTTTAGCACTAATGTCATTAAGATTTGGATTTGAGGGGTTATTGACTACGGCTCCTATAAGACATTTAAAAATTGACCTAGTTTGAATATAGGATAAATTATTTTGAAAAAATGAAGAGGCCGAACCCTAATATAGGGTTTTCTACATATCTTGTCATGGTAAGAATCAGGTCAAAATATAGTTCAGACAGGTACATAGTTATTAGTGGTTGTATGATTATTATGGATTGTTGGTGGTATTGAAAATAAAGTGTTGTGTGAATGAGGGCTCGAATCCAAAAATATGTTCTAAGAATGAAAAAATGTATAGGAATGTGTTAGTAGTTCTTGGAAAAAAGTGGTAGAATCCAAAAGCATAATTTTAAGGATCAGAAATGGGTGTGAAATGATTGTGAAAATAGTTGTAGAGACTGAAAATGAGTGTGAGGAATTATAAATGTTCTAAGCTTAACATAAGTCAACTAAAATTATCAGACAGAATGGACAATGTGGAACATGACATGTAAAGTATATGTGTAAAGCAAAAAATTATGCAATGTATGTAAAAATGCGTAATATATGATGAACAAATAAATAACGTGAAATAAATAAAGATAGAAATTATCTGGCTGAAGTGATGATCAAAATCATTCGTACACATGTCTTAAGGATTCTAAGAACAATTTCACCTATGTTGATAGAGAATATTCAGGAAATAATGAGAAGGTGCATAGTAGTCTAAATGCCCCGACTTTGAAACTAAGAAATTTTAAATAAATTTTGGAGAAGTGTAATGCATAACTCGCGTGTTCAGAGTGTGATAGTGTACAATTAATACTCCATAGAATCGTGATTATAATTAAATAAACTGAAAGTAATGTGTAGAAGTTTTCAGAATATACAAATACAATGTATTAAACAAATAGTGAATCAAAGAATTGATAAGAATGTAAAATTTATTTGAGAAAATAATGCAAAGAATTTATAAGAGAAACACAGACAATTCACACAATAACATGAAACAAATAAATAATCAATGAATTATATAATTTGCAAAATATAAAAATACCTACCTCAATTGACAAACTGAGTCTATCATTGTTAGAACCTACTTCATCTCCAACAGAGTCGACATTCTGCCATGCCCTATTTTTACTAAACAAAGCACGACTTATGGACTCTAAAAGAATAGATTTTGTACAGATTCACCACCTAATCTTAAGAAAAAAATATAATAAAACCTATTTGATTATTAACATGTTTAACTTGTGTTTTAATCTGCGAAAATAAGTTTAGATCTTAGTAAGAGTTCAAATTATTCCTAAGGGAGGGAATTAGGCATCCTTCAGAATCCACGAATGTGGTATTCAACTAGACTGAATTTATCGAAAGGAGGAAATAAAAATTTATTTTTTAAAGTATAAATATATAAAATATATATTAAAATATAATATAAAATTTTATGTGTGAAGAATATGTATCAATTACATAAGTAAAACATATTATCGTAAAATATGTGTATAGAAGTATGTAAAAATGTATAAGAGATATAAAATTTTTATAATAAAACATATGAAATAGAAAAATGTTCAAGTTGTGGATATGGCCAGAATCAACAAGATCCAACCTAGTTGTGCTAGGGTGAAAGTTCAAGTTGATTTAGCAGCTAAGTTACCTTATTATGTAGAAATTGAAGTGACTAACAACACCACTAAGGAATCTAGGATCCAAACTGTCAGAATTTAATATGATATGCTTCCTAAATATTGTTATAATTGTAAGTTACAAGGCAACGAGGAAATGGAATGCAAGATCTTACATCCTAAATTAAAAACTCATGAGCAACAATAGAATTCAGAGGGGGAAGAAGAAACTCAAGGAAAAGAAGATGACATACCAGTGCAAAGGAGATATGTGAATGGAAAAGTGGTGCTTGCAAAATGGAATCCAACTAACAAAAGGTTTAAGATTGAAAAATGAACCAATAAGTTTTTAAATATTGATGTGGAGTTGAATAAAGAAGGAAATAGGAAAGGAGGGATTCAGGATAATAGTGATGTCAGTACCAAAATTTTCTTTACATCCTTCAGCAACATAAGAAAGACAACAAATAACAATCAAGAACATATAGAAAAGCACCAAAGTAATAGTTACCCATAGGCTGATAGCAACACAATTGGGAAGGAAGATTGTTTAGAGGAGGAAAGACTGAAATCTTATAGTAATGATAAGAGAAAGGAAAGCACAAAATGTGACACAATTTTTCAGAATGAAAATATACAAGTTATAGATAGAAATAAAGCAATAAAAAAGAAACATGCTGTAACAATATTCAAGGACTAAGAAAATACAGACTTGAATAAAAAAAAGATTCATTTGATAGTACCAGACAATTGAAGCTCAGCAGTAGTAATATAATAGTCTTAAAGATGTAGGAAGATGCAATAACAATAACTAAGGCAGAATATACTGAAATAAGTGAGAATAAGGAAGTGGAAATTCCCGTTGACATGTAGTCTCATGAAATCCAAATAGCTCTTGCTAAAGAAACTTTTCATGAAGCACTCCAAGTTGATGAATCAGAATGCAAGGGTACATATAAGCCTACAATAAAAAAAATCAAAATTTCTGAGTTTAAATAGTACGGGAAAAATATTGGTATTAGCTCATGGATCACAATCTGGTTTGATGATTAGCCAGAACAGTAATATGGCACTGATAGCAAAGAGGAATTCACCTAATAGTGCACTGCATGATTTGATTTCTCACCCCAAAACTGAAGATATAGAGATAGAAAGAGCAGAGACAAATGAAATAATACTAGAATATAAAAAAGAAACTGATAGTCAAGAAAATCTCAGTCAAGTAATGAAAGATGCTGGATTATCACCATAAGTAATTATAAAAGGTAAAAAGAGCAGGGTTAAGGTTGACAAGCGTACAAGAACCAGTGCTAGGTTAAGTGGTAAAGTATATAATCAATGAAGTTAAAAGCACTCTTTTGGAACATCAGATCAACCAAATCACAACATGTATTTCACAGAGGTCAAAAGTTTCATAGGCATCTCAATTTTATGTTTATTGCATTAATGGAACCATTTCAAGAGGCTAGGTATACATAGGATACAAAAGAAGATTGGGCATGAACTATGCAAATTACAATCTAATGGAAAAATTTGTCAGGACCATATCTAGGTGAATATTCTAGCAGATTTTGAACAGTAGCTCATATCTGAATTGAGTTTTCAAGATGGCTCTCAGATAGTGGCTAAAGTAGTTTATGCTAAATATGGTGAGATTGAGAGATTAGCACCGTGGGATGATATTTCCTCTATGTATCACAATATTAGAGTTCAATGGATGGTTGGAGAGGACTTTAATGTTATCATGAATAAGGAGGACAAGATTAGGGGGATTCCTGTGTACCCTAATAAGTCTGACAACTTTCCCTTTTGTATAAGTTACTGTGATTTAGTTGATATTAAGTTTAAAAGGAGTTCATTTACTTGGTGGAATGGTAGAGTTAATGAACAATGTAGTTGTAAGTGATTAGACATAATAGTTGTCAATCAAGAGTTCCTGGGAGGTATGAGTTGTGTTGAGATGGAGCACTTAGCTAGAACAGGGTCAAAGCATGCTCCTTTACTATTATTATGTGGAAATCATAATCAAAAATTTCATAAACCTTTTAGCTTTTTGAAATTTTGGACTAAAAAATATGGTTTCAAGGGCGTGGTAAAGCAGAATTGGGTTCCATCAAATTCATCAGTTTGTGAAGGTGTATTTGTTGTGTTGAAGCAGAAAATGAAAAAGATCAAGATGACACTAACTGAATGGAGCAAAGTTATATTTGGAGATATTTTTAAGCAATTGAAAATTAGGGAAGAAATTGTAAGAGTTAAGGATAAATTATTTGAAGAAAACCCTACTGATATTAACAGAATGATCTTGTAAAGAGCACAGGCTAAGTTGAGGCTATATATACATTATGAGGAAGAATATTAGAGACAAAAAGTTGGCATATAATGGTTTTCTTAAAGGGACAGGAATACCAGATTTTTCACAGTTTGGATAATGGTAGAAGGAAGAGATTAGAGATCAATAGAATTCAAAGGTTAGATGGATCTTAGGCTGAATGTATTTCTTAAGTGGCCGCAAAAGCAATTGACTTTACCAACATCAAATTTGATGATTTCTCTTGGCTACAAAATCAGCCACATCCCTTTTTATACCATTTCACCAATATATCTCCTTGAGATCATGATACATTTTTATCGAACCGGGATGAACAACATAGCGCGATTCATGCGCCTCAACCAAAACCCTTTGTTGCAAATCATCGACATCAGGAACACACAAACTCCCTTGGTACTGTAAAGTACCATCACCACCGATTTCAAATACCATTACCTTTTGCCCACCAATATCTCTATTGATTTTCATCGAGATAGGATCTAGAATTTGCTTCTCCTTGATTTCTACACCAAGATACGATCAAACCATTTTCTGTACCAACACACCACCATCCTTGGAGTCCAAGAGATGAACTCCAAGATTGGCCAAGCGGTGAATATACTTCACTAATTTATTCTTTGCTTTCTCCACATGAGCTAAATTCCCCATGAACAACCTGCTAAGAGCATCCACAACCACGTTAGCTTTACCTGGGTGGTAGTAACAATATATCGTAGTCCTTGAGAAGCTCCAACCATTACCTTTGCCTGAGATTTATCTCCTTTTGAGTGAACACATACTGTAAACTCTTATGATAAAAAAAGATATCCATGTGAGCTCCATACACATAATGCCACCAGATTTTCAAAGCAAAAACCATCGCTAAAAGATTCAAATCATGAATATGATAATTCCTCCATGCACCTTTAATTGCCTGGAAGCATAGGCAATCACCATCCCATGATGGATCAAAACACAACCAAGTCCCACCCTGGACGCATCACAATAAACTACAAACCCTTCATTACCTTCAGGAAATGTCAAAATCGGAGCCGAAGTTAGCTTATCTTTAAGATTCTCAAAACTCCCTTCATACACTTTTGACCAAGAAAACTTAGCCTTCTTCTTAGTCAATTTAGTCAATGGGGCAGCTATAAAAGAAAACACCTCCACAAACCTCCTATAATACCCAACCAAATCCAAGAAGCTCGGAATGCCGGTTGGAGTCATTGGTCTAGGACACATTTTAACAACAACAACCTTTTGTGGATCCACCATGATCCTCTCACTAGAAATAATATGACCCAAGAATGTTATAGTGTTCAACTAAAACTGATACTTGGAGAACTTGGAATACAATTGTTGTTCCTTCAAGGTCTGTAACACCACACAGAGGTAATTGGAATGATCTACATCACTTTTATAATAAACCAGATTGTCATCAATAAATACAATGATAAAAAGATTCAGAAACTGCCTGAAAACCCTGTTCATCAAATCCATGAACGTCATCAGGGCATTAATCAAACCAAATGACATCACCAAGAATTCAAAGTGCCAATATCGAGTACGAAAATCCATCTTAGGGATATCCTTCTCCCTAATCTTAAGATCATGATACCCAGATCGAAGATCTATCTTAGAAAAGAAATTGGTACCTTGCAATTGATCAAACAAGTCATCTATCCTTGGAAGAGGATACTTGTTCTTGATCGTTACCTTATTCAACTGTTGATAGTCAGTGCACATCGAAAGGGAACTATCCTTCTTGTGCACGAACAACTCCGGTGCACCCAATGGGGATACTAGGACGAATAAACCCCTTATCCAGAAGATCTTTAAGCTACTCCTTGAGTTCCCTCAACTCAGTCGGAGCCATTCTATAATAAGGAATAGATATTGGACAAGTGTTCAGAACCAAATCAATACCAAACTCAATCTCCCTATCCATAGGAACACCAGGAAGATCATCCAGAAATACCTCAGAAAACTTACTTACCATCAAAATTGAATAGAATGAAGGACATTCCGAGTTAGAATCTTTAACCCAGACTAAGTGATAAAAACACCATTTGGAGATTAATCTCTAAGCTTTAAGAGAAGAAATAAACCTTCCCCTAGAAGCTAGGGAACCATCCTCCCACTCTATAACCGATTCACCATGGAACCTAAAGACAATCTTATGGGTTTGACAATCTAAAGACACATAACAAGAGTGTAACTAATTCATATGCTGAATAATATCAAAATCTACCATATTAAGTTCAAATAAATCTACCAAAGTCTCCTTATTACCAACTTATACCACACACCTCCTATAGACTTTTTTAGCAATAATCGAGTCACCTACCAGGGTAGAAACAAAAAATTGATCCAAAATAACCTTAGGTTCAAACCAAAACATACAACCATATATGGGGTCACAAAAAAGAGAGTGGACCTCAGATCAAGCAAACAATACACGTCATGAAAAAAGAGTTGTAACGAACTAATAACGACATAAGGCGATGCCTCAAACTCCTATCAAAATGCAAGAGCATACAACCTATTCTAACCTGTGCTAATACCAAAAATAGGAGCAGACATCGAAGCAACACCACTAGGTACGTGAGCAGAAGATGAAGTAATTGAAGCTATGATCACTCCCAAAGCACCCTTTCTAATAGGATAATTCCTAAGCATATGGCCTGGCAGGCCATATTTAAATCATCCATCCCTCTCTTCATCACAAAATCCTAGACAAAGAAGACCAGAAAACCGGCAAGAAGGGCATAAAGAAATAGACTGAGCCCTACTCGCCTGAGATTAGGCACCCTATGCTTGGAAATTATTGCCACCATATTGACGTTTATCACCCGACTGCTTTGGGTAAGGAGCACTAGAAGAAGCGAAGGATCCAGAACTCCCCCACTTCTTCTTTGCCCACTTACTACCATCCCGACCACCTTGTTGTTGCCTACAACCTTGTTTAGAAGACCTAAACTTCTTACCCTGCCTTTCCCTAATCTTCATCTTTTCCCTCTTGTCATCCTCCACCTATTGCATATGGACAACCAACCTAGAAATATCCATATCCTTAATCAGAAAAGAAGTTTTTCTTTCAAGGATCAAATCTCGAGATAGCCCATAAGTAAACTTTCTCATCCTCGCCCTCATATCTGACACCAAGTTCAGAGAATACCTTAAAAGCTGATAAAACTTCAAGGCATATTCCTTGACAATTATCTTTCCTTGCCTAAGATTCATAAAATCCTCTATCTTCATTTCTCTCAGCTCTTGAGGAAAGAAGTAATCCAGAAAAACATTTGAGAAAGTCTCCCATAAAGACAACTCCTCGACATCACCTCTTTCCCTATACCACTCCTCGTACCTTTGGTACGTAACATACTTGAGCTTATAAGCTATAAATTCACCCCCTCCACATTCATGGCCTACATTATCTTGAAGGTTTTCTCTATTTCATCCAAGAAACCCTGAGGATCCTCCTCCACGTTTACTCCAGTAAAAGTAGGAGGATTCATTTTCATAAACTGTTCAATCCTTATGTCCTTAGTAGATGAAACACCAGATGCATCCTGCTTAATTTGAGCAGAAATATATTGAGCAATAGTGTGAAATGTTTGATGAATTTCTTTATTCGTCACCTCACCTCGAAGAAGAATACTAACAACCAGTGCAACTCCATAAATATCAAGGACTAGACCCCTAGACCGAGTAAGGATCCCCCGTGTACCTTCCACATTACCCCCAGATAGGATAAAAGAGTTTTTTTGTGTTCTAGATCATTGAGGCATTATCTGAAAAGTGAACAAATCAGGAATAGAAAGGACGTTAGACCTTGCAACTTGAAAAAAATACTAAGTAAGTAAAATATTCCAAAATGCCTTATAGCCTCTCCCGTATGAGTGCGGCGTGCTATACACCCCTAAAAGAGACTTTACTCGACATGGATCTATGGTCTCCCAATTGACCATGAACATAGAACTCTGATACAAACTTTATATGACCTGAATGGGGCTTTATTGTAATGGGCATCCCATGTCCAATCAGGGCTGGGGACCACCCCTAGTACCCAACTCAACTGTCCAGTGCATATCCTGAGTCGAATAAATTCTAAACATACAAAAGATAAGAGTATAACTATCTAATCAAGACTCTAGGATAGGTCTATGACCGTTATTGACCCAAACGAGTCCAACCGTTCCCTAAACCAACCGATAGCCATAACCAAACTGTAAACCAAATCCAAAATAATAACCAAACCAAGTTCCATGACAAAACATAAAAGGATGTAATAGTGAGAAATTTCATCCAATGGTATCAACCCTAATACCAATGCCAATACTAAGGTTGACACCAATACTGATCCCGCCCATTCCAACCCATAGTAGTTCCATAAAAGCCTCTAACCAAAAGAAAACCAATATCCAATTGGGACGTGCCCCCCACTATATCAAAAACCAATATACGTAGAATAATCAAAGTATATGAAAATGTCCACAACATGAAATAAAGCCTTCTGAAAAGATGAAAGAACACCACTTCAATCCAAAAGCTGATCCTAAATTTTGATCACTATACGGAAAGAGTAGAACAGTCGATTCCTGTATCGTGTGGGGATACATCCGCCCGAAGATAGGTTAGTGGGTGAACGCTAGCGTGAACTCAAGATAAGGATAAAATAATGTCATTCCGTAAAACTAAGTAAACCAACCATATGCATATAAACTATACATGTATACATATATAAGTATATATATATATATATATTTATATATAACCAGGCCGGGAAAGGGATCTGAGTTTAGCATGCATTTGAAACCATTAACCCGGGTATGTGTCGCTTAATCGTCCTTAACTACCCATGGGCTATATGGGTCCAGTGTAATCCCATGAACGAGCCTCAATGCGTGGACCAGTACGAACCGGAGATACCACAAGAGCAGGGGATTCCCAAGTATCCTTATCTCTCCATGATACATATGTACAGTATACTTAGAGGATTTCCACGTACCTCATAGTATCATTTACAGTCACCATGACCAACCCTTCATGTCAGCAAACATGAGTTTCTAGTGTTTGTTTATTGAACTCCCACCTTCACGGATAGCTATCATACCCCACTATTACTTCACAATTAAAACTATTTCCAACCAACCAATCCATTATTCCATTTATTATTATTATCCAAGGCTATTTATAGTGGTGTCGTCATACCATCTATAACTTGCAAGTATTGTCCTTAGCCGACCCTTTAAGGTAAAGGGATTCTCGTGTACCCATTTACCAAGTTAACTTAGGGGAGTCCAATGTACCCAACAAGTGTTCCGTTATTATATTTTCTTGGGGGAGTCCCATGTATCCCATAAATTGTTCATTAACCTGTTCACTTAGGGGATTTCGTGGTACTCCACAAGGATTTCAATTAACCACAACCATGACCACCAAACCATTCCATTTAACCATTCTAAACCATTTAGGGTTCCATTACCAAACCATTATCATGCAATCGTTCCATTAAAAAGTCCAACAATATAGTAAAAGCATTCTCATAGGTATTTTATCAAATATATTAGGTGCATAGTGTTTCCAAAACCAAAATCAAATACCAATTAACCATTCCCATGCAACCAATTATCAAAATCACCATTAAAACATTCAAATACATAATTAAAACATAGGAAAAACCATAACCAAAAACTTATAACTAAAACCCCCAATATATATTTGAAAACCCAAAATCATACAATAAATCATGCCACTAAAACATTGTATAAAACCATGCCTTTAGTTGGAAATATCAATGAGGGAAGATTACATGCCTTAATTGAAAAGATAATAGAGAGAAATCACCAACCCAAGCCCCAAATTAATCCTTGAGATGAAACCCTTGCTTACTTTGCCCAAGAACTTTAGAGAGGATTATAGAGTATTTTCTAAGTGTTATTCAGAATGTGTGGACATACCAGGAAAGATAGGGTGAAGAATGAGATTATTTGAGAGAAGGTGGGAGTTGCCTCGGTGAAGGATAAGTTGTGAGAAGTGAGGCTACATTGGTTTGGGCATGTGATGAGGAGGGGACCTAATGCTCCAGTACGGAGGTGTGAGACCCTGGATATGTATGGTTTTTGACGGGATAGAGGTAGACCAAAGAAATATTGGAGGGAGGTGATTAGGCATCATATAGAGAAATTAAAGCTTATAGAGGACATGACCCTTGATAGAAAGATGTGGAGGACATGGATTAGGGTAGAGGTTTAGGGGGTGGGAGCATAACGGTAGTAATAGGGGAGTGCTACTTTGGGTTTGGAGGTTCTGGTTCGTAGTGTTGGGGATGTAGTTTTTGGAGTTAGTGGGGTTGGATTTTTTGCATCCCGTACTAGTTTATTATGCACTTATCTTTTGTGTTTGTTATACTGTTAGTTTGTTTTGTGTACCATACTAGTTTGTATTCGCTTACGTTTTGTATTTGTTATACTGTTATTGGTCCTAAGCTGGGGGTCTATCGGAAATAGCCTCTCTACTTCTCTTGAGGTAGTGGTATGGTTTGCGTACACTCTACCCTCCCCAGACCCCACTAGGTGGGAATATACTGGGTATGTTGTTGTTGTTATTCTAAGTGTTAATAAATAGAATAATAGGATAAATAACCTCCCAAGTGTGTTAAAAATCATGGGGCTTTATTGGGTTAAATGGAGAAACGTCCAGATTGCCCTCACTTAAACTGCATAAAATTCCCTTTAGGGGTACGACTAAATATACCAGTCGTACCCTCCAATACGAGTGGTACCCACCACTCGCACCCTAGGCTTCCTCTTTGACCCAACAATTTCCAAGGTATGACTTACTCAAACCAAGTCCTACCCAAAGCATAAGACTAGTACCCTTGATCACAAAAGGTTTGAACATTGTCCACTATACGAGTCCATGGTATGACTCATACCCTGGCTTACGGTTCATGGTGAGCCACTCTTACTCAAATCCAACTGAAGCTACCAACTCTAAGACTAAGTGAAGAAAAGAACAAACCCAACAACCCGTATCCACTAATACGACTCGTACCACTTAAGTCGTATCTATTTCATCAACCAAATTCAATACACCATCCAACACTGGTCAGCATACGGTACCCATACTACTCGTACCTCAATTTAACACTCGTTCCCCCTGTTTTAACTTGTCCAGAAATAAGAAATCCAGGAAATTTTCTAAGGGTCAAAAATCCAGGGTGTTATAGTCTGCCCTGCTAGGAACATTCATCCCCAAATTAAGGACAGGGTAGGGTAACCAAAAGCATAATTTATTTGCATTATCAAATATCAACCTAAAACTAGAAGGCAACTCTAATTCATAAGTTATATTACCAACTCTCCACAAAACTGCATAAGGAGCAACAAACTAGAGACTGAGCTTCCCCTTTTTACCGAACCACATTACTCCGTTCATGGAAGATACCTTTAGGAACACCTTATCCCAACCTCAAAATCTAAGTCTCTAGGTCTTACATCCACATAAAACTTTTGGCAACTTTGGGCAGCATTAAGCCTATCCCGAATTACCTTCACTTTCTCCATATCCTGCTAAACTAAATCCATATCGAACATATCCGCTTCAACAAGCTCAAACCAACCAATAAGGGATCTATACCATACAATGCCTCAAAAGGGTCTATTCAAATACTAGAATAATAGCTATTGTTGTAAGAAAACTCTACCACAGGTAGATGCTCAAACCAATTGCCACCATAATCAATCATGCATGCCTAAAGAACATCCTCTAATGTCTAAATAGTCTTCTCTGCTTTTCCATCCATTTGAGGATGAAAAATAGTATTCAGACTAACCTTAGTCCCCAATCCTTTTTGAAAAAACTGGCAGAAATGATATGAAAATTGCATACCATGATCAGAGATAATCGAAAAAGGTACCCCATATAGTTTCACAATCTCTTAAATATACAACTCTGCATAATCCTAAGTCGGAAAGGTAGTCCTCACTGGCAAGAAGTGAGTAGACTTCGTTATCTTATCCACGATGAACCAAATCAAATCAAATTGGTTTTAGCATTAAGAAAGTATGATAATGAAATACATATTGATTACCACCCATTTCCATTTGTGTAACGCCCCGAGACTATGCCCTGGATGTCACATAGTGCTTAGGACCACAAGTGATCCTAAGTTAACCCATGAACTGTGATATTATTAAGAAATTGATTTAAATATGTATAAAATAATTGAGTTTACTGTGCAGAAACATAATCATGGTAAAATCTTGGAAAAATACAATAGTGATACAATTTTACATTCTGATAAAATCGAAGAGAGAAATTGAAATTACATGACTAACTCTGACTGACATCTATAAAGCCTCTACTTACTGACTATATATAGCTAGGACGCGACTCCAACCACCACTAATCAATACATATGAGTAAGAAGGTAAAGTACATGAATAATATCTAACTGAATTCCCCAAAGTAGGAGGACCCATCACCTGCTAGTTGGAATCTACAACTGTCTGATTGTGATATATAGACTACAACTGATCTAGTACCTATATTATTAAATAATGTAGCACATAGATGTATATGTGGATCAATACTTTTGGAATATACTAAGTATATGAGGGTGAAATCATAAGTAAAATAATGCTTTAGTGTACATATAAACTTTTAAACAATGCATGCTAAGTGTAAATGACTCATCTTGGGCTGAATAAAACAAAGCTGTAAAATCATAAACATGAGTAATGAAGCATAAGAATAACTTTGTGAGCCATAACACTTAGTTCTAAAAGCTATTTTTTATTCTGTCTTAGGAAGGTTCTTCTAACTGACATAAACCATGAGAGCTATAATGGAGTCTAACATCTTACCCACGTTAGGGAGATCTTTTCTACCCTTGCCATCAGAATAAAACCTTATCTTTAGTGATCACTGACTTAGCCCACTATGGGCGCTTAAAACTATGGTGGCTCATAGTTCTGGGGCATAAAACCTTGGAATCATACCCAACTCGATGCTAAATACTACTCCCATACTTATTGCTCAGAACTTTAGGAAATCAACCTTAAAATAGCACAAGGGTTTATAATGAAGAAGAATTATACTTATCTTTCTTTAAATCTCAAACTATATGAACAATGTGGATTCCTTATCTTTGCTTAGGATCAAAAGATCAATTTCTTTCTCAAATCTTAGTAAACATCTTATGAAAGAGGCTTAAAATCATAATCTTCTTGAAATATCAATACTTAGACTTAGGGTTTCAAACCCAAGCTTTAAACTCATGCAAATTCATAGAAAAACATTATGATCAATATACTTCTTGAAATACTTCAACAATATCAAGATAATGAAATAAATAATCACAATATCATGCTTAAAACTCAATTAAAAAATCTGTAAAATTATATCACATGTATAAAGATGTGAAAATAGACATGCAATTCAATATTTAAATCACTTGTAACATCATAATCTTCAAATAATGATAATTGGGTATGAACCCTAAATTGAAACTCATGTAAGTTTAACTTTAAAAACTAGTTTTAGGCACAAGGATGAAACAAGTATCCTTGTTCATAACTCCACATACCTTAATTGGTTTGATTTTGAAATTGAAAGCTTGACTTAGAAGCCTTGGGAATGTTCTTGAATGCTTTTTTGGAACTTCTTGGATTAGGAACCTTAATTCTTGGGTATCTAGAAGAAAGAATGGTGAAATTTTAGATTTTCTGAAGTTGAAGTTGAAGCTTTAGGGTTTTCTTGGGGGGGGGGGGGGAGGATTTGGTGAGGAATGAGTGTAATATGCTTAGAATAGGATTAAATATTCTATTTTTATGAATTGAGGTGGGGGCAAAGGACTCAATTACCCTTTTAGGGATTAAATTCACAACTGGAATGCTGTTTAAGGCTTTACCATGATACGGCAAGTCCCTCACCGCTATACTCACCGTGATGTGGTACAATTATGGTGAGTTTCTGGAAATTGACAATTGTTGATCTACACTCTAACGCAATACACCAAGGCAGCCATCGCTATAGCCATCGTGAATCAATGGAATCACGGTGAGCTGCTATTTTAGAAATCCAAACGAGGTCCAAACCTTGTCCAAAAAATCTAAAACTTAACCGAGACAGGCTACTTACGACCTCGAACATGAATCAACTCAAAAACTTACGTCTCAGGGTCGAGAAGACCACTTTAAAAAAATCCTCAAATTTAAAGAGATTCAAAATATTACTAAGTCCCTCAACACTTAGTCTTATTTTAATGTTATAAGTGCCTTAAGATACTATTAGGGGTTGAACTAAACTAGGATCGTACAGGGTATTACAATATCTCCTCCTTGGGAAAGTTCGTCCTTGAATGAGATTAGTTAGACTGAGAGTACTATACCAAGTAACTAAGATCATTTACTAAACATACATGACTCGGAACATGAGTTCATAACTGAGTCCGAAACATGATATATGAACTAAATATCATGACTTTGCTGATTTCTTAAATACATGCATTGATATGAGAATGGTTATAAGGATGAGATAGAAATGAGAGAGTCAACTTATGAGTAACCATTACTTTAGGTTGGATCTGATTTTGTGAGGAAAATATGAGAGGTTTAGGACATGAAAACTCGGGGTATTATAACATCTCCCCCTTGGAATCGTTCTTTCCCTGAATGATATAACTTGATTGAAATACTAAGGGAAGATTGAAATGATACACAAGACACTTACAAACTGAATCATTATTGACGCATAATTTTTGCCCTCCACGACTAAATTTAATCCTGAGTTTCTTCAATTTTTAACAAAATCAAAATATTAATTTCATCCGAAAATTTTTTTTTAAAAAAATATATTTGTATGTTATTTTGTCATTTTAAGTAGCGATTATATATTATCTTGTTCAATTATACAAGATTATATAATTTGATTACTTAAATATTTATTCTAAGGATCAGATTTTAATTAAAGATTATTCTTGAAAATAAATTCAAATGGTTACAATCTTAATTTAAACATAATTGACTCTCAAAAATAATTTATTTGGATAAATATATGTTTGATTTTATTAAATCAAGAAGTTTGGGATTAAAAGAAGTATTAATTCGTATCGAATTTCAATTTAATTTAGCCAATCTATTAGATTGGCCATAATTGAAATCAAATTAGCCATAATTGCAATTCAATCCGTCAATGGATTTTTAATTTGGTCAAAATTAAATAAATATGGCTAAATTTTAAATCCCGATTCGGGTTATATTTTAAATAACCCCAAAATTCCCAAATACTCTCATAATTTCTACCCAATTTCTACCAAAAAATAATTTTAAATTGTACTATTTTCCCCCAACTTTGTCCTTTTTCAATTTTGAAATTTAAAAATTGTACTATATTGTACAATCCCCCCCCCCGCCAACCTTTTTTCTTTCTCCAAATTCCAATTTTTGAAATTTAAAACTTGTACTACATTGTACAATCCCCCCCCCCCTCCCCACATTATTTTCCACCTCACCTTATCTTCAATTTTTAAATTTAAAAAACACCCCTAAAAAGGTGAACACACCTTTTCCTTTTTTAGTTTTATTATCATTTTTTTCTTCATCTTTTTCTTCTTCATAGTTCGTAGTTATAATTTTGTTTGCTGTAGACGGCCTTGAAGGCCATAGGACATTGTGGTATCAATATTATAATTATTTTCATGTTCATGGTATTAAAATGAGCTAGCAATAGTTGTACATGCCTTTTTCACTTTATTCCTTGATTATTATAGATAGAGTTTCAATATTTTCTTAAAAGATGTACTCATGTCATGTTTAAATTCATTGTTGGCGGATATAGTTATTTTTAGCATGTAAAGTTGTTTCCTTTATGTTGAAAAGACTAGTTAATATTGATTTTTTCTCCTTTTTGACTTTATTCTTTGATTATCATAGATAAAGTTTCAATCTTTACTTAAAAGATGTACTCATGTCTTGGCTTAACTCATTGTTAGTGGATATGTTTGTTTTAGCATGTAAAGTTGTTTCCTTTATATTAAAAAGAATAATTAATATTGATTGTTTTGCCTTTTAGCTTTATTCTTTGATTATTTTATATAAAGTTTTGATCTTTGCTCAAAAGATGAACTCATGTCATGTTTAAATTCATTGTTGGCAGATATATTTATTTTTAGCATGAAAAGTTATTTCTTTTATGTTGGAAAAATATTTACTATTGTTTGTTTCACCTTAATAAAAATAGTAATTGATTACATCAAGAATTTTTTATTTGCTTATTAATTATTTTAAGGGATTTCCAAAATACTCATGTAAGAGATTAAGTGCTAGCTTTATTTTCCATCCACGATGTTTATTTCTCTTTTTTTTTGCATGTTTTTTAATTTGTCAAAATAATGAGAAAGTTTGAATTTTTGTGGCTAAATAGAATTATTTAGATATTTTTGAGTCATGCATATTATGATTGTGAAATGATATTTCACTTTTAGAAATGCTAAACTGTTCTTCTAATTTTCTTACTCCCTTTGGATTGTTATATGTGCTCTTTGTGAGTGTAAAGACTTGATTCGTGTCTCTCCTGGATTCATAATATCGAAAGAGAATCATTGATGTCTTAGAAAGATAAATCATAGGCCGTTGCTCATTTTTCCATAAAATGTTGGTTGTAATTTAGATGTATGAATTTTTGTTAATGTCACCTTAGTTGAAATTTAAAGATTCTCTTTCTTGAAAATCTAACCTTTACTTTATTTTTTTATATGGATTAGTGTATATGTTTGTTCAATTTTAGAAGTCATGAGTATTTTTCTTGTTGTGTTATACCTTTACTTTCGCAAGCTTACATTGTTTGTTTCTCACATTAATTCATTGAATATGGCCTTCTTCCTTTTATCTTTACTCATTCTTAATATGAACATAAATCATGAGGCATGCAAGTGGATGTCTTTGCTTTGAATTTTATCTATTGACTCTCACTCTTGTTATACGTGTGCATGTGTGCATATCATTATTAATCAAAAATTGATTCTTGATATTTTATTTTGCTTTTAAATATGTAACTATTATGCCTTGAACGTATGTTAATTTCTTTATCTTTTCTTTGCAAGCAAAAAAAATTATCTCGAGTCCAAATGGACTCCTTTCCCCTTGCATTTCGTAATGGGTCAATGAGGCTCACCTCTTCGAGTCAAGTTTGAAGTTTAAACCCAAGGTCCACTACATGGTGTGCGGGTGCTAGAAGAGAGACGAAGAAGGAAAACGGGTCAAAACCCATTGATGAGGTTACTAAGAGACTTGAAAAGTCTCAATTTTTATAATTGTCTTCTTTTTATTTATTCATTTAGTCATTTATTTTTTCATTCATTTGGGACTCAAAGCCAAAGTTGTATTTTAATACATGTGATGCGGATTTTGGGCCTCAAAGGTCTAAAAACTAGCTTAGGACAGGTTATGGACCGAAAGCCCAATATTTAGATTAGGACAAGTGCAAATGGGGACAAAGAAGATCAGGACAGAGTCTATTGATTTGGGCCCAATGGCCTAAGTCTTTTATTTTCGTCCCTTCCCCTTTTACATGCTTTGTTATTAATTTATTTAGACTTAGTTAAAATCCCTATTAAGTCGTTCAAATCTATTTTACAGAAGTATTTTCCTAAAATTAATTACTTTTCAACAATCAATCTTTCTTTTTGAATTTAGTCAAAAGATGTTTTCAAACTGTCTGGATAACCGCAAGTTAGCGGATACTCTTGGTGCCTTAACAACCTTTCAAGAGTATTAATAGGAACCGCTTACTCAGAATCTTCAAACTTAAAGGATATTTTTATTGTTTTGGATCGTTTAAGTAACTTTCAAAGGTTTTCTTAATTCCTTTTCAAATAAATTAATTGGCGACTCTAAATAAGTCAAATTTCCGCATAACAGAAATAACGACTCTACTGGAGAATATTTAAATAGGTTCTAACCAAATGTTTGATTTCATATTTTTGACTAACTATTTAAATTGCTTACGTATTTATGTATTTTGATTTTACAGAATTTAATTATTGCATTTTATGGTATGATCCTGAATTATTATTAAACTGTTTTTGGGTTTTGCGGATGTCCCGACCCCTATTGTTCAACTGAAAATCAAATATTGGAAATATGACAGTTTACCGGCACGTTAGGCAGTCGGAGGTTGATCGTATTTCCAAACTTAAGTTATTCACTTTGGAACCTGTGTCTAAACCCACCCTAGACACCTAGGATAGAGCTAAACCAAAACCCTCTTTAGGCATGAGCGTAGGACGACCCAATATCTGAGAGGGTATTGGGTACATTAGAAAACTTTCCCTGCGTCTATTAACTTCGAGTCAATTACATACGAATCATATCTATGTGTTGAAGAATAATATATGTTTGTTTAATCCAATCCATTATTCTTTGGGGGTCGGGAGAAAGTTTGCTTTGCTTACTTTCATGTAAGGACGCCTCAATCATACACCAATTGAGGGAGGAATTGAAGAAAGCCAAACAAGTAATTGATCGATTTGGATGGTTGAACCTAGAGCACAGTTGATGTTGGGCGTATTTACACGCCTAAAGCACCATAATTTACCCATGTTATAGCTAAGTTTTGAGGATAAAATATATAATTCCTGCACTTTTAGTCCATTTTCCTATAAGTAAGCTAACCTATGTGATTAGCATGTTTTTCAGGTATTAATGATGAAGATTTCAGCACTTTGTGGACCTTTGGGCAGCAAAGGAAAACTTCTCATAAGAGGGAAGGCAACTTTTGGAAGCTTATGGACTGAATGTGACACATGACGAATTTGTCCCGGGCAAAAGCAGTATTTTTAAATACTTAGGGGTGCAGCAGTAACTTAGTAGGACTAGGACAAGGATTTTATAAAAACCTTATTTGCTGAATTTTTCAGCATTCATTCATTCATTCATTCGGTCATTATTCATTCGACACTTTTAATATTATTCAGTTTGCAGTTTCTGTAAGGTTTGGACAGAGAAAAACGCTACACAAACGGCTAGAGAGGGAATCACGTCATTCTCATAGTGACGCCAATTCATCTCCATCGTGAGATTGCTATAGTTTTAGTATGATGATGATGTCTTCATTGATTCCCGTTACACTCATGAGTAGCTAAACTTCTCTGTTAGGGTTATGGAAACCTTGTGAGATACTATCTATTGCTATGAGTTTGTGAATTCTTGATGTGTATGCTACTTATATCATTACTCTCTTGGTTTTAATTAAATTCTCAGGGTTGCAAACATAGGGAATATGCCAGTATAACATTAACTTGTTCGAGAGAAAAGTTACCTATCTGGAAAAGAGAGTATGACAAGGAAATAGGGATACCAACCCCTATTTACACGTTATTGCCTTAACCGGATTAACTTTTTGGAGAATTTGTACCGTTAGTTATACACTTTAGGCTCAAGAGAGCTAAAGTAAAATAAATCCTTGATGGTTGAGAAACACTAGGATTTACCATTAGAATACGAATCTCTATAAGTGCATGCATGTCTAAATTCCGCATTACTCATAGTTAATAGATACGTAGAACTCATAAGGTGGAAATAACCCTAACTTACAAATCTCTGTGATTAGTTCTTATTAAACAAGTCGCCTCATTCATTACTTTGATACTAGTAGTTCACGCATAATCAAATCCCCCCTTTTCCGTAGAATTTTTGACCAACAGTCTACTAATAATTACAACACTTAGTGATCAAGTATTCCCTGTGGTATTCGACACCCAACCCAGTTGGGTTCTATATTTGACAGCGACCGCTTACACTCTTACGACAGCTGTAGTTTGGGCGTTATCAAATTTTTGTGCCGTTGCCGGGGAATACGGTTGTCTACTAAGTTTGTGATAGTTAATAGACCCTTTGGTAAAAAATTCTCAGATTTTACTTTTAGTTATTGTTTTTGTTTTATTCAAGTTCTGTTGAGTGCATGCCAAATACACGAAGATCTGATCAGCTATTATTACCCATAAATCCTGAACCACAACTTATTGGCAGAATGGATGCACAACGAGACATTGAAAGAAGGGATGCTCAACAGGAACAAGCTAGATTAGCTGCGCTGCTCAAGTGCATCAACAGAACATTGATAACCCAGGTCGGGCAACAAATCTGGATGATGAGGACCTGGGTGATGATGAGTTACTGAATCCAAGGAGTGCAGATGAGGTAGCAGCGCCTGTGAACAGGAGAGATCGTCATGCTAGAATGAGACCTGAACGCCGAGCTGTGCAGATTCCTTTTGATGATGATGATGAAGATTTGGACGGGGCTGGTGCCACAGGGGCTATTATTCCTCCACCCTTGGCACCTGGATCCAAGTTCAATATCACTAGCATAATGATTTAACTATTGCAGCTCAAGGGGTTATTTGGTGGACTTGCAGGCGATGATCCGAATATGCATCTGATCAATTTTATCTCTACATGCAAGTCGTTTGACAATCCAGGAGTTGGACAGAATGCAATTCGGCTGCGCTTATTTCCATTGTCTCTATCTGTAGAGGCAACTCTATGGTTGAACGGGCTAACTCCTGATTCTATTACTAATTAGAGGCAATTGAAAGACGCTTTCCTAGAAAGATTCTTTCCGCCATCTAAGAGAGCACAGTTGAGAGATGAGATCAGCAATTTTCGACAGCTTCCAACTGAAGCTCTCCACGAAACATGGGAAAGGTTCAAGAAGAAGCTTATGCGGTGCCAAAATCATCATATGACCAATGTCCACTTGATGGAGATATTATACAGGTCTTTGAATTCGGTGACTAAGCCAGTGGTTGATAATGCTGCAGGAGGGTCGTTCATGGACCTTATTTTTATTCAAGCAAGTGATATGCTAGATCGTATGATAAAGCAGAGTAGAGCTTGGCATACCAGGGATTCTGAGGTAGCAAGCTCTACTGTATCTATTGGCATGACTGCAGAACAATGGCTAAGAGAGGAAGAACGTGATCAAGATATGGGGCACATGAAAACGCAGATGGATCTTCTTACCAAGCATTTATTATCAGGGAAGACTGAAAAAGTCAAAGCTATTGTGTCACAGGGAAGAGATGAATTCGATTCTGAGGAAGAAACTAACTACTTGAATAATCAGGGGGGTTTCCGAGGCAATGCCCAAGGAAACCAAGGTTGGAACTATTATGATAAATCTAGAAATAAGGACCGTGATCAAGGTATCTGGAAGAATAAGACTCACAGAAGTGGTTTGTATGTTCCTCCTGGAAACCGTGAGGCCGTGGCGTCTGGCTCTGGGAAGATGTCCATGGAAGATATGATGGCTAAGCTGTTGAAAGGAGTGGAGGAAACCAACACAGGAGTAACTGAGGTAATGAATGATTTGTCCTCAATAAATCAATTAGTTGACTCGCATTCTACTGTAATAAAACAGCTGGAACAACAACTGAGCCAACTTTCAGTGGCATTCAATCAAAGAAAGGCTGGCACTTTACCTAGTTACACTGTGCAAAATCCAAGGAATGATAGATCATGTATGGCTATTACTACCCGGAGTGGTAAAGTGTTGGAAAATCCGTCTAAAGGCAAGCAGGTGGTTGATGATATAGCAGAGAATGTTGTTGAAGCAGATTGTGACGATGTAAAAGCTGAAAATCAGAATGAGAGCGTTCATGAGAAAACTATTCCCCTTTCACCACCACCTTTTCCTCCGAGACTGAAGAAGAAGGCTGATAACACTCCTGAAAAGGTTGATAATCGGAAGTAAGATAAAAAGGAAGTGGTGGAGAAAACTATTCCCCTTTCACCACCACCTTTTTCTCAGAGACAGAAAAAGAAAGCCGATGACACCAGGTTCAGTAAATTCATGACTATGTTGAAGCAACTGACTATTAATGTTCCTTTGGTGGAGGCGCTGGAACAGATGCTTGGGTACGCTAAATTCATGAAGGACCTTTTGACAAAGAAACAGGCAGTAAGCTATGAGCTGGCAGATAATGTTCATTATTGCAGTGCAATTTCCATGAGGTCTTTAGTACAGAAGAAGGCAGATCCTGGTGCTTTCACTATTCCTTGCACGGTTGGATCTATAAATTTTGCTAAGGCATTGTGCTATTTGGGAGCTAGCATTAATTTGATGCCGCTATCCATTTACAGAAAGTTGGGGTTGGGCGATCCTACACCAACAAATATGCGACTCGTGATGGCAGATAGGTCGGTAAAATGACCTGTTAGTATCTTATATGATGTGTTGGTGAAGGTTTCCACCTTCATGTTTCCTGCAGACTTTGTTAGTTTGGATTGCGAGGTGGATTCTGAAGTTCCCATAATCTTGGGATGCCCATTCCTCGCAACTGGAAGTGTGATCATTGATTTAAGAGCTAATGAGCTTTTATTTTGGCTGAATGACGAAGTGGTCCATTTTGATGTATGCAAATCGATGAAGCAGCCTAGAGATATGGATGTGTTCTCTGTAGCTAATGTTTATTATGAGGATGAGAAAGAATTATCTGTAGAGAAACAGCTTACTATTGAGCCATTGTCTGCTGTGCTATTGAATTTTGAGCGTAAGGAGGTTGAAGAATATGAAGAAACTGTTTGTGCTCTAACAGGAATAAGGTCCTATTCTCATGCTCCTATGAAACTGGACCTTGATCTCAAGAATCGACCATCACCAACAGAGAAGACTTCCATTGCAGAGCCACAAGTGCTAGAATTGAAAGAGCTCTCCAGTCATCTCAAGTATGCGTTCTTGGGAAGTGGAACTACACTTCCGGTGAATGTTGCGGCTGATTTAGGTGAACAATACGTAGAGGCTCTCATCTCTGCTCTGAAGAAGTACAAGAGAGCTATTGGTTGGACCATTGATGATATAATTGGTATCCCTCCTGGGATATGTATGCACAAGATTCATCTCGAAGAAGATTGTGTACCTACAATTAAGCATCAGCGTCATCTGAATCCATTCAAAAAACGATGCACCATCTATCTCGATGAAGTCTAAGTAATCGAGATAACTATGTCGTGCCGCGATAATAAATCAAGCGCTACATGGGAGGCAACCCATCGTTTTTAATCGCTTTGTTTTACAAGAAGTTTGTTTTTGTTAAATAAAAAATCCAAAAAGACGAGTCGAGCCACGACCAAAACTAAGGCGCTTGGTGGGAGGCAACCCATCTTTCTAATTGTTTTTGTTATTTTTGATTAAGTGTAGGTGCAAGGTGTACAAAGGAGGGGATTAATGCCAAAAATTTTGATTTGGAAGTGTGCCATGTTAAAGGTGGTAAGTTAGGAATGATGGAGCAAAGGCTATCGGTTAGGCATTGCCTATGCAAATCTAGGCAAGGCCTATGTAATTACCTATGCTCACTGCCTCAACTAGGCAATGGTAAAGGCAAGGCCTATACAAATCTAGGCAATGGACAAGGCAAGGCCTATGTAAATCTAGGCAACGGACAAGGCAAGGCCTATGCTATGGCCTATGTTCTCTGAATCGACAAGGCTATAGCATAGGCGCCGCCTATGCTCAACTAGGAAAAGCTAAAGGCGCCGCCTATGCCATTGCCTATGCTCTCTGAATCGACAAGGCTATAGCATAGGCACCGCCTATGCTCAACTAGGCGATAGCATAGGCGCCGCCTATGCCCAACTAGGCAAAGCATTAGGCGCCGCCTATGCCAAGCATAGGCAAAGCATTAGGCGCGGCCTACTTATGCTTTTTGGTCTCCTAACCCAATTTTACATGGGTAAAACCTGACCCAAGCCTTGGTCTATAAATAGACCCTTAATCTTAGAACAAAATCTCATTGTTTTCTCAAGATAGGCGCCGCCCAACCTTCCAATTTCTCTCAAAAGTTTTCTTTTTGCTCATCTAGTCTTGCAAGATCATCTTTCTGAACTACCACCAAGTAAGTTATTCTTTTATATTCCGTAGTTGTTGAAATACTACGTTTATAATGATTTGTTAGATCTTGAAGTGGTGTTGGTGATTACAATGTGGTTGGTTTGTGATGATACATGTAGTTGAGTGAAAGAATGCGTGTGGGTGTTCTTGACTTTGTTCCGACTTGTATTTGATTGTCATACACTGTCATAGTTTTATGAAGCCGAAATTGTAAAGTTAATACATAATCTTGTAAGATTGAAAGCTTGAATGTTTGCATGACTCGTTCATCGAGATACCGATTATGATTGACCACAAGCATAAGATGGTGTGATTATACCTATGCAATAACTTGTTTCTAGTGGTGGTATGATCCTTATGTGGTAGTCTTGTTCAAAAAGTGCATTCATCCAAACGTGAAAGTATAGACAAGATTACATGAAATAGAATCGGAAAGGATAGTTAAAATGACATGAAAGTATGACTGTGCTAAACATGTTGTTAGAACATATCGCCTATCTGTATGTCGATGAAGTCTGAGTAATCGACATCACTCACTTAATTAGTTTGTACCAACAAATTAAGTGTGGGGTGGTGCCACTATTGATTGTTTGTCGATTAAATCTTCCGAGATGAGCTAACATGAATCTATTTTAATCTCAGGTACAATGGCACCAAAAGGACGACAAGGAAAAGAAAAAGCGTCCACCACACAGAAAGGTCAGAAAAGGGGAAGAAAAGAGCAAGCTGAATCCTCCTCGCTGCAAATACCTCGACGCACTTTCGGGATAAAGTGGGTCCTAGAGGAGGAAGGAAATGAGTGGTACAAGAACAACAAAGTGAAAAAATATGTTCACGTAGATTTGATATAAAAGGAAAGTCTAGCGAAGAGAGAACCTCGCATTTTGGCTAAAATCATGGCGCTAAATCTTGATTTCATTTTCCGAGATATGGGAGAATGTAATCTTGATCTAACACGAGAGTTCTATGCCAATTGGTCCCCAAAGACTACCGGAAGTGAAGTGAAGATTCGAGGCCAAGTCTTGCAACTAAATGCGGAGTTTTTCAACACTTTTCTGGGTTTTCCATCTGTAGATCCATCACCACACAAGGAGATTTATCACAGACCTCCGTACAGGGCAATCAGACACACACTGTGCGGAACTAGATCAATGGCACGTTGGAATCATCACAAGGATACCGGTTGGCATAATACCTTCTTGTATGCTTCCCTAAATAGAGAAGCTCGTATATGGTTGAGGATAGTCAACTCTTGCCTCATTCCTTGGACACAGTACACAAAGATCACACGAGATAGAGTATGCTTGGTGTACGCTCTGTTGACTAATATTCCTATCAACATTGGTGCGGTTATACGATTATCAATGCGTAAGGCTAGGTTGCACAAGATGTCCCATTTCATATTTGGCAATTTGTTGACTGCAATATTGAGGAAGGAGCACATTGAAGAGGAACCTGCAGATCATAAGCTTCCGCACAACCCGAAGAAGATTGATCTGACAAAGGTTAAAGATCCTGAAACTGGGCATGGCGTCAACCTGACCACTGTAGAAAGATATGCTCAGGATGAAAGTTTCTTTTACCATCTATATGGCATGACTCGGTTTACCATGATAAGTGGGGTTCGAATTCCGACTGATGCAGAGCTCCAGCAGTTGGATTACGACTACCCGATGAATGAGCATGCGCGGGCTATGTGCGGAGTAGGGGTACATTTTGAGGAACCTCTCGATGATGACGTGTCGACTGATGATGATCACCGAATGCCAGACTCAGACGTGGAGGATAACTCTGATGATGATTCTGATACAGGGGGTATGACCCCAGACATAGAGGAGGAGTCCGACTAATCAGGTTTTCCTTATTTATTTTCCACTGAGGGCAGTGTGTCCCATCTAAGTATGGGGTGATGGTATTTGTATGCTGTACTTCCTTACCTATATTTATTTATGTTTGTTTTTAGATTTTTTAGATTTTGCATGAGATTGTTCTGATAGGCGGCATGGTATTATGACAAGAGTTTGTGCTAAAATCATTACTATTGAGACATTTAGGCTCTAAGTGTGACTCACTGTGTGATATTTGCGTGGTTTAATTCCTTCATCTGTTGGGTCAAGAGTCTATACTGCTCCAAATAAAGTTGACCATGTGCCTTGTGTGTGTGAGGTTATAGTGTATTCTGTGTTGTGACTGATGCTAGAACTTTCCTGGTGTGTGTGTGAAACGAAATAAAGAGTGTGAGTTTAGGAGATGATTTAGGCATTTCTTTGGTAGCCCTAATTTGTTTACCTTCTTTTTACCTACCTTTGTACATTGTCCTAGGTAACCCCCTTTGATCCTTTAGCTATTTTCTTTGACAGCCTCATATGTAGCCTAATCCATTTTTTTTTCAAGACCATAATTTGATCCAAATTCCTAAGCGCTTTAAATTGTAGAGTCATGTGACAAGATAAGAGGAAATTGGGTGAAAGTGATGCCTCAGAGTGTATTGGTACTTGAAATTGTTGTGGAAAAGAGTGGCTATCATAGAGGTGTTTTATAAAAAATAAATAAATAAATAAATCAAATAAAAAAAAAAGATAGTTGTGTTTATAATTGAATAACAAAATAGGTGAAAAGGGGTGGTAGATGAAAAGAAAGGTAGAAGGGTTGTTTAAAAGAGAGTGTTAATGATGTAACGTAGTATATTAAAGCGCTTAGGGAACATAGTCTCTATTTCTGGCCAAAATAGTCCTACCTGTCCCTTAACCTACATTACAACCTGTAAAAGACCTATTTGATCCTAAGCTTAGTATTCTGATATTAGTGGAGCATTACACTAAGGGCAAGCCTATGGTCATCAGTTGCAACATATGAATTCTTTGTGAGAGTGAGAGCAAGGAGAATCTTGTACCCATGTTTCGAAAAATGCTAAACTTGTGAGTGATTATGGGTGATATCTTGTGTGAGACACACATGGTTGATGAGTTTTGGGTAGTTTTGTATGATTCTTTGTGCCTTAACTTGTGGATACGAATTAACCATCATCATGAGTCTGTGTTGGAGGTTGAATTGTTTCTAGTAGTGATCCAGAAAACTACTCTTTGTTAATAATTGCCGTGCATGTCTTGTTGAACATTTTGTGTTACTGCTGTGAAATCCTAGTTAGATGTTTGCATGGACATAATATTTTGTTCGAGGACGAACAAAGCTTTAAGTGTGGGGTGGTGATGTTGGGCGTATTTACACGCCTAAAGCACCATAATTTACCCATGTTATAGCTAAGTTTTGAGGATAAAATATATAATTCCTGCACTTTTAGTCCATTTTCCTGTAAGTAAGCTAATCTATGTGATTAGCATGTTTTTCAGGTATTAATGATGAAGATTTCAGCACTTTGTGGACCTTTGGGCAGCAAAGGAAAACTTCACATAAGAGGGAAGGCAGCTTTTGGAAGCTTATGGACTGAATGTGACACATGACGAATTTGTCCCGGGCAAAAGCAGTATTTTTAAATACTTAGGGGTGCAGCAGTAACTTAGTAGCACTAGGAAAAGGATGTTATTAAAACCTTATTTGCTGAATTTTTCAGCATTCATTCATCCATTCATTCGGTCATTATTCATTCGACACTTTTAACATTATTCAGTTTACAGATTCTGCAAGGTTTGGACAGAGAAAAATGCTACACAAACGGCTAGAGAGGGAATCACGTCATTCTCATAGTGACGCCAATTCATCTCCATCGTGAGATTGCTATTATTTTGGTATGATGATGATGTCTTCGTTGATTCCCGTTACACTCATGAGTATCTAAACTTCTCTGTTAGGATTATGGAAACCTTGTGAGATACTATCTATTGCTTTGAGTTTGTGAATTCTTTATGTGTATGCTACTTATATCATTACTCTCTTTGTTTGAATTAAATTCTCAGGGTTGCAAACATAGGGAATATGCCAGTATAACATTAACTTGTTCGAGAGAAAAGTTACATGTCTGGAAAAGAGAGTATGACAACGAAATAGGGCTACCAACTCCTATTTACACGTTAATGCCTTAACCGGATTAACTTCTTGGAGAATTTGTACCGTTAGTTATACACTTTAGGCTCAAGAGAGCTAAAGTGAAATAAATCCTTGATGGTTGAGAAACACTAGGATTTACCATTAGAATACGAATCTCTATAAGTGCATGCATGTCTACATTCCGCATTACTCATAGTTAATAGATACGTAGAACTCGTAAAGTGGACATAACCCTAACTTACAAATCTCTGTGATTAATTCTTACTAAACAACTCACCTCATGCATTACTTTGATACTAGTAGTTCACGCATAATCAAAGCCCCCCTTTTCCGTAGAATTTTCGACCAACAGTCTACTAATAATTACAACACTTAGTGACCAAGTATTCCCTGTGGGATTCGACACCCAACCCAGTTGGGTTCTATATTTGACAGCGATCACTTACACTCTTACGAGAGCTGTAGTTTGAGCGTTATCAACAGTTTTACGAAAATTGCTTAATCATCAATAGATGTCATCAATGACAAGAAATGGACAAAGCTAAGAGGGCAAAGGCTGATAGAAGAGCATTCAGGAACTAGTATTTCCTATCCCCTGTGTGGGACATTGTTCATTTTATCATGTTATTTTTCCCCCTTTTCTAAAGATTGTATCCTTTTTGTGTAACTTTTGTAGGCATTTATGTCATTTATGTACACCTGTGATGGTTTTGGGGTTAATAGATTGGCTTTAAAAGGAGCATATATTTTCTTCAAAATTCATTAGGCCGAAACCCTTGGCTCAAAAGGGTCACCCCAATTAAGATACACATTATGTTTTTATGTGATATAATTGTATTATGTTTTATTTGTGTTTGTTTGAATCAAAGAAAAATTAATCCACTATGCTCCCATCGATCAGTTTTGCTATGACGCAAACAACTCTATATGGTTACTTCTTGTCAAATATCTTGCATTACTTATCACGTATGGGAACTAACACATCTGCCTTTGAGTTATTTTACTTTATAGATAACAGAAAAGTACTTTGTGTTGAAATAAGCTGGCAGAACATCCTTACCTCACCCGGTCAAAAGTGCATAAGATCCCATCCCTTAACCATCATTCAAATATTATTAGAAGTGATAAAAAAAATGCATTGACCATCAGGGACAATGTAATAGAGGAATAAAACAAGATGATTACTGAACTCACGAGAAAATTGGAAATGCTTTAGGAGGAGATGGATCATACTCGAGATTTGGCCAATCTGGCCATCACCATCAATGCTCCTGCTCCAGGAAAACACGGGACTCCATTCCAGATCCCTTCCCTCAGTACGTCTATTCTCGAGGACCATCCAAATAACACGTCACCTATTTCTGCTCCTCAACTTGTCCAAAACACCAATCGAGAAAATAACCCAGATGCTTACGATCCATAAAATCCATCCCTAACCCCACACAATCCATCTCCAAATCCACAAAATTCACTCCTAAATCCTCAAATCCCATTTTCAAATCCACAAAATCCATTCCAAAATCCACAAAATCCATCTCCGAATCTACAAAATCCATAAAATTCATTTCCAAATCCATAAAATCCCTCTCAGATTCTACCAAACTACTCTCAAATTCCACAAAATGTTTTCAATTTCCAAAATGTCCTCCCCACCTACCACCCAACCTCTTATTATCCTCAAAATCAATCTACTATTCTAAATTATTCTCGTGTCATTATATCCCCTGATATCTACAATTCTTTTTCCAATCTGGAGATAGACCACTACGAGGAGAAAGAAAAAGAGTAGAGGACCGAGCATGAAAAGAAGTTGCTAGTTATGAATGAAGAGATTATGAGGATCAAGTAATCTCATAGGGAAGGTGATAATGATGATTTGGGGTACGATGATCTGTGTGTGCACCCGAAGTAGATCTACCAGAAGGGTACAAGGTCCCTAAATTTAAAGTGTTCGACGGTACCGCAAATCCAATGTCCTATCTGAGAAGGTATTGTGATCAAATGGTTGGGTTAGGTTGAAATGAGGCGTTACTAATATGTTTATTCAGCCGAAGCTTAAGAGGCAAAGCTTTAGATTGGTTCACGTCTCAAGAACTGAAAAAATGGTCTAGCTAGAGGGTGTTGGCTAAAAGTTTTCTCGATAGATTTTTATTTAACATTGAGATAGTCCCTAATCGATACTCACTAGACCGGATCAAGTAGAAGAATGATAGTGCTTCCGAGACTATGCCTTCCATTGATGGAAGGAAGCTGCCAAAGTACGACCTCCTATGTCTGAGAACAAAATGGTATCAATTTTCTCTCATGCTCAAGAGGGAGAATTTTACACTAGGATGGTATCCGTAGTTAGGGCAACTTTGCAGATTTGGTAAAAATTGGGGAATTGCTAGAGGAAGGCATTCAAATAGGGAAGATTGTCAAAACCCCAACATCATCTGAATCTTCTGCATTCTCAATAAAGAAAAGAGAGGATGTGACTGCGGTCTCTACTAATTCTTTTGATAAATTGAAAAGGAAATTCAAGCCTAGGAATATTCTTTCCTCACCACTGTCACCAAGTTTTTAGCCTGTATTCTATGCTTAACCCCAATATCAAGCTCCACTTCTAAATATTTTACCCCAGTGGCAAGTTCTACAGCTAAATTATCAGTCTCATGTTCAAGCTTCTCTTCCAAACAACCAAATAAACATCCAAGCGCCTCCAAACTGTCATCAAGTACCTCCTCTTGCTAATCAAAATCAGTTTAACCTCCCACATATGAACCTTGAAAAGAAACCTCCTATACTATTCCACCAAAGCCTACTAAACTATTCCCCCATCTCTTCGGAAGATTGATGAAGGCTGGTTATTTATAGACTATTCCACCAAAGCCTACTAATCTCAATTCCTGATTCTTTCAGGGCGATCAGGTCTGTGCTTATCATTCAGGAGCGCCAGGGCATAATACTGAATATTGCATCAATTTGAAACACAAGATCCAAGACTTGATTGATTAGAAGATCATCACTCTTCAAGCTCTGACACCAACTGTCACCAGTAGTCCATTGCCTAATAATGGGGGAGCCACGATTAGCATGATTGAAACAGCAGGCGAATGGGTATCTAGCAAGACTATTACTAAGGTGGATTTGCAAAATTCTGAAAAGACAGAAGGAGTGGAAAAGATGGAGAAAGTCATGGTTGCCCTAAGTGTCTTGAGTAAGAATTTGGAAGGAATTATTAATCCCATTACAGTCCCAGAAAAAACATCTAAGCGTGGGATAGGTTACCAACCAAGAAAGAAAGATAAGATTAAAGATAAGTCAAAGATGAGTCTATCCAAACTATTTCCACTCCTGTATCAGTCATTTCTTGTGCGTAAAATATCAAAAGATGATGGCCTTAGGAATAGGAGGGAAAATCTATTCGCGGGATGCAATGTCATACCTAAGGATTTCCTAAATTCTGGTAGGGTGAGGAAGGTTGCACTAGGAGAGGCGTTGCAAAACTGGACCTCCACTCCATTCATAACTCATCGCCCACCGTGATAGATGAAAGGGAAATTACTAGTAGTTTTAAAAAATCGGTGATAATCTGGAGGAGGCCTCGTGATCCACCTTTTTATGTCTTAAATTTTCTTTTTGTGTTTTATAGCTTTCAAAAAGGCATGGGCCCGCATCTGCATGGGTCATGAGCCATAGTTTGCATTTATTTTCCAAAAAAGCCCCCCTTTATTTAAGAAGTTATTTTGAAATATGACTATATTATTTGTCTTTTATTATCTTGTCATCATTTAACATGGTTTGTTTTCATAGCAATAACCTGCCAATGTCATGTCATTCAAGAGTTAGATGAACAAAGTAATGGGGATGACGATGAATGGAAAGAAGGTGAGGAGGAACAGTTAGTGGAAGATATAGAGAAATATAAAAAACTGAGAGAAGATCAACCCGAAGGATCCCTAATGCTACCTAAAGTGAATGGTCAAGAGTAGACCAAACCAATCAATTTCGATGCAGTAAAGAGATACTATGATTGAAGGATGTTTTTGTTTCTTGCTTCCTTGGTTTATTTGTAATCGCCTGTTTGAGAGTATTTGTTTTATGATGTGTAATTGCCTAGAATTCCTTTCCTTTTATGTACGAACTACATTTGACCTGAATTCCCAAGAAAGAGATACGTAGGTGGCCTAAGTCGACTTCAATCACCCCTTAGGATAATTTATCCCTTCTTTTTATGTATGAACTACGTGATGACCTAAATTCCTTAAAAGGGATATGTAGGAATCCTATGTCAGCTTTGTCAACCCATAAGATTTTTCTATATATCCTTAGCGTAGTCCTGAACTACATTTGACCTGATTCGTGGTTCAACAAGATACGTAGGCACCCCAACGGCTTGTTCATATAACCCCAGGAAATGGAAACTGGGCAGAATTTTCTAAAAGGAATCTTGAAAATTCACAAGAGGAAGATCATCATCCAACAAAGAGAATGAAGACCAAAAAAGACTTTGGATCCTCTCGAGCTAATATCATCTCAGACAACTTTAAACTGGGGCAGAAATTTTTAGCAGGTCCTCAAAATTTCCACTAATACATTGGAATATATTTCAAATCCCCCAGCATCATAGGTCAAAGTCAAGCTTTAGAAGTCACCAGTTGTGATAAAGTCTAGGTAGACTAAATCTTCGGCTATGATAGAACTTTTGACGGAAACCCTCAGGGACAAACAAAGATGCCTTATCTTCTTTTCGAAAATTGTATTTAGAATTTTTCCTAAAAATAGTCTCTAGAAAAAGAGAATTTATGTCTACTAAATAATTACCTTGAGTGCAGGTACATCAAGAGAGTCGAGACGATAAATAAAACAATCAAAAGAATCACTCACTAGGAGGAAGAGAAGAAAGTCATCCTTAAAATTTTCCTTGGAGCAAAGCAAATGGTATTTGAGTAATCCCCCAACAAGGACTTTGCCCTATTTACTTGCATCCGATGAATTTGCTATTTAATCATTTCTTCAAAAAGAGAAGATTAATAACATAATAAGTCATTCAAATTATGATGCTCAGTATTTGTCATAAACTATCATAAAGCTTAACTGTGGTTGCCAATGAGAGCCACATTGTGTCTACTAACTATTTACCTTGAGTACAGGTACATGTAGAAAGCCAAATGCAGACAAGTGAATTCAGGTGAAACTATTTTCCAATCACCAGAAGAACCATTTCATATCATCTCATTGCCAAGAGGTCCATTTCATATCATTGCCGAGAGAGCCATTTCATGTCATTGACAAGAGGGCCATTTCATGCCATGGTCGAGAGAGCCATTTCATTCATTGCCGAGAGGACCATTTCATACCATCGTCAAGAGGGCTATTAAATATCTATTGATACGTGAGATAGCATACACTGGTATCGAGTATATCACCAATTTTTAATATCTGTTAACACACGAGATAACATATGCTGGCGTCGAAGGTATCATCAACATTTAATATCTATTGACACGCAAGATAGCATACGCTGGCATCAAGGATATCATCAGTATTAAATATCTATTGACACGTAAGATATCATACGACGGCATCGAGGATATCATCAATATTTAATATTTGTTGACACGCGAGATAACATACGCTGGCGTCGAGGATATCATCAGTATTTAGTATCTGTTGACACACAAAATAGCATACACTGGCATCGAGGATATCATCATCATTAAATATCTATTGACACGTGAGATAGCATATGCTGGCATCAAGGATATCATCAATATTTAATATCTGTTGACACGTGAGATAGCATACGATGGCATCGAGGATATCATCAGTATTTAGTATCTGTTGACACACAAAATAGCATACACTGGAATTGAGGATATTACATCATTTTATGAATCAACATCTGAATACATCAAAAGCACATAATTCAAAGGGGCGTCTTTAAGTCGCTATCTGAAAGCGAGCGACATATGAGATTTCCTTAAAATTTGCAATTTGAAGATCATCTATAAGTCATATTATTTAAAACAGGATAGTGTGAGAGATTACCTCAGAGGTTATATCCCATAGGTCATCCTAAGCCGTGACAACATCCTAATCGGATAGTGTGTAAGGTTACCCAAAACTTGATAGTCCAAAAGTTATGCATAAGTCGTAACTAAATCCTTACTGGAGAATGTGCGAGAATATCAAATTGATAAATCCAAGGGTTCTTTATAAGTTGCGTCATATCCAAGATAGATTATGTGTAGGATTACCCAAACACTAGAAATTTGAGAGATATCTATAAGTCATATTGTATCCAAGGTCGGATGATATGTAGAAATACCTGAGAGCTAGCGATTGGAGGGATATTTGTAAGTCATCTATTATCCAAGGTTGGATAATGTGCAGGATCACCTAGAAGAAAGAAATTCAAAGAATATTTGTAAGTCACCTTATATCCAACATCAATAATGTGCGAGATTATCCAAAGATTAACAATTCAAGGGAAATCTATAAGTCGTATTGATATAAAAGATATGCAAGAGTTACCTGAGATTATATGCAAAGAATTATTGGCAATAACCAGAGAGGTTATCATTTCACAAGAATTATAGGTGACTCAAAAGGGTTGACACATCAACACAAAATTACACGATTGCAGGGACCATTCTGAATAAAGTGCCATCGGTGTCCAAAAGGGCCACCCTACTTTAAAGACATATTCACTTGACAAATGAGATAATTATGCAACAACCAAGAGGTTTGTTGTCTCTGATAGGATAACTTTTAATTTCAGGCTACAACTCGTGTAGAGATATGGTAAAGACTATATACCTCTTTCGTGAATTATGTTTGGCACTAATGGTTTTTGTTTGAGACATTGTCGAGAACATCCGAGAGGATGAAAATATCAAATCAGAACCATAGGTGTGGACGACTCCAGATAGGATGTAGCATAATATGAAACTCTTTCTTAACAGCAAAACGGAACATAGTCTAGAGAAGGACATCAAACTCTTTGGGCGCGACCTAAAGGATCATCACCACCACCAATCAAACTACACACCTGTTAAAAGGCATGTGGGAATTTCAGAATATTCTAGTTTCACCTTCACCTTTGAGATATTTCTAAACTCATATCGAGGGTAACCTTCTCCTTTCTTTCAAATCCGGGTGACAACATACTTAGAGTTTTGAAAATTATGTCCTGGTAAGTTCTTGTTTGTGGGTGTGAAGGATCCCACATTCATGGTTAAGAGGTTACAGGACTCTTTTCCACAACTCAATCAACTTGTCACTCATCCTGAGCCAAAGATCATTTTAAATAAAAGAGTATCTTTTCTACCAATTAAGTCGAACTACAAGCAGTCTGATTCCCTCAGTCTCCGAGATATATAGGCTGGGATCTATGTAGAAAAATTGACTGTATTTCAACCTCCCCCCAAATCTTTTTATTCCCCAATGTTTTGATTCCATCAAAAACTCTAAAATCGAGATAGATAGTGAATTTCTTAAAAATCGTGCTTTAAATCCAGCTTTATGAACTATAAGTGGACTGAATTCTTATATAACCTGAGATATGTAGGAAACCTGATGCCAGGGTCTGACTATAACTCTATAAAACTCGTGCGAAAACCAACCTCTTTCAGATTCAAATTTATGGTCGGACAAAAATTAGGAACGTCAACCTTCCTTTGCCCAGGCATAATCCAAGAGGTTAGTCCAGTTACGGCACTAGCTTTTTAATAGGAAAGGGTGTCCTACTACCTTGACATTATCTCTTTTCCAGACAAATAACCTTTCTCTCGAACAAGTTAAATGTTAGACTGACGTATTCTTGCGTTTGCAACCGCAAAGAATGTAGATTAAGATGAAGAGAATAATGATATAAGCATTATACGTGTCACGAACTCACAAACTCACAGCAATAGATAGTATCTCATTCGGCTTCCATATCCCCAACAGAGAGGTTTAGTTACCCATGAATGCGAAGGAGATCACGATTTGCATTGTTATTGTTGAGTAATGGCGTGTGGATTAGGTGATAGGCGTGTGGCGTGATTCCTTAGCAAGTAACGATTCTCTTGTTGTGGAATTTAAGAATAGAATTAATGGAAAGATTAGAAGAGTTGTAATTGAGAAGTAGAATGTGTCTCTACACTAAGGGAGGACTTGCCTCTCCACTAAGGGAGGACTTGCCTCTCCACTAAGGGAGGACTTAATTAAAAATCTCTAGCATGATAGGGTATTTATAATACTCCTATCCTACTCCTACTATGCTAATGAAATAAATAACCAAATCCTACTAAACTAAGGAAATACTTAACCCATTTGTACTAGGTTAATGTAACATTCTCCTAATCCAAATAAACTAATGAAATACATAACCCAATTGTACTAGGTTAATGTATCATTGTCAAAATCCAGCTTTGTGTCTGTAGGTCCCCAAAGTCTTCAGAAATGCTGTTTTAGCCCGGGACAGATTTTCCATGCAACAGTTTTGGTCTAGGTCCCCAGAGTCTTCAGAAATGTTGTTTTAGCCCGGGACAGATTTTCCATGCAGCAGTTTTGGTCCTTAGGCGTCCAAACTCCCTTTCCTTCCTTCGTGAGCTTTCTTTTGCGTCAAGTAAGCCATAAAATGCTGAATTTTGCATCATTTATACCTGAAACTTTACTAATCATGTTAGTTAGCTCATTTATAGAAAAAAGGACTAAAAGTGCATGAAATATATAATTTGTTCTCAAAACTAGGCTAAAATATGGGCAAAATATATTGATGTAGGCGCGTAATTTCGCCTATCATCAACACCCCACACTTGCAGCTTTGTTCGTCCTCAAACAACATATCATGTCCTTCTAAACATCAACTTAGGGTTTTTACAACAACAACACAAAACATTTATCAAGATAAGCACAACAATTATCAACAAAGAGTAGCTTTCCGATTATAAGTAGAAACAATTTAACCTCAAGTATAGACTCGTGATGGTGATCAACTCGCATGCAAACGTTAAAGTGCATAGAATCATATACAACTATCCAAAACTCATCAACCATGTGTGTCTCACCATATATTACCCATAATCACTCACAAGTATAGCATATTTTTCAAACATGGGTATCAAAATATCCTTGCTCTCACTCTCACAAAGAATTCGTATGCAGCAACTGATGACCATAGGCTTGCCCTTAGTGTAATACTCCACTAAATGTCAGAATGCTAAGATTAGGATCAAATAGGTCTTCTGATGGTTGTAATGTAGGCTAAGGGACGGGTAGGACTATTTTGGCCAAGAATAGTGACTAGGTTCCTAAGCGCTTTAATACATCACATTGTATCATTGACACTTTTTTCTTTCAACCTTTCTTCTTTCTTTTATTCTACCACCCTTGTTCTCCTCTTTTGTTTTTCAATTTTAAGCATAACTCACTTTTCAGCTTTCTTTTCCTTTTTTCTTTTCATAACATACCTCTTATGATAGCACTTTCTTTTTCATAACATATTCAAGCACCATTAAAATTTATAGCATTATACTCACCCAATTTCCTCTTATGTTGTCACATGACTTTTTCACTTTAAAGCACTTAGGAATTTGGATCAAATTCTGGTCTTGAAAGAAAATGGATTAGGCTTGCATGCAAGGTTGTCAAAGAAATAGGCTAAAGGCTCAAAAGGGTTTAACTAGGATGATGTTCATGGGTAGGTAAAACTGAAGGTAAACAAATATAGGTTGCCAAAGAAATGCCTAAATCATCTCCTAAACTTACACTCCTTATTTTTGCTTTGCATACATACCAGGCAAGTTCTAGCATCAGCCACAAACATAGAATATACTGTTACCTCACACACACAAGGCACATGGTTGACTTGATTGGAAGTGATATAGACTCTCGACCCAACAAGTGAAAGAATTGAACCACTCAATATCACATAATGAGTCACAACTAGAGCCTAAACGTCTCAATAGTCATAATTGTAGCACATACTCTTGTTATAATCTCATGCTGCCTATTAGAATTATTTCATGCGAAGCTAAAAAAAAATTTACTACTAAAAAAACTAAGCAAACAAACATGAATAAATGCAAATGCGGATCGAGAAGTATAGCATGCAAATACCATCACCCCACACTTAGACGGGGCACACTGTCCTCAGTGGAAAATAAATAAGAAGAACCTGGTTAGTCGGACTCATTCTCTATGTCTGGGGTCATACCCCTTGCATCGGAATCATCATCAGAGTCATCATCCTTAGAAGTTCCTCATAAGTATCCCACTTAATTCCAAGAGTGAGTTGAGGTGTTTGCATCAAGGAGGGTTCTCCTTGCTCTCTTTGGCCTCTTTTCTTGCCTTTTTGTGAAGTGGTAGCATTTTCTTTGCCTTGTCTTGCTTTGGGTGCCATTATACCTGAGACTAGAAATAGTGTTAATGGTATCACAATCTCAATGGTTACAATCTATACACAAGCAGTAGGGGTACCACCCCACACTTAGTTTTGTTGATACAAATCAGTGAAGTGAAAGTGGTCGATTACTTAGACTTCATCGACATACGTTTTAGGATTATATTCTGACAAGAAACTCAGCAATGCATCACTTACTTGCAGCCATTGGACTACTTTCATGGTAGATATAACAACACTACTACATAGGGGTAACCACGTTGCATAGTTTCTATCAATAAACTCAACCTCCTATGTCGGTAGGTAGTTATAAGTCTTATTCCGATGAACGGGATATTCTAACATGTAAGTATTCAAGTGACAAGATTATGCAATGTTCATTACTATAGCAATTCCGCAAGTAGTATAACAATGCATCAAAATCAAATTCAAGTCGGAAATAAGTTAAGAGCATCCTAATGTACATGTTCACTCACTTGGTTTTGTATCAACAATTCAAACACGTTCACATCACCAATACTTTTTCAAGATTTAGCAATTCATAATAGGTGTAGTAAAGTAGTACTTACAAAATTTAAATGAAGAACAAAGTAGTACTTACTTGGTTGAAGCCTTTGGATGATGTTCTTGTGAAGAAAAAGAGCAAAAGGAAACTTTTTGATAGGATTTGGAGACTATAGGTGGTGCATAAGCTAGGTTTCCAATGTGTTTTTGGTTCAAGATTAAGTCTCATATTTGTAAGAAAAGGTTGGGTTGAGTTTTGACCCATTAAAATCGGATTTGGAGACCAAAAGTGACCATAGGCGGTGCCTAATGCTTTGCCTAGTTGAGCAGAATGCCATAGCATATGCCATGCATTTATTTAAGAATGCCATACACTATGCCATGCATTTATTTAAGAATGCCATACACTATGCGGCGCATAGTCTATGGCATATGAGATCCTGAGACCTAATGCTATAGCATAGGCGACGCATAGTCAAAAGCACACTTAGGAATGGGCGGCGCATAGTGTATAGCACACTAGATTCCGAGACCTTAGGCTATAGGATAGGTTTTGCATTGTTCGTGGCCTAGTTTTACCCAGTCCTAGCCTTCCTCGATGCCTATTTAAGCATGAGTAATGCTCAATCCATACCCTTATGCATCCTTATACCTAACTTACCACCTTTACCATTCAATACATCCAAATCGTCATTTGAAACCAATCTCCTCGTTGAATACCTCTTGCACCTATATTTGCTCAAAACAATAAAAACGATTAGTACGATGGGTTGCCTCCCACCAAGCGCCTTAGTTTTGGTCGTGGCACGACTCTTATTTTTGGATTTTCATTAATTAAAAACAAGACAAGTACTAGAATGAAAGAAAATGATAAACGATAAATGAAAAACGATAAACAATGGGTTGCCTCCCATCTAGCGCCTTATTTATTGTCGTGGCACGACATGGTTACCTCGAGTACTCAGACTTCGTCGAGGTAAATGGTGGATCGTTTTCTAAAAGGATTTAGATGGCAATGAGGCTTACCTGTGGGCATGCGATCTTCTTCGAGATGGCTCCTACGTTTCTCCGGAGAGTCACCAATTATATCATCAATAGTCCAACCCATAGCTCTCTTGTACCTCATCAGAGCAGAGATGAGAGCCTCCACGTGCTGTTCACTTAAATCATCCACCACACTTATCGGAAGTATACTTCCACTTTCCAAGAACACATACCTTAGATAATCGCGAAGCTCTTGCGATTCTAGCATTGGTGGCTCGTCAATGGGAGTCTTCACTGTTTGTTGATTCTTGAGATCACAATCTGGTTGCTTAGGAGTATAAGGCTCTATTTCTGTTAGAGCACTCATAAGTTCTTCATAACCTTCATTATCTTCATGCTCAACTTTCAGTGGCACAGCAGACAATGGCTCAACAGTAGGCTGTTTCTCTATAGATAATTCTTTCGTATCCTCATGATGAACATATAACTCATTCATATCGCTGGGCTGCTTCATTGTTTTGCATATATCAAACCGTACCACTTCGTCATTAATTCGAAACAAAAGATCATTATCTTTCATGTCAATAAGCACACTTCCAGTTGCAAGGAAGGGACGTCCCAAGATGATGGGAACTTCAGAATCCTCCTTACAATCCAGAATAACGAAGTCTGCAGGAAAGATGAATGAAGAAACTTTCACCAACACATCATTCAAGATACCCACAGGTCGTTTTACCGACCTATCAGCCATCACGAGCCTCATATTGGTTGGTGTCGGATCGCCTAGCCCCAACTTCTTGTAGATAGATAGTGGCATCAAATTGATGCTAGCTCCCAAATCGCACAATGCCTTAGCAAAATCCAACGATCCAATTGTGCAAGGAATAGTGAAAGCTCCAGGATCTGCCTTCTTTTGAACTAGCGATCTTGTAGCGATTGCACTACAATGATGAACATTATCCGCCAAGTCATAACTTGCTGCCCGCTTCTTTGTCAAGAGATCCTTCATAAATTTCGCATACCCAGGCATTTGTTCAAGTGCCTCCACCAATGGAACATTAATGGTGAGCTGCTTTAACATATTCATGAATCTGCTGAACTTTGTGTCATCCGCCACCTTCTTCAATCTTTGGGGAAAAGGTGGTGGTGGGTATGGAAGTGTTCTCTCCATGGTTTTTTTCTCCTCTTGCTTCTGTTTTTCCACTTTTTCAGGCTGCACGTCACTAGGTGAAACGTCCCTGACGTTGGGATTAGTTGTTGCGGCTTCTTCTCCTTTTGTAACGTCACTAGGTGTAATGTTCATGTCCGCAACTTCGTCAACCACTTTCTTGCCTTTTGCTGAGGTTTCCAGCACCTTACCACTTCTGGTAGTGATGTCCATGCATGACCCATCATTCTTTGGGTTTTGCACAGTATCGCTTGGTAAGGTGCCAGCCTTTCTTTGATTGAATGCTGCTGAAAGTTGGCTCAATTGCTGCTCTATTTGCCTGATAGAAATGGAATGAGAATCAACTAGTTGCTTCATGGAGGACAAATCATCAATCACCTCCTTAACTCCTGCGCTCGTTGCTTCCACTCCTTTCAATAACTTAGCCATCATGTCTTCCATACTCCCAGAATTAGATGTGGTGGTATCACGTCTACCAGGGGGAACGTACAAACCACTCTTTTCATTATTTTTCTTCCAACTACCTTGGTCTTTGCTTCCAGATTTATCATAATAGTTCCGACCTTGGTTTCCTTGGGCATTCCCACGAAAACCCCCCTGATTGTTCAAGTAGTTGGCCTCCTCTTCAGAATCAGATTCGTCTCTTCCTTTTAGCGCTACAGCTTTCACTTTTTCGGTCTTCCCTGATAATAAGTGCTTTGTCAGAAGATCCAATTGTGTTTTCATGTGCGCCATGTCTTGCTCACGTTCTTCTTCTCTTCTTCTTTGGTCTGCAGACATGCCAATAGATAAAGTGGGGCTTGCTACCTCAGAATCCCTGGTATGCCAAGCTCTACTTTGCTTTGTCATGCGATCTAGCATATTGCTTGCTTGACCAAAGGTGAGGTCCATGAAAGAACCTCCAGCTGGGTTGTCCACCACTGGTTTAGTTATTGAATTCAAGGCTCTATACAAGATCTCCATGAGGTGAACATTAGTCATGTGATGGTTTGGGCATCTCGCTAGCTTTGTCTTGAACCTCTCCCATGTTTCATGAAGAGCTTCAGAGGGAAGCTGACGAAAGTTGCTGATTTCATCTCTCAATTGAGCCCTTTTGGATGGTGGAAAGAATCTTTCTAGGAAAGCGTCTCTCAATTGCCTCCAATTAGTAATCGAATCAGGAGTCAGCCCATTCAACCATAGAGTTGCCTCCCCAGACAGAGACAATGGAAATAAGCGAAGTCGAATTGCATTCTGTCCAACGCCAGGATTGTCGAATGACTTGCATGTAGAAATAAAGTTGATCAGATGCATATTCGGATCATCGCCTGCTAGTCCACCAAATAATCCCTTGAGTTGCAAAAGGTGAATCATGGCGCTAGTGATATTGAACTTTGCTCCAGGTGCCAAGGGTGGCAGAACAATGGCTCCTGTGGCACCAACTTCATCCAAATCGTCATCATCATCATTAAAAGGAATTTGCACAGTTCGACGATCAGGTCTCAATCGCGCTTGATGATCTCTCCTCTGCATGGGTTCCGCCATCTCAGCAGTATGCTGTGGGTTTAGTAGCTCTTCATCGCCCAGATCCTCATCGTCAGGATTTGTTGTTCGCCTACAGTTATCAATATTCTGTTGATGCACTTGAGCTGCCATCCTATCAATTTCACGTTGTGCATCCATTCTGTCAATAGAACCTGAATAAAACAAAAACAACAACTAAAAGTAAAAGTACGAGAATCTTTGACCAAAGGGTCTAGCAACTATCACAAACTTAATTGACACTCGTATTCCCCGGCAACGACGCCAATTTTTGATAACGCTCAATCTACAGCTCTCGTTTGAGTGTAAAGCGGTCGTTAGAAAATATAGAACCCAACCTGGGTTGGGTGTCGATCCCACAGGGAATAGCCTTGCCAACAAGTAAGTAAAATTACTAAACTTTTGGTGCAAGTCTCGTAAAAGGGGGGATTCTTGTCTTGCAAGTAATGTAAACAAAGGCTGAAAATAATAAAGTAAAAAGAGAGAGATTGTTACGTAAGTTGTAAACAATGAGAATTGAAGCGTTGGGGTTATGTCCACCTTCTGATGTATACGTCTCTATTGGCTATGAGTGTGTAGAGTCTTGACATGTAATTGCTTATAGAGAATTGTAGTCGATGGTAAATCCAAGCGTCTCTCGACCTGAACAAGGACTATTTCACTTTAACTCTCTCGAGCTTAAAGCGTGTCTAACGGTACGAATTCTCCAAGAGGTTAGTCCAGTTACGGCACTAGCTTTTTAATAGGAAAGGGTGTCCTACTACCTTGACATTATCTCTTTTCCAGACAAATAACCTTTCTCTCGAACAAGTTAAATGTTAGACTGGCGTATTCTTGCGTTTGCAACCGCAAAGAATGTAGATTAAGATGAAGAGAATAATGATATAAGCATTATACGTGTCACGAACTCACAAACTCACAGCAATAGATAGTATCTCATTCGGCTTCCATATCCCCAACAGAGAGGTTTAGTTACCCATGAATGCGAAGGAGATCACGATTTGCATTGTTATTGTTGAGTAATGGCGTGTGGATTAGGTGATAGGCGTGTGGCGTGATTCCTTAGCAAGTAACGATTCTCTTGTTGTGGAATTTAAGAATAGAATTAATGGAAAGATTAGAAGAGTTGTAATTGAGAAGTAGAATGTGTCTCTCCACTAAGGGAGGACTTGCCTCTCCACTAAGGGAGGACTTAATTAAAAATCTCTAGCATGATAGGGTATTTATAATACTCCTATCCTACTCCTACTATGCTAATGAAATAAATAACCAAATCCTACTAAACTAAGGAAATACTTAACCCATTTGTACTAGGTTAATGTAACATTCTCCTAATCCAAATAAACTAATGAAATACACAACCCAATTGTACTAGGTTAATGTATCATTGTCAAAATCCAGCTTTGTGTCTGTAGGTCCCCAAAGTCTTCAGAAATGCTGTTTTAGCCCGGGACAGATTTTCCATGCAGCAGTTTTGGTCCAGGTCCCCAGAGTCTTCAGAAATGCTGTTTTAGCCCGGGACAGATTTTCCATGCAGCAGTTTTGGTCCTTAGGCGTCCAAACTCCCTTTCCTTCCTTCGTGAGCTTTCTTTTGCGTCAAGTAAGCCGTAAAATGCTGAATTTTGCATCATTTATACCTGAAACTTTACTAATCATGTTCGTTAGCTCATTTATAGGAAAAAGGACTAAAAGTGCATAAAATATATAATTTGTTCTCAAAACTAGGCTAAAATATGGGCAAAATATATTGATATAGGCGCGTAATTTCGCCTATCATCACCTACTCAAGCTAGTTTTCTAACTAACAGAAGAGCCTTAGACAATGCAATCATGGTCCAGGTGTACATTACCCATTTTACCAAAATGAAAGGGAAAATGGGCAACATGATCATTAAAATTAATCTTGAAAAAGCCTTTGATAGACTCGAATGGTCTTTCATTAAGCAAGTCCTCCACTTCTTCAATTTTCCCCCAAAGCTTTCCAACTTGATCATGTCCTGCATTTCCACTTCCTCTATCTCTGTCCTCATTAATGGTACTAACACCTAGTACTTCCAGCCTACTAGAGGAATAATACAGGGGGACCCAATCTTCCCCTACCTCTTCATCCTTACCATGGAACTTCTTTCTAGAAGAATAGATCATGAGGTTGGCCTTCTCAATTGGTCCCTGTATCCATCAGCAGAAAAGATCCCAAACTTTCCCATCTTTTCTTTGCGGATGACCTAACTCTATTTGCCAAAGCCAATAAAGAGAACTGTGAAATCATCAAGAAGACTCTTGACTCATTTAGTGCTTTTTTAGGTCAAAAAATAAATAAAACCAAGTCCAAAGTACTCTTCTCCAAGAACTGCTCCATCGATACTTGCAACTACCTGTCTTCTATCCTTAACATTCACCACAAAGACAATTTTGGGAAATACCTTGGCTTTCTAATCTTTCATAAGGCCCCTACTAATGGGGACTTTTAGTTCATCATTGACAACATGAAAATCAAACTAACTGGTTGGAAAACTTAATTTCTTAACCAAGCAGGCAGAATCACTCTCACTAGAGCCTCTCTTAATAGTATTCCAACTCATGCCATGCAATACATCAAGCAGCCCCAGAAGATTAGCAACCACATTGATAAAATCCAAATGGACTTTATTTGGGGCACTACTGATGTGAAGAAAAAGATGCATATGATTAAATGGGATATTATTACTCAACCGAAGAATTTGGGTGGCTTGGGTATCCAGAAAGCTAGTACCAAAAATGATACTATGCATTTTCTTTTAGCTTGGAGACTTACCAAAAACCCTCATTCGCTTTGGTCTAGACTCTTACTTAACAAGTACTGCCTAAGCATTAACAATCAAAGAGTCTCCAAAACTTGAAAATGTATCATCAAAGGTAAAGTTGTCTGCAGAGAAGCCTCTTTATGGATCATCCATAAAGGAGAGCAGGCCAAGTTTTGGACTGATAAATGGCTTCCCAACACTGATGCTCTAAACAAAATTATCCAAGGGCCTCCAACCACAAATCTGCATCAGGCCACAATCTCTAAGTTCTGGAAAAATGGGACTTGGGACTTCTCCTCCCTGCCTTTTGATCTCCCCCAGAGCACCATCCAAGCTATCCGGTCTACTTTCTTCCACACTACCAAAGCCCCACTGATTACCCTATTTGGGGACTTACTGGTAGCGGTCAAATTAAGTGCAACAGTGTTTAAATAAGAAAAGGTTTAACCATAAATATATTTAATTAATTTTTAATTCTTAAATATTAAAAAAAATAGTGAAAAGCGGATCAAAGACTTTTAATAAAGGATAAAAAGTTCAAACAATATTTTATATATATATATATATATATATACTCTTCAAATGTTTCTGGTCATCTTTACTTGTAGCTCATGCTTTATGTCGTGTTATGGCATCAATTGTCGACCACGTCTGTAGACTCAGAGCGTGACAATAGGATTACCAATAAATTTTACTATTTAATGATAAATTTTATTTATTGCTAATTTCTTTTTAATATTAAATAAGTCACAACTGGTGATAAGAGCTAATGCTTCAAGTTGCTAATTAATACGGTGAGAGCATTGTTCACTAAATTTTTAATGACGAACTTAGTTATTATTATATATTAAGACAATTACAATAAGATTCATCGATATCAAATTTTGGATCCACGCTTTAACTTAACCAACTCGTGTGAGGAATAGACTACTTCCAGTCCCACTAAGATTATATTATTGATAAGTGATCATCCTTAACTCCTTATTAAACTTAATAAATCATACATTTCATGACATGTCATTTTTTTTCCAAATAGTGTTATCCATAACTATATATGTTAAAATATCTTTCTCCGCTCGTAGCTCAATGATAGCTAGTCTTTTTAACAAAATATTTTAAGTTTTACTCTTTAAATAGCATTGGTCTTTTATTTGGAAAAATTATATAACACCACAACTTATTTTTACTAAACTATATAAAATTCCTACCTTTTTTATTAATTATCTATTTTTTTTTAAAAAAAAGTCGGATATATCCACAAATACATAAATTTTCTGGTAAATAATTTTAATTAGATATCTCTCTTTGGTCTAGCTAATGTATTATGTATCTCGATCAAATAGTTCAAAAATGGATGTATCCCAGTAATCAAAATTATATATCCAAGCAAAAATGGAGTAATTAACTGTTACATTCTTAAGTTTAAAATTATGTATCTCAACTTCAAAATTATGTATTCAAATGCTAATTATTTATTCAAAAATTGCAAAATAAGGAATTATTTGCAGTTTATTAAAGAGTTTCAGTAGAGAGTAATTGGAAGTAACCTAGTTGAAATTTATATAAGGTTTTTTAATTTATTTTGACTATAAATAGAAATATTAGGCATAAGATTAATGGAGATAACCCTCAGTATTTGATTGAATCTCGAACTTTCTTCATTCCATTGCATGACAATAGAATGAAAAATAAAAAAAATTCTTAGAGAGATATTTTTTACCCTTTCACTTTTATAATCACTAACTAGGTAATAGTTTTTTTTTTTTGGTTTTCCATCCGGTGTCCAGTACCCGCATTGGAGTCTGACTAATCCGGATTTGCGCCGCGTAGGGCCCTATTTGGGGGGAAGCGCTCCCTACCAAGGATTTTTTCATACCCAAGGCTCGAACCCGAGACCTCTAATTAAGGGAGGAGCAGCCTCATCCGCTGCACCACATCCTTTGGTGGTAATGACTAGGTAATAGTTACGAACTTATGTTGTCATCCCTTTGTAAACTAAGCTTTCCTTAGTAAGCTATAATATAAACAAATAAATATAAACTAGACACAAGAGTTTGTGCAAGCGCGGGCCCAACATATGCTATTTTTTTTTGCAGAAAATTGAATGTCATAGACCCAATGGGTGGCTTTAAATATTTGACCCTAATAAGAAATGTTTTTAAAGAATAACGTTCCTTACTTTTTAAATATAGTACAAGTAGCATTTTGCCCCTCTACACCTCAAATATATTTTTTAAACTTTCCATACTTATTTGTCTCTCAAATTTTATTTTTTACTATTTTCACTTTTTATCTTTTCCTTTAATTTTATTATTCTATTTTTTTATTAATTTCACTTTTTTATTTTTTTTTCTTTAATTTTATTATTTTATTTTTATTATTTTTACTTTTTATTTTCAAGTTATAATTTATTTGTCTCAACCTTTATTTTTTTTCTCTTTTTTCTTTTTTCTCAAAAATTATCTATTTCTTTTTTTTTATTTTTTTTATTTATTTGTCTTTAACATGTATTTTCTTTTATTTTTGTTTTTTATCAATTCTCTTTTTTTCCCCTCATTTTTCTCAAACTTTATTTTTATTTTTTCTCTCATTTTTTATTTTCTCAATTTTTTTAATTCTTCACTTTTTTCTTAACCTTTATTTTTTTTCTTGCCTTTTTTTTCCTCACTCTTTTTTTTTATTTTTTTATTTTGTTTGATTGTTTTTTTCTTTTTTCAGTTCTCTTTTTTTCCTCATTTTTTTCAAACTTTATTTTTATTTTTCCTCTCATTTTTATTGTTCTCAATTTTTTTAATTCTTCGCTTTTTTTTTTCTTTATTTTTTTTATTTCCTTTTTTTTTTTCTCAATCTCTTTTTTATTTTTGTATTTTGTTTGATCGCTTTTCTTTTTTTTCTCAACTTCTATTATATTTTGCTAATAAATAAAAAATTGGATAAGCCGCAAAGGAATTTTTCTTTTTTGATATCAAAGACAATTTAAGGGCATGAATTGTTACGAAGTTCTTTGAAAATTCTTGAGACAACTCGTGTCTCTAAGGAGAGAGTTGAAGAATATCTCATAAATAAAGACATAATGTGGTAGTGTCAACTCTTGCCCGTGGGGCATAATTTATTATTGAAATAATACCCTATTACTCCCCTGAACTATACCCAAAATGGCAGCGACACACCTCAACTTAAAGGGGGTTCTATTACCCCTGAACTAATTAAAAGTGTAATTTTGACACTCTTAGTGCCGACGTGGCACATACATGGCACATACGTGGCACAATATACTGAAGGGTCCACATAGGCACATATGTGTGCCACGTATGTGCCACGTAGGCACTAAGGGTGTCAAAATTACACTTTTAATTAGTTCAGGGGGTAATAGGACCCTCTTTAAGTTGAGGTATGTCTCAGCCATTTTGGGTATAGTTTAGGGGGGTAATAGGGTATTTTCTCTTTATTATTTGAAAGTCCTTGAGCTAAGTATTGCCTCTAAAACAAGAGTTGTAGAACATCCCATAAATAAAGACATAATGTGGTAGTGTCAACTCTTGCCCATGGGACATAATTTATTATTTGAAAGTCCTTGATCTAAGTCTTGCCTCTAAGACAAGAGTTGTAGAACATCCCATAAATGAACACATAACGTGGTAGTGTCAACTCTTGCCCGTGGGGCGTAATTTGTAGTTCGAAAGTCCTTGAACTAAGTCTTGCCTCTAAGGCAAGAGTTGTAGAACATCCCATAAATGAAGACATAATGTGGTAGTGTCAATTCTTGCCCGTGGGGCATAATTTGTAGTTTGAAAGTCCTTAAGCTAAGTCTTGTCTCTAAGGCAATAGTTGTAGAACATCTCATAAATCAAAACATAACGTGATAGAGTCAAATTTTTCCCGTGGGGCATAATTTGTAGTTTAAAAATCCTTGAGCTAATTAAGTCTTGCCTCTAAGGCAATAGTTGTAGAACATCTCATAAATGAAAACATAACATGGTAAAGTCAACTCTTTCCCATAGGGCATAATTTGTAGTTTAAAATTTCTTGAGCTAAGTCTTCCCTCTAAGGCAATAATTGTAGAACATCTCATAAATAAAAATATAACATGGTAGAGTCAACTCTTGCCCGTGGGACATAATTTATTGTTTGAAAGTCCTTGAGCTAAGTCTTGCCTCTAAGGCAATAGTGGTATAACATCTAATAAATAAAAACATAACGTGGTAGAGTCAACTCTTGCCCGTAGGGCATAATTTATTGTTTGAAAGTCCCTGAGCTAAGTCTTGCCTCTAAGACAATAGTTGTAGAACATCTCATAAATCAAAATACAATGTGGTAGTGTCAACTCTTGTCCATGAAACATAACTTGATGTTTGAAAGTCCTTGAGCTAACTCTTGCCACTAAGGCAATAGTTGTAGAACATCTCATAAAAGAAAACATAACGTGGTAGAGTCAACTCTTGCACGTGGGGTATATTTTGTTGTTTGAAAGTCCCTAAGCTAAATCTTTCCTCTAAGGCAAGAGTTATAAAACATCTCATAAATTAAAATATAATGTGGTAGTGTCGACTCTTGCCCATGAAACATAACTTGTTGTTTGAGAGTCATAAGTCTTGCCTCTACAATGTAGTAGTTCAACTCTTGCCCATGAAATGTAGCTTATTGTTCAAAAATCGTAAGTCTTTCCTTTATAATGTGATAGTGTCAACTCTTGCTCATGAGATATAACTTGAATGGAAGAAATTGAAGAAAAGAACAAAAATAATAAAAATTGCAGAAAAGGAAGAAAATGAAGAAAAATATTAAAAAAATAAAAATCAAAGAAAATGTAGAAGTTGAGAGAGAATAGGAAAAAAATAAAAGTTGATAAAAATAAAATAAAAAAAGAGATTAAATAAAAATAATGGTTGAGAAAAAATTAAAAAGAAAAAAATCAAAGAATTTTTTTTTTTTTAAATAAAAGTAGACGTTGAAAGGTGTAAAGGAAAAAAAGTAAGGGTTGAGAAAAACTAAAAATTAAAAAGAAAAAAATCAAAGAAATTTTTGAGAGTCAATTAAATTTTTTGTACGGTCTTTAAATATTTTAAAGTTTTAATGATATACAATACTTTTTATATAATTTTTAAATGATACATGTTACTTTCATTGTTTGAATTTATGAGCCACTAATATAATTTAGAGAGACAATCAAATTTGTTATATAATTTATACACGTTTTTACGATCTTAAAATATTTTAAGTTGTTAATTATTATAATTTATTTTATTTTTACATAATTTTTAAATAATATATGTTACTCTCTCTATCTCAATTTATGTGACACTTGTGAAATTTAGAGAGTAAATCGAATTTTTTACATGTAGTTTTACATATTTTGAGTTGTTTATTTTGTGATTTATTTTATTTTTATATAATTTTCAAATAATATATGCTACTCTCTCTCTATCTCAATTTATGAGATACTTATGAAATCTAGAGAGTCAATTGTTTTTTTACATATAGTTTTACATATTTTGAGTTGTTAATTATTGTGCTTTATACTACTTTCTACTATTTTCAAATAATATGTGTTTCTCGTATCTCAGTTTTTGTGATTGTGATAGTATATACAGAGTCAATCAATTTTTTTATGTCGATAATATTTTAAGCTATTAATTATTGTGATTTATGATTTTTTACGTATTTTAAATAATATATGTACCTTCTTCTGTCTTAATTTATGTGGCCGGTAGAATTTCAAGAGTCAACAAACTTTTTATGTATTTCAAATATCTTAAATCATTAATTATTATAATTTATAATAACTTTTATATAATTTTTAAAGACATAGCAGATAAAAATAAATCAAATAAATTAAAATAAAAAAATAATATAATATATAAAAAGTGGCTTGGTCGGCAAGCAGAGAGGCCAACCTTTAGTTGCTTCCCAAGCCACTTGTATATAAGTAGAATAGTATAAGAGAAGCATAAAAGTGATAAAAAAGACTCATCTTGGTTTTTGGCAAATAATAGTGGAGAAAAGGTACTACATAATATATAGGGCTTTCTTTTCCTTAGGTCTTGCATGCATTATGTACCATCCACAAAATTAACCAAGTTTATTAATGCTTTAATATATGAAAATTGATAACTTGCCACCTATTAATTTGTAACCAAAAAGTATTTGTTTTGGAGTTAACTTTGGCGATTGAAAAAATAGCTGAAACATGTTAGTTGGAGTGGTTCATTGGCATACACGCTAAAGAGAAATAGTCCACAAAGAGTTCACTAATATGAGGAGACAAGAGCACTTGGTTTTAGGAATGGATAAGTTGATGCAGTTGATAAACTCAAATCAATCATCGCATGTGGAATAGAAGATACTGAGTTTGATTAGAACACATAAAACGAAGAGAAGTTAAGTTGAAAGTGTCCTACTTGAAGAAGGAGTTTCACTTCACAAGAAACATTAAAGAGTTGGAAGTTTCACTTGAGATAAAAAAATTAATATGAAGAAGAACTCTTTGGTGACCTGTGTTTAAATAGAGGGAGTAACTTGCACAGTCACTCACACACTTATCAAGCAAAATACAATTGATAAATTGACTTGGAAGTTCACAGCTTAAAGAAATACATAGCTAAACCTGGTTCTATTACTTAGAAAACTAGGAGTCTTAGTTTCTATGTATTAGGTTTTCTTCTTGAGTTTTAATATTGATGTAATTCTAGTTTCAGAGAATTATAAACTGAAGTAGGATTACTATCTTTAAGTTGGGGAACTCAAAGACTTGGGATCACATACCTTGGGAGGTTTGTGAAGTTATATTGAGTAGGAGTTAGAGTTTATAAATTTTAGATTACGGGAGTATTGTAATTTATTGTTTGCTAAGGTTCAAAGTTGTTTAGTGAAGTTTGGGGTGAAATCCTATAGAGGTACAAGCCATAATTTTTCACACTTTTTTTATCCGGGTATTTTTCACGTGAAAATCTTTTTCTCATTTACTTATACTGCTTTAGCTTAGTTGAAACACATTAGGAAACTTGTTTCACTCATAACTAAACTGTTAAGTTAAAATTAGTCATTTAGTAGGTTGCATACTCTCTCAATTGGTATCAGAGAGAGGTTATCTTAAAAAGAGTGAGCACCTAAGATAATATCATCATGATGAACTCCGACCACCTACTGGGCGTAGTGAAGGACAATCAACCACTCGACTACCACTTATTTGTGGTACTGATTTCATATGATGAAAGGCTAGAATGGAAATGTTTCTTCAAGAAGAAGATTATGAGTTATGGGATAGTATCACTGATGGTCCAATAATTCCTATAAAAATAGTTGATGGAGAGCAAGTGAAAAATGTTAAAAGTAAATTCACTCTTGAGGATCTGGTTGCATTAAGGAAAAATGCAAAACCCAAAAATATTTTGGTTTATAGACTAGGTCCTGCTAAGTATAATATGGTGTCAAATTACACCACTGCTAAAAAATTCTGGGATGCTTTGGTTAATGCACATGAGGGTACTACTCAAGTGAGAAAATTTAGAATTATTTTACTTTTCACTGAATATGAGGTCTTTAATAAGAAAGAAATTGAATCGCTACATAAAATAATGACCAGATTGGCTTCATTGACTAATAAGTTGACTTCTTCAAGAAAGGTTATTACTACTGAGGAACAGGTAGAAAAGGTCTTGAGGGTTCTGCCTAAGTCCTAGTGGGATGTCAACGTCACAAAATTTAGAGAAGCAAAGAACCTCACTAGGATGACCTTGGATGAGCTTGTTGGTAACTTAAAGACTTAAGAAATGAACATGGATAAAGTAAAAAAGGTGAAGCTGTTCTTGAAAAGAAGCTGGCATTGAACGCATTTGATAGTGATGAGGATGTTGAATTGGTTGAGTAACAAGTATCATTCATTACAACGACCTTTAAAAAGTTCTTTAAAAGAAAATGTTCTAACAAGAAAGAAACATGTAGTAAAAAGTGGTCCAATGATATTATGTTGGATGCTACAAATCTGATAAAGCAAATCACTAAATTATGAATTATCCTCTTTGGGAAATTGAGTAAAGAAAGGAGAGAGCTGAGAAGAAATTGAAAGATGAATCTAAGAAAGAGAAAAAAGAAGAGTATGTTATGATAACTGCTTGGGGGTCAGATTCAGAAGAATCAGATGATGAGTATGTTGATGAGATTTCTCTCATGTCCATTGGTGGCTCTGACAAGGAAGAAGAGGAAGAGGCAATATCTGAGATAAGTATTTTTGAACTAAAAGAAAAGTTGTATTTGTTTTCAAAAAGAAAACTTATTTTTAATGAGTGCATTAATTTCACAATTTTCAAGAACTAACCTCTGATAGGGATGAAATCTTCAGTAGTATTGATAGCTTAAATTTTTATTATATTGATCTTAAGGCCTATAAAATCACTACTGAGAAAGAAAATTTCATCCTAAAAGAATAGGTTAGCAAACTTGATTTATCAAACCTGAGCCTCAAGTCTAAAATTTTAAACTATCTCTCTCTGGAAAGGGTAAAAAGGTTAAGAATGTGGAACAGGAAAAAACTAAGTCAGAATTGATCAAGTTTAAACATGACTATTCTTGTGAGAAAGAAGAAGCGAGGAACTTCAATCAAAAGTTGTCTAAACTAAAAAATGATCTTGAAAGAGTTAACAGATGGACAAATTCTTCTAGAATTGTTCATAAGCTAAGTAAAAGAACTCACAATGAAAAAGTTTGATTAGGTTCTTACAAAAATTATGATATTGCATAAGATTCGTGCTACATATATAGAAATCTTGGACATCCAACTACTGAATGTCCAATTTTTGCAAAAAGTAGGGCTAGGAGAACAAATCTAGAAAAAGAAATTGACTCCAAATTAGCCTTGGCTAATAGGAAAAGAATCAAGACTGGTCATAGAAATAGGTCATCCAATCTTTTGCCTCAATGGGCTAAAAGGAATCTTATTCATCCTTTTGATCATTAGAAAAGACCCAAGCTTGTATGGGTTCCTAAAACTAACCCCTAAACTGCTATGTAGGTTAGATAATAATGCTCAACTTACACGTCAATGTAGTGCAAAGAGATCGTCATTAATATATTTACCCAACTTTTAGAGTCAGGGTCGAATCCACAAGGAACAATGTGAGTGGCAATTAAACTAATTTCAAACTATAGCTACAAGTTGAATTCAAACAAATGATACGAAAAGGTAAAATGGGGGTTTTAGAGATTAGCAAATAATTGTTGGTCACTTTATTTTAAATGTTTGTAATCAAGAGTTTATGAAAAAACAGAATTACGTTCACTAGGGATGTTGGTACTTGACTAATGCTACTAGTGGTTCAAGATTCTCATGGTAGGTAGGACAACAAGTTATCTTTATCGAACCTTGTTACAGAGTTGTTTATTAAACGGAGTATTTCCAAGTCCCTGTTGATAATTCACTTCATACTATATTTGATTTCTTTCTCAAGCAAATCAAAGCAGGTGGTATCTATTATTTGCAACCAATAGACAATAATTAAAACATCAGAATCATCAAGGAGTCCTACCACCTTTCGAATATTGAACACTCAACTCTTTATCAAGACCTAACCCTAGATCCCATAATTCAGGTTAAAGGAATTTAGCCGCTCATGACGTAATAATTGAAATACCTAGATGAATTCATACTTTGAAAATAAACTTACCACAAGATCAATAGAAACTAGAGATTCTCAGATTAAATCACAAGGGAAATCCTAAAATAATTAATATAATCTCTTCAAAGTAATTGATTTCTCAAGCCAAGAAGTTAAAGAGAAAAAAAATCAAAGTATATTGCTCAAAACTCAAGGTTCAGAACTCCTAAGAAAACCCTAAGCAAAGCTTTAAATAGTTCACCCTAATTATGGAAACAAAATAATAAAATTCAGAAATTCTTTCGATTAGGTGACTCCATTTGTGATAGCCTATCAGGAGGCTGATGACTTATCACAAATGTCCTCAGCTTCCTTTATTCTTTTGGTACTTGCTGCCTACCGCTGACGACAAAAAGTGATGCCCTATCAGCTCCTTAATGACCTATCACAAAATGTCGTCAAGTCTCTTCTTCAGTTCTCATGTGCTGCCTTAGGTTGACGGCATTCTTAACGGCTTATCAGATCCTTGATGACCTATCACAAAATGTCATCACATCTTTCAATCTTGGGTCAATTCTCTGTCTATGGCTGACGATGAATCTGATAGCTTATCACAAGGCTGACAACTTATCAAAAATATCGTCAGCCACACTTTTGCCTCTATCTACTTCTGATTTCAACTCCTTTGTTTCCATTCTTGTTAGTTCTCTATTATATTAGATTCTACTGCAAAATCAAACATAAACCAATTAAAAATGATAAAAATTGCTTAAAACTTTGCAATTATTCTTGGTTAAAAGCTCAAATATGTTAGCATTAGCTCACACATCATTAGAGTGGAAGGAGGCAAAGCGACACTGGTACATGAATTGTGCTTGCTCAATGCATATGACTGGAGATAAAAAAAATTCCTTTCACTCTCTATATTTGAAGAGGGAATATGTCATTTGGAGATGGTAAAAATGATACTATCACAGGAGTTGAAAAGATTAGAAAATCTAAATCAAGAACATTGGAAGATGTCTATCATGTGGAAAGACTAAAGCACAACTTGCTCAACATTTCACAATTAATGTAATAAAGGTAATAAAGTGACTTTAACTTCTACAGGATTCAAAGTGAAGAAGATGGATCCCAAGGAGATTGTTCTAACTGTTAAAAGGAACAAAAATATGTACAAAGATGATATCATGAGAATTCCTAGTACAAGGTTGACATGTTTAAGTGCAATTGAAAATGATCTCCTCATTCGGCACAATAGACTAACGCATGGAATCTTTTCTCCTAGGATAAAATGGTTCACTTTCTAAAAGTAGTGGTACCTCAAACTTTCAGAAACATCAAACGCGCTCAACAGTTTAATGATCACAAGAGAATTTTTAAGAAGAAGAATAAGAATGTTTTCAACTATAAAAAATTATCTTTACCTGAGGAAAATTCAGGTATTTATAGCCATCAAGGTTCTGCTTCATGAAGAGAAGCAATGGTTCAGAAAGGTGCACCCTTTTATAAAGGTACAACTCTTCAAAAAGGTGCAACTCTTCGAAAAGTCACAACCCATTGAAAAGGTCATAACCATTCAATTCGAAAACGTGCCTATTCAAATTGCATCCTTTCTCTTATTGTCTTTTTGAAAAAAACACCATATTTTCATTTTCTATTCACACCTCTTAATAACCCAACAAGTGATTTGAAGGCATAAAAAATTCATTACAAGTTAAAGGTCTCTCAGTTAATGATTAGAAGAACACAAAAACTTCATCGTTAAACTAGAAACAAGTGGTGTTTATAGTTGTTACAACTTTATAATTAGTATTTTGATATACTAAGTTGATTGTTTGTTTGTGATAGAAAAATGATTATTGATGGTCATGACTCTGATGGTGTGACAAGTGTAGCAGCAACAAATGTTTCTATAATAAGCCACGCAAGTGCTACGCCCGCAATGACACCTACGGAGAAAACCAAAAAAAAATTGGGTGTAGATTTTAAATGCTGGCAGAAGAAAATACTCTTCTATTTGACAACTTTATATCTTCAAAGGTTCATATCTGAAGATACTTCAGAATTGGCTGAAGAAACATCGGACAGGGAGTGGTTCATTGTAATGGAGGCATGAAAATATTTAGATTTCTTATGCAATAATTATATCTTAAGTGGCCTCCAAGATGATCTGTACAATGTGTATAGTGGAATGAAGACTTTGAAAGAGTTGAGGAATGCATTGGAACAAAAGTAATAAATAAGGACGTAGGAACTAAAAAGTTCTTTGTTGAAAGGTTCCTTGACTACAAAAATTTTGACAGTAAGACTATCGTATCTAAATTACAGAAATTGCAAGTACTCATCTACGATCTCCTTGCTAAAGTTTTGATTGTGAATAAGGCCTTTCAAGTGGCAACCACAATAGAGAAGTTGCCACCCTAGGGGGAGGACTTTAAAAATTACTTAAAACACAAAAGAAAGGAGATGTCAGTCGAAGACCTCATTGTGAGGTTGCGCATTAAGGAAAATAACAAAGCTTCTAAGAAAAGGTTAAAATAAAACTCTGCAGTCAGTGGAGCCAATATTGTAGAGGACGGCCCTAACAACTCGAAGAAACAGAAGAGAGCTGGACAACAAAGAAATTCGCCAAAGAATAAATTCAAGGGGAAGTGCTCTAATTGTGGCAAGGTTGTCCACAAATCAATGGATTGTCGTGCCCCAAACAAAGGCAAGAAGAAGGATCAAGCCAATATGGTTGAATCCAAAAATGAAATGGATGATCTATGTATCATATTTTTTAGAATATAACTTGGTAGGAAATCCTAGAGATTGGCAGATAGATTCCGGTGCCACCCTCTATGTCTGTGCCAACAAAGAGTTGTTTTCTTCATACGCTCTGGTCAAGATGAGAAGAAGATCTATATGGCACACTCTGCAAAAATAAAGATTGAAGGGGCGGGAAAAATATTATTGAAAATAACATCAGACAAAGTGTTGGCTCTTAACAATGTCCGTTATGTACCGAAGCTGAGAAAGAACTTTATTTCCATATCACTTCTAACCAAAAATAGATTCAAATGTGTAGTTGTTATAGACAAGGTTGTAATTAGCAAAGGGGAAGTGTATGTATGAAAAGGCTACCTCACCAAGCGATTATTTCAAATGAATGTAATAACTGTTGAAATCAATAAAAGTTCTCTATTTTCTTAATTGCTTGAGTTTAATGAATTGTGGCATGAACGATTAAGACATATCAATTACAAAACTTTGCAAAATTTGATCAACTTAGAAGTTTTACCAAATTTTGAGTGCAATAAATCAAAATGTCAAATGTGTGTGGAATCAAAGTATGATAAACATCTGTATAAGTCCGTTGAAAGGAATTTCAATCCCTTAGAATTAATCCATACATATATTTGTGATATGAAGTCAACACCATCTTATGGTGGAAAAAAATATTTTATAACTTTTATGACAATTGCACTAGGTACTATTATGTCTAATTGCTAAATAGTAAGGATGAAGCAATAGATGCGTTTAGGGAATATAAAAAGAAGTTAAAAATCAGTTAGAGAAAAATACAAAACAATAAGAAGTGATAAGGATAGAGAATATGAATCTTCTTTTGTGGAATTATGTGTAGAGAATGGAACTGTCCATTAAACTAATGCCCCGTATTCACCTCAATCTAGTGGGATTGTGGAAAGAAAGAACTGGACCTTAAAGGAAATGATGAATGCCTTACTTATAAGTTCAGGTTTACCATAAAACTTGTAGGGATAAGCTATCCTTACAGCTAATTGAATACTCAATAGATTTTTCCATAATAAGACACTATCAATTCCATATGAAAAATGGAAAGGAAGAAAACCCAACTTGAAATATTTCATAGTATGGGTGTCTAGCGAAAGTCTAAGTACCTATGTCTAAAAGGGTAAAAATGAGACCTAAGACTGTGGATTGAGTGTTCTTTAGATATGCTAAAAGCAGTAATGCATGTAAGTTTCTATTTCATAAATTCGAACATCCAGATATCAATGAAAATATGGTAATTAAATTAGATAATGTTGAGTTCTTTGAACACATTTATCCGTATAAGACTAGACATGAATAGTCTAGTGGAGGGTCTAAACAACCTCAAGATGAACCAAGCAAGAATGTACATAATAATGAGAATCCAAGGCGTAGTACACGTCAAAGAACATCAAATTTATTTGGATTAGATTTTGTAGCATTTATCCTAGAAAATGAGCCTCAAGCATTTAAAGAAGCGATGTCTATCTTCAGACTCATCCTTTTGGAAAGACGCAGTTAATAGTGTGATTGATTCAACCTTGAGAAACCATACTTAAGAGTGGGTTGATCTTCCTCCAGAAAATAAACCTTTAGGTTCTAAATGGATCTCAAAAAGGAAAATGAAAGTAGATGGTACTATTGACAAATACAAGGCAATTCTAGTAGTAAAAGGCTTCAAACAGAAGGAAGACCTTGATTATTTTGATACATACTTGCCTATAACAAGGATAACGTTAATTCGGATGTTAGTTGCCTTGGCGACGGTATATGGTTTTGAAATCCATCAACTGGATGTGAAAACAACTTTCCTAAATGGAAAATTGGAGGAAGAAAATTACATGGAACAATTCAAGGGTTTTGTAGTTCCTGGTAAAGAAAAGAAGGTGTACAAATATTTTAAGTCACTTTCTGGAATAAAACAAGCACCCAAACAGTGGTATGCAAAGTTTACCCAAATCATGTTGTCAAACAAGTTTAAGATAAACGAATGTTATAAATATATTTACAGTAAAGACACTCCAAATCACAAAGTCATGTTTTTTTGTATGTGGATGATATGTTGATCATTAGTAGAGACATTTCTGACATAAATGCTACAAAATGAATGCTTGAGAGCAAGTTTGATATGAATGACCTTGGATTTGTGGATGTGATTTTAGGAATAAGAATCCATAAAAATACACAGGGTCTGGTGTTGTCACAGTCTCATTACATTGAAAAGGTACTTGACAAGTTCAAATATTTGAATTTTGGTATTTCCAATATTCCATTAGATGTGAGCTTTGCACTTCAAAATAACGAAGGTGAAAGTAACTCAAAGTTGGAATATGCAAGAGTGTTGGGATGTTTAATGCATATCATGAACTGTACACGGTTATACATAGCATGTGCTATTAGTAAATTGAGTCGGTACATGAGTAATCCCAATAAACTCATTGGATGACAATGAAAAGAGTTTTGGGATATCTTAAATACACTCAAGACTACGCTTTATATTATAATAAAAATCCAGCAATAATTGAAGGATATAGTGAAGCAAATTGGATCACCGGATTGAATGAAGTAAAATCCACAAGTAGATATGTATTTACTTTAGGTGAAAGAGTGGTCTCTTGAAAATCGTTCAAACAGACATATATTGCACGTTCTACAATGGAATTTGAATTTATCGCATTAGATAAAGTCGGTGAAAAAGCTGAATGGCTCCAAATTTCTTGGAAGATATTCCTTATTGGCCCAAATTATTGGCACCAATATGTATACACTATGTAGCCAAGCAGAGATAGGTAGGGCAGCGCATATGATGTATAACGGTAAATCTCTTCATATAAGACGAAGACATAATACCATTAGAGATCTACTCTCTAGTGGAATTATCCTTATTGACTATGTAAAGTCAAAGAATAATGTGTCGGATCCACTTACAAAAGGCCTATTTTGAGAGGGAGTTGAGAGAACATCGAAAGAAATTGGTTTATGGCCTAGGACAAGTCAGCAGGGCGGTAAATATACCTAGCAAAATGGAGATCCCAAGAGCTAGGTTTAAGGAGATTAAATAAAGTTCTGACTGATGGTTCAACATTTTCAATATACTCAAACCATTCGCATGATGTAGACAATGTTTAGAAAACAAGGATAATGCTTATGGTGTGAAGCTTTTTAATGGTTATCTAAATTTGACAGATTTGACCAAATAGTTTAATCTTTAGGATTGAACGTTTAAAAATTACCTATGTGAGGGTGAAGTGGAAGTTGCTTCAAGGATAATGTTAGCTAAGGCCTATTCTCTATGCTCTCATAAAACCAGGATGTGTTCATGACTGAAACGAATACAACTATGAGAACTATAAATGGTAAAATACTAGTTGTGTGACATGTGGTGTCTTGATATATATTAAATTTCTATGACTCAAAGATATCAAATCTACTGATTGATCGAGTACATATGATGCATGTTCACTACAAAAAGTTCAAAGGGAAACCCATTTATCCAAACGCAATCAATCTTTGCTTGTTGATCACATACTTGTTCGTAAATATTTTATAAGATGGTCATTCCCCATTCATATGAGGGATTGTTGGGTTATTAAAAGGTGTGAATGAAAAATAAAAAGGTGGTTTTTTTAGAAAGACACTAAGAGAAGGGATGCAATTTGAATAGGCACCTTTTCGGATTGAATGGTTATGATCTTTCCAATGGGTTATAAATTTTTTAAAAGTTGCACCTTTATGAATGGGCACACCTTTATGAACCATTGCTTCTCTTCATGAAGAAACACCTTGATAGCTATAAATACCTAAATTTTTCCTCAAGTAAAGACAATTTTTTAGAGTTGAAAACATTCTTCTTCTTCTTAAAAACTCTCTTGTGATCATCAAATTGTTGAGTGCGTTCGAAGTTTCTGGAAGTTTTAGGTACCACTACTTTCTGAAAGTGAACCATTGTATCCCGGGAGAAAAGATTCTATAACTTTGGGTACTTGAGGGAAATAAATTTCTTAAGGACGCACCGTGAAGTCAGTGGACTTGGTTCATAAATTTCCATTTCATCTTCATTTCTTAATAGCTGATAAACACTTCATTTGAGAGCTTATTTGATAATTTATTTGAACTTGTGTTTGAAGGTGTTGAACTTTATTGTAGTTCTTGAAAACTTATTGTTGAACTTGGATTGAAGTTTGTATAGAAAACATACTGATTTTGCACCCGCCTGAACAACACCTAATTCTTTTAATATCATTTTGTAGTATCTTGGACTACTTCTCGTACATCTTCAAACTATACACCTGTGTGTCATCCCCTAACTAAATAAAAATCATGTGTTTCAACTAATAAGCATGCAGTAACGAATCTAAAATTTAAGGATCATGGATACTTGGACATATAAAAAGTTTTAACCCTAGCATAAAGGACAACAAACAATAATTCTTTCAAAATCATTAAAGAATTAAAGGGAAATGAAACGACAAACAAAAACAAAAAAAAAATTATATGCTACAAAACAAGATGAATATAGCTTAAAGAACTCAAATGTAAAAAACCATCAATATCTATGAAAAACAAAAAAGGTGGGATATTAATAAAGTTTTAAACCCTTTTTGATAGGAATATTAAGTACTAAAATGTTTCCTACTTATTTTAATAATCTTTCGTCTTAAACCTATGCTAATAGGACTTAAATAGTACTAAATTTCGTACTCCTAGAGACTCATTGGCACGTGAACAAAGTTGCAAGTTCATGCAGTATTTAAAGACAACATGATTCTTCAACCTTTAAAAGGAAAGTCATTTCCTCCATTTCTCTTACTATATTTTATGACCCCTATATATATATATATATATATATATATATATATATATATATATATATATATATATATATATATATATATATATATATATAAGAAAAAAGTAAATATACCGATATTAATTTATATATATATTATCCTTATTATCATATTCTTTTTCGCGAACAAACACAACCCCTACACACACCTAGGAGCACCCCTTCTTGCAGAGAAGGCCATAATACATCTCTATCATCATTCTCCCCCCAGCTGATTAATTAGGATTTACTAATACTAATAAATAAGGGGAAGGCCCAACATTTTCTATTAGTATAAGGAAGGTTCTAGACAGCGCCCTACCTAGACAAGGGTTTTCCACCTCCATTTGGTCGTGCTGCTAAAGACCACTAAATATGAGCCTCAACAATGACTTTTAAAATTCTTTAATTTTTCAATAATTAATAATTAATGATTGGAGGAAATAAGCGAAAAGAAATTTTGTCTATTGCTAGGTCTTTAATGAAGGGCAAAAAGTTCAAACAACATTTATAAGGACCTTCACGTTTTGCGTAGAGTATAGATTATAAACTATAGATTATAGACAGATTACAGATATATTACATATTATACACGCGATAGAGTGTCAATATTAATCCTAATATCGATAAATGAAATAAAATTCTAATGATATTTACTTATTAGCAACTAAAGTATTGAAACTGTGATAGTTTCTTAAATCAACAAGGATATTGGAATAGAATTAGCTATAGGACTAAATTGACCAAATATGATATCCTTTAAAAAAATTAACTATAGGTTTTAATTTGGGGTCTAACTCAATTACACAACCTGAACAAATAGTATAAATTTTACATAGCAATATAATTATTTACACTTAAACTGGTCAACATATATTTATATTGAATTTCAACAAGCCCAAAGAACAAGAGTTTAAGGGAATTCAAGAGAAGAAACGGAAGAATCCCAATATATATATATATATGTAAATACGTGACACAAGTCTCAAAGATACATCTTAGGTTTGGTTGTCATCATTACAAGCTTCTATACATATTCAACTAGTAATAATGAGAGTCTAAAATGCTCTTAGATGTCAACATAAGACATAAATAGAGAGATCTGAGATATTCTGAAGTCCATCAGCTACTATCTCGATCTCCGCTACGTCAACTTCGATGGAACACCATCTACCATTTATCAATCAAATCAATGCCTGCACAGAGTGCAGAAAAACATGAAAAAGGAAAAAAGTAAGAGTGTATAAGAAATCATATGTACTCAGGAAACATCGTCGATACCTAATCCTAATCCAAAGTGATGGAAAAAACCACCACCTCGACTATCCAAGGTTTCCACCCAACCAATCTATGTCTCACAATTACCTCTTTCATTCTATCAGGTTAACCCAACACAATGGTCATTAGATTCACCAAAAATAGGGTAGGCACACTAACCTAGATGAGTCAACATTATTATTTCATGATAAACCTATAAGGAAAGTTATTTATGAAGAAGACTCACTAATAAGATATATCAAGCCTAATACATTTTAATTAATTAAGTAATATAAGATGAAAATCAGGAGAGACTGCACACATACACAAGTGTATCTCATACTACCAATAGGAGTTATATATCTATCCTCATATCAAGCCACAGTCATATCCCACGTCTCATAATATTTCCACTCCATATTAGTACAAGATGATATAAGATAATATAATGAAATGAAATGAATGCTCAAACACAATATCACAAATAAGGATCTGTGACAATAACACAATACAAAAGTAAATACGAATATATTATCAAACCAAATCAAGAAGTATAACGCAATGCAAATGATGCAATTCGATAGAATGATGACGATGAATGGTGAAAGTCATCACATGACTTTCTATATACATCCACAGAGCTTGTAGTTACTAGGCAGGACCCATGGGGGTTCACAATTCATATGTTGTATCTCATATCTTAATCAGCCTTGCTGGCAAATGACTTCAGCCAAGGGTTTTTCTATATATCATAATCAACCTTTCCAGCAAATGACCTCTGCCAAGGGTTTTTAAAAAGTGTCTCACTTTTTTCAAAAATAATGTTTCCCAATAGTACCAATGTATCATAAATATGCATGCATGATATAAGGATATAATGCTCAACCAATCTGTATGAAGATCAAAATCTATTTAATGCATATATAAGTTAGCTCAGAATCAACTCAGTGTATCAATAATTCATGTTTTCAATTTTCACTTAGCACCACTAGAATAAATAGTCATGTAGTCATTAATAATATCACTTTCAACCCCCCATTTAGGTATCACTATAATGATAATGCAATTACAGTATAACCTCGATAAATTAATACTCGATAAATTAATAACCTCGCTAAAATAATAATTTTCTTCGGTCCCGAGTCGGGATCAACGTGGTAAATTAATAATTCGCTAAATTTATAAGATAATACAAAAAAAAAATTCATATAGGTCCCATTTGATATACAAATTAATAATTCATCTGTATCAAAATATTTCATACATAATACATAAGTAAACTAAACAGGTTTCTGAAAATACGAATCTAATGTTGTTTGCATCAAGTTGTTAAACATATTCTTGGAATAGAATCCCAGTCATCCATGCTCTTTTATTGGCTCGATATTCACAATCCATGCTTCCCAAATTCACATTCTTGAAACAACGTGGTTTTAAATACTTCCCAATGATCCATAAAGGAATTTTCTCAGAACCATCCTCATTACAGCAAATAACAACTGTAAGTCTTTCTTTATCTTGTTTCTTACCTTCAAGTTGCTTCGTTGCAAGAGAATGATCTGGTTGTAGCCTAAAGAACAATCCAGTTTCATCCATATTGAAAACATCTTTCTTAGCAAACTGATCAAGTTTCTCTCTGATGGATTGTAAATTGCTCTCCATGGCCTCCATATTAACTGATCCACTTTCTCCAAAACAACGATATTGCTTGATACCGTGTCTTGATTTGAAATGCTCTAGCCAGCCTTGAGAAAAATGAAAATCAGGTGTATCGATGGGATACATCTTTTTTAGAAGCTCTTTTCCCTTCGTTACAATTAGTTCCCCATTCATATTAACACGCTTTTGGTAATGAATAAACCACTCGAACAGAGCCTTCTCTAATCCTGGAAATTTGGCAGCTTTATGTCTTTTAGCCTCATCTTTTGGAATGTCGGCTGTTGATAGATACTCTGCTGACCTCTTGATCGTGTTTGATATTGTGGCTTGACTCACTTGCAAATTAAACTTCTCTAACACCCATTGTTGCAATTGCTTTTGAGTGCATGCTAGATTTTGTTGTTTATACTCACACAGTTCTCTACGTATACCATTAGTCATGGTTGATTTTTTAACTCCTTTGAGATGAGAAGCCATTTTTTTTGTTTTTTGATTTGAAGACTTACATAATACATCTATTTATATAGTAACTTAGTTAATGTATGTACGTGTAACTACATACATTAATAATTGAGTGGATTTATACATTTTAATGAATGTAGGTACATGTAACTACATTAATAATTAAGTAGATTTATATATTTTATTAAGATATACATAGAATATTGAAAATGTATTAGCAAAAATACATGAATTTGGTTAAGTATGCATAATTAATAGTCAATGTAGAAATTAGTTTTCACGTACACCTAGGTACATTCATAATATGGACCCAAAAAGTATATAATTTATAAATTAATAATTATTAATTTATACGATTAATTAATACCTCGCTAAATTAATAAAATTTGATGGTTCCAACAGTATTAATTTATCGAGGTTATACTATAAATGCTCAAATAAGGCCTACAATGTCAATTCAAGATCCACTCGGATGACACAATGATAGATAAGAAATGCTAATATGCAGATAAGGCCTATGATGATAAGTCAGACCCCTAATCAGGCAATATAGTAATAAATAAGGCGTTTAATGCACAAATATGATCAGTAACATCAACTTAAGCCTCCACTCGAGCATCACAACAATATATCCTCTCAAACCCACAAGCAATATACATATAAGCCCCCACTCGGGCATCACAATAATATATCCTCTCAAATCACAAGCAATATGCATATAAGCCCTCACTCGGACAAACACTCATAAATAATTACTCAAGTCTATCAATGTGTCCATATAAGCCTCATATTGGCAACACAAAATAAACAACAATCTCAATATCAATATATCGTGAAACTATCCAAACCTAGTTTGATTTATACACTACATTTCATTAACAAATACACATTCGTTTATACACTAGGTGTTTACTAAACGTCAATCATATCATAACAAGGTAAGAATAATCTAACTATCCCTTAGAAAGTCACCAAATACCATACAAATTTATAATATAGGTAATCCCTATCAATTATCTAAGAACACTAAATTATTCATTAAAATTCGTTCTAGAGATACTTACAAGAAGCAAAACTAACTAGAATAGACATTTATCTAAATACAATCCATCAAATACTCTGGCACCCACAGAGATACTCATCATACCACCTAAGCAGGACCCTCAATCCTAAATAAAATAGAAAAATATATACAAACAGGCATACAATGCATAGATACTTTGAAAAAGTCAAGGTACATTTCAACTTGCCTTATGAAAATCCGCAAGCTCAAACACTATCCAAAGCTCCAACCGGAAGCTCAACTCTCTCGACTCAACACAAAATATATTTAATCTACTCAAAATGATATCTACAAGTCAAATAAAGATAATGATACCCATATGGATCCTACTTAATACGGGTTGAAAAAGAGTTTGAAAAATAAATCCAAAAATAAAAGGAGTAAAGCTAAAATTTTATTTATGAATAATGTTTTCCATATCTAGAGGAGTCTATTTTTTAAAATACATGCAAAATCGAATAGAATTGGATCTTGAATCGAAGAAAAACTGTTTTAATAATTTACGTGGTAAAATACCAAGAGCACATTTAAAATTATGGATTTGAAGTTGTTTTAAAGATGAAATCATAGAAAAATGATAGAATAAAGATATTGAAACTTACCCATAGAGGAAATCATGAAACCCCCTTTGAAATCACCTTATTTCAAGCTCTGGAAGTCTAAAAATGGACAAAATATGATTTGGGACCAAAAAAGGTATTTAATCTGTCTATTTCGTTGACCTTCGTGAACGCAGGCCTTGGTCGCAATCACGAGGTATACCAACCCGAACCTTTGCGAATACAAGCCTCTACCCATAAACATGAACAAGAAGTGACACAACCCTTCGCTAATGTGAGCCTTTGGTCGAGAACGCGAAGGTAGGGACAATAGAGCTCCGTGAACCTGATCCTAAGGCTGCAAATGCAAAGAGAATAGGAGCATGCACCAGATGAAAACTAAAAACCAAAAACAACACAAGCCATAACTCTTTAAATAAACCCTCAAAATTTAGTTGGGATCCCATAAAACTAAACCAATAATGCTACTAAGATAATTTGGACGTTTCGAACTCAGTGATGATCGATGTTGAATTTTGAAAATGGATTGTTTTCAAAAAATCAAACCCTGGGATCCCTTTTTACTACTTGCCAAAATAAAGGATCGAAATGAGATATAAAGGTCCCAAAATCAAACCAATCCCACTACTAATTCAAATTTGACATTTCAAATTTGCTGACATAGTTCAAATTACCATCCGAAACTCGAATTGAGAAATATTGATCAAAGACAATTATTGACTCTTAAAGACTCAAAATAATCTCAAACTAATCCAAAACCTTTCTTAAGGCCTTGGGAGTCGTGTCAACCATCCCCACACTCTAAAATTAACATGTAGCCTAACAGACTGCTTTTTAATTAAATATATAAAATTTATGATTTTTTGTGATTTGACTATTTTACCATTCTCCATAGTTTTATTATGGTATTGTTCAGGTGTGGGAGTGATAGACATAATTCCCGATGTATTTTGATAATGTGATTTTGGTGGCTTTGAGAGCCTTATTTTGGACTTATATTGATATTTTTGATCCATGTGACGAATGACTCAACGAACTATGCTAGTAGATCCAGAATGTTGATTTTAGGGTGGTAACAAATTTGATGTGATTCTATGACTTTTAAATATTATTTTGACCCTTGATTTGGAAAAGATTATAATTTTGGATTTCGGGGATCAACTCGGTAAAAATGATATTTCTTCAAAAGTGCAACTCTGTCAACGCATTTGAAAAATTGAATTTAGTTTGATTGTATAGTTTGTTTGCGTATACCGAACTTAGTACTAATTTCGGGCATCTCATTGAAGTTCGGGTTGGACTTAAAGAAAAAAAACTAGTTCTTCATTAAATTACAAGATATCCCAAACTTTAATTTTTGTGATACATATCTTTAGCCTTGATACATATGTATTGTGATACATTTATAATTGAGCGGTTAGTTAAATAAGGAAGTAACTAATTTTCAATTATTACAGAGAGTAAAATCAGGCGCAAATCACGGTATAAATACATCTAGTTCCAGATGTATCATAACGATACATCTGGTTCCATATGTATCATAATGATACATTTGGTAAAATAACTCAATACCCATTAGAAATTCAATCTCACATAAAAATAAATAGTTTACATATGTCAAACATATGTTAAATGTATCAAACATTCATAAATAAATCAAAAATATAAATCACTATCATAAAGTATATGTCAGATATATCACCCGTCTTCCAACAACAAATGTATCATATTGGTTGTTGGCTCCCAATTTTGGCTCTCCTTTTTCATAAAATTAATTTATCGATGCTTAGGATTTGGTAATATTTTGCAAAATATATTTTTCTTATTTTTAACATTAACATTTCTAAAAATAATATCTCTCTTACCTTTACTACTGAAATACTAATATCACATCTTGTAAATTTACTTGAATAAATAAATAAATAAATAAATTCTATATTATCATTCCACTATTTTTTCTAAAATTAATAAATAAATATATATCAGGGTATTAATATAATACTACTTGTATTATTTTTTGCAAATTTAATCCATTTTTTTCTTATATATATATATATATATAAGCAAAAATAAATTAACTAATATTTTTTTGGACAATATTATATATATATACACACACATACACATAGGTATACGTACACTTTTGAAAAATTAATTAGAACAAATAAGCATCAATGAATTAGTCAAGTGAAATGGATTAAGGAGAATTAGATGGGTGAATCTAAAAAATAGATCCAAATTGGGGTGGCTTTCAAATTTTAGCCCCAAATAAAAAAGCTTCCTTAAAATAGCCTTTACCTATTAACTAATATTTTTTGAACAAAATTGCCCCTGATCAATGGAATAAATTACATAAACAATCCTCATATTGAATAACAACTCCATATTTATGTCTTTCAACTTTTATTTTTTTTCTCCTTCTAATTATACTTTAATTTTTATTTTTTTTCTCTTTTTATTTTAATTTTCTCAACCCTTACTTTTTTTTTCCTCTCAACATTCTTTTTTATTTTATATATATATTTTTTATTATTTTTTTATTTTTTCTTTCCTCTTTTTTTTTGTTCTTTTTAGTTTTTCTCAACCCTTACTTTTTTTCTTTACACCTTCCAACGTCTACTATTATAAAAGAAAAACTTTTTTTTTATTTTTCTATGATTTTTTTCTTTTAAAATTTTTCTCGACCTTTGTTTTTATTTAATCTTTCTTTTTTTTATCAACCTTTATTTTTTCCTGTTCTCTCTCAACTTCTACATTTTCTTTTATTTTTATTTTTTTAATATTTTTCTTCATTTTCTTCTTTTTTCGCAATTTTTATTATTTTTGTTCTGTTCTTCGATTTCTTCCATTCAAGTTACATCTCATGAGCAAGAGTTGACACTATCACATTATAAAGGCAAGACTTACGATTTTTGAACAATAAGCTACATTTCATGGGCAAGAGTTGACACTACTACATTGTAGAGGCAAGACTTATGACTTTCAAACAATAAGTTTTGTTTCATGAATAAGAGTTGACACTACCACATTGTATTTTTATTTATGAGATGTTTTACAACTGTTGTCTTAGAGGCAAGACTTAACTCAGGGACATTCAAACAACAAATTATGCCCCACGAGCAAGAGTTGACCCTACCACGTTATGTTTTTATTTATGAGATGTTCTACAATTATTGCCTTAGAGGCAAGACTTAGCTCAAGGACTTTCAAACAACAAATTATGTCCCACGAGCAAGAGTTGACTTTACCACGGTATATTTTTATTTATGAGATGCTCTACAACTATTGCCTTAGAGGCAAGACTTTGCTCAAGGACTTTCAAATAACAAATTATGCCCCACGGGCAAGAGTTGACTCTACCACATAATGTTTTCATTTATGAGATGTTCTACAACTCTTGCCTTAAAGGCAAGACTTGACTCAAGGACTTTCAAACAACAAATTATGCCCCACGGGCAAGAGTTAACTCTACCACGTTATATTTTCATTTATGAGATATTCTACAACTATTGCCTTAGAGGCAAGACTTGACTCAAGAACTTTCAAACTATAAGTTATGCCCCACGGGCAAGAGTTGACTTTACCACGTTATGTTTTCATTTATGAGATGTTCTACAACTATTGCCTTAGAGGTCAGACTTAATTAGCTCAAGGACTTTCAAACTACAAATTATGTTCCACGGGCAAGATTTGACTTTGTCACGTTATATTTTCATGTATGAGATGTTCTACAACTATTGCCTTAGAGGCAAAACTTAGCTCAAGGACTTTCAAACTACAAATTATGGCCCATAGGCAAGAGTTGACACTACCACGTTATGTTTTTATTTATGAGATATGTTCTTCAACTCTTGCCTTAAAGGCAAGACTTAATTAGCTCAAGGACTTTCAAATTACAAATTATGCCCTACGGGCAAGAGTTGACTCTACCGCGTTATGTTTTCATTTATAAGATGTTCTACAACTATTGCCTTGGAGGCAAGACTTAGCTCAAGGACTTTCAAACTACAAATTATGCCCCAAGGGCAAGAGTTGACACTACCACGTTATGTTTTCATTTATGAGATGTTCTACAACTCTTGCCTTAGAGGCAAGACTTAGCTCAAAGACTTTCAAACTATAAATTATGCCCCACGGGCAAGAGTTGACACTGCCACGTTATATCTTCATTTATGGGATGTTCTACAACTTTTGCCTTTGAGGTAAGACTTAGCTCAAAGATTTTCAAATAATAAATTATGCCCTATGGACAAGAGTTGACACTACCACATTATGCCTTTATTTATGAGATATTCTACAACTCTCGCCTTAGAGACACGACTTATCTCAAGAATTTTTAAAGAACCTTAAATTTGCTATGACGTAAAAAAAAATGATACTTTTGCGGATTATTCAATTTTTTATTTATTAAAAAAATATAATAGAAATTGAGAAAAAAAAAAGCGATCAAACAAAATAGAGAAATAAAAAAAAAGATTAAGAAAAAAGGAAAGAAAAAAATAAAGATCAAGAAAAAAGCGAAGAATTTAAACAATTGAGAAAAATAAAAATGAGAGGAAAAATAAAAATAAAGTTTGAGAAAAATGAGGGGAAAAAAGAGAACTGAAAAAAAAGTGATCAAACAAAATAGAGAAATTCAAAAAAAAAAAAAAGAGTTAGAAAAAAAAGGCAAAAAAGAATAAAGATTAAGAAAAAAGCGAAGAATTAAAAAAATTGAGAAAATAAAAAATGAGAGGAAAAATAAAAATAAAATTTTAGAAAAATTAGGGGGGGGGGGGGAGAGAACTTATAAAAACAAAAAAAAAAATGTTAAGGCTAAATAAATTTTAAAAAGGAATAAAAAGAAATAGATAATGCTTGAGAAAAAAAGACAAAAGAGAAACAAATAAAGGTTGAGACAAATGAATTAAAACATGAAAATAAAATTAAAGGAAAAATAAAAGTGAAAATAATAAAATTAAAGGAAAAAAAATAAAAGAGTGAAAATAATAAAAAAAATAGGATAATAAAATTATAGGAAAAAATAAAAAGCGAAAATAATAAAAAATAAAATTTGAGAGACAAATAAGTATGTAAAGTTTAAAAAATATATTTGAGGTGTAGATGGATAAAATGGTACTTGTGCTATACTTAAAAATTAAAGAAGGTTATTCTTTAAAGACATTTCTTATTGAGGTCAAATATCTAAAGTCAACCATATTTGAATCTATGCATACAATTTTCTGGAATTAGATGAATCCATTTATTCGGTTGGGTCAATTTCTTTAATTAATTTCAGCCTTTAAAAATCTAACAAACCCAACCCAAATAGCTCCAACCCGGCCCAGCAACCCTTATCCCCCTTAACCGTAATATCAACAACATCAGCAAGACACAACAGCAACCAACGTCTAACAATATCAGCGATATCGACGAAGCAGTCAAGCGGCTAATTTTGGACCACCGGACAATTGAGAAATTCGGTGATCTTTCACATCTCCTCCTGTCTATCCTCACATCACATCTCTTTCATCACCTTTTTTCGCCAAAATCTGCATTTTTTGGGAGGAGTAGAAGATTCAAAAAACCGTCGGATTTGATGTGTTTTGGCCTTCGATTCGACAGATTCCAAGCTTAAACCGATGAATTCAAGCTTCTCCATCTCCAATTCGTCACATTCCCTAAAGATCAGCTGAAAAAGTGATCCCTTTTCTCTTCCTTATATCTATTCACTGACAACCCTCTGTTTTTTTTTCCTGAGAACACCAAAATTCAGTTTTGATTTTTTTCAAGGCTTCTTTGAGAAGCCGTTGCACAGCCCCTTTGCCTATAAAAGGGGGTCTCTTTCACAGAAGGAACAAAAAGGGGAACAAAAAAAAAACGTAAGCAAGTTCGTTCTACTATTCTTCTATTTTCTCTTTCCAAAATCAAAGCCCGAATTTGAGTCCGAGTTTGAATTTCCGATGAAGGTCCCCCTAGTTCGCTTCCCCATAAAAGGTATGAATTTGCCTTCGTCGTTGTCCCACTTTTACCTTCTTCTCCTTCATCTTATTCTGATGCATTGTGGATGTATGATTTTGTTCTAAATTTTGTTGTTGTTATTTTTATCACCTTTTGATTTTAAAAAGTTGTTTGTGAGTGAATGCGAGGTTTTGTAGATATAGATATGTGAACATGGGTGTTTGTTTGTTTTAGGACTGCTGGTACTTTTTTTCCTCTTCTTGTTGTTTTTTTAACGTGTCGATGCGAGTATGATATGGTCTCACGAACAACTGTAATAGTAAATCCCATCCCGTCTCAATTACGTCTCTCTTAGTTTGTTTCACTGCTGGTGTGGTTGATCGAAATGCTCACTGGCTAATTTTGAGGCATAGAAATGTAAAATCAAATTTCGAAGCATATAAAGCTTATATCCTCATTGGATGATATTTTGTGAAATATTTTTACTCGATCTGGATGAAGCTGCAAAGTTTGAAGTTTCGAACATTGTGGGTTGTTGTATTTTTCTAGTTGCAAATACAAACTCGAAGTAGTAGTTTGCGCCGTTTGACATTATTGGTGATAGTTTCATATGCTCTGTTTTTATTTCGGGTTCATTTTGGTGTTGATTAAGATGATTTAACATGGTAATAATGGCTTTGACTATATCCTAATTTGGTTTGTGTATTCACAAGGTACTGGCAAGCCTTTCTCCTTTTTCCTTTTTATTTTATGTTCATTGTAAGGCAAGTAATAGTATGAATGAACAATTTTGGTTAAAAAAAAATAAGGGCCAGGGTGATGGAACCCATTTATGTTTAGCATATACCTGTTATCCCTTTTTTCAAGTTTTGAGTTGAGTAGTATAACTCTCTCAAATTGATAAAATGTTTGTGCAGTTATTTATTTCTTTTCATTATGTGATCATAAGTCACTGAAATGTTTGAGATTGGATTAGTGAACATGGTCGTTTTACCTTTTCATTAGGTCTTTTGTATGAATTATGTTTATTCTCCACTTCTTAAGTAGTAGTCTCACCAGATCATGCTTATGGTATAATTCTTGGCGGTACAAATGGTCACTAGTAAGACATTTGTGTTTATAAATAAAATAGTTATCTTTAGCAAAAGCTGAAACTGTTGTTCGACTTATTCTGGTACAAGTTTCATACGTGGTAAATAGGCTAAATTCCTAATTTTGTTGCTCAAGAATATATATATATATATATATAGAAGCACGGGTTCGACCAGCTGCATTAATTTACCATTTTACCCCTAATTATTCCATAATTTATTATATTATTCTTAATTAATTATTATAAATCATTTATATATTAGAATTAATAATATTTAATTTAAAAATAAATATTTATGATGTTTGTTTCAGTTGCTTCATTCGTGATTTTACTATATCATGCCTAATTAATTATTATAAGTCAATTATGTATTAAAAAATTAATAATATTTAATTTAAAAAATAAATGACATGTCTGTTGCAGCTGCTTCAACCATAATTTTGCTAAATATCGCTCATAACTAATTATTATGAGTCATCTAAGTATTAAAAATTTAATAATTTTTTTTTTAAAATAAAATAGACATAAAATGATAAATTAACTATTGATGTATTAAATTAAGTTGACCTCCTTCAACTGTGATTTTACCGTATCACCCCTAATTAATTATTATAAGTCATTTATGTATTAAAAAAAATTATAATATTTATTTAATTAAAATATTGGTTTTGACATGATTGCTTCAAAAGTTGCGCCATGATTTTACTATATCACCCCTAATTAATTATTATAAGTCATTTATGTATTAAAAAAATAATAGTATTTAATTAAAACAAGAAAAATATGCGTTTATGACATGTTCGTTTCAGCTGCTTCAACTATAATTTTACTAAATCTTTCTATTTTATAGAAAAGATGGTTTGACATAGGATAAAAATAACATAACAAATTTATCTAAAGGTAATTTGGTCATTCACTTCAAACACATTGGGTAATTTTCTACCAAACACTTGGAAATACCATCAATCAACAATATAAAATATTTGCTGACTCTATTTCCACGCATACCTTTTCTTTGCCGTTGAAATTTTTTCGCAAATTTATATTTCTCTTACGCCTTAATTTCTAGTAAATTATCTTCATTTCACCGCCTTAATTTCTAGTAAATTCAAGCGTCGTAAATTTGGGAAATTTGGGAATCTTCATTTCACCGCCTTAATTTTTGGTAAATTCAAGTATCAACTATATGTTACTGTTGTGATAGTGTTAATTTTCAGCGTGCTTATGAATTTGATTCCGGTCTGAACTATATGTTACTGTGTTGTTGCTTTTACTTCTTTTTTGTTGTTACATGTGGAGTGGTAGTGTTTTCTGTTCTTAATATTTTGAGGAATTTTCAAGATTTCATCTAATTTTCAGTTTTTGGAGTCCTATCAAAAGTGAAGTTGAGTGATAGAATAGATTATCGTGGTCTGATCCTTTCTTAGACCATATAAATAGTGGAGTTTTAATGCACCGAGTTGTCCTTTTCTAACATTTCAACTGATTTTCATCTTTTAGGTTTCATCAAAAGTGAAGTTCAGGGGTAGGATACATCCTTAGTGGTTCGGACTCTTTTCTGAATCCTGCACGTAACAGGAGTTTTAGTGCACTGAGCTGCCCTTTTCAAAATCTAAACTGATTTTTAGCTTTTAGAGTTTCATCAAAGGTGAAATTGAGCATATAACGAGAGTTTTAGTGCAACAACCTGTGCTTTTCAAGATTTAAACTGATTTCCAGTTTCTGGGGTTTCATTAGAAGTGAGGTTGAGCTCTATATTTGTTGAAAGATTGATTCTTTTTTTTCTGAGTTCTTGATATGCTTTATAGTTATGTAAATCCACTGAAAGATTGTTTCTTTTTTGGAATTGTTTTGATTTGCTGGAGAGCTCCAACACTTATAGTATAGTATTTAAAGGGTTCTTGAAATTTGGTTCAAGATTTTTGTAGGGGCAGGGAGTTTTAGGAGATTCAACCAAAAAACTAATTGCTCGATCCGAGGGGCCTCCAAAAATAGCCTCTTTATCTCCACGAGGTAGTGGTAAGGTCTACGTACACGTATGTTATTGTTGTCCTTGTAGCCAAGGAACTATTGTTGTTATAGATTTTTATCTAGAAATGTGAGAAAGGTGATAATTTTTGGTATCTTAGTATATCCCTTTCCAAATTGAACTGATACATTTAGATACATACAAAGGTTGATTTTTCATTATTTTCTTCTAAGAATTTAACAAAGTTAGCATTGGATACAAGCTCCATTCGTGGGATTATACTGATTATGTTGTTGTAGCATTTATAAAAGAAAATATATGTAAAAAATGGTGGCATAGAAAACTTTCAATTTAATCAATTAAACCATTCTATAAAAAATGCAGGTTGTTGGATCCTCTTTTCCATGCTATATAAATAAAGAGATAACAAAAATTAGAGTGGTAGTTATTGATATGATTGGATGGCTTGATTGGTATGATATTTTGATAAAAGTAGATAAAATTTTCAATTGTACCAAGGGAAAATACCCACTTTCCCCTTCACTGGATGCTTCAAATCCAAAGAGAGATGATATCTAAATTTTCATGATGTATATTAATATTCTAGGAGAATATTTCTTAAAATACTCAAATGTGCAAGGTATATGCAACAACTGCTTTATATGGAATTGATCAACCAATGGTCAATATTCGTTATTATTTTTTCTAACTAAATTGCTTTCAATATTCATCATAAACTTCTAATAATTAGCTTGTATTCTTTTATGCAGCAGGTCTCAGTCATACATTTGCAGAGCCCAACCTGAGGATGCATCAACTCTTTTTTTGTATCTACGTAAATTATACGTACAGTACCATTTTGCAAAACCTGACTCCTTAATGTTCACATAAATATATCTATAATATATTACAAGTGTGAAGACCCTTAGAAAAGTGATTTGAACTTTTTGTCCTTCATTAAAAGATTATCCTTTAGACAAAAACGTATTTTTACTATTTACCTAATAATATTTACTTAATTTAGGACTTCAAACCCAACTAAAATCGGATTCTTTTTCCCCTCTTTTTTAGGACTACGTATATATTTTTTTTTTTAAAAAAAAAACATGAACTCTATTTAGTATTAAATAAAAGGAAAGCAAAAGTCTATCAAAAACTAAAATGGGCTAAAAAAAAATCAATCTTATTTAGTTTAGTTTATTTGGAATTTAAAATATTCTATTATTGATAAATAATTAATGAAAAAAGTAAAAATCAATCATATTTATATAATTTCTTTATTGAAGAAAGAAGTTTTGAACTTCTATAAATTGAGAATTCTTTTAGAAAAATTCAATAATATCTAATATGAACATATGAAACAAGATATATTTATTTTTGTTCTTAAATGATTCTTTATTATTTGATTTGAATTTTCTTCTTTTTTTGGTCGCCAAGATACGTCAAAGAAATATATTTTTGTAATGTTTAATTACTTAGATGCATTGATTTCGTAGTTTTCTTTTTGCCAATTTTGTAGGTATCTTGAAGATGAATGATGATTATGATGATATAGACAATTAATGATCAAAAGTTTGAGTCATATAAAATATTATGATTATTTTTTCTTTCTAAAACACCAACCGTAATTTAAGGGGCTGCCAATATATTTTACACCTACCTCATTTGTATCTTTAATATTTACAACTACTATATATCTTATTAAATAAATTCTCTTACTATTTGAATAAATATCGTATTTAGTGTAGTGTTTAAATTCATTATAGTAAGGTACACGCGCGAGACGCGTATATAAAAATGTGTGTGCTACAAGCTTGTGATCCCCTGAGCTTAACGTACTAATGAAAACATTCTTCTACTCAAACTTTCTACTCCAACATAAATTCTAAAACTTAAAAATTGCAATCCACATGTTCTATTATTGGGCCCGTGCTAGCACGGGCCTTCCACTTCTAGTATATATATATATATATAGTTCTTTACTAGATCATTTCAATTTGCTTTGCCTCTACCTTATTAGTTACTAATCTTTAGCTTTTTCTTTGTCTCATGTGAATTCGGGAGCGTGCTTGGAGTCTGATGGCTTGACTTCATCTCTGTCCAAATTAGAGAAGCGGACAGATATCACATTACATATCACCTCTACAAGTCTAGTATCTCTTTCCCTCTTTCAAGCTTTATTTATTTTACACATTTATTATTATTTAATATTTCGCACATGATTGTTTGGAATTTGCATTTTATATATCCTATTTGAATTAATGTGAATCTTTAAATATTGTCTTAAATTTAATTTCTCCCTTAGATTCTAAATGTAGCATATCGTTAGGTTAAGGTGTTTAATTTATATCGTTATAAGGTTAAAACTTAATAGGTTAAAACATACCTTTAGAGATAATGGACTTATTTTTAGAATCAAATTTTGTTTCTTAGTAGTTACTAACAACTTTAATTTAGTCAAATCCTTTCAATTTTGCAAATAACTCACCCATTAAAACTCGATTTTATTTAACTTAATATAATTTAAATATTTACTACTCTTTATAATATTTTTAACGCTATTTCATTCTTGTTAGATTGTCAAAGCAAATGAGTCGAACCTTTTAGTTACTACAAATGATAGTATCTTTTAAATCCTTGCCATTTTTCACAAATACCCAAAGAGTTTTCTTTTTTTAAGTTAAAGTTTCTCACCAATTTTAAGTTTGAAAATGCTTTCTCCATCAATTACTTTGAAATAAAAAATTATTTTCTCACTCAATTACTCGCCTTTTCAAATCTCAGTATCTGTCTTTGATTGTAAATTTCTAACCTAAGTTTGGCCGGTTAACCGCAGTTAATGGATCCTTTAGGGTGCCTAATCCCTTCCCTTTAGAATATTTAGAATCCTTACCTAGAATCGCTAGTTAAGTAGACCTTAAAATGAAGTCCTTATTTGTTTTAATCACTTAGTTTATAATAGGTGTCCTAATTCACCGTAGAATCAATTAGGTGGCGACTTCTTAATTTAATTAGAATTTTTTCAATATATTGTTCACTATTTTGGCCTCGCGTTAAAATGGGGTACGACATTTATAACGTATATATTTTTTATAATTAATAAACAACAATAATACATATTTTTATACTATTGGATCAGTGTTACACGTGTCATTTCTCATAGGATAAAATATATCAATGGTGTACGTATAAAATGTAACACGAAGTTAAATAGAATATCATAGTATCAATTGAAAAATATTCAAACTGAATGAGGGTGGTGAAACCATTAAATGACTAAAAAACTTATGCATCATCCTTAAATTTATGAAAAGGGTACACAAGTTCTTAATATGATCTATATCTGTATAAAATAAATTTATTTGATACATATTTATATGTCTTGATGCATATGTATATGTCTTGATACTTATTTTTTATACATATAATCGACCATCACCACTCCTCCGCCATTCGTCCACATCATCATCACTACCTAGACTATGCTACCCCCTCCGTCGTTTGTCCTCACCACCACCATCACTTTGGTCGTTCTGATAGGAAATCTAATGACTAATTGTTCAATTTCTCCTCTTTCCCTTAATGGATATTGACTTAAAAGTTGAAAATAATTCAAAATTGATAAAAAGATTAAAACAAAAAATGAAATTGGTGTAGAAGTTGCAATAATATAATGGAGATGAAAGTTGGGTCAATTGATGATAATTTGGGAGATATTTTAGGGGATGAAATATTTGGGAAAAAATTGGTTGCATGCGTTAATTATGGAGTAAAAGTAGGATGGAGGTTTTGTTCATATATATCAAGAGTAAGATATTAAATCCGAGAATTTAAGTAATTGTTTGAAAGGTAAGGGATTTTGGGTAATAAGGTCTCTCAGATTCGTGGTTTTGTGTAACTTTTTTAAAAAAACAACTTTTGGGACCCATTTTGTCCATTCTTTTATCTTGCCTCTTGGGACTTAAACTCTTAAATAGTGTGAGAGCTTAAAAGTGAAGCTTGTCGAAGCTTGGGGAGCTAGATTAACACCTATTTCTTGATTCTATTATGAATTTAAGGTGAGATTTCATCATTTTCTATTCTAATTCCTTGATTAATTTCTCAAAATTTCAAAAATGTTAGGGCTTGATTTTAAACCACAATTTTACTCTCTTTCATTTAAATAATATTTTTATCTTATAATTACTAGTTTTTCATTAATTTAACCTTCAAAACAACTCCGATTCTTAATTTTAACCCTGATTTTGAAGATTTTATCTATTAAGCTTTAAAATAGTTTTTCTTTGATTTAAACCTTATTTTTTACTCAATTTGTTTGGATTTTCAGTTGTAGGTTCCTAAAAATATGAGAAACACATTTTTGAAGTAAAGTTATGATTTTGTCCTTCATTTTTGAAGACCTATTTTGAGGGTCCATTTTGACCCTGAATCAAAAGTAATTAATATGAGTGTCGTTGGTTTTGTTTTTATGCGTAGATTACATATTTGATGTTTTTAGTGGAGTTTGAAATAATTTGTGAAAAGTAAGGTCGTGGGCTGAAGTGTAGCAGACAGATTTTGGCATTTGAGGTTGGTTATGGCTTAACTCTTCAGATTGAGCTGGTAGTTAATTTGTAAACCAAAATTCATGTTAAGGGTGGTAACTAATCATGTAATATGTCTATCTATATGTTATGCCTGTGTGGGGGCTTGAATGTGGTGTAATTATTGAATCAAAGATATCATGTGATATGTGTGACTGTGTGGAGTCTTATGTGATGTTGACTGTCAGGAATACATGTGAATAATTGTATTGTATTGTCGGAAATGCATACTGTGGTGACTTTGGCATGTTGTGTTATATTCATACTTTGTGGGCATATGAATCATGTGGAAAATTCATGGATAGTAGAAATAATGAGTGGATATTGGCTCACGTGGTTGTGGATTTGTAACATTGTAGTGGGTTGTCGAAATATATTATGAATTGATTGTGAAAATACTCATTTTGAATGGTTGTAAACATTGCATCTTCATTCTTATGTCATCGTACGTATCATATCATTTGTTTGTTTTACTACTTTATATATACTTGTTGTTATTTATGTGTACTTGATTTGTATCTTATGTTATGTATGTTCTTTGAAAACATTGGAAATACTGAGAAACATTGAAAATACTAGAAACACTAGAAGGTTGTGTGCCAACTTTAAGGGTGTGTACTAATTTTAAGGTTGTGTGCCCAATTTTAAGGTTGTGTTCCAATTTTAAGACTGTGTGCCAATCTTAAGGTGTATGCCAATCTCAAGTCTATGTGCCAACATCATCATTATCATAATCATCATTTTCATCGTCATCTTATACATTGCACTTGCTTTATTATATTGATGTAGTCATTGAATTCCAATATTAAATTGTTACATGTCTGGTTGCGCTATATCCTATTATTTATACTTGACCACCTTGTATATACATGTGTTTCTTTGTTTTTACTCGTCTGTGACATATTGTATACTTGTGTTATACTTGTTGTATTGTTGTTGTATTTGTGATATATATATATATATATATATAGTGCAAGCAGTGTGGGCTACCGTTATGAGACATTTTCTAATTGTATATGTATTTTGTATATTTTATGTTCTACTTTGCTCGATCAGCCTATGATACTTACTGAGTATAAGTTGACGGTACTCGCTCCTGCTTCACTATTTCAGTCAAGATTCAGGTTCGAGTGTGCCCTACATTATGTGACTTAGGCAATTATCGGAGCTTTCAAGGTAGATGATGATTTTTATGCGTCTGGATGTCTTCTACTACTTTTCTCAATAGACTATGTATTTATTTTTATTTTAGAGGCAAAATTTTCCTTGTATTTAGATATCTCATGTATTTTATTTGGATTCTAGTTGTACTAGATATCTCATGTTATGGTTGCAGTGGTTATATTTTTTTCGCATTTATTGTACGTGTACAGTTCAATTTTGTTCTAGGAGCCTACTTTAGGGTTATTATTGTTTTTTCCCTTATGATTGGTTTGGTGATAGGCTTACTTGTCAAGGTTCGTCGCGATAAGTAACATCACGACCCTTGAATTTTGGGTCATGACAAACAGGTATCAGAGTAGCCAGGTTCATTGGTCTCAATAGTGTAAGAACAGGATGTCTAATAGAGTCTCACGGATCAATATGTAGATGTCTATATCTATCCTTAAGAAGCTATAGGACATCTTTAGGAAATTTTCCTTATTTTATTTTTTACTGTGTGAAATTTTTTCATACCTTTTGTTCTGAGTTGTGTTTCACTCTTTCTGCGTGGATGGTGTGGCTTATACAATATACCAGTTGAGAGATGATGTGAGAGACTGTGGCGATCGATTGTGAGTTGTAGTTCTTTTGATTCTCATGTGATGACTTGGGGTTAGTTCGCTGATGCTTTCTTGGAGAGATTTGTGCCTTACAGTTTGAGGGATTGAGTACGCGATAAGTTTGATCATCTGGAGCAAGGCTCCATAATACGCAGAGTATCAGACGCATTTTTATGCCTTGTCCAAATATTCCTATGCCAGTATTGCCACTGAGTCTGAGAAGATTTAAAAGTTTGTAAAGGGTATATATGTTTTTCTTTAGTTTGATATGCCCTAGATGGTTGTATTTGGAGCATCTTTACAGAGCATTGTGGATCATGCGAAGATAACAAAGGGAATTCTTTAGGTATCCCAAGTAGGTTCTAAGAAGGTCCATCATTTTGGTGAGTTCAGAGGTCAGACTCCTCGTGGTAGAGATTTTAGAGGTTCTCATGGATTTTAGGGTAGGCCAATGCAGGCGGCCTTTCAAACTTCAGGTGGTAGATCTTTGGGTTCAGAAGTGCAGGATGTCTATTTAGGCCCAGTGGTTCCTTCTCCTAATAAGGTGGGCCGTAGGACTTATTTTGTGTATCGTGACGTTGGCTATTTGTCCAAGGACTATCCTCTCCGTATGATTAGAGTTACTCCTGTTACAGCTATGAGAGGTAGAGGTTCTACTAGAGGTGCAAGGGGTAGAGGTAGTGGATCCTAAGGTGATAGTCGTGGGGCTATTCAACCAATTGGTGGTCATGGTCAGTGTTATGTTATACCCACTAGGCCAGAGGCGAAGACATCTGATATTGTGATCGCAGGTATTATCCACATTTGTTTTAGACCTACATTTGTGTTAATTATTTGATCCCAAATTGAATTTCTCCTATGTATCTATGTATTTTGCTTCAAGTTTTGATAGTAAGCCTCTTACCATGCCTATTCATGTATCTACCCATGTAGGAGATTCTTTAGTGGTGGATCGGGTGTAACAATCTTATGTTGTGACTTTTTGTGGATATGAGACTTGGGTAGATTTAATTATGTTTGATATGGTTGACTTCGATGTTATTTTTGGTATGGATTGATAGGTTCCTTATCATACTGTCCTATATTATTTTACTTAGATTGTGACTTTAGCTTCGATAGGTATTCCAAGGATAACTTGGAATAGTGTTTTCATTCGGGTCCTAAGAGGGTCATATCTTATATTCAGGCTCATAAATTGGTTGAGAGGGGATGTTTATCTTATTTGGCTCATATTCGTGATACTAGTGTCATTTCACCTCCTTTCTTAGATTCTATTCGTATTGTCCGTGAGTTTATGGATATGTTTCCTATGAATTTGCCTTGTATGCCTCCGGATCGTGATATTGCCTTTGCTATTGATGTTGAGCTTGCCACCAAGCCCATCTTTATTCCTCCTTATAGGATGGCCCCAGCCGAGTTGAATGAACTAAAGAATCAGTTGGATGAGTTATTAGATAAGGAATTTATCCAACCTAGTGTATCACCTTGGGGTGCTCCTATCTTGTTTGTGAAGAAGAAGGGTGGGTTTATTCATATGTGTATTGATTATCGATAGCTGAACAAGGTGACAATTGAGAATAAGTATTATCTTCCTCGTATTGATGATTTATTTGATTAGCTTCAGGGTGTTACGGTATTTTTGAAGATTAATTTGAGGTTCGATTATCACAAGTTGAGGATTAGAGTTTTGGATATTCTGAAGATACCTTTTTGGACACGATATAGTCGTTATGAGTTCTTCGTCATGTCCTTCGGATTGACCAATGCCCCTGACGTGTTCATAGAGTTGATGAATAGGGTGTCTCGACCATATCTTGACTCTTTTTCTATTGTATTTATCGATGATATCTTAGTTTATTCTAAAAGTGAGCTTGAGCATGAGGAGCATTTGTGGATTGTGCTTTAGATATTAAGAGATGAGAAGTTGTAAGCCAAGTTCTTTAAGTGCGTATATTGGTTGGAGTCTGTTTCTTTCTTAGGACATGTGGTGACTAAGAAAGGTATTATGGTTAATCAAGCCAAGGTTGCAGCAATTCATGATTGGGCTAGACCTACTTTGCCCACCGAGATTCAGATTTTTGTTGACTTAATAGGTTATTATCGGTATTTTATTGAGGGTTTTTCATCCATTGCATCTTCATTGACCAAGTTTACCTAGAAGATGATTTCTTTTTAGTTTTCTGATGCTTGTGAGGCGAGCTTTCAAAAGCTCTAGAATTCGTTGACTTCAACTCTTGTAATGGCTTTTACCAAGGAGAGCATGGGCTTTATTATGTTTTGTGATGCTACAGGTGTTGGATTAGGTATTATGTTGATGTAGGAGGGTAAGGTGATTGCGTATGCATCTCCTCAATTGAAGCCTCATGAGAGAAACTATCCTACCCATGATTCGGAGTTGGCGTGGTTATTTTTCCTTTGAAATTATCGAGGCACTATTAGTATGGAGTCCATTGTGAGATTTTCTCAGATCATCATAGCCTTCAGTACTTCTTCACCCAGTGAGATCTTAATATGAGGCAGTGTCGTTGGCTTGAGTTGCTTAAGGAATATGACTTGAGCATTCTCTTTCATCCGGGCAAGGCTAATGTGGTTATGGATGCCTTGATCCGAATGTCCACTAGCATGGGTAGCTTGGTGCATCATTTTACTCGTAAGAGGCCTTTGGCCTTAGAGGTTCAGTATTTAGCTAACCAGATGGTTAGGCTTGATATTTCAACACCTGGGCATGTTTTGGCTTTTGTGAATGCCAACTCTTCTTTGATGGTGCAGATTCAGGCTCATTAGTTTGATGATGTTGGATTGAGGTTGATTCGAGATAAGGTGTTGAGTGGGGAGGCTAAGGAAGCCTCACTTTATTCAGATGGAGTTTTATAAATTGGTGGCCGAGTTTGTGTGCCGAGAGTGGTGACTAGATTAGGTTGATCTTAGAGAAGGACCATTGTTCCAGATATTCCATCCATCCAGGTGTGACTAAGATGTATCGCGACTTGAGGTAGTACTACTGGTAGGGTAGTATAAGGCAAGATATAGAGGATTTTGTGGCTCATTGCCTATGTTTTCAGCAGTAAAGTCCGAGCATATGAGATCGATGGTATGCTGTAGAGGTTACCCATTCCCGAGTGGAAGTGGAAATCGATTACCATGGACTTTGTGACTGGTTTGCCTTGTAAATCTCATAGTTCTAACAGTGTTTGGGTCATCGTTTATCGATTGACTAAGTCAGCTTATTTTTTTCCAGTTCAGGTCTAATTCAGTGCTTAAAGATTGACCCATATCTTCATTCGTAAGATTATGCGTTTGCATGGTATGTCAATGTCCATTATTTCAGATCAAGGTTCTATGTTCATATCTCATTTTTTGAAGACTTGTCAAGATGAGTTGGGCACTCGGGTTAATTTTAGTATAGCGTTTTCACTCCCATACTGACGATCAATCAAATCGGACTATTCAAGTTTTTGAGGATATGCTCCCGCGTGTGTGATGGATTTTGGTGGTCAGTGGGAGAAGCATTTGGCTTTAACAAGGTTCACATATAACAAAAGCTATTATTCCAATATTGATATAGCTCCTTTTGAGGCGTTGTATGGTAGGTGTTGTCGCTCACTAGTGGGTTGGTTTGATATTTAGAGGTGAGACCCCGAGGTACGGACTTACTTCATGATTCTTTAGGCAGAGTCCGAATCATTCAGGATAGACTTAGAGCGGCTCAGAGTGGGAAAAAGTTCTACGCAAATCACAGGATTTGTGTTTGAAGATTTGGTATTGGTGATCGCATTTTCCTTTGAGTTTCACCCATGAAGGGTGTGATAAGGTTTGGGAAAAGGGTCAAGGTTAGCCCCAGGTATATTGGTCCATTTGAGATTCTTTGGACTGTTGGTGATGTGGCTTACGAGTTGGCTTTTCCCCCTGATCTATTATTTGTTCATTCAATTTTTCATGTTTCTCCATTACATTCCAGATGAGTCTCATGTTATTCGTTGGGAGTCAGTTCAGTTAGATAAGCAGATGTCTTTTTTTAAGGAGCCGATCTCCATATAGGCTAGGGATGTTAGGCGGTTGAGCTCTAGAGTGATCCTTGTGGTTCAGGTCCAGTAGCGACATCAACCTGTAGATAAGGCTACTTGGGAGGCCGAGTCTGATATATGTAGTCCTTATTCCTATCTCTTTATTGATTCAGGTATTTATTTTCCTTAGTTCGAGGATGAATTAGCTTTTTTAGTGGTGGATAATGTAGCTACCTGATTTTTGATGAAATATATGAAATATTTTATTTGGTGCGACTTAACTATTTTACCTCTCCCAAATTGGGTGTGGGGGTGATTGGCATGGGTGTGGGGGTGATTGGCATGATTTTCGGTGCATTTTGGTACCATTTATGTGATATTATGATTTTTGGTAGCTTCGAGATTCTTATTTTGTATTTATGTGGATATCTTTTGATTCGTGCATCAAATGGCTAAAAGGACTGCTCCAGCAGCTTCGGAATGTCAATTTTAGGGTGATAACATGTTTGCTGTGATTTTACAGCTCTTAAATCTCATTTTGACCCTCGATTTGAAAAAATGTGATTTCGGATTTCGGGGGTCGACTCTGTAAAAATAATTTTTTTTCAAAAATCCGACATTGTCAATGCGTCTGAAACATTGAATTTAGTGTGGTTACATAGTTTGTTTGCATATATCGGACTCCAAACGAATTGGGGGCACCCATCGAAGTTTGGGTTGGACTTGAAGAAAAAAATTTGGTATTTTAGCTGGTGCAGTATAAAAAATAGCTTTTTAGGCTGATTTCGTCCATTCTTTTATCTTGCCTCTTGGGAGTTAAACTCTAAAATAGTGTGAGATTTCATGTGGAAATCATGTGAAAAATTCATGGATAGTGGAAAAAATGAGTGAATATTGGTTCACATGGTTGTGAAATTGTAACATTGTAGTTGATTTTGTAAATACAATGTGGATTGATTGTGGAAATACTCATTTTGAATGGTTGTAAATATTGCATCTTCATTCTCATGTCATATTACACATCATCTCACTTGGTTGTTTTACTACTTTATATATACTTGTTGTCATGTATATGTACTTGATTTGTGTCTTATGTTATGTATGTGCTTTGAAAACACCAGAAATATTTGAAATATTGAGAAACATTGAAAATACTGAAAACACTAGAAGATTGTGTGCCAATTTTAAGGTTGTGTGCCAATTTTTAATGTTGTGTGTCCATTTTTAAGTCTATGTGCCAATTTTTAAGACTGTGTGTCAATCTTAAGGTTATGTGCCAATATCATAGCTGTGTGCCAACATCATCATCACCATCATCATCATCATTGGCATCATCATCTATACATTGCACTTGTTTTATTGTGTTGGTGTAGTGATTAAATTCCCATATTGAATTGTTGTATGTCTACTTGCTCTATATCCTGCTATTTATACTTGACCGCCTTGTATATACATGTTCTTCTCTATTTATACTCGTGTGTGACATATTGTATACTTGTGTTATACTTACTGTATTATTGTTGTATTTATGATATATATGTGTGTGTGTGTGTGTGTATGTTAGTTAAAGGGGTGTGAACTATCGCTTTGGGACATTTTCTAATTGTATGTGATCTGCCCTTAGTGTGTGTATTTTGTATACTTTATTTTCTACTTTGCTCGTTCAGCCTATGATTCCTATTAAGTATAAGTGGATCGTACTCACTTCTACTTCACCCTTTCAATGCAGGTTCAGATTAAGGTACGCCTATTAAGTGATTCAGGTGATTGTCGGAGCTTTCAAGGAAGTTGATGATATTCAGGCATTCGGATGTCTTTTACTACCTTTATCTAGAGACTATGTCTTTATTTTTATTTCGGAGAGAGAGTTTCCCTTGTATTTGGATATCTCATGTATTTCAATAGGATTCGATTTGTACTAGATACGTTCTTATACTGTTGACACCTAGTTTTGAGAGTTATGGCTGCAGTTGCTATTTTTCTTTCCGCATTTATTGTACTTGTATGGTTCGGCTTTATTCTAGGAACCTACTTTGGAGTTATTATTGTCTTTTTCTCCCTTGTGTGTTGGTTTGGGTGATAGGTTTACTTGTTAAGGTTCACCGCGACAAGTGCCATCACGACCCTAGGATTTTGGGCGTGACAGTAGCAACTACGGGGAAGAATAAAATGATCAAAATACAAAATATTTTATATTTCACCATGAGGGTCATTACACAATGCTAGTTTCTTTTTTTTTCTCAAGCCACAACAAAACCCTTAACATTTTTCCATACTCTGTTTATCAAATCTATATAACATGGCATATAATAGTTATTATATATGTATATATATATATATATACACACACTTTTATATATTATATATAAATCTAGAGATTCTATTATACGTTATATATACGTTATTACATATTCGCGGTGATGAATACTGGAGCTATAGAGTGGTCATGTTCTTTGGCGAGTGGGGATTGAATATCATTTATAAAACATATGAAATCTCTCCAGAACAAACCCAAAGTTTAGATATAAATTTCTCTCAATATTTTCATCTTTTGAGATATCGCCCACTCAAAATAGAGATTATTTGCACAAATTCAAATTTCAAACTTAAACTATGAGCTCTTTCAATGGCTTTCCATGATTAAATTTCACTCAAAAACCACCTGATATCTCATCAAAATAGCTCCAGATTTTAGATATGAATTTTTCTTGATATTTTTTATATTTTGAGATATTACCCACTAATACGGTGCTCATTTGTGAAAACTTAAATTTTGAACTTGAGCTCTAAGCTCCTTTGATGTCTTCCATGTTATGTTTATAGACCTAGTTGCAGAGGTTGCAGGAAGCGGCATCCTATATAAACTTGGTTTACTTGGTGTATTTATATCTTTTTTTCATTAAAAAATAATAAGAGTTAATGGTTTTAGGATCTTTTGTCTTTAATGTATGTTCTTTCTTTTTCATTATTAGTATTTAGATTAATTTGTGTCTCATAGAAACTTGTATCAAAGCTCTGTCAAATGAGAATGTGAGATGAAGGAAAGTGTAACACCCCGCATTTTTAGCTAGAAATCGAAGCATCGTTTCTTCATATGTAAACTTTAATTCCATGATTTATATTTGAAGAATTATGTCATGATCATTATCCTAGTGTGTAAAGTGCTATCAAGGTGAAAGATGTTCATAAGAATCTCTTAGAGCAAATTTGAGCTAAGAGCCTTTGATTCGGCCAAATCTTGGTATTCTTTTCTACAAGGGTTAGCTTTAAATGTGTATAACTGTTTACTTATGTGAATTTTTTTATCTCAAGACCCACCAAGTTGTAGATAATTGAATTCGATTTCTAACGATACCAATTTCTCCTTAATCCGATACCCGAGCGAAAATTTATGACCATGCTAAGATCGTTCGTCGCATGGCAATCGCAAATAGCCACTGGATGAGGTGTACGATTGGAATGTCCCACACAACCTCAGTTATGCGATTGGCGTGCACATCCCAGCAATAGAACAGTGCCAAAAATTGCTCCGTTTTGACTTAGTTAAGGGCGTTGAGGTTTTTTCACACCTGTAATTCATTTCTAATCATTTTTAAACAATTTAAGGGGTCTTAAATCACGATATTTCCATTCATTTAACCCTAAATATTTAGTACACAATTCAAAATCCGTCCCCTCTTCCCAAGAATGAAATTCTACCTATCTCTCCTAGAACTCAAGGATTCAAGTTCCAATTTCAAACTTCCTTCAAAAATTCATCTAATTGAGGTATGTGGGGGTATTCATCAATGGGTTCCTTTCACCCATTGAACCCCAAAACCCTCTTTTGGTTAAAGTATGAATTTATACATGTTCAAGATGAATTTAACTCATGCTTTTATTTGTAATTTGAATATAAGCCATGTCCATATGTGTTCCCATGTAAATTAATCTATTTCATGTTCTAAACTTTGAAAAATCCATGTTATACTCAATCGATTTCATGCTAACTATCAAATTCATGCAGTAATCCATGTGATTATGTTGCTTTCTCAAGTTTAACTCATCCCCATGTTTAAGTTCTTGTATTTTACTCAATTATTGAAATGTCTTATGTTTGGGTCATTGAAATATGATTTTATATCACTATTTTAAACGTTGTTATCGTATTTTGTGATCATTCAGTGCTAGAGGGTTATGAACACCCGATACCTATGTATTTTTACATGTTTCTGTTTTCAAGTTACAAGACAGTCTGACCGTATTTTTATTATTTTATTCAGACTACTATGTTCGTGTTGAACACTTATCAGCACAGTACCACATCATGTTAGACTCATAATAATACTAGTATCATTCAAGTTGGGAGTAGGATTTAGAACCGAGCAAATCCAGGGATAGGGGTTCACCTGCTAGTAGAGGGTGAGACCTTTAGTAGAAGTCTCTAAGTTCCAGAACAACGTAGCCAACGTAGGTATGAGAGGTCTTCCTGCCAGTAGAAGGTGACTCCCTAGTCCTGCGGGACATCAGTTTAGTGGATCCACATAGCCATATGTTAGTACCCGTGGCAAGGTACTGATACCCTTTTAACTAGGGTTACAGGTTGGACCCCGATTAGCTCAGATTGGGGTATGTCGGTTACATGATAGCTCCCACAGACTCAGTTCAGTATTCAGAGTATGTCAGTTCAGGTTTGCATGACCAAGTATACAAATATTAGTTATTCAGTTATTCATACATCAGTTATTCAGACATTAGTTATTCAGTTATTCAGATCATGTTAGTATGTGTTTATTCTTGATCTTGCATTCTCAGTTTTACATGTTCATGTTTTTAATGTTCAGTATCCATACATGATCCTTAGTTCAGTTTTACAGCATGTTTAGCTATACATGAGATGTACATACAATATTCATGTTTTATCGTTTTCCAGCTTTAGTTCTACTTATTCTACAAAAATAATGATTTTAAGAAACTAAGTGTAGAGATTCACCAGCTCATCAAATTATGTTTGTTGCTCATGTTTTAAGATACTTCAACTTTTAGTTGATTTCAGTCTCTTAGTGAGTCTACATGCGCTTAGCATGCATGTTTTAAGATTATATATCTATTCAGTTTTACTTGTTGTATTCACCCCTACTTACTCAGTACATTCCAAAGTACTGATCCATATATATGTCTATGTGCTACATTGTCTCATAATGTAGGTACCAGTTATAGCCCACACATCATAATTAGACAGTTTGTAGCTTCCAGCCAGCAGGTGATGAGTTCTCTTATTTCGAGGACTCCGGACAATTGTAATTCTTATGTTATATTGTTATTACTCAAATGTATTGACTAGTTGTAGTTGGAGCCATGTACGAGCTGTCTATAGTCAGTATAGTAGAGGCTTCATATATAGTCAGTCAGAGTCATCACATGTAATTCAAGTTTCTTTCCTCAGTTTTATTATGATGTAAAATTTATCAGTATTTAATTTATTCATACTTTTTTATATTCATGTTTCTGCTCGGTAAATTTATTTTTTATACAATTTAAATCAGTTTCTCAAGCAGTATGCCAGTACATAGTTTATCTTGGGATCACTTGTGATTATAAGCACCGTGTTACAACTAGAGAGTAGCCTCGGATCGTGACAGAAAGATATATATAAAGAGATTTGATGAAAGATATATTCAATTATGAAACATGCCACGATATGAACCCGTCATGAGGGGCACCCACACTAAACCCCTTGTGGGAGAACCAACTAATATCATAAGACAATTAAAAGTTAGCTAAAAAAAAGGTAGCTAAAACTAATTCCATTGAATAAAATCAATATCTAATGTCATAACGAAAACAAAAATATAATGATGTGAAAAAATATCCCTAGGAGCAGAAAGCCATCATATCAAAACTCTAATAAATGTCAAAAAGAGGAATGCAACCTCAAAAATGAATGTAATATCTGAGTTTGAAATAAGTGGACCAGAAACAATAGATTAACCTATGGTAGCCCGAAAGATGCAGCTCACCCTTGAGTTCAGATATGATCTGAATCACAGCTGAGGTCACGAAATAGTTGCTAGAAAATGCTCTTCACTCAACAAAAGAAAGAGCACTATAGTATCAGCACATAAGAAACAACAGTGTATCGGTAGGTTCATCGATCAATCCATAATGAGAAATATGGACATATAACCAAAACATAGTATAACAAGACAACCATGAATCTTATCATGCAACTATCTTTCAAGTCCATAATACTTAACCTTGTAAGCAAGTACAACATAAAGTTTAGAAAAAATGGCTCAACAAGGATAGCCAGTCAATTCAAACTAAGACCAAAAATAAGACTCCAAGTCAACAATCACGCCGCAACTATGTAATACCCCGTAAGATCCTAGCTCAATTCAGATCGCAATTTTATGTTAAAGGGGTCTAGGACTTTGAAATTTCACTTATGTTGGGACTTAGTTAGTTCCAATGCCCCTAAACTTTGGTGATTTTATTTTTGATCTTTCCGACCTCAGAACATAGATTTTTAAGTTGATTCATGATCTGGTAGTTTAAAGTACGTCTTGAGTGAGTTTCAAAATTTTTGGACGAGCGTAAGGGCCTTTTTGTGAATCCAAAATAGTAGAAGCGCCGGGATGAGCCTGCAACGCTCCCTCTACTGCACCACACTGGAGCCCACGGTGCCCCCTCCACTGCACCACATTGGAGCCCGCGACGCGCCCTCCTTCACTCGTCTAACTTTTTATTCTTTGATAATTAAGGGCATTTGGGTCTTTTTTCTTTACCAAATTAGTCCATAACACGAGATTTAACTCCCTAAAGAGCATTATTTGCTCTTTTTATCACAAATTTACTCAAAAGAAGCCTCCCTTTCCTCAAGAAAAAACCCTAACCCACTCTCAAGCAATCAAGGAATTCAAGTTTCAAACCTCGAGAAATTCTTAAGAATCTTCATGAAATAATCTAGTGAGGTATGTGTGCTGTTCATACATGGGCCTTTTTCACCCATGGAGTCCAAGAATCCCTTTTTGTTCTTAAATCATGAGTTTTACATGTTTAAATTGAACTATATCTATTGATATCTTGATAGTTTGATTTCAAGTTATGATTATAAGTGTTTCTATGTTGAATGAGTCATTACATGTTTTGAATATTGAAATATTCACATTTAAATCCCTAGTTCATGGTTTCAGTATTGTAACTATGTTATTATCGCATGATTTACCCATTACCATGTTTAAGTTTATGACTCCCATATACTTGATGAATTGCCTAAGTTTGAGTTTTGAACAATAAGTCCCTATTATGGTTTTTAAAGTTTTATATGGCATTACTATTACTCTATTCAGTGCTGGTGGGTTATGAACACCCGATACCTAGTTGTTTACATAATTTTAGTAAGCTCAGAATAATTTCAGATGAACCATGAATATTGTCATTCAGTCAGTTATTATAATCAGTTGTTTGCTTAATTAAACTTAGATCAATCCAGAAATTAGTGTCATTCAATTGGGCGTAGAATTCAGCACCAAGCAAACACAGGGATGGGGGCATTCCTGCCTGTTTAGAGTGTGACCCTTAATATCAATTCCTGAGTTACAGAACTACGTAGCATAGGTTTGAGATGTCTTTCTTCCTGTTTAGGTTTGACACATATCTCATGAGTGCTCCTTCCAGTATAGGGTGCCTCTTTGTTCCTTTGGGACACCAACTTAGTGGATCCACTCAGCCAGTATTAGTACCCGTGACACGGTACTGACACCCTTCCAACTGGGGTTACATGTTGGACTCCGATTATTTAAGATTGGGGCATGTCGGTTAGATGATACCTCCAATAGTCTCAGCGTAATATTCAAGATAGAATTCGGTTTAGGCTTGATTGACCAAAGCATTCAGATTAACAGTTATTCAATTATCATATTTCAGTATTTTAGTTTACAAATTATTTCAGAAATATTATAACTTGGTCTTGCATTCTTAAATAATTTAGTTTCTCATGCATTCATGATCTATTGTCTCATGCTATTCAGTTAGTACTTATTTAATATGCACGGTACCTCATGTATATCAACCTAACCTCATCTCATATACCAGTACATTCAAAGTACTGATCGGATACTCTTCTTTGCGCTATGATGTCTTATATCATAGGTTCCGTAGCTTAGTTTTCTGACCGCGCTTAGACAGTTCAGCATTACCGCAGCAGCAGCAGTGGTGAGTCCTCACCCTTAGAGGACAAGTTTATCTTTCATTCAGTTACTTCAGCATTTCTTTTACCTAGTCAGTTAGAGTTAGCTGGGGGTTTGTCCTATCAACTCCACAGGCAGTCTTAGAGGCTTTTCATACATTCAGATAGTTAGTTAGACAGTCAGTCAGTTACCTTTATTTTTTATCAGATGCTTTAACTTATGATTGATTCGTTATTCCAGTATTCAGATTTACATTCCCTTTTCAGTTTATCTTCCGCACATGTGTTATGTTCATATTTTATTCAGTGCTCACAATAGGTACTAGTCATGGTATAGCTTGTGGTCACTTGTGACCGTAATCCATTGTCGCGACTAGGGGGAAGCCTCGGGTCGTGGCAAACTATCATATAAATTATATCTCAATCGCACAAGTAATAGACTGGCAATTAATTCGGACCACTCATGGACCCATGATAACAACAACAATAGCAATATCATGCATCCCAATTCACACAAGAAACCACCTTAGCAATTAAGCATATAATTCTCGTTCAATCAAGAAACGCATAATCCCTGATTCACTCAAAGAACCATCACACTCATATGTACCTTGTACACATATGCTAGGGATCTTATGTGTACACCTTCTAGTCATGACCTACAGGGGATCAGTCCATGTCCATATACCAAATCTTAGATATCAAGTGTCTGTCAACCTTATATCATCAATCCCGTAGAGTTGTCTAACTATCGATACATTTCATAATAATGAAAGATATTAAACAATCACAACCACAGTAATGATAGAACAATACTTTTAAAATCCAAGAAGCTTTCACATAATTTCATTACATGTGATTAACATTTAGGATATCAAACAATCACTCACTTTTCTTAAACATGCATTGTACAAGAAATACTAAGAATTTGTTATCATGCACACATAATATAAATTGGGTTTGAACTACATTAAAATCATCACCTGCCTCAATCCAATCTTACACTACTCAATTAAGCTCAAGCCTTACCTTTCTACCCCTAAGGCCAATTTCAAGATCATGCCCCTCGTTCTAGGGGATTTCTACTGTAATTCACATCAAACCTACCAATTTCATTGTTACCATAGTGAATTATTATCATGCAGGATTAAATTAATGATTAACAGCTAAAACCCAAAGGTTTTACACATAATTTACCTTCTTGCACCAGAAAATTCACTGAGTCAAAGCTTAAAACCTATTCAAAATTCATAAACAAGTGATTCTAAGGTAAATTAATCAAAAAGCTAGATAACAAGGATAAAATACTTACCTTTATGAAGAAAATCGATGAAAAACTGATGAAAATCACTCAAATTGTCTAAGCCCTTTCCCAGAAATGAATTTACAATAATAAACTATTTTTTGAATTTTCTTTGCATTAACAATGATTTATCCCACTATAGTGTCCTTATCCCGCTATAGCAGGATTTACCGGCATTGACTTTCGCTATAGTAGGAAATTTTCTACTATATCGGAAGTCACTATAGCAGCATGCCATCTACAATAGCAGGAGTGGTGATAAAGAAACTCAAAAGTTCTTCCAAATTTTGCCCTTTTTGAAACACACCCTAAAATCATGACATCCTGGACTAACCCTTTTTGCGTCAAGACTCACCCGATTCACTTTCAAAAAGTCCTACAAATTTCTTATCGAGTTAGATAACATAAACTCAAGCTAAACTTTTTTACATTTATCCAATTCATTCTCGAATCTCTCTAGATCATAGCTCGCTCTGATTTTATCTGAGCCTAGCGTAGCCTGCAATTTTGAACTTTTATTGTAAGAAAAAACTTAAATTGAACTTTTGCATGAGTGGCAATGAAAAGGGTCGTTATAGAAGATGTAGATAGAAGATCACATCTATCATACAGATCTGTACTTGCTGCTTGGAGGAATGAAAATGTTAGAGATAGAACAACCAAAATTGAATGTTCTGGATCAGAAGGATTTAGGTGTGATTCATCTATCTCTAGCCACGTCGAATCCCTTCAACATTTCCAATAGGAGAAAAAACCAAGGATCTCATAGATGCATTGGCGAGAATGTATGAGAAACCATCGACATCAGATAAAGTATTCTTAATGAAGAAAGTACTTGATATGAAGATGACTAATGATAAATCTGTGGCAAAGTATTTAAATGATGTCAATGATGGCATAATACAACTTAAGTCAGTCGGAACAACCTATGCTTATGAGATCGTGGATTTGTTGCTCATATTATGCTTGTCCAGTTTCTAGGATGTTTTAGTGATGTACATAAATATTTCACTGGTTATTTGAATTTAGATGACATCATGGGTGCTCTACTGATTGAGGAGTCACAAAGGAATAGTTAACCGCATAATGATAGTCCTTGTAATACACTAAGCATGGAGGGAGAGTCAAATCTAGTCATAAGGGTTATCATAATCAAGGGAAGTGTTCGTAGTTTTGAAAATCATCTTGAAAAGGAGGTCCCACTCTATGTTGGAATTGTGAATAACCAGATTACAAGAGATGCCACTATAAGGCATTAGCTTGTTGAAATGTGAACTTTGTCTTGGAAGAAGAAAGTTTTTTGATTTGTATATTACATGAATTTAATTACTTAGAATATTAATGTAAGAATACATGTATGGTTAAATACATATATTTAGGAAAAAGATGAGAGTGGAATTAAATATCGAAACATGTACTAAACTAGGTATATGCAAGGATAGTCCAATAAATACCAAGGTATAATACATAAAAATGTAAGTTAAGTTAAAAGTAAAAAAAGAATATTCTTTACACTTTTCATCAAGATAATTTGTTATTTAAGTGGTGGAAAAATATATTCTCTACTTCTCTTCAAAGAGAATGAAAGAATTTATAAGCAAGTAGAGTGAAATAAAAAAGAACAATTTCTTCCACTTGTCTTTTAGAATAAAAGTTCAAATTATTTTGGTGTACTTTTCTTCTCTCCTAATATTCTAAAATTTTGTCTCAGAGTGAATTTCTAAGTGATAACGCTCAAACTACAGCTCTCGTAAGAGTGTAAGCGGTCGTTGTCAAATATAGAACCCAACTGGGATGGGTGTCGAATTCCACAGGGAATACTTGGTCACTAAGTAAGCAAAGATTATTAGACTTTTGGTGAAAGTTTCGTAAAAAGGGGGGATTGTAGCGTGAATTTAAGAGTATCAAAAATAGTAATGTAAGAACGGAAAATAAAAGAGTAAAACGGATTGCTTGGTTGGTTTTGATCAATGAGAATTGAGAGTTAGGGTTATGTCCACCTTATTAGTTGTACGTATCTATTGACTATGAGTTATGCGGAATTCAGACATGCATGCGCTTATAGAGAATCGTATTCTATGGTAAATCCAGGCGTCTTTCGACCATCAAGGACTATTTCACTTTAACTCTTTCGAGCTTAAAGCGTATCTAATGGTACAAATTCTCCAAGAGGTTAATCCAGTTACGGCACTAACTTTTTAACAGGGGTTGGTGCCCTATTACCTTGACATTATCTCTTTTCCAGACATGTAACCTTTCTTTCAAACAAGTTAATGCTATACTGGCGTATTTTATATGTTTGCAACCACAAGAATTTAAATTAAGATGAAGAGAGTAATGATATAAGCAGCATACGTGTCAAGAATTCACAAACTCATAGCAATAGATAGTATCTCATAAGACTTCCATAACCCTAACAGAGAAGTTTAGCTACTCATGATTGCAACAGAGATCACAATAAACATCATCATGATCTCACGTTGGTCACAAGGGTCGTGCTTTCTCTGTCAGAAAGTGTAACGTGAATTAGGATCAAATGTTGAATGAAAAAGACTTGAATTAATTAATGAGTGAATAAGAATTAATTAGAATGGGAAGGAATAGAAGGGGGAATAAGAAGAGAATGCTGAAAAGTTTCAACAAAATAGGGTTTATATAACATCCATATCCTAGTCCTATCGAAATAGGGTTTTTATCCTTGTCCTAGTCCTACTGGGTTACTGCATACTTGTCCTAATCCTACTAAGTTACTGTTGATCCCCAAGTCTTTGTAAATTCTGTTTTTGCCTGGGAGAAGTTATCCATGCATCACTTTCAGCCCATAGGTGTCCAATTGCTTTCCTTCTTTCGTGAAGCTTCCTTTGGCGTCAAGTTATCCATAAAGTGCTGAAATCTTCATCATTTATACCTGAAAACTTGCTAATCATGTTTGTTAGCTCACTTACAGGAAAAAGGACTAAAAGTGCAGGAATTATATATTTTGTCCTCAAAACTTAGCCTAAAATATGGGTAAATTATGGTGTTTAGGCGTGTAAATACGCCTATCATCAACACCCCACACTTAAAGATTTGTTCTTCATCGAACAAAATATCATATCCATATAAACATCTACTTAGGATTTCCACAGTAACAACACAAAATATTCATCAAGACAAGCACAACAATTATTAACAAAGAGTAGTTTTCTGATCACTACTAGAAACAATTCAACCTCTAACATAGACTCGTGATGATGGTGAATTCGTATCCACAAGTTAATGTACAAAGAATCATACAAAACTACCCAAAACTCATCAACCATGTGTGTCTCACAATATATCACCCATAATCACTCACAAGTATTGTGTATATTTCGAACATGGGTATAAGATTATCCTTGCTCTCACTCTCACAAAGAATTCATATGTTGCTACTGATGACCATAGACTTTCCCTTAGTGTAATGCTCCACTAAATATCAGAATGCTAAGCTTAGGATCAAATAGGTCTTTTACAGGTTGTAATGTTGGCTAAGGGACGGGTAGGACTATTTTGGCCAGAAATAGTGACTATGTTCCTAAGCGCTTTAATACATCACATTATGTCATTAACACTTTCTTTCAAACAACCTTTCTACTTTCTTTTAATCTACCACCCCTTCTCACCTCTTTTGTTATTCAATTTTGAACAGAATTAACTTTTTATTTTCCTTTTCATTTTTCCCTCTTTTTTTTTATAACACGCCTCTATGATAACCATTCTTTTTCATAACGAATTCAAGTACCAATTCACTTTAAGGCACTACTCTCACCCAATTTCCTCTTATTTTGTCACATGACTTTACAATTTAAAGCACTTAGGAATTTGGAACAAATTATGGTCTTGAAAAAAATGGATTAGGCTTACATATGAGGTTGTCAAAGAAAATAGGCTAAAGGCTCAAAGGGGGTTATCTAGGATGATGTCCATGGGTAGATAAAACGAAGGTAAACAATCACAGGTTGCCAAAGAAATGCCTAAATCATCTCCTAAATCACACTCTTTATTTCGCTTTACATACATACCAGGCAAGTTCTAGCATCAGCCACAGACATAGAATATACTATCATCTCACACACACAAGGCACATGGTTGACTTTATTGGCAGCAGTATAGACTCTTGACCCAACGTATGAAGAAATTAAACCACACAATTATCACACAGTGAGTCACACTTAGAGCCTAAACGTCTCAATAGTAATGATTTTTGCACAAACTCTTGTCATAATACCATGCCGCCTATCAGAACAATTTTATGCAAAGTTTGTAACAAAAAAAAAATTCCTAAAAAAAATTAAAACAAACAAACATAAATAAGCAAAACACACATAAATAAGCAAATCCAGATAAAGAAGTATAGCATACAAATACCAGCACCCCACACTTAGACGGGACACACTGCTCTTAGTGGAAAATAAATAAGAAGAACCTGGTTAGTCGGACTCCTCCTCTATGTCTGGGGTCATACCCCCTGCGTCGGAATCATCATCAGAGTCGTCATCCTCATAAGTTCCTCATAAGTACCCCACTTGATTCCAAGAGTGCGTCGAGGTATTTGCAGCACGGAGGATTCAACTTGCTCTTTTCTTCCTCTTTTCTTACCTTTCTGTGTGGTGGGCGCTTTTTCTTTTCCTTGTCGTCCTTTTTGTGCCATTCTACTTGAGATCTCAATAAAGTCATGTTAGCTTCATCTTGGAAGATTCAATCGACTAACAGACAATAGTGGCACCACCCCACACTTAATTTGTTGACATAAACTAATTAAGTGAATGATGTCGATTACTCAGACTTCATCGACATACATTTAGGTGATATGTTCCAATAATATGTTCAGCACAGTCATACTTTTATGTCCTCTTAACGTTATGCAATCTTGACAATGCTTTTGTGTTTGGACTAATGCATCTTTTGAACAAAACTACTATATAAATATCGTATCAATTTATGGCATAGAAATAATCACAACATCGCATGTTTGTAGTCTACCATGATTTTCATCTCAATGAACAAGTCATTTCAACATGTAAGCTTTCAAGTTACAAGATTATGCAATTATCTTGACCATGTCGATTTTGCAAAAGTATGACAGTGTATCAAATCAAATACAAGTTGGAAACAAGTCAAGAGCATCCATACAAATTCTTTCACTCACTTAGTTGTATCAACCACATTCAAATCACCAACACTACTTCACGATTTAACAACTTATTATAGGCATAGTATTGTAATACTTATGTAATATAAAAGAAGAGCAAAGAAGTACTTACTTGGTTGATGGCCTCGGAAGATGTTCTTGCAAAGTTAAAAGAGAAAAAATAAAAGTTTTGAGAGTTTTGGGAGGCAAAGGCGGCGTCTATGCTATGGCATTGTAGATTCAGAGAGCAAAGGCAATGGCATAGGCGACGCCTTTAGCTTTGCCTAGTTGAGGAGAAGGCCATAGCATAGGCCATGCCTAATGCTTTGCCTAGTTGAGCAGAAGGCTTTTGCATAGGCGGCGCCTATGCTATGGCATTGTTGAGCATAGGCGGCGCCTATGCTATGACACTCTAGAATCCGAGAGCTTATTCCATAGCATAGGCCTTGCCTTGTTCGTGGCCTAGACTTACATAGGCCTTGCCTTGTTCTTTGCCTATATTTTCATAGGCAATACCTAACCCATAGCCTTTTGCTTCTTCATTCCTAACTTACCACCTTCGACATGCAATACTTCCAAATCAAAATTTGAAACCAATCTCCTCCTTTACACCTCTTGCACCTATATTTACTCAAAAACAACGAAAATGATTAGAACGATGGGTTGCCTCCCATCAAGCGCCTTAGTTTTGGTCGTGGCTCGACAAAATCCTAAGAAAACAAAAACAACAAAAACAATTAAAAATGATGGGTTGCCTCCCATCAAGCGCTTGATTTATTGTCGCGGCACGACATAGCTATCTCGATTACTTAGACTTTATCGAGATAGATGGTGCATCGTTTTCTGAATGGATTCAGACGACTCTGATGCTTACTTGTAGGCATGCAATATTCGTTGATATGACTCTTGTGCATACATATCCCAGGAGGGATACCAATTATATCATCAATATCCAACCCATAGCTCTCTTGTATCTCTTCAGAGTAGAGATGAGAGCCTCTACGTGCTGTTCACTTAAATCATCCGCCACACTCACAGGAAGTATATTTCCACTTCCCAAGAATGCATACCTTAGATAATTGGGGAGCTCTTTCGATTCTAGCACTGGTGGCTCTTCAATGGAAGTCTTCGCTGTTGGTGACGGTTGATTCTTAAGATCAAGGTTCGGCTGTTTAGGAGTATGAGAATAGGATCCTATTTCTGTTAGAGCACACATATTTTCTTTATAATCTTCATCGTCCTCATGCTCAACATTCAGTAGCGCAGCAGACAATAGCTCATCAATAGGCTGCTTATCTACAAATAAGTTTTTCTCATCCTCATAACAAGCATCATCTACAGAGAACACATTCATATCGTTGGGCTGCTTCATTGCTTTGCATATATCAAAATGGACCACTTCGTCATTCAACCAAAATAACAGCTCATTATCTCTCATGTCAATAAGCACATTTCCTGTTGCAAGGAAAGGACGTCCCAAGATTATGGGAACTTCAGAATCCACCTCGCAATCCAAAATCACAAAGTCTGCAGGAAAAATGAAGCTAGACAGCTTCACCAACATATCAATCAAGATACCCACAGGTCATTTTACCGACCTATCTGCCATCACGAGTCGCATATTGGTTGGTGTAGGGTCGCCCAACCCCAACTTTCTGTAGACGAATAGTGGCATCAAATTGATGCTAGCTCCCAAATCGCACAATGCCTTAGCAAAATTCATAGATCCAACCGTGCAAGGAATAGTGAAAGCACCAAGGTCTGCCTTCTTCTATACTAAGGACCTTGTGGCAATTGCACTGCAATGATGAATATCATCTGTCGGCTCACAGCTTGCTGCCCGCTTCTTTGTCAGAAGATCCTTCATAAATTTTGCGTAGCCAGGCATCAGTTCTAGCGCCTCTACCAATGGAACATTAATGGTCAGCTGTTTTAACATTGACATGAATTTATTGAACTTGGTATCATCAACCTTCTTCTTCAGTCTCTGAGGAAAAGGTGGTGGTGGAAGGGGAATAGTTTTCTCCACGACTTTCTTTTCCTCTTGCTTCGGATTGGAGATCTTTTCAGGCTGTGGACGTGGCGGGGTGACATCAATAACGTCCTCTGTAGCTTCATCGGTGCCTTCAGGTTCTGCATTGATCACTTGCGTGCCTTTGGATGAAGTTTTCAGCACCTTACCACTCCTGGTAGTAATGGCCATGCATGTTCCATCGTTCCTTGGGTTTTGCACTGTGTTGCTGGGTAGCGTTCCAGCCTTTCTTTAGTTGAATGCCGCTGATAATTGACTAAATTGTTGCTCTAGCTGTTTTATTGAAGTGGAATGCGAGTCAACTAATTACTTCATTAAGGACAAATCATTGATTACCTCTATTACTCCCGTTCTGGTTGCCTCTACTCCTTTCAACAGCTTAGCTATCATATCTTCTATGGACATATTTTCGGAACCAGATGCAGTGGCGTCACATCTTCTAGGAGGAATATACACGCCACTCCTGTCAGTCTTGTTTTTCCAACTACCTTGATCATGGTCCTTGTTTCCAGAATTATCATAATAGTTCCGACCTTGGTTTCCTTGGGCATTGCCTCAGAAACCCCCCTGATTGTTCAAGTAGTTGGCTTCTTCCTCAGAATCGGATTCGTCTCTTCCTTTTGACGCAACCGTTTTGACTTTTTCGGTCTTCCCTAATAATAGATGCTTTGTAAGAAGATCCATCTGTGTTTTTATGTGAGCTATATCCTGGTCACGCTCCTCTTCTCTTTGCCTCTGTTCTGCGGTCATGACAATAGATATAGTAGAGCTTGCTACCTCCGAATCCCTGGTATGCCAAGCTCTACTCTGCTTTGTCATACGATCTAGCATACCACTTGCTTCATTAAAAGTAAGGTCCATGAATGACCCACCTGCAACATTATTAACCACTGTCTTAGTTACCGAATTCAAAGCTCTGTATAATATCTCCATCAAGTGGACATTGGTCATATGATGATTTGGGCACCGCATAAGCTTCTTCTTGAACCTCTCCCATGTTTCGTGGAGAGCTTCAGTTGGAAGCTGTCTAAAATTGTTGATCTCATCTCTCAACTGTGCTTTCTTGGATGGAGGAAAGAATCTTTCTTGGAAAGCGTCTTTCAATTGCCTCCAATTTGTAATAGAATCAGGAGTCAGCCCGTTCAACCACAGAGTTGCCTCCCCAGATAGACACAATGGAAATAAACACAGCCGAATAGCATTCTGTCCAACGCCTGGATTGTCGAATGACTTGCGTGTAGAGATAAAGTTGATCAGATGCATATTCGAATCATCGCCTGCTAGTCCACCAAATTATCCCTTGAGTTGCAAAAGCTGAATCATGGCGCTAGTGATATTGAAATTGGGTCCGGGTGCCAATGGCGGAGGAATAATAGCTCCTGTGGCACCAGCTCCATCAATATCATCATCATCATCAAACGGTATTTGCACGGCTCGGCGTTCAGGCCGAAATCTTGCTTGACGATCTCTTCTGTTTGTCGGTGTCACAACTTCAGCATTACGCCTTGGGTTTAGTAACTCATCATCACCCAAGTCCTCATCATCACGATCTGCTGCTCGCCCAGGGTTATCGATAGTTTGTTGATGCACTTGAGCAGCGGCCAACGCAGCTAATCTAGCCTGCTCCTATTGAGAAGTCCTTCTCTCAATGTCACGTTGCGCCTCCATCCTGCCAATACGTTGTGGTTCAAGGTTTATGGGTAATAATGGTTGACCAGAACTTCGAGTATTGGGCATGCACTGAACAAAACCTGCAGAAAACAAAAACAACAACTAAAAGTAAAGTACGAGAATCTTTGACCAAAGGGTCTAGTAATTATCACAAACTTAGTAGACAACCGTATTCCCCGGCAACAGCGCCGAAATTTGATAACGCTCAAACTACAGCTCTCGTAAGAGTGTAAGCGGTCGTTGTCAAATATAGAACCCAACTGGGTTGGGTGTCGAATCCCACAGGGAATACTTGGTCACTAAGTAAGCAAAGATTATTAGACTTTTGGTGAAAGTTTCGTAAAAAGGGGGGATTGTAGCGTTAATTTAAGAGTATCAAAAATAGTAATGTAAGAACGGAAAATAGAAGAGTAAAACGGATTGCTTGGTTGGTTTTGATTAATGAGAATTGAGAGTTAGGGTTATGTCCACCTTATTAGTTGTACGTATCTATTAACTATGAGTTATGCGGAATTCAGACATGCATGCGCTTATAGAGAATCGTATTCTATGGTAAATCCAGGCGTCTTTCGACCATTAAGGACTATTTCACTTTAACTCTTTCGAGCTTAAAGCGTATCTAATGGTACAAATTCTCCAAGAGGTTAATCCAGTTACGGCACTAACTTTTTAACAGGGGTTGGTGCCCTATTACCTTGACATTATCTCTTTTCCAGACATGTAACCTTTCTTTCAAACAAGTTAATGCTATACTGGCGTATTCTATATGTTTGCAACCACAAGAATTTAAATTAAGATGAAGAGAGTAATGATATAAGAAGCATACGTGTCAAGAATTCACAAACTCATAGCAATAGATAGTATCTCATAAGGCTTCCATAACCCTAACAGAGAAGTTTAGCTACTCATGATTGCAACAGAGATCACAATAAACATCATCATGATCTCACGTTGGTCACAAGGGCCGTGCTTTCTCTGTCAGAAAGTGTAACGTGAATTAGGATCAAACGTTGAATGAAAAAAACTTGAATTAATTAATGAGTGAATAAGAATTTATTAGAATGGGAAGGAATAGAAGGGGGAATAAGAAGAGAATGCTGAAAAGTTTCAGCAAAATAGGGTTTATATAACATCCATATCCTAGTCCTATTGAAATAGGGTTTTTATCCTTGTCCTAGTCCTACTGGGTTACTGCATACTTGTCCTAATCCTACTAAGTTACTGTTGATCCCCAAGTCTTTGTAAATGCTGTTTTTGCCTGGGACAAGTTATCCATGCATCACTTTCAGTCCATAGGTGTCCAAACGCTGCTTTCCTTCTTTCGTGAAGCTTCCTTTGGTGTCAAGTTATCCATAAAATGCTGAAATCTTCATCATTTATACCTGAAAACTTGCTAATCATGTTTGTTAGCTCACTTATAGGAAAAAGGACTAAAAGTGCAGGAATTATATATTTTGTCCTTAAAACTTGGCCTAAAATATGGGTAAATTATGGTGTTTAGGCGTGTAAATACGCCTATCATCACTAAGGGACCTATGAGAACTAGAAACTATTGATGATATGAGAAAATAAAACTATCCAACAATTGTGATGAAGATTTACCTACCACCAAGAACAAAGTCTAGTCGAGCGATTAGCCTAGTTCGGAAGAAGATGAGTGACAACTTTGAATAAAGTGACTTATATGAAGATAAAGATTAAGATAATTATGATTATAGTCACGAAAAAAATCAATATTGTCAAATCTAATCATATTAACTTGATGAAAATCTAAAAAAGTGATTGAAGAATTAGACACTTCTAAAATTCTATTCGTATGAAGAGAAAGTTTTGATGAAACTAATTATCTGCCTTCCGAATTAAGCACAAATAGCAAAAAATCTCAATCTCAAGAAAGATTTTTTTTTAAGAAGATGATGAGATATTGAAGAGAATGATGAAAATTATTTTGACGCTCAAGAAGAATGTTGACATGCAATCATGAAAGAGCATGATGAAAAAATATGGTGATGTTGAAGACAGGGGCGGATCTACGTTGAAGTGAGGGGGTTCGCCGAACCCCCTCAATCGAAAAATTACATTGTATATATATAAGTCAAATTTTGATTTATATAATGGCTTTAATGAACCCCTTCAACATAACTGTATGGCATAACTCAATGGTTAAGGGGATTCACTTCAATGCTAAAGTCGCAGGTTCGATACCCCCTTGGAGTTGTTGTTTTAGTTTTGTGAAAGTTTTTCCCCTTCCTCACACCTAGCTTGGGTCCTTTTCACTCTGATTGACAATTGGGCATAAATTAGTTAGCCCATTTAATTCATTTGTGTGTATGTAATATTTTAAAATTTATTTATTTTCTTTTTTTAAGGATAAATATTGGGTCTAAAATATTTTGTATAAAATTTTTACTTAGTTGGAACGAAAAGTATTTCAATATAATATTTTTTGATGCTCTCAGTACTAGTTTAAAATTATAGCTAGATTTATATAATTTTCAATTCCCCCCTCCAAAAATAAAAAACATACTATGCATATCTCTTTTCATACATTCGATGTCATATTTGTTCAAAATAATTTCATCTATTTGACTAATTTTATATATTATACAAAAAAATTGGATTTCTCAACTTTTTCAGATTATTTTATCGAATTACATAGTTCATTTTTTTGAATTATAATTTACATTCAACATGTTAATATTGAAGTTGTTCAATAATTTTTATTTTTATTTTGAAGTACTAAATATATATTATAATATAATAATTCAATGCTTACACATTTTTAAGAACCTTATTTTTTTTGTAGAGGTTTAATTTGAAAAAGAAAAATTAAAAATAAAATAAAACTGCAAAATGAAAGTAAGAAAAAGGTATAATATTTTGTAAGAAGGGCCCGCAAAGTAAAGCTGAGAAGAAATATTAAAAGGGCATGATAAGGAAGGTTAAAGTTTAGCGGATATCTACTTTGTTTTTATAATGTAATTTTTTATACACTTACTTCTTTATATATCGAATTCCCTGAACAAAATTCTAGATCCGTCACTGATTGAAGAATGTTTTAAATTCCGATCACAAGGTTCAAGGGGGATTTTGAAATATATACTATGTCTTGGAAAGAAAAAAAAATATCCTTTAGTTTATGTGATGCATGAACTTAGTTAGTTCGTATTTTTAGAAATTCAATGTAAAAAAACATGTATTTAAGAAAAAGAAAATGAATAGAATTAAATGATGATATGTAAGTAGTCTAAATGCATTTTAGAATAGTCCTATAAATACCTAGATATGATATTAAAAATGTAAGTCAAATTAAAAGCAAATAAGAATACTCATTACACTTGTCTTCGGGTGAATTTACAAGTTTAGCTGGTGGAAGAATTTATTTTCAACTTATCTTCAAAGGAAAAATGAGAGTTAATATACAAGAAGTGTTATAAATGTATTAGCATAGATATAGTGAATGTCTACTTTACTCTATATAGTGAATGTTTACTTTATAATATATAGTGAATGTATATTTTATCATACTAGTTTAGGTGTACACGTCTCGCGCGTGTACCTCACTTTTTGAGTTCAAACGTTGCATTAAATATGATATTTGTTTAAGTAATAAAGGAATATAATAATTAAATTCAACATCTTTTGAAAATTTAATTAATTAAACCTAACTTTTACCAAAAAAATTTGTCTAAACCGATCGACATTCATCTACACCTATAAAGGGCAACAAAACAATACGATGATAGAGACATCAAAATAATATAACTAAATCTAACCTTTACACAAAAATTTTCTCAATATCATCTGACACTCATCTACCACCTGTGAACTATAATAAAATAATGCGATAATAGAGATATCAAAATAATACAACTAAACTTAACCTTTATACAAAAAAATTCTCAAAACAGAGATATAAATACAATACAATTAAACCTAACCTTTATCTACAAAATTCCTCAAAGCCGACCGACATTCATCTACCACATGTAAATTCATCTACCACCTATAAGTTCATCTACGACGTGTAAACTATAAATATATCTTGATTTATTATACTATAAATATATAGTCATTGGATTAAAATTCTACTTTCAATTCTTTTAATTTTATTTTTGGATAAAATTATTTGATATTTATTAGAATTCAATTCAGTTAGTACTTTTCTAAAAGCTAGATTGTTAATTTAACTAAATCTCCTAATATCTCACATGGATAAAAGAAAAAAAAAGAAATTTGTATACAATTAGTGTGGCTAACCAATTTCTTATGATGAAATAGAATCCAAAGAATTTGGTCAAAATTATAAATAAGTCAATTTCAAATTATTTATTGTATATAAGTCATTATAAAAAAATCACAAAAAAATATCTCAATTATCAATTACCTATCCAGAATAGATGATAATTTATTATTCAAACTTCAAGAACATACAAAAATCATAAAAGAGAACTTCTCAATTAGTAGAAGTCTAACAAAAATACATGATAATTTATTTTTATAACATAAAAAACATACTAAAATTTTAGAAAACTTACTTCAAATCAGAAGAAAATTTGTCTCCTCAATCATAAATACTGTTAATATTTCACTAAAAACTTCTCAATTAGCAATTGTCTATCACGAATACATGATGATTTATTATTATAAACTTCAAGAACATACTAATTAAAATTAAAAAACTTACCTCAAATCACAAGCAAATTTATTTCTTTAATCATAAATATCATCAAGATTGTAAGCATCAAAAACAAAAATTTAGAAAACATACCTTAAGTCACAATCAAATTTATGAACAACGATAATAAAGAAAAAAATTATTTGAGAACTATACTGTGGACGTATTATTGTAGAAAGGAAGAATTCTCAATTTATAAGAAATTTTAGATTTAGTTTACTTTCCTTCTTTGTCAATTCAATTTGTATTTATTTAATGTAAATCTTTTTTGTTTTTATGTTTTGTTTTATTCTTCTTTCTTCTTCTTTTTTTTCCTTTTTCCCTCCACAGGTTTTCTTTTTCCTTCTCAATTCAATTTAGTTTTCTTTCCAATTATGTATTTTCCTTTATTTTGTTCTATTTTTTTGCTTTCTACCCTTTTTTCTTGTACTTTTCAATTCTAATCAACATTATTTTTATTTATTTAATTTATTAATAAATTACATATAAGGTAAGATTTAAATTAATTTAGAACTTTTTTTCCTAAATCAAATAAGGATTTTAATTAATTTCAAAGTTTTAATATTAATAATAACTAAATAATAATTTGAGGAAAATAGTGAAAAGACGATTCTGTCTAAAGAGAAGACTTTTAATGAAGGGCAAAATGTTTAAATCGCTTTTCTAAGGGTCTTCACACTTTTAATATATTATAGATATAGATATAGTAAATGTCTATTTATGAAAAAATTAGAAATCCCAAGTTAGTTTTTCTCTATAAATAAAGGGGTTTTTCTTCATTGTAATTCACCCCTCAGGTTGACCATGTTTCTTGAAAAAGATATTCCGAGAAAGGACAAACACCTCTGAAGTGGCTATATATTCAAATTTATATAATGATCTATATGCTTTGACATCCAAATACATTGGGATGGGCATCTTTTTCATTTTTGCTACTATGCCTTGTGTTTATTGTTTAGTTTAGTTACTTTTTTTTCTTTTCTTTCAAACAAGGGAAGTTTTATTTGAGTGTTGGCCGATGATGGTATATGTTTATTGAGCCTTATTGGCTGAAGCAATTCAACATATGTCAGGATATTAATGACATTTGAATCTTTTGTTTTGGGCCTAAGGTATATGTTTTGCAGTTTGGAATTCTCCTTTTTCCCTATCACCCATGTGTTTTTGAGTTTGTACTTCTTGCATCTACTCATTGCACAACTGTTTGTAGAAAATTGAACATCTTTCTTTTCCATGCTTTACTATGAATTGTTTAGTATTTCGTGTCTCGAGCCGGGTGTCTATCGAAAATAGCCTTTCTACTTCTTTTGAGGTAGAGGTATGGACTGCGTACATCTTACCCTCCTCAGACCTCACTATGTGGGAATACACTGGGTTTGTTGTTGTTGTTGTTGTAATTCACCCCTCAAGAATTCCTCAAGAGAAATAATAATCACTGTCATTTTTCTCTTTATTAGTTCTTATTTTATTATTTCATAACACGTTATCAGAACGAGTCTCTAATGAGATTGAACGAACTTAATTTTTTTTCTTCCCACGTTTTGGTTAATCTCATTATGAGATGAGACCCTCCTCATGTTACGGTTAATATCGTCTTGAGAACCAAAAAAAAAGTGTACAAATTACGATTGCAAAATTGTAAAGTAGCAATAGAGAATTTTTCTTTTGACGTGATGATAAAACTCAAGGTGAGTTTTATTCTATTCTTTAATATTATAATTAAGGATATTTCAAGATTATATTACCTCACTATTGTTGAATAAAACAAAAGAAATTAAGTGTGAGCCACATACTGTTATGGAAAGAATATATATTTTCTCTCTCCCATTTTTACGTTATAACTATATAACGTGCTAAGTAAATCTATAGTGTTGAATTTCTTTAACAATTTCAGCGTTACTTTTTGATGTTTTGTTGTAATTCTCTAGTTTATATATTGGCACTATTTCTACTAACTATTTTTTATCTTTAAGGATTGTCGTTGAGTATATAGCAGGAGGCCGATGAACAAAAGGGAAAGGGTTGGTAGCTTCTAGTCTAAAACAAAGCAGCAAATTTTCTATAATTGATTTACCGACAGATTTTTTTTATTACTGGCAATATTTTCTAAGTCTATTTATGATTAGGTCTAATTTGTGCCTGTAATTATTTGATGTGGTTAAGACATCGGGTTTGACTCCCCGATACATTGATGCTCTATTATGATAAAATTTTAGATTTAAACCCATGGATATACGCCTAAGATGTTGGGTTCAAGTCTCAATGGACCAAATTGATAATATAATGATGGTTAAGGAAAGTTAATGCATTTTTGGTGAAAAATCACATATCCCATTGAATATGTTCCATTCTCTGAAGTGAATGTGGTACCAATGTTTAACATGTCTGAAAAAAATAAGTGATTGAACGTACGAATATAAGCGTGGAGGGATAATATAATAATAATCATCAAAAGTGATAATATGTTTACACGCTTATTATAATTAGAAGATATGTTAGAGAAAAATTATCGACATTATATGTATGTCTCGATTTGCTCCTGAAGTAGCAATATCTATCAGAATTTGATAGGCTTAAGGCACAATTATATTCCATTCCTAGGTAATGAGAAGCTTATTAATGCAAATGTGTACTTGATTGTGATGGTATCACAACTCACCTCCGAAAAAGGCAGAATAATTGAGAAAAGTTATTTTGAAATCTACTTCTAAAGTAGTAAATCAGAAGTTGAGTTTACTGAATTTTGAAATTTACTAAAGTAAAATGCACATGTCATAGTAAACTTGGAGTTTACTAGTACAAATAAGTTCATAAGTTGACATAAACGATTATGACATTTCAAAGATGTGCATATTAAGTATTAAAAAATATTAAAAAATTAAAAAAATCTTCATAAACTTTTAATGTCGGTTGTTTTCATGATAAGTTGGTTGGACCAACTAATATTGAGATTGGATCCCTTAAAATTTGAAAAATATAAAAGGTGAACATGGGTTCGTTCACTAGTCATGTGATATATTAAGATGTATCAATATAAGATGATCACTTGTACATTTATTGTCAACCTTCAGTTTGACATTCATAAAGTTGCCTGCTCAATCAAATTGAGTTAAGATCATAATTTTCAGATTGTGTAATTAAAATAATTAATCTAGATGATGATGGTTCATCATCGAATGCCTTCAATAAATAGCTAAACAATTGATAATTAGATATTAAACAACACTTCTCCTTAACTTAGATTTTATTTCTTAGGTTTCAAAAAAGAACTCAATAACAATACTGCTAATCACAATAGAACATAAAAATCAAAGGATAATATTTATTTGAGGTTCTAAAATGTTGATTTTCTTTCCTAAATATAATAGTATTCTACCTCATTGTTTTGTTACTGTTTCCCTTTTAATATTTGTCTATTAATATGCTTGGCATTCACTTTTAATATGCTTTGCATTAATATATTTGATGCAATTATATCTTTTTACTTTTATAGGTTAAAACCAAAACAAAAAAACTTAAAACTCTAATATTAAAATAAAGGATCACAAAAAGATATCAAAAAACAAATGAAAATCATAAAAAAATATTTTATAAATTTTGATACGATATTTTGTGATCGCGTAAAGCGCCCAAGTTTGCTAGTAATGCCATATAAGAGGTTAAGGTACCATGTCAACATAAATGAACTTTATATGTTTAGGCCAATCGAATAGGGTCGTCACATAAATAGTTCGTCAGTCAAATCTAGCAGAAAAGTTAGTCTACAATATGATTGTATTTTTTTCTACAACTATAAATAGAATCCTCTACAAGGACCGAACAAATACAACTCTCAAGAAAATCCAGGAAAAACTCTCAAGAACAAAGCATTTCTAGTTTTCCTCGTGAGTCCCGAGTTCAAGTCCATGAAACAAGTTCAAATCAAGATTTCAGAATGCCACTAGTTCTGCTGCGGGATCAAGTGACGGAACTCAAGCTAGGTGACCAATACCGCATGCAACATTCTTTAATGTTGCATTCACATTGAGCATCGATGGCAATGATTTCAATTCATGTTCTTTAATTTGAGAACAATGATTTAACTGCTTGCATCAGGAACTTCATGAGCCGGTCCAACTATGCAATTAGTCACAGAATTTAATAGTACCATGCAGAGTAGTTTTAATCTGAGAAAAAAGAGTGAAAGTAGTTAGTTGCATGTGTTTCATAAAAGAGATATATACCAAATAACTAGAAGCAGCATGAAGTTTTGATCTATACATGAGTAATGAGTAAACACTACCTTGTACTGACTGGTTTCAAACTTTTGGTACCTTTTAAAATCCATGTGGTTGTCGTCCCCTTTAGCTTCTTTTTTGTGCTTGTATTCGCTTATTTTATTTATTTTTGAGAAAGGTAACTTTTCTTGTATTCTCTTAATTGTATTGTAGTACCTTGGTGCTATACTAAATTCTACACACACACATAACCTGCTTGATTCAGAAAGCCCACATAAAACTTGTATAGCAACGAAAAGGTATTTTTGTTTTCTTAGAACTTGTGCAATGTTTATCAGTTAGTGTTAACAGAAGTATAAAACCATATACTCCTGAATTTGCTTGAGCTTCATAAAAACGGGCAGAAGAGACAGAGGTCGCTCATCTGGTATAGTCATTCTTGGAAATGAGCAAAAGGGAAACACAGATTAATTCCTTTTTGGGTAAATACATAAAACAACTTAAGAATGTCAACAAATTATCCATTTTACATTGGGAAAAGGCATCGTTTTCACCCTAAACTATACCTGAAAAGTCGAAGACACACCTAAACTATACTAGTGACCTTTTACACACCTAAACTATAAAAAAGTGATATTTTTTACCCCCTATATCTGACGTGGAAAAAACATAATTAATAAAATAAAAAATGACGCGTCTACATAAAAAAATATAACGAAAAAAATAATAAAAAATCAAAAACTTCCCTCTCCCACCCCCAAACATCTTCTTCTTTATCACCCCCACCCCAAAAATCAAACTCCACCCCAACCAACAAATCTTCTTTATCACCCCCACCTCCAAATAAGCAATTTCTTCACACCCCATCCTCCACCTTCATCGAAACATCTTCTCCTTCATCACCCCCACCCCAAAAATCTAACCCCACCCCAACATACGAATCTTCTTCATCACCCCCAACTCCAAATAAGCAATTTCTTCACACCCCATTCTCCACTTTCATCGAATCAATATCAATTTCATCATGAACAAAATTAAATTGAATTTTCTATCTAAACGAGAAAATTTCAAAAAAAATTATCACACTTCATCAAACACTTGACGAAAATGCCATCTTAATCCCAATGAATTTTGTACAATTGATTTCTAAAATTATCTATTGAATAATAAATTATGTCATTGGGAGAATTTTGATTTTCATTGTCTTCTTAATCCCACTGGTTGCATTTTGATTTTCAACGTTTTGCTTCTCTGTTTGAATTTCACCTTTCAATTCATTCATCTTACAATTCAAATATGACAACAACAATGAGACTTTGATGTTTGCTAAAGAGAACAAAAGTATAAAAAAAAATTTGTAGGTGATGAAGAACATTGTTAAAAGTTGTGCTTGAAGTTCCTTGGTTTGAAAGAATTTCTAGATGATAGCCACTTCACCAATTTAGAATTTGCTTTGGTTGCAGAGAATGTCTTGTACCAACAGAGACTGGGCATTGAGGAATTTGGACATGGAAGAAAAAAATTGACCTTATGGAGGATTTTGGCAGTGAAGAAGAAGAAAAAAATTAAATTTAAAAGAAAAAAGAAAAATTTATGAAAATAATAAATTTATTATTTTTTCGGATGATGTTGAGTGACGCTGATGTGGCAGCGCGTGTAAAACACCACATCACATGCAAGTGGTGTAATGCCTGACAGGGTGTAAAAGTTTCACTTTTTTATAGTTAAGGTGTGTAATAGATCACTAGTATAGTTTAGGTGTGGCTTAGACTTTTGGAGTATAGTTTGGGATGAAAACAATGTCTTTTCTCTTTTACATTAGCATCTTAATAACATAATAGTGCCCTCACTAAAGTTGAAGCCTAGGAGGAGTGAAAGGTGACCTAGTCACAAAGCAAAGGCAATCACTAACATTTATGGAAAAAAATTACTTTTGATAAGCAACCTATTATGTAAAAATATAGAGATGCAGGCAGTATATTAGAGAAATTCCTTGCAGATTCTAGTAAAACTGATAATCTTTTCATAACCCAAAAGGTGCATATAATACTCTTCCAAGCATCATTGACATAACTAACCTAAAGGTGTCCAGCAACACAATGAGACAGATAAAAAGGAAAAACTAGTGCTACTGCAGTGATTGCATAAAAAAAGTTAGAACTGGGCATCTGATTAACGCAACCAGGCACACCTCTTCCCCCAAGCAGAGAAGGTTGAATGCAGTTACGAAGAACAGATGCTATTTAAAAGCTGGAATAGGTTGCATACCAGAATTAATATAATTAACCACGTACCTCAAGAAGAAAGATCACACAAATGCAGTCTCTAAACTGCGGCAATCTTAGACGATTTCTTTTTTTTCCGCTTGTTCTTAGGCTTAACAGCATCTTGTAAAGTTTTTTCTCTGCTTATTGACATTTCTTTTCCAGCTGTGTCAGTCGATGAAGATACTGGATTAATGTCTGACATCTGATTTTGTTTCATCTCTAATATTATCACCTAAATTGTCTAGATTCATAGGCACTGCTATTGAACCTGCACAGTATTTACTAAATCAATGTATCAAGTCAGCTTATCCCCAATATTGTAGTTCTTGTTTCAAGCGAGAATATTCAAACTTCCAGCACACAAACTTTTTGGTTTCACAAGCTTCATACGTTCTTAGTGTTAACCAACTTTATGTTCAAAGATCTAACCATAAAATGACAATCTACAAATTGGCTCAACAATGCAGGGACGAAGAATTGAACAGATGTACCCTTCAAAACAATAATTAGGTGCTAAGAAGTGAAATAGTTAGAAAGAGACATAACCTCCTACTTTTCTTTTAACAATTTACAAGACAGATTAAAAGATCGCTTTTAAGAAAAATACACCATATACTCTACTATCAAAGGCTTTGATCTTCAAATATCAGGCACCAAAATCGAAAATGCCACCCTTCCTTCCACTGTAGATCTAAGAGAGTTCTCAATTATGACGTAGTTTTCTTCAACCTCTTCCCAATTTTCCATCTTCACATCCTCTACTGACCATCCTTTGATAGAAATAACTCGTCTGAAGGATAAATTACCTGTTCTTACCCAAAATTTGAAAATTTTAACATTTTGAGATTAATTTCCCCTCCAATGTCGTACAATCTCGTTAGATGATCATGATTCTTCTTAGGTTTTCATGCACCATCTTTATTCTTATGAAGTAGCCATGGCTGTTGAATTTTTCAAAGATGTGATATATGAACAACTGATCCCTCCTCCATCTTTTGCATATTTATCTAGCAGCTTGAGGCCAGCTTCAAAATGAGATATATCACCACCCAGTGATGTTGTTGAAATGCATGTTGTTGTCAAAGTTCTTGTCTCAATCAAATCAAACCATACTATGGGATTCCTGGCATTTTCTCTTAACTAGAAGGATTTTCCACTTGCTACATAGAAAGTTCTTAGTCCAATCAGTGATTAGTTCGAACTATGATTCTTTGATTTACATCACATGTTACTGTATCACAAGGCTTAAGTTATTCCTGTGACCAAACCCGGTGCTCTATATCGAATGGAAATATGGATCTTATTAAGTAGAGTTGTCAGCTAAAATAATGCAAAAATATTAGAGAAACTTTGGGTAGGTCAATGTTGATCAGAAGGGCAAGGAATTCCAGAAAAGATGAGGTCATGAGAAAAGTTTAGTTGACCAGGAGGATGAGATGATCGAAGGGTTCTTTAAAATTCTAGATAGAAGAACCACTTTTCTATCGCTACTAAGAAAAAGGAGCTCTCTCCTACCCTCAAAAACACAAATGTTGACATGTTAAATTACTTGAAAGTTCTTATGTGCAACAATGTATGATTACGCTCCGCAAGCAGGTTTGGATGAGGACAAGAAGAACTTTTGGAAGGATTTGGACAAGATAGTGAGAGGTATGCAGCTCACAACGAAGCTATTCATAGGAGGTGATGTCCAAGGACACATCGGGTCAACTAAGAGGGACTATGACGATGTGCATGGAGGTTTTGGATTCGGGGACATGAATGAAAGCAGAGCCACACTTTTGGAGTTTGTGAGAGGTTTTGGATTGGTGGTAGCCAATTCGAGTTTCCGTAGAAGGAGCAGTACTTGGTTACATTCTGCAGTAAGGTGGCTAAGACTCAAAATGATTTTTTTGCTTCTTAAGAAGGATAATAAAAGTCTTTGTAAGGACGGTAAGGTCATCCTGAGTCAGAATCTTGCGACCCAACATAAGCACTTGGTGATGAATTTGGAGATCAAGAAGAATAGGAAGAAGAGGGTTGTGGATGACCCGCCAAGGATCAAACGAGGTAGCTTGACTATGACTAATGGACTGAAAGTAGGGGAGAAGGTGATGGCTAATGAGACTGTGGGGAGTAGTGTGATGCGGATAATATGTAGGATAACATTGTCAATTGCATTAGGGAAGAGAGGTGTTAGGTGTCTCGAGAGGCCGATTTGGTAGGCATCAAGAGGACAGGTGATGAGTGCAGAAATACAAGGAAAAATAGAGGCAAAAAAGGTGGCTTACAATAGAGTTGGTGAAGTGTAAGAAAGAGGAGAATCAAATGAATAGGGAGAATTATAAGATGACCAGAAAGGAGGCAAAGTTAGTTGTTATGGCGGCAAAAACAGCTTCTGAGCGCTAGTATGCATAATTCAAGGACAAAGATGGGGATAAAAAATTATACAGGCTAGCCAAGGCGAGGGAGAGGCGAGCACATACCTTGACCAAGTGTAATACATCAAGGATGAGAATGGAAAAGTACCAGTAGAGGAGGGAGGAGGCACCATTAGAAGGTGATGGCAACCTTACCTCCAAAACTCTTGAGCAAAAAGAGGGACAAAGAAATTGCATTGGGGGATTTGGAGCGCTCATAGAGGCATCATGATTATGGATATTTTAGGCTTATAAAGATTAAGAAGGTGAAGGGTGTTATTCGTAAGATGCGTAGGGGTAGAGTGACAGTGCCAGACTATAAAATTTTGGAAGAGCACATGTGGGGTAGGTATGGAGTGGCTGATTAAGTTGTATAATTTCATGTTCAAGACGTCGAAGATGCCCAAAGCATGGATATGGAGTACGATGATTCTGTTTTACAAGAACAAGAGTGACAGTCAAAATTGCAATAACTATAGGGGTATCATGTTACTAAGTCATACTATGAAGGTTTGAGAGAAAGTGGTGGAGATGAGGGTGAGGGGTGTGACTATTTTTTAGAGCCAGTTTGGATTTTTACCAAGATTCTAGACTATATAAGCTATTCACCTAGTACCAGTGGAACAGTATGGGAAAAGGAAGAAAGATTTACTCATGGTTTCATTGGCCTCGAAAAGGTTTACAACAAAGTGCGTATGGAGGCTCTATAGAGTTGCTTTATGGATAGAAATGTACATGTGGCATACACTAAGTGGATATGCATGATGGAGCCAAAATCCAAGTAAGAATAGTGAGAGAAGATGCAGTGCACTTTTCCATTTTGATGGAGTTGCAGCAAAGAGATGTTTTGACACGACAAATTTAAAGTGAGGTGTTATGGTGTATGTTATTTGCCTATGAAGTAGTTTTGATCGATGAGACTCGCGACAGAGCTAACGCTAAGCTAGAGGTTTGGAGATAGGCCCTACAGTCTAAAGATTTTAGGTTGAGCGGGGCCAAAGCAGAAAACTTGGAGTGCAAGTTTAGTGATGGTACACAAGGATGACATGGAAGTGAGATTTGATACATAGGTAATCCAAAAAAGAGGTAGTTTCAAGCTAAATTTCTCGAACTCTTCGACTTGGGTGTTGCACCATGTCGACATGACATGGGCGTGGTGGTGGTGTGGGATCCATACCTGATCCGGTCAACCGATTTTGGGTACTTTGACAAAAATCAACTGAGAAAGTCAAGACGAATTTAAAGATTTCTATAATCAAAACAAAAGCCTAGGTAAAATTGAGAAAATGGAATACTTGTATATAGAAACTTCTATGTCACTTCTCTTCCTTTTATCTCCTTCCTAGATTCTCCTCTTGATCAATATTCTCTTCTATATCGCTTGTTTTCCGCATAATGTCTCATAATTTAGATTTTATAACTTTGTATTTAGCCAAATCCCTGCACCCGCAACCATGTCTAGATCTATATCCTTGAATCTTAAAATTTAAATCATAATGGATCCGACCTCTAGATGACCTGTATCAGACACCTGCACCGGAGCTTTTATCTCCTTCCTAGATTCTCCTCTAGATCAATACTCTCTCCTCAAGTGTTCCGCATAATGTCTCATAATTTAGACTTTATAACTCTATTTTTAGTTGAATCCCCGCACCCATATCCATGTCTAGATCCACATCCTCGAATCTTAAAATTTAGATCATAAAGAATCCGACCTCTGGATCGGCACACATATCAGACACCCACACCGGAGTTCAAGCAACTTAGGTTTCAAATATCTTGGGTCTATTATCCGACGAAATGGGGAGATTGAAAAGGATGTCACTCAACTATATTGGTATGCACTAAAATTAAGCATCGCAAACTTGTTGGCTATTTTTTGATAGTCCTGTCTAATAATTAAATTTACTTTGACAAGTAAAGCTGGACAATCCCATATAAAATGAAATCTCTATCTGTTATGAGATTAGTCGTGTCTTTGACTATATTAACAAACATATTCATATACTTACACACATACATAAATATATATACATACATATATGTAGAAAACCATGCTTACCATGAACTGTTCCGAAACCTATACACAGTTCAGATTACCATTATTCGTAAAGCTCATTTACGTAATTATTCAGCTTAAATTACCATACATACATACATACATGTAAAAAACCATGCTTACCATGAACTTTTCCAAAACCTATACACAATTCAGATTATCATTATTCGTAAAGCTCATTTGGGTAATTATCATTATGCAGCCTCATTTGGATGTTAAAAGTCAGAGCACCACACACAAGGAACTCCAAGCTTACACTTAATATAAAATCATTAAACTCATCACGAGACGCAAGAGTAGCTTCTGATTCATCGGTGTTGACACCCTCTGAATATGGATCCCTAAGTAGGAGAAAGAAATGTTTTGCAGTGATTTAAGAGAAAAAACAACTATTAGCATGCCCAAATAAGTTTCTGGATGCACTTCAAGACAGAGAAATGCATCTCCTCTTAAATGGGTTAGTCCTTTCAAAGAAAGTATATACAAATTACTTCTCCATAGAACAGCTTTTGGTTTCTATAGTGAAATGAAATGACATGGGTGGTACAGTTATGCATGTCAAAAGAAATAAATGTCTTAGCCCAAAGACCGCATTCCAGTGGACTCTGGCAACTTATATAAGCATGTTGTAGAAGCATATAAAATTGCATCGCAAATAAATAACGTTCTTCCAAACAAACTCAGAAAGACGGGACAAAGATCTACCAACTGGACGGCCTGCCTGTGAAACTCTGGTTCTTTTTACTCCTCTTGTTGATTCTATCCTGCTCGGCATCCATGTCATCGCTCTGACTAACACTGCACTCTTCTGACTTCAATTTTTGCCCCTCCAAAATTTGCTTAGCCTTATCATTAATGAGATGGAATAAGAAAACTGAACACTGAAATCTTAACACTGAAACTCAGTTGACTGGAAAATCTAAGTCAAAATAATTAATAATGAAGATGAAGTTTGCTTCAAGTCTTTAGCTCAAATAAGAAAAAGAAAAATGGATTTAAGTTTTCTTCGGCTAAGGATCAACACTGTGATTAAAGATATACTCTAAAAATATTTAGGATTTGATTAGTAATGTGATTTCTCTTCCTAGAAATATCCACCATTTTTCATATTTTAGTACGAACTAAGTTGATTTCAAGGAATAAACCATTTTAACCAGTTTTCATTACCCTTACTGAATGTGCCTAAGTATATGTGTAGAGCCACTATACTGATTGATTAGTCATTACAGTGGCTCTACACATATACTTGGTCTATGAAACAACCTCCACATACCTTTTGATCTGGTCTATTAACATCAACAGCATTACTAGGAGCATGTCGCTTGACCATTCTGAGAGCTCTCTTTGTTTTATAAGATTCAACCTATAAAAAGAATACAAATCAACCTATCAGGAATCCATCTACCAATCAGAACCACTTGTACAAGCTGGCAAACACATACTTATCCTATTCACAAAAGCATCTAACATGTAACCAAAAAGACATACTTCAGCCATCCATATAGGGAACAAGATTAAATAGCCTTCTTGTTCACCGAGATATCATCCAAAATTCCATTCATTTTCGCATCAAGTGTCTTTAGTATTTTTGCATCATAATATCCCACACCCACATCATGTCTACACGGGTACAACACCAAAGTGAAGTTTCCTGCAACTTGGGTACCAAAGACCCTTGAAATTTAGCCCGAGATACTAAATACTTTCAACGGTTTTAATTTTGCTAGTTATATCTCCGAGTTTTACTGATGCTATCTGTAGACACTGCATGACAACACCTTGCATGACACCATGTCCTCCAGCTTTTTGAATTGCATAGACATCACCATTTGCATTCAGTGTGACGGACATTCTTCCTCCCATAACAGCTTCTTCATGATGTGTTGGATCTATAACCTACCAATACGAATTAGATTAGAATTAAGTAACTATACCAGTATAAAACAATGAAAAGAGGAAATTTTAGCAGTTGCATACCATAAGCTCTTCTCCAATAAATGCAAAAGTTACTGCTATAGGTAGATGGTGTATAATCAAGGGAAGTGGCTCCCTCACCTGACAAATTGAACAAGTACTCAATAAGTCAAACATTTAAGGTATTTTATATCAAGTAAATGCAATAAAAACAAACAATTCCCATTACAACAAGCATATAATGGAATAATTTAGAGTTCAGGGAAATACTCTGGAAGAAGCAACTTAAAAGGCAGGAGGCATAGGTGAAGCGTAAAGCAAAAGATAGAAAGCAATGAAAATAAAAAAGCAGAACCAAATTGCAGAATATATCAAAACTACGAAGTTCCTATGTTCATATATTTCTGAGTAAAGTGGATAATTTAATGAATGATCCCACAGTGGCCTGTAATTTGCCGACACACCAGAGTAAAACTTATGCCTTACACAGATGGTATAAGACTACTCTCTCTTGTGTTAATTAAGATATAAACAATAATAACAAAATGGAGTAACATATTCATGCATTAGTCCAGATAGACACTGACTTGAAGATTGCTAACCCCAGGGCCAGCAGGCCGAAGTTGCTTGGACTATTCAATTCTAGTGTAGCAACCATATCAACACGACATAACACTGGGTATGGGAGTGGTATATGTACCATATCCACTCAATTAACATCAAGTACTTGGACCACAGACTACAGAGAATTTTGAGTTAAGATTTGGCATTTTGATTTCTCAAGACAAAAGCTAGCGTAGATTTGAAAACATGGAAAAAACTGTTATTTCCACAATATATTCGGGTATGCAGAATCTGTATTTTGCAACAACAACTTCAACTCGAGTTCAAGTATGAACAATAACACAATGAAGTATCAAATATCTTCAACACAAGATCAAAATAACCTTTCCAAGAGGTATATTTATTTTTTCAGAAAATAAAGATGAAATAGAAATGATTAAGGCCAAGTCGTCCGAATTCACTAATTTTTCTTAATGAATAATTTCCCTCACTGTACCCGAGTTTATGGAATCTTTCTCCTAGGATAAAATGACCTTCAATCCGACTATAGCGGTACCTCAAATAGGCGGGTTCTTCAAACACACTCACTGTTTGAATGATCACACTTAGAGTATTTTTAAGACAAGAAGAAGAAGTTTTTAATCTGAAAATTTCAGTATTTTCTATCTTATAAACCTGTGGATGAAACCAGGTTTATATAGCCACTAGATGCCTCTTTGAAAAGGTGGCATTGGTTCATATTAGAGGTGTGTGACTCTTCCTGAAAATGCATGTCTATTCACTTAAACCAATGCAGTAATTTTCTGAAACAGTACACTATTTCGTGAACAGTGCACTAGTTTGAAATAGTGCATCACTTCGTTGAAGAGTTGCATCTGTTTGAACTAATGTATCAGTTCAGGAAACATTGTTTCGAAAATCTGCACCAGTTCAGAAACAAAAAAATAGAAGTAGTGCACCAATTCGCGAAATAGTGCAACGATTCGTTGAAATAGTGGCACCATTTCAGGTCGAACATTGCATCTGTTACTGTTACTGCATGCATGTATTTATTAATGGAATATTACTGATTCATTCTGGATTATTTTCGTCAAATAAAATTTGTCCAAAAAGAAAGATCTCATCGATCAATCATTTGACAAATCCAAATCCAAATCCAAATTTGAAGCCGAGCCGAGCGAGCGACGACGACGACGGCACGAGGCATCTCTATTTCCTTGCCTCACTTACCATGTGGAGTAAGTTTTTCACAATATAAACACCAAAAAGTTCTCTTCTTCCACCAATGTAGGAGAAAGAGTAAACTTGTCAAAATTGAGTACACTTTTCATTTTTGGTGTTAACTCAATTTTTTCTCTTCCACTTGATTTCTCCATTTTTCATTCAACACATTTTCATTACTATGAACCTAACAATCCCCCACATGAATGGGGAATGACTATTTTTTCGTAAAACTTTTACGGACAAGTATGTGATCATCAAGCAAAGACTGATTGTATCTGGATAAGTGGGTTTCCCATTGAACTTTCCGTAGTGAACATGCATCGAATGCACTCGGTCAATCGGTAGATTTGATATCTTTGAACCGTCGAGCTTTAATGTACACCTAGATAATACATGTCACACAACCAGCCTTTTATCATTTATGGTTTTTACGGTTCTGTTCTTTTCAGCCATAAACACGTCCCGATTTTCATGAGAGCTTAGAGAATAGGCCTTTACTAACATTCTCTTTGAAACGGCTTCCACTTCGCCCACACATAGTTGATTTCTAAACATTCAATCCTATAGATTAAACTATTTGGTCAAATCTGCCAAATTTAGATAATCATTAAAAGACTTTTCACCTTAAGTCTTATCCTTGTTTACTATACGTTGTCTACATCATGAGAATGGGTTGGGTAATTGACAATGTTGAACATGTCAGACACAAATTTGTTTGATCTCCTTAAACCTAGCTCTTGGGATCTCCAGTCTGCTAGGTAGAGTTACCACCATGCTGACTCGTCCTAGGCCTTAAACCCATTCCCTTGGATGTCCTTTCTACTCCTTCTCTAGATAGGCCTTTTGTAAGTGGATCCGACACATTATCCTTTGACTTTACATAGTCTACAGTGATAATTCCACTAGAGAGAAGTTCTCTTACGGTATTATGTCTTCGTCTTATATGACGAGATTTACCGTTATACATCATGCTCCCTGCCCTATCTATTACCGCTTGGCTATCACAGTGTATACATACTGGTGCCACTGGCTTGGGCCAATATGAAATATCTTTCAAGAAATTCCGAAGCCATTTTGCTTCTTCACCGAATTTATCTAAAGCGATAAATTCAGATTCCATTATAGAGCGAGTGATACAGGTCTGTCTGGATGATTTTCAAGAAACTACTCCTCCACCGATAGTAAATACATATCCACTTGTGGATTTTACTTCGTTCGATTCAGTAATCTAATTTGCATCACTATATCCTTCAAGTACCGCAGGATATTTATTATAATGCAGAGCATAATTTTGAGTGTATTTAAGATACCCCAAAACTCTTTTTATTGCCATCCAGTGAGTTTTGTTGGGATTACTCGTGTACCAACTTAATTTACTGATAGCGCATGCTATGCCTGGTCGTGTATAGTTCATTATATACATTAAACATCCCAATACTCTTGCGTACTCCAATTGCGAGTCACTTTCACCTTCATTCTTTCGAAGTGCAAAGTTCGCATCCAATGGAGTCTTAGAAATACCGAATTCTATATACTTGAACTTTTCAAGTACCTTTTCGATATAATGAGACTGTGACAATACAAACCCTTGTGGAGTTCGATGGATTCTTATACCTATGATCACATCTGCAACTCCAAGGTCCATCATATCAAACTTACTCTCGAGCATTTATTTTGTTGTATTTATGTCAGAAATGTCTCTAGTAATGATCAACATATCATCCACATATAAACATACAATGACTTGTTGATTTGGAGTGTCTTTAATATAAATACATTTATCACATTCATTTATTTTGAATTCGTTTGCCAACATGGTTTGGTCAAACTTCGCATGCCATTATTTTGGTGCTTGCTTTAGTCCATATAGTGACTTGATAAGTTTACATATCTTGTTTTCCTTTCCTGGAACCACAAAACCCTCAGGTTGTTCTATGTAAATTTCTTCCTCCAAATCTCCATTTAGGAATGCGGTTTTCATATCCATTTGATGGATTTGAAGATCATATACCACCGCCAAGGAAATTAACATTCGAATCGAGGTTATCCTTGTTACTGGCGAGTATGTATCAAAGTAATCAAGGAATTCCTTCTGTTTGAAGCCTTTTACTACAAGTCTTGCCTTGTGTTTGTCAATAGTACCATCCACCTTCATTTTCCTTTTGAAGATCCATTTAGAACCTAAAGGTTTATTTCCAGGAGGAAGGTCAATCAATTCCCATACATGGTTTTTTAAGATTGAATCAATCTCACTATTGACTGCCTCTTTCCAAAAGGATGAGTCTGACGACGACATCGTTTCTTTAAATGTTTGAGGCTCATTTTCTAAGAGAAATGTTACAAAATACGATCCAAATGAAGTTGACGTTCTTTGACGTATACTACGTCTTGGATTTTCTTCATTATGTACATTCTCACTTGGTTCATCTCAAGGTCGTTTAGATCCTCCACTAGACTGTTCATGTCTAATTTTATACGGGTAAATATTTTTAAAGAATTCAGCATTGTCTGATTCAATTACCCTATTTTTACTAATATCTGAATGTTCAGATTTATGAACCAAAAATTGACATGCTTTACTACTTTTTGCATATCCTATGAACATGCAGTCCGCCGTTTTAGTTCCTATCTTAACCCTTGTAGGTATAGGAACTTAAACCTTTGCTAGACACTCCTACACTTTGAAATATTTCAAGTTAGGTTTCCTTTCTTTCCATTTTTCGTAAGGAATTAATTGTGTCTCACTTGGGGGAACTCTGTTGAGTATACGATTGGCCGTAAGGATGGCCTCCCCCCATAAGTTTTGTGGTAAACCAGAACTTATAAGTAAGGCATTCATTATTTCCTTCAAATTTTGATTTTTCCTTTACGCAATTTCATTAGATTGAGGTGAATACGGGGCCGTAGTTTGATGGATTATTTCATTCTCTGCACATATTTGCGCAAAGGGAGATTCATATTCTCCACCCCTGTCACTTCTTATCATTTTGATCTTTTTGTCTAACTGGTTTTCAACTTCAGTTTTATATTGCCTAAACGCATCTATTTCTCCATCCTTACTATTTAGCAAGTAGACATAGCAATATCTAGTGCAATCGTCAATAAAAGTTATGAAATACTTTTTTCCACCACAAGATGGTGTTGACTTCATATCACAAATATCAGTGTGTATTAAGTCTAAGGGATTCAAATTCCTTTCAACAGACTTATAAGGATGCTTTGCATTCTTCGATTCCACACACGTTTGACATTTTGATTTATTGCACTCAAAGTTTGGCAAAACTTCTAAGTTAATCAGTTTTCGTAACGTTTTGTAATTAACATGGCCTAAATGTTCATGCCATAAATCATAAGTGTCAAGCAAATAGGATGAATTTGAACTTTTATTCATTTCAACAGTCATTACATTCATCTTATAAAGGCCCTCCGTGAGATAGCCTTTTCCTACATACATTTCTCATTTGCTCACTACAATTTTTTCAGAAATGGTTATACATTTGAATCCATTCTTATCTAGGAGTGAAACAGAAATTAAATTCCTACGTAACTCTGGAACATATAACATATTGTTCAGTGTCAAGACCTTGCCGGAAGTCATCTTTAGGCAAATTTTTCCTGTTCCCTCCACCTTAGCAGTAGCGGAGTTGGCCATGTAAAGTATTTCTTTTGCTTGAGCAGGAGCAACTGACGAGAACTACTCTTTTTTTGCGCAAACATGGCATGTGGCACCTGAATCCATCCACCGTTCGCGTGGATTCCTCACCAAGTTGCATTCTGTGAACATAGCATACAAATCATCATATTCTTAGTTAGACTCAATCATATTCGCTTGGTCCTTTTTCTTGTCTTTCTTTGGGGCTCGACAATCTGTGGACTTGTGGCCAATTTTTCCATAATTGAAGCATTTTTCCTTGAATTTTTTCTTGGGTTGATTTCTTCCATGTTCAACTTTCTTTCTTTTCTTCGAGTTGTTTTGGCCATCTTCTACAATATTTGCTCCACTCATTGTAGAATTTCCCTTTGACCTTCTTTTGGCAGCTTTATTGTCCTCTTTAATACGAAGAAGGATGATAAGATCTTCAACGGTCATCTCCTTGCACTTATGCTTTAAGCAGTTTTTAAAGTCTTTCCACAAAGGTGGTAGCTTCTCAACTATTGCTGCTACTTGGAAAGCATCATTCACAATTAAACCTACAAAACAGTTTATGTGAGTATTATGAACATTTTTAATTTGTTCAACTAAGGTATTTTTCAAAAATATACCTTCTTCTAGGAGATCATGTATGATGACTTGAAATTCCTGTACTTGAGAGACAATAGATTTCCTATCAATCATTTTGAAATCCAGGAACCGTGCAACAAGAAATTTCTTATTTCCTGCATCTTTCATTTTATATTTCCGTTCAAGTGCCCCCCATAGTTCTTTTGATGTCTTGGTTCCACTATAGACATTATAGAGGTCGTCTTGGAGACCACTCAGAATATAGTTCTTGCAAAGGAAATCCAAATTTTTCCAAGCTTCTTTAATAATGAAGCGGTCCTTGTCTGAGGTTCCCTCGGGAACCTCGGGAGCGCCTTCGCTAGTGAACCGTTATAGACATAAAGTGGTGAGGTAAAAGAACATCTTTTGTTGCCACCGCTTAAAGTCGATGCCAGAAAATTTTTCAGGCTTCTCAGCCGGGGCCATCATTGGCGGAGCATTTGTGCGACTTGATGTGGCAATATTATTTACCCCTATAGATATTGTCGCATCCATCATTTGACTTTCAGTTGTCATTTTTCCTGTCACCACAAGACAGAAAATTAGTATTTTTCAGAATACTATTAATAAAGTTAAATAACATTAAACTCTTCTTCTTCTTGTTTCTAGTTAGCGATGAAGTTTTTATTACATCGAATCGTCAGCCGAGTGAATCTTAACTTGTGATGAAGATTTTATGTCTTCTAGTCACTAGTTAAACTCAAGCGGAGTAGCAAGTCTAAGCTTTAATCTCCAAAAACAAGTAATACAGATTCTGTTAGTATATTCCTTAAGATTGTTATTTCCACAATATATTCGGGTATGCAGAATCTGTATATTGCAATGACAACTTCAACTCAAGTTCAAGTATGAACAAGAACACAATGAAGTATCAAATACTCTTAACACTAGATCAAAATGACCTTTCCAAGAGGTATATTTATTTTTTCAGAAAATAAAGATGAGACAAAATGATTAAGGCCAAGTCGTCTGAATTCACAGATTTTTCTTAAGGAATAATTCCCCTCACTATACCTGAGGTTATGAAAGCTTTCTCCCAGGATAAAATGGCCTTCAATCCGACTATAGCGGTACCTCAAATAGGCGGATTCTTCGAACACACTCACGGTTTGAATGATCACACTTAGAGTATTTTTAAGACAAGAAGAAGAAGTTTTAAATCTGAAAATTTCTATATTTTCTATCTCATAAAACTGTGGATGAAACCAGGTTTATATATCCACTAGATGGCCCTTTTAAAAAGTGGCATTGGTTCATATTAGAGGTGTGTGAGTCTTCCTAAAAATGCATGTCTATTCACTTAAACCAATGCAGTAATTTTCTAAAATAGTACACTATTTCGTGAACAGTGCACTAGTTCAAAACAGTGCATCACTTTGTTGAAGAGTTGCATTTGTTCGAACCAATGTATCACTTCAGAAAACATTGTTTTGAAAATCTGCACCAGTTCAGAAACAGAAACACAAAAGCAGTGCACCAGTTCACAAAATAGTGCAACGATTCATTGAAACTGTGGCACCATTTCAGGTCGAACATTGCATCTGTTACTGTTACTGCATGCATGTATTTATTAATGGAGTATAACTGATTCAGTCTGGATTATTTTCATCAAATAAAATTTGTCCAAAAAGAAAGATCTCATCTATCGATCATTTGACAAATCCAAATCTGAAGCCGAGCCGAGCGAGCACCGATGACGATGGCGCGAGGCATCTCTATTTCCTTTCCTCAATTACCACGTGGAGTAAGTGTTTCACAATATAAACACCAAAAAGTTCTCTTCTTCCACCAATGTGGGAGAACGAGTAAACTTGCCAAAATTGAGTACACTTTCCAGTTTTGGTGTAAACTCAATTTTTTCTCTTCCACTTGATTTCTCCATTTTCCATTCAACACACTTTCATTACTCTGAACCCCCAAAAAGCTAGTGTATATTTTTAGATGGCTACCAACAACTTGAAAAGATTGAATTAGTGGCACTTCACAGGCTACAAGTAAGTCTTCCACATAATGTCTCATAATTTAGGTATATTTTTATAGCTCTATTTCTAGCTATTTGATTTATTTTAAGCAGAATCTCCACAATAGTATCTTTTTTGATAACCAAATACAATGTTTAAGATTTGAACTTGGAACCTGAAGGTGAATTTTAAACACCCAACCACTGAGACAACTTCTAGCCTTAAAGGGGGACTGGATAATGGATCGGGGAGATTGGACTATAGATCATGAAGGATCCCACCTCTAGATATGGACCCATATAGGATACCCGTACCCAAGTCTGAGCAACTTAGTGCAAGAAATAGAATGTAAAGAAAATGTAAAACTCAAATAGAAAGAGTAACCAATGACATATCATTTGTTCTCAAGTAGCTATGATTATGACCTCATCTACGGGTAACGAGTTGTGAACATGAAAGCCATGTGCTCCTATTATGAAAGTACTATCAATTTTGCTGAATGATCTCTCAAAGTTGATAGTTCTGTCATTAAATAGAAAGACTTCTCCTTGTGCATCCTAAGATCTGTCATGAATCCCCTAATATTTGCCATGTATCCCCTAATATTTATCATTCCTAACTATTACATCTCTAAGAATATCTCTTATATCTAAGTATTAAAAGCTATTTACACAAATACTTACAAATATTACACATTTACAATCTGAAATCTATGTGCTAAAAATTTGTACAGATATTATTTGTCTATCATTGAAATTTGTTCAGAAAATCAGTTGGATAGATATGATGTCTATTATCCTAACACCCCCCTCAAATTGATGTCGGTGAATCAAGAAGCATCAATTTGCCTACTAGAAACTGATAGCATTGCCGTTCCATGGATTTTGTAAACAGATCGGTGATTTGAAGATCACTAGATACATGTGGAAGAGTAATGACTCTCTTATCTACACATTCTCTGATATAATGACAGTCCACTTCAATGTGTTTGGTCTTTTCATGATAAACCGGATTGGTGACAATCTGAATTGCACTTGTGTTGTTAGCATGGAGAGGAGTGGGATTAGATTAAGGAAATCCAATTTCTGCAAGTAAATCATGAAGAAAAATAATCTCAGAGCAAGCAATAGACATTGCTTAATATTCAAATTCGGTTGAAGATTTTGAAACACGGTCTTGCTTCTTGCTCTTCCAAGATATAAAAGAATCTCTGAGATACATGCACAGACTCGTGATGGAGCGACGAGTATCAGGACATCAGCCCAATCAGAATTACTAATTGCATTAAGTTGAATTGGAGAACCACTAGGAAAGAATAATCCCCGAGTAGATGTTCCCAAGAGATATCGAATGATGCGACGGACAGCCACCAAATGTAGATAATGGGAAGCCTGCATAAATTGACTCACTTATTGAGCTACAAAAGAGATATCAGGCTGAGTAATAGTAAGATAATTTAGGCTCCCAACTAATTGTGGATACAAAGTTGGATCAGGAAGATCTCTATCCTCACGATGATAGTTTACATTCAATTCCAATGGAATATTTACAGAGGGAGATTCTTGAAGACCAGCCAAAGTAACCAAATCTTGAGTATATTTTTGTTGGTTCAAGAACACGCCTAAAGAGTCATAATGAACTTCCAACCCTAAAAAGTATGTAAGAATACCAAGATCTTTCATATGAAAACAATCCTTTAGCTACTATTGGTAGGGGTAGGCATTCGATATTCGGTTCAGTATTTTCAAAGTTCGAGTTCGGTAATTTGGTAATTGATATTTGAATATAGATATTACATACCATACTTATAAATACCGAGAAATATACACAGAGTCGTGACGGAGCGACGAGTGTCAGGACATCCAGCCTAATCAGAATCACTAAATGCATTAAGTTGAATTAGAGAACCACTAGGAAATAAAAATCCCCGAGTAGATGTTCCCAAGAGATATAGAATGATGCAATGGACATCCACCAAATGTAGATGACGAGAAGCCTGCATAAATTGACTCACTTGTTGAACTGCAAAAGAGATATCAGGACGAGTAGTAGTAAGATAATTTAGGCTCCCAACTAATTGTCGATACAAAGTTGGATCAGAAAGATCTCCACCCTCACGATGATATTTTACATTCAATTCCAATGGAGTATTTATAGAGAAAGATTCTTGAAGACCAGCCAAAGCAACCAAATCTTGAGTATATTTTTGTTGGTTCAAGAACACGCCTAAAGAATCATAATGAACTTCCAACCCTAAAAAATATGTAAGAATATCAAGATCTTTCATATGAAAACAATCCTTTAGCTACTGTTGGTAGGGGTGGATGTTCGGTATTCGGTTAGGTATTTTCAAAGTTCGAGTTCGGTAATCGGTATTTGAATATAGATACCACATACCATACTTATAAATATCGGTTCGGTAGTTCGGTAATTGATAAATTAAACTTTGGTTCGGTATGGTATTTGGTAATACCATATTAAAGTTGGAGATATGCAAATGTACGTTTAAACTTCAAAGAGTATCTTTAATAGAAACCCTAGTTAGTATTCTTTTTGTTTTTTTACGAATATATTACCAAGATCCAAGAGATTCTTTGAGATGACTAGTACTATTGTCTATTGGGTATATATATATATATATACTAGTTTAGGTGTACGCGCCTCATGCGTGTACCTCATTTTGTCAAGTTCTAACGTTGCACTAAATAGGATATTTGTTTAAATAATAAATCTGAATACAATAATTAAATTCAGCATCTTTTTGAGATTTAATTAATTAAACCTAACCTTATACAAAAAAAATTGTCAAAACCGATTAACATTCATCTACCACTTATAAACTGCAATAAAATAATAAGATGATAGAGACATCAAAATAATATAATTAAATCAAACCTTTATACAAAAAAAAATTTCAAATTCGTCCGACACTCATTTACCACCTGCGAACTATAATAAAATAATACAATAATAAAGATATCAAAATAATACAACTAAACTTAACATTTACACGAAAAAATTCTCAAAACAGAGATATAAATACAATACAATTAAACCTAACCTTTATCTAAAAAATTTCTCAAAGCCGACCGACATTCATCTACCCCATATACAATGTGTAAACTATAAATATATCTTGATTGATAAATAAATATATCTATTATACTATAAATATATAGTCATTGGATTAAAATTCTACTTTCACTTTTTTTAATCTTATTTTTTAATAAAATTATTTGATATCATTAGAATTCAATTCAGTTAGTACTTTTTCAAAAGTTAGATTGTTAATTTAACTAAATCTCCTAATATCTCACGTGGATAAAAGAATTTTTTTTTGTATACAATTAGAGTGGCTAACCAATTTCTTATGATGAAATATAATCCAAATAATTTGATCAAAATTATAAATAAGTCAATTTCAAATTATTTATTGTATATAAGTCATTATAAAAAAATTACAAATACTATCTCAATTATCAATTATCTATCCAAATAGATGATAATTTATTATTCAAACTTCAAGAACATACAAAAATCATAAAAGAGAACTTCTCAATTAGTATAAGTCTAACAAAAATACATGATAATTTATTTTTATAAATTAAAAAACATACTAAAATTTTAGAAAACTTACCTCAAATCAGAAGAAAATTTGTCTCTTCAATCATAAATACTGTTAATATTATACTAAAAACTTTTCAATTAGCAATTATCTATCACGAATATATGATGATTTATTATTATAAACTTCAAGAACATACTAATTAAAATTTAAAAAACTTACCTCAAATCACAAGAAAATTTATTTCTTTAATCATAGATATTATCAAGATTGTAAACATCAAAAACAAAAATTTTAGAAAACATACCTTAAGTCACAATCAAATTTATGAACAACGATAATAAAGAAAAAAATTATTTGAGAACTATATTGTGGATGTATTATTGTAGAAAAGAAGAATTCTCAATTTATAAGAAATTTTAGATTTAGTTTACTTTCCTTCTTTGTCAATTCAATTTGTATTTATTTAATGTAAATCTTTTTTGTTTTTATGTTTTGTTTTATTCTTCTTTTTTCTTCCCTTTTTCACTCCACGGGTTTTCTTTTTCCTTCTCAATTCAATTTAGTTTTCTTTCCAATTATGTATTTTCCTTTTTTGTTCTCTTTTTTGCTTTCTACCTTCTTTTCTTGTTATTTTCAATTCTAATCAACATTATTTTTTATTTATTTAATTTATTAATAAATTACATATAATGTAAGATTTGAATTGATTTAGAACTTTTTTCCTAACTCAAATAAGGATTTTAATTAATTTCAAAGTTTCTATATTAATAATAACTAAATAATAATTTGAGGAAAATAGTGAAAAGACGATTTTGTCTAAAGAGGAGACTTTTAATGAAGGGAAAAAAGTTTAAATCACTTTTCTAAGGGTCTTCACACTTTTAATATATTATAGATATAGTAAATGTCTATTTATGAAAAAGTTAGAAACCCCAAGTTAGTTTTCTTCTGTAAATAAAGGGGTTTTTCTTCATTGTAATTCACCTCTCAAGAATTCCTCAAGACAAATAATAATCACTGTCATTTTTCTCTCTATTATTGTTGTTCTTATTTTATTATTTCATAACACGTTATCAATACAAGTATCTAATGAGATTGAACTAACTTAATTTTTTTTCTTCCCATGTTTTGGTTAAGCTCATTATGAGATGAGGCCCTCCACATGTTACGGTTAATATCTTCATGAGAACCAAAAAACAGGTGTACAAATTACGATTGCAAAATTGTAAAGTAGCAACAGAGAATTTTTCTTTTAACGTGATGATAAAACTCAAGGTAAGTTTTATTCTATTATTTAATATTGTAATTAAGGATATTTCAAGATTATATTACTTCACTATTGTTGAATAAAACAAAAGAAATTAAGTGTAAGCCACATACTGTTATGGAAAGAATATATATTTCCTCTCTCCCATTTTCACGTTACAACTATATAGCGTGCCAAGTAAATCTGTAGTGTTGAATTTCTGTAACGATTTTAGCGTTACTTTTTGATGTTTTGTTCTAATTCTCAAGTTTATATATTGGCACTATTTGTACTAACTATTTTTTATCTTTAAGGATTGTCGTTGAGTAAATTGCAGGAGGTCGATGAACAAAAGGGAAAGGGTTGGTAGCTGCTAGTCTAAAACAAAGCAGCAAATTTTGCTATAATTCATTTACCGATAGATTTTTATTATTGGCAATATTTTATAAGTCTATTTATGATTAGATCTAATTTGTGCCTGTAATTATTTGATGTGGTTAAGACATCGGGTTTGACTCCCCGATAAAATCCATGGATATATGCCTAAGACGCCTTTATATGGAGAAGACGTTGGATTCAAGTCTCAATGAACCATATTGATAATATAATGATGGTTAAGGCAAGTTAATGCCGTTTTGGTGAAAAATCATATGTCCCATTGAATATGTTCCATTCTCTGAAGTGAATGTGATATCAATGTTTAACATGTCTGAAAAAAATAATTGATTGAACGTACGAATATAAGCATGGAGGGACAATATAATAATAATCATCAAAAGTGATAATATTTTCACACGCTTATTATAATTATAAGATATGTTAGAGAAAAATTATCGACATTATATGTATGTCTCGATTTGCTCCTGAAGTAGCAATATCATGAAAGAGGTTATAAGCTATAATTTGATAGGCTTAAGGCACAATTATATTCCATTCCTAGGTAATGAGAAGCTTATTAATGCAAATGTGTACTTGATTGTGATGGTATGACAACTCACCTCCGAAAGAGGCAGAATAATTGAGAAAAGTTATTTTGAAATCTACTTCTAAAGTAGTAAATCAGAAGTTGAGTTTACTAAAATTTGAAATTTACTAAAGTTAAATGCACATGTCATAGTAAACTTGGAGTTTACTAGTACGAATAAGTTCATAAGTTGACATAAATGATTATGGCATTTCATAGATGTGCATATTAAGTATTAAAAAATATTAAAAAATTAGAAAATTCTTCATGAACTTTTAATGTCGGTTGTTCTCATGATAAGTTGGTTGTACCAACTAATATTGAGATTGGATCCCTTAAAATTTGTAAAATATAAAAGGTGAATATGGGTTCGTTCACTAGTCATGTGATCTATTAAGATGTATCGATATAAGATGATCACTTGTACATTTATTGTCAGCCTTCAGTTTGACATTCAGAAAGTTGCCTGCTCAATAAAATTGAGTTAAGAGCATAATTTTCAGATTGTGTAATCAAGATAATTCATTTTGATGATGATGGTTTAGCATCGAATGCCTTCAATAAATAGCTAAACCATTGCTAATGAGTAAAAGTTTCATGTGTTGCTTTGAAATATGATATGTTGCTTACAATAGGATTTGTATGCATCAAACCAATAAATTATGATTAATTCTCTCTCAAAGTTGGTTTTGAGTCGGGAGCTACACGTTGTCCATCTAATATTTTTGGTGAGTGGTATACAATTAATGAATATACCATAATGCATAAAGATGGATTCCTCAAAGAAGATGGAGGATGCATTTTATTTTTCCTAACATAAGGGGGAGATTATAAGAAGCTATGAAATATGTTTGGAATTATCATCAAATCCTCATTCAAAAGATAATTTAAATCTAATACCGAAAGTATTTGCTGACTTAAATTTAATCTCATATTTAAGATGCTAGTGCTCCTATTTTGTATCCCTAAAGGACAAAGTCTAGACATACGTAAAGCATGGTAGACCAATCGGTTCCAAATGAAATAATCCTTGAAAAGGATAAGGAGAAAATAATCATAATAAGAAGACAATGTTCTCTTGAAGAGTCTACGATATATCACTTCATAAAACCTTATGAAAGGTTCAGGTACCTGAAAATAATAAAGTAATGAGATCTCAAAATATTATGTCACATTGTAAACTGATACAAAATGATATATCATTAATAGTATTTTTGATACAATATTGGCGCAATATTGTAAAATATTACGAGGATCTAAATTCTACGTTTATTTAAGCATGTTGACGTAGAAATACTTATCAAGTGACGTGAAAGGATGCATCTTGGTAAGCATAAAACTTATTTGATTTGCAGTAAAGATACATGATGATGTCATTCATGAAATGTTGATTGTTGTCACTTGACAAAATTTATATGAATTTTTTTTTAAGGATTCAAAATGTTTGAAGCATATAAAAGTTTTTGGGAAACTTATTTATAATCCTTATATTGTACAAGCTTAAAAGCAATAAATTATTTGCTGAAATAAGAAACATACCGAATTGAATTGGTCCTGAAGTACCATATATTAGTGAAATTGATGCACTAATGTATCTTGCAAATACTACAAGTTTTGATCTAGCCTTTTTCAATCAATTTGTTAGCAACGTATAGTTCTACTCCTGCTAGGAGACATCAAAAAAAGATCAAACACATGATCTTATTTTATTATAATGATTGTAGTCCCGATCTTATTGAATATGTTAATGCTGAGTATTTAATTAACCCATATAAATCTCGATCTCAAATATAATATGTTCACATATGGGGATGCTGTTATATCTTGGAGATATACAAAGCGGTCTATCAAGCCACTTCATTGAACCATGTTGAGATAATAGTTATTCATAAAGCAAGCCGAGAATATGTATGGTTGAGGTCCATAATAATCTCATTTGAGAAAAATTTAATTTGAAATGTGATAATGTACCTACAATTTTATACGGAGATAATACAGCATACATAATACAACTTATTGTAGGATCCATAAAAGAAGATAGAACGAAGCATACTTCATCAAAGGTTTTCTATATACATGAGCTTAAAAAAATGGTGATATTAACATGACACAGATTCATTCAAGTGATAATGTGGCTAATTTATTCACCAAGTCTCTTTCAATTGCAACTTTCAAGAAGATGGTGCACAAGATTGGGATGCAAAGGTTCAAGGATGTTCTTATTAGTGAGAGTTAATACGCATTGTACTCTTTATTCCTTATGAGGTTTTGTCCCACTGGTTTTCCTTGTAAGGTTTTTAATGAGGCAACTTATATGCGTATTATTAGAAATATGTACCCTTTTTCCTTCACTAGATTTTTTCCCATCGGATTTTTTATAGTAAGATTTTAACGAGGCACATTATCTATCAATTAAATATTCAAGGAGGAGTTTTATAAATATATTACCATATATAGTGAATGTCTATTTTACCAAATATAGTGAATGTCTATTTATGAAAAAATTAGAAACCCTAAGATTAGTTTTCCCCTATAAATAAAGGGGTTTTCATAATAATTAGCCTCTCTTCTCTTTATTCTTCTTCTTCTTTTCTTTATATTTCATAACAAGACAAGTTTAAAAAAAAAATTATTTTCTCTCTTGTCTTCAAGATGAGATAGAGTAATTCAGAAGTACTCTTATCCTTCCCTAAATTTCAACACCGCTAATTATCCAGACAAGAATGACAAGGATTTATCATTAGGTTCATTGTGCTTATGGGTCATACCATCCTGATGAAGCTTCGGTACTCTCATTTGTTTTAACAAACAAATATGGGGTATTAAGTTCTGGACTATCGTTTTATGCTACTTCAACTAAGGAGTACCTTTCTAATTACGAATAGGATAATTTTGACAAGGCCTATCTTGAAGATAATATACTCTGTGAAATTATTGAGAAGGGAGATACAATTCAATTTGATGACGGTGAAAGATAAACTGAAGAAAGCCTGAGATATACCAAATCTAGCATAAAATTAATTTTCTTAGACAATTATTATATGTACATTGTGTTGTCACTTTGAATGTAAGTTTGTGGAAGATTACCAAAGATTGATAGCATAGATGAAGAGAGATGAAACTCTGACATCTACTCAGGATATTATCCGACACTCACTCAGGATGAATCTTTAGATAGCATTAATATGACTTCTTCAGAGAATGATGTTGGTTTATGATAGGTTTGTCCAGATTAACATAATGTGAATGAAGGTAATAGTTCAAAAATATAAATTAGAAGGAGCGACATATGTTAATTTGCAGTTTTGTAAAATTGTGTGTTGAAAAAATAAAAGAATGCTAGCTTTATAAAGGGAGAAAAATCCTAAAAGTAAGAAATTAAAACTTGTTAGAAAAATATTTGGAGACCATTCATGTAACTTAGTTAACGGTTCTCGGTATTATATCTCTTCAATGAAGATTGAATTAGAATGCTTTGAGTTTATTTTATGAAAAATAACTCAGAGGCATTTGACCTCTTTAAGAAATGTAAGTCCTAGTTGAGAATGAGATAGGTTTGAACCTGAAAAGATTAAGGTCAGATAATGAAGGTGAGTACTACAATAAGGAATTTAAAGACTATTATACTAAAAATAGAATTAGAAAGTGTTGACGATTTTGGGTACAACATTATAAATTAGGGGGTAGTTGAATGTACGAATAAAGACATTGCTGAAAGAGCTTGAATCATGATGATTACGTTGGATTAGCTAAATAATTTTTGACTGACATTGTTAATATTGTTGAATACTTGATCAGCAGAGGACCTTCAATAGTCAACATTGAATTACCTCAAGAAGTATGAATGGTCGGGACAAGATTCTCCTATCTTAAAGTATTTGATTGCATTGCTTATGTTCATGTGAATGAAAATGTGAGACCTAAGTAGATGTAAAGTCCAAAATTTATAATTTGTTAGGCTGTGGTAGTGATCGGTTAGGTATATACTCTAAGATCATGACAGACACAGAGTAATTAACAGTAAGAATTGAATATCCAACAAAAATATTTTGATAACAATAAGTTCAAGGAGAAACAAGAATAGATAGAACCATCATTTGTTGAACTCGAGGACGATGAGAACAATGTTAAATAAAATAATGCACAAGTTGGTGCATATGAGAAGGATGGATAGATAATAATAAATGTACTAGTTTCTATATTAAGGTCTATAAGATAGAGGTTTCCTATCAAGTAATATTATCCTTCTCTTGATTACCTGTTAGTAATAAATGTTGGTGAACTTAGCTATTTTAATGAGGCAATGCAAATTGATATCAAGTCTAAGTAGATTTAGGCACTAGATGATGAAATCGACTCAGTCCACATAAATCAAATCTAGGACTTGGTTAAATTGGCAAAAAGAAAGAAGATAATTTAGAATAAATTGATAAACATGGTGAAACAACAACATGATGACTCGTCAAAATATAAGACAAGGTAGGCTTCCCATAAGATACACATTGATTTCACTAAGATTTTCTCCCATATGGTTAAATTTCCTACTATTAGAAATGTATTACATATTGTTGTATTAGAAAATTTATATTTAGAACAAGTTTTTCCATTGAGACCTTTTCTCTATGAAAACCTAGAGGATACTTGTATATGTAGCAACCTGAAGTACATAGAGATTGATAAGAAAAATCTAGTATGTAAACTAAAGAAAGTCTTCATGATTTGAAACAAGCACCAAAATAGTAGTTATTAAATTTTAATATGTTTATGATGGTTGTTGATTTTATTCACTGCAATAGCGATCACTGTTGTTACTTTAAGAAGCTTGTATATTTGTTCATTACTTTAGTCTTTGTAAGGACTTGATTTTGTGAATTTCTCTCTTTTATAAGTTTTGATCATTTTACTACTCCCTTTGATTTCTATATGATGTCTATTGGTTGTTGGAATGGTTCGCATGATTTTCAATGCAATTCAAAATAATTTGGGTGAGTTTGTGGTTTTTAGAGGTTAAAAAAGCCTTATAGTTGACTTTGGTTAATGCTTATTGTTCTGTGCATTGGATGGTAAAACAGACTGTGCCAAAAGATTCAAAATGACAATTTTGAGTTGGTAACATGGTTGGTTCAATTTTATGGCTTTTAGATCTCATTTTAACCTTCGATTTAGAAAATTGTGAAATTGAGTCCCGGGGTACAATTTTTTTAGAACAACCTCATTTAAAAAATCTAGTGTCTCTATTGAGTTTGAAATATAGAATTTAGTTTAGTATTATATTTCATTTTCTTGCACAAAATTTCAAACGAGTCATGAGGGCTTGATCCACAACTTTGCATTTTAGCAAAGTTGCCTGTGCACCAAAAATCTGGTGCAGACGCTTTAGTGGGCATGAAACCGCTAAAGCAGAAGCCTCTTTAGAGGCCCAGGCACCACTAAAGTTTAGACCATCTGGAATCCTAAGTATTGCTAAAGCAGACCTTGACTGCTTTAGTGGTCGACCGACGCTAAACTTAAATAGAGCATTCTCGAATTTTCATCCATTTTTGAGACTTTGATCTTCAGGTTGAGAGGGTTTTGATGATTTCTTTAATTTTCAATCTTGGGTAAGCTTCAAATAACAATTTCAATTACTTTACTTCTATTTTTGTCACCTAAATCGCATTAATTTATGTTTTCAAAAGTGAAATTTGAGAATTTTGGTCTGGAAGGCCTAAAATGTTTTTTCTTCAACTTAAACTTCATTTTAACCCATTTTTTCTTAGATTTTCTTCTATGACTTCCTTTAATCATGGATAATTTGATTATAAATAAAAATTCTAATTTTACCCTTTCTTATCAAAAAATCATTTCAGGAGTCCATTTTGATCCCAATTTGAAAATAGGCAATATGAATATCATTGGATTATTTTTGACTCTTAGATTATATATTTTAGTTGATTTTGAGGCTGTTCTAGGGAGAAAAAAAGCTTTGCGTGAAGGATTTTAAGCTTGAATTTTACATCACGAGGTAGGTTATGGCTTAACTTTCTTCAGACTTGGTTGGATAGTTAATGTTTACATAAAAGCATGTTGTGGGTATGGGTAATAATCATGAAAGTAATTTTATAGATATTGTGTGCCCGTGTGTGGGATAATATTATTGTTGGTAGTGATTTGAGATAATATTTACTGCATGTGGCCCATGTGGGGATCTTATTTGATATTATTAACTTTGTGTATGCATTTGGTTGCTCTTTTCATGATAGAAATACCTATGTTGGAATTAATGTGATATTATTGATGTCTTACTTGAATTTTTTACTCTAATGGTACATTGCTCATACGTAATAATGGTTGATTGATATATTGAGTAGATTTTGGGCTCATGATTACATTTATTGAATTAATTTTGAGATCTTCATGCTGCTTTGGTTGTGATCATTACATCCTTATATCATAAATACATTCATAAGATATTGGTACCATAGTGGAAATACCGATTTTGTTAGAAATGAGATATTTTTAAAAAATCCTTTGTCGTAGCCCACAAGTTAGAGAGGATATATATATATAGAGAGAGAGAGAGAGAGATTTGTATTGAGTATAGAGATGGTATATGGGTTGCGATCCCCCATGAGTTTTACCTAAAAGAGATGAGAGAGAGATTGAGATTTCTATTGAGTATAGAGATGGTATATGGGTTGCGATCCCCCATGAGTTTTACCTAAAAGAGATTAGGATCGGTAGGTGTATACGGATGTTATGCAATAATCTAAATCATATCACATCATTATCATTATCATCCTCATTGCATTTCATCTATTTATGCATCTTCAGTGTTGTGTTTCTATATTTTATTTGATACATGTCTATTCTATTTCTTTTACATTCCTATTTCCTGCTTATGTGTTATATTTAGAATTGTTAGTTGGTGACGGTGTGAGCTACCATTTGGGATATTTTTTGCTTGCATTTGATATACTCACAGTGTGTATTTATATACCTTATTTTCCACTATACTTAGTTGGCCTATGATACCTACTGAGTACAAGCGGATCATACTCATCCCTACAATGCCTTTTCGGTGCAAATAAAGATATGAGTGTGTCATGCGACAGCTGAGATCGTTTGGTAATTTTGTCTCTTTGAGTTATTAGACACTCTACACCTTCAGAGTCGACCTTAGATCTCCTCCTATTTATTTTATGTATTATGTTGTATACAGAGATAGTCTTGTAGCTTCTTTTGGATTTTCAGTTGTATTTTTGGATTTTGAGTTGTATTAGATTGTTCTTACACTGTGGCATGAAGTTTTGGGATGATTTATAGAATTATTGTTATTCATCTTCTCGCTATTATTTTACTTGTATTGTTTGACTTCTCCCTAGAAGTCTCGCCTTTAGATCTTTGTTGTAATTTTTCTATTACGTATCAGTTTAGGTGATTGGCTTACTTGTCAAGGCTTAGCCTCGATAAATGTCATCATGGCCTGAGTTTTTGGATCATGACAGCCTTGTATATGGATAACAATTTAGTGAAAGGTTGTAGTATGCATAGGATTATAAAGTTGAATCAGCAAATGGCTAGTAAATTTTCAATGAAAAATGTTGGTCCTGTGAAGAAAATTTTTGGGATGATAATTGAAAAGACAAGAAATAAGTTGTTGAAGTTGAGTTAGAAGGATAAAATTGAAAGGATCTTGAAGAGTTTTAACATGGAGAAAGCCAAGCTACTGAGAACTTCTTTGGTAGGTTACCTTAAGAACATATAAAAGCAACTTAGCATGAAATCGGATGAAGAAAAAAGTCGAATAGAGAAGATACCATATGCATCAATTTTATGCAATCTTATGTATACTATACTATTGTATATGAAAGATCAAATTTTATCATACAGTGCATGTTGAAAGTAGATTCATGTCAAATCCTGATACTGGACACTGATATATTATGAAGTGTATTTTGAGATACATGTAGCAACGAAGGGTTTGTCTTTTCTTTAGCTAGATGCTAGAATTAAGCTACAAGATTTTATTAATTCAAACATGGATGGAGATTTTAATGGTAAGAAGAGTACTACATGTTATGTGTTTACTTTTAAAAGTTCAACAATCAATTGAATTTCAAAATTGCAAAAGTCTATTTTCTCTACCATATTGATTGAGTATATTTCTACATGGTAGCATGTAAGGAGATGATTTGATTAAAGAGCTTGTTGAAAAAACTTGGGCAAGAAATGAAAAAAGGTAAGATTTCAAGTAACAATCAAAGTGCCATACATTTTGCTAACAATCCTCCGTGTCATTCAAGGACGAAATACATTAATATAAGTATTATTTCACCCACTCTTGGAGGAAGATTCATTCAAGCTTGAGAAGATTCACACTTATGAAAATCTTGTAGGTATGTTAACCAAATCAATTACTAAAAAAAGCAAGAGGTATGCTCGGTTTCTCTTGGCCAAGTTAACTGGAAGTTGGTTAAAGTCACCAATTCTATGATCTATAATGCAAAAGATGTAATCAATTCCAAGTGGGAGAGCATCAAGTTTGTGAGCCTGATTATAGAGGTTACAAGAGAGGCATGTAAGAATATTACGTATAATATTATGCATTAATGACCCATATATTTTTTATATGAAATTTACCTTGTCTGCCGAGTAAAATAATAAATAAGTCAATTACTTTTCCTCCAAGTTATGCATATATGATATTTCTTTGATGACAATAAATAACTATAAATGTCCCTAGGGTTAAATTTATTTGCCTAAGAGTCTCTATCCTACCTATAAATACGTTGGTGACTTCATTAGTCTGGCATACCTTTGATAGGCATAGGCTAGAAGATTCTTAGGTCTATTCTTTCCCTCTTTTGTTGTTAAAGTTTTTGACAATGGTGATTCTCCACAACACTTGAACAATACTGATTGAAGTTACATTCCTATTTATTTTTTCCGTTGCGCATTGACTCTGTGTATGTGTTGAAATTCAATATGTGGTATCAGAGAGTCTACTTCAGCCATAATATTTAGTGTGTTTGAATTAACTTATGTTTGATTTTGAGTTATTGTCTAATTCGGTAAATTAGTGGAATTGATTTATATATGATGAGAAAATTTCGGGAAGTGACTTTTCCTCATTTTGTCATGAATATTTACTAGTATTAGTGCTATGAATATTTGTGAAATTCAATATGTTTTAGTTGTTTTAACACCTATATTTGTTTATGGCAATTAAAACAGATTTTTGCAAGTCTAGAAAAGTTTTGGGTAACTTAGACTTTTAGTATTGGTAATGATTAAAATAACCAAGAAAGAAAGAAAAAGAAGAAAATGATAACATGTTAGTAGCGATGGTGATTTATTCAACATGTCTTTCATTATGTTACGCTATTGATCAAGTCTGTTACTGTTAATGTGTTACTCATAATTACTAAAATTATTTTTTAATAATGATAAGAAATATGAATGGGAGATATGTAGGCTCATCCTATTCCCTTATTGTATGCAACCTATTATTACTATGGCTAAAGAATTACCGTTTTAAAGAAGGATATTAGGCTCAACCTATTTCTTTATTGTATGATTTTTCTCTGATTAATAAAAGATGCTTTATACAACAGATTGCTTTGATGTAGGCTCTGCCTATTCAATCTACTTTACCATTTTAAGAATTAAGACTTTCTTTAAGTTAGTTATTAAAATTAACTATTGCAAGATGTCATTTTCAGTTTTTTTAATCATATATTTGGGTTAGCCATAGCATCCCGAGCATATGATATAAAGAAAATAAGTTATTTAATCACATAAAGTTAAGTGATTGAAATATAATAATGACGTCTAATAAAGTCTTATCATTTTATCAAAATAGTAATCTTACCGAACAGGAGGTTAACTAGATTGGATAGATTAATTGGAGTAGATAGTAAACCTTTTTGTTTAAAAATTATTATATGCCCACAAGTATTTATTATTTTCTAGTTTTATTCGGTTTGCTAGTCTAATGAGGTTAAGTAATTCTATGCATGGGTTGCAGCCTTTACCCACAGGAAGGTTTAGAATTTACTTAAGAACGCGATTCATTTTTATGGTTAAGTATTTCATAGCTTATGTATGTGTATCCTTATTTTGCAATTAACATAGCTTTTCCTACTACTCTATTTAACAAAAATGCTTGAATTCCAATATTGTCCACTGACAACTTTACTCAATGAAAGGATAAAGTCCTTTCCACGTTAGGGTGTTCGAATCTGGATCTAGCACTTTGCGTGGAAGAACCATCTAAGCTCGCGGAATTAAGTACGTCAGAGACTAAGGTTTTTTATGAGCGGTGGGAGCAATCTAATCACTTAAGCTTAATGCTCATAAATCCTAATATAAATCTAAGCATAAGGGGTTCTATCCCTAATAACGAAAATCTCAAAGCTTACATAAAGGCAATCAATGAACAATTTGTAAGCTCTGACAAGGCGTTGGCCAGGACCCTTATGAAGAGCCTCTCAAGTATGACATTTGATAGAAGTCATATAATGCGTGAGCACATTATGGAGCTGAGGGATATTGCTGCCAAACTCAGGTCCTTTGATGTTGATATTTCTGCACCATTTTTTGTACATTCTATTCTCAACTCTCTTCCTATGAAATATGATCCGTTCAAGATATTTTACAACATACACAAAGATAAATGGTCAATCAATGAACTCTTGACTATGTATGTGTAGTAAGAAGAGAGGTTGAAAAATGAGAAACCCAAAAGTGATAATTTAGTGAATCATGATAAGAAAAATGCAATGAAGGAAAAAAGTGTTCATTTGAAGAAGTAGGAAGTCTTTACAAAAACACTTGTCTTCTCTGCAGAAAAAAGGGACACTGAAAGAAAGATTTTTTGAAATACAAGAAGTGGCTCCAGAAGAAAGGTACTTTTACCTTTTTATGTTATGAATCTAATTTCATAGAAGTTTCTAATAATTTATAGTGGATCGAGTTTGATACCATAACTCATATTGTCAAAATCATGCAGGATTTTCTAACTCTACGAAAGCTGATGAAAAGTGAATAAAATATTTATTCTGACAATAGGACGACATTACATGTGGAAGTCGTAGGGACTTATAGGCTCATTTTAAAATATGATTTTCAATTAGATTTAGAAAACACTTTTTATGTTCATTCTATTCCAAGAATTTAATTTCTCTTTCTAGACTATCCATAGCTAGTTATGATTTAAATTTTCATTTGTCTACAATGAAATTTTTGAAAGGCAATAAAGTTATTGGTTTGGAAATATTTATGAAAAGTTATTTAAATTTGAGCTAGCCCCCATACTATATGTAACTTCATAACTCTGCATTGCCATAACTCTGCATGATAAAGAAATTGGCACTAAGTGATGTATTATAAATAAGAACTCGTTAAGTCTTTGGCACATAAAATTGGGACATATCTCTATTGAAAGGATCAAAAGATTAGTTAATAATGGAGTTCTTGGATCTCTTGATTTTTTTGACATTGGGACTTGTGTGGACTGCATAAAGGATATACAGACCAATAAATCCACTAAGGTATCAAAACAAGTTCTTAATTGATTGAGATCATACATACAGATATTTGTGGGACCTTTTCCTACCCATTGCTTGAATGGTGAGAGATATTTTGTCTCATTTATTAATGAGTATTCACGATATATGTATCTCTATCATTTGTTTAATAATCAGAAGCACTTGATGCTCTTATAGTTTTTAAAATAGAAGTAGACAAACAAATTAGAGCTCAGATCAAAATTATAAGGTTTGATAGGATAGAGAATATTATGGTAGGTACACAGAAAATGGACAACTTAAAGGTTCGTTTGTTGAGTTCCTTGAAAAAGAAGGTATAATTGCATAATATGCCATGCCAGGAACACCATAACAAAATGGTGTGGTAGAAAGAAGGAAACAAATATTAATGGACTTGGTAAGAAGCATGATTAGTAGATCAAATTTATCTTTATCCTTATAAAGCGAAGCCTTAAAAACTGTTGTGTATATTTTAAATAGGATTCCATCCAAGACTATCCTCGAGACACCTTTTGAATTATTTATAAGATAGAAACCTAGTTTAAGCCACTTACACACTTGGTGATGTCCAACTAAAGTGATAATTTATAATTCACATTTTAAGAAATTGAATGAACAAACAATAAGCGGTTTCTTTATAGGTTATGTGGTTAATTCTAAAGGATTCAGATTTTACTGTCCTTCTCATTCTTCTAAAATTGTTGAGGCTAGAAATGATAAATTTCTTGAGGAACATAAAGTAAATAAGAATGGTTCAACTTAAGTAGTGGAACTAAAAGATATAAGGAAACCATTTATGCTACCTTTATATACTGAAAACTTGAATGCAAATCAGTTAAATCCTCATGAATTACCTGAAGAGCAACAAGTTCAAGAACCATCACCACATGATGAGCCATATAAAAAACAACTTGCTTTATTTGAACCCATTATTGAAGGAGCACCTAAACAAGTGGGAGCAAGAAGATCCTTAAGAGTTCGTAAACCAATAATTTCTAGTGACTATGTTGTATATCTTCAAGAGTCTAATTATGATATTGGACTAAAGGATGATACATATTTAATTTCACAAGTCATAAGTGGAGAAGACTCCACACTTTGGTATGACTCCATGAAAGAAGAGATAGAATCTATGGCTAAAAATAAAGTCTAGAATCTCGTTGAATTACCAAAAGGAGTCTTTACTATAGGATCTAAATGGGTTTATGTCACTACCCGAGGCTACTCCCTGGTCGCGACAATGGTGCTTACAGCCACAAGTGACCACAAGCTAACCCATGATTTGGTACCTACTGTGAGCACTGAATAATATAATACTAAAAACACATGTGCAGAAGATAAACTAATAAGATTTGTAATCACAAACACTGAAAAATAATCCAACATTTTTGAAAGAATCGAATAGATTGAAATTGAATGAACGTCTATCTTTCTGAACAACCAATAAAAATGGAAATTGACTGACTGTCTAACTATCTGAAAGCCTCTAGAAATCATGAGGAGTTGATGGGATAGACCCCCAACTAACTCCGACTATCTGAACATGAATAGACACTGAAATAACAATAAAATATGTCATGTCCTCGATAGAAGAGGACTTACCACTACTGTTGTTGGATAATGTTGGGCTGCCTAAGTACGGTTGGGAAATTGAGCATACACACCTATGTTATAAGAAAATATAGCATAAAAGAAGAATATATGATCAGTACTTTGAATTTACTAGTAAGTGAGATAAGGACTAACTGAAATGCATAAGAAAACTGAATATAGAGTATAAACATGTAAAACTAAAAATGCAAGACCAAGCATAGACATCTATTAAAATAATCTAAAATTTGAATAACTAAAATCTGTATAACTAAACATTTGAAATCTGTACACTTGTTCATGCAAACCTGAACTGATCTATTCTGAATACTATACTGATATTGTGGGAGCTGACTACAATCAATATGCCCCAATCTGAATTATTGGGGTCCAACTAGTAACCCCAGTTAGAAGGGTGTTAGTACCTTGACAGGGGTACCAATACATAACTGACAATATGGATCCACAAAGTTGATATCCCGAAGGATGAAGGTGTCATGCCTCTACTAAGAGGGGACCCCTTACAATCTACGGGGGAATCGTAGGATAGAAACTTAGGGACTGCTACTAACGACTCATGCCTCTACTGATGGGGGAGTCGTCATCCCTGCATTCGCTCGATGCTAAGTGTTACTCCCAACTGAATGACACTGGTGTTATTAGTCATTTAATATGACACAGTATAGTACTTGTATGTGCTCAGCATGAACATGATGTTCTGAATATAATAATAAAAACATGGTCTGACTAACTTGTTATTTGAAAATAGAAATCATGTAAGGGCACATAGGTATTGGGTATTCATAACCTGCCAGCACTGAATGATTACAAAAATATGACAACAATATTAATAAAATGATAAGAAGTCATAATTCAGAGACCTAAGATATAGCAAATTTCAATAACTGCTGAAATACATGAATTTGAACATGGAAATGTGTTAAACATGGGAAGACCACATATTTACATGGTTTAATTCATAAATTGATGACTCTTCATGAAATCAAGGGGCTAAGGTAGCGAAGATTGGAATTCGAAACATAAAATAACTTAAGTAACATGGGAATATACGTTGGCATGGCTAGAATTTGATTTACCAAGAATTTTATAGATTAACTTAATAAATTTCATAAAGTAGGATAACATTCAAGCTTTTAAAATAAGAGACGGTTTTAGGGCTCAATGGGTGGAAGGAACCCATTGATGAATACCCCACATACCTTGAATTGCTTGATTTGATGAAGTAGACTTGAACTTGGGACTTGAAAGATGAATTTGAGGAAGAAACCCTAGTTATTTTTCTTGAGTATGAGAGAGAAGATTAACATGTTAAGTGTTTGAGATTTGGGGGAAAATAAGCCTCTTTAAGGGTTATCGGTCCTAGGTTGAAGTTATAAGACGAAAACAAATAAAAATCCCTTTAACTAAACTTTATAGAATTTATCACCAGTCCATACGAGTCTACCATATGACTCGTATGGAATAGTACGACTAGTCTTTATGACTCATAAGCTTGGCATCATCTAGGAGGGTACACACTATCAACATACGATTCATAACTTACGACTCATACCATCCTAATACTAATAGTATCCCCCTCTTTTAACTTGGACAGAATCTTATGGGTCATACATTGTTCAGCTTACGACATGGCTTCAAATGACTCTTATGCTTCTTAACGACTTTAATAGGTTGAGTCATACCCTAAACAGAACATCACCCATCTTGCACTATCTTGGGTATGAGTTTAATGTACGACTCGTATGTTATGCATACGACTCAAGGGACTAGCCGTATGATATACAAAAACTTCTAGAGACAGGGTATTACAATATATCCCCCTTGGGAAAATTCATCCTCAAATGAGGTTAGTTAAGCAAAGATACTAAGGAAACTAAGGTCATATACTAAATGTTCATAAACTGAAATATGATTAAACAACTGAGTCTGAGACATAATACATGGAGTGAGCTGATTTCGTGAATGCATGCAATGACATAAGAATGGTTAAATACCTAAAATAGAGATCTGGAAAGAGTCAATTTAAGGGAAATCATTACCTCAAGCTGAGTCTGAATTCATGGAGAAAAGATAAGAGTACTTGGTTTGTATATCTGCTTCTGCTTCCCAATTAGGTACCTCAATAGACTGATTTTTCTAGAGAACTTTCACCAAGAGAACCTCTTTGTTCCTCAACCTAAGAATCTGATGGTCAAGGATTTCAACTAGAATTTCTTCATAAGAGAGACTATCTCTCATATCCACACTCTTTAAAGGTGCAACTGAAGCTGAATCACCAATACACTTCTTTAACAAGGAGACATGAAACACTGGATGAACTGACGCCAAGTCTATAGGCAACTCTAGCTCATAAGATAGCTTTCCAAAGTGGCTCACAATCCTATATGGTCCAACATAGCAGGGATTGAGCTTCCCCTTCTTGTTAAATCTCTTCACCCCTTTCATGGGTCAAATTTTCAAATACATAAAGTCACCAACATCAAAGTCAAGATTTCTTCTGCTCACATCGGCATAGGATTTCTAATGACTCTAAGTTGTTTTTAGCCTTTCTCAAATTAACTGAACTTTCTCCATCATCTCAAACACTGAATCTGGCCCTATCAAAGTAGCTTCACCTACTTCAAACTAACTAATAGGGGAACTAAATCTCCTCTCATAGAACAGAGCCATCTGAATACTGGAGTGATAACTTTTGTTATAGGTAAACTCAATCAAAGGTAAGTGGTCATCCCAACTACCCTTAAAGTCAATAACACAGGCTCTCAACATGTCCTCTAAGATCTAAATGGTCCTTTCTACCTGACTATCTATCTAAGGATGAAAAGTCATATTAAGATAAATTTTGTACCAAGACCTTTCTGAAAAGCCTTCCAAAAGTGAGAGATAAACTGATTACCCTTATCTGAAATGATAGACAATGGGGTCCCATGCAACCTAACTAAATTTTTGAGATAGAGTCTAGCGTAATTCTCAGCTGAATATGAAGTATGGACTGGCAAAAAATAGGTTGACTTGGTCATCCTATCTACAATGATCTATATCAAATCATGTTGACGATGAGTTCTGGGTAACGCTATCCCAAAATCCATGTTCACCACCTCCCGCTTCTAAGTAGTGATTCTAAACTCTTGAAGTGAACCATCAGGCCTTTGTCACTTAACCTTAACCTGTTGATAGTTCAAATACTTAGCCGCAAACTCTACAATATCTTTCTTCATACCACTTCACCAATAGATTTCTCGCAAATCATGGTATATCTTAGTGGCTCCTGGATGAATAGAATACCGTGTACCATGTGTTTCTACTAAAATTTATTATCTCAAATTACCAATACATGGAACACATAATCTACCCTGACAACAAAGCACACCATCTCCCCCTTGGGAGAAAACCTCTACCTTCTGAACTCTAACCACCTCATTCAACTTGACCAAACAAGGATCCCTATATTGAATGTCCTTCACTTCGGCAACCAATGAATATTCTAAACTATTTTGAACCCGTATGCTAACTTCAGCTGAATCAACCAACCGAACACCTAATCTAGCAAGCTGATGAACCTCACAGACTAACTTTTTCTTATCTTATCTTCCACAACATGAGCAACACTACTCATAGACAATATACTAAGGGCATCCGCCACTACATTGTCCTTGCCCTAATGATATAGCACACTCATGTCATAATCTTTTAACAATTCAAGCCACCTTCTTTGATGAAGATTTAGATCTTCTGTGTGAACACATACTGTAAACTTTTGTGACCCATGAACACATCAACATGAACCCCATAAAGATAATGCCTCCAAATCTTTAAGGCAAAAACTACAGCTGCCAACTCAAGATCATAGGTTGGATAATTTTTCTCATGAGGTTTAAGTTGTCTAGAGGCATAGGCTATGACCTTACCTCTCCGCATTAACATACAGTCAAGATCAACTCTAGAAGGATCACAGCATATTACAAATCCATCTGACCTATCTGGCAAAGTCAAGACTTGGATGGATGTGAGTCGTGTCTTCAACTCCTGAAAACTCTTCTCACAGAAATCTGACCACTTAAATTTCACTTTTTTTTGAGTCAGTAGAGACATAGGAGAAGTAATAGAATAAAACCCTTCAACAGACCGTTTGTAATAGCTATCTAAACCCAAGAAACTCCCAATTTCTAATCGAAATATAGGTCTAGGCTAGTTTTTCACTGCTTCAATCTTTTGAGGGTCAACTCAGATGCCATCACCCGAAACTATATGACCAAGAAAAGATATTGATCTCAACCAAAACTCACACTTACTAAACTTAGTAAACTGATAGTTTCAAGGGTCTAAAAACTAACTCTCAGATAGTATGGCTGATTATTCTCACTACGAGAATAGATAAGGATGTTATTAATGAAGACTATGATGAATATGTCCAAGTTTTGAACACCCTGTTCATCAAGTCCATGAAAGCTACAGGGGCATTTTTTAGTCCAAAAGACATAACTAGGAATTTAATGTGACCATATCGAGTCCTGAAGGGTATCTTTGTGATGTCATATTATTTTACTCTAAGCTGATGATAGCCGGATCTGAGGTCTATCTTAGAGAAATAACTTGCACCCTGAAGTTTGTCGAATAAGTCAACAATTCTAGGGAGGGAATACTTATTCTTAATTATGACTTTGTTCAACTGATGGTAGTCGATGCACATTCTGAGAGAACTATTTTTCTTACGCATGAAAAGGATTGGAATGCCCCATGGGGAAATGCTAGGCCTGATGAAACCCTTATCTAATAGATCTTTCAACTAGTCCTTTAGTTCTTTAAGCTCAGTTGGAGCCATTCTGTAAGATGGAATTTAAATAGGCTGGGTATCTGGTAGGAGATCTATTCTGAAGTCTATCTCCATATTGGGAGAAACTCCCAGAAGATCCTTTGGGAATATATCTGAAAATTCTCTTACTACAGATACTTACTCAAGATTTAGAGTTTTAAAATTTGAGTCCTTGACTCGAACGAGATGGTAAACACACATCTTAGATATCATCTTTTTTGTCTTGAGATTGAAACGAACTGACCCTTAAGCACTAAAGTACTACCATATTCATTTGATAATTGGTTTATCAAAAACTAAAATTGAATAGTTCTTTTTCTATAGTTAACTGAGGCATAACATGAGTGGATCCAATCTATCTCAAAAATGACGTCAAAGTCAGTCTTCTCTAACTCCACAAGATCCACTAAAGTAACTTTTTGAGACACTGTGATCGGTTAGTTTCTGTATACCCGTCTGGCTAAATAGACTTACCCACTGGGGTAATACTTGTAACCATATCAGGAGAACTTTCCTGATCCTGGTGAGTCTAGAGGGCATACAATCTATTTTGACACAGCCTACTGGTGGTACTAAAAGTGGCACCTGCTGAGTCAGGCGACCTGCTGGTGCTACTGAAGATTTTGTCTGACCTTGCTGATGATTATTCTTGCCCTATCACACACCTAGGGGCAATCCCTAATCCCGTGGCCTAGCTTACCATACCTAAAACACACATCACTTCCAGCTTTACACTCACCCTGATAATACTTACCACACTTTCTATAGAGCAGATTGGTTCAACCACGGTTTACACTACTCTGGAACTTAGAGCCTGGTGCTCTATTCCGACTGTCCTATCTGAACTTAGGCACTGGCTGAAGATGGATCTAGGGATGAAAACTTTTAGCGAAACTTGTATCGGTTACTGACTTCCAACCTTAGCTAAGAAAAATTGAAACTATCTATTTTGGCCCTCTTATTCTCTCTCTTTCTCTTTATATTTCTCCTTCTAAATATGCTGAGCATGAACCATAAGTCTAGATAGGTCCATCTCCTTAATAAACATGGCGGTCCTACACTCCTTGACCACACTATCAGATACACCAGATATGAACTTACTCATCCTAGAACTATTGTCAGCCACCATAGTCAGAGCATACCTCTCCAATAGAGTGAACTTGAGCGAGTACTCCTTCATGATCATACTACCCTGTTTCAAGTTAATGAACTCCTGAACCTTAGCTTCTCTCAACTCTAGTAGGAAGAACCTGTCTAACAGAGCCATGGAAAACTTCTCCACTCCATAGGCTCTGCTTCCACACCCTTGTCTTTCTTTCACTGCTTAGACCAGGTGTGAGCTACACCCTATAACTGATATGCAACAAAGTCTATGGTATCACTCGAACTGAAACCCATGATATCTGTCACCTTCTTACCATATCCAAAAACTCATGCAGATCCTCCTCAAACTTGGATAAAAAAAATAGGGAATTCATCCGAGTGAAATCTCGAATCCTAGCTACAGCTATATTTGCCACTAGATTGGCTGGGGCAATAGCATGTTGGTTTCTATGAATAGCTATAGAATGGGATAAGGATGTGAAAGTGCCCTAAACTTGGCATGAGAGACATGATCATTTAGGGGATCTTCTTGAATAGGTGGTGGTGAGGGATAATATCTGTTCCTTCTTCTGTTGTTTCTTTTGGGAGGCATTATCTGTAAACTAAATGAAGGAAGAGTTTGAAAAAAGAATTCAATAGAGCCCATTCTCTTTCGCATGACATGAATACTGAAAGAAGGGAAACCTTCCTAAAAATATCCCGTAGCCTCTTGTCCGTAAGTGTGGTGCGCTCCACACCCATGTATAAAACTCTACTCAATGTGGCTTTTAGACTTCCTAGGACACTTTAAGACCTTAGTCTCTAATACCAAGTTTTATCATGACCCGAGGCTACCCCCTGGTCACGACAATGGTGCTTACGGCTATAAGTGACTATAAGCTAACCCATGATCTACTACCTACTGTAAGCACTAAATAATAAAATATTAAAACCATATGTGAGGAAGATAAACTGATCAAATGTTGTAATCACAAAAACTGAAATATAATCTAATATTTTTGAAATAACCGAATAGACTAAAACTGAATGAACGCCTATGTGTCTGAAATAATTGATAAAAACTTTAAATTGACTGACTGTCTAACTATCTGAAAGCCTCTAAAAATCATAAGGAGCTAATGGAATAGACCCCCAACTAACTCTGATTGACTGAACATGAACAGACACTGAAATAATGATAAAATATATCATGTCCTTGATAGAAAATGACTCACCACTACTGTTGCTGGTAATGCTGGACTACCTAAGTATAGTCGGGAAACTTAGCGTCTGAACCTATGTTATAAGACAACATAGTGCAAAAGAAGAGTATGTGATCAGTACTTTGAATATACTAGTACATGAGATAAGGACAAACTGAAATGCATAATACAACTAAACATGGATGCATGAACATGTAAGACTGAGAATGCAAGACCAAGTATAAACATATACTGAAATAATCTAAAATCTGAATAACTAAGATTTGAATAATTGAACATTTGAAATATGTACATTTGGTCATGAAACCTAAATTGATCTATTCTAAAAATTACACTTACACTGTTGGAGCTAACTACAATCGACATGCTTTAATCTGAGCTATTGGGTTCAAACTTATAACCCTAGTTGGAAGGGTATTGTTACCTTGCCAGGGGTCCCAACACATGACTGAAAATGTAGATCTACAAGGTTGATGTCCCGAAGGACAAGGGTGTTGTGTCTCTACTGATGGGGGACCCCTCATAATCTATGATGGCACCATAGATCTATAACTTAGGGACTACTACTAACAACTCATGCCTCTACTAATGTGGGAGTCTTCATCCCTGTGTTCACTCGCTGCTATGTGTTACTCCAAATTGAATGACACTGGTTTTATTAGTCGTATAACATGACATGGTATTGTACTTGTAAGTTCTAAACATGAACATAATGTTTTGGATCTGATAATAAAACCATGGTCTGACTGACTTGTTATTTCAAAACAAAAATCATGTAAGGGCACATAGGTATCGGGTGTTCATAACCCGCTAACACTGAATGATTACGAAAAATATGACAACAACATTTAGACAATGATAAGAAGTCATAATTCAGAGACCTAAAATATAGTAAATTTCAATAATTGATGAAATACATGAATTTGAACATGGGAATGTGTTAAACATGGGAAGACAACATATTTACATGGTTTAATTCATAAATTAATGACACATCATGGAATCAAGGAGCTAAGGCATGGAATATTGGAATTCAAATCATAAAATAAGTTAAATAACATGGGAACATACGTTGGCATGACTAGAATTTGATTTACCAAGAAGTTCGTGGATTAACTTCATAAATTTCATGGATAATTTCATAAAATAAGATAAAAAACAAGCAACTAAGAGAAGGTTTTGGGGGTCAATGGGTAGAAGGTACCCATTGATGAATACCCTCACATACCTTGAATTGCCTTACTTGATGAAGTAGACTTAAACTTGGGACTTGAAAGATGAATGTAAGAAAGAGACCTTAGTAATTGTTCTTTAGTATGGGTGAGGAGATTACCATGTTTTTTGTTTGAGATTTAGGGGAAGATAAGCCTCTTTAAGGGTTATAGGTCATGGGTTGAAGTTAAAGAGGGGAAAAGGACTAAAAAGCCCAATGAACATTAAAGAATTTTTCACCAGTCCATATGAGTCTACCATACAACTCGTATGGAAGAGTATGACTATTTTTCATGAATCATAAGATTGGGAGCATCTAGGAGGGTACACATTAATCAACATACGAGTCATAACTTATGACTCGTACTATCCTCATACTACTAATATCCTCCTCTCATAACTTGGATAGAATCTTATAGGGCATACACTGATGAGCTTACGACTTGGATTCATATGACTCGTATGCTTCTTAACAACGTCAAGAGGTTAAGTCATACCCTAAGAAAAATGTCACCCATCTTGCACTATCTTGGGTATGAGTTTAATGTACGAATCGTATGTTTTGCATACGACTCAAGGGACTAGTCGTATAATGGACAGAAACTTCCAGAGACGGGGTATTATAGTTTATAAAAGCAAAAAAAACCTACCTTGTAATGATGAATGATATAAAGCTATACTTCTAGCCTAAGGTTTTACTAAAAAAGAAGGTATTGATTATCATGAAACCTTCTCTAATGTATCAAAGAAGAATTCATAAAAATAATCATAATATTAGTAGCCCATTTTAATTCAGAGCTACATCAAATGAATGTGAAAACGACTTTCCTAAAATAGAGATCTTGAAGATGGGGTATACATGTGTTAGCCTAAAGGATTTTGGTGATAAGGATGAAAGTCACCTTGTTTGCTAGTTGAATAAATCTATTTATGGGACTACACATTCTTCCCGCCAATGGTATATTAAATTTTATATATTATTTCTTCATTCGATTTTACAGAGAACATTATTGATCAATGCATATACCTTAAGATAACTGGTAAATATATTATTCTAGTCCTATATGTAGATGACATTTACTTGCTAGTAATGATTTGGGGTTGTTGCATGAGACGAAAAAATTCCTCATCCAGAACTTTGAAATTAAGGATATGGGTGAAGCCTCATATCTCATTGGCATAGAGATTCATAGAGGTAGATGTCATGACCCAAGACTACCCCCAGTTGTAACACAGTGCTTAGAGTCACAAGTGACCCCAAGCTAATCCATGGCCTGGCATAAGCTATAAATGCTGAGGGGAAAGTAACAAACACTAAGCAAAAACTAACTAAAATGAACTAATACTAAATGGTAATAAAGTCAATAATTGTCATGACCCGAACCAGGGCCTAGATGTAATGTGCATCCCAAGTCCAACCAGGACCAGGGACCTCCCCCTTAACCCAACCCAACCACCTTTCACAGCCTTAGATGAGCTGAATTTAGAGCATATAATAAGATTACATAAATGCTCTCATAAAGACTCTAGGATAGGATCACAATCATGACAAATCCAACCGAGTCTACCCACACAAAACCAACCATCCAACCATACCAAACCAAGGAGAATATCAAAACACTATGATAATTAAACCCAAAATGTAATATGATGGAATAGTAAAAAATTATGTCCGATGATTCCAGCCTCCCTGCTTAATCCAATGCTAAGGCTGACATCAATACTGATCCCGCCCATACCAACCCCTAGAAGTACCATATAGCCTCTATCCAAAAGAATACAAATACCCAATTTGGACATGCCTCCAACAATGGCCAAAACCAATATCCAAAATAAAAACAAAATGTCTAAAAGTATCCATATCATGAAATAGAGCCTTCTGGAAAGATGGAAGCTCACCACTTCAATCCAAATATTATCCATGAGTCAATCACTATGTAGGAGGAGTCGAATGGTTGGTTCCTGTATAGCGTGGGCAGACATCCACCAGTAGACGGGTTAGCGAGTGACCGCTAGCATGTATCTCAGGATAAGGATAAAGTAATGCAATTTATACAACCAAGTAAAACCATCCATTATGCATATAACCTTACATATATATATAAGTGCTGAGAAAGGGAATCCGTGTTTAACATGCATTTAAAACCTTTACCTGGGTTGTGTGACCCTGTCATTTATCCACACCCATGGGCCTTATGGGCTTAGCTCTCCCTACTGAAAGAGTCCCAATATATGTAGCCGCATGACCAGGAGATATCCTATGGGATGAATAGTACATCCCTCCAATATAAAATGTAACACTCGAACGTGGTCATCAAAGACCCCTCATATCGACAAATATGAGTTTCCAATTTTGGTCCCCCCAAAACCTCCACCTTCCACGACTTAGTTACACATCCCACCATTAATGCCTAAATTAAAACCATGTCTAAACAATCTAATTACCATTTATTTACCAAGGCCATTTATTAGTTGTATCGTCATACCAATCATACTTGTAAAATTTATTCATAGCCAAACCATTTAGGTTAAGGGGACTCTCAAGTGCCCTTTTTGTTTACCATATTAACCTCCTGGGAGACTATCATGCTCTCTACAAGAATAACCAATTAGACTTTAACCTTTGTAAACCATTTAAACTATTTATAGTTTCATGCACAAGCTGAAAAGAATAAAGAGTTCATTTAAAGAAGTCAATACAATGAACATATCTTTATAAGCGTTTTATCAAACACCTTGGGAGGCATAATATAATCGAAATTAATTCCAAAGACCATTAAATCATTATCATCCAATCCAATTTCCCAAATCCATCATTGATGCATATAAAAGCATAATTAAACCATAGGAAACCACAACCAAGTCATTATAACGAAAACCCCTAATTAATAGTTGAAAACCATAAACTATGCAACATTGAAACCATGAAAACAACCATAAAATCCAAGCCTTTTAGAAATAGTATGTAGGGAAGATAAACATGCCTTAAACTGAGAAAGATGGTGGAAGAAAATCACCAAAGCAAACCCCAAAGCAATACCTAAGTTGAAATCCTATCTCTCTTGCCCCAAAAGCTCTTGAGAGAATTATTAAATGTTTAGGAATAGTTCTCTATGTGTTAATGAATATAATAATAGGGTAAATAACCTCCTAAGTGTATTAGAAGTTGTGGGTCATAATTAGGGTAAGTAGGAAAATATTCAAAATTCCCCCACTTAAGTCCCTTAAAAACCCGTCATAGGGATACGACTGGCCCTCTTACGGGTCATACCCTTCCTTATGATTGATTCCCACCAATCGTACCCAGTCCTTAACCTTGGATCAGAAACTGTCCAGAATGCAACTTATCCAACTAAGTCGTAACCTCAACATAGGATCCATACCTATGATCTGTATCCCTGGAAGAATGAATTACCTAGAGGATCAAACACTGCCCACCATACGAGTCCCTGATACGACTCGTATCCAAGACTTTTGACTCATACTATTAAATCATGACCATTTCAGTGATCAAAACTATTCCACCAACTAAAACTGGTCAGCTTACGACAGGACCATACCACTCGTACCCCAGCCTACGGCTAGTATCCATGAGTTGTATTGGATCCGAAGAATGATTTTGAAGGAAAAATTTCTAAGGCCAACCCCAGGATGTAACAATAATAATACCGTCTAAAATACACAATGAAACTAAATATCTAAACTTCTGTCTGAAATCCTCAAAACCATCATGAGTTTCTAGGATAGCCAACTAACTTTGAATAACTAAAACAAATAAAAATACTAAAAATAAAAAAATTGATATCTAGTCCTTGACTAATGAGGAATCACCAAGGCTGCACATGAGTGGCACATAGATGTGTTAAGGGTTGTTTAGGTACTGAGCGTCGAAACCTATATTATGAGACAATATAGTGCAAAAAAGTATATGATCAGTACTTTGAATGTACTGAGTATGCGAGATGACAACTAGTTATATATATATACTAATCATGAATTTATGAACATAAAAATCAAATGCAAGACCAAGTATAAACATATGTTGTGTATCTGAATAACTGAATGACTGAATACAGAACACCTAGTCATGCAAACTTGAACTGAACATAATCTGAATACTGAACTGATGACTGTCGGAGCTAACAATAATCAACATTCCCCTATCTAAGATAATTAGGGTCTAACCTATAACCCCATTTGCAAGGGCGTCAGTACTTTTCCAAGGGTATCAACACTGCCTCGAATGAATCCACTAAACTGATGTCCCAAAGGAATAGGGTGTCATACCTCTACTGACGGGGGACACCTTGTAACCTATGATAGTGCTGAAGATTTAGAACTTAGGGACTGATACTAATGACTTATTCCTAAATTATAGGGGATTCGCCATCCCTGCATTCACTCGGTGTTAAGTATTACTCCCACATGGATGACACTAAAATATAATTAAAACATGACTAATAACTGGTATGCTCAATTCATGGTATTCTAGGAATAGAAATGAATGCATAAACTGAGGTAATTATAAACATGTATATAGATGCATGCTTAAGCTCCAAAGTATTAAGTGTTCCTAACCTACCAACTCTGTCTAATGAAATTGGACATAATAACAATTTTGGAGAATGATAATGAAATTTCACAATTTAAAGCCATCAGCTGGTGAGGATGGGAAATCCATGATTTTGAACACAGTAAATCACAATTCTCAAGGAAAGCATATATCCATGGTTTGCTTACACACCTAAACTGATTAGATTTGAAAATATCATATTTGACTTGGAACCCAATTCAAGAGGAAAGGAATTTGATTGAAAAATTTAAAGAGTTCTTGGGACTCAATGCGTGAAAGGGACCCACTAATGAAATCTCACATACTTGAAAGCAAACCCCTTGGATAATCTTCTTGAAACTTGAAATTTTTATTAATGAACCCTAGTTTGGTTTTGAGAGAAAAATCACTTATTTTGTTATGTGTTGACTAATTTCTGAGTTATGAGAGGTTAGGGTAATATTTACCCTTGATAACTGATGTTTTTGAAGGCCTAAATGATGTGGGTTGGGCTAAAAGCGGTGTAATTTACCAAAAAACCTTGTAAAAATCATTCAAGAATTTTTGGTTCCAGTCATCACGACTCACCCAATGACTCATTACAATAGGTAATAAGTCATGGTATGAGTCGTGACCTGAGGTTTTGAGTTTCTGAGGTCTGATCCTTCACTCTTAAGGTAATAACTCCCCATCCTAATGACTCATTAGGCCTGACCACTAGTCGTTAGGAGTAGTCGTAGTCTGAGACTCTATTATGGGTTTCTTTCTATTAAGGTAATGAATCAACCTTACAACTCATTGTCACCAATAACGAGTCTTAAGGTAGAATTATTACCCCTTGACTGAAATCTAAGGTCCTTACTGGTGTGGCTATGAGTCCATAAGACAACTCATTTTGTCTGATAACGAGTCATATAGTAGACTTGTTACCACTACCAGTCTGACAAACTCTTATAGAAATTTTCATAACTTTTTTGCCACGATATCGGATTAAGGTGAGACTTATGGCATTATAAAAATAATTTAATGGCCTATCTTTTGATGATTTTATAGCTTAAAAACTTAGGGTATTACAATATCTCCCCTTGGAATCATTCATGCTTGAATGAAACTGACTAAGTTACGCTACTAGGAAAAAACTGATATTTGTACATTGATTACTCATGAACTAGAATAAATTAATAGTTGAATTTAGGACTAATGGATGGACTAGACTAGAATCATGAATGCATGACATGACATGGATATGACTAGATAATTGAGATAGAAGTGAAATAATTAATTAATTAAGGAAAACTATTACCTCATATAGGGACTAAGTTTGAAGAGAAAAGATGGGGGCACTTAGTCATCATATCTGCCCCTGCTTCCCAAGTAGCTCCCTGAACTGATTGGTTTCTCTACAGAACCTCTACTAATGAGACCTCTTTATTCCTAATCCTACGGACCTGATGGTCAATGATCTCAACTGGGACTTCTTGATAAGAGAGGCTATTCTCCATGCCAACCTTTTCTAAAAAAACTACAGATATTGAATCATCAATGTATTTCTTCAGCACTGAGACATGAAAGACTGGATGCACTAAGCCTAACTCTGAAGGAAACTCCAACTTATAGGATACCTTCCCATACTGTCTCAGAATCTTATAGGTACTAACATAACGAGGACGTATGAGATTTTTTATGGCTTTGGGCCATTTCCAGCCTTTCCCTAATAATCTAAACCTTCTCCATTGTTTCATGCACTGAATCTAGCACAATCAATACAACTTCGCCAACCTCAAACCAATCAATAAAAAATCTACACCTCCTACCATAAAGAGCCTTAAATGGGGCCATATGACTACTGGAGTGATACTTGTTATAGTAAGCATACTCAATCAACGGCAAGTGATCATCCCAAATACCCTTAAAATTGATTATGCAGGCCCTCAACATGTCTTCTAAACTATGAATAGTCCTGTTTACATGACCATCTATTTGTGGGTGAAAGGTTATGCTAAGATGAACTTGGGTACCAAGACCCTTCTAAAATGTTTTCTAGAAATGAGAGGTAAACTGAGTAACTCAATCTAAAATGATGGCCAAAGGGACTCCATGAAACTTCACCAACTCCCTAAGATAAAGTTTAGTATAATATTTAGTTGAGTCTGAGGTATTAACTAGTAAAGAATGAGTTGACTTGGTCATTCTATCCATAATGACCCAAATAAAATCATGTTGGTAACGAGTACAAGGTAACCCTGTGATGGAGTCCATATTCATCACTTCGCATATCAAATTAGGAATGATGAACTCCTGAAGCATACCACTGGGCCTTTGGTGCTCAACCTTAACTTGTTGAAAATTTAGAAATTTAGCCATGTATTCCGCAATATCCTTTTTCATATAATTCCACCAATAGACTTTCTGCAAATTATGGTACATCTTAGTGGCTCCTGGGTGAATAAAATATCGCAAACCATGTAACCTTTCTAACATTCGTTGCCTCAAATCATCCATATTTGGAACACATAACCTTCCCTGATAACAAAGTACACTATTTCCCCCTTGGGAGAAAACCTTGACCTTCTGATCCCGAATAGCATCTTTCAACTTAAGCAACATAGGATCACTATCTTTCTTTTCTTATACCTTGGTAACCAATAAAGATTCCAAACTATTTTGAACCCATACACTACCTTCGATCGAATCAACCAATCGAACTCCCAATCTAGCAAGTTGATGAACCTCACAAAATAATTCTATCTTATGATCCTCTATGTGAGAAACACTCTCATAGACAACCTATTAAGGGCATCGACCACAACATTCACCTTACCTAGGTGATACAGCATACTTATGTCATAGTCTTTTAACAATTCTAGCCACCTTCTATGATAAAGATTTAGGTCTTTCTAAGTAAACACATGCTATAAACTCTTGTGATCAATGAACAAATCAACATGAACTCCATAAAGTTAATGCCTCTAAATATTTAAGGAAAAATAACTGCTGCCAACTTAAGGTCATGAGTCGGGCAGTTCTTCTCATGAGGTTTCAGCTATCTGGAGGCATATGCGATAAACTTGACCTACTATATCAACACACTCCAAGACTAAATCTAGAAGAATCACAATACACTGCAAAACCATCTGAACCCTTTGGTAGGGTCAAAACTAGAGCGGAGATGAGTCGAGGTTTAAACTCCTGAAAACTCTTCTCCAAAGAATTAGACTAATGAAATTTGACTTTTTTCTAAGTCGATCTAGACATAGGGGAAGAAATAGAGAAAAATTCCTCAAAAACCATTTGTAGTAATCGGATACACCCAAGAAGCTCCTGATATCTGATGGAGAGATGGGTCTAGGCCAATTCCTTACTACCTCAGTATTTTAAGGATCAACTCGAATACCATCCCTAAAAATAATGTGACCAAGAAAAGCTACTAATTTTAACCAAAATTCACACTTATTGAACTTAGCGAATAACTGGTGATCTTTGAGAGTGTACAAAACAATTATTAAATGGTTTGCATATTCACCCTTACTATGAAAATAAACGAGAATATCATCTATGAAGACTATGAGGAAGATGTCTAAGTACTGCTTGAACAATCTATTCATCAGATCCATAAAAGATACAGGAGTATTTGTTAGTCCAAAAGGCACAACTACAAATTCAAAGTGACCATACCGAGTTCTGAAGGATGTCTTCGGAATGTCACATCCTCAGACTCTAAGCTGATGATATCATGATTTGAGATCTATTTTATAGAAACAATTTGCATCCTTAAGTTGGTGGAACAAGTCATTAATCTTAGGGAGGGGATACTTATTCTTGATTGTGACCTTTTTCAATTAACGATAGTCGATAACATTCTGAGAGAATCATTTTTCTTGAACACGAAGAGAACTGGATCACCAGTAGAGAGACACTAGTCCTAATAAAACCCTTATCTAGGAGATCTTTCAACTGCTCTTTCAATTCCTTAAGCTTAATTAGAGTGAAACACTTATCTAGGAGATCTTTCAACTGCTCTTTCAATTCATTTAGCTTAATTAGAGCCATTCTGTAATGTGGAATTGAAATAGGTTGGGTATATTGGAGGAGATCTATTCCAAAGTTGATTTCCCTCTAAGGAGAAACTCTGAGGAGATCTTCAAGAAATACTTTTGGAAACTCATTCACTACTAGAACTAACTCAAGACTTGGGATCTTAGAACTTGAGTCACTAACTCAAACAAGATGATAGATTCATCCTTTTATAATCATTTTCCTCTCCTTAAGGAATGACACAAACTGACCCATAGGCATCGAGGTGCTACCCCTCCATTCTAAGACTATCTCATTAGAAAACTATAAATGGACTATTCTATTTCAATAGTCAACTGAGGCATAACAAGAATGCTGCCAATCCATGCCAAGAATACTATCAAAGTCAGTCATCTCTAACTGTACAACATTGACTAAGGTGACTTTCTAATATACTGTGACTGGGTAATTTTTGTATACCTATCTAGCTATGAATAAACCATCAACTAGAATAGAAATTGAGAAGGGCTCTGCTAGGATTTAGGGACTAATGCCAAAATCTATTGCTATATAGGGAGTCACAAAGGAAAGTGTGGCTTAGGGATTTAACAATACATAGACATGAAGTTGAAAGACTTGCAACGTACTAGTAACCACATCGGAAGAACCCTCCTTATCCTATCAAGTATGAAGGGCGTAAAGTCAATTCTGACATTGTCGATTAGTGGCACTAGAAGTGGCATCCTACAGAGCCGAGTAACCTACTAGAGCTGATGAGGAGTTAGTTCAACCCTGCTGACAATCATTCCTACCCTTCCACATATTTTTTGTGCAATCTCTTATCCTGTAGCGTGTCTTGCCACACCCAAAACATGTTTCACTGCCTGCCATATACTCACCTTTGTGGTTCCTACCATATATCTTACAGACTGGGTTGGTGCGACCACTATTCATGTTCCCTTGGGACTTAGAGCTTGATGCTCTATATTGGGCATCCTATCTAAACTTAGGCACTATGGCGCTAGCAGAAGATGGGGTTAGGTTAATGATTTCTAGTGAAAGTGAGAATGATTCTCGCCATCTGACCTCTGTTGAGAGAAATTAAAACTACCGATCCTGTCCCTCTTATTTTCTCTTTCCTTTTTCTTAATCTTTTCTTCCACAGTCTGTTGAGCATGAATCATCAATCTGGAGAGGTCTATCTCCTTAATCAGCATAGTCGTTCTGCACTCTTTGACTAAATCCTAAAAAACATCAAATATAAACTTACTCATTCATGCCCTAAAATCAGCCACCATATTTAGAGCATACTTCACCAACTGAGTAAACTTGGGTGAGTACTTTCTCATACTCATGTTACCCTACTTCAAGTTGATAAACTCTTACACCTTAGTCTCCCTCAACTCGAGGGGGAACAACCTGTCTAGAAAAGTAGTAGCAAACTCATCCCACTCTATAAGCCCTACTACAACACCTCTGTCCTCCTTCCACCGCTTAAACCAAGTATGGCCACTCCCTGCAATTGGTAGGTAGCCAAATCAGTGTTTTCACTCAAAGTGACACCCATGAACTCGGTCACTTTCTGAATACTTTCTAGGAACTTTTTTGGATCCTCCTCAAAATTTGATCCAAAGAATGTTGGAGAATTTATCTGAGTAAAATCCCAAATTTTAGCTTCTGCCATACTCACTACTAGGTTTGCTGGGGAAACAGCCTACTGGTTATTCTGAGCATCCATGGATTGGGCTAATATCGTGGAAGTTTCCCTAAATGTAACATGAGAGACCTTCTCGTTCATAGGGTCTTTGGGAATAGGCGGTGGTTATATTTGGTCCCCATTCCTTTTTTTGTTACCCCTTTGGGGAGGCATTTTCTGTAAACGGTAGTGTAACACCCCGTAAAAATCTTCTACGTGGAATCTCACCTAGTAGCATGTTTGAGAGGCTAGCAACTTGAAAATTTCCTAAGTGTCAAAAAGGACTTAGTCATATTTTAAGCTCCTAAACTTTTGTGATCTATAGATTGATTTTTTCAATCTTGAGATGTGGATTTTTAAGTTGTTTTGTGTTCTGGGAGTAAAGGGGATGTGTCCGGAAAGTTTTGGTTTTTTTGGACAGTGTTAGAGGTGATATTGGATGTTGGAAACAGTGAACCAATGCAAATTTGACGCACCGCGTCGATAAAACAAGTGGACCAACATAATATCGACGCACCACGTCGGTTGGCACGTCGGTGCCCAATTCATAATTTCTTTTTAAATTCCTAGTCAGGAGGGGTATATTAGTCAATTCCCCTCATCTAAACTCTATTTAAACACGAAATTACATCATTTTTGGGGCAAAATACATCAGAAACCTCTTACAATCTCTCAATTCAAAAACCTTAGTCTCTTCCCCTAAGATCAAGGTTCATCTTTGAAGTCAAGAATTTCAAGAACTTAAGCGAGATTCAGATTCCACCCTTCCTTCTAAGTGATCTAAGGTACGTGGTTTTTTTTCTAAAACTACATGGGAATAAGGAAATTGTTTCACTACCATTTTGACATTATGAGATCATGAATTTGTGAAGGGTTTTAGAATTATATATACGATCTTGCATTATAAATTCTTTAATAATATTATTGTTTTGGTCTTGAGGCCATTCCCCCAAATTTATTTGTACTCGTATATATATGTATGTATAAAATTAGGTTTGAATATTTAATCGAGAGCATGAACATATGGAATCCCTCTCTTGCTATGACTTCTCACACTTTTCATATCATATGGATTATTTTGAATGCATCTTGAGAAGCATGATACAAATGTCTTGATTATTGTTTATGATTTGATTATGGTTTTGAATTGAAGAGAGGGGTTTTTACATGTTGATAACTATTGAAAATAAATAATGAAGAATTGCATGGTTTGTCAAAAATACATGACCACAATATGTTTTGTTGAAATGTTGGAAAGAGAGATTCTTTGCATAATTTGACAAATGTTTTGAAGTATGAATCTTCTTGAATTTTTTGAAGTATGGTGGTCCAAACTTTATGTTTTGAAAGAAGAGATTATATTCTGATATTTTATGGCTTAGAGATTCGAATTGCAAGTCAATGGTATGACGATACCATATAAATGAATGTCATAACAGAGTAAGATTTTCAGACTTGATTTCAGAGAACACATGTCTTAAAGAGATAAAAATAGGCTTAAAGAGGGTTAGGTGGTTTCCCGAAGAAGGATTGAGTTCAAACAACTTCTAACCCAAAATCGTGTTTTGCTGATACATTTTTCATTACATCCCTAAGAAGGATTATACGCTGGCCTAGTACCCTGTGGCGTATCAGAGATAGAGACTCCAACTCTTGAGGCAAACTTGAGTTGGGGAATTGGTTGTCGAGTCAAGGAAAGATTTCATATAGCCCATGGAATTTCAGAGTTGTAGGGTATACCACCTAGCTCAGAAGTAATACAAAGCATAGAGTTGCATTTACAATATTATTTTAAGAGCATTCGAGATGGCCCATGTATTTTGAACTATTTCATGAATAATGTTTTATGACTTTCCCTTACCTATATTATATATGTATAACTTCATTCTTTTGGATTGCTATGCGTACCAGTCAATTGTATTGACCGTCTATATTTTAGGGTCTGAGGCTCAGTCTAGAGGTCCTACTAAGCTATAGAGTTTTTTAGAAAGAGGTGAAGTGTGTAGTTGGTGAGCCTTCTCTATTCTGGAAGTCCTATTTATTTTTAGATAATTGTCATTTACTTTGGTTTAGGTCCACTGGGGGCCTTATCCCAGTTTTAGACAGATTGATAATTTCATATGTAATAGAGATTTTGCAGATTAGAACAAATATTGTCTAGTTGTTGATTTACTTATTTCCGAAATGTTAAACCAAACTCAGAGTATGACCATGATTCTATTTGTTATATTCCACATCTTTTTCTTTATTGTGATGAATGGTGTTCATGAGTACCAGACAGGTACGGGTGCCCGAGCCTACATAGTTTGGGATGCTCGTCGCTGCCACAGTCCCGACTCGAGTCATGAAAAACTTGGTATTAGAGCACAGTTCATGGTCCCAGGGTATTTGTGAAATCGCATAGGTAGAGTCCTATTTATGGGTGTGTAGCGTGCCATATTTATAAGAAGAAGGCTTCTAGGCATTTAGGTATGTTTCCCTTCTTTGTGATTTAGTTCACGTGGTAGAGTCTGAAAGTACCCTAATCAATGGTCTCTTGTGTTTTATAAAAGCTATTATGCCTCCACGTCGCTCCAATGATCATAACGCCCAAGCTGAAGATGTTTGTCCTACCCATGGGATAAGGACACATAATAGGGCTCACATTCCTGAATTTATTGCTGCTCTGTTGGTGGCTTTACAGACCCAATGGTCGAAGGATATTGGGTCTGCGTCTGGTGTATCTAAGACTACATGGGTGGGTTAGTTTATGAGGTTGAACCTGCCTAAGTTTATGAGTACAAAGGTGGAGGAGGACCCACAAGAGTTTATGGATGAGATGGAGAAGATTTTTCGACTAATGCATGTAGATAAAGTGGAAGGGGTTGAACTAGTGGCTTATCAACTTAAAGAGGTAGCAAATCAGTGGTATAATGAGTGGGAAGACTTTAGAGGAGAAAATGTTGAGCCTTCTGTATAGGATGAATTTGTGGAAGCTTTCCTGGACCAATTCTTTCCCCAAGAGTTAAGGAAGTCCAAGGCTGACGAGTTTATGAATTTGAAACAGGGAAAGATGAGAGTCAAGGAGTACACCCTGAAATTCAATCAACTATCCTGTTATGCTCCGAAATTGGCGGGGAACATAAAAGCCCATATGAGGAAATTTGCATCCGATCTTTCAAATGACTTGGTGTTGGAGTGCAAAGGGGCAATGTTGAACAGAGATATGGAATTCTCTAAATGGTTCGTCCACATGCAGTAGGTCGAGGATCAGAAAAAGAGGGTTGTTGAAGAAAGGGAGAAAGATAGACAGGCCAAAAGGTCCAGACCAGCGACCAGAACTATAGTTAGCACCAAGACGATAATTGGGGTAACAAGTGGCCAAAGAAAAAGTTCTGGAGTAATGCTCTGCCTGCAGCCAGCGCCCCCACGCCCAGAACCCCAGTTGATCAACGGTTTCAAAAGTTTTAGTCTAGCCATGGGCCAAGAGTATAGGGTACGCAGTCACAAGGGAGTGTGGTGCAACCTACTAGGTCATACCCTCGATGTAACACATATGGAAGGCACTACCCAGAAAGATGACTATTTGGCATAATGGTATGTTATTCTTATGGCCAGCTAGGTCATATCCAGAGAAATTGCCCTACATAAAGAGGTAATATCGAGGGAACTAAGTCATAAGCTAATTCCTCAGTGCCACCACCACCTCCAAAAGGTGCCACTTCAGCTACCGAGAGCGTTCATAATTGGTTATATGCCTTGCCCAATCGCCAGGAGACAGAGGCCTCACCAGATGTAGTCACAGGTATGTTACAAATATTCTCCCATGATATGTATATATTACTTGACCCCAAGTATACTTTGTCATATGTGACCCCATTTATAGCAGTCGATTTTGGGTTTGATCCCAAAGTTATAGCGGAACCTTTCTCTGTTTCCACTCCTATAGGTGATTTTTTATGGCTAGGAGGATACATAAAAATTATGTTGTGTCTATCTGTAGCCGTGATACAGTGGTAGATCTCATAGAGCTTGATATGGTGGACTTTGATTCCATTTTAGGAATGGACTAGCTCCATTCGTGTTATGCTACGCTAGACTATAGAACTTGAAAGGTTGCCTTCTCTTTTCCGAACGAACCGATGATAGAATGGGAGGGGAATTCATTAGCACCTAGAGAGAAATTCATATCTTACCTCAGAGCCCGTAAACTCATTTCCAAAGGTTATTCGTATCATTTTATTCAGGTTAAGGATTCAAATATCGAAAGTGCTTCTCTTCAGTCTATCCCTATGGTTAATAAATTTCCAGAAGTCTTTCTCGATGATCTCCCAGGAATACAACCTGATAGGGAGATAGATTTTGGTATTGATTTATTGCCAGATATCCGTCCCATTTCTATTCTTCCCTATAGAATGGCTCCTGCAGAATTGAATAAGTTGAAAGAACAGCTAACAGATGTTCTTGACAAAGGCTTTATCTGTCCTAGTATTTCTCCATGGGGTGCACCTGTACTCTTCATGCATAAGAAAGACGGTTCCATATACATGTTTATAGACTATCGTCAGCTAAATAAGGTGTAACACCCCATATTCAAGTACGTGTATTGGTGTATTCAAGTACGTGTATTGTTCTTATTTATATGGAATTAATTTTTTTATTTTATTTATACCGGAATTGTCTCGTCGATGGTTCCATGGGAAGGTTATTGAATAAGCTTTCCAATGATATAAAGATTTTCAAAAATGGATAAGTTTAGGATATAATCGAGCACGTTCAAAACTATAAAACGGTGGCCGAGATATTTGGGAATAGTAAATGTGCAGGAAAATTTCCTGCACACAAACTACTAAGGCCAGCCGAATTTTTGTGTCAACTTCTAACGATCATAACTCCCTTAATATAATGAACTGGGAGATATGCGACCTATGAAAATAAAGATATTTGAGTCTTCTTTACAATGCAATTAGTTTCATCCAAATCCAACGTCTGAGTAAGGAGTTATACTCGTTTTACTTCAGCCTATCAAAACAGAGTTTTAGGGTCAACTTCAAACGACCATAACTCCTTGTACAGGACGAACTGGGTGGCCTACTTTATACGAAATGAAAGCCCTTTCAATTATCCTTCCGAATATACCAATTTCAACCAAATTTGATATCGAAGAAAAGAGTTATGGTCGATCTACTTTAGCTTATCAAAATAGTCCACCAAAGGACAGATTTGACCTTATTTAAATTTTAAAGGCATTTTGGTCATTTCCTATTATATTATGGATGGAAATATGTGTATATATACATGTATATGAGTTCAAAACCACATTTTCATCATCAATCACTGAGAAAGAACAAACCCTAGCAAAATTTGACCTTTAAATTACTTTTGATTCAACCATAGAAATTCCAAAGTAATCCGACAACTGCGTTTGTCATCTCGAGAGATTCAAATGGCACCTATTATTTGTGAAAATAGGATTGCATAATCAAGAGGTGAATTCTAAGGTATGAATATTGTTTGCCTTTGTTCTTTTCCATATGTATATATGTGATAGAGGATTATATGTATTGGCTGTTATTAAAAGGTGATGAAAATAGGGTTATGGACTATTTTGCATGGTTTGGTTGTATTGAATTGTGGAAGGTGGATATGGTAATTTTAGATATGGAAGGTGGATATGGTGATATACTATTGAATTGATGATTATTTATGTCTATGGCTCAATTTGGTTTAATGGATTGGTTGGAAGGATAAATGAATTATGTGAATGTAATTGGAGTATAAGAGGGTTAAAGTGACACCCTTTATGGTGTAATTAAGGCTTACTACTTAACCACTAGTTTGGTGAATTCAAATAATTGAATTGTGACGTTTGGTCGCTAATACTAGATTGCTATATATGTTCATTATAGATAAGTAATCCAAAAAGACGGGAAGTCCATTTGGGACTAGTATTGAAGGTTGACAGTCAGGTATGTAAAGCATGCTCTATATCATATCTTTGGCATGAAAGTGAACAATTGTTCTATTAAGAAAGTTTCCAAAGTTATTCAATAACATGTGATCCATAATGGTTTTGTATGATGTCCTACGTTACCAATGAACTTGTTTTCACCCTACAAGATGTCAAGACATTCCAATACTTACTTGTCTTTCAAATCTTACATGTTTATTGCACTAATGAATGTCAGAAGGTATCCGGTTACTCAAACAAGATCCATGTGCTATTAATGACTCCAAAACATTTCATTGATATACCAATAAGTTTTTACTTCATTGTTATGGCATTGATGACTCCAAAACACTTCATTAATGTGCCAATGAGTTCTTACTTCATTGATGTTGCATTGATGGTCTATTTATATGTCTCTTATTGATGTATCATTGTTTCAAAGTATCAAAAATGCGGTGGCAACCAAAATAACAATCTCAAAGATTAATTGAACTAAGTGATGGAAGTTCTCTCTTATCGGGTGGTATCCCATGGGCATAAGCCTATGATGGGTCGATCCCTATTTATGTGTTTATGGGTGGTATCCCAAAGGCATAAGCCTATCATGGGTCGATCCCAGTTGATATGTACTGGAGACAGCCTAATGGTCACAGTACAGTACAGTAATGATTACAAAGATGATAAGAACGAAGGTAAAGTGATTGAATAAATACAATGTACAGGTTGTCACAAGTTCTAGTAAGTGTGGTCCACTCCTATTACGATTTATTCACTTGTTTCTGATTTCTATTGAGCTCCTATATCATATGTGATTATCTACAGCTTTACATACTCAGTACATATTTCGTACTGATGACCCCCACGGGAGACCTGCATTTCATGCTGCAGGCACAAATACCTCAGCTCATACATCGCAAAAGTAGGAGCCAGGATATCCATCTACTTTTGGTGAGCTCCAGTTTGCTTTGGGACTTTCCGTGTTATATCCAGTCACTTTTGGTATTGTATAGAAGTTAATTATATGGCGGGTGTATCTCGACCTTAGTTAAACTCTGTGTATTGTCTAGAGGCTTTGTAGACCTAATGTACAGTCAAGGTGGTGTTTTGTTAATAGACGTGATGGCTCCAATGGCCAAGTATTGTATATACATATATATGTATGCTCGAGCTTATACGGGTGATTATTTTCTTTTATATGTGACATGATGTTGTCCGAATTTTGGGTTATCATAGAGGTATGCATGGGAAGTATAAGGTTATGAGTTGGTTCTCCCAGGCCTTCTCGGTTACGGGTGCCAGTCCTCCCCAATAGGATTTAAGGCATGATAAAAGTGGTACCAGGGAAGTTTACCCTAGTGATTCTACAAAGCCGTGTCTACGTAAAGTCTTGTTTATCGGTGTGTCGTGCACCGCATCTATAAACAGGAGGCTATGGACATTTAGGAATTATTTCTTTTCTTCATGTCTTAGATCGTGCGATAGAGCATATATTGCATATGAAGTCATAGTTGACCACTGAATCCGTTTGTTTCTCTTATTATAGCAATGATGCCGGTTACCAGAAGCAAGAATACCGGTAAGCAAGTAGATGTGGCTGCCGGAGAGGGGACTAGTAAGTCACCCACTATACTAGCTAATCAAAGTGAGGCTCCAGCTGAGCATGCATCAGAAACGTCTTCCACTCCGGAAGAAATAAAGGGGAGGAGAAATATATCCCAAGAGCCACCTATTAATGTTGTTGATTAAGATCTTAGAAATGCAGTGCAACTTTTGACTCATATAGTTGTTGGGCAAGCTCAAGGGCAAGCCATTCCTACCACGGGTCCTAGTGGTACAGATAGGGCGGCTAGACTTTGAACATAGGATTTTCTTAAGATGGATCCTCCAAGTTTTACTGTATCAGATCTTAACGAGGACCCACAAAACTTTATTGATCAAATTCAAAGGGCCTTAGATATTATGCATGTAACTGGTAGAGAGACAGTGGAGTTAACAGTGTATATATTTAAAGAGGAGTCTATATATTGGTATGAGGACTGGAAATGATCTAGGGGTATTGATGCACTCCCAGCTACTTGGAAAGAGTTCAAAGAGGCATTTCTTGATCATTATCTTCCATTCGAGATTCTTCAGGCCGGTGCAGATCAGTTTTTAAATCTTTGTCAGGGGAATATGAGCGTGAGGGAGTACAGTCTCCGATTTAATTCCTTGTTGAGATATTCTCCTAATGTTATAGCTACTATGGATAACAGAGTTCATCAATATGTGGATAGGTGGGATCCATATCTGGTTAGAGATTGTACTATTGCCGCTTTGAATAAAGATATGGACATAGCGAGGATCCAAGCTTTTGTACAGAAAATGGAAGATCAGAGGCAGAGGAGAAGAACACAGGAATTAGAAAGAGGATATTCCAAGAGGGCCAGATCTATAGGGCAGTTCATGGCATCCCAAGGAAGGTTCAGACCACAGTTTTCTGCTAGACCACCTAGGCCATTATCTTCTTATTCTGCAGCTAGTGCCCTACCACAGTTCCAAGGGTCCAGAGGAAATCAATTTGGGCACAGAAGTGAGAGTCAGAATTCACGGACAGTGGGGTACCAAGGGCAAGGGAATATGAGCCAATCGATACCTCCTCAAGAACCATGCAATAAATGTGGAAGGTATCATTTGGGTGCATGTCTGCTAGGGACCAATGTTTTTTTTTGGTGCGGTATGTCGGGGCATACGATGAGAGAATGCCCACAAAGGGTAATAGGGGTATGGCATGACCTACGGGGTTATTTGCTGCATCATCATCATCGAAGCCTTATTCAGGAAGGGGTGCACAACCAATGGGTCGTGTTAGAGGTGATAGAGGAGCCACGAGTTCTAGCGGGGCTCAAAATCGTATGTATGATCTAGCGGATCGACAAAATTTAGAGGCTTCCCCAGATGTGGTTATGGGTATGTTGTCCATCTTTTCATTAGATTTATATGCCTTAATTGATCCCGGTTCTACATTATCTTATGTTACTCTATTGTTTGCTGGAAAGTTCGAAAGATACCCGAATTGTTAGTTAATCTATTTGAAGTGTCCACACCGGTTGGGGAATCTATTATAGCTATAAGGGTTTACCAAAACTTCATAGTAACTATTTGTGGTCGTGATACGATGGCTGATCTTGTGGAGTTAGAAATGGTAGATTTTGATGCTATAATGGGTATGGACTGGTTGGTGTCTTATTATGCCACAATTGATTGCTGCACGAAAAAGGTATATTTCCATTTTCCAAATGAATAAGTCCTTGAATGGAAAGGTGAAATTAGTGCGCCAAGAGGTAGATTTATTTCTTATTTTAAGGCAAGAAGAATGATTTCCAAGGGATACATATATCATTTAGTTAGATTAAGGGATACAGAAGCAGAGCCACCAACTCTTCACGCTCTTTCGGTGGTAAATGAATTTTCTGATGTATTTCCTGAAGATCTTCCAGGTTTGCCTCCTGAACGAGAAGTAGAGTTTGGTATTGATGTAATACCAAGAACCCAACCAATCTACATTCCTCCGTATAGAATGGCCCCAGCAGAATTATAAGAATTGAAAGAGCAATTGAAATATTTGCTAGAGAAGGGATTCATAAGGCCTAGTATGTCCCCCTCGGGAGCACCAGTGTTATTTGTGCGCAAAAAGGATGGCTCGCTGAGGATGTGTATTGATTATCGGCAATTGAATAAGGTGACTATTAAGAATAAATATCCTCTCCCAAGAATTGATGATTTATTTGATCAGTTACAGGGCTCCAAGTGTTTTTCTAAGATTGATTTGAGGTCAGGTTACCACCAAGTGAAGGTCAAAGAGAAAGATATACCCAAGACAGTTTTTCGAACATGGTATGGTCATTATGAGTTTCTAGTTATGTCATTTGGGCTAACAAATGCACCCGCAGCTTTTATGCATTTGATGAATAGGGTGTTTAAGCCATTCCTGGATGTATTTGTGATAGTTTTTATAGATGATATTCTAGTTTATTCTAGATCAGAAGAGGACCATGCCAATCACTTACGACAGGCATTGCAGATTCTTCGTGATTGTAAAATTTATGCAAAGTTCTCTAAATGTGAGTTTTGGTTAAAGTCGGTGGCATTTTTGGGTCATATTGTATCTAGTGAAGGGATAAAGGTTGATGCTCAAAAGATAGAAGCTGTGAAGAACTGGCCAAGGCCCACAATGCCTACGGAGATTCATAGTTTTCTCGGGTTGGCCGGTTACTATAGAAGGTTTGTTAAAGGATTTTCTTCCATTTCAGCAGCCTTAACCAAGCTAACCCATAAAGCATCCAAATTCCAATGGAATGATGCCTGTGAGAAGAGTTTTCAAGATTTAAAGAACAAGTTGATTTTTACACCCGTGTTGGTACTTCCAGAAGGCACCGAAGGGTATACAGTGTATTCTAATGCTTTCAAAATTTGTTTAGGATCTGTATTGATGCAGCATGGTAAGGTAGTAGCATATGATTCTAGACAATTGCGTCCACATGAGAAAAATTATCCTACACACGATCTTGAGCTGGCAGCAGTTATTTTTTCTTTAAAGATATGGCCCCACTACTTATATGGGGTTCATGTTGATATATATACTGACCATAAGAGCTTGCAATATATTTTTAATTAGAAGGATCTAAATTTAAGGCAGCGGAGATGGCTTGAACTATTAAAGGACTACGATATTGATATCTTGTACCATCTAGGGAAAGCAAATGTAGTAGCTGATGCATTAAGTTGTAAGACTATGATGGCGCCTATAGAAAGGCAAGGGATGATTAAAGATCTTCACCAGTTAGCTAGTTTGGGAGTTCGCCTTCTTGAAACTCCGGATAAAGAGCTTATCGTACATAATGCTGCGGAATCTTCATTAGTAGCTGAAGTGAAAGAGAAGCAATATGCAGATCCTATTTTATTACAGCTTAAGGAGAATGTTCAGAGTAGTGCGACTAAGGCATTTGAGCTTACGCGAGAAGGAGTACTTCAGTACCAAAATCGATTGTGTGTGCCGGATGTAGACGGGCTAAGAAAGAAGATTATGACAGAGACACATTGTTCAAGATATTCCATTCATCTAGGATCAACCAAAATGTATCAAGATTTGAAAGATATTTATTGGTGGAATGACATGAAGAAGAGCATTGCAGAATTTGTAGCTGAATGTCCAAATTGTCAAAGAGTTAAAGTTGAGTACCAAAAACCCGGAGGTTATATGCAATGCATTGATCTTCCAAGCTGGAAGTGGGACATGATCAACATGGATTTCGTTATTGGTTTGCCTCGTACATCCTGGAAGTTTGATTCGATATGGGTAATTGTTGATAGGCTTACCGAATCCGCATATTTCCTAACAGTTAGGACCACTTACACAGTTGAAGAGTATGCGAAGCTGTACATTAAAGAGATAGTTCGATTACATAGAGTGCCAATATCTATTATATCAGATCAGGGAACCCAATTTACTGCAAACTTTTGGAAGTCTTTTCAGAGGTGTTTGGGAACACAAATGAAGTTGAGTACAGCTTTTCACCCACAAACAGATGGACAAGCAGAACGTACCATCCAAACACTTGAAGATATGCTACGAGCTTATGTAATAGGTTTTAAGGGCAGCTGGGATGATCATTTACCTCTTATTGAGTTTGCCTACAATAATGGCTATCACTCAAGTATCAAAATGGCACCATATAAAGCTTTATATGGAAGGAAGTGTAGATCACCAATAGGATGGTTCGAAGTGGGTGAAACTCTTTTGTTCGGACCGGATCTAGTTTATCAAGCCATAGAGAAGGTTAAAGTAATTCAGCAATGACTGAAAATAGCCCAAAGTCGACATAAGTCATATGCGGATAGTAGAAAGAGAGGGATAGAGTTTTCTATAAGTGATTGGGTATTTTTTAAGGTATCACCAATAAAAGGGGTAATGAGATTTGACAAGAAAGGGAAGTTGAGTCCACATTATATAGGCCCATATAAGATCACTCGAAGGTTTGGACAAGTTGCATATGAATTAGAGCTACCCCAAGAGCTCTCATCAGTACATCCGGTATTTCATGTGTCAAAGCTTCGAAAGTGCATCGGAGATCCATCACATATCACTTCTACTGAGGATGTGCAAGTTGCGGAAGATCTTACCCATGAGGAAGTGCCTATTGCTATTCTAGATCGCCAAGTTAAGAAGATGAGAAATAAAGAGATAGCATCTGTGAAAGTACGTTGGAGAAATTGTCAAAGGGAAGAGATTACATAGGAAGTTGAGGAAGCAATGAAATCTAAGTACCCTCATTTGTTCAAAGATGAAGAGGAAGTTCAAGAAACGGAGTTAGAACATTAACAAGTAAGTTTTTTCATATATATGCATAGTATTTATGTGATGATGTGAATGTTAATGATAGACTTGAACTTGTTTCAGTTGAATAACTATGCTAACATTCGAGAACGAATGTCCTAAAGGGGGGAAGGATGTAACACCCCGTATTCAAGTATGTGTATTGGCGTATTCAAGTACGTGTATTGTTCTTATTTATATGGAATTAATTTTCTTATTTTCTTTATATCGGAATTTGCCCGTCGATGGTTCCATGTGAAGGTTATTGAATAAGCTTTCCAACGATATAAAGATTTTCAAAAATGGATAGGTTTCGTATGTAATCGAGCATGTTCGAAACTATAAAATGGTGGCCGAGATATTTGGGAATAGTAAATATGCAGGAAGATTTCCTGCACACAAACTACTGAGGCCAGCCGAATTTAGGGTCAACTTCGAACGATCATAACTCCCTTAATATAATGAACTGGGAGAGTTAATACCTATTAAAAGAAATATCTTTGAGTATTATTTCCAATGCAATTGGTTTCATCCAAATCCAACGTCTGAGTAAGGAGTTATACTCGTTTTACTTCAGCCTATCAAAACAGATCAGCCTATCAAAACAGAGTTTTAGGGTCAACTTCACACGACCATACCTCCTTGTACAGGATAAAATGGGTGGCCTACTTTATATGAAATGAAAGACCTTTGAATTATCCTTCCAACGATACCAATTTCACCTAAATCCGATATTGAAGTAAGGAGTTATGGTCGATCTACTTTAGCTTATCAAAATAGTCCACCAAAGGACAGATTTGACATTATTTAAATTTTAAAGGCATTTTTGTCATTTCCTATTATATTATGGATGGGAATATGTGTATATATACATGTATATGAGTTCAAAAACTAATTTTCATCATCAATCATTGAGAAAGAACAAACCCTAGCCAAATTTGACCTTTAAATTACTTTTGATTCAACCGTAGAAATTCCAAAGTAATCCGATCACTGCGTTTGTCATCTCAAGAGCTTCGAACGGCACCTATTATTTGTGCAAATAGGATTGCATAATCAAGAGGTGAATTCTAAGGTATGAATATTGTTTGCCTTTGTTCTTTTCCATATGTATATGTGTAATAGAGTATTATATGTATTGGTTGTTATTGAAAGGTGATGAAAATAGATTTATGGACTATTTTGCATGGTTTGGTTGTATTGAATTGTGGAAGGTGGATATGGTAATTGAGTTATGGAAGGTGGATATGGTGATATACTATTGAATTGATGATTATTAATGTCTATGGCTCAATTTGGTTTAATGGATTGGTTGGAAGGATAAATGAATCCAAACTTGATATTGGAGGATGTTGTATGAATATGCATGGCATGTGAATGTAATTGGAGTATAAGAGGGTTAAAGTGACACCCTTTATGGTGTAATTAAGGCTTACTACTTAACCACTAGTTTGGTAAATTCAAATAATTGAATTGTGACGTTTGGTCTCTAATACTAGATTGCTATATATGTTCATTGTAGATAAGTAATCCAAAAAGATGAAAAGTCCATTTGGGACTAGTATTAAAGGTTGACAGCCAGGTATGTAAAGCATACTCTATACCATATCTTTGGCATGAAAGTGAACAATTGTTCTATTAAGAAAGTTTCCAAAGGTATTCAATAACATGTGATCCATAATGGTTTTGTATGATGTCCTATGTTACCAATGAACTTGTTTCCACCCTACAAGATGTCAAGACATTCCAATACTTACTTGTCTTCCAAATCTTACATGTTTATTGCACTAATGAATGTCAGAAGGTATCCGGTTACTCAAACAAGATCCATGTGCTATTAATGACTCCAAAACATTTCATTGATATACCAATAAGTTCCTACTTCATTGTTATGGCATTGATGACTCCAAAACACTTCATTAATGTGCCAATGAGTTCTTACTTCATTGATATTGCATTGATGGTCTATTTATATATCTCTTATTGATGTATCATTGTTTCAAAGTATCAAAAATGCGGTGGCGACCAAAATAACAATCTCAAAGATTAATTGAACTAAGTGATGGAAGTTCTCTCTTATCGGGTGGTATCCCAGGGGCATAAGCCTATCATGGGTCGATCCCTATTTATGTGTTTATGGGTGGTATCCCAAGGGCATAAGCCTATCATGGGTCGATCCCAGTTGATATGTACTGGAGGCAGCCTAATGGTCACAGTACAGTACAGTAATGATTACAAAGATGATAAGAACGAAGGTAAAGTGATTGAATAAATACAATGTACAGGTTGTCACAAGTTCTAGTAAGTGTGATCCACTCCTATTACGATTTATTCACTTGTTTCTGATTTCTATTGAGCTCCTATATCATATGTTATTATCTACAGCTTTACATACTCAGTACATATTTCGTACTGATATCCCCCACGAGAGACCTGCATTTCATGCTGCAGGCACAGGTACCTCAACTCATACACCGTACAAGTAGGAGCCAGGATATCCAGCTGCTTTTGGTGATCTCCAGTTTGCTTTGGGGCTTTCCGTGTCATATCCGGTCACTTTTGGTATTGTATAAAAGTTAGTTATATGGTGGGGTGTGTCCTGACCTTAGTTAAATTCTGTGTATTGTCTAGAGGCTTTGTAGACCTAATGTACAGTCAAGGTGGTGTTTTGTTAATAGACGTGATGGATCCAACGGCCAAATATTGTATATACATATATGTGTGTTGTCGAGATTGTACAGATGATTATTTCCTTTTATATGCGACATGATGCTGTCCGAATTTTGGGTTGTCATAGAGGTATGCATGGAAATATAAGGTTATGAGCTGGTTCTCCCGGGCCTCCTCGGTTACGGGATCCAGTCCATCCCAATAGGATTTGAGGCGTGACATAAGGTTACTGTCAAAAATAAATATCCCCTTTCTAGAATTGATGATATCTTTGACCAACTTCAGGGAGCTATGTGTTTTTCAAATATAGACCTTCGATCGAGGTATCATTAGTTGAAGGTTAGGGAGGCTGATATTCCTAATACAGCTTTCTGAACCCGATATATCCATTATGAATTCTTAGTCATGTCTTTCGGATTGACTAACGCCCCTGCAGCTTTCATGGACCTAATGAATAGGGTGTTCCGTCAGTTTCTAGATATGTTTGTCAAAGTATTCATTGACGACATTTTGATTTATTCTATAAGTGAGGAGGATCATGTCAATCACCTTTGAATTATTCTTCAAACCCTCAAAGATCATAAATTGTATGCAAAATTTTCCAAGTGTGAATTCTGGCTTAATGTTATTTCTTTGTTGGGGCATATTGTGTCTAGCGAGGGAACTAAAGTTGATTCCCAAAAGATAGAGGTAGTAAGAAAATGGCCCAGACCCATGACTCCAACCGATATTCGAAGCTTCTTGGGTTTGGCGGGGTATTACTGGAGGTTCGTAGAGAGTTTTTGTTCCATAGATGCTCCACTTACCAGGTTAACTCAGAAAAACTTGAAATTTGTGTGGTCTGACTCCTGTGAAAATAGTTTCAAGAAGTTGAAAGAAAAGTTGACTACTGCACCTGTTTTAACCCTTCCCAAGGGTACATAGGGTTTTGTTGTATACTGTGATGCGTCCCGAGTGGAACTTGGATGTGTACTTATACAGCATGGCATGGTCGTATCTTATACATCTAGGCAGTCAGAGGTGCACAAGCGAAATTACCCCACTCATGACTTGGAGTTAGCAGTTGTGGTATTTGTACTTAAAATATGGTGGCACTATCTTTATGGGGTACATGTTGATATATTTACTGACCACAAAAGTTTATAGTATGTTTTCTCGCAGAAATAATTAAATCTCAGACAGAGGCATTGGCTGGAACTGTTGGAGAATTATGACATAATCCTGGACTATCATTCGGGCAAGGCGAATGTGGTGGCCGACACCCTCAGCAAATTATCTATGGGTAGTCTTTCTTATGTTGAGGAAGGAAAGAGGGAGATAGTGAAAGATATTCACTGGCTTGCAAATCTAGGGGTACGACTTTTAAATTCTGAAGATAGAGGAGTAGTTGTGCATGAAGTAGCTAAATCTTCCTTATGTGTGAAATTTAAGGAGAAACAGGCCGGGGATCCCATCTTGGTGCAGATTAAGAAAAATATGGGTCAACAGAAGGTGATGGCATTTGAAATTGGCGGTGATGGTTTTTGAGGTACCAAAGCAGGCTTTGTGTACCGAATGTGGATAGGTTGCAAGGAAGGATCCTTTATGAAGCTCACACTTCAAGGTATATGGTTCACCCAGGCTCTACTAAAATGTACCATGATCTTAAAGCTATATATTGGTGGAATAATATGAAACGTGATGTTGCTGATTTTGTTTTGAATTGACAACAAGTTAAAGTGGAACATTTAAGACCCGGTGGTACTTCCCAAGAGATAGCTTTGCCTTTGTGGAAATGGCAGATAATCAATATGGACTTCATCACGGGACTTCCGAGGTCCCGAAACAAATAAGATTTCATTTGGGTAATTGTGGACCGGCTGACCAAGTCAACTCACTTTCTGCCTGTGAGGACTAACTATTCAGGAGATGATTATGCCAAGCTATATATTGAGGAAATAGTTTATTTGCATGGGACACCAGTGTCCGTTTTATCTGATCGAGGTACGCAATTTGCTTCACAGTTTTGGTGATTTTTTCAGAGGGGTTTAGATACCCAAGTGAACCTGAGTACTGCATTCCACCCTCAGACCAATGGGCAAGCTGAACGCACCATTCAGACCCTGGAGGATATATTGAGGACATGTGTAATTGACTTCAAGGGTAGTTGGGTAGATCATTTGCCATTGATAGAGCTCGCCTATAATAATAGTTACCATGCCAGCATTAAGATGGCTCCTTTCGAAGCACTTTATGAGAGAAGGTGTAGATCACTAATTCGATGGTATGAAGTGGGTAAAATGCAGTTGTTTGGGCCTGATCTTGTACATCAGGCAATGGAGAAGGTAAAAATCATTAGAGAACGACTTAAGACAACTCAGAGTCGTCAGAAGTCCTATGCCGATGTTTGAAGAAGAGATTTAGAAATTAAGGTTGGTTATTAGGTATTTCTCAAAGTCTCCCTTATGAAGGGATTCTTGCATTTTGGAAAGAAGGGGAAACTTAGTCCTCGCTTTATAGGACCGTACCAGATTTTGAGAAGGATAGGAGTTGCCTATAAATTAGGACTGCCCACGAGTTTAGGCTCTGTACATCCCGTATTCCATATGTCTATGTTGAAAAACTGTATTGGGGACCATTCCTTGGTATTGCCTATAGAGGAAATCAATGTGAAAGACTCTTTGACATATGAAGAAGAAACACATTGTTATTCTGGATTGTTAAGTCCAAAAGCTGAGAAGTAAGGAGATAACTTCGATTAAGGTGCTGTGGAAAAATCAAAAAGTTGAGGAACCTACTTGGGAGTCGGAGGACGATATGCGTGTAAGATACCCAAATCTTTTTTATCCGATGAATGACGAAATAGAAGGTACAAACCTTGCCTTATTCTTTTTATCTTTTACTCACTAAGATAAATCGTGCTTACCTGTGTTCTGCATCATCATTCGTGGACGAATGATCTCAACGGAGGGATAATGTAACACCCCATAAAAATCTTCTACGTGGTATCTCACCTAGTGGCATGTTTGAAAGGCTAGCAACTTGAAAATTTCCTAAGTATCAAAAAAGGACTGTGTCATATTTTAAACTCCTAAACTTGTGTGATCTCTAAATTGATTTTTCCAATCTTGAGATATAGATTTTTAAGTTATTTCATATTCTGGGGAGTAAAGAGGATGTGTCGGGTAAGTTTTGGATTTTTTGGACAGCGTTAGAGGTGAGATTGGATGTTAGAAATAGTGAATTGATGCGAAGTCAACGCGCCGCATCAATGAACGCGTCAATGAAAAAGTGAACCGATTTGATATCGATGCATGGCATCAGTTAGCGCATCGGTGCCCAGTTGGCGATTTCTTTTTAAATTTCGGGTCAGGAGAGGTATATTAGTCAACTTCCCTTATCTAAACTCTGTCTTAACACAAAATTAAATCATTTTTGGGGAAAAATACATCAGAAACCTCTTAGAATCTCTCAAATCAAAAGACCTAGTCTCTTCCCCTAAGATCAAGAGTTCATCTTTAAAGTCAAGAATTTTAAGAACTTAAGCGAGATTCGGATTCCACCCTTCCTCCTAAGTGATCTAAGGTATGTGGGGTTTTCCTAAAACTACATGGGCATAAGGAAATTGTTTCAATACTATTTAAACATTGTGAGATCATGAATTTGTGAAGGGTTTTGGAATTATATATACAATCTTGCATTATGAATTCTTTAATGATATTATTGTTTTGGTCTTGAGGCCTTTCCCCCAAATTTATTTGTACTCGTATATATGTATGTATAAAATTGGTTTTGAATATTTAATTGAGAGCATGAACATCTGGAATTTCTCTCTTGCTATAATTTCCCAGTCTTTTCATATGATATGGATTATTTCGAATGCATCTTGAGAAGCATGATACAAATGTCTTGATTATTATTTATGATTTGATTATGGTTATGAATTGAAAAGAGGGGGTTTTACATGTTGATAAATGTTGAAAATAAATAATGAAGAATTTCATGGTTTTTCAAAAATACATGACCACCATATGTTTTGTAGAAATGTTGGAAAGAGTGATTCTTTGCATAATTTGATAAATGTTTTGAAGTATGAATCTTCTTGAATTGTTTGAAGTATGGTGGTCCAAACTTTATGTTTTGAAAGAAGAGATTATATTCTGATATTTTATGGCTTAGAGATTCGAATTTCAAGTCAATGGTATGACGATACCATATAAATAAATGTCATAACAGAGTAAGATTTTCAGACTTGATTTCAGAGAACACATGTCTTAAAGAGATAAAAATAGGCTTAAAGAGGGTTAGGTGGTTTCCCGAAGAAGGCTTGAGTTCAAACAACTTCTAGCCCAAAATCGTGTTTTGCTGATACATTTTTCATTACATCCCTAAGAGGGATTATACGTTAGCCTTGTGTCCGGTGGCGTATCAGAGATAAAGACTCCAACTCTTGCAGCAAACTTGAGTTGGGGGCTTGGCTGCCGAGTCAAGGGCAAATTTCATATAGCCCATGGAATTTCAGAGTTGTAGGGTATACCACCTAGCTCAGAAGTAATACAAAGTATAGAGTTTCATTTACAAGATTGTTGTAAGAGAATTCGAGATGGCCCATGTATTTGGAACTATTTTATGCATAATTTGTATGACTTTCTCTCACCTATGTTATATATGTATAACTTCATTATTTTGGATTGCTTTACATACCAGTACAATTGTATTGACCCCTTATATTTCAAGGTCTGAGGCTCAGTCTAGAGGTCCTACTAAGCAGTAAAGTTTTTTAGAAAGAAGTGAAGTGTGCAGTTGGTAAGCCTTCTCTATTCCTAAAGGCCTATTTCTTTTCAAATACTTGTTATTTACTTTGGTTTAGGTCCACTGGGGTCCTTGTCCCAGTTTTAGACAGTTTGATAATTTTATATGTAATAGAGATTTCGCAGACTAGAATAGATGTTGTCTAGTTATTGATTTACATATTTCTGAAATATTAAATCAAACTCAGAGTATGACCATGATGTCGTTTGTTATATTCCACATCTTTTTCTTTATTGTTATGAATGGTGTTCATGAGTACCAAACAGGAAGGGGCGCCCGAGCCTACATGGTTCGGGATGCTCGTCACTGCCAAGGTCCCAACTCGAGTCGTGACAGGTAGAGAACGACTTAGAAGATGATGTGTAAAAGAGCTTCCACTCTATTGCACTATATGAATACTGAAAGAAATAAGACTTTCATAAAATGTTTTGTAGCCTCTCGCCCATAAGTGTACCGCATTTCACACCCATGAAAAAGACTCTACTCAACATGGCTTTTAGATACCCTAGGACACTTTAAATATTATGCTATGATAGCAAATTTGTCATGACCCAAGACTACCCCCTAGTTGTAACACGGTGCTTACAGTCATAAGTGATCCCAAGCTAACCCATGGCCTGGAATAAGCTATGAATGTTGAGAAGAAAGTAACATACTGAGCAGAATCTAACTGAAATGAACTTATATGAAATGGTAATAAAGTCAATAATAATACTGTCTGAAATACTTAATGAAATTAAACATCTAAACTTCTGTCTGAAAGACTCTAAACATGATGATTTGTTGGGACAGGTCCTCAACTAACTCTGACTAACTGAAATGAATAAAAATACTAAAAATAAACAACTGATAGCTTATCCTCAGTTGATGAGAACTCACCAAGGTTGTAGCTGAGTGGCATGTGGATGTGCTAAGGGCGGACCAGGTACTAGGCATTCGAACCTATGTTATGAGCAATATAGCATAAAGAAGTATCTGATCAGTACTTAAAATATACTGAGTATGCGAGATGAAAATGAGATGATATATATATATATATATATACTGAGCATGAATGCATACGAATGAAAATCGAATACAATACCAAGTATAAACATATGTTGTGTATCTAAATAGCTGAATACTAAATACCTGGTCATGCAAACCTAAACGGAACATAATCCAAATACTAAACTGAGGATTGTAGGAGCTAATAATAATTGGCATGCCCCAATCTGAGCTAATTGAGGTCGCTGGAAGGGTGTTAATACCTTGCTAAGGGTACCAACACTGCCTGGCGTAGATTCACTAAACTGATATTCTGAAGGACTATGGTGTTATGCTTCTACTAACGGGGGACACCTTGTAACCTACGATGCCACCGTAGTTCTGAAACTTAGGGACTACTATTAATGATATAATTATGGAACTTAGGAACTGCTAATAATGACTCATGCCTAACTGACAGGAGAGCCACCATTCCTCCATTCACTCGGTGCTAAGTATTACTCCCAATAGGATGACACTGAAATATAATTTAAACATGACTTATAATTGGTATGCTCAATTCATTATATTCTGAGAATAGAAATATATGCATAAATTGAGGTCATTGGGAACATGTAAATTGATGCATACTTAAGCTCCTAGGTATCGGGTGTTCATAACTTACCAGCTCTGTCTAATGTAATTGGATATAATAATAATTTTGAAGCATGATAATGAAATTTCACAATTTAAAGCCAACAATTTGTTAGGATGGGAAAATCCATGATTTTGAACATGGGAAATCACAATTCTTAGGGAAAGCACATATCCATGGTTTACTTACACACCTAAACTGATGAGAGTAGAAAATATCATATTTGACCTGGAACTTAATTCAAGGGGAAGGGAATTTAACTGAAAAATTTAAAGAATTCTTGGGACTCAATGGGTGAAAAGGACCCACTAATGAAATCCCACATCCCTGAAAAGCAAACTCCTTGGAGAATCTTTCTAAAACTTGAACTTTCTTTTGATGAACCCTCGTTTGGGTTTTGAGAGAATAAATTGCTTATTTTGCTATGTTTTGATCGATTTTTGAGTTATGAGAGGTTTGGGTAATGTTTACCTTTGATAACTAATGTTTTTAAAGGCTTAAACAACGTGGGTTGGGTTAAAAGTGATGGAATTTACCAAAAAACCCTTGTTAAAATCGTGCAGGAATTTTTGGTTTCAGTCATCACGACTCACCTAATAAGTCATTACGATAGGTTAAGAGTCATTTTCTAGGTTGTGACCTAAGGTTCTAAGGTCTGAGCCTTCACTGTTAAGGTAATGACTCCCCCTCCTAACAACTCATTCGGTCTGACCACAATCGTTTAGGAGTAGTCGTGGTCTGAGACTCTAGTTCTAGGTTGTTTTCTGTTAAGGTAACGGGTCTACTTTATGACTCATTGTCACTGATAATGAGTTGTGAGGTAGAATTATTACCCTTGGACTGAAATTTGGGTTCCTCACTAGTGTGGCTACGAGTCCACACGATGAAGCGTTATATCTGATAACGAGTCATGTATTGGACTCATTACCACTGGCAGTCTGACAAACTCTTAGTGAAATTTTCATAACTTTTTTCCATGACATCAGATTAAGGCGAGACTTGTAATATTAAAAAACCAATTTAATGGTCAATCTTTTAACAGTTTTAGAGCTTGAAAACTTAAGGTATTACAATAGATCTCAACGATTATTTGGACTATCTCAAAGAGCCTACATTGAAAGAATTTAAGAAAGATACGGAATGAAAAACTATTCACCCATAGCAGCACCTATCATTAAAGGTGAAAAATTCTCATTGAATCAATGCCCATAAAGTGCATTGAAACAAGAGCAAATGAAAAACATTCCATATGCTTCACTTGTTGGAAGCGTTATTTATGCACAGGTTTGCACTAGACCTGATATTGCCTTTGTAGTAGGAATGCTTAGAAGATATCAAAGTAATCCTGGTCTTGATAATTAGAAAGCAGGTAAAAAGATTTTGAGATATTTACAAGGAACCAAGGATCTTAAGCTTACACATAGATATTCGAACTCATTGAAAGTCATTGGGTATTCAGAATTTGATTTGGGTGGATGCAACAACAGTGGTAAATTTACTTCGAATATACTTTTCTTCTTACTAGAGGTATTGTGTCGATAAAAAAGTGTTAAGAAAAACATTGTTGCAACATCTACAATGGAAGCTGAATTTATAGCATGCCATGAAGTTACATCAAAGGCGTTATGGTTGAAGAATTTTACTTCAGGTCTTAGAGTTGTTGATTCTATTGCGAGACCATTGAGATTTTTTATTGATAATTCAACAGCTGGTAGCTGAAGTAAGCACATCAACATAAAGTATTTGATGGTTAGAGATCATGTCAAGAAGCAAGATTTGAGTTTTGAACATGTTAGTACTACTTTGATGATTGTTGATCCTGTGACTAAAGGTTTACCAACTAATGTTTTCAAGGATCATGTGACCCGTATGGGACTTAGAAACTCATTGCAGTCTTTCTATACTCTCTAACAATTTGTCTAGACATTAGCATTTTTGTTATACATGAACGTGCACATTTTGATTTTCATGCATTATAAAGTAATCACTTGATCCAATAAATTTGGATTCTAAATGACTTACATTAAGCTCATATAAAGTTGTTGGATACTTTATTTAGAATATATAGTACATCATAATATATGAAAGGAAGTATTTGATTAAGAGCATGACCTCCATGATTCTTGTTACTACTATATAGAAAGATGAGCAATGGTGCGACCAATGACAAAACTAAAATTAAACTCAATCAATAAGGGTAAAGTGGTAAATTGACATACAAAGTATCTTTGAAGACAACTCTAGAAGCATCTTACCTCATCGCTCACGTTCCAAAAAAGCTCTTTCACATCTCCAACAATATTCATTAGTTTTCATTAACTTTTTTCTTCATCATTTCAAGATACTCTTCTTCATTTTCTCGGTTGGATGATGACCAAGGGTAAAAAGATCATTGCAGTAATTTTGTAGTTTAACAACATAATCCAGCTTCAAGCAGTTGTACAAAATGCAAAGATTATATTAAAATTCTGAAAGGTCCTTCAAGTTATACTAAATTCTAATGGACACATGAAAATCACACATTAGAATAACAAAAATATCCTGTATACGTGTAAAAATGTGGACTCAATTTTTGTCTTCAAATGATCATCAATTATCACCCTTATCAGAGAATTTTTTTTTCAAAAGGTAATATTCAATACGATATATATTTTTTCTTCGTTTAAATTAATCTGAGAATAAATCTAATTACTTTTTGCAATTACTTCACTTTAATTCATAACATAACTAATGTGAGTATAAACAATTTATTATTTTAAAAATTAAATAAATTAATTATTTTCCAATTTTATTTTTCCTTTAATATAATAAAAATTGAATGAAATTACTGCGATAAAAATAAATACTATATGTTAAATTGAAATAAAAATAATTTATTAAATTATTATTTTTTAATATTTAATAGAGCATAAAAATATCAAGACAAATAAATGAATCGAGAATGCTTGCAATTTAAAGTAAACTAAGTAGGCGTTTGGTCATAAATATCATTCACAGTATTTCACAATACATTTTCACTTTAATTTGGATTATTTATTTTGCCGTAAATATTTTAAAATACTTTTTCACTATTTTTAAATTTTGAAAAACAAACTCTAAACACCTCAAGAGGTGTTCCACTTTTTTTGAATTCACTTTTGTACTTTTTAATTTATTTTTTAAAAAAAAAATATTTTCATAAAATTCTTAATTTTTAAAATTTATTTTCATTTTTTATATTTTTAACTTCAAAATACTCATTTTCAAAATACTATGGTCAAACAGATCCTAAGAGTATTCACTAAATTTAAAAATCATAGCTCTTCATCTAAATAGAGAATCAAGACTGTATTTTATTTCATTTTAAACATTAGAAAATAATTTTAATAGTTAAATTAATATAAGTTTGATTTAACTTTGAGTTGTCGAATCAAATTTGATAAAAAGAATAAAATATTCTTTAGTACAATTAATGTATTTTGAATTATTGATAATAGAATGTCTTTAGATTATCAACGTGGATAGTGGTGCAGAATTGGGATTACTCCACCCTTAATCAGATGTCTTAAATTTGAGCCACGGAAATGAAGAAAATTCTGTTGGGAACACCACTCCCTATAGTGCACGATCCAAATTAGTCAGAGCTTTAATGCGAGTACCAGACGTTGAGTGGAAAATCAAAAAAGAAATATCTTTATATTTTCAAATTGATCAACTCAAAATTTAATTAACCATAGTAAATTATTTTTCTTATTTTATTTATTTTTTAATTTAAAGACACCAATTAATACTTAAAATTCTGTCAGAAATAGTTTTTCAACCTTTGAGAGTGGAGGTAAGGTTTATGTACATTCTAGTATTCTCAAATCTATTTTGTAAAATTACATATTGGATATGTTTTTGTATCAATTAACACTTAATATTATTTTAACTAGTTTAACCGCACGTACCTCGCACGTGTAACGTTCGATTATTTAAACTCATATAATTTTATCTATTACGCAGATTTTTAATGAAGTATTATTTGTTCAAATCACTTTCCAAAGATCCTTCACACTTTAATATAATAAAATAAACATGAACATATATTTTAGTGTAAACACATATATATTTTACCATAAGTTTCAAGTGATTGATGGATCATCACTTTTGTGTTTGCCATGCAGTGGAGAAACACATCAATTTGAATCATATTTGCGGTACAATTATTTTTTTCCATATTTAAAATCTTTTCTCATTTTTAAAGTCAAATCTATATAAAATCATTGATTACATTCATATTACGTAAAACTTTTAAAAAATTGATACTTATTAAATTTTTCTTATCTAAAGTGTTTATATTTATTTCTAATTTCTTTAAATCTTCTTATAATTAAATTTAGTTGATTCAAAATTCTTAAACTAATGAAAAAAAATATTAGTTGTCATTAAACAGAAACTACAACAAAAGAATATGGTAATTGAGATATTAGAATAATATGATTAAAACTAACATTTATAGTAAAATTTCTCAAAATCCGTCCGAACACTCATTTAGAACACAAACCTAAAATTGATAAAACTATTATAGGCCGCATCAAAATAGTAGCTATAAGAATATTTATGACACCAACACATCAAAATATATATATAAACATAAATTGAATAAAAAATTTCAAATATCATAAAAAAGTTGATGATAAACATGAAATAATATAACAATTTATAGAAGTACATGACTTGATCTTTTCTAAATTGATTGTATTTGTTCCATCTTTGAGTATAATTTAAATACCAAAAGAAAACAAAAAGAAGGAAAGGTCAAGTACAATTGGGAGTATGTTAGATTAAGCCTAATATTTCAATAGGATTTTTATATTTTCATATATTTTAGGCAAAGTTTTAATTGATTTCATATATTTTAGGAAAAATTTTAATTGTTTTCTTTATTTTTAAAAATATCACGTACTCAAAAAAAAAAATTCTTTTTTTAAGTCAACCACCCTTTCTTGGGGAATAGTGACGCACCAAAAATAAAAACAAAACCAACTTGTTTTAGAAAAATAACTAATAAGAAAAGATTTTACCATAAATACATTTAATTAATTTTTAACTTTTAAATATTAGAAAAAAATAGTAAAAACACGATTTTATCTAAAGCAAAAACTTTTAATGAAGAGTAAAAAGTTCAATCAACATTTATAAGGCTCTTCACACTTTTAATATATTATAGATATAGATTATAGATTATAGATAATTGATAATATTGTACAAGTAACAATTTATGTGCAAAGAATAATGAAGAAAGAAGTACAAGAACCATGTTCTTAATAGATCTTCCAAAGGAAATAAATAAGTTAGGAACACTGTAGGAAATTCATTAAATGTACGATGTGGTTTTTGACTTTCTTGAATAAAGTATATTTCACGTATAATTCAATTCAATCTAACAAATAAAATTATATTTTAAATTGTAATAAATTTATGTCATTATGCATTATTGAAAAGCAAATTAAATTTTAGATTGCTAGCACTTTAGAACAATAAGAAATGAATGTTTTCATAATAGATACCAATAACATTTGAAAATATTTTTAAGTTAGGTAACTTTGCATACAGTATTTTATTTATGCAAAAATTTTAGTTGGTAGTTGGTATTAGTAGAATGTTGGTCAAAATGTAATATTATATTTTTTGTAAATAATTTTTAAATTTTTGTTTAATAGGAAAAATAGTAGCGAAGACTTAAACATATTAGGCCCGTTTACCAGCCTTAAAATTATCTAGTATTCATATATTCTTGATAAAAGAATTTTTGCATAATTACTAAGTTGAGTGAATATGTGTTTATGGTCATATTGTTTATTTTCACTCATAAAGGATTGTTTGATTTTGATATGTGGGTCAAGTGGGTATTACGTATAATATTACATGTTAATGACCTACATATTTTTGGTAACAAATTTATCTTATCTCGCAAGTAAAGTAACAAATCAGTTAATTACTTTTCCTCCAAGTTATGCATATATGGTATTTCTTTGATAGCAAGAAATAATTATGAAAGTCCCTAGGAGAGTGGGGGACCAAAGTATGCTATACTTTTTTAAAAATGTATAAAAATGGTACATAAATAGGCTTAACTTATTTTTTTTTTTAGTTATGCCCCTTTTTTAAAAGGTGCATTGGTTAACAGTGTCAACCTTTTGAAAAGTGTACAACTCACTTAAAAAGTGGGATATTCTTTTTTTTTTTTACCTAACTCACAAAAAAAGTGAGTTATATAATATAACTCACTTTTTTTTTTTGAGTTATAGCAATGAAAATTATATATCTCACTTTTTAAGTGAGTTATCATTTTTTATTTTTACATAACACATAAAAAAAAAGTAAGTTATATTTATTTTCATAATTTATGTGGATTTATAAAACTCACATGTTATGTGAGTTTTCTAAAAAAAAATTGTAATTTTTATTTTATAAAATTCACATATTTTTTTAAAAATCTATTTTCATTTGATAAAGCTCACTAATTATTTTTTTAAAAATCTATTTTTTCTTTATTTGTTTTTATCTATAAAACTATCATATGCCTCTATTTTTATCATATAAAACTCACTAATTACGTGAGTTATTTAAATATAAACTCAGTAACTCACTTTTTAAGTGAGTTATGTGCACAACTTTATTAGTAATGTTAAATATGAATATGGTGCTAAAAATATATAAGTTATGTAATACAAATTATAAACTATACAACTAGACGTGAGGATGTAGTATATACAAATTAATTGTTATATACTATACAACTATAATTAATTGTTAGTTATGTACTAATCATCTGCGACAACATGTTCACCTCACGTGACATTATTCCTACCTATCAAATAATGGAATAATTTTAGTACATTCCAAAAGCATAAATTATAAATACATGAAATTAACCAACATAACTTGTTCTATTATTCTATTAAAAAAAATTATAATTTTATACTATATAACAGTTAATTTGTATATACTCTATCCTCACGTCTAGTTGTATAGTATATAATTTGTTTTACATAACTTATATATTTTTAGCACCACATTCATATTTAACATTACTAATAAAGTTGTGCACATAACTCACATATTTTTAGAGCTATATTAATATTTCACATGTGTAAAATAAATAACTCACTCAAAAAGTGAGTTACTTAGTTTATATTTAAATAACTCACATAATTAGTGAGTTTTATATGGTAAAAATAGAGGCATATGATAGTTTTATAGATAAAAAAAATATATAGAAAAATAGATTTTTAAAAGAATAATTACTAAGCTTTATCAAATTAAAATAGATTTTTAAAAAAATGTGAATTTTATAAAAAAAAAAAAATAGAAAACTTATATAATATGTGATTTTTATAAATTCACATAAATTATGTGAATAAATATAACGTATTTTTTTTATGTTTTATGTAAAAAAAAAAAAAGGATAACTCACTTAAAAAGTGAGTTATATAATTTTCGTTGTATAACTCACAGAAAAAGTGAGCTATGTATATAACTCACTTTTTTGTGAGTTATGTAAAAACAAAAAAAATAACTCACTTTTTAATGAGTTATTCTTTTTGTTTTTACATAACTCACAAAAAAGTGAGCTATTATACATAACTCACTTTTAAGTGAGTTATACACTTTTCAAAAAGGGTTTATATACCATTTTAAATACATGATCAATTTTGGTATTGTTTTTTAAAAAGATGGCATACTTTGGTTCCCCACTCTCCCTAGGGCTAAATTTATTTGTGTCCCTAGTCTACTTATAAATATGCATGTGAGTCCATCAGTCTAACATATCTTTGATAGACATAAGCTAGTAGATTCTTAGGCCTGTTTTTCCCTCTTTTTTTGGTTAAAATTTTTGAAAAAGATGATTATTCTTCACTATACTTGAACAATAATGGCTGAAGATACGTTTCTATTTATTTTTTCTGCTGCACATTAACTCTGTGTATGTATTGAAAATCAACAATGGAATCTATATATAACTATGACTTATTTGGTGTCTTTGTACCATCTTTCATTGGAAAATAATAATAATTGGCAACCACAAGGGTTGGTGTGGTGGTTCAGCACCTCATCCTTTAAGCAAGAGGTTGGGGGTTCGATCCCACCTCTGGTGAATGAAAAAAACTCTGTAGCCAGTTCCCTACCGCTTAGTGCGCTGACAATAGAAACGGAGAATTAGTCTCACGACTGCCGGCTGTGGAAATACATTGGGAAACAAAAAAAAAATTGGTGACTGGAGCGAATTTTCTTTTCCTTGAGAACTTCTGATGTTAAATTGTATATTTTTTTGTTATTATCGCATTAATTAGTCGTTGTCTCGTAACATTTTCATGGTGTCTTTTTACTACTATCTCCTCATGTTTCACAACTTTCAATCAATTGATAAATACATTTTTAGCTTCGAACAATGGACATATAGTTTCACCTCTAGTAAAGCAGATCAAGTCATCAAATCATAAGAATGGCTATTGATAAATCAAATGATGCAAGAGAGAAAAAGGATTGAGGAATTAATAGTCTACACGAATAATAACTAAGGAATTCGGCTAAATGCAGTAAATTAGATTACGGATAGGCATTTCATCATAATTATCCTATTTTACTTACTACATTATCTACTTAGAATTTGAGGAATTGGTCAAGTAATAGAGTATGGTAATCGCATTAATTAGTATACCTCATTGAATCTACAAAAAGTTTAGACAAATGAGTATAAAGCTTATATTATCTTAGTTATCATGAAAGTCATGGCAAAATTAGACTAATTGATGTCTGTATTTTTTTTTGCGTGAAACATCTAGTATTCCTAAACTATGATCGAATTTGCTAGGACATATTTCAACTTCACGGGGGTCCTAGTACCTTCCTGAACTAAATTTTAGCATATGTTTGTCAACCTTTTTAGCTGATGAGACACCTTTTTAGCTGACATGGACCCCATTTTTATATAATAAAGATGTCATGTCAGTGCAAAAGGGTCACAAAAATACGCTAAAAGTGACTTCAGGAGGGTAATAGAACTTCTGTGAAGTTGAACCGTATCGTAGAAATTTTGAACATAATCCAAAGGTGTACTCAATGCTTATCTCTTTTTTTTTTGTTGTTGTTGATACCAATAACTAAGTCATTTATCTTGGTGGAAGAGTTACCTGGTACCTGTTGCTGGTGGAAGGAATCCCGTGGATTTAGTCGAGGTGCGTGCAAGCAGGCCCGAACACCACGGTTATAAAAAATAAAAAATCTAAGTAATTTATTTTGGCGATGTAATGCTTAGTTGGTTGATGTCCTTCATCCTTCACCGCGGGAGAAGGATAGAATTCTATTTCCCCCCTAAAAAAAAAAAAGAAAGAGAAAAGACATTGTTACCCACCTTGAAATATAACGAATGTTATTGCTACACACATCAATTTAAAGGACCTATTACTGAACTATTTTAAAGTGTAATAAATATTTTCTTTAGTGTTGATGTGATATCATAATTCAATTCAATTAGTTGTGGTGATATACACATGCCGACACATATATAAATATTTTTTAAAAAGTTTTTTAGTTATTTATGCTTATTTTCTTTGTCTTATGTTTAAAATAAATTGATACACATAATTTTTTTATTTTTTTTGTCTTGTATTTAAAACTTTCTCAAATACATGTACTATTTTTATTTCTCTTTGCCTTGTATTAATATTTCACAAATACACGTAAGTTTTTAAATTCATCTAGCCATCTTATTTTTATTTTATTTTTTGTATTAATATTTCTCAAATGCACACAATATTTTAATTTTTTTACCTTCTAATTATTTTTGTTGCTTATTTATTTTTGTATTTTCTTTACCATTCCTTTAAATTTGATTTTAAATTTCATTGCAATACTTTGTATTTAAAATAAGCTAACTTCGTATGGATACAGAAAGAAAGTGAAGCAAATTAAATAAAAAAATATTAAAACAAAGGATTTTTTTGTATTCTCTTGTTTTCTTAAAAAACGTAACTTTTAAATTTGTTAAAATTGGAAAGATAAGAAATCAATGAAATAGAAAAGGAAAAAAATATAAAATTTTAAAAGTGAGGAGGGAAATAATTTTCAAAAACAAAGAAAGAAAAATAATTAAATTTATATATGTTTTAATCTTTATAATTATGTGTACTAACTAATCATAAAATGTCTAATTAAAAAGAAATATGTATCCATTATTGATCATATTTTTGTCTTATTTTTGTCCCTCACTTACTTTCAAGAGAGTGAACACACTCTTTATGCCACGTCAACACTGAATGGTGTATTCATTACACTTTAAAATAGTTTAAAACCTCGTAAAGTTTAGATGTATTATAGCAACTTTGGAGTAATACGGAAAAGTTACGAGTATTTATTTTGGATTATGTAACGGTATAAAACTTATGTGTTTTTTCTTCTTCTTGTTTTTGTTTAAAAGGATAATTAACAACATTATTACTTTCTCCGTTCATATTTACTTATTCAGTATATTGAAAATTAATATCTAATTTTACTGTACAGTTTGTAAAATCAAGATATATTTACCATTTTGTTTCTATTTTATCTTACTATTTAATATTATTTATTTATCAATATTTAGCTAAGTTATAATTAATAGGGATGATATAATAATATTATCCTTCTATTTTTTATTTCTTATACAGTGTTGTCAAGCATAGACAAATAAAAACAAATAGCGTGCGAGCTAAAACTCAGACAACTACAGATATATATTGTATAAACCATATAAATCCCTTCTACAGTGAAAGTATTTACATATAATTCCGTTAGGTTTTTCCTCTCCCTAATTTGTAAAATATACTTATACATTAGGTAGACCCTTATACATTGCTGCAATGTATGATAAAACAGATTTGTCTATATTTGTGAAAAGAGAAATCAGATACTATCTTTCTCTACCTTAATTAACGCAATTAATTACCTATCATTATGTGGTGTATGATTAAATATAGTAACTGTAATTTAAATTTAAAAAAATTCTTAAACATCACTATTAATTATTCTCATTTACAATATTTTATGTTGTTTATTCATTTTAACAGATAAAAAAGTCTTATTATTTCCTTCTTATACTATTTTTAGTAGTGATAAATTACATAAATAATAATAAAATATAATTTTAATTAAAATCTTTTAAAAATTATGTAACAACAACATAAAATAATATAAAATCTAGTGGGGGTATTTGTTTTCATTCTCTTTTCTTTACTTTAGTAGGAGTAATATTAATATGTATGAATTATTTGTGTTCACACTGATACGATCCATTAAGGTTCTAGAAAATTGATTTTTAAAGTATGTTTTGATGAAAGAAATTATCTTTCATTCACAGAATCATATAAATTTATTATAAATAATTTAAAATTCATGAAAAATAAACATCAGTTAACAGAATAATTAAATGTTATAATATATATCCAAATACAGTTGATCTATTCAGTTTTATTATTAAATATGTGATGTATTTATTGAATCAATGCAAATAACGGATAAGTTGAAATTTAAAAGATAACATTATACAACAATTGCACATGTATGTGGGCACAATATACATTTAAAAAATAATATGTAGTAATGTATAATGTCATACTATACATTTAAGTATTAACATTAAACATGTATACTTCTGTATCCTTATAAGAAGGTTTAGTGTAACCTTATACAATATTAATACTTTCTAATTGTATAGTACCAAATAATACATAAAATACCTCTTAAATGTAATAAGAACTTCTTAACTTATAACATAATGAAATATATAGCAGAAGAATTATATTATACATTAGTCTTCCAAAAATAACTAATGTATAGTGTCTAATATATTATAACTTATACATTAAAATATAATCTTCCAAAATGTATAATATCACACTATACACATAAAATATTCACCTTATACATTAATAATCTACAAGATTATAATAATTTTAAGGAAAAATTAGTGTTATTGTAACATTACATTGGCTACACGATTGGCTACACGATAATAAGGAAAAAGAATAATTCAATTTCCTTTATTACGTGAATTGAAAGTGTACATCTTCAAGTTCAATTATAAAAGTGACTCAAATGGGAGGGGGATGAGAGAGTATTAATATTACATTAGCTTGATTATAGGCGTAAATAAAGAAGCACATATATGGAGTAAAAATCAGTGTATTAAAATAGGAGCAAAATATGATATTTTGATATGTATAAAGGGATGAGAGAGAAAGAGTGAATTTAAGGAATTTAAGTAATTACTTTGGTATTTTTATAATTTCTTTTTTAATATGAGATTTTATGTAATAAGGTAAAATTACTTTGTATATATACGTAATTTTTAGATATATATTTGGGTCGTTCTCATCGATATTATTTTTATTGTCCGGCACGTACAATTGCAGGAACTGGCACAAATTGATGTATCCACAAAACTCATGAGGAAAAAGTGCTAGTTCTTGTGGTCTTCAAGCTACTAAATTTGTTGCCATCAATTATGTCTTTCATTCAAATTAAAAATAATTATTTGGTCCTGTCCTCTTACTAATCTCTTGTTCTTATTAAAGTGGAGGTAGATTTCGAAGTTTATAAGTTCTATTTTTTACTATTTTTAAGTTCTCAAATTTTAATTACGGTAATTTATATATATCTTAGAATTTTTTAAGATAAATATAATATTTGAACTAAAACTACTAAATTCGATTGAATCCGACCGCCCTAGTTTCGTCTCGAATTACCACCACTATGGAGCTCACTTCCCTCAAACAGAAAAAGTGAATAATAATGATGAGATAGTACACCTTAATGGTGACTCTATAAATATTGTCTCTATTTCTTTTGGAAAGAGAAATCAACGAAAGAGAAAAAATAATTACGTCTAAACAAAAAAAATACATATTTTTTTTTTTTTTTTTTTGTAATTGTCGGGTAAAGCATATCACGAACTCCTCCCACAAACATGCTGAGTACTCAAATATCAAAGAAGCATGGAAGTCCTAGTGAAGCCGAAGTTCTGATGGGCTGAGCAGAATGATCAAACAACTCTAAGTATGGGTGTCAAGTGGGCCGGGTCGGGTTCGATCCGGTCCTCGTAACTAACTCGGCTCGGACCAAGTCCGGTCCAAGCCCACTGGTTAACCGGCCCGGATAAATTAAAAAAAAAAAAAAAAGAGATTTTGACTTTTGGGTCAAACTAGCCGTTGGCCCAACAGCTACATAGCCGTTTTTGGGTCCAAACGGCTAGTTTGGGCCCATTTATTAAAAAAAAAAAAAAACTTTAAAAAATATTTTTTAATCCAAAAAAAAAATCTATAAATACCCTACAACTTCAAATCATTTTTCACACAATTTTTCACTCTCTCAAATCTCATTCTCTCTCAAATCTCAATTCTCAATTCTCAAATATTCAATATATTTAATTTCTTAAAGTTTTTACTTTAATTTTTTAATTTTTCGTTTACAAAGTACGAGCGGAAGTTTCTAAAGTCGCAATCTTCGGATACTTCCAAAATTTGGTATTGTCGTTCCATCTCTTACGTTTAATTTTTATTTATTGTATTAATTATTTAATATTTAATTTTATTATATTTGTGTATTTTGAATATTTTTAGTTTAATTTAATTTATATTATGGATAAATTAAGAAACCTCGCTACTAAAGGTGTTAAAAAATTTTGTCCCGGAAGTGGTAGTGGTAGTAAAAAGCGAATTACTAGCGGTAGAGGTAGTTCAAGTAGTAGATATACCCGTGTGCCTTCGCCTCCGGTACCGCTTGGTACACCTTTTGAGGAAGAAATAGGTGTAGGTGCTCACGATATGGATTATGTAGAAGCTCAGGAAAATTACGGTATAGAAGAAGAAAATGAAGTAGATGCGGTTAATTTAGACGAAGATAATGAAAATATTGCTGAGACACCCACAGTAGGAGGTTCTAACGTTAGATCTGAATCAGTTAATCTCCCTTCCCGTCCTCCCAGTGCCCCAAAACCTCGTAAAAGAACTAGTATTGCATGGCAATTTTTTGAACGTATATCAGATATTGATGTGCAATGCAATATTTGTCAACAAATATATAAGCATAGAAGTGGAGGCAAGCAAGGGGGTACGGGTACGTTAATGAGACATGTAGCTGAAGATCACAAAAGAGAGTTAAATATTGCAAAAGGTGGTGGGGATGTTGGTGGGTCAACGCAAACTAGAATGGACCCAGCAACCGATCACGTAGCGAAAAAGTATAATAAATTGAGGGACCGGGAAGAAATAGCTAAAATGGTAGCTGTGAGTTGTTTGTCTTTTAATTTTCCTTCTTCTGATGCCTTTATTCGTTATATACAAGCAATTTATAATCCTATGTTTAACGGTATTCCTAGAACTACTTGTCGGTTTGATATTTTTAGACTTCATTCACAATATTGTTTTTATTTATCAACATTGTTAAAAAATATTCAATGTAGATTGTCCCTAACTTCTGATCTTGGTCGTGCTGTAAATAAAAATAATTATTTAACCGTTACTTGTCATTGGATGGATAGTAATTTCGTGATTCAAAAACGTATTCTTGCTTCTTTATATGATGAAGATCATAAACATAATGGACAATTTATTGCTGATTCTATTGTTAAAATTGCCGGATATTATGGTATCAAAAATAAAATTTTATGTATTGCTTTTGATAATGCTTCTAACAACAACACTGCTATAAAAAAAATTAAAATCTACGCTATCTCCGCCCTTGCCTGAAATTTTTCATATTAAGTGTGCATGTCATATATATAATTTAACTGTAAAAGATGGTCTTGAGTTTTTTGAGTTTTATATTGAAAAAATTCTCCTTGCTGTTGGTTTTATTCCAGGAAATAATCGTAGATCGAGAATTAGAGAATTTAAAGTTAAATGTCAAGAAAATGGACTTACACCAATTTTGATGCCTGAGGAAATTGATACTAGATGGAATTCTACGTATGAATTTTTAAAAACTTGTTATAAATATAGAATTCCGATTACACTAGCTTTTATCCAACATTGCGGTTCATTTGTTGATTCTGCTGATTGCATGCTACATAATTCCGATTGGGTTGTAATTAATGATCTTGTTAAGTTTTTTAAAAAAATTTATGTAGCTACGGTTGAATTTTTCGGTGCTTATTATCCTACTGTTTGTAATATTTTGGCATATATAGCCGATATTTTTGGTTTGCTCAAAGAATATAAAAATAAAGAAGGTTATAAAGAAGCTGTTGGCGCCATGTTTACGAAATTTAAAAAATATTTTTTCCCGATTCTCCCTATTTACTTGGTTGGTGCTATGCTAAATCCGTGCATGAAATATAATAATATATATCACTTTAATACTCTTATTTATACTTACTTAGAAATAAATACTAACCATGATTCTGAACAAGTACAACCTGATTTGTGGACGGCTACGGCTGATGCAAAGGATTACATAGAAAAATTATATAATCACTATGCTGATTTATTTGATTTAGCCGTACCTACAAATATTACTCCAACTGTCGCTCCTCATCCTCCCGATGAGCCATCATCTTCTAAAAGGCCGGCACATAATGATTTTTCTGATTCGTTTTATGATTTAAATTGTTGGAACAATGTTGATGAGAGAACTTACACATCAACTTATCGGAAAGAGCTGAAATATTATCTTCAGACGGCACCATAGGATCGCAGACGACGGATCAACACGTTGGATTGGTGGAGGAGTAATGAAACACAATATCCTGTGCTTTCAAGATTAGCTAGAGATATCTTGAATGTTCCAATGTCAACCGTTGCATCAGAGAGCGCCTTTAGTCAGGGACGACAGCAGCTTGGAGACAACCGACACTCATTGGAAGCAATGCAATGAATGTTCTAGTTTGCCTCAGAGATTGGATTAGAGCGGAAAGAAGAAACCAAGGAATGAAACCGGAGCCGAGCGACGAGCTGAAACTTGAAGAAATTATGACAAATTATGACTTCACGGGAGAACTTAGCAGAATCAAGTCCAATGCATGGTTTTGCCCCCGTTGACTTCGACTATCCTATGCAAGTTTCCATTAATATTAACATGAATGAGTTGGAAAAAATGATGCATAATTTATAGATTTTTCATTCATGTAAATTATAAATTTTGGATCATTTTGCAATCAATAAAATTCCCCAAATTCATTCACTCCTTAGTCCTTACTTTTTATTTTTTTTTCATTTAACGATTTAAAATTTTAAATTGAATTTCTAGTTTTCTACTTTAAATTAAAAACTTACTTCTAATATATTATTAATTTACTACCAAATATTATTAATTTATTATATTAAGTAGCATATGTTTTGTATATTTGTGCATATATCTTCTATAGAAGTGTATATTTAACGTATACATGTGTATATGTTTTATAAATTAGTATATAAGTATATCTATATATATATTGTAATGTATATATAATGTAGTATATTTTATAAGTAGTAGTATATATACATTGAATGATGCGTATACACGTGTATATATCTTCTATAGAAGTGTATATTTAACGTATACATGTTTATATGTTTTATAAATTAGTATATAACTATACAAATATATATTGTAATGTATATATAATGTAGTATATTTTATAAGTAGTAGTATATATACATTGAATGGTGCGTATACATATAATAGAGTGTATATATGTGAATAGATCTTCTATAGACGTGTATATTTAACGTATACATGTGTATACGTTTTATAAATTAGTATATAACTATACAAATATATATTGTAATGTATATATATTATAGTATATTTCATTTAAAGTATTACATATACATAGAATAGAGTGTATATATATGAATAGATCTTCTATAGACGTGTATGTTTAACGTATACATGTGTATACGTTTTATAAATTAGTATATAACTATACAAATATATATTGCACTGTATATATATTGTAGTATATCTTATTTAAAGTATTACATATACATAGAATAGAGTGTATGTATGTGAATAGATCTTCTATAGACGTGTATATTTAATGTATATATGTTTTTATATTTTATAAATTAGTATAGAACTATACAAATATATATTGTAATGTATATATATTGTAGTATATCTCATTTAAAGTATTACATATACATAGAATAGAGTGTATGTATGTGAATAGATCTTCTATAGACGTATATATTTAATGTATATATGTGTATATATTTTATAAATTAGTATAGAACTATACAAATATATATTGTAATGTATATATATATTGTAGTATATCTCATTTAAAGTATTACATATACATAGAATAGAGTGTATATATGTGAATAGATCTTCTATAAACGTGTATATTTAACGTATATATGTGTATATATATATAATTATATATATTGTAGTATATTTTATTTAAACTTTAAAGTTTAAAGTAGTACATATATATTTGGATGGTGCGTATATATGTGTAATTGTGTATATGTGTATATATTTTTTAAATTCTAATGTAGTATATACTATATATATATTTTTTAACGTATTTATAATGTATATAGGTGGGTATATATAATGTATATTGAAAAAAAGTTTTTTTTTTATATATTTTTGATCGGGTTTGACCGGTTTTTTAAACGGGTTTGACCGGGTTTAGGTGGGTTTGACCGGATTGGGTTAAGTGGGCCGGGTTAGGGTGGTTTTTGATTTTTTTACTGTTGGGCCCAACCCACTTAGATCCCAACCCGGCCTCGGACCGGCCCTCAATCCGGTTAAATAACACGGGCCGATTCTGGGTTGGCCCGGCCTGGCCCACTTGACAGCCATAACTCTAAGTACACAAGATCTTCCACAATGAAACTTATGGACTTACACTAAGAGAGAAGGCAGACAGAATCAGATCATAAAAGATTTTTTTTTAAAAAAAGAAATATTTGAGAAAGTTTTGATTGGTTACCAAAGTGTAACTTGATATCGAAAACCATGCAAATTGACGGACCTAATTCATAGTCATATGCTTTAAAATTTTTCAGTCTAGTTATTGTGTATTAGGAAGTGTGATTGAGTTGTAATTTACTGCTTTCTTAGAATCATTGTTTAGGAGATTTATAGTATACTACTAGATATTACTCCTATGACAACACTGTTGCGATAGATACAGAAATCGTTGCCATAGAGGTACCACAACGGTTTGACATGTGTTGCATATGTGAGCGTTGGGATAGATGTATGACAACGATTTTTGCAATGATTACAACAACCGTTGCAATAGATAGACCTATTGCAACGGTTTTTTTAATCTCAATAGGGACACTTCATATTGTTTATAGCGACGGTTAAGAACCGTTGCAATAGACTATATTGCAATGACAGGAAAGCCTTGTAATGATAACCCTATTGCAACAATTTTCGAAAATCTACTACAACAGTTATTGGTCTTTTGCAACGATTTTTCACTACCTATTGCAACTCTTACCTATTGCAATGATTTTCGAATCTTTTGCAACATTTTTTTGCTACCTATTGCAACTATTTTAATTAGCTATTTGGAGTATTTTTTCCCACCTATTCCAACTACTTCAAATACCAATTGACAGTTTAGTTGAAATAGTCACCATTTATATGCGACTTTAAAAATATATGTACGGGCAGACCTCTCTATAAGAACCCATCATTATAATGGTATTTCACTATAGCTACCTAATTTTCTCCGAAACTGATTTCATATTATATGTTACTTCTCTATAATGACATTCTACCTATAATAACAATGACTTTTATTATAGTGGTACATTCTTTGTAAAATTACCTCTCTATAACAGTATATTCAAATATTTATATTTTATAAAAATATATTATGTCTTTCATTGGGCAATTTTCTTTCATACGTCTGACTTGACTAAAGTGAATAATAATTACTACTGAAAAAAGTATACTGAGTAGCGGATAAATTTTGAAGCTAAACACAGAATTCATCACAACTAAAACTTTGTGAAGAGATAAAACTGCTTCACATAAGCATTTTGAAATGTCGTTATCTGATTCTAATAATTCTCTTTATTTTGTCACTTCTTTATATAAAAAAACTTTTATCAATTAATAGTAAGTCTTCATGCAAATATGGTCCAGTGACACTTTTTATCCATTAGTTATAATAAAAGGATTCTTGAATCAATCATTTTTCTTGTATGAATTTATCGAACAATAGCTTCTACTTAGATCATAGCATCATATTTTTTTACAATCAATTACTATAAAAATGGATATTATCAAGATTCATTGTTCAATATTTTAAAGATCGAATACTATCTCAGATACACATTTTGACATGTAAATTCTAATTCTAATAAGCAATAGCCCTCGTCTTTGCATTTTATTTGAATATTTTTGAAGCTTTCCCCAAATAATACGTTAAAACGAACTGGTAAGGACATCATCTATAAAATCACATAACTATTAAAAATTTGAGTATAAAAAATTGATTGTTTGGATCCCTCTTCAACTTCCGTTCATGTTTTCTAGATAAATTTCTGATTGTTTTCATTTTATCGGTTGGATTAAGCTTTATAATATATTTCAAAGTATTTTAAGTATAAAATTCTCTCAAGCAACCATGAGATTTAATTAAAATTTTGATCTTGTTTTTTAAAAAAAAAAAATTTTTTTTTAAATAGAATGTTATTCTCTAAACAATTAAGATTGATTGTAAATTTCGTTATAGTCTTTAGAAGACGTACAAATACACCTTAGAGAAAGACTTGTGAATTTGAATATGTGACAGATGATAAGTCTTTGATAGTTATCATTCTAGAACTTATTTGAATTTCATACTGAATATCTTTTATTGCAGTTTTATACTGAAATGCGATTGACCATGAGAATTTTTTACCTTTTTGACCTTTTGAAATTGTATGTGAAATTTAAAAAACAATCAAAATTTTTATTTTTACTTTTTTCTTTCATAATTTTCTTTTTTCAAATTATACCCTAAATTTTATGTTTAACCATGATCTTTTCAAGTGTCTATAAATTGATAACCACAAACTTGAAGATTTATGTTTTTTTCTGGATTTCAGGAGCCATTTTTGTACTAATGCATTTTATTCATGCATAGATTTTTTTTTTTGGTAATCGATGCATAGATAGTTAAGCCATGCATAATAAATAACACAGCTTGCAAATTACCGCTACTGTAATTTGTATTACAAATGAACCTTCTATCAGCTATTACACATTAGAACCCGATCCCTCTTCTTGGCTATTGTTGCGAGAATGAACAACAGATTCTGGTTTGTCCCTTTATGTCAAACGTCTCTCTACAAAATCACTTATATCATATATGATACCACACACATAAACAAATTTCTATCTTGCAATTTATCATAAGAATCAACACAAATTTCTTACTTGTTCCCTCATCCTGTTTAGGATCAGCAACAAAAATGAAGGTTCTAGACGAACTTTCCATTACTTTAGGAGCAGCGAGGGATAAGTAACACAAGCCTATGCTATTCTGACAACTTTTCAATGAAATAGGCCATGTATATGAATTTAAGGATGCATAAATAAAAAGAGAATTTGTTTACCTGAGAGGCATAAATTTAAGGTATTATGAATCTAGTAGAGTATAGTTTCATCGTACTTTATAAAGGGGTGAGAATTGGATCACTCTGTTTACCCGAGAGGCATAGATTCAAGGCATTATGAATCTAGTAAAGTATAATCTCATCGTACTTCATAAATGGTTGAGAATTGGATCACGTATGTTACATGCTAAAATATCTTTAATCTTTAACTATTACACATGTATTGCTGTTGAAATTAATACAAAACATGATAAATTTTTAATTATCCTGTTAACTTAAAAATTTGATATATACATGAGAGTAAATACAAAATTATTTTAAAAATAAAATTTACTGGTGAATATAAGAAGATATCAATGTATTTAATATGAACGGAATAAGAATGAATGGCTACAATAATTTATATTGTTCAAAACTAAAAATTGTCACGTGAAAGTAATCACATTCCAAAATTTGGATCATCAGCTGTCTATATATATTATCATCATCATCCATCTCCAAGATACCTACAAAATTAATGCACCAAAAAGTAAATTAACTATTAAAAAAATATTTCTGACGTAAAAAATAATTCTAAATCAAACAATAAAGAATGATCTAAGACCAAAAGTAAATAATCAAAATAATAATAATAAATATAATAATAACTATTTAATTTTATATTTAAGAAAATACAATAAAAGTTTATAAATAGCCAAAAAATAAATATAATTAAAGTAGTATTAAAACTACTAGCTTATTTATTAAAATTTAAAAGGAAAATATATTTTTGAATTTCTTGTATTATTTTATTTATTTATTTATATTTTTCTTTAAAAATAGAAATAGAAATAAAAATTAAAATACCCCAAAATGTAACTTCATTTAATTATTTATTTTTAACTAAAAATTTATTAAAAATGAAATAAAAACTAAAATAAATATTGGACAAAAAATAAAAATATTTAATGCCAACAAATAGGTTAAAACTCGGGAAGGGTCAAAAATCACGTGTCTACATATACTAGTTGTTGAACCTCTCCTACTAGTTCGTATATATATTTCTAAATTCCTCAATAAATATCCTGATTCCACTACTGGCTGAAGCTATACAATAATTAATGGGATCTTATAATAAAATTTGTATTTCATTTATTATTTCATAAGAGTGCAAAATCCATTGTAAACAATTAAAAACGGATAGATGAAGTAATTTGGACTGGTTAGGCTTATTAGGATTTACGAAGAGCTTGTAAAATTCAAGGAAGTTACGCATAATACTATGAAACTATCCCTATATATTTAATAAATATGATCATAAAGTGAAAAAAAAAATAAGATGCTGATTAAAACTTAATTATAGAATTATAAATTGACATAAGATGTTTAGATTTTTAGGGTATTTCCATAGGTTAAAAAGACCTTATTTTATATGTTCATTGAAGATGATATTGTATTATTGTTGAAGGATTCTCAATTTATAGAAGTGTAAAATCTTTTCAAATTATCTAAATATGGTATTTTTATATTCCCCCACCTCCACCCATAAATAACTACCAATTTTAGAAGAGTAAGAATTTCAAAAAGTAGACATACACTATGTTTTTTTTTATATAGTTTTTTTTAGACTTTTGCTTTATTTTTTGTTTAATACAAAATAGGCCTCATTGTCTTATTTAAAAAAAAAAAAAATCATATACACGAATGATTCCTAAAATTTAAGAGTTTAGTAGTTTTTTTTTACCTAATTCTTCTAACCGTGGTATTTGCTTATTACCATATATTTTAAGACTTAGTTTTTCTTTCCATATATATTTTAGGATTCAATATTATAGTTAAGATTATTAAAATAATTAACTAATAATTTGAGAAAATAGTGAAAAAACAATTTTATCTATTGTGTAGTTTTTTTAATGAAGGTCAAAAAGTTCAAATCACTTTTACAAGGGTTTTCACACGTTTAATATTATATATATACGCCTTGCGCGTGTACCTCACTTTAATGAGTTGAAACATTACATTAAATAAAATATTTGTTTAAATAATAAAGATGAATATAATAATTAAATTTAATATCTTTTAAGTATATAAGGATGAAGAATTTATTTATTAAAACTAATATTTACCAAAAATATTTTTAAAATTCGATCGATATTCATCTATCATCTGTAAATTGCAACAAAACAATACAATGATAGAGACATCAAAATAATACAACTACAGAGATATCAAAATAATACAATAAAACCTAACCTTTATATAAGAAAAAATTTCTCAAAGCCGACCAACATTTATTTATCACCTGTAAACTGCAACAAAATAATATGATAAAAGTGATATCAAAACAACACAATTAAATTTAAATTTTACACATAAAAATTTCTTAAAGTCGATCGAGATTCATCTACGAACTGTAAACTATCACAAAATAACAAACTAATAGAGATATTACGGTAATACAATTAAACCTAACCTTTACCTAAAAAAATTTTTCAAAGTCAACCCACATTCATCTAGCATCTGTAAATTAAAATAAAATATTAAGATAATAAAGATATCAAAACAATACAATTAAACCTAATCTTTACACAAGAAAATTTTCAAATCCAATCGACATTCATCTATGACCTGTAAACTATAAAAAAATATAATAGTGATCACAAAACTTTGCTCTTGATCCAATTAATTCTTGATTGAGCGAAAATTTTGACCCTAAAGAATGATTTTGAATGAAAACAAAGAAGATATATATATATATATATATATATATATATACACACATGTTGAACTCTATTATGCTTACAAAGCAGTGAAGACATTGAGGGTTAAAAAATCAAGCATCAATCAATCTAGACATGCAATCGAATCAAGTTAGAGAAACATCAATCATATTCTCCTAATAGACAAACCAGTTTGTTCCAAATTAATTACAAATCAACCTGAGCCATGAAAAACTTACCTTTAAACTTCAATTCTATTCAAAAAAAACCTCTCTCTATATATATGTCAATTAAAAAATATAACAAACTTAAGAATTTTATTTTTGTGGTAGCTTAAGAAAATCTTGAAACCTGCAAATATAACAATAAGAAATTAAAGAGTTGGTGATAGAGAAATTTAAAAAGCAAATCTTTATATTTCCTCTAAAACCTTATGCTTAACGGCATATCTTAATTAAAATTAATGTGTCGTGGGTAGAAGCAAACCAAATCATCCTTTTACTAAAATTATTATTAATATTAATTAATTCTCTTACCATATATTTCAAGAGTCCCATATATTTTAGGACCATATATTTCAGGAGTCCCATATATTTTAGGAAGTCTAGTAGAAAAAAAAATATAAATTAATTTTCCTACCATATATTTTATGAGTTTCATGTATTTTAAAAAGTCTAATAGAAAAGAAAATATTAATTAATTCTCCTACCATATATTTTAGGAGTCCCATATATTTTAAGAAATTTTAAAAATAATTAAATAATAAATTAAAGAATAGTGAAAAGACAATTTTATCTAAAAAAGAGTCTTTTAATGAGGGTAAAAAATTCAAAGGGCCTTCACACTTTTAAAGTCTTTTAATGAGGGTAAAAAAGTCAAAGGGCCTTCATACTTTTAATATATATATATATATATATAGACACACACGTACATCACAACAAAATCTTTCATCAATAAATAATCCAAATTATATATGCAACAAACTAGTAATCTAAACCCAAAAGCAAAATGTTAAAAGTCATGCTCATAAGTTTTCCTTTATAGTATCAAGTTCGAGTGGCAATAAGTTTCACGAAATTCAATATCAAAAAGATCGATATTAAAACATCTATCAACAATTCAAAAATCTTCTCAACTAAGGTCCATTTTTTCATATGTAGCTTCAAATTCTATTATTGCATGACAAATCCACTAGTTGTTTCTAACCGTTGTGAGTTCAACAATATTTAACAAAGCTGTCTGACAGAACAATTCAATTCCGATCACCTGTAAGAGAGGAAAATTAGTGTATAGGTGGTGAGATGCAGATGCCAACAAGCCCTCAGGCCATGAAAAGGAGCTGAGTGCTGAGTTTCTAGTGTCTGAGAGAAGTGAAATAGGAACAAGAATTACACCAGATTAGGCCACTTAGAGACTTCGCTGGCCTTGTATAGGTATCTCAGTATGTTCTGCCATTTGCTAGAGCGTTCACACGGGAGTAGCCACTTAGTGCTTTTGCCTGCTTGAAGATTCAGTGAATCAACACTATTCACTTGGAAACAGAATTATATCCGACTCTCTTAATTCTATTTTTAACTGCGGATTCAAGATATGCAATAATTGTTAGTTTTATGGTGCTTGAGTTCAGCACTTGAAAAATATAGGATGCGTATGCTTCAAGTTCCATGGACCTAAAGTTCTGGATTTAGCAGGTTTGCAAAGTTAGGTTACCAATTTAGAAGGTATACATCAGTCAGGCAGTAAGCATTTGCATACACATAAGCTGCTAGAACGAAATGTCTAGTAAAAATATAAGACCCCGTAAAATTCTAAAGCTTAATTCAGTCATTTAAGCTTGTCAAGGGGTAGATTCCCAGACTTAGCCTATTATTGGCCTTTGAAAGTTGGCAATCTCATTTAGCCATCTTAACGTCCTTTATTGGTCCATATTTTTATTAATTCATGATTAGGAAGGTCAATAGCTGTTCTTGGACAAGTTTTGGATTTTTTGGAACACGTTTAGATCATGTTCGGAGTCCCAAAACAATGAACCAATGCGATCATGGTGCGCCGCGTTGCCAATCGCGTTGGTCAATATTTGTGCAGGCTGCCAGAGCCAAAACTTCTGAGGCTTGACGCGATCATGGCGCAATGCGTCAAGTATCGCGTCGCAGCCATCAACGCACCACGTCGCTTGTAGCGTCGGCACCCAATTTTTAGTCATTAAATGACCGCGTTCTCAAGGGCAAAAGGGTCAATTTCCCACCCTTATATAAGTCTAAAACATGGTATTAAGCCCAAATTCAACCTAAATACTCTTATCTCTCTCAAAATTCATCAAGAACAAGCTTAGGGTTTTCAACTGAGGATCCAATTTTCAAAATTTCACCATTAGTTTTCAAGAATCTTCCATCCAAGGTATGCATAGTGTTGATTTATGGATTCCTTTCATCCATAAAGCTCAAGAACCCTATTTCAAATTATAAATCATGTTTATATTGTGGGTTGTTTTGTAACCATATTTATTTTGTTGTACAATTCCCAAGTTAGAATCTTTACGTGTTTTTCATGAAACTACGTTAGCATGCAAGTTGAAATCCATGAATTGAGTTGTTTATGATGCGTAATTTGATGATTACACCTATGCCCTAAGTTGTGAATGTATGGTGTTTGATAAAATGCCTAAGAGGATAGAAATTATGTATTATAGCTCAATTGTGACCCATATGATAAATGTATGTTTTACCCTTATGTTCAAATGACTCCCATGCTATTGTGGTGCAATGTAGATGTTTGTTGGAATGCTCATGATGTTGGAGTATGAAATTATGACATTGATTATATGCATTCCTACCATGTACAAGATTATAATAACTATTTACTTCATGAAATTCCCAACTTATTGTATTATGGATTGTTGGTCACGTATTCAAGAATGTCATGCCTTGTCAGTTTACTTCTTTCGAGTCCTGAGGGTACTTGTACCCGACAATTTGGCTGTGTGCCTAGATCAGTGTCATGTTTTCACGATACTCTCAGTCAAGCCATGATCCATAGAACTTAGGAAATCATGTGCCTCAAGAAGACTCAGTAAACTCAGCAATTCCAGTAACCTTAGAAATCTCAGAAATTCAATAATCTTAATAGTATTCCGTCAGTCAACGGAATTCAGCTAACTCAATCTAGTCTAGTTCAGTTAATCATGTTCAGTGTCTATTCAGATGGGAGTAGGATTTAGCACCGAATGAACCCAAGGATAGGAACTCACCTGCCAGTAGAGGATGTGATTCTTAGAAGTCATCCTTGCATTCCAGAACTATGTAGCCAGCGTAGGTTAAGACATCAAACCTGTCAGTTGAGTGTTGATGAGGTGGCTTAACCTATCAGTTGAGGGTCCCACCGTTCTCATTAGAGTACCTGTCAGATCAGGGTCACTCACAGCTTGTCCTTACCAGTGGCACGATATTGACACCCTTCCATTTGGGGTTACAGATGAGTACCTGGCAGATGAGGGTCACTCAACTATATTGCTTTATTTGGGGCACGCCGGTTAGATGAATACCTCCCACAGTTACAGTTTCAGTCTAGTAATAGAACTCAGATAGTTCTATAGAACTCAGAATTGTCAGATACAGTCGCTCAGCTCAGTACGGAACTTAGCTAGTTCCATTAGAACTTAGACTGTCAGACACAGTCGCTCAGTATCAATTATATCAGTTACTATTAACTCATGTTATCAGTATTCAGACTCAGTAGTCAGTATCATCACGAATTCAGTTACAGTTACTTATTCATGCATATATTCTCGCGTTCATGTTATATAGTCAGTTAGCATTGTTCATGCATTTGAACCCTTTGCATTTAACCTACCTTACATGCATACCAGTACATTTCATCGTACTGACGCATTTGTGCTATGGTGTTTTATTTTATACCATAGGTTCAGAAGCACGAGCTCCAGAGCATCAGTAGCATTCCAGATTCCAGCAACCAGATTTAGTACTGAGTCCTTATCATTCGAGGATGTTATTATTTGATTGGTTCATTCTTTCAGTACTTAGTTTATTTCAGCAGTTGGAGTTAGTTGGGGACATGTCCCATCAACTTCTTATTCAGACAGTTCAGTTTTAGTGGCTTTTCAGACTATAGTATGTTCAGACAATTTACTTCAGTGTTGTTTTGGTATCGATATATCGCACTCTCGGATGTTATATTTTATCAATTTTGAACCTTATGACCATTCAGCCTTTATTTTTGTATTTATTCAGTATATTATGCACTGTTCAGGTACAAATATCAGTCATGGGTTAGCTTATGGTCCTTCAGGGTCATGAGCACCATGTAGCATTCCGGGTACCAAATTCGGGGCATTACAAAAAATAAACTTTGGTAGCTGCTGAGGCCTTGTGCTAGCAATCAGGTCAAAGAGAAATTGATGCAGAAGTTGTGGTAGTGTTGTTTGGCGCTCTATCGAGCAAAATCTAAAACTTATTAGAAGGATGTGTTTTCTTGATCAGCAGAACATATTGAGACACATTAACATAACCAGTGGATTCACTGGATAAAAGGTAAGCAAAAGCAATTCTGAATAAACATTGCTAGGAACTTAAGTTACAGAGAGAGCAAAATTTAGCATCTTAGTACACATATACTGTGGGATTGTGAAATGATAGGCTAGTCAAATTTAAAAATGTCAAAAAATTTATACCTTTCCTATAATAGGATCCAGTCCTACAATATCTAAAGACAAAGCAGTACGAACATGCTGGGATGAATCTAATGATAGTCCCTGAGAACAAATAATGGAACTCTTATAAAAAATTATAGAGAGCTACTTTGACAGTTAATAGACAGTCTAAGGAAAAGAAATAATGATACAACAGAAAAACTGAAAAAACAAGCGACAGAGCAAGATATAACAAAACACAAAAGGAGCACCATAAGTTTTAAACCTTGACTAAAGGAAGGATGTGCTGGACTATAATCTCAAGGCCCATTCTCTGGCAAAATTTAATAACCTTACCAGCTCCAGTTGTGCGAACTTCAACCACGTCGTTATCAACTAGACGAACATATGCCTAGAATATGACCCCCTTTCAAATTTCACAACTCTCTTAAGTTTGTTTGGGACAAGCAAACTTGATTAACAATTGAAACAAGGAAAAAAAAAAGAGCACCTAAAGATTAGGGGAAATAATCTAAAAAGCATTTTCAGTTCATAAAAACAACCAAATACTTCATTTGAAAGGAAGGTTAATGACCATAAACACAAGGGGGATATTTATGTTAGTTGTTACAAGTAACAACCTGGTAACATCTGGTCCCAATGCGTCACATAGTTAAAGAAATTGACCAAAAACTATGCAACGAACTCGCCAAGCTGTATCCTGTTAATGTGGATTAGCAAGTAATGATAATATTTTCTGTCCACCAGTATCGAACTATAAACTGGTAAAGAAAAGTAGTGCTTGGTCAAAAGAAACACTATGTTCATTCATATGCAAAACCATGAAAGTAGGACTGGATCAGAAATAGTAGTTGCAAGTACTGAGATCATGTTGATACATTGACTAAGACCTGTAGAAATAATTATGAAAAAAAAAAGTAGGAGACACAATAATCCCTGAAAGATCTCTGTAATAGTAGAGTCATTAGTGCTAAAAAGTGGAAAATTGTTATTACTTGGCTTTGAAGATTTGAGTCACATAGAGGTCGAATCTTTGCATTTCATATTCCCAAGATGTTATGTATTAATTGATACATATGAAATTATTATAACTTAACTTAAGATGAATTGTGCATGAAAGTACTTTCTCCACTTACTGCTTCTTGAATTTTGACGAGCTTTGATTAACATTTCAAAAGTATGCTTTCACCACTTTGAAATGAGAAGATTGCCACTTTTATTATTTTCAACGTAAACAATACATGGATATAGGAAAAATAATTGATGAGCAAAAAGTGTTAAAAAATTAGGAAAGTCAATGACAATTCACTGAAACTTCATTTCATTTATATTGAGGAAACGTAGGACTTGCAAATATACAGTACATGGATTTAACAATGCCATCCAAAAAGTCATTCAAAGCTTATTAGGCCAACCTATATAGAGTCTATTCGGTACGGAAAACTCTTCTTCAAAAAATGATGGCTCCAATAGCTTCCTTAAAGCTATAAAACTCTTGACAGTAAATGAACGAACATAATCGTGATCTGAATACAATCAGAATTCGGCTTAATCATAGTAATTTAAGTTTAAAAACAAAAATGGTTCAGCAATTCCAATAATTGAACGCTAGTATATTTCCTATGGTCAATCACATGAGAGTAATTCTTAAAGAAAGAACAATTAAGGCTTTTTATCACACATAAAAATTGATCAGACTTTTGGTACTTCTTTCCAGAAATAAGAAACAAGGAAGATTTGAAGCTATCTTAAAGATTACTCCTCTTTTAAGACAATCATATGCCCTCAAAACATACCACTAATAAGCTCCATATGCTTCTCTGACCTTTTAAGCTCTTGAACGGACTCTTCAAAACATAGTTTTTAAGTACTCTAGTTATATGACTTATGATCCCCGACCCTATAATGAAAGGGACAAGATTATTAATCCCAAGCAAGTTAGAGTTGGTTATATGAAATTGGATTAGAATTTGCCAGAAATCCTTTAAGCTCATATTTGCAATCACCATACCACTAAGCACAATACTATTTCATTCCACTATCTCCTTAATCATTCCACCAAATCATAGGATCTGATACTAAATTGTTGGACCAAGCTAGCCCAAAAAATACTTTATTATGATTTAGTATTATTTGTTGCGAGTTAAGTTCAGTTAATTTTTTTCTAAAAAAATCCACACCGTTAAATATATCCCTCACACTAATATAATATTTTATTTAGATATGAATATAAAACTTATGTCGGCAGGATCAAACAATTCTCTTGTTTCATGTTCTATAATCAAGTAGAATTGTATTACTTTATTAATTTGTGTTAGTGATGCAGAATGATCATTCATGTTTCACATTTTGTTCACCTCCCCTTGTTCATTTCCACTTATAGATCAGAATTTATAGGTTTCTTTGCATGTATATCAATTGTTACATTATTTAGAACTCAAAGTTTAATTAATATTTTAATTTCTAAGATTTGGTACCTCAACTTGATCAAAAGGAAAAGCTTGCTATTATACATAACCAAAAAAGTTGTCGAACATGATACGGATTATGCTGAACTTAATAAATGAATAAATCACCTTCGAACGAGCAATCAAATGATCCCTAATCATAATAATCAAAATCATATTTATAGATAATTGCATAATATCTATATGATATATATGCATCAATAGCCACGCTAGACATATTCTTCTGGTTGATAATACGTACACGTTTTATTCAAAAGAGTAGCATACTTTGCCAATCCGTCCGCAATGTGATTGGCTTCCCGGTAACAATATAGGCTATGCTAGTTAAAAATTTTAAAAAATTACTTAAAACTACAACCTAAATTTTTATAACTACATAAAATTTTAACTACCAAAAGTAATTACAAAAATCTATTTTTGATACTTTCTCTCTAAAAGCTTCATATAAACATCTCACCTACCTCTTTCTTGCATTTAATGCTCCTCCAAGAGTGTTTAAAATCAAGGAATATCAATCAAACAAATTTAAAATTTGAATTTACAAAAGAGGCTGCAAAGAACTTAAACATATCTGTCACAAAACCCTAATTACCAAACTTCTAATCAAAATCCTTCGCCAGATTCTTCCTCAATCCACATTCTTTCCTCTAAATTCTTCGCACCTAAAGTCGACGTCACCATGCTTGCCATAATTATCATGGGAGCCATCTTCTTTCCCATTTTTCTTTTCTTTCTTTTCAATATTTTTCTTGATCTCACAATGACTTTGTACGAGTCAGCATTACCAGTTACACTCAAAGTTTTCTTTGCTCCATCAATTTTAACTTTTTTTACACCTTCAATATCAAATTGTAGCATTTCAGTTTAATAAGTTACATGTTTACAATGTTGTTCAAATATTTTTTTTAGTGTTATATATAGTTTTGACCTCGACCCATCTTCCAAAGGTAAAGGGCTTTGTTGCTAAATCTGCCTATTTTTATCAATTTTCATATTCTTATATATAGCTATAAAAAGTATCAGTTGTTATTCCAACTGTAATTCATAGATTAATTATGTATAGGATTGTAGACACCATTTGAGATTTGTTGTTATGTCACCCATTATACATAACAATGTGAAGTATATGAATGGATTATCTCTAATCTGATACATATCTAGTTATATATTGGTTGGGGGTTCCCTGTTATGATTTTTTTCACTTATGATACATAACTATGTTATGTATATGAGTATTTTAGACACATAATTTTGTCCCTCCAAAATTTATTTTTACCATTTACTCCATCTTACCACGCACTCCAATCCCACTCCATAATTTTTCCATAAAATGGCAAAATAATAACCAACTCTAAATAAATTTTATCCGTAAATTCCCACATAATTCTAATTTAAACAAATTAACAACCCCTTCCTATCAAAATCTGACATTTCACACCCCTACCCCACACCTTTTTATCCATATAACCTACCTACATATAACATACGTGGGACCCAGACAAAACACACACTCATACTCATACTACATAAACACAAGAAGCACGACACATACCTAGCCACATATACACACACACAACACACACTCTGGGGGAGCAAAACATATGCCATACACACGCTGCTTCACGTAGATGAGGAAACACACACAATATACGGGATTCCATCACAGAAAAAAAGGAGGCTCATTCACGGGGACCAAAAATAGAATATGGTGACTTTATTTTTCTTTGCTCCATCTTCTTCGCAATACACACACAGACGAGGGAAAGGAAAAAATGGTGTCACTCACATAGTCCGTAGATTGACATAGCAATACAAAGGCACGCAGATGCACACAGTGAGAGGAAATTGAGAATGAAGAGCATTTGAGGGAGATCCGATCATTTTTTTTTTAGATTTTCTGGAAAAAGTTTTTCTAGAATTGGTTTTCAGTTCATCATTTGATCAATTCAGTCTTAAAAATCCCCAAATCTCTTCGTTTTCTTTGATTTCTAGGCAAACTTGGTAGGAAAACATGAACTAGTAACGGAGTTTTCATTAAAATCTGTCCTGTTTTGAATTAATTTTAAGATAGTTTTACGTATGGGTTTGGGTGGTTCTGTTGTGATTTAGGTCTTGGTTTACTGGTCTTCGTACGGATTTTGGAATTTAGATTCTATTTATCCCGATCAGTTCATCTCTATCAGTTTCGAGTTTCAAATTTCTCGATACCAAGTTGGATTTCATCGGTTGAGGTTTTTTATTTGGGATTTCGAGTTCGGGTTTCTTAACTCATTATTATCAGTCCAAATTAATTATCATAAGGTCTATTTTTTAACTCTTTCTCTCCATTTCATCTTAATTTATTGGATTGATATTATGATTACGTGTTTGTTGATTATGATTGCGTATTTTTGTGGATGTTTGATGATGAACAATTGATCATGATACAAGTTTGGTGTTAATGTGTTGATAATTATCTCCTGCGGAAGTTGAGTGCTAAAAAATATTATTTGGGATCGGATGTTAGGAATTTATAAAATGAATATTAATTAATCTTGATTTATTATTGGTTATGTTGGAACAAATATGAATGTTAAACCTTATAGTATCATGATTATGTCGTCGAATGGATAGGAAAATACTAGGTTGGGTAGAAAAATTATAGAAATTGATGATTGTGGAATGATTGGATGTTTGTACTGGAGATTGTTTCATTTTATCATTCAAAAATTAAAAATGTACTCATTTAGCTGGGGAATGTCCTGAGGTACTTGTATTGTTTTATCCTGAGAATGCCCAGAGAAAAGTTGTACTTGAAGACGACGCATAGTCAAGGCCTGAAACATCAGGGGGAGTTTAGTTTAGGATTGGTTTAGAATAGAGCAGGTTTTACATTTCAGTATTTTTATTTTTTGGACTGTATAATTTTGATGGACATTATTTTGGTTTTGAACTTTGTTTGATTTGTTTGTTTGCTTGCTTTATGTGTTTTGTTTGGTTTATGCATTCTATAGTGTTAAATTAGCTGATATACTCCACAAAGCAATTATGGTTGAACCACGGTATCGAGGGGTGCCTAACATCTTCCCCTCGGTCAACAGAATTCCTTAACCAAAATCTCTATTCGCAAACTAGTTTTAAAGAGTCAAACTGTTTTGAAAAAGAATTTCCAAAGGTGACTTCGCACACCCGATTTATGTCAAGTGGCGACTCTGAATTTAATTGTAAAAGATCCTTTTTGAAATAAAATCTTCATTTTTGTCACTTTAATAATAAAAACCATTTCAAACCTTAAAATTTAATTTTTTTAGTTAAAAAAGGGGTGTGATAGCTCTGGCGACTTTGCTAGGGACCTTTTCAGAATTCGAGCTTATTTTTGGAGTTATATTGGCTTAGTTTACATTATGAGTCTATAGACGTTGTTTTTGTTATTATTTGTATTTGCTTTATCATTGTTGAGTGCTTACTTGCTACATGTTTACAATTTTTCCTTTTATGTGTTACCACTTTATATTTGACATCATTTGCATAACCTGTGTCAATTCTGTCTGCAACAAGTTCTGTAGTACACGCTGCGTACACGACCTCTAGTTGATTCACCCTTATTTTAGGAGAGGGATCCGTCGTCTAGTATGGAGTGGGTGGAAAGTTATCGCAGCCACTATCGATCATACACTCCCCCGAACGACCTTGTTAGTGAACCCCAACGTAGGTCAACCTTTAGGTCATGTTTATCTGCATTATATTGAGACCTAGTGGGGCCCACTTGGTCCTTTGTAGGAGACTCACCCCTAAAGCATCCTTACATGCTAAATGTCGCACATTTGAGGGTAACAGGATCATTTAACAGACTAAATCGGGGAAGGCCTGTGCTAGAATTAAAAGAAAGTGTGTAGGCAAAGAAAATCTAAAAAAAAGTGAGTTAAAAAGAGTTTCATAGTTTTTTAGAGTTCTTTATGTCTTTTTTATTGCATAATTCAAAAATTCAAAAAAGATTTTTACCTATTGTGCGCATTTCTCATAAAACAAAAATATCAAAAAGATTTTCCTTTTGTTCTTTAGTATGCATTCATAATTCAAAAATTTCAAAAAGATTTTTTTCAATAGGAGGTTTTTATAAAAGAAATTTTTTTTTAAAAAAAATGGTAGAATTTTTGTACATTTCTTATCACGAAAATGCCAAAAAAAAATTCTGTCGTAGTTATTGGTGTCAGTTTATGTGAAGTGTCCAAAATTAACCCCCCCCCCCCCCCCCCCCAAAAAAAAAAAAAAGATTTTGTTGACGTTCTTCATCTTATATTTGTGGGCGTGTCTCTCCAGTCAAAGTTCAGACGGTTGTTTAATTTTTAATTGTACAATCTGGACAAACTACGCTAACCTGATTCTTGTCTTTCAGGGTAGGATACGTAGGCAACCCTCGGTGGGTCTGGTAATCTTTTATTTTGGTCACTTAGTCCTAGCCTAATGTATTTCTCTTTTTAGTCTAGTCTAGTGTCATTGGTTAATCTTGGCCAAGTAGGCTGATCGCACTTAGTGGTACCACTTCTTTTAATTTGAGTTATAAATTGGTTTGTCCCTTCATGGTAACCTATCCGCATCAAAATCCTGAGGGTCAGGAATTTTTACCCTTTTATCAAATGTTAAATCGTAAGTCTTGTGTGTTGTTACAGGATGGATCCGTCTCCAAGGTCTAGAGTCCTGATGGTTTCTAAAGTGCCCAAAAAGTTAATCAAGTGGTGGGACATGTTCAACTACTCCGAAAAGCATGAGTTAACAAAAAAGCTTGGCGCTCTCACTTCTCTCTTGTCTATCACGCCCTGTTTAGACCTGATCGAGGCTGCATTGACTTTTTGGGATCCAACTTGTTTGATTTTTAGGTTTGGGAACTGTGAGATGACGCATATCCTGGTAGAAACATCCGGTTTATTTAAATTGTCTTACATTAAAAAGATGATGATTCGAGTGAGTGTCATTCTCCCATAAGGTTTCCCCATGGTTATGGATTGAAAGTTAATAACCATCTAGGATGCCTTACCCAATCTTAGGTATCTTTCGATTACTTGTATGCTCTGTTTAGCCTCCCATACAGTTTCATTATTTTTGGGAGGAATTCTATACAACTAAAAAAAATTGGGAGAAACGTCGTCTTGAGGTCTTCACCCTTGCTTTGTTAGGCACTTTAGTATTCCCCCTGGAAGAAGAGTGTATTAATACTCATTTGCAATTTGTAGTAATGGCCTTATTTAACAACGATAAGGGAGACAAGGTCACTATCGTGCCTATGATCTTAGTGGAGATTTATAAAGCTTTGACCAAGGTAAAAATGGGTATGCAATTTTTTGAAGGAAGCAACCTAGTATTGCAACTATGGATGATGGAGCATTTGCCCGCCCCTACTTTGATTGAACCAGATGTAGTTAATCGTTATTTGCCTAGTCGAGTGGAAACCATGGAACATAGAATGCACTTTGTTAAATTCTCATTGCTTATGAGAGTCGATGCTTGGGTTGAATTCCTCGAATCAAGAAAAGATGACAATATCCTGTGGATATATCTATGGCTCCGCCCGAAAATAATCTTGGTTGGATGTAACATGCAACTCCTTTTTGTTTTGATGGGCCTTAATTGTACCAGACCATACACTCCCCTTAAGGTAATGCGCCAGTTGGGTAGATTGCAAGATGTTCCATCAATAATGGAACTTCAAAAAGATGTTGAGTACTTTAAGGATCAAGCTAGGCGTGAGATTAAATATGAGCAGTTCTGCCATAATGCAATATGGCAGGGCATGGATACTCTCAGGGCAGGTTTAGATAATCCAAGATACACTCAGAGATATATGATCTGGCTATAATCCATGCCTCGAGGTATCAGTAGGCCATTACCAATACAACTTAGAGGGAGAATGCAGGAAGTATGAATATTTAATGACCATGCAAAATGATGCGGGGGCTAAAGTGGAGTCGTTGAGAGTTCAGTTATCTGATTTGCTCACAACTGTAGAACGGTATCAGAACAGTCTTTTTAGGTGTACTCCCCAAGAGGCAGGAACACGTGCTAGAAACTTCCTCTCGAATATCAAAGTATCATTGTAGGGTATGTTACAAAATTTGAGTGATAAAGCGAGAACTTTACAGACAAGTCCATCTCAGCTAGGGCCATCATACAGTGCAGCAGTTTGAAGGAGCATTTCCTATCTTTTATTTAGTTTGAATCCTTTGTTTTTCTGTCATCATATTTTTGTGTCTTTGTTAAGTCGGTGTCAAGTTTGTTTTAATATTGGAGTCTTTATTAGGAGTGTTACTCATGTTGTACTGTTGGTCTAGAGTGTTGTTCAGTCTTTGTTGATTAGTATTAAGGTTGTCTTAAATTAGAAGTTTGTTTTAGTTGTTTCTTTTATGGAAATGTAGTAAAGTTGCATTGTTCTTTCTTTTCATTTGTTTTTATCATCATTAAAAAAATCAAAAATCAAAAGAAAATCATCAAAACTTTGTGCATACATCCCAAACTACGCAAGATCTGATTCATGTACAACATGATACGTAGGCAACCTACTTTTGGGTTCGATCTAATCACTTTGTTTTTTTTTCTCAATTTTCCTCTTGTAAAGAAAAGAAAAATCCATAAAGAACGATAAAAAGAAAGAAACAATAGTGAGAAAAGAAAAGAGAAAGAAAGAATAGTGAGAGGAGAAAAGGGAAAGAGGTTGATACAAAGAAGACAAAAACGAGGGAAAAAATAGAAATGAACAAGGTGTAATGAGAGGGGAATAAGAAGAAAAATAAGTCTAAGGGAGAAATCACGATGATGTTAAAATGGCCTCGTTACCCTCAAAGACAGGTAGAAATGCGCATGAATCTAGGACAAATATACAATGTGATATTCTTTCTTGTTGTGTGACCTAATACTAATAGGTTTTGTCTTTGATGAGAATATTCTTTCAAATAAAAGTGGTTGGTTTGTAGCACTCTGGCTAGTCATCCTTACTTCACTAGATCAAAAGAAAAGCTTGCCATGGCCAGCAAAGAGGTAGAAAATTCGCTTATCGAACCGAACTAGAGTCCTGGGAAAGGGGGTTCAGAACATAATGAGGAGATATTGAGACTCAGACAACGTATGGCAGAGATGCACCGAGCCTGGGTCAGTGTCATGCCTCCTCCTCCATACTCGGATGATCTTGACAACACTTCCAATTATCCACCATTATCTCAGGCACAGTTATTTAGTCCCACTGATGCGCCAGGATTCATGCCACATTAGTACTATCCTAGCTCTTCTAGTGTGCCCTTGACAGTCCCTCAATAGAGGACCTCTACCTATCCATCACCATCTTTGGCTCCCGTGTTTGTGGATTCTCCACCACTTGAATCACCATTACTGTACAGTTTGTAAAATCAAGATATATTTACCATTTTGTTTCTATTTTATCTTACTATTTAATATTATTTATTTATCAATATTTAGCTAAGTTATAATTAATAGGGATGATATAATAATATTATCCTTCTATTTTTTATTTCTTATACAGTGTTGTCAAGCATAGACAAATAAAAACAAATAGCGTGCGAGCTAAAACTCAGACAACTACAGATATATATTGTATAAACCATATAAATCCCTTCTACAGTGAAAGTATTTACATATAATTCCGTTAGGTTTTTCCTCTCCCTAATTTGTAAAATATACTTATACATTAGGTAGACCCTTATACATTGCTGCAATGTATGATAAAACAGATTTGTCTATATTTGTGAAAAGAGAAATCAGATACTATCTTTCTCTACCTTAATTAACGCAATTAATTACCTATCATTATGTGGTGTATGATTAAATATAGTAACTGTAATTTAAATTTAAAAAAATTCTTAAACATCACTATTAATTATTCTCATTTACAATATTTTATGTTGTTTATTCATTTTAACAGATAAAAAAGTCTTATTATTTCCTTCTTATACTATTTTTAGTAGTGATAAATTACATAAATAATAATAAAATATAATTTTAATTAAAATCTTTTAAAAATTATGTAACAACAACATAAAATAATATAAAATCTAGTGGGGGTATTTGTTTTCATTCTCTTTTCTTTACTTTAGTAGGAGTAATATTAATATGTATGAATTATTTGTGTTCACACTGATACGATCCATTAAGGTTCTAGAAAATTGATTTTTAAAGTATGTTTTGATGAAAGAAATTATCTTTCATTCACAGAATCATATAAATTTATTATAAATAATTTAAAATTCATGAAAAATAAACATCAGTTAACAGAATAATTAAATGTTATAATATATATCCAAATACAGTTGATCTATTCAGTTTTATTATTAAATATGTGATGTATTTATTGAATCAATGCAAATAACGGATAAGTTGAAATTTAAAAGATAACATTATACAACAATTGCACATGTATGTGGGCACAATATACATTTAAAAAATAATATGTAGTAATGTATAATGTCATACTATACATTTAAGTATTAACATTAAACATGTATACTTCTGTATCCTTATAAGAAGGTTTAGTGTAACCTTATACAATATTAATACTTTCTAATTGTATAGTACCAAATAATACATAAAATACCTCTTAAATGTAATAAGAACTTCTTAACTTATAACATAATGAAATATATAGCAGAAGAATTATATTATACATTAGTCTTCCAAAAATAACTAATGTATAGTGTCTAATATATTATAACTTATACATTAAAATATAATCTTCCAAAATGTATAATATCACACTATACACATAAAATATTCACCTTATACATTAATAATCTACAAGATTATAATAATTTTAAGGAAAAATTAGTGTTATTGTAACATTACATTGGCTACACGATTGGCTACACGATAATAAGGAAAAAGAATAATTCAATTTCCTTTATTACGTGAATTGAAAGTGTACATCTTCAAGTTCAATTATAAAAGTGACTCAAATGGGAGGGGGATGAGAGAGTATTAATATTACATTAGCTTGATTATAGGCGTAAATAAAGAAGCACATATATGGAGTAAAAATCAGTGTATTAAAATAGGAGCAAAATATGATATTTTGATATGTATAAAGGGATGAGAGAGAAAGAGTGAATTTAAGGAATTTAAGTAATTACTTTGGTATTTTTATAATTTCTTTTTTAATATGAGATTTTATGTAATAAGGTAAAATTACTTTGTATATATACGTAATTTTTAGATATATATTTGGGTCGTTCTCATCGATATTATTTTTATTGTCCGGCACGTACAATTGCAGGAACTGGCACAAATTGATGTATCCACAAAACTCATGAGGAAAAAGTGCTAGTTCTTGTGGTCTTCAAGCTACTAAATTTGTTGCCATCAATTATGTCTTTCATTCAAATTAAAAATAATTATTTGGTCCTGTCCTCTTACTAATCTCTTGTTCTTATTAAAGTGGAGGTAGATTTCGAAGTTTATAAGTTCTATTTTTTACTATTTTTAAGTTCTCAAATTTTAATTACGGTAATTTATATATATCTTAGAATTTTTTAAGATAAATATAATATTTGAACTAAAACTACTAAATTCGATTGAATCCGACCGCCCTAGTTTCGTCTCGAATTACCACCACTATGGAGCTCACTTCCCTCAAACAGAAAAAGTGAATAATAATGATGAGATAGTACACCTTAATGGTGACTCTATAAATATTGTCTCTATTTCTTTTGGAAAGAGAAATCAACGAAAGAGAAAAAATAATTACGTCTAAACAAAAAAAATACATATTTTTTTTTTTTTTTTTTTGTAATTGTCGGGTAAAGCATATCACGAACTCCTCCCACAAACATGCTGAGTACTCAAATATCAAAGAAGCATGGAAGTCCTAGTGAAGCCGAAGTTCTGATGGGCTGAGCAGAATGATCAAACAACTCTAAGTATGGGTGTCAAGTGGGCCGGGTCGGGTTCGATCCGGTCCTCGTAACTAACTCGGCTCGGACCAAGTCCGGTCCAAGCCCACTGGTTAACCGGCCCGGATAAATTAAAAAAAAAAAAAAAAGAGATTTTGACTTTTGGGTCAAACTAGCCGTTGGCCCAACAGCTACATAGCCGTTTTTGGGTCCAAACGGCTAGTTTGGGCCCATTTATTAAAAAAAAAAAAAAACTTTAAAAAATATTTTTTAATCCAAAAAAAAAATCTATAAATACCCTACAACTTCAAATCATTTTTCACACAATTTTTCACTCTCTCAAATCTCATTCTCTCTCAAATCTCAATTCTCAATTCTCAAATATTCAATATATTTAATTTCTTAAAGTTTTTACTTTAATTTTTTAATTTTTCGTTTACAAAGTACGAGCGGAAGTTTCTAAAGTCGCAATCTTCGGATACTTCCAAAATTTGGTATTGTCGTTCCATCTCTTACGTTTAATTTTTATTTATTGTATTAATTATTTAATATTTAATTTTATTATATTTGTGTATTTTGAATATTTTTAGTTTAATTTAATTTATATTATGGATAAATTAAGAAACCTCGCTACTAAAGGTGTTAAAAAATTTTGTCCCGGAAGTGGTAGTGGTAGTAAAAAGCGAATTACTAGCGGTAGAGGTAGTTCAAGTAGTAGATATACCCGTGTGCCTTCGCCTCCGGTACCGCTTGGTACACCTTTTGAGGAAGAAATAGGTGTAGGTGCTCACGATATGGATTATGTAGAAGCTCAGGAAAATTACGGTATAGAAGAAGAAAATGAAGTAGATGCGGTTAATTTAGACGAAGATAATGAAAATATTGCTGAGACACCCACAGTAGGAGGTTCTAACGTTAGATCTGAATCAGTTAATCTCCCTTCCCGTCCTCCCAGTGCCCCAAAACCTCGTAAAAGAACTAGTATTGCATGGCAATTTTTTGAACGTATATCAGATATTGATGTGCAATGCAATATTTGTCAACAAATATATAAGCATAGAAGTGGAGGCAAGCAAGGGGGTACGGGTACGTTAATGAGACATGTAGCTGAAGATCACAAAAGAGAGTTAAATATTGCAAAAGGTGGTGGGGATGTTGGTGGGTCAACGCAAACTAGAATGGACCCAGCAACCGATCACGTAGCGAAAAAGTATAATAAATTGAGGGACCGGGAAGAAATAGCTAAAATGGTAGCTGTGAGTTGTTTGTCTTTTAATTTTCCTTCTTCTGATGCCTTTATTCGTTATATACAAGCAATTTATAATCCTATGTTTAACGGTATTCCTAGAACTACTTGTCGGTTTGATATTTTTAGACTTCATTCACAATATTGTTTTTATTTATCAACATTGTTAAAAAATATTCAATGTAGATTGTCCCTAACTTCTGATCTTGGTCGTGCTGTAAATAAAAATAATTATTTAACCGTTACTTGTCATTGGATGGATAGTAATTTCGTGATTCAAAAACGTATTCTTGCTTCTTTATATGATGAAGATCATAAACATAATGGACAATTTATTGCTGATTCTATTGTTAAAATTGCCGGATATTATGGTATCAAAAATAAAATTTTATGTATTGCTTTTGATAATGCTTCTAACAACAACACTGCTATAAAAAAAATTAAAATCTACGCTATCTCCGCCCTTGCCTGAAATTTTTCATATTAAGTGTGCATGTCATATATATAATTTAACTGTAAAAGATGGTCTTGAGTTTTTTGAGTTTTATATTGAAAAAATTCTCCTTGCTGTTGGTTTTATTCCAGGAAATAATCGTAGATCGAGAATTAGAGAATTTAAAGTTAAATGTCAAGAAAATGGACTTACACCAATTTTGATGCCTGAGGAAATTGATACTAGATGGAATTCTACGTATGAATTTTTAAAAACTTGTTATAAATATAGAATTCCGATTACACTAGCTTTTATCCAACATTGCGGTTCATTTGTTGATTCTGCTGATTGCATGCTACATAATTCCGATTGGGTTGTAATTAATGATCTTGTTAAGTTTTTTAAAAAAATTTATGTAGCTACGGTTGAATTTTTCGGTGCTTATTATCCTACTGTTTGTAATATTTTGGCATATATAGCCGATATTTTTGGTTTGCTCAAAGAATATAAAAATAAAGAAGGTTATAAAGAAGCTGTTGGCGCCATGTTTACGAAATTTAAAAAATATTTTTTCCCGATTCTCCCTATTTACTTGGTTGGTGCTATGCTAAATCCGTGCATGAAATATAATAATATATATCACTTTAATACTCTTATTTATACTTATTTAGAAATAAATACTAACCATGATTCTGAACAAGTACAACCTGATTTGTGGACGGCTACGGCTGATGCAAAGGATTACATAGAAAAATTATATAATCACTATGCTGATTTATTTGATTTAGCCGTACCTACAAATATTACTCCAACTGTCGCTCCTCATCCTCCCGATGAGCCATCATCTTCTAAAAGGCCGGCACATAATGATTTTTCTGATTCGTTTTATGATTTAAATTGTTGGAACAATGTTGATGAGAGAACTTACACATCAACTTATCGGAAAGAGCTGAAATATTATCTTCAGACGGCACCATAGGATCGCAGACGACGGATCAACACGTTGGATTGGTGGAGGAGTAATGAAACACAATATCCTGTGCTTTCAAGATTAGCTAGAGATATCTTGAATGTTCCAATGTCAACCGTTGCATCAGAGAGCGCCTTTAGTCAGGGACGACAGCAGCTTGGAGACAACCGACACTCATTGGAAGCAATGCAATGAATGTTCTAGTTTGCCTCAGAGATTGGATTAGAGCGGAAAGAAGAAACCAAGGAATGAAACCGGAGCCGAGCGACGAGCTGAAACTTGAAGAAATTATGACAAATTATGACTTCACGGGAGAACTTAGCAGAATCAAGTCCAATGCATGGTTTTGCCCCCGTTGACTTCGACTATCCTATGCAAGTTTCCATTAATATTAACATGAATGAGTTGGAAAAAATGATGCATAATTTATAGATTTTTCATTCATGTAAATTATAAATTTTGGATCATTTTGCAATCAATAAAATTCCCCAAATTCATTCACTCCTTAGTCCTTACTTTTTATTTTTTTTTCATTTAACGATTTAAAATTTTAAATTGAATTTCTAGTTTTCTACTTTAAATTAAAAACTTACTTCTAATATATTATTAATTTACTACCAAATATTATTAATTTATTATATTAAGTAGCATATGTTTTGTATATTTGTGCATATATCTTCTATAGAAGTGTATATTTAACGTATACATGTGTATATGTTTTATAAATTAGTATATAAGTATATCTATATATATATTGTAATGTATATATAATGTAGTATATTTTATAAGTAGTAGTATATATACATTGAATGATGCGTATACACGTGTATATATCTTCTATAGAAGTGTATATTTAACGTATACATGTTTATATGTTTTATAAATTAGTATATAACTATACAAATATATATTGTAATGTATATATAATGTAGTATATTTTATAAGTAGTAGTATATATACATTGAATGGTGCGTATACATATAATAGAGTGTATATATGTGAATAGATCTTCTATAGACGTGTATATTTAACGTATACATGTGTATACGTTTTATAAATTAGTATATAACTATACAAATATATATTGTAATGTATATATATTATAGTATATTTCATTTAAAGTATTACATATACATAGAATAGAGTGTATATATATGAATAGATCTTCTATAGACGTGTATGTTTAACGTATACATGTGTATACGTTTTATAAATTAGTATATAACTATACAAATATATATTGCACTGTATATATATTGTAGTATATCTTATTTAAAGTATTACATATACATAGAATAGAGTGTATGTATGTGAATAGATCTTCTATAGACGTGTATATTTAATGTATATATGTTTTTATATTTTATAAATTAGTATAGAACTATACAAATATATATTGTAATGTATATATATTGTAGTATATCTCATTTAAAGTATTACATATACATAGAATAGAGTGTATGTATGTGAATAGATCTTCTATAGACGTATATATTTAATGTATATATGTGTATATATTTTATAAATTAGTATAGAACTATACAAATATATATTGTAATGTATATATATATTGTAGTATATCTCATTTAAAGTATTACATATACATAGAATAGAGTGTATATATGTGAATAGATCTTCTATAAACGTGTATATTTAACGTATATATGTGTATATATATATAATTATATATATTGTAGTATATTTTATTTAAACTTTAAAGTTTAAAGTAGTACATATATATTTGGATGGTGCGTATATATGTGTAATTGTGTATATGTGTATATATTTTTTAAATTCTAATGTAGTATATACTATATATATATTTTTTAACGTATTTATAATGTATATAGGTGGGTATATATAATGTATATTGAAAAAAAGTTTTTTTTTTATATATTTTTGATCGGGTTTGACCGGTTTTTTAAACGGGTTTGACCGGGTTTAGGTGGGTTTGACCGGATTGGGTTAAGTGGGCCGGGTTAGGGTGGTTTTTGATTTTTTTACTGTTGGGCCCAACCCACTTAGATCCCAACCCGGCCTCGGACCGGCCCTCAATCCGGTTAAATAACACGGGCCGATTCTGGGTTGGCCCGGCCTGGCCCACTTGACAGCCATAACTCTAAGTACACAAGATCTTCCACAATGAAACTTATGGACTTACACTAAGAGAGAAGGCAGACAGAATCAGATCATAAAAGATTTTTTTTTAAAAAAAGAAATATTTGAGAAAGTTTTGATTGGTTACCAAAGTGTAACTTGATATCGAAAACCATGCAAATTGACGGACCTAATTCATAGTCATATGCTTTAAAATTTTTCAGTCTAGTTATTGTGTATTAGGAAGTGTGATTGAGTTGTAATTTACTGCTTTCTTAGAATCATTGTTTAGGAGATTTATAGTATACTACTAGATATTACTCCTATGACAACACTGTTGCGATAGATACAGAAATCGTTGCCATAGAGGTACCACAACGGTTTGACATGTGTTGCATATGTGAGCGTTGGGATAGATGTATGACAACGATTTTTGCAATGATTACAACAACCGTTGCAATAGATAGACCTATTGCAACGGTTTTTTTAATCTCAATAGGGACACTTCATATTGTTTATAGCGACGGTTAAGAACCGTTGCAATAGACTATATTGCAATGACAGGAAAGCCTTGTAATGATAACCCTATTGCAACAATTTTCGAAAATCTACTACAACAGTTATTGGTCTTTTGCAACGATTTTTCACTACCTATTGCAACTCTTACCTATTGCAATGATTTTCGAATCTTTTGCAACATTTTTTTGCTACCTATTGCAACTATTTTAATTAGCTATTTGGAGTATTTTTTCCCACCTATTCCAACTACTTCAAATACCAATTGACAGTTTAGTTGAAATAGTCACCATTTATATGCGACTTTAAAAATATATGTACGGGCAGACCTCTCTATAAGAACCCATCATTATAATGGTATTTCACTATAGCTACCTAATTTTCTCCGAAACTGATTTCATATTATATGTTACTTCTCTATAATGACATTCTACCTATAATAACAATGACTTTTATTATAGTGGTACATTCTTTGTAAAATTACCTCTCTATAACAGTATATTCAAATATTTATATTTTATAAAAATATATTATGTCTTTCATTGGGCAATTTTCTTTCATACGTCTGACTTGACTAAAGTGAATAATAATTACTACTGAAAAAAGTATACTGAGTAGCGGATAAATTTTGAAGCTAAACACAGAATTCATCACAACTAAAACTTTGTGAAGAGATAAAACTGCTTCACATAAGCATTTTGAAATGTCGTTATCTGATTCTAATAATTCTCTTTATTTTGTCACTTCTTTATATAAAAAAACTTTTATCAATTAATAGTAAGTCTTCATGCAAATATGGTCCAGTGACACTTTTTATCCATTAGTTATAATAAAAGGATTCTTGAATCAATCATTTTTCTTGTATGAATTTATCGAACAATAGCTTCTACTTAGATCATAGCATCATATTTTTTTACAATCAATTACTATAAAAATGGATATTATCAAGATTCATTGTTCAATATTTTAAAGATCGAATACTATCTCAGATACACATTTTGACATGTAAATTCTAATTCTAATAAGCAATAGCCCTCGTCTTTGCATTTTATTTGAATATTTTTGAAGCTTTCCCCAAATAATACGTTAAAACGAACTGGTAAGGACATCATCTATAAAATCACATAACTATTAAAAATTTGAGTATAAAAAATTGATTGTTTGGATCCCTCTTCAACTTCCGTTCATGTTTTCTAGATAAATTTCTGATTGTTTTCATTTTATCGGTTGGATTAAGCTTTATAATATATTTCAAAGTATTTTAAGTATAAAATTCTCTCAAGCAACCATGAGATTTAATTAAAATTTTGATCTTGTTTTTTAAAAAAAAAAAATTTTTTTTTAAATAGAATGTTATTCTCTAAACAATTAAGATTGATTGTAAATTTCGTTATAGTCTTTAGAAGACGTACAAATACACCTTAGAGAAAGACTTGTGAATTTGAATATGTGACAGATGATAAGTCTTTGATAGTTATCATTCTAGAACTTATTTGAATTTCATACTGAATATCTTTTATTGCAGTTTTATACTGAAATGCGATTGACCATGAGAATTTTTTACCTTTTTGACCTTTTGAAATTGTATGTGAAATTTAAAAAACAATCAAAATTTTTATTTTTACTTTTTTCTTTCATAATTTTCTTTTTTCAAATTATACCCTAAATTTTATGTTTAACCATGATCTTTTCAAGTGTCTATAAATTGATAACCACAAACTTGAAGATTTATGTTTTTTTCTGGATTTCAGGAGCCATTTTTGTACTAATGCATTTTATTCATGCATAGATTTTTTTTTTTGGTAATCGATGCATAGATAGTTAAGCCATGCATAATAAATAACACAGCTTGCAAATTACCGCTACTGTAATTTGTATTACAAATGAACCTTCTATCAGCTATTACACATTAGAACCCGATCCCTCTTCTTGGCTATTGTTGCGAGAATGAACAACAGATTCTGGTTTGTCCCTTTATGTCAAACGTCTCTCTACAAAATCACTTATATCATATATGATACCACACACATAAACAAATTTCTATCTTGCAATTTATCATAAGAATCAACACAAATTTCTTACTTGTTCCCTCATCCTGTTTAGGATCAGCAACAAAAATGAAGGTTCTAGACGAACTTTCCATTACTTTAGGAGCAGCGAGGGATAAGTAACACAAGCCTATGCTATTCTGACAACTTTTCAATGAAATAGGCCATGTATATGAATTTAAGGATGCATAAATAAAAAGAGAATTTGTTTACCTGAGAGGCATAAATTTAAGGTATTATGAATCTAGTAGAGTATAGTTTCATCGTACTTTATAAAGGGGTGAGAATTGGATCACTCTGTTTACCCGAGAGGCATAGATTCAAGGCATTATGAATCTAGTAAAGTATAATCTCATCGTACTTCATAAATGGTTGAGAATTGGATCACGTATGTTACATGCTAAAATATCTTTAATCTTTAACTATTACACATGTATTGCTGTTGAAATTAATACAAAACATGATAAATTTTTAATTATCCTGTTAACTTAAAAATTTGATATATACATGAGAGTAAATACAAAATTATTTTAAAAATAAAATTTACTGGTGAATATAAGAAGATATCAATGTATTTAATATGAACGGAATAAGAATGAATGGCTACAATAATTTATATTGTTCAAAACTAAAAATTGTCACGTGAAAGTAATCACATTCCAAAATTTGGATCATCAGCTGTCTATATATATTATCATCATCATCCATCTCCAAGATACCTACAAAATTAATGCACCAAAAAGTAAATTAACTATTAAAAAAATATTTCTGACGTAAAAAATAATTCTAAATCAAACAATAAAGAATGATCTAAGACCAAAAGTAAATAATCAAAATAATAATAATAAATATAATAATAACTATTTAATTTTATATTTAAGAAAATACAATAAAAGTTTATAAATAGCCAAAAAATAAATATAATTAAAGTAGTATTAAAACTACTAGCTTATTTATTAAAATTTAAAAGGAAAATATATTTTTGAATTTCTTGTATTATTTTATTTATTTATTTATATTTTTCTTTAAAAATAGAAATAGAAATAAAAATTAAAATACCCCAAAATGTAACTTCATTTAATTATTTATTTTTAACTAAAAATTTATTAAAAATGAAATAAAAACTAAAATAAATATTGGACAAAAAATAAAAATATTTAATGCCAACAAATAGGTTAAAACTCGGGAAGGGTCAAAAATCACGTGTCTACATATACTAGTTGTTGAACCTCTCCTACTAGTTCGTATATATATTTCTAAATTCCTCAATAAATATCCTGATTCCACTACTGGCTGAAGCTATACAATAATTAATGGGATCTTATAATAAAATTTGTATTTCATTTATTATTTCATAAGAGTGCAAAATCCATTGTAAACAATTAAAAACGGATAGATGAAGTAATTTGGACTGGTTAGGCTTATTAGGATTTACGAAGAGCTTGTAAAATTCAAGGAAGTTACGCATAATACTATGAAACTATCCCTATATATTTAATAAATATGATCATAAAGTGAAAAAAAAAATAAGATGCTGATTAAAACTTAATTATAGAATTATAAATTGACATAAGATGTTTAGATTTTTAGGGTATTTCCATAGGTTAAAAAGACCTTATTTTATATGTTCATTGAAGATGATATTGTATTATTGTTGAAGGATTCTCAATTTATAGAAGTGTAAAATCTTTTCAAATTATCTAAATATGGTATTTTTATATTCCCCCACCTCCACCCATAAATAACTACCAATTTTAGAAGAGTAAGAATTTCAAAAAGTAGACATACACTATGTTTTTTTTTATATAGTTTTTTTTAGACTTTTGCTTTATTTTTTGTTTAATACAAAATAGGCCTCATTGTCTTATTTAAAAAAAAAAAAAATCATATACACGAATGATTCCTAAAATTTAAGAGTTTAGTAGTTTTTTTTTACCTAATTCTTCTAACCGTGGTATTTGCTTATTACCATATATTTTAAGACTTAGTTTTTCTTTCCATATATATTTTAGGATTCAATATTATAGTTAAGATTATTAAAATAATTAACTAATAATTTGAGAAAATAGTGAAAAAACAATTTTATCTATTGTGTAGTTTTTTTAATGAAGGTCAAAAAGTTCAAATCACTTTTACAAGGGTTTTCACACGTTTAATATTATATATATACGCCTTGCGCGTGTACCTCACTTTAATGAGTTGAAACATTACATTAAATAAAATATTTGTTTAAATAATAAAGATGAATATAATAATTAAATTTAATATCTTTTAAGTATATAAGGATGAAGAATTTATTTATTAAAACTAATATTTACCAAAAATATTTTTAAAATTCGATCGATATTCATCTATCATCTGTAAATTGCAACAAAACAATACAATGATAGAGACATCAAAATAATACAACTACAGAGATATCAAAATAATACAATAAAACCTAACCTTTATATAAGAAAAAATTTCTCAAAGCCGACCAACATTTATTTATCACCTGTAAACTGCAACAAAATAATATGATAAAAGTGATATCAAAACAACACAATTAAATTTAAATTTTACACATAAAAATTTCTTAAAGTCGATCGAGATTCATCTACGAACTGTAAACTATCACAAAATAACAAACTAATAGAGATATTACGGTAATACAATTAAACCTAACCTTTACCTAAAAAAATTTTTCAAAGTCAACCCACATTCATCTAGCATCTGTAAATTAAAATAAAATATTAAGATAATAAAGATATCAAAACAATACAATTAAACCTAATCTTTACACAAGAAAATTTTCAAATCCAATCGACATTCATCTATGACCTGTAAACTATAAAAAAATATAATAGTGATCACAAAACTTTGCTCTTGATCCAATTAATTCTTGATTGAGCGAAAATTTTGACCCTAAAGAATGATTTTGAATGAAAACAAAGAAGATATATATATATATATATATACACACATGTTGAACTCTATTATGCTTACAAAGCAGTGAAGACATTGAGGGTTAAAAAATCAAGCATCAATCAATCTAGACATGCAATCGAATCAAGTTAGAGAAACATCAATCATATTCTCCTAATAGACAAACCAGTTTGTTCCAAATTAATTACAAATCAACCTGAGCCATGAAAAACTTACCTTTAAACTTCAATTCTATTCAAAAAAAACCTCTCTCTATATATATGTCAATTAAAAAATATAACAAACTTAAGAATTTTATTTTTGTGGTAGCTTAAGAAAATCTTGAAACCTGCAAATATAACAATAAGAAATTAAAGAGTTGGTGATAGAGAAATTTAAAAAGCAAATCTTTATATTTCCTCTAAAACCTTATGCTTAACGGCATATCTTAATTAAAATTAATGTGTCGTGGGTAGAAGCAAACCAAATCATCCTTTTACTAAAATTATTATTAATATTAATTAATTCTCTTACCATATATTTCAAGAGTCCCATATATTTTAGGACCATATATTTCAGGAGTCCCATATATTTTAGGAAGTCTAGTAGAAAAAAAAATATAAATTAATTTTCCTACCATATATTTTATGAGTTTCATGTATTTTAAAAAGTCTAATAGAAAAGAAAATATTAATTAATTCTCCTACCATATATTTTAGGAGTCCCATATATTTTAAGAAATTTTAAAAATAATTAAATAATAAATTAAAGAATAGTGAAAAGACAATTTTATCTAAAAAAGAGTCTTTTAATGAGGGTAAAAAATTCAAAGGGCCTTCACACTTTTAAAGTCTTTTAATGAGGGTAAAAAAGTCAAAGGGCCTTCATACTTTTAATATATATATATATATATATAGACACACACGTACATCACAACAAAATCTTTCATCAATAAATAATCCAAATTATATATGCAACAAACTAGTAATCTAAACCCAAAAGCAAAATGTTAAAAGTCATGCTCATAAGTTTTCCTTTATAGTATCAAGTTCGAGTGGCAATAAGTTTCACGAAATTCAATATCAAAAAGATCGATATTAAAACATCTATCAACAATTCAAAAATCTTCTCAACTAAGGTCCATTTTTTCATATGTAGCTTCAAATTCTATTATTGCATGACAAATCCACTAGTTGTTTCTAACCGTTGTGAGTTCAACAATATTTAACAAAGCTGTCTGACAGAACAATTCAATTCCGATCACCTGTAAGAGAGGAAAATTAGTGTATAGGTGGTGAGATGCAGATGCCAACAAGCCCTCAGGCCATGAAAAGGAGCTGAGTGCTGAGTTTCTAGTGTCTGAGAGAAGTGAAATAGGAACAAGAATTACACCAGATTAGGCCACTTAGAGACTTCGCTGGCCTTGTATAGGTATCTCAGTATGTTCTGCCATTTGCTAGAGCGTTCACACGGGAGTAGCCACTTAGTGCTTTTGCCTGCTTGAAGATTCAGTGAATCAACACTATTCACTTGGAAACAGAATTATATCCGACTCTCTTAATTCTATTTTTAACTGCGGATTCAAGATATGCAATAATTGTTAGTTTTATGGTGCTTGAGTTCAGCACTTGAAAAATATAGGATGCGTATGCTTCAAGTTCCATGGACCTAAAGTTCTGGATTTAGCAGGTTTGCAAAGTTAGGTTACCAATTTAGAAGGTATACATCAGTCAGGCAGTAAGCATTTGCATACACATAAGCTGCTAGAACGAAATGTCTAGTAAAAATATAAGACCCCGTAAAATTCTAAAGCTTAATTCAGTCATTTAAGCTTGTCAAGGGGTAGATTCCCAGACTTAGCCTATTATTGGCCTTTGAAAGTTGGCAATCTCATTTAGCCATCTTAACGTCCTTTATTGGTCCATATTTTTATTAATTCATGATTAGGAAGGTCAATAGCTGTTCTTGGACAAGTTTTGGATTTTTTGGAACACGTTTAGATCATGTTCGGAGTCCCAAAACAATGAACCAATGCGATCATGGTGCGCCGCGTTGCCAATCGCGTTGGTCAATATTTGTGCAGGCTGCCAGAGCCAAAACTTCTGAGGCTTGACGCGATCATGGCGCAATGCGTCAAGTATCGCGTCGCAGCCATCAACGCACCACGTCGCTTGTAGCGTCGGCACCCAATTTTTAGTCATTAAATGACCGCGTTCTCAAGGGCAAAAGGGTCAATTTCCCACCCTTATATAAGTCTAAAACATGGTATTAAGCCCAAATTCAACCTAAATACTCTTATCTCTCTCAAAATTCATCAAGAACAAGCTTAGGGTTTTCAACTGAGGATCCAATTTTCAAAATTTCACCATTAGTTTTCAAGAATCTTCCATCCAAGGTATGCATAGTGTTGATTTATGGATTCCTTTCATCCATAAAGCTCAAGAACCCTATTTCAAATTATAAATCATGTTTATATTGTGGGTTGTTTTGTAACCATATTTATTTTGTTGTACAATTCCCAAGTTAGAATCTTTACGTGTTTTTCATGAAACTACGTTAGCATGCAAGTTGAAATCCATGAATTGAGTTGTTTATGATGCGTAATTTGATGATTACACCTATGCCCTAAGTTGTGAATGTATGGTGTTTGATAAAATGCCTAAGAGGATAGAAATTATGTATTATAGCTCAATTGTGACCCATATGATAAATGTATGTTTTACCCTTATGTTCAAATGACTCCCATGCTATTGTGGTGCAATGTAGATGTTTGTTGGAATGCTCATGATGTTGGAGTATGAAATTATGACATTGATTATATGCATTCCTACCATGTACAAGATTATAATAACTATTTACTTCATGAAATTCCCAACTTATTGTATTATGGATTGTTGGTCACGTATTCAAGAATGTCATGCCTTGTCAGTTTACTTCTTTCGAGTCCTGAGGGTACTTGTACCCGACAATTTGGCTGTGTGCCTAGATCAGTGTCATGTTTTCACGATACTCTCAGTCAAGCCATGATCCATAGAACTTAGGAAATCATGTGCCTCAAGAAGACTCAGTAAACTCAGCAATTCCAGTAACCTTAGAAATCTCAGAAATTCAATAATCTTAATAGTATTCCGTCAGTCAACGGAATTCAGCTAACTCAATCTAGTCTAGTTCAGTTAATCATGTTCAGTGTCTATTCAGATGGGAGTAGGATTTAGCACCGAATGAACCCAAGGATAGGAACTCACCTGCCAGTAGAGGATGTGATTCTTAGAAGTCATCCTTGCATTCCAGAACTATGTAGCCAGCGTAGGTTAAGACATCAAACCTGTCAGTTGAGTGTTGATGAGGTGGCTTAACCTATCAGTTGAGGGTCCCACCGTTCTCATTAGAGTACCTGCCAGATCAGGGTCACTCACAGCTTGTCCTTACCAGTGGCACGATATTGACACCCTTCCATTTGGGGTTACAGATGAGTACCTGGCAGATGAGGGTCACTCAACTATATTGCTTTATTTGGGGCACGCCGGTTAGATGAATACCTCCCACAGTTACAGTTTCAGTCTAGTAATAGAACTCAGATAGTTCTATAGAACTCAGAATTGTCAGATACAGTCGCTCAGCTCAGTACGGAACTTAGCTAGTTCCATTAGAACTTAGACTGTCAGACACAGTCGCTCAGTATCAATTATATCAGTTACTATTAACTCATGTTATCAGTATTCAGACTCAGTAGTCAGTATCATCACGAATTCAGTTACAGTTACTTATTCATGCATATATTCTCGCGTTCATGTTATATAGTCAGTTAGCATTGTTCATGCATTTGAACCCTTTGCATTTAACCTACCTTACATGCATACCAGTACATTTCATCGTACTGACGCATTTGTGCTATGGTGTTTTATTTTATACCATAGGTTCAGAAGCACGAGCTCCAGAGCATCAGTAGCATTCCAGATTCCAGCAACCAGATTTAGTACTGAGTCCTTATCATTCGAGGATGTTATTATTTGATTGGTTCATTCTTTCAGTACTTAGTTTATTTCAGCAGTTGGAGTTAGTTGGGGACATGTCCCATCAACTTCTTATTCAGACAGTTCAGTTTTAGTGGCTTTTCAGACTATAGTATGTTCAGACAATTTACTTCAGTGTTGTTTTGGTATCGATATATCGCACTCTCGGATGTTATATTTTATCAATTTTGAACCTTATGACCATTCAGCCTTTATTTTTGTATTTATTCAGTATATTATGCACTGTTCAGGTACAAATATCAGTCATGGGTTAGCTTATGGTCCTTCAGGGTCATGAGCACCATGTAGCATTCCGGGTACCAAATTCGGGGCATTACAAAAAATAAACTTTGGTAGCTGCTGAGGCCTTGTGCTAGCAATCAGGTCAAAGAGAAATTGATGCAGAAGTTGTGGTAGTGTTGTTTGGCGCTCTATCGAGCAAAATCTAAAACTTATTAGAAGGATGTGTTTTCTTGATCAGCAGAACATATTGAGACACATTAACATAACCAGTGGATTCACTGGATAAAAGGTAAGCAAAAGCAATTCTGAATAAACATTGCTAGGAACTTAAGTTACAGAGAGAGCAAAATTTAGCATCTTAGTACACATATACTGTGGGATTGTGAAATGATAGGCTAGTCAAATTTAAAAATGTCAAAAAATTTATACCTTTCCTATAATAGGATCCAGTCCTACAATATCTAAAGACAAAGCAGTACGAACATGCTGGGATGAATCTAATGATAGTCCCTGAGAACAAATAATGGAACTCTTATAAAAAATTATAGAGAGCTACTTTGACAGTTAATAGACAGTCTAAGGAAAAGAAATAATGATACAACAGAAAAACTGAAAAAACAAGCGACAGAGCAAGATATAACAAAACACAAAAGGAGCACCATAAGTTTTAAACCTTGACTAAAGGAAGGATGTGCTGGACTATAATCTCAAGGCCCATTCTCTGGCAAAATTTAATAACCTTACCAGCTCCAGTTGTGCGAACTTCAACCACGTCGTTATCAACTAGACGAACATATGCCTAGAATATGACCCCCTTTCAAATTTCACAACTCTCTTAAGTTTGTTTGGGACAAGCAAACTTGATTAACAATTGAAACAAGGAAAAAAAAAAGAGCACCTAAAGATTAGGGGAAATAATCTAAAAAGCATTTTCAGTTCATAAAAACAACCAAATACTTCATTTGAAAGGAAGGTTAATGACCATAAACACAAGGGGGATATTTATGTTAGTTGTTACAAGTAACAACCTGGTAACATCTGGTCCCAATGCGTCACATAGTTAAAGAAATTGACCAAAAACTATGCAACGAACTCGCCAAGCTGTATCCTGTTAATGTGGATTAGCAAGTAATGATAATATTTTCTGTCCACCAGTATCGAACTATAAACTGGTAAAGAAAAGTAGTGCTTGGTCAAAAGAAACACTATGTTCATTCATATGCAAAACCATGAAAGTAGGACTGGATCAGAAATAGTAGTTGCAAGTACTGAGATCATGTTGATACATTGACTAAGACCTGTAGAAATAATTATGAAAAAAAAAAGTAGGAGACACAATAATCCCTGAAAGATCTCTGTAATAGTAGAGTCATTAGTGCTAAAAAGTGGAAAATTGTTATTACTTGGCTTTGAAGATTTGAGTCACATAGAGGTCGAATCTTTGCATTTCATATTCCCAAGATGTTATGTATTAATTGATACATATGAAATTATTATAACTTAACTTAAGATGAATTGTGCATGAAAGTACTTTCTCCACTTACTGCTTCTTGAATTTTGACGAGCTTTGATTAACATTTCAAAAGTATGCTTTCACCACTTTGAAATGAGAAGATTGCCACTTTTATTATTTTCAACGTAAACAATACATGGATATAGGAAAAATAATTGATGAGCAAAAAGTGTTAAAAAATTAGGAAAGTCAATGACAATTCACTGAAACTTCATTTCATTTATATTGAGGAAACGTAGGACTTGCAAATATACAGTACATGGATTTAACAATGCCATCCAAAAAGTCATTCAAAGCTTATTAGGCCAACCTATATAGAGTCTATTCGGTACGGAAAACTCTTCTTCAAAAAATGATGGCTCCAATAGCTTCCTTAAAGCTATAAAACTCTTGACAGTAAATGAACGAACATAATCGTGATCTGAATACAATCAGAATTCGGCTTAATCATAGTAATTTAAGTTTAAAAACAAAAATGGTTCAGCAATTCCAATAATTGAACGCTAGTATATTTCCTATGGTCAATCACATGAGAGTAATTCTTAAAGAAAGAACAATTAAGGCTTTTTATCACACATAAAAATTGATCAGACTTTTGGTACTTCTTTCCAGAAATAAGAAACAAGGAAGATTTGAAGCTATCTTAAAGATTACTCCTCTTTTAAGACAATCATATGCCCTCAAAACATACCACTAATAAGCTCCATATGCTTCTCTGACCTTTTAAGCTCTTGAACGGACTCTTCAAAACATAGTTTTTAAGTACTCTAGTTATATGACTTATGATCCCCGACCCTATAATGAAAGGGACAAGATTATTAATCCCAAGCAAGTTAGAGTTGGTTATATGAAATTGGATTAGAATTTGCCAGAAATCCTTTAAGCTCATATTTGCAATCACCATACCACTAAGCACAATACTATTTCATTCCACTATCTCCTTAATCATTCCACCAAATCATAGGATCTGATACTAAATTGTTGGACCAAGCTAGCCCAAAAAATACTTTATTATGATTTAGTATTATTTGTTGCGAGTTAAGTTCAGTTAATTTTTTTCTAAAAAAATCCACACCGTTAAATATATCCCTCACACTAATATAATATTTTATTTAGATATGAATATAAAACTTATGTCGGCAGGATCAAACAATTCTCTTGTTTCATGTTCTATAATCAAGTAGAATTGTATTACTTTATTAATTTGTGTTAGTGATGCAGAATGATCATTCATGTTTCACATTTTGTTCACCTCCCCTTGTTCATTTCCACTTATAGATCAGAATTTATAGGTTTCTTTGCATGTATATCAATTGTTACATTATTTAGAACTCAAAGTTTAATTAATATTTTAATTTCTAAGATTTGGTACCTCAACTTGATCAAAAGGAAAAGCTTGCTATTATACATAACCAAAAAAGTTGTCGAACATGATACGGATTATGCTGAACTTAATAAATGAATAAATCACCTTCGAACGAGCAATCAAATGATCCCTAATCATAATAATCAAAATCATATTTATAGATAATTGCATAATATCTATATGATATATATGCATCAATAGCCACGCTAGACATATTCTTCTGGTTGATAATACGTACACGTTTTATTCAAAAGAGTAGCATACTTTGCCAATCCGTCCGCAATGTGATTGGCTTCCCGGTAACAATATAGGCTATGCTAGTTAAAAATTTTAAAAAATTACTTAAAACTACAACCTAAATTTTTATAACTACATAAAATTTTAACTACCAAAAGTAATTACAAAAATCTATTTTTGATACTTTCTCTCTAAAAGCTTCATATAAACATCTCACCTACCTCTTTCTTGCATTTAATGCTCCTCCAAGAGTGTTTAAAATCAAGGAATATCAATCAAACAAATTTAAAATTTGAATTTACAAAAGAGGCTGCAAAGAACTTAAACATATCTGTCACAAAACCCTAATTACCAAACTTCTAATCAAAATCCTTCGCCAGATTCTTCCTCAATCCACATTCTTTCCTCTAAATTCTTCGCACCTAAAGTCGACGTCACCATGCTTGCCATAATTATCATGGGAGCCATCTTCTTTCCCATTTTTCTTTTCTTTCTTTTCAATATTTTTCTTGATCTCACAATGACTTTGTACGAGTCAGCATTACCAGTTACACTCAAAGTTTTCTTTGCTCCATCAATTTTAACTTTTTTTACACCTTCAATATCAAATTGTAGCATTTCAGTTTAATAAGTTACATGTTTACAATGTTGTTCAAATATTTTTTTTAGTGTTATATATAGTTTTGACCTCGACCCATCTTCCAAAGGTAAAGGGCTTTGTTGCTAAATCTGCCTATTTTTATCAATTTTCATATTCTTATATATAGCTATAAAAAGTATCAGTTGTTATTCCAACTGTAATTCATAGATTAATTATGTATAGGATTGTAGACACCATTTGAGATTTGTTGTTATGTCACCCATTATACATAACAATGTGAAGTATATGAATGGATTATCTCTAATCTGATACATATCTAGTTATATATTGGTTGGGGGTTCCCTGTTATGATTTTTTTCACTTATGATACATAACTATGTTATGTATATGAGTATTTTAGACACATAATTTTGTCCCTCCAAAATTTATTTTTACCATTTACTCCATCTTACCACGCACTCCAATCCCACTCCATAATTTTTCCATAAAATGGCAAAATAATAACCAACTCTAAATAAATTTTATCCGTAAATTCCCACATAATTCTAATTTGAACAAATTAACAACCCCTTCCTATCAAAATCTGACATTTCACACCCCTACCCCACACCTTTTTATCCATATAACCTACCTACATATAACATACGTGGGACCCAGACAAAACACACACTCATACTCATACTACATAAACACAAGAAGCACGACACATACCTAGCCACATATACACACACACAACACACACTCTGGGGGAGCAAAACATATGCCATACACACGCTGCTTCACGTAGATGAGGAAACACACACAATATACGGGATTCCATCACAGAAAAAAAGGAGGCTCATTCACGGGGACCAAAAATAGAATATGGTGACTTTATTTTTCTTTGCTCCATCTTCTTCGCAATACACACACAGACGAGGGAAAGGAAAAAATGGTGTCACTCACATAGTCCGTAGATTGACATAGCAATACAAAGGCACGCAGATGCACACAGTGAGAGGAAATTGAGAATGAAGAGCATTTGAGGGAGATCCGATCATTTTTTTTTTAGATTTTCTGGAAAAAGTTTTTCTAGAATTGGTTTTCAGTTCATCATTTGATCAATTCAGTCTTAAAAATCCCCAAATCTCTTCGTTTTCTTTGATTTCTAGGCAAACTTGGTAGGAAAACATGAACTAGTAACGGAGTTTTCATTAAAATCTGTCCTGTTTTGAATTAATTTTAAGATAGTTTTACGTATGGGTTTGGGTGGTTCTGTTGTGATTTAGGTCTTGGTTTACTGGTCTTCGTACGGATTTTGGAATTTAGATTCTATTTATCCCGATCAGTTCATCTCTATCAGTTTCGAGTTTCAAATTTCTCGATACCAAGTTGGATTTCATCGGTTGAGGTTTTTTATTTGGGATTTCGAGTTCGGGTTTCTTAACTCATTATTATCAGTCCAAATTAATTATCATAAGGTCTATTTTTTAACTCTTTCTCTCCATTTCATCTTAATTTATTGGATTGATATTATGATTACGTGTTTGTTGATTATTGGATTGAGTATTTTTGTGGATGTTTGATGATGAACAATTGATCATGATACAAGTTTGGTGTTAATGTGTTGATAATTATCTCCTGCGGAAGTTGAGTGCTAAAAAATACTTATTTGGGATCGGATGTTAGGAATTTATAAAATGAATATTAATTAATTCTTGATTTATTATTGGTTATGTTGGAACAAATATGAATGTTAAACCTTATAGTATCATGATTATGTCGTCGAATGGAACTAGGAAAAATACTGGAATGAAGATAGTTTTACGTATGGGTTGGGTGGTTCTGTTGTGGATTTAGGTCTGGTTTACTGGTCTTCGTACGGATTTTGGAATTTAGATTCTATTTATCCCGATCAGTTCATCCTCTATCAGTTTCGAGTTTCAAATTTCTCGATACCAAGTTGGATTTCATCGGTTGAGGTTTTTTATTTGGGATTTCGAGTTCGGGTTTCTTAACTCATTATTATCAGTCCAAATTAATTATCATAAGGTCTATTTTTTAACTCTTTCTCTCCATTTCATCTTAATTTATTGGATTGATATTATGATTACGTGTTTGTTGATTATGATTGCGTATTTTTGTGGATGTTTGATGATGAACAATTGATCATGATACAAGTTTGGTGTTAATGTGTTGATAATTATCTCCTGCGGAAGTTGAGTGCTAAAAAATATTATTTGGGATCGGATGTTAGGAATTTATAAAATGAATATTAATTAATCTTGATTTATTATTGGTTATGTTGGAACAAATATGAATGTTAAACCTTATAGTATCATGATTATGTCGTCGAATGGATAGGAAAATACTAGGTTGGGTAGAAAAATTATAGAAATTGATGATTGTGGAATGATTGGATGTTTGTACTGGAGATTGTTTCATTTTATCATTCAAAAATTAAAAATGTACTCATTTAGCTGGGGAATGTCCTGAGGTACTTGTATTGTTTTATCCTGAGAATGCCCAGAGAAAAGTTGTACTTGAAGACGACGCATAGTCAAGGCCTGAAACATCAGGGGGAGTTTAGTTTAGGATTGGTTTAGAATAGAGCAGGTTTTACATTTCAGTATTTTTATTTTTTGGACTGTATAATTTTGATGGACATTATTTTGGTTTTGAACTTTGTTTGATTTGTTTGTTTGCTTGCTTTATGTGTTTTGTTTGGTTTATGCATTCTATAGTGTTAAATTAGCTGATATACTCCACAAAGCAATTATGGTTGAACCACGGTATCGAGGGGTGCCTAACATCTTCCCCTCGGTCAACAGAATTCCTTAACCAAAATCTCTATTCGCAAACTAGTTTTAAAGAGTCAAACTGTTTTGAAAAAGAATTTCCAAAGGTGACTTCGCACACCCGATTTATGTCAAGTGGCGACTCTGAATTTAATTGTAAAAGATCCTTTTTGAAATAAAATCTTCATTTTTGTCACTTTAATAATAAAAACCATTTCAAACCTTAAAATTTAATTTTTTTAGTTAAAAAAGGGGTGTGATAGCTCTGGCGACTTTGCTAGGGACCTTTTCAGAATTCGAGCTTATTTTTGGAGTTATATTGGCTTAGTTTACATTATGAGTCTATAGACGTTGTTTTTGTTATTATTTGTATTTGCTTTATCATTGTTGAGTGCTTACTTGCTACATGTTTACAATTTTTCCTTTTATGTGTTACCACTTTATATTTGACATCATTTGCATAACCTGTGTCAATTCTGTCTGCAACAAGTTCTGTAGTACACGCTGCGTACACGACCTCTAGTTGATTCACCCTTATTTTAGGAGAGGGATCCGTCGTCTAGTATGGAGTGGGTGGAAAGTTATCGCAGCCACTATCGATCATACACTCCCCCGAACGACCTTGTTAGTGAACCCCAACGTAGGTCAACCTTTAGGTCATGTTTATCTGCATTATATTGAGACCTAGTGGGGCCCACTTGGTCCTTTGTAGGAGACTCACCCCTAAAGCATCCTTACATGCTAAATGTCGCACATTTGAGGGTAACAGGATCATTTAACAGACTAAATCGGGGAAGGCCTGTGCTAGAATTAAAAGAAAGTGTGTAGGCAAAGAAAATCTAAAAAAAAGTGAGTTAAAAAGAGTTTCATAGTTTTTTAGAGTTCTTTATGTCTTTTTTATTGCATAATTCAAAAATTCAAAAAAGATTTTTACCTATTGTGCGCATTTCTCATAAAACAAAAATATCAAAAAGATTTTCCTTTTGTTCTTTAGTATGCATTCATAATTCAAAAATTTCAAAAAGATTTTTTTCAATAGGAGGTTTTTATAAAAGAAATTTTTTTTTAAAAAAAATGGTAGAATTTTTGTACATTTCTTATCACGAAAATGCCAAAAAAAAATTCTGTCGTAGTTATTGGTGTCAGTTTATGTGAAGTGTCCAAAATTAACCCCCCCCCCCCCCCCCCAAAAAAAAAAAAAAGATTTTGTTGACGTTCTTCATCTTATATTTGTGGGCGTGTCTCTCCAGTCAAAGTTCAGACGGTTGTTTAATTTTTAATTGTACAATCTGGACAAACTACGCTAACCTGATTCTTGTCTTTCAGGGTAGGATACGTAGGCAACCCTCGGTGGGTCTGGTAATCTTTTATTTTGGTCACTTAGTCCTAGCCTAATGTATTTCTCTTTTTAGTCTAGTCTAGTGTCATTGGTTAATCTTGGCCAAGTAGGCTGATCGCACTTAGTGGTACCACTTCTTTTAATTTGAGTTATAAATTGGTTTGTCCCTTCATGGTAACCTATCCGCATCAAAATCCTGAGGGTCAGGAATTTTTACCCTTTTATCAAATGTTAAATCGTAAGTCTTGTGTGTTGTTACAGGATGGATCCGTCTCCAAGGTCTAGAGTCCTGATGGTTTCTAAAGTGCCCAAAAAGTTAATCAAGTGGTGGGACATGTTCAACTACTCCGAAAAGCATGAGTTAACAAAAAAGCTTGGCGCTCTCACTTCTCTCTTGTCTATCACGCCCTGTTTAGACCTGATCGAGGCTGCATTGACTTTTTGGGATCCAACTTGTTTGATTTTTAGGTTTGGGAACTGTGAGATGACGCATATCCTGGTAGAAACATCCGGTTTATTTAAATTGTCTTACATTAAAAAGATGATGATTCGAGTGAGTGTCATTCTCCCATAAGGTTTCCCCATGGTTATGGATTGAAAGTTAATAACCATCTAGGATGCCTTACCCAATCTTAGGTATCTTTCGATTACTTGTATGCTCTGTTTAGCCTCCCATACAGTTTCATTATTTTTGGGAGGAATTCTATACAACTAAAAAAAATTGGGAGAAACGTCGTCTTGAGGTCTTCACCCTTGCTTTGTTAGGCACTTTAGTATTCCCCCTGGAAGAAGAGTGTATTAATACTCATTTGCAATTTGTAGTAATGGCCTTATTTAACAACGATAAGGGAGACAAGGTCACTATCGTGCCTATGATCTTAGTGGAGATTTATAAAGCTTTGACCAAGGTAAAAATGGGTATGCAATTTTTTGAAGGAAGCAACCTAGTATTGCAACTATGGATGATGGAGCATTTGCCCGCCCCTACTTTGATTGAACCAGATGTAGTTAATCGTTATTTGCCTAGTCGAGTGGAAACCATGGAACATAGAATGCACTTTGTTAAATTCTCATTGCTTATGAGAGTCGATGCTTGGGTTGAATTCCTCGAATCAAGAAAAGATGACAATATCCTGTGGATATATCTATGGCTCCGCCCGAAAATAATCTTGGTTGGATGTAACATGCAACTCCTTTTTGTTTTGATGGGCCTTAATTGTACCAGACCATACACTCCCCTTAAGGTAATGCGCCAGTTGGGTAGATTGCAAGATGTTCCATCAATAATGGAACTTCAAAAAGATGTTGAGTACTTTAAGGATCAAGCTAGGCGTGAGATTAAATATGAGCAGTTCTGCCATAATGCAATATGGCAGGGCATGGATACTCTCAGGGCAGGTTTAGATAATCCAAGATACACTCAGAGATATATGATCTGGCTATAATCCATGCCTCGAGGTATCAGTAGGCCATTACCAATACAACTTAGAGGGAGAATGCAGGAAGTATGAATATTTAATGACCATGCAAAATGATGCGGGGGCTAAAGTGGAGTCGTTGAGAGTTCAGTTATCTGATTTGCTCACAACTGTAGAACGGTATCAGAACAGTCTTTTTAGGTGTACTCCCCAAGAGGCAGGAACACGTGCTAGAAACTTCCTCTCGAATATCAAAGTATCATTGTAGGGTATGTTACAAAATTTGAGTGATAAAGCGAGAACTTTACAGACAAGTCCATCTCAGCTAGGGCCATCATACAGTGCAGCAGTTTGAAGGAGCATTTCCTATCTTTTATTTAGTTTGAATCCTTTGTTTTTCTGTCATCATATTTTTGTGTCTTTGTTAAGTCGGTGTCAAGTTTGTTTTAATATTGGAGTCTTTATTAGGAGTGTTACTCATGTTGTACTGTTGGTCTAGAGTGTTGTTCAGTCTTTGTTGATTAGTATTAAGGTTGTCTTAAATTAGAAGTTTGTTTTAGTTGTTTCTTTTATGGAAATGTAGTAAAGTTGCATTGTTCTTTCTTTTCATTTGTTTTTATCATCATTAAAAAAATCAAAAATCAAAAGAAAATCATCAAAACTTTGTGCATACATCCCAAACTACGCAAGATCTGATTCATGTACAACATGATACGTAGGCAACCTACTTTTGGGTTCGATCTAATCACTTTGTTTTTTTTTCTCAATTTTCCTCTTGTAAAGAAAAGAAAAATCCATAAAGAACGATAAAAAGAAAGAAACAATAGTGAGAAAAGAAAAGAGAAAGAAAGAATAGTGAGAGGAGAAAAGGGAAAGAGGTTGATACAAAGAAGACAAAAACGAGGGAAAAAATAGAAATGAACAAGGTGTAATGAGAGGGGAATAAGAAGAAAAATAAGTCTAAGGGAGAAATCACGATGATGTTAAAATGGCCTCGTTACCCTCAAAGACAGGTAGAAATGCGCATGAATCTAGGACAAATATACAATGTGATATTCTTTCTTGTTGTGTGACCTAATACTAATAGGTTTTGTCTTTGATGAGAATATTCTTTCAAATAAAAGTGGTTGGTTTGTAGCACTCTGGCTAGTCATCCTTACTTCACTAGATCAAAAGAAAAGCTTGCCATGGCCAGCAAAGAGGTAGAAAATTCGCTTATCGAACCGAACTAGAGTCCTGGGAAAGGGGGTTCAGAACATAATGAGGAGATATTGAGACTCAGACAACGTATGGCAGAGATGCACCGAGCCTGGGTCAGTGTCATGCCTCCTCCTCCATACTCGGATGATCTTGACAACACTTCCAATTATCCACCATTATCTCAGGCACAGTTATTTAGTCCCACTGATGCGCCAGGATTCATGCCACATTAGTACTATCCTAGCTCTTCTAGTGTGCCCTTGACAGTCCCTCAATAGAGGACCTCTACCTATCCATCACCATCTTTGGCTCCCGTGTTTGTGGATTCTCCACCACTTGAATCTCCTACTTATGCTGCTCGTCCAAAAATCATGCTCCCTCAATCTGCTAGTGAGCTGGTGTTGAAGGTTTCAGATGATTAGTATTATGACCCGGAGCCTACTTGATAGACGAATGAACTATATGGGTACACTCGCCATCTACATTTCTATTTGATACAGAGAAGCCTATTGCAACAGAGGAACAAAAAGTCATGGCGCGGAAAGTAAAGAGTCTAGAATAGGACATGAGAAATTTACAGGGACTTGGAGGTTATAAAAGTGTTTTGTATGAAGATTTGTGCATGTTTCCAGGTGTTAACCTTTCTCTTGGCTTTAAGATGCCAAAATTTGAGAAGTATGATGGACACAGGCATCCGGTGGTGTATTTGAGGTGTTATTGTAATCAATTAAAGGGTGCTGGAGGTAAAGAGGAATTACTCATGGCCTATTTCAGTGAAAGTCTTTCGAATATAGCCTCAGAGTAGTTTGTGGATCAGGACATCAACAAGTGGAATAGTTGGGATGACCTGGCTAACGATTATTCAATAATTTCAATATAATATGGAGCTGATTCCTGATGAGAAATCCCTGACTAATATGAAGAAGAAGAGTACGAAAAGCTTTAGAGAGTACACGATAAGGTGGCATGAATATGCCGCTAGGATAAAGCTTCCAGTGAAAGAAAGTAAATTGGTGGAGGTCTTCATTCAGGCACAAGATGAGACCTATTTCCAACACTTGCTTCCGGCGATAGGTAAATCGTTTGTAGAAGTCCTCAAAATGGGATAGAAGATAGAAAAGGGTATCAAGATCGGACGGATTATGAGTTTTGCTGTATTAAAGGCCACCACCCAAGCAATTCAAAGTGGTTCTGGAACTTCGAAGGGAAAAATAAGAAGAAGGATGTGGCGACTGCTGTAGCTGGACCACAAGCATATCTGAAAAGACCGTCTCTCCCCTATCCCCAGTCACAAGACCAAGTTTATGCCCAAGCTCTATGTACTCTCCTAATCTTTACTACCCTACGCAAACCCCACTATATTCTATTCCACCACCCCTATACCCAGTATATAGTGCACAACCATATGTCAAAACCCCTTTCTACCCACAATAGCGTGCACCGAATCCTTAAAATTGTCCCTCAACTCTACAAAATTACCAAAACCCTTCCAAATTTGGTTTTCAACCTAGGCCTAAGTTTAAGAAAGAGAAGGAATTCAAGAATGAGTTCCCACCTCTTGGGGAGTCGTATGCTAGTTTCTTTCAAAGGTTGAGAAAGATAAAGGTTTTGATCCCAATTCAAGAAGGGCTTACGAATCCACCTCCGAGAAATCTTGATTATTATTTAAGGTGTGTATATTATTCTGACATAATGGGGCATGATACCGAGAAATGCTGGTATTTTAATAGAGCCATCCAAGATTTGATTGACGCAAATTAGATTATGATATAAGCCCTGGAGATTCCAAATATCAACCAAAATCCATTGCCATCCCATGCTGAAACAAATATATTGGAGTTGATAAATGGTGGTAAAGAGTCGTCGATGTGTTACAAGACTATTGTTAGAATACAAACTAATAAGGATAAATTGGTGAATGTGGCGGATTTGTTGAAGGCGATGTCATTAAGCTAAGAAGAAATGATGGAAGATAAAGCCTAAGAAAACACGATGAAACTTGTGATCATTGTAAAAGGAGCCAGAAAAATTGGTATTTTAAGTTAGGACAAACCCAAGTTAACGGTAGTAGGAGCTCCAAACAAGCCTATTTTGATGGTAAAAGGAGTACTTACAGCACCTACTATCGTCAAGTCGATGACCTAACTCTCATTAGTGGATATGAAAAGTGTCCCCTAGAGGTATAATCAGACTGTGAGGTAGGGGGTTTGACTCATTCGGGGAGATGTTTTGTTCCAGAAGGTTTGACGAATTCTAAACTAATGATGAATGGGCAATCATCTCTAAAAAATCTTGTCACCGAAGAAGAATCTAAAGAATTCTTAAAGAAGATAAAATTTCCAGAATATTCAATCATAGATCAGTTGAAGAAAACTCATGCTGAAATTTCCCTTCTATCTTTGTTGTTGCATTATGAGGAATAACGTAATGTTATATTGAAGGTGTTGAACAAAGCTTATGTTCCTAGGGAAATTGCGGTGAATCAGTTGGAGAAAATTATTGGAAAAATCTTTGAGGTGAATCGAATTAGATTTTCTGATGATGAATTGCCTGTAGAAGGTATAGGGCATAACTGGAGCCTTTACATTACTGTGAAGTATAAAAATTTCAATTTCATGTGTGTCATTTTTTATGGAGGCTATGGTGCTAACATTTATCCTATATTCACCTTGTAAAAATTGAATAACAGTACCGAGCGAATTCGACCCAAAAATGTATGTGTCAGAGCTTTTGATGGAGCAAAAATAGACTCCATTAGCGAAATAGAGTTAATGCCGACTATAGGGCCTGTTAAATTTGCCATAAAGTTCTAAGTATTGAATATCAACGCCTCTTATAATTTGTTGTTGGTAAGACCATGGGTTCACAAGGCTGGGGTGGTTGCATCTACATTGCATCAGATGATAAAGTTTGAGCATGACAAGCAACAAGTGGTTATTCATGGTGAAGGGGATTTGTCCGTCTCCAAAGACTCTCCCATGCCTTTTATTGAAGCAAATAATATAAAGGAGACATTTTTCTATCAATCTTTCAGTATAGTGCTGGTGGATCATATCTTTGAAGGGCAGGTTATGCCAGGGCCGCAACTATCTTCTACTTCTATCATAATAATAAATGAGATGTTGAAATATGGATTTGAGCCAGGAAAGGGTTTAGGAGTGTTTCTACATGGTATAGTTCATCCCATATGCCCGAGTGAAAGCATGGGAGCTTTTAGTCTAGGATTTAAACCTACAACTGAAGATTTGAAAAAGGCGAGGAAAAGGAAGAAGAAAACATGGTCACTCCCTCGCCCAATGCTGCTACTCAGTAAATCGTTTGTCAAGAGCAGTGTCATAAAGCCTATTGAGTTTAAAGATGAGCTAGTTGATGACTTCCAGAACTTGTTGGTTGAAGTTGATATGGTTGAAGTGGGAGAAGGTACCAGCAAGAAAGATGTACAGTTCATAGGTCCTGATGTCCGACTCAACAATTGGGAAGTCACTTCTTTCCCTATCAGGAGAGAGTTTTGGTAGTTTATTTTTTTTTGTTTATTTGAGTTATTTCAGGGTTTTAATTCAGAATTTATTTTGTTTATGTTCTATTTTCGTTTATGTCTAAACCCTCCTATCTTTCCTTTTAAATGAAATGCAATGTCCCTTTTGTGTTGTGTCTAATATATTTTGTTTGTCTTTTTTCTTATGCAATTCTCTTTATGTTGATTCTAGTGATATGACATGCATGCGAGATTTTCAGCCTGATCTTAAAATCCAATCTAATCAAGATATAATGAAGCAAGAGGCAGAATATGATGAAGAAGAGATATTTGAGGAAGTAAGTAAAGAATTGAAACACTTTGAAGATAAGCCAAACCCTAATTTGAATAAAACTGAGCCAATTAATCTGAGAGATCAAGGAGATGTTAAGAAAACTAAAATAAGTGTACATGCTTCGCCACAGTTAAAAGAGGGAATGATTCAAGCATTAATTGATTATAAAGAAGTTTTTGCATGGTCTTATGATGATATGTCTAGTTTAAGCACTGGATTAGTGTCTCATAAATTGCCAACTGATCCTGCATTTCCTCCTGTCAAACAAAAGTTGAGAAAGTTTAAAATTGATGTAAGTATAAAAATCAAAGAGGAAATCATGAAACAACTTAAAGCCAAAGTCATTCGAGTGACTCGTTATCCTACTTGGTTGTCCAATGTTGTTCCTGTCGCAAACAAAAATGGCAAGATTCGTGTATGTGTTAATTATAGGGATTTGAACAAAGCAAGTCTGAAGGATGATTTTTCACTGCCCAATATCCACATTTTTCTTGATAATTGCGCTAAACATGTGGTGGCATCTTTTGTGGATTGTTATGCTGTGTACCATAAAATCATTATGGATGATAATGATGCGGACAATAAATATTTTATCACTCCGTAGGGAACTTATTATTAGAGAGTGATGTCGTTCGGTTTGAAAAATGCTGGAGCAACATACATGAGAGCAATGGCCACTATGTTTCGTGATATGATGCATAAGTAGATTAAAGTTTATGTAGATTATGTGATTATTAAATCAAAGAATCAGGTTGACCATGTTAAAGATTTAAGGAAGTTCTTTGAAAGGCTTTGCAGGTATAATCTCAAACTTAATCCGGCAAAATGTGTATTTGGAGTGCTATCCAGAAAGCTGTTGGGGTTTGTAGTCAGTCGTCGGGGGTATTGAATTGGATCCTTCAAAGATCAACGGAATAGAGGTGATGAGTTTGCTTGGTAGATTGAACTACATCAGTAGGTTCATTGCTCAGCTCATAATTACTTGTGAGACCATATTCAAGTTGTTGAAGAAAAGTGTTGTAGTTGAGTAGACTGAGGAATGTGAGGAAGCGTTCCATAAAATCAAAAGATATCTATCAAATCCACCTATGCTGGTACCATTGGAGCCTGGTAGGCCTTTGATCTTGTATTTATCAGTTATGGACAATTCCTTCGGTTGCGTCTTGGGTCAACATGATGTCACAGGCAAAAATAAGCAAGCTATTTATTATCTTATCAAGAAGTTCACAACATATAAAGACAAGTACACTCTTCTTGAAAGGACGTGTTGCGTCCTAACTTGGGTAGCACAAAAGTTGAAGCATTATCTTTCATCCTACACTACTTATCTTATCTCCCACATGGATCTTTTGAAGTATATCTTTCAAAAGCCTATGCCAACAGGTCGACTGGCAAAGTGGAAAATATTGCTTACTGAGTTCGACATTGTATATGTGACTCGAAGCGCCATGAAAGCCCAAGCTTTGACAGATCATTTTGCTGAGAACTCCATTGATGAAAATTATAAACCATTGAAGACATATTTCCATTATAAAGAGGTGTTGTATATCGATGAAGTCATTATAGATACTGATCTAGGTTGGAAGCTATTCTTTGATGGAGCCATTAAAATGAAAGGAGTCACAATAGGTGTACTTCTTAACGCTGAATCGGGGTAACCTTTCCCCGTAACAACGCAACTTTGATTTTATTATACCAATAATATGGAGGAATATGAAGCTTGTATTCTAGGTTTAATGCTAGATGTTGATATGAGAGTCCATGAATTATTAGTGTTGGAGGACTCAGATTTGCTTATCCATCAGATTCAAGGAGATTGGGAGATGCGATATTCAAAAATCATACCGTATTGACAATGCCTGCAAGATCTATGTCAATGGTTTGTGTCAGTAAAGTTTAGGCATATTCCAGTAATTTTTAATAAGATTACTGATACTTTTACCACTTTGTATTCAATGCTCCAATATCCTGATAAGGCCTACATCGATCTAGTGCATATATAGAGTTGTGATCAACATGCTTATTATAATACAGTTGAAGAAAAACTCGATGGTGAACCTTGGTTCTTTGATATCAAGCGATACATTAAGTCAGGATAATACCCAACATACGCCACCAGTGATCAAAAGAGGGCTATTTGGTGTTTGGCTAGTGGAATTTTCTTAAATGGACGAATCTTGTACTATAAAACCCCTGATCTGGTGTAGATACAAAAGAAGCTTCAACAATCATGGTTGAAATATATTTTGGGGTATGCGGGTCGCATATGAATGACTATGTCTTATCAAAGAAGATACTTCGAGCAGGTTATTATTGTCTTACTATGGAGAGGGATTCTATTTGTTTTGTTTGAAAATGTCATCAATGTCAGGTACACGATGATCTGATACATTCTCCTCCTGCTGAGTTGCACGCAATGTCTGCTCCATGGCCTTTTGTAGCTTAGGGAATGGACGTGATCGGACCAATTGAGCCTAAAGCATCAAATAGACTTAGATTCATATTGGTGGCATTGATTACTTTACAAAGTGGGTAAAAGAAGTAACTTTCAAGTCAGTAACAAAGAAGGCGGTGGTGGATTTTGTTCATGCCAATATCATTTGTAGATTTAGAATTCCCAAGATGATCATTACAAATAATGCTGGCAATCTCAATAGTCATTTGATGCAAGAAGTGTGAAAACAGTTTAAGATCATATATGGAAATTCTACTCTGTATCATCAAAAGGCAAATGGCGTCGTAGAAGCTGCCAATAAGAATATCAAGAAGATACTGTGGAAAATGATACAAGGGTATAGACAATGGTATGCAAAGTTATCATTTGCATTGCTAGGTTATCATACTACTTTTTGCACCTCAACAAGGGAAACTCCATATTTATTGGTGTACGAAACAGAAGCAGTCATTCCCGCGGAAGTTGAAATTTCCTATCTTTGAGTGATTGTGGAAGCAGAGATTGATGATGATCAGTGGGTCAAATCCCGATTGAAACAGTTGAGTTTGATTGATGAAAACAAGCTGACGTCGGTATGTCATGGCCAATTGTATCAGAAGAGGATAGCTCGAGAATATAACTAAAAGGTACATCCCAAGTGTTTTGAAGTTGGTCAGTTGGTATTGAAGTGTATCCTCCCTCATCAGGTTGAAGCTAAAGGAAAGTTCTTCCCAAATTGGCAAGGTCCCTTCATTGTGAAGAAAGTATTGCCCAATGGAGCTTTATATTTGACAGATGTAGAAGGCAAAATGATAGAAATGGCTACCAATGTTGATGCAGTCAAAAGCTATTATATGTGATATTTTATTCTTCATTAGTTCTATTGCATGTGTAGTGCTTGCATTTTTAAAGATTGATATGATGAAGGCATTTCATTCTGCTACCCAAACATTATGTCATCCTTTGTTTACCCTGTTTGAGATTTAGTTTTATTTTCTTTCATATCCCTCTTTTGGAATTAAGATAGAAAAGTTTCAAAAAAAAACAAACAAAAAAATAAAAAAAGAAGAAAAGAGATAAGTGTAAAGAAAAATAGAATAAAAAAGTGTCAAAGAGAAAATAGTCAAAAAAATACAAAAAAAGAAAAAAAATGAGAGCCAAGCCAAAGAACAAGTCGCCGGAACTACGTCTGACCTGATTCTCCTCTCTCGGGGGTGAGATACGTAGGCTGCCCTACTCAGGGCTCGGTCCAATCAAGTGAGCAGTAAGAATTACCTAGTCAAAAGAAGCTGGACATGAGTTAGTCTTCGTTGTTTGAGTCAATTCCAAAAGTTGTAAGTCACACCTCACTTCAAGTGTTGTTTGGGCCTCATACCATCCTTTTTTTCTAACCCTATCCAAAAGCCAAGTTACAACCAAATAAAGACCTTCAGATCAATTTTTAAGTATTTTAAGGCTAAGCATGCAATGCATATAATGATGCATGTTGGGAACTACTTGTCTTCCTCGGCATAAAGAACCAGGAGAGAAATAAAAATAAGAGAGTCTTATTGGTGAAAACCCTCACGGGCACCTTAAGGCGATGGTGAAATGAGAGAAATTGAAATGATAGAGTCTTATTGATAAAAACCCTCACGGGAATCGTAAGGCGATGAGAGAAATTGAAAATAAGACAGTTTTATTGGGAAAACCCTTATGGGCACCGTAAGGCGATGATGGATGTGTGAGAAATAAAAAGGAGAAAGACTTGCCGGAAAAAATCTTTTAAGATGTTTTCAATGGAATGAGACATATGAGTTCAATGGGTTTGAAGAAGCGACTCAGCGGCAAAGGTGTGAACTCAACAACAAATGGGGAAGTTTGGGTGGAAAGATCAGACAACTTAATTCAAAATGCATGTCATAATCATTGGAGTTGGTTGTCGTATTCAGATAAGTTTTTTTTTTCTTTTGAAAGAGAGACATTGCTCTTTTAGTTTGTTTACATATTCATATTTTTGTCTTTTTATGTTATTTATCAAAATAAAAGTCACCATCATTTCTTTATATTTTTTAGTCAAGTCTGTGTCAAAACAAGTAAGAAAGGATTTCAAAACATGCTACCAGTCTCCCCAATTGCATAAGGAAAAGACAAGAACCAACACATGAAAGAAATATGATCATAATTCAAAGAGAAGCAAAAGAAGCTTATCAACTAACAGGTTGCTGGATTTGTGGGAATATCAGGTTTCAAAAGGTGCATCTCAGAGGTGTAGTAAAACAAAAATTTGGTGTTTGAGTCAAAGTCATTTCCCTTAATCTGGGTTTGGGTCAATGATGTGACAAGACAGGGACAAGTGTCAGTAATCTAAAACAAAGATGAAACAAACGAGCACCGGAGCAGATGCCTAGGAAGCCAAGTGCTACAAGCTACCACTAAGTTTTTAAATGATAAATTTTTCTTTAATGAAACATGGGAAAAATTTTGTTCAGTAAGTTCGGCTACCGTTGGGAAAGCATATCCGGGACATCACTTTCTATTCAGGATACTCCTAAAAAATGAGAATTTATTTTATGTTCAAGACCTTTCTAGAAAATGGGACATTACTTTATGTTCAGGACCCTTCTGGAAAATGGGACATTACCTTCAGAAAAATGAAAATTTTCTTTATCTTAATCTATGTTTGGGATAATTTTAATTCTAGTTTTTATTTTGATTTCAGGAGTCCGCCTGAAGAATAGGGTGATAAAATTGAAAGTCAGGAGCCTGCCTGAAGAACAGAGTGATGAAATTACAAGTCAGGAGCCCGCCTGAAGAAAAGGTGATAAAATTGCAAGTCAGGAGCCCGCCTGAAGAACAAGGTGATAAAATGGCAAGTTAGGAGCCCGCCTGAAGAACGGGGTGATGAAATGGCAAGTCAAGAGTTGGCCTGAAGAATAGGGTGATGAAATGGCAAGTCAGAAGCTCGACGGAAGAATAGGGTGATGAAATGGCAAGTTAGGAGTCCGCCTGAAGAACAGGATGATGAAATGGCAAGTCAGGAGCCCGCCTGAAGAATAGGGTGATAAAATAGCAAGTCAGGAGCCCGCCTGAAAAACAGGGTGATGAGATAGAGAGTTAGGAGCCCGCCTGAAGAACAGGGTGATAAAATTGCAAGTCAGGAGCCCGCCTAAAGAACAAGGTAATGAAATGGAAAGTAAGGAGCCCACTTAAAGAATAAGGTAATGAAATAGAAATTCAGGAGCCCGCCTGGAGAACAGAGTGATAAAATGGCAAGTCTGGAGCCCTCCTGATGAATAGGGTGATAGAATTGCAAGTCAGGAGCCCGCCTAAAGAACAAGGTGATGAAATTGCAAGTCAGGAACCCTTCTAAAGAACGAGGTAATGAAATTGCAAGTTAGGATCCCTCCTGAAGAACGGGGTGATGAAATTGCAAGTTAGGAGCCCTCCTGAAGAACAGGGTGATGAAATAGCAATTCAGGAGCCGGTCTGAGGAATAGGGTGGTCAAATGGCAAGTTAGGAGCCCGCTTGAAGAATAGGGTGATGAAATTGAAAGTCAGAAATCCGCCTGAAGAACAGGGTGGTTGAAATTGAAAGTCAGGATCCCGACTGGAGAACAGGGTGATGAAATTAAAAGTAAAGCCCGCCTGAAGAACAGGGTGATGGAATTAAAAGTCAGGAGCCCATCTGGAGAACAGGTGATAAAATTAAAAGTCAAGCAACAAGGTCAAGAAATTATAAGTCAGGAGCCCGCCTGAAAAATAGGGTGAAGATTTTTAAATTTAGGATCAAGGTTCAGAAGTACCACCGACAAAACATGGTCAATTTGTGAGTTTATCTCTAACATCAGATTTTGTATGGAGAAAGAATTTGTTCTTAAGTTCAACTCAAAGAAGATCAGATCTTTTGTCAATTTTGAAAGTATCAAAAACTCAAGTCAAGAGTCTAAAAGAAGCTGCATAGATAAGACTTTTGTAATTTTAGTTATCTTTATTACTATTAATTTTTATTTTTGATGTAATGATAGATCCATAGATTGGAACCTCAATAGCGCCTCACTGGACTCTCCAACTCATTATAGTCCCTCTTCCTTGTTAATCCTGGAACCATCTGAGACTTGAATCCCACAAAACTTGGGATAGGTAGGATGCTTAAAATTAAAACTCGGTAGCCCACCTTCCTTCTGTTTTCTTCTTTTGAATAACAGTCGAGACAAAATTTTATCTCGTTGTCTACTTTTTTGTCTGAAAATACTTTGTGTTTACATCCAAATAGGGGCATAACGCAGATATGTAATTTTGTTCCTCCAAAATTTATTTTTACTGTTTACTCCGTCTTACCACGCACCCCAACCCTATTCCATAATTTTTTCATAAAATGACAAAATAATGACCAACTCTAAAAAAAATTTTTCCCTAAATTTCCGTATAATCCCAATTTGAACAAATTAACAACCTCTCCCTATCAAATTCTGATACCTTACACCCCCACACCACACCCTTTTATCCAGATATCCTACCTACACACAACACATACAGGACCCACACAAAATACACATTCATCTTCACACTACACAAATATAAGAGGCACGACACATACCCAACCACATATACACATACACAACACACACTTTGAGGGAGCAAAACATACGCCATACACACACTTTTCCACGTAAATGAGGACACACATATAATATATGAGATTCTATCACAGAAAAGAGGAGGCTCATTCACGCAGACCAAAAATAGAATACGGAGACTCCATTTGTCTTTGCTCCTTCTTCTTTGCAATACACATACAGACAAGGGATAGGGAAAAATAGCGTCACACACATAGTTCTTAGATTGAAATAGTAACATAAAGGCACACACACACACACAGTGAGAGAAAATTAAGAATGGAGAGAGTTTGAGGGAGATTCGATCATTTTTTTTTGAGATTTTTTGGCAAAAATTTCACCAGAATTGGTTTTCAGTTCATCATTTGATCGATTCAGTCTTAAAAATCCCCAAATCTCTTCGTTTACTTTGATTTCTAGGCAAACTTTGCTGGAAAACATGAACTAGTAACAAAGTCTTCATTGAAATCTGCGCTGTTTTGAATCAATTTTAAGAGAGTATCACGTACGGGTTTCGGTGTCTCTATTGTGATTTCAGTCTTTGTTCATCGATCTTTGTTTTGATTTTGGGATTTAAATTTTGTTCGTCCCGATCGGTTCATCACTATCAGTTTTGGGTTTCAAATTTCTTGATACCGAATTGGATTTCATCGTTGTTGAGGTTTTCTATTCGGGATTTTGAGTTTGGGCTTCTTTAACTCGTTATTATCAACCAAAATTAATTATCAAAAGGTTCATTTCTTTAACTCCTTCTCTTTATTTTATCTTAATTTATCATATTGATATTTTTATTATGTGTTTGTTGATTATGATTGAGTATTTTTGTGGATATTTGATGTCGAACAATTGATCATGATACAAGTTTGGCGTTAATGTGTTGATAATTGTCTCATGTGGAAGTTGTGTGTTAAAAAAATAATTTGGGATCGGATGTTGGGAATTTATAAAATGAATATTGATTTATTTTTGTTGGTTATTTTGTAACAAATATGAATGTTAAACCTGATAGTATCATGATTAGGCCATCGAATGGATAGGCAAATACTAGGTTGGGTAGGCAAATTGTAGAAATTGATGATTGTGGAATGATTGGGTGTTTGTTCTGGAGATTGTTTCATTTTATCATTCGAAAATTAAAAATGTACTCATTTGATCGGGCAATGCCCCGAGGTACTTGTATTGTTTTATCCGGAGAATGCCACGAGAAAAGTTGTACTTAAAGATGGCACACAGTCAAGGCCCGGAACATCGGGTGGAGTTTAGTTTAGGATTGGTTTAGAATAGAGCAGGTTTTACATTTCAGTATTTTTATTTTTTGGACTGTATAATTTGGAATGGACATTATTTTTGTTTTGAACTATGTTTTACATTTGTTTGTTTGCTTGCTTTATGTGTTTTGTTTGGTTTATGCATTCTATAGTGTTAAATTAGTCGATATACTCCACGAAGCGATCATGGTCGAACCACGGGATCGAGGGGTGCGTAACACCTTCCCCTCGGTCAATGAAATTTCTTAACCAAAATATCTGTTCGCAAACCAGTTTTAAAGAGTCAAATTGTTTTAAAAAGTATTTCCAAAGGTGACTTGGCACACTCGATTTATGTCAAGTGATGACTTTGAATTTAATTGTAAAAGATCCTTTTCGAAACAAAATCTTCATTTTTGTCACTTTAATAATAAAAACCCTTACAAACCTTAAAATTTAATCTTTTCGATTAAAAAGGGATGTGACAAGTATCCATATACATAACGATGTTATGTATCATATTTTACATAACTACAGTTATTCTACTTCTGATACATAACTATGTTATGTATAAGAATGAAATAACTGATGTTATTTCAAATCTGATACATAACTATGTTGTGTATATCAGATATATTTTTGAATTAGTCAGTTTAATTTTCTCCTTAAATGATTAAGTTTTCTTTTAGATTTAATTAATATTGGTATGCATTGTAAGAACTTTACAGGGGATGAAATACCGAATCAAAGAAGTTTCACCTCATTCTTTGCATATTGATAGTTCATGCAACCATGAATTTGGGTCACTGGAATGTTTCAGAAGAATTGCTATGTTCATCTTCTTAATAAAATTTGACGAAAAACAACTTCAAAAATTTAAAACAAAAAAGCTTTAGAAATCATAGATTAAATTATCCGACGTGGGATCTTTTGATCATGCTAATTGTTTAGTGCTTGAAATTTATGAAATTAAAAAATGATTACTAAATTTAAGGGCTTCATTAATAACACACTAATAAATATGGTGTTAATTGCATTTTACATTAAAGAAAAATTCATTATTTTCTTGCATATCGTTAAATAGTTATATCTCATACATAAGATACTATTGTATATCAACGTTATTAAAATTTGCAAGAGAGAAGAATTATTAAAAAACTGGAAGAAAGGATAATTAAGGAGAAAAATAGTGATATTTATAAGAATTGCTCAAAAAAAAAATTTACATTCTTGTAATTAAGATAACTCTTCTTAATATGATGAGATTATGACTACTCATTAATTTGTAGTTGTTGCTAAAGCTGAAAAACTCAAAAAGTATAAAACATCTCTTTCCATCAAGAAGCATTATTTTAACTAAACAAGATATTTAAGTTGTTTATTGCAATTAATTATTCAAATTACTACTACAATAATAGCTGAGGAACACTTGTTCTTAAACAAAGATATGATTGAACCTTTCCCTTTTAATTCATTGTCACTTGTAGTTTGTAACCATATGCTTTATCATAATATTTTTATTTGGTTATTGTTAAATTTACTTCAAGTAATTGTATTAAATTATTATACTTATGTAATATATTTTGCTTTTTTGTTTACTTGAAATTAGAATACGCGCTGTTGAAGGAAGATGACTGGACCTTTTCATTTTCTTAATTTCATCAGAATTTTTAGGTTGTCATATTTGTTTTTTAATAATTCTTTTTATTTTTGTTAAATTTTTTATAAGTAGTTATCTTATATTACCATGCTCATATATAATATATTTTTTATTCCTTCAGAACACTTGTTCTTGAACAAAGATATGATTGAACCTTTCCCTTTTCTTTCATTGTGACTTGTAGTTTGTAACCATATGCTTTATCATAATATTTTTATTAGGTTATTGTTAAATTTACTTCAAGTAATTGTATTAAATTATTATACTTATGTAATATATTTTCCTTTTTTGTTTACTTGAAATTAGAATACGCGTTGTTGAAGGAAGATGACTGGACCTTTTCATTTTCTTAATTTCATCAGAATTTTTAGGTAGTCATATTTGTTTAATAATAATATTTTTTATTTTTGTTAAATTGTTATAAGTAGTTATCGTATATTACCATGCTCACATATAATATACTTTTTTTTATTACCAAAAAAAATATACTTCTTTTGTTTTTGTTTACTTTATTGTTTATAGTATATTTACGTGTATCAAAATCAACATGATTTTAAAATTAAACATTGTAGTATTCAGTGGACTAATGCACAAGAAGTTCCTTATTGACACCACTATTCGGTATATGATCCAAATCCTCTCCTAGTCAACTACTTCCTCCGTTTTAATTTATCTGATTTTTCTTGAGGCAAAGTTTATGAAAATAGAAAATAGTTTTAAATCTTATTATCTTAAATTAAAGATACGTAGAATTTACTTTGTGATTTTTCGTTGTATATATTCCACATTCTATGTAAAAGTATTAGTTATATCTGTTGTCGTATAGTTTTAATATATATTATCTTACACATTTTGATTTTCAATTACTTTTATTCTCTTGTTTTGGGTGTTGTTAGAGGGATTATTAACACGTTTTTTGAAAATGCATCCTATTGTTAGGGAAATAATACAAATGCAAAGACTGAGAAAAAAAAATAAGATTTAACTTTTGTGAAGGGTGTTACAAAAGCTCTTCAAAGCTCCCAAGCTGATTTAACCAACAACACATGCCAGAACGTAGGACTAGATCCAAGATTTGAAAGTTGTAGGTACTCACTTTCATTAATGGAAAAAAAATAAAAAAAGTGTGTTTCTACTAGGAATCGAATTCACGCCACTTTAGGCATCAAGGTGCTTAAGTTCCACACTAAAGACAAAGCACCCAACAGTCATTTGTGTCTATGAGTGCTTAGCAATACATTATAATCAATTTTACTGTATTTCTATATAAATATATAAAAATTGTACTAGGGTCAATGGGTGCTCAAGCATCCGGCACGGACCACGTGGGCCTGCCCCTGCCAAAATGCCAGTTTAAGTTAATACAACCACTTCAAGTGAGAAATAAGGTACTTAGGTTTCAACCTGAGGGACTTGAAGAGAATAACACCATTAACCTTCTTTAATATGTCGAGCATAGTTTTGTTGAGCCATAAAACCTGGAAGATTATTCCTGAGACACCAACTCACTGAGATGGTCAAGTGAGGAACATATCCTCACGTGTCAATGACAACGATCAAGGAGGGAGAGAATCTGTAGGAAGAAATTAGGTAAATTTTACTTTATCAATTGTGATTACTATTTGAGGTCATTATCTCAATCATACTTAGTGAATTAGAAATTAAGGTCATAATAGCACATGTTGGAATCATTTTCTTGTTCTACTCGTTTACCTATAATTTTTCTTATATCATACTAATAACTTTATATAGAGTATTAAAGTTACTGTTTGGTTAGACTTTGTACATGAATTCATTTAATAATCAAGCAGAAAGTTATGCTTCATGCAATATAAACCTTGTATTCTACTCCTTTCTCTTTTATGTGGAAGTCAATAAATGTCAAGATCTTACTTTTATCAGCATTTTCTTAGATCTAATGTTCGGGTTTACTTTAAGACACTATCGAAAAATTTTTGTTTTGTTGTTTACCAAGCCAGATCACGTCGAGAGCCATTCAAGTTGATCATAATGTTCTTGTATCATATTCTCAAGTTTGTGACTATATTTCTTCTAGGTATCTTTAAAAAAAGGACGTGATAGATAAATCTTTATCAAAATCATATCTTCATAGACATCCATACTGAGTAGCTTAACTTTTTCTACTGGTGTGGTGCTACTCGCACTACTAAAAAAAAAGGAGAAAAACGAAAACAAAAATCTACCACAAGTGATCGATTTTCCTCAAATTCTGACCACAAAATCAATCAAAGAGTGTGGTCGGTAAACTATTGGTATCTTTTTAAAAATCGATCACATATGGTCGGTTTTTAAAAAATATATATTTATTTTTAAAGTTTATTATTATGTTTTTAAATTTGAAAAAGTATTTTTTCTTTTTAAAAAAAAACGACCACAAGTGGTCAGTTTTCTAGTAAATTATTTAATTAATTTATTAGAAAATCGATCAATTGTGGTCGTTTTTTAATTTTTTTTTTAAAACCGACCACTTGTGGTCGATTTTTTTGGGAACTTTTTTTTTAAAATCAACAAATGTAAATGCTTTCAAAAGTGTACAACACAACAATAGTTTCAAAAGTGTACAAACTACAGTATAGTGTCTAAATTTAAAGTACAACAATAGTTTCAAAAGTGTTAACAACTAGAACAATAGTTTCAAAAGTGTTAACAACTAGAACAATAGTTTCAAAAGTGTACAAACTACAACATAATGTCTAAATTCAAAGTACAACACATACAAAAGTCAAAAAACTAAAAGTCATCTTCATCGAATTCGTCCTCATCCTCGTCTTCCATATCCTTATCTGTGCTGGTATCATCCAAAGGGCCTAGTCTTTTTGCAACCCGAACAGCATCACCAGAACACGAAGGAATAATCTCTGCAGCCTAACTAAAAGAGTTTAACTGTTCCTGCAACATCCTGATTTGTGATGAAGTTTCCTCCTCCTTCTTCTACGCCCTCTCTCTCTGTTTAGCAAGCTCTTCAGTGAGTTTAGAAATCATATTTTCTAGCCTTTCAATGGTTTCTCTATCAACTGAGAGCTAGAGTATGTGGGGCCAGACGAACACCTAATATTCTCGCTAAAAAAATTATTGTGGTATCCTTAGTAATGACCTCTAACTGCAGGACCCACAAATTTTTCCCATAACTCCTCCTCTACATGTCGGGGTAGTGGGTCACCCTAAATTTTAGTAGGCTGAGTACTACGATACTCACTAACAAGATACCTATATTTGTCCTATATTAATTCAAAGTAAAGTTAAAATTAAAAGTCAAAAATATTAAAGTACTTATAATTGAATAATATCAAATTTGAGAAAAAGATTCATAAATGCAATATTTGTTTCTTATATGGGAAACATTTGCACGAGGTTCAACCCAGATATCTTCATCAGTCGGGTTCTTTTTTTTTTTAGATGAGTCTCCTCGAATAGATCATCATGTGGTATGCTCCTACCCTTTTTTTCTCCTGCATATGAAAAAATGATCATTGTACAAATAATTAAAAATTTAAATAGAAACAAACCGTTAAAACTATAAAATTTACATACCAATTTTTCCTGCACAACAAGGGTACTTCTAGCACCCGCAGTATGTAGGGAGCCACCCTTGGATGATGCCCGTGCTTTCTTTTCTTTTTCCCTCAGTAATTGGTATTCTTCGCTATTCCAAAGGCAAATATACTGTTGCCATAAAAGTTCACTAATCCAGTTAGGTTTTACCAACTTGGTTCCGGCATAATCCAACAGACCGTTAAACCTGAATCTACATCTTCTAAAAAAGTTCCTCCTTATAAGACATGTATTCGCATCATTCCAACAGTAAAATTTCTACAACAAAAACAAAACTATAATATTCAATATTTTATTCTAACAAAGTGTCAAGTAGCCGATAAGTTAAATTCTTACATTAAATTCTTTAAACATTATCTCCCTGTCAAGTTCTGGAACTGATGCCAACTGGTCCAGTAGCCGTTCAAGTTCCAACAAATGCATTTTCTCACAGCTTGTCCAACTTTAGCATCCGGCCTAAACCTACAACACAAGATCAAACAGTAATTTCATAGAGCATAATAATATAGTAATGGAAAAATAAATAATGTTATTATATTTATAAATCTTACCCTATCGCAAATGGAATAAGATAACACCTTTCATAATCATCTTTGTCTCCTGGCTACGGATCAAGTGATGGTGGATGCACTGGCGTGGGCGGATCTGAAGCACCAGATGGAGTGCCTCCAAGCTGAAGATTAGATAAACCAATAGATCCAACAGAATCATTGTGCGAAGCTGCGTGACTGATACAGGAGGATATCGATGATGACATATGTCCGGATATGCCAATGGCTGATTGATAGTACTATGGTCGCCATGGCACAGTGATAGGAGAAGATGGGGTAGGTGTAGACCCATGAAGTGGCCCCACTTACGTAGGAGTAGAAACCAAATGCTGGAACGACCTATAATATGAGGGTCGTGCTGTCGTATCAACAAACCGACCCTCAGATATATGAATACCTATCGATCATCTATAAGGCGGAATTTATCTTTTCTTTTTTGGTTTTGTAAGATCAACTTTTCCCTTACCTTTGTCACCTCTGCCTGACATCTAAATTATATAAAGTTAACAAGGAGTTAGTTCCTACAAAATGAATATATAAGAAAACATTCCTAGTAACTAATTTCAAGTTATAAATTCACATTTCAAGATGAATACGTACTATATATATCACATACATACACAAGTATATTATCCAATAATATAATGCGATGTGTTTCTTATACATACTCAGATGAGTGATCGATTAATTATATTTGATTAGCTTAATATACTAGGTTTTGACTAAATCGTTCATCAATAGATCACTACATGATATATATATATATATATATATATATATATACATAGAAAGATATTTATATGTATGAACTCTTGAATGCGTATATATATATCACATCCACAAGTATATTACCTTATAATAGAATACGTTCATTATATTCTGATGAATTATTGGTTATATATTACATTATTATCACTGAAATAGTAACATAATATCATTATCTCAACGGTATGATATATATATATATATATATATATATATATATACACACACACACACACATATTAATTATACAAATATTATGCATATTTAACGTTATTTAGCGTATATATAAAGGAAAATATTTATTTTATATATTGAAACATTAGTAAAAGATAAAGAATACGTTTAACGTAATTTGTTTATTTTATTTGATATATTTCTAAGTGTAATTTTTTAAAAATATTTAAGAACGATTAATTTTTATTATTATTATACTGATTATCGACTACGTGTGATCAGTGTAATTTCAAAAAATTATATATATATATTTTACATTGGATATATAATTATTTTTAATAAAACTAATATATATATTTGATTACATATATATAATTATTCATTACATATAAAGATTATGTTTAACATAATTGTTTTTAAATTATTTTTTTATTTTAATTAAAAACCGACCACAAGTGGTCGATTTTTTAAAAAGTATTTTCATTTTTTTAAAATAAAAAACCGACCACTAGTGGTCGGATTTTTAAAAGTGTTTTCTTTTTTTCCTTAAATTAAAAACCAACCACTTGTTAAAAATAAAATAAAAAAGAATTTTTCAAAAAAAAACGACCACTTGTGATCATTTTTTAAAAATTTTTTAAAATAAATTATAATTAAATAAAAATTATTGAAATAATTATTTTGATTTTTTAAAATATAAAAGCGACCACGTGTGGTCACTTTTTATAGATTTTTTTTTTTAAAATAAAAAATGTGGTCGGTTTTTTGTGGTTGTTTTTTCATATTTTTTTAGTAGTGTCGCCAAACATATGGAAGAATATAACAAAAACATATTCATTATAATCTCACAAGTGGAGTCTAAAGAGCGTAGTTTGTAGAGATCTTATCCTACCTTCTTGATAGATTCTCTGTTCAGGTAAGATATATAAAAGGATATTTAGTAGAAATTATTTCTTTCTATACTTTTCTTTCCTCATCCAAAAATGAAGCAGGCATTATTGATATTTCGAGACTAGTAGAAACAAAAATCAATGTTTGTGTTTTTAGTTTTCTAATATTAATAAAAGATTTGCAAGAAAATACTTCACATTTTATCTTTTTTCAAGGGGAAAAAAGGATATCAAGACAATAAACACAACAAAAAAATTGTGAAAAAGTACTTTGAGATTTTAGATTTTAAGTTTTAAGAAGGGAAGCCAGTCTACCCTTGTAACGACCCAATTTTCTAGAACCAGAACATCACACGATGCTCATGATCCCAAAGGACCATAAGCTAACCCTCCATTGATATCTGTACCTGAGCACTAATAATATAGATAATAAATGCGAAAACTGGTCATAAGGTTCAAAACATCTAAACATACTCAAAACTGAAAAAAAATTTGGAATACTGATACATCTATCCGAAAAGCCTCTAAACTGTCTGAACTATGGAGTTGATGGGACTTGTCCCCAACTAACTCCGTCTACTGAAAATAAACTAAATCTGATGTGATAGTAAAATAAGGATAATCCTCGAATGAAGAGGACTCACTGCTCCGTCTACTGCTGCTTACTGGGACAGAGTTGCTAAGGGCTCTTTGTATCTCGTGCCTCTGAACCTATGGTATAAAATAAAATACCATAGCACAAATGCGTCAGTACGTGGGAATGTACTGAGTATGAAGATGAGGTAAGGCTAAATACAAGGGCTTATGCATGAACAATTACTTAACTGAATAATCATGAGAGTACTGAATGAGGACATATGCATGAATGCACAAACCATAACTGAAATCATCATGACTCTGGATACTGAAACTCAGATACTACTTTACTGTCATCTGAACTCACTACTAATAATGAGATACTAAATAACTGAATCTCCTGATATTGATAACCGAATACTAGAGTTGAGATCAGTCCTCTCTAGCGAGTGATCTAGGAAACTGATGTTACTGGAGCTGATTAACTGAATCTACTCATATCAATGACTGCACTCTGAACTTTCTACTCTCAGCTGACTAAATCAGAGATTAAACCTCTCTAACGGATGACCCCTGAATCTACCATCAATGACAAGAAGAGATTTTATCTGAGATCAAACCTAACTAGCGGAGGATCTCTGAATCTGATAATGAGAATACTCAACTGAATCTGAGACTGAGATCAATCCTATCTAACAAGTGATCTATGGATCTGATACTGAGATTACTCAACTGAATCTTAGACTGAGATCAAGCCTATCTAACGGGTGATCCCTGGATCTGATAATGAGATTACTCAACTAAATCTGAGGCTGAGATCAATCCTATCTAATGGGTGATCCCTGGATCTGATAATGATATTACTCAACTAAATCTGAGTCTGAGATCAAGCCTATCTAATAGGTGATCTCTGTATCTGATAATGAGATTACTAAACTGAATCTGAGACTGAGATTAAGCCTATCTAACGGGTGATCTCTAGATCTGATAATACTGATACTGAATATCTTTATGTGAGACCATGTCTATCTAGTAGGTGGTCCATGAATCAATGGAACTATCTGAGTTCCTTACTGAGATAGGTGACTGTATCTGACAGTCCTGATTTCTGAGTTCTACTCTGAAGACCGATACTAAAACTGTAACTATAGGAGTTCTCACTTAACCGATATGCCCCGAATCTAAACTGGTGGAGTCCAACATGTAACCCCATCTAGAAGGGTGTCAATACCATGCCACGAGTAAAGACCTCTACTCTGGTCAAGCCTCTCTAACGGGTGACCCTCACAGGAAGTCAAGCCTAAGGCAGTATAATAGTCAAGCCTTATTCTAATGGGTGAATCCTGCTCTTATGCTGGCTACACAGTTCTAGAGTTCAGGAATTGCTCCTAACGACTCTGCCTCTCTAATGGGGAGTCTCCATCCCTGCACTCGCTCGGTGCTACCTCCTACTCTCAATTGAAAGACTCTAAACTGATTCTTAACTGAACTTACACTGAGCTGAATCTATTATTGATCATATTTCTCGAATGACCTGACTGAGTTACGCGAAATTCACTTGGTTCCGTGTCTGAAGGAATACTACTGAATCTCGTTATCTGACTGTATGATATTGAGTTCTGAACTGAACACTTCAATACTACTAGATCTGAGCTGAGTACTGAACTAAGGCTAGAATACTAGCTATACTAAGATTACAGAGATTACTTAATTTCTATATCTGTCTGAGAGTACAGAGTTCTATAACTCACTGAGTTCTGAGAATCGTGGTTTAACTGAGATTGTCGAGGAAACTGACACGGGCTCTAGACTGCAGCTAATTTGTCGAGTATAAATACCCCCAAGGACTCTATAACATAAAAGTAAAATATAACCATTCTGGAATAATCAAGACCATGGACATTTATTCACCATCACAATCACTAAAGCATCTCTTCAAGTATTTAGAAATCATAAATATGTGATAGTATAGGGAGACATGCTATTGGCTCATACTTCATTCAACAAGGTCTTACATCAAACACTCAACATGTATTAAAGTCTTAGTATGTATCGAAGAGCATATAATTGGGGAATTTCATGCTATCATATCACAATTCATTCACTAAGGGTTTTCAACAAACACTTGGCATGCATGAGCTTGCACACAATTGGGGATTTCTAGTCAACATGCTATAATGGCTCTAATTCCTTCACATAAGCATTTTATCAAACATATGGGGAACATGCGTTGCTTATTCAATAATTTCTTCACTTAATTGACATGAACATATCACTTAACAAGCAACTTGAAGAGGGTTTATCATGAACATCACATGAATATCACATTCTAGGGTCAAAGCTTGAAACCTCATAAACAAAAACTCAATAATAGCATGAACATCAATTTCAAATCACATGAATCATGAAAACTCATAAAGATAAGATCTTTGAAATTTAGAAAAGGGTTCTTGAGCTTCTTGGATGAAAGGGACCCAAGAATCAACATCTACATACCTTAGGAAACTCTTTCTTGAAGGCTCTTGGAGAGATTCTTGATTTTTTGATTTCTCTTGAAGAAGAAAGAAGGGTTTTGATTTTGTAGAAACCCTAGCTTTTGATGTTGAAGATGAGAAATGAAGTTGTGAGCCTTGATCGGATATAAATAGGGGCTGAAAAGAGTGGAAAAAGACCCAAAAAACCTTTTTAAAACGTCTTAAAATTACTGAACGGGGGCTGCGATGGTCGAAGCGACGGTCCGTCGCTAGTCTGATGGTCTGTCGGATCGTTCGTCGCACGTCAGTCAGAAAAAGAATACACTGCCTCAATATGACGTTCTCAGTGATGGTCCGTCGCAAACTCAACGGTCCATTAGATCATCTGTCGCACGTTAGCCAGGATGAGGCCACACTGCCTCAGCAGCGACGGTCCCATCGACGGTCCGTCGCAGCCTTGATGATCTGTCGTCCTGGCCGTCGCACTTGCTAAGAAAGGGAGTCACTCCTTTGGTTGCGACGGGCTGGGCGACGGGCTGTTGCAAGCTCGACGGTCCGTCAACCCGACCGTTGCACCTGGGCGGTTCCGACTGCTTTCAGTAAAATGGCCATAACTTCCTCGTTCGATGTCGGATTTTGACGAAACTGGTATCGATGAAAAGCTTATTCAATGCCCTACATGACAAAAAGTCGATATTAAGAAAATTCTACACGGTTTAAAATATTTCTCACTTGGAAAGTCACTTCTCAATTTTTTAGGACCAGATTTACACTTCACTTGACACGCTCTAAGGCTCAGACTACGAGAGAATTTTGCGGGGTCTTACAACCCTACACTTTGTTTGGATGGTTGTTACCTATTGTATTATATTATATTTTGTTGTACTGTATTATTTCGATGAATCAATATTTGGATAGGTTGTATATTATTTTTCATCTTTACATAATGCCATATATAAAAAATTCTAAGGATATACTTACCGAAAATCAGGTAACAGATTAGAACTATTATATAAATGTTGAATGCAGGATAATATATAATTATTAGAAAATAAGTGAAGAAAATATAAGGCAATGATAATATAGAATTATTAGGAAAATAAGTGAAGGAAATATAAGGCAATGACATGATTACACCAACTTGATTTAAAGAGGTCTTATTAGTCTATTTTTGGATCACCATACGATTTGTTTTCATTGTTGAATTTTGGTATAACAAGTGTGCACTTTGCTATAAAAATATTTCACTCGGTGTAAATCATGTAGTACTTTAAAATTGACCGAGACATTACTTCTTAGTTCTTTCTTTATTTGACCTATATTAAAAGTCATTAACATTTTCAGACTTTACAATTAATTATAATTTTGTTAATTCATAGGAATCCTTTCTTTATTAAACTAAATCCTTTGAACCAACATAACTATAATTTATTCCAATTATTTTATTCAACTCTAATATTTAAATACTTTTTTCGATTTCTTTTTCCTATTGATTTGTTTGAAAATAATAAAATGAAATATTATACTTTTATTTTATGTAATTTCTATTTTGGTGACTTTGTACTTCTTGCCAACAAATATTACTTGGTTGATCCCAGATATATTTACTTAACAAAGCATAAGGATAAACAATTATCATTTGTTGGACTATACCTGTCACAACATGTTTTTTCATATGTCTTTTTAAAAAAAAAATTTTTTTTAACTCCCCAGCAAGTTCGCTTGTAAATGAGTCAAAACGCAACTCAGATGCTTTTCAATCGATTTCAAGGCAATTTTGATATACTAATTTTATTTTAAGCGTATTTATGATTGATTTTAAATAACAATATCTCAAGAAACATAAAACAAAAGCCATGAAATAGCCAAAAAAATTAAAATTTATGTCAATTTAGGTTTGTTTGGATTCTGATCGAAAACGCTAAAAGTAGTTTTTATCCAACATCAAAGTTTAGAAGATTTATCAGACAATTTAACATGATATCATAAAAATATGTATGCTTAGGTGATTAAGCTCGTGAAGAAATGGAATATCTTGGCCATTTACAAATTAAATAGAAGAAAATGGGCCTTTTCAAATCTCTCTGTGTAGAAAATAAAGATCTCTTATATGTAATTAAAAAAATACATAAAGTAGCATACTTAAATATTAGATTACAAAAAATAGCAACACTTTTATCAAATTACATTTTGTAGCATATATATTTGTATTTTTGTAGCAACAATTTGCAAAAATACAAAATACATATCGATCATAAGGACAGTAAAAATCATATGTATTTGTATTTTTGTAGCAACAGTTTGCAAAAATACAAAATACAACTTGCTATATTATGTAATTATGAAACTATTGCTATAAAATTCATAATTAAGGGGATAAGTATGCTATTTTTGATTTTTACCCGATAATAAAAATCTCTTATAAAAGAACACAAAATTAAACTTAGAATAAATTATAAATAGACTACAAAATCACTTTTCTCCCACTCACAACGCTACTATTAAACCAAAAAAGTCCTTTCACATATCAGGTCACGAAAAGTAACCAAGCCAACACTTGAGAGTAACAAGATTCAAGTGAAGTAGGAAAATTATATGTATTAGGGGTGTGTTTTGTATGATGGAAAATGTTTTTCAATTTTTCTTTGTTTGGTTGTAGTAAAATATTGGGAAAATGTTCCGTTGAATGTACTATTATTTACATATGCATATAGGAAGACTTATCTATGTTATTTTTGCTAATACCATATTCCATTTTGTCATCGATGTAACCTGTTTCACCAGGTTGAATAGGCTTGTCATTCGTTGTATTTCTATTAATTGTAGTATCTTGTAATTGTCCTGACAAAATATTGAAAAGTGTCTCCTATATTTGCTAATCAGTAGTTGCTTAAATTTTAGGGAGAAGGACAAAAGTAGCCTCTTGGCAAAAATAGAAGACACAAAAATAGCCCATGTTTCAAAATACCACTTTTTGGCCATTTCACTAGCTAAACCCGCCTTCTTTGACTTTTTTCTTTTTTTTCAATTTTACTGATTTTGTCTTTTTTGTTTTACTTTTGTTGTTCTCCTTTTACTTCTTTTATTATTATTATTATTATTATATAAAATATAAAAATTATATTTTCTTTGTTCTTTATTCGTTGTTTTTTTTTCCTGGTAGTTGCGTTTTCTTCCTTTTCCCTTTTATTTTGGTTGTGCTCATTTTTTTTTTTTAGAAAAACTGATGTTTCTACAAATGTTTTTATCCTATCAATAAATAAAAAAAATCAATTAAATTTTGTAGTTTTCTTTTAAAATAATCAAATACTAATTTATAATGTTGTAATCAAATAAAATTTTATATTTTTTTGAAATATAATTTTTTAAAAATAACATATTTTAATGACTTATATACATGTTTTAAAACTATTTTCGTGTCTTTTATTTTTGCCAAAAGGCTATACACATTCTGTACACTATTTAGGTAAAATAATATTTAGATACAAACTCTATACAATATTTATGCAGTTTATATACATCCTATAGATATACATATTCTATACAACAATGATACAAATTCTATACAGATCATATATAGAAAATATATTCTATATAATGAATTTTATAAAGATCATATACAAGCCTTAAATATACAATTTTTATACACATAATATACTAACCTTAAATATGCATTTATTATACAGTTTTTATACACATCATATACAAACCTTAAATATACAGTTCTTATACGATTTTTATACAAATCATATATAAACCTTAAATATACAGTTTTTATACATATCATATACAAATCTTGAATATACAGTTTTTATACACATCATACACAAATCTTAAATATACAGTTTTATACACATCATATACAAACCTTCATTTCTTTGAAATCTCCATAGATAATCAATCCTATGGAATCTCGAATCATAAAACACAATTTTTTTCAAAAACAATCCATTTCCTTCAAATTTCTTCGTCACATACCTATCCACTATTACTTTAGCTTCAACACAATAGCCCTTTTCTTCCATCCCGATCAATCTCTAGATTTTGCATATTTTTTCTTCTTTCATTCCTCTATCTCATTTTTCATCTACCCACATAATTCACAAACTCAATTCAATTTAGATAACCTAAATAGAAAAAAATAAGAATTAGAATAAAAAAGATATGAGTTTTGTTGGGTTCTTAGTAGAAAAAATTAAAAACAAGAAGAAAAGATATATGAGTTTTGTTGGATTCTTAACTATCACAGATTGGAGAAAGAAGAGAAAGAAGAAAGAAGAATGGTTAGGAAAAGAATGAAGAAGTTAAGGGAACCCTAGTTACCAATTTTTTTTTTTTTTTTTTTTGGGGGGGGGGGGGGGGGGAGGACAACTGTAAACCTTATTCTTTAGCGTGTGGATTATTAAAATAAAGGGAGCGTATGGCTTATTAAAACAAAGGGCTAATTAATGACATTTAAAACAGCCGAAGTGTTACTTTTATCCAAAACGGGAAACATGGGCCATTATTATCTATTATTTTTCAAAAGAGCTACGTGGTGTCCTTTTCCCTAAATGTTAGTGACTTGTAATATTTTAGTATTCGATATTGATATTATTTGCTATGCTTAAATTAGTTCTTACAAATTGTTAAGTTGCTAGAGGCAGTGATATACTAGTTAAAAGTTAGTAATATTTTTAAAAAATATTTTTTCACTCACCAACTAAACACTAAAAAATATTTTTCTGAAAAATATTTTCTACTCACCAACCAAACACCATAAAAATATTTTCCACCCACTAATCAAACATGAGAAAATAAGTAGAAAATCAACTTATTTTTCAGGAAAACTTTTTCCATGGAAAATGTTTTCCATCATACCAAACACACCCTAGGTGTTGACTAATTATATGTTATATACAACTTTTAAGTGAGAACAAAATTCATAGCATCATCTATAATAAATAAAGAATAATTTGAGAAAGGTAAGACAATATATTTGATTTAGAATTTATAATGATATGTAATCGCTTAATTTGCCTTGTTTCAACTACACCTAACTTGGTACGTTAGTATTGGTGACGAGTCTTGAAAAAAGTTTTAATGAGTACATCAATAAGCTGATTCCCGGTGTGGACATGTGTGACATGAATACAATTTTTGTCACGACCCAATGCTACCCCTAGTAGCGACAATGGTGCTTACAGTCACAAGTGACCACAAGCTAACCCGTGAGCTGGTACCTGGTGTGAGCACTAAATAAAATAATAATGAAGAACATGTGCGGAAATAGTTGATAAAGACATAAAGTTTGAATACTGAAAGAAGATTAAATCACAAGTCTGAAACATTTGATAAGACTGATAAAATTGTCTAACTGTCTAACTGACTATTTGAAAGCCTCTAAACTGACTGAGGAGTTGATGGGACAGGCCCCCAACTAACTTCGACTGACTGGAAATAAGAAATACTGAGATATTAAATAATCATAACATGCCCTCGATGGATGAGGATTCACCACTACTGCGGTTGAATTACGCTGTGCTGTCTAACTGTGGTTGGAAAACTGAGCGTCCGAACCTTTGATAAAAAACATCATAGAAAAAAGAAGAGTATGCGGTCAGTACTTTGAAAGTACTGGTATATGAGATGAGGACAGGCCGATATGCATGGGTTAACTGTGCATGAATACATGAATGTGTAAAATCTGAGAATGCAAGAGTAAGTGTATATTTGTTATGTTACTGAGATAAATTTGTAATCTAAAAATTGAAAGCTGTAAAACTGAATATCTGAAAGTCTATACACTTATTCAAGCAAATCTGAATTGAAAATACACTAAATACTGTACTGATACTATAGGAGATATCATCTAATCGACATGCCCCAATCTGAGCTAATTGGGGTCCAACCTGTAATCCTAGTTGGAAGGATGTCAGTACCGTGTCACGGGTACTAACACTGGCTGTATGGATCTATTAATCTGATGTATCGAAGGACCAGAGTTTTTGTCACAACCCGAGGCTACCCCCCAATCGTAACACAGTGCTTGGAACCACAAGTGATCCCAAGCTAACCCATGAACTGGCATACTGTTAAGCAACTAATTTATAATATATTAAAAAATTAGTTATGCTGTGCATAAATGTAATCATGAAAAAATCTAGGAAGAATTATAATACTGATACAATTTACAATATGATAAAACTAAAGAGAGAACCGAAATTACATGGTTGACTCTGACTGGCATCTATGAACCCTCTAATATACTAACTATAGATAGCTGGAACACACCTCCAACTATCACTAATTAATACATATGAATAATAAAATAAAGTACATGAACAACATCTGACTGGAGCCCTCGAAATAGGAGAACTCATCACCTGTTGGCTGAAAACTACAACTGTCTGGTCATGATATATGGGCTACAACTAGTACCTACATTACGAAATAATGTTTCCACACAGACGTATATGTGGATTAGTACTTCTAGAATTTACTGAGTAAGCGGGGGTGAATGCAATAAGTAAAACTGATTTCATACGTAATCTTAAAACATGCATGCTAAGTGCAAGTAGACTCACCAAGAGACTGAAATCAACTGAAATTTGAAGTAACTTAAATCATGAGAAACAAACATAATCTGATAAGATGGTGAATCACTACACTTAATTTCTTAAAACTTACTTTTGTAGAATAAGTAGAATTGAAGCTGGGATACGGTAAAAAATGAATACACGGACATATGAAACCAAACATACATGTATTGAGCTGATCTGATTAATTGAATAATGGATACATGGGTGACGGAATGATTGGAATCTAAGTAAAGAGGATAACTAATGCCTATATACTGAGTAATTGATATATGAATACAGATTACTAATATCCGAACATTGATTAGCTGATGACTGAATACTGGTCATGTAATATTGAACTGTACTTAGTCTAATTAGCTGGACCAAAACTGTGGGGTACTGTGCATATGAGATAAGAACTAAGTGAACAACACGAGAAAACTAAGCATTAATGCAGGAAACTATAATATCTAAGAATGCAAGACTACATGTATATTTGTTATGTAACTGAGACAATCTATAATCTGAAAAACTGAAATCTGTATAACTGAATATCTAAAAGTCTGTACACTTAGTCAAGCAAACCTGAACTGAAAATACACTGGTTACTAAGCTGAGACTGTGGTAGCTATCATGTAATCGACATAAACCATGTGAGCTATCATGGAGTCTAACGTCTGATCCACATTGAGGAGGGCTGTTTTATCCTTGCCATCTGAATAGAACTTGAACTGTAATGATCACTAAACTGATGTCCCGAAGGACCAGAGTGTCAAGCCTAAATTGAAGGGTGACCCCTGAGAGGAAGCCAAGCCTAAACTGATGGGTGACTCTTTGTATACTACAGTGGCTATATAGTTCTGGAATGCAGGGACTGCTGCTAACGACTCTACCTAACTGACGGAAAAGCTGTTATCCCTGTATTTGCTCGGTGCTAAGTTCTACTCTCAACTTAAAGACATAAATACTAACTAATGTATGCACTGATAACTGATAACTAATAAGTTCAGGCAATGATATTCTAAAAACAATAGTGCATACGGATTCTGGGGTAATTATGAATATATAAATCGATAAAACTCAACATGAATATGAATATCTGAGTATGCTGATAAAATTCATGGATTAAATGTCTGAATACTTGAATATCTGAATTTATGTAAATCACATAGGTATTGGGTGTTCATAACCCACCAACACTGAATAATTATAAAGTACAATATTAAAGCTTAAAATTGTGGGATTGAATCATGTTTCAAAAACTTAAAAGCATGGACATTTCATCAAACACATGGGAATCATGAACATGGACATGATAATATGATATATATGTGAAAACAACATGAGTGCATGACTAAATTTATAAGTTGGGGATTTAACATGAAATCAATGGAATAGGACATAAAAACTTGCAACTCAAAGCATGAATAAATTAATTCACTCGAAAACACTTGTAGACATGGAAAAGTTCAAATTTCGATATTATAAGATGAAATTCAATTGGATACGTCATGGGAATCGAGACTTAAAGCATGAGATAACCTAACTTTTCATAAAAACATCCTTGGACATGAATTTAGTCAAATTACTAAGGAAATCATGATTTAAATTCATCTTGAACCTATGATACTTCATAAATAAAAGGGAAAGTTCATATCTTTAATTAAAGAAAAGCTTTTTGGGCTCCATGGGTGAAAGGGGACCCATGGATGAACTCTCACATACCTTAAACCCTTAATCTTGGGAAGGAAGCACCATTCTTGAAGCTTTCTTGAAGGTTCTTGAACTTGGGAAACTTGAATTCTTGATTCCTTTAAAGAGAAAGCAATTGATTTGATGATCTTGGGGGATGTGTAGGGTTTTCTTTCGAGGAAAATTGGAGAAGATGGGCAAATAATGCCCTAACTGGTGCCTAAAACCATGTTATGAACGATTAGATTAAGGTAGGAAAAGACCCAATTGCCCCTCAATCATTTAAACCAAAAATTCTGGATGCAACTATGTCACTGCAACGCGATCTTATCGCGGTGGCTTACTGATTCTAACAAAAATGATTATAACTTTTCATTCGCGTATCGAATTAAGGCGAAATAGGTATCATTGGATAGCTAATTCAATTATATACAATTTGTTGGGTCTTGATCTAAAATATTCCATATATATCAAAAGTTATACACGTTTAAAGTTGACCCTTTAGAATCGAATACCAAACTTTGGATGAATCAAAGGCTCTTAGCTCAACTTTGTTCTAAGTGATTTCGATGAACATTTTTCACCTCATACGCACTTCATACACTAGGATAAAGATTATGACACATGTATTCAAATTATAAATTAAGAACTGGATGAAAACACCTTCATCGCTATGCGATGAATGTGCCAAAGGGACTGTCAATGCGATGCGGCCTTATCACAGTGACTTGCTAGATTCGTGATCCAAATATGCCCCAAACCTTGTCCAAAAAATCCAAAACTCCCACAAGACATACTTTTTACATCCCTGAACCTGAATTAAAGAAGAAACTAATGTCTCGGGATTGGGAAGACTAAAATAAAAATCCTCGAAGTTTAGTGGTCTAAAAATGACTAAGTCCCCAACAGTTAGTGAAAATTTCAAGCCTTAAGCCCCTTAAGCATGAAACTAAGAGCTGAATCGAGCTAGGATAATTATGGGGTATTACAATATCTCTCTCTTGAGAATATTTGTCCTCAAATAAGACTGGTTAGACTGAGAGTACTGTACTAAGACTGAGATCATGTACTGAACATGCATGACTTGGAACATAATTGCATAATTGATTCTGAAACATGATACATGAACTGAATATCATAAACTAAACTAATTTCTTGAATACATGCAATGACATGAGAATGGTTCTAAGGCTGAGATAGAAATGAGAGAGAAACTTATGAGTAACCATTACCTCCTGCTGGATTAGGTTTCATGAAGAAAAGATGAGACGTTTAGGACGTGAAAACTCGGGGTATCACCATATCTCCCCCTTGGGATATTTTGTCCCCCGAATGATATTGATTTAGCTGAAATACTAAGGAAAGACTGAGATGATGCATGAGACACTTAAGAACTGCATTATAACGGAATATCTAAATCTAAAACATGATGCATGAACTAAAATGGGTTCACAATTTACATAGATACAAACAAACTATCTCTTGGAATGGCCATATTCATGAAACTTCAGATAGTAAGACTAGATCGGAAGATGGAAAATCATAGAAACTTATCTGTATGACTACTAACCTAAACTGCTGGCTAAACGAACTAAATTATACTGAAAGCTTACACTAGACTATACATTCCACTTCAAAACTACACTTCACTTGAGGCTACTTAATATTCACATGGGCACTGATAACTCTATCTACTGAAGTTTGAGCTGAACTGTATTCTCTCACTATGTTTAAGCCTGCTTGAATATACAAAGTACTACACATCACACCATAACACTAGTCTGAATCATGAATTCAATACACACCGCGCCTTCACAACTTCTTATCTCATAAATAATTTCTATTACCACTTTAACAACTATATTCAACCCATACTAGACATTCACTGACATGCAACACATTCATCCACACACATATATATATAATTGACATTCAAGCCTATCATCATAACCACATATGTACTTCTAAACAAACACCCATAAAATAATCTTTCTCATATCCTCCAAACCTCTATCATCAACAACTTCCATGCACTTTCCCAAGAAAACACATATAATAATTTCAACTAACCATGACATATATCAAAAACTTAGCCTCAATCTTACTTCACACTTATAGCCTTAACTAAAGCAAGCATACAATAATCTTTTGTAACCAAGAAATTTTTTGTCTCTCCCATCTAAACAATTATTTATCATCACTATCTTAACCTAAGGAGAGGTTAACTGGGACACTTAACTGAAGCTTGAGGAATAGAGTATCCACAATATGGATTCATTACAGAGATCAAAACTGAGGATATACATAACATAATCTGAATTTCGCTGATCATTAAGAGTGTATCATGAGTACCTGGAATTGAACATACTATAAAACATGAGTACATGAGTCATGAGCTGCATGACTTGAGTTTGGAGTTCATAAATTTTTGGAGTATGATTCGTACTGCTGAATGAATTGGAACTTCTCATACTAGGAGTTGAGAGAGTACATAATTCTCTATTATGTGCATTAACATGAACTATGATCATGGAGCTGACATATAAGGCATGAGTAGATATTGTGATGACTTAAGAACAAAACTTTGAACTAAGATAACAATGGGTCGAGCATCTTCTTCCCCTGTTGATGTTCTATAATACACTAGCATCACTGCTAGAATATGAAAACCTGACTTGGTTACTTTTTCTATCATCTCCCCCTAGCTTTAAGCCATCATTATAAGTCTGTGAACCACTTGATAAACTCTAACTGAACTGCAACCACTTTACTCTAGAGTATGGGATATAATAGCACACATAAATGATAAACTCATCCAGAAAGACTATACCTAAAAATGTAAGGCTTACTGCTAGTACTTTCTTCTGATGTACAATTCTTAGCTTTCGATAGCCCCGGCAATCATCATACAATTAGCTTAAACACTGACTAACTTAGAAATTTTAAGGAGTAATACCAGACACTGAGCTCACACTATCAAGAGTTTCAACACTTCTTTCAATTAGCTCAATCTTCAAAGATTTAAACTTAGATAATAACACATAACATGGATATTCTTAAACTATAATTAACCATAATAACTTCCTTCATAGCCTACTAACATCGTATTTAAACCATGAGAATTACTATTACACCAATATACCCAACATCAACAACATATAATTTCAAATCAATAAACTTAAATTCTAACATACACTATTTCAAGACTACTGGTTCACCTTTCAAAAAAATAGCCCCATGAATACAAAATCTACTAAATTCAGATAACACTATCCCCTCTTTACTGTTGCTAAACTTCTAGGTTCATGCTTGTAACTCTAGATCATATGCTATCAAAGGATTTTGAGAAGGGATCTGAAAGTACATTTGACTTTGGCTTAGTGCACGATTTTCATGAACATGAATGAAATATTTCATACTTTGGAACATAAAGTCATTGATGGGATACCTTTGATCCTGTATGCATTCCCATAACTGTCTGAGAAAACTCTATCTGTAAAAATTTAAGCTAGCTATTTTTGTTGCCTCAAGTATAAGGCAGAGTTGGCATGAATAGGTTAACAAAAAAATCTAAATAAGTTCCTTAGAGAACATTTCTACTACACGAGCTGATACATAAAAGAAGGAAAATATTTCTTAAATGCCTTGTATCCTCTTGAAGAAAAGTATAGATGTCTCCGTACCATTCCGCAAGGCTCTAATAAACACGACTTCATAGACACCCTAGGATACTTGAATTCTGAGCTCTGATAGAAAGTTTGTCACGACCCATAGACTACCTACTAGTTGTAACACAGTGGTTGGAACCACAAGTGATCCCAAGCTAACTCATGAACTGGCATACTGTTAAAAAACTAATTTAATATATTAAATAATTGGTTCTGCTGTGCAAAAATATAATCAAGACAAAATTTGGGAAGAATTATAATACCAATACAATTTACAATATGATAAAACTAAAGAGAGTGCTGAAATTAGATTATGGACTCTAACTGACATCTATGAAGCCTCTATATACTAACTATAGATAGCTGGAACACACCTCCAACTACCACTAATCAATACATATAAATAATAAAATAAAGTACATGAACAACATCTATTTAGAGTCCCCAAAATAGGAGAACTCATCACCTACTGGCTGGAAACTTCAACTTTCTGGTCATGATATATGGGCTACAACTAGTACCTATATTATGAAACAATATAGCCACACAAACGTATATGTGGATCAGTACTTCTAGAATGTACTGAGTAAGTGGGGGTGAACGCAATAAGTAAAACTGATTTCATACATAATCTTAAAACATGCATGCTAAGTGCAAGTAGGCTCACTAAGAACTAAAATCTAAAGTAGCTTAAATTATGAGAAACAAACATAATCTGATAAGATGGTGAATCACTATACTTAGTTTCTTAAAACTTTACTTTTGTAGAATAAGTAGAACTGAAGCTGGGATACGGTAAAACATGAATAAACAGATATACAAAACCAAACATACATAAATTGAGTTGATATGATTAACTTAATAACTGATGCATGGGTGACAGAATGATTGAAATCTAAGTAAAGAGGATAACTAATGCCTATATACTGAGTAGTTGATATATGAATACAGACTATTGATATCCGAACACTGATTAGCTGATGACTGAATACTGATCATGTAATACTGAACTATACTTAATTTGATTAGCTGGATTGAAACTATTGGGCACTGTGCATATGAGATAAAGACTAATTGAACAACATAAGATAACTGAACATGAATGCAGGAAGCTGTAATATCTGATAATGCAAGACTAAGTATATATCTGTTACGTAACTGAGACAATCCGTAATATGAAAACTGAAACTTGTATAACTGAATATCTAAAAGTATGTACACTTAGTCAAACAAACCTGAACTGAAAATCCATTGATTATTGTACTGAGACAGTGGGAGCTATCATGTAACTGACATAAACCATGTGAGTTATCATGGAGTCCAACGTCTGACCCACATTGAGGAGGGATATTCTATCCTTGCCATTGAAATAGAACCTGAACTGTAATGGTCACTAAACAGATATCCCAAAGGACCATGGTGTCAAGCCTAAACTGACAGGTGACCCATGAGAGGAAGCCAAACCTAAACTGGTAGGTGATTTCTCATATCGTACAATGGCTATGTAGTTTTGGAATGAGGGATTACTACTAACGACTCTGCTTAACTGACAGGGAAGCCGCCATACCTATATTCGCTCGGTGCTAAATCCTACTCCCAATAGAAAGACATTGAAATACTAACTGACACTGAAATACTAACTAATGCATGCACTGATAACTGATAAGCTCAGGCCATGGTATTTCTAAAAATAATAGTGCATACAGATTCTGGGGTAAATATGAATATATAAACTGATAAAACTCAACATGAATATAAATATCTAAGTATGATGATAAGATTTATGGATTAACTGTCTGAATACTTTAATATCTGAATTTATGTAAATAACATAAGTATCGGGTTTTCATAACCCATCAACACTGAATGGTCATAAAGTACAATATTAGTTCTTAAAACTTTCGGATTGAATCACGGTTCAAAGACTCAAAAGCATAGACATTTCATCAAACACATGGGGATCATGGATATGGACATGGGAATATGATATACACGTGAAATGAACATGAGTGGATGACTAAATTCATAAGTTGGGGATTTACATGAAATTAATGGAATAAGACATGGAAACTGGCAACTTAAAGCATGAATAGATTAATTCACTCGGAAACACTTGTAGATATTGAAACGTTCAAAATTTGATATTATAACATGATATTCAATTGGATACATCATGGGAATTGAGACGTAAAGCATGAGATAACCTAGCTTTTCATGAAACATCCTTGGACTTGAATTTAGACAAATTACTAAGGAAATCATGATTTAAATTTATGTTGAACACATGATACTTCATAAACAAAAGGGAAAGTTCATATCTGTAATTATAAAAAAGCTTTTTGGGCTCCATGGGTGAAAGGGGACCCATAGATGAACTCCCACATACCTTAAACCCTTAATCTTGGGAAGGAAGCACCATTCTTGAAGCTTTTTTGAAGGTTCTTGAACTTGGGGAACTTGAATTCTTGGTTTCCACAGAGAGAATGTAATTGACTTGATGATCTTGGGGGATGAGTAGGGTTTTCTTGAGAGAAAAATTGGAGAAAATGGGCAAATAATGCCCTAACTAGTGACCAAATCCTATTATGAACGATTGGGTTGAGGTGGAAAAAGATCCAATTTCCCCTCAATCATTTAAACCAAAAATTCTGGATGCAACTATGTCACCGCGATACGGCCTTATCGCGGTGGCTTACTAATTCTGATGAAAATGATCATAACTTTTTGCTCGGGTATCGGATTAAGGCGAATTCTATTATCTACAATTTGGTTCTGGAAAGCTAATTCAATTATCTATAATTTTGTGGGTTTAGAGATAAAAAATTCCACGTATATTAACAGTTATACATGTTCAAAGTTGACCCTTGTAGAATTAAATACAAAACTTTGGACGAATCAAGGGCTCTTAGCTCAACTTTGTTCTAAGTGACTTCTATGAAAATATTTCACCTCATAAGCACTTCACAAACTAGGATAAAGATTATGACACATGCATTTAAATTATATATCAAGAACTGGACAGAAACAGCTTCACCTCGATGCTACGTGCCAAAGGAAATATACCGTGACGCGGACCTATCACAGTGACTTACTGGATTCATGATCCAAATGTGCCCCAAACCTTATTCGAAAAATCCGAACTTCCCTGAGACATACTTTTTACATCCCTGAGCATGAATTAACTCAAAAACAAATATCTCGGGGTCTGAAACACCAAAATAAAAATCCTCGAAGTTTAGGGGTCTTGAAAATGACTAAGTGCCTAACACTTAGTAAAAATTTCAAGCCTTAAGCCCCTAAAGAATGCAACTAAGTGTAGAATAGAGCTAGGATAAGTATGGGGTATTACAGTGTAAAGCCTAAATTGATGGGTGACCCCTGAGAGGAATTCAAGCCTAAACTGATAGGTGACTCCTCATATCCTACACTGGCTATATAGTTCTGGAATGCAGAGACTGATACTAATGACTCTGCCTAAATGACAGGGAAGCCGCCACCCCTACATTCGTCGGTGCTAAATCCTAATCCCAACTGAACTGACACTGGGACTGAACAGAACCAAGCTTAACTAATTATTTTTACATAACGGATAGTGCTCATCATGATTATAATAACTAAATAACTGGTAACATTCATGGTGTGACTGAAATCATTACATAAAATTCTAAAAATATGTGAAACAAATAGGTATCGGGTGTTCATAACCCATCAACACTGAATGGAAATAATAATAATGCCATATAAAAGCTCTAAAACCATAGTAGGGGATCATTGCTCAAAACCCAAAACTTAGGCATTTCATCAAACACATGAGAGTCCTGAACTTAAGCATGAGAATGGGTAATGCATGCGAGAATAACATGATTACAAGACTAAAATCATAAATAAGGGATTTAATGTGAAGATTTCATCATTCAAAACATGTAATGGCTCTTTATACTTGAAAACACTTAAAAGCATAATTGAACTAAGCTTAACTGATAGTGCTCATCATGATCATAATAACTGAATAACTGGTAACATTCATGGTATGACTGAAATCATTACTTAAAATTCTGAAAATATGTGAAACACCTAGGTATCAGGTGTTCATAACCCACCAACACTGAATGGAAATAATAATAATGCCATATAAAAGCTCTAAAACCATATTAGGGGGATCATTGCTCAAAACCCAAAACTTAGGTATTTCATTAAACACATGAGAGACATGAATTTAAGTATGGGAATGGGTAAAGCATGTGAGAATAACATGATTACAAGAATAAAATTATAAATTAGAGATTTAACGTGAAGATTTCAACATTTAAAACATGTAATGGCTCTTTCCACTTGAAAACACTTATAAACAAAACTTGTAATTGAAATCAACAAGAGCTTGATGGAGATAATTCAACTTGAACATGTAAACTCATGATTTTAAACAAAAAGGATTCTTAGACTCCATGGATGAAAGGGGACCATGGATGAACATCATACATACCTGAGTGTTGAAGTCTTGGATTTATTCTTGGTATTGAACTTGAAAACCCTAGTTGGTTTTTTAGGGAGAAGAAAATCGCCCCTTTTTACTTTGTGAAGAATGATTTTTGAGTTATGATAGGTTAGGGTAGTATTTACGCTTGATAGTTGATGTTAAGAGGGTGAAACGACGTAGTGTTAGGGTTAAAATAGTAGGACAAGACCAAAAAAAATTTAAAAATATCATTACAATGTCGAACTGTCCCAGGTGATGGACCGTCACTCCCGTGACTGACCATCACTCCAATCGTCACAAAAAGAATAGATTTTGACCTTTCTTCTTAAGGGTGACGGGCCATCACTTATGCGACGGTTCGTTACCTTGAACGTCTATCCTTAGTAGACAGACACCTCTTTAGTAAAATGGGCATAACTTTTTACTCTGATATTGGATTACGGTGAAACTGGTGGCGTTGGAAAGATAATTCAATTATTTATCTGTTGGTGGTCTTAAACTCAAAAATTCTTAGTATTAAAAAAGTTATAATTGTTTAAAGATGATTATAGTTATTTTCTTTACAAGAATTTAATCGCTAAGGAATGTTTTGATTAATCTACAAGGTAGGAGCTATTTAAGGACTTAATATATGTCCAAATCACTTATAAAACTATCAAACTTGATTTTTAATTTTTCATGAGCTTGAAGCATGGTTCTAATATGGGTCTGGATTTTTGAGGTGTTACAATAACTCCCCCTTGGGAACATTCATTCTCGAATGAGACTGGTTAGAGTGGGACTACTAAGGAAGCTGGGATCATATACCGAACATGCATGAATTGAAACATGATTACATAACTGAGTATGAGATGTGATACATGAACTAAACTGATTTCATAAATGCATGCAATGACATAAGATTGGTTACATAGCTAAAACTGAGAACAGAAAGGAGTCAATCTAAGGAAAATTATTTCCTCAAACTGAACCTGGGTTTGCGGAGAAAAGATGAGGGTACTTGTTTGCGTGTATTCTTCTGCTTCCCAAGTATTTCCCTCAACAGACTGATTCCACCATAGAAATTTAACCAAGGGAACTTCTTTATTTCTTAGCCTATGAATCTGGCGTTCAAGGATCTCAACTGGAACTTTTTTGTAGGAAAGGCTGTCCTAAACATCCATACTCTCTAAAAGAACAACAACAACTGAATCACCAATGCATTTCTTTAACAAAGAAACATGGAACACCGATCGAACTGATGCCAAATCTGCAGGCAAATCTAGCCCATAAGCTACCTTCATAAATGGTTCAAGAATCTATAAGGTCCAACAAAGTGGGGACTGAGTTTCCCCTTCTTGCCAAATCTCTTCACTCTTTTCATAGGCAAAATCTTCAAATAAACCAAATCACCAACCTCAAAGTTAAGATCCCTTCTCCTCACATCTGTATAAGATTTCTAGCGATTTTGGGCTATCTTCAACCTCTCCCGAATCAGCTAAACTTTCTCCATCACATCAAACACTGAATATGGTCCTATCAAAGTAGCTTTACCTGCCTCAAACCAACCAATAGGGGATCTACATCTCCTTCTATAGTGAGCCTCAAATAGAGCCATCTGAATACTAGAGTGATAACTATTATTATAGGCAAAATCAATGAAAGGTAAGTGGCCATACCAACTACTTTTAAAGTAAATAACACAGGCTCTCAATATGTCCTCTAAGGTGAGAATGGTCCTCTCTTCCTGAACATCTGTCTGAGGATGAAAAGCTGTACTGAGATGAACTTGGGCACTAAGACCCTTCTGTAAAGCCTTCTAAAAGTAAGAGGTAAACTGAGTACCTCTATCTGATATGATAGATAATGAAATACCGTACAACTTAACCAACTCCCTGATATAATGCCCGTCATAATCCTCAGCTAAGTACAAAGTATGAACTGGCAATAAATGAGCTTATTTGGTCATTCTATCTACAATGACCTATATCAAATCATGTTGATGATGTGTACGAGGCAAACACGTTACAAAATCCATGTTCACCACTTCCTACTTCTAAGTAGGGATGTTGAAACCTTGCAACCTACCACTAGGCCCCTAGTGTTCAACCTTAACCTGCTAACAATTAGAATACTTTGCTACAAACTCTACGACATCTCTCTTCATACCACTCCACCAATAGACTTCCCACAAATCTCCGTACATCTTAGTGGCTCCTGGATAAATGGAATACCACGCACTTCTGCTAAAATTCATTGCCTCAAACCATCAACACACGAAACACACAGCCTACCCTGACAATGCAATACACTATCTCCTTCTTGGGAGAAAACCTCTACTTTCTGATCTCTAACTAATTCCTTCAACTTAACTAAGCTGGGATACCTATCTTGATTATCCTTCACTTTGGCAACCAATGATAATTCCAAACTAATCTGAACCCATACACTGTCTCCAGCTGAGTCAACCAACTGAATACCTAATCTAGCAAGCTGATGAACCTCCTGGACTAACTTCTTCTTATCCTCCTCTACATGAGCAACACTACTCATAGAAAATCTACTATAGGCATCTATCACTACAATGGCCTTGCTCAGATGATACAACACACTCATATCATAATCTTTTAACAACTCAAGCCACCTTCTCTGATGAAAATTTAAATCTTTCTATGAGAACACATATAGAAACTTTTGTGATCCATGAACACATCAACATAACCTCATAAAGATAATGCCTCCAAATTTTCAAGGTAAAAACCACAGCTACCATCTCAAGATCATAGGTAGGATAATTCTTTTCATAGGGTTTAAGTTGTCTAGAGGCATAAGCTATGTCCTTTCCACTCTACATTAATACACAACCAAGAACAACTCTGGAAGCATCACAGTAAACTAAACAACTATTGGAACCATCTGGAAAGGTCAAGACTGGGGCTGAGGTTAGTCGAGTCTTTAACTTCTGAAAACTCTTCTCGCATAATTTTGACTACTGAAATTAGATTTTTTCTGAGTCAATCGAGTCATGGGGGATGCAATAGAACAAAACCCTTCAACAAACTATATATATTAGACAGCCGAACCCAGGAAACTTCTGTTATCTAATAGAGAGAAAGGTTTGGTCCATTTTCTTACTGCTTTGGTCTTTTGAGGGTCAACTCTAATGCCATCAATGGAAATAATATGGTTAAGAAAAACTACTGATCTTAGCTAAAATTCTCACTTATTGAATTTGGCAAACAACTGGTGAGCTCTTACGGTCTACAACAAAATTCTCAGATGGTCCACACGATTATTTTCACTACGGGAATAGACAAGGATATCATCAATGAAGACTATGACTAACATTTCCAAGTACTATTTGAACACTTTGTTCATTAGGTCCATGAAAGCTGTAGAGGCATTCATTAGTCTAAAAGACATAACTATAAATTTAAAGTGACCAAACCAAGATCTGAAGGTTGTTATTGGAATGTCACATTTTCTGACTCTAAGCTGATGATAGCCAGATCTGAGGTCTATCATAGAGAAATAACTGGCACCCTAAATTTGGTCGAACAAGTCATCAATCCTGGGGAGTGGATACTTATTATTGGTTGTGAATTTATTCAACTGACGATAATCAATGAATATTCTGAGAGAATCATCTTTCTTCTGCACAAACAAGACCAGAGCACCCCATGGGGAAACACTAGGCCTAATGAATCCTTTGTCTAAGAGGCCTTTCAACTAATCTTTTAATTCCTTAAACTCAGCTGGAGACATTCTGTAAGGGGGAATAGAGATAGGCTGGGTATCTAGAAAGAGATCTATTCTGAAGTCAATTTTTCTTTCGAGAGAAATTTTTGGGAAGATTATCAGAGAACACATCTGGAAATTCCCTTACCACTGAAACTGACTTGAGACAGGGGGTCTCAGAATTAGAGTCTTTGAATCAAACAAGATGGCAGACACACCCCTTACATATAATCTTTTTAGCTCTAAGATATGAAATAATTTGACCCCTAAGCACTGAAGTACTACCCCTCTATTCAATAATTGGTTTATTGGAAAACTAAAAATGAGCGACTCTATTTCTACAGTCAACCGAGGCATGAAATGAGTGGAGCTAAACCATACTGAGAGTGATATCAAAATCAATCACTCTAACTCTACAAGATCTATTAAAGTAATTTTCTGAGATACTATAATCGGGCAATTTCTACATACCCGTCTGACTGTAATAGATTACCCACAGGGGTAGATACTGAGAAAGGCTCTGCTAATATTTCTGGAATAATACTAAAATTGATAGCTATATAGGGGGTTATAAAAGAAAGTGAAGTTCTGGGGTCTAATAAAATATACACATGAAGATGAAAAACCTGTAACGTACCCGTAATCATATTAGAAGAACTTTCCTGATCATGTTGGGACTGGATTACATATAGTCTATTTTAGCATTGCCCACTAGTCGCACTGGAAGTGGCACCTTGCTGAGTCATACAACTTGCGGGTATTGTTGAAGAAGTGTTCTGGCCCTATTGGTGATCATTTTTTCCCTTCTGCGCCACCATCATACACTTTCAAATCCTATGGCTTGGCTTACCACATCTAAAACACACATCACTTTTAGCCTTACACATGCCCTGATGATTTCTACCAACTTCCCATAGAGTGGATTAGTATGACCACTGTTCACACTACCCTGGGACTTAGAGCCTGATGATCTATCCCAACTGTCGTTCCTGAACTTTGGCACTGGCGTACTAGATGAAGACGGAGATGGAACTCAGAGTTTCTGGCATAACTAAGAATGGTTACAACCTTCTGATCTTGGCTGAGAAAATTTGAAACTACCTGCTGAGCATGAACCATAAGTCTAGATAAGTCTATCTTCTTAATCAACATGGCGGTCCTATACTCCTTGACCATACTATCAGCTACACCAAAAATAAACTTACTCAATATAGACCTATTGTCTACCACTATCGAAGGAGCATACCTTACTAACTGAGTGAACTTATGCGAGTATTTCTTCACATTTATATTACCTTTCTTCAAATTAATAAACTCCTACACCTTAGCATTCCTCAACTCTAAAGAAAATAGCTTGTCTAAGAAAGACATGGAAAACTTCTCCCACTCTACAGGCCCTACCTCAACACCCTTATTCTCCTTCCACTGCTTATACCAGGTGTGAGCTACATCCAAAAAACAAAAGGGGATTCATCCGAGTGAAATCCCAAATCCTAGCTTCAGCTGTATTTGCCATTGGATTGGCTGGAGCAATAGCTTTTTGATTGTTTCGAGCAGCTATAAAATGGGACAAGGCTATGAAAGCGGTCCTGAACTCAGTATAAGAAATATGATCATTCAGGGGATCTTCCTGAACAAAAGGTGGTGTGGGATGGTCCCCATCTCTTCTTTCGTTCTTCCTTCTACGAGGAATAGTTTGCAAACAGAATAAAGAATGAGTCAGAAAGAGTGTTTAAATAGAGATCATGCTCTTTCGCATGACATAAATACTACAAAAAGAGAAACTTTTCCTAAAACGTCTTGTAGCCTCTTGTCCATAAGTGTGGTTCACTTCACACTCATACACAAGACTCTACTCAATGCATCTTTCAGACTCCCTAGGTTGCTATAAAACCTTAGGCTCTGATATCAAATTTTGTCATAAACCGAGGCTACCTCCTAGTAGCAAAAACAGTGCTTACAGTCACAAGTGACCAAAAGCTAACCTATGAGTTGTACCTGCTATGAGCACTGAATAAAATAGTAATAAAAAATAAGTGCAAAAATAACTGATAAAGCCATAAAGTCTAAATACTGAAAGAAAATTAAATCACAAGTTTGAAATATCTGATAAGACTGATAAAATTGTCTAACTGTCTAACTAACTGTCTTAATATTTGAAAGCCTCTAAACTAACTAAGGAGTTGATGGGACAGGCCCCCAACTAACTCTGACTAGCTAAAAATAAGAAATACTGAGATACTGAATAACCATAACATGCCTCCGATGGATGAGGACTCACCACTACTGCTGTTGGATTACGCTGTGTTGTCTAACTATGGTCGAAAAACTGAGCATCTGAACCTAAAAAAATATAAAATATCATAGCACAAAGAAGAGTATATGGTCAGTACTTTGAATGTACTAGTATATGAGATGAGGACAGACTGATATGTATAGGTTAACTGTGCATGGATGTATGAACGTGTAAAGTCTTAGAATGCAGGACTTAGTGTATATCTGTTATGTTACTGAGATAAATCTGTAATATAAAAGACTGAAAGCTACAAAACTGAATATCTAAAATATTGTACACTTAGTCAAGACTGAACTAAAAATACATTGAATATATACTGAGACTGTGGGAGGTATCATCTAACCAACGTGCCTCAATCTGAGCAAATTGGGGTCCAAACTGTAACCCCAGTTGGAAGGGTGTCAGTATTGTGCCACGAGTACTAACACTAGCTGTGTAGATCCAAAAATCTAATATCCCAAAGGACTAGGGTGTCAAGCCTAAACTGACAGGTGACCTCTGAGAGAAAGTCAAGACTAAATTAAAGGGTGACTCCTAATATCCTACGCCGGCTATGTAGTTTTGGAATGTAGGGACTTCTCTTAATGACTTTGCCTAACTGACGAGGAAGCCGTCACCCCTGCATTCGCTCGGTGCTGAATCCTACTCCTAACTGAACTAACACAAGAACTGAACTGAACAAAGCTTAACTGATCATTTTTACATAACTGATAGTGCTCATTATGATCATAATAACTGAATAACTAGTAACATTCATGGTGTGACTGAAATCATTACTTGAAATTCTGAAAACATTTAAACCACATAGGTATCAGGTGTTCATAACCCGTCAGCACTGAATGGAAATAATAATAATGTCATATAAAAGTTGTAAAATCATAGTAGGTAATCATTGCTCAAAATCTAAAATTTAGGCATTTCATCAAACATATGAGAGACATGAACTTAAGCATGGGAATAGGTAAAGCATGCGAGAATAACATGATTACAAGACTAAAATCTTAAATTAGGGATTTAACATGAAGATTTCAACATTCAAAACATGTAATGGCTCTTTCCACTTGAAAACACTTATAAACATTACTTATAATTGAAATCAATAAGATCTTCATGGAGATAATTCAACTTGAAATTATAAACTCATAATTTAAAACAAAATGGATTCTTGGACCCCATAGGAGAAAGGGGCCCATGTATGAACATCACATTGGATTTATTCTTGGTATTGAACATGAATTTGATGAACCCTAGTTGTTTTTGGGGAGAAGAAAATCACCCCATTTTTCTTTGTGAAGAATGATTTTTGAGTTACTATAGGTTAGGGTAGTATTTACGCTTGATATCTGATGTTAAGAGGCCGAAACAACAAAGTTTGGGGTTAAAAGATTGGGAAAAGATCAAAAAACCATTTAACATGTCATTACACTGTTGAATAATCCTGGGTGATGGTTTGGGTGATGGACCGTCACTCCCGTGACTGACCGTCACTCAAACCATCACAAAACTACATAATTTCAACCTTTCTACTTAAGGGTGACTGTCTGGCGCGACGGGCCGTCACTAATGCGACAGTCCGTTACCTTGGTTGTCGTGCCTTGGTAGACAAAAACCTCTTTTGTAAAATGGACATAACGTTTTACTCTGATATTGGATTAAGGCAAAACTAGTGGCATTGGAAAGATAATTCAATTATCTATCTCTTGGTGGGTCTTGAGTTCAAAAATTCTTAGTATAAAAAAAGTTATGCTTGTTTGAATATGATTATAGTTATTTTCTTCCCAAGAATTTAATTGCTAAGGAATGTTTTGACTTGTCTACAAGGTAGGAGTGTCACGACCTGGCCTATGGCCTATCCGCGACAGACATCCCGAACCATGAAGGCTCGGGCATCCTACTCTATCTGGTAATTATACACAACATTCACATAATAAAAAAAGATGCGAAAATATAATCTGATATGGAAACATGGTCATACTCTGGATTTAGTTTAACAATAAGAAATGAAATCCGAACTCAACTAAACAACATCTGGAGCAGTCTGCGAAATCTCTACTACATGAACATCTAACAACTATCTGAAAGCTAGGACAAGGCTCCCAGTAGACCAAAACAATGGACTAACATAATCTGAAATAACAGGTCTTCTAGAACAAAGAAGGCTCACCACTGCACAGATCACTTCTCTCTGGGATACTCTACTGATTAGCCGGACCCTTAGGCTGAGCCTTCAAACCTGGGAGGTAGGGGGTCAATACAGATGTACTGCTACACAGAGCAAATCCAAAATAATAATTTATATTCAATATATATAAGAGTAATTTAAAAACAGTTCATAAACATATCATATTGTAAGAAATCTCATGCGCATTTCTGAAAAACACTGAAAGAAAATCATCTGAACTCTGAGACATTCTTTGTTTTACTTCTGCGCTAGGTGGTATAACCTAAAACTCTGAAATTTCACGTGCCATATGAAATCCGCCATTGACTCGGCGGGGAAGCCTCCAACCCAAGTATGCCGCAAGGGTTGGAGTCTCTGACTCTGCTACGCCAGCGTAAAAATAATATATCTGGATTGGAAAATTATGATTTTAGGCTAAGAGTTACTTGAACTCTAGCCCTCTTCAGGAAACCACCTAACTCTCCTTATGCCTATTTTTAACTCTTTAAGACATGCATTCTCTGAAAACATACTCTGAGAACTCTAACTCTGTTATGGCATACATTTATATGATATCGTCATACCATTGACTTGCAAGTCACATCTCTGAGCCACTATTTGCATATAATAATCTCTGTTTCAAAACGTAAATCTGAGACCACCATATCAATAAATCATTTCAAGAAACTATTTCTTAAAGCTCATATAAACATATGTAAGAAACTCTTTTTTTCACCATTTCAAATACACAAGGTGGTCATGTCAAAGATATCAATCATATGTAATTCTTTATTTTTAAGATAAAGACAAAATCATAACAAGAAACTCCCTTTCATTATCATCAAAATCATGTCAAATACTTAAACATTGAAAAGATCCCCTTCAAAACATTAAACAAGCATCTTAAATCATTCCCAACAAGTTCATCAACTCTAAATCATCAAAGAGAGGGATTTCAATAATAATTCTCTCTATCAAATCTTCAACATCATACATATTCATATAGGTTTAAATCAATTTAAGGGGGAAATACCTAAAGACCAAAATAATAATATCATCAACACACCCAAGATGCAAAATTTAAATCATAAATTCCAAAACCCCTTTAAAATTCATGCTTGATAATTTTTAAATCATATTTTGGTGTTGATAAGCCCATGTAGTTTTTATGATAAACCCCACGTACCTCTATTTAGAAAATTAAAGGATGATTCTTGATGCCCATGGCTTGGAAATTCCAAATCTTCAATCAATTTCTAAAACCAACGATTGAATCTTGAGTTGTTTGGGTTTGCTTGTTTGAAACCCTAAGGAGTGTTCTTGATGGTTTCTGAAGAAACTATTAATAATAAGGTCATTTGGAATAAAAATTCCGTGTTTAAGTTGATAAGGGTGTGAAAAATACCCAATATACCCTTAATGAGAAAGAATAAAAATATAACTAGGAGCCCGATTTTATGGATCACCGCGACGCGCCACGATCGTGGTGGCTCACTGGAAATTGATGAATGCGATTTTTAAGGTCACCGCGACGCAGAGCCATTGCGTTGTCCCACTGGTTGGGACCTGAAACTTTGGCGCGACGCACCAAGCACCAAAATGATGGTGTTTTACGATTAGGACTTAAATTAGCCATAATTTCTTGCCCGGATATCGAATTTGGGCGAATCTTATATCGACGGAAAGCTCATTCAATTTTCCACGATAAAAAGTCAAAATTAGGGAAATTATATATGGTTTAAACTTTACTCATTTTGGAAGCCAAAAATGAAACTGAGTCTCTTTGACACTATTCTAGTCATTTAACTCTAAGAGCATATTACCACGAGCTAACAGATGGACGATTTTGCGGGGTGTTACAAGGAGCTATTTGAAGACTTAATATATGTACAAATCACTTATAAAACTATTAAAACATGATTTTTGTTTTTTCATGAGCTTGAAGCATGCTTCTAATATTGGTTTGGATTTCCAGGGTGTTACAATTTTGTTGTACTTGTTTGCATACAAAATGAAAATTAATGATAATATGCTTCATGTAGTTATGAAAGATAGGATTTTGATATATGTAAGTGGAACTTATGTTATCAAAGTAGATTTTAGGAGGTGCTGCAAATCTCACATGAATTCATTCAATAGATTCAAAATCTAATTCATTTCTGCTACCGCGCTAGCAATAATATTCAACCTCAGTGGAAGATCTCGCAATAGTCTGTTGCTTCTTTGAGGATCGACTAATAGAATTGAGATCAACATAGATCACATGTGCTGAAGTAGACGATCAATCTTTAAGATCACTTGGCCAATCTGCATCTGAGCATACACAAAGTGCATTAGTGAAATTATAAAGAAGAAGCAAGTCGTGAAGCATTGTATGTTTGAGCTATTTGAGGACATGCTTCAGTTTTTTATGGTGGATAGTGAAAGACATACGCATATATTGTCAAGTGTTTTTTGAGATTAAAACTAATATAATCTGAACGTGTAACATAGTGATACTAAAGTTTTTCGGTAACTGCATAGTATTTTTGGGATCAGTTAGAGCAACGCCATCATCAAGTTGTGGAGTAATTGCTTATAATGAATTGATTACACCTTTAATATCTTACATGGAGAGTTCATGTAATGATTCATAAATATACTTTGATTATGAGAGAATGAATCCAGTATTACATAGTACAAATTCAATGTCAAAAAAGAAATGTAGGGGACCAAGATCATTGAGGGAAAAGTGACTAGAGAGGGTAACTTTTATCTGAATGAATGACTTGAGATTGTTGCTAATAATAGCAATGTCATCCACATATACTAGAGAAAAGATTATATTTCACATAGATCGATAAATGACTAAGGAACTATCTGAGTGGGAGGGCTTGTAACCATAGGCCAAGAAGAAGGTTTTAAGCTCTTGATAGACTCTAGATCTAGCTTTGATACATAATAAGATTCAAGTGAAGTAAGAAAATTATATGTATTAAGTATTGATTGATTAATGTACATATACAACTTTGGAGTGGAAACAAAATTCTAATATTGTTAAAGAATATTCTGAGAAATGTTAAAGAATATTTTGAGAAAGGCAAGGTACTATTTAATTAAAAATTTATGTAATATGTAATTCATTAGTTTTCCCTGTTAAAAAACATATCAAATATATAAACAAGCAAATTAACTTGCATCTAACCATTTCAATTTTTAGACGAATGTGTAGTACTTGTTTTTTAGGGGAAAGGACAGAAACAACACTTCAAATTAAACTATTTTCATGAAAATGACCATGGAATTTAAATTCCAATTTCTAGCCATTTCAATTTACTGGCTTGCTCTATACCGTTTCTACACACTTTCTATACAGTTTCTATACATATCTTGTACATATAAATATTCTCTACGAAAATTATATAGTTTTGATACATAATTTATACAATAATTGTACATTTTTTTTACATGTTTTATACAACAATTATATAATTTTCATACACTTTCTATATATTTTTTATAGAGATTTTATACATATACATATTTGATAGAACTATACAATTTCTATACATATATCTTATATCGATACATATTCTATTTAACAATTATATTATTTTTATATAATTTAATTATTATTTCTAAGCAATAAGAAAAAGCAGAATATTTGATCAGTTAAAAAATTTACAACAAAAAAAATATAGAAATATTTTTAAAAGGGCCGAATTGCCCAAGTTGAATAAATACTATATCAGTATTGTATATAGACTGTATCATATTGTATATGGACTACGTAGGCCAAAATGACCCAAATTAGGGAACAACTATAAAGCGAAAATAGTATATCCGACTGGACACTTTTAAAAAGTTTTCAAACTTAGGCTATTTATTTTAAAAAGTTCTATAGAGTATCCTTTTCCATGTATTTTATTAGCCCTTTTGGCTTGCATAAATACAAATTATCAAAGATGGGCTATACTTTACTTAAAAAAAGGTTATACTTATAAGTACCATTCATACTTGGTGTTTATAATAAACTATTTAAATTTAATATAGTTAAAGTAATTTTATGAAAGAAATATACATCTTTATTAATCATTGTTTAAATACTAAATGTACACACACACTTAAACTACAAATAATTTTTACCTTAATATTTTTCTTGTCGAAATGATTTACGAAATAGGTCATTATTGTGACACAATATTAAAAGAAACTCGAGAAAATTGAAGAAAAGGTGTCATTTAAATCTTGAATGTAGGATTGGTGACATTGACCAACTTAAAGTGTCAAACATAATTAGAAAACTTGATCAAGTTAATTGTGGACTTGATTAATCTTTTTAAAACTTTCTAATCTTTTCAAAAATATAAATCAACCCACACTAAATCAACTATCTCTCTTCTCTCTCCCCTCTCTCTTGACAGTTTCTCTCAACTCTCTCCCTACCAACAGTTTTGTAAAATTTATCCCATCAATCCCCGGCGACTTCAACCTCCGGCGATAAATAGTTGGGCGAGTTCTTTTTTGACTTTCAACCATCAATCGACGTGACAACAGTTCTCTCGGACGACAACAACTTTGAGTTCTTTATCGACCGATTTCTTCTTTCATAGATAAAAAATTATGACTTTTTAGTTATGAAGAAAAAAAGAAACTTGAGCCAACTTCTCTGCTAGTATTGGTTAACAATTTTAATATTAGTTGCTTAAATTTGAAATGGGAACTGAAGAAAATTCTAATTTCTAGTATTTCTTATCTTCTCTTGTCGGAGTGAAATATAATTTTTTTGTTGTTTGTTGTGTTTTTTGAAGGTTGTTTGTGTTTGTACAAACAAAATAATATTGTTGGGGTTGCACTTGTTGCAAGGTTGATTTATTCTTGTTCTTCATAAAAATGGTGTATTTAATATTAAATGGTGATATTATTGTTGTTCTATTGAACAAAATCTTGCTAGTATTTTTTCTGCAATAGATTAACCATCTAATCCAACAGATTAACCATTTGATGTAACATACTAACCATCTAATGTAAAAAATGAACCATCAGATTAATCATATGAGGTAACAAATTAACCATCTGATGCAATAGATGAACCATCAGATTAACCATCTAATGCAATAGATTAACCATCTGATGCAACAGATGAACCATCGGAGTAACCATCTGATACAACAGATAAACCATCTATTTGATAAAATCCTATTAACTATTTCAATAGGATGACATGTCCAAGACTTGATTTTTTACAATAGATCATTCATCTATTGCAACAATCGGCCCTTTTATTAGAAAAAATCTAACTAATATTGACAGTTGATATAAGTTCTAACAGATCACTCGTATGTTGCAACAAATGAATGATCTATTGCATAGACCAGTCATCTGTTTCAATAGATGATTGATCTATTTTTATTGTACCCAAAAGATTACTCATCCATTGCAACATGTTAGTTATATATTGCAACAGATAACATACCTGGTGCAATAGATGTATGATCTATTGGAACTATTATTTTACTATTGTACATGTTAGATTTACTGTTATCCCTTTTTAAATGATGCATTACTCAATTACAATTTTTTATTTTCCTATTATTTTTAGATAATATGGCTCCTAAAAAAAACTAAATCAAGTCTAAGTAAAGGAACAAGTGAAGCAGCTAGGCTACATCCACCACTCTATGAGCTTTCTTTACAAGCGATATATCAATCAGAAGCAGAAGATAATGAACATGGGGATGAGGAATATTTCAAAAGAGATGATTCAAATGCTAATAGCCCTTCCACCAAAGAGTTGGTCAAAACCATCAGCATTGATAGTTATCCTGTGAGAATGCAGTTCAATAGTGCCATAAATTTAACTGGTTATTTCGTGGTTAAGTCATCCATGGGAAAATCTTTCGACACCTTCCAAAAAATACTTTGAGAACAAAAATTAGATGCTTATTTTAGGAACATATTTGAGAAATATCTTGATTTGCTGGAGGACAACAATGCTCATTTTTAAATTAAAATGGTATATGATCTTCTCAAGCATAGGTCTATGTATGGAAATAAAGATAAGATGAATGAGGAGTGGATAAATTATTGTGGCATGCCTATTTGTTTTGGTTGGAAGGAGTTTGTCATAGTTACTGGACTAAAATGTTATTCTCCTTCTCCTTCTCCTTCTCAAGTTATACCTGTTCTAATTCTAAAAAAAAAGTACCCCAGACACCCAAAAAGGGCATAGGCAAGTTAAGTGATGGTGATGAATTAGTTCCCCTTGTTGGTCCAAGATTTAAAAATAGAAATTTGATTGAAGCGTTGAAAGGAAAAAGGTTTTCAAAGAAGCACAAATAATCTTTGTGCTTGGTTTGGTATGTACATAATTTTCTTTGGGCGAGAGTCGTTAACAACAACATACCGCTTGGTTTAATAAAGCTCTCTAAGGATCTTAAGGCATTTAACAATTATCCTTGGGGTTATGAAAGCTTCAATATGACTGTTAAATATTTGTTGACTCCATTAATGCCAAAGACAATCAACTTATATGTTTTTTCATGGGCTTTCATGGTAAATATTTCTTTTATTATGATTTATTTATATTTTATTAAATAATATTTTTGATTTATTAGCGTTATTTTATAGGCTTGGGCATTTGAAGTCATTCCTTATTTGAGACAACAAGTGAACTACCAGGAAGAAATTTTATGTCCACAAATCCTGAGATAGTTGTCGGCCACAACTGATAAAAATGTAAAATTTCTTGATCTCTTCAACCTCCCAAAGGATGTAGTAAGTCTAATTTTAGTTTTTGCTTTAATTAATAATTTTTTAAATGATCTAATCATCATTCTAATATATGTACTGATTTATGTTAGATTATGCATCAGTGACTTGTTCCAACTAATCGATAGTTGAAGATGTCATTTTTTCTTACTTTACGATCTGTGCAAACTTTATTGAACCCTAAGGTCATTGATAGAATAAAAAAGAAATTTTTTGGAGTAATAACCATAACAAAAAAAATAATTTTGGAGGGTGGGCTTATTGTTGTTGATGGTGGTAGTGGTAGAGGTAGTGGTGTTGCTGTTGGGGATAATGATGCTCCTCATATAATTTTTTAAACAACAAACCATTGTGATTATGATCATACTGGTTATACAGATTTTGCCCCTCCTAGTGAATGTGTTGCATGCAATGTCAAGACTGTAAGATGAAACATGATGGAGTGATTAATGCTATTAATGCATTAACTGTGTCTGTAAAGGAATTGACATCTAAGAGGGGTGCCATTCCATCAAAGAGGATTTCATATTCCTATAATCCATTAGAAATTAAGGCGACTAAGACTAGAAGGAAAGAAATTTTCAAGGCTTCATCAAACATCGAAAAAAGCAAAATAACAACTCCTCTGTCTTTGTCTTGCACTTTTGATCAATGTACAAGGGCCACAGAAGAGAAGCATGAGCTAAATAAGGTGAATATATATCATCTGTTCCAACAAACAAACAAACACATATCTGTTTTAACAGATGACACATCTGCTAAAAATTATCAAACATATATATATATATATATATATATTTGTTGCAATAGTTGACTAACATGTTGTATCAGATGCATTATTTGTTGCAATATATGTCTCATCTGTTTTAGCAAATCAACTAGGTCTTCGTATTATTTTAATTTGTATCGACAGATGAACTATCTACTGCAATAGATGGTCATCTGTTGGGACAAATTAAATTAAGACTTCTTACTATTTTAGTTTTTCCAAACAGATGATTCATATGTTGTAACAGATGATTCATCTGTTGAAAATTATCATACAGGTCTTCCTCATGTTTTAATTTCTCCCAACAGATGGTCCATCTATTTCAATAGATAGATAATCTATTTGGGACAATTTAAAATAGGAGGAAGACATGTTTGATTTGTGAAAACAGATGAGTTATACCTTTTTAATGTTTTTTTGCATCTCTACGATTAGCATTGACAATTCTGGCTTTCCAGGTAGATGTCACAGTAGAAGCATAACATCACAGTTGATAATCCATCAACTAATTTCAAAGATGAAGAAAAAGTTAAGCCTATCAATTTGGAAGAACGGAATAATTACCCATTTGAAGGGATCAACATCTCAGACGATGCTCCAATAAAACTAACAAACTTAAATTGTTGAGTAGATCTTTATAGCTTGAGTCTATCAAAGTAATAACCTCGCCCCTTCTTAGAAATTATTGAAATCAAAACTTAAATTGTTGATTTAATTATTGAGAAGATCATCTCTACCCATAACAATTTGTTTATATTTCATTTATTTGTTGATTTATTTCTTGTAATTTTTGAAGTCTTCAATTTATTTTATTTTGTCTATGCATTTTATTTTATCCTAAGAATTGAACGTATTAATTGAAATAGAATACTAGATTCAAATATTATAATAGATAATGTATTTGATGCAACAGACGACATATTTTTGTAAATTATCAAAATGATGTAGAAATATGTTGCAACATGTAGGTCATTTGTTGGAAATTATCAAACAGGTTTTTCCACTATTTTGATTTATTTCAATAGATGATCTATCTATTGCAACAAATAGACATAGATATAAGTATCTGCTTAATGCAACAGATGACCGACCTATTACAACAGATAAACTATCTATCAGAAAAGATAGTCTATCTGTTACAATAGTTAGATAATCTGTTGCACTATAAAAAATTTAATTTTCATCAAATATAAAAAATTATCACTACATGTAAAGTGAAGTACCTTAAAATAAAAAATTATTATGTTGTTTGTGTTTCTATATCTTCTTTTTTATACACAGGCTCCAAGCATCTATTTAGTACCCCATAATCCCAGACGTCTTGCATCCTTGCCACAATATTGTTGCACAGAAAGTTTGTTGGCTTGGTCATTTTTGTTTTGGTCAGCAAACATTCAATGTGTGCAAGAGTACACAACCCGCATTCGGTATCAGTTTTATTTTTTGGAAGGTCTTTGTCCTTGTTTTGACCTTCAAAATCCCATGTTTACTTCATTAATATTTTTGCTGGCAAATGATTTATCAGTTTACTCTGCCTCAATAAGTTGGAAAACAACTCCAACAATAGAGCATGTGGGTAAAGAAATTAGCCTCGTTGAAGACAGGTAAGTTGCAGTCATAAAACTTTATCTTTTCCTCCTCAGGTAGTATCTCAAGAGCCAAAAAATATTTTACCTCCATATTCATGCCTGCAAGAATCCTCTTTGCTTTGATCCAGTCCATTCTATGTGGATATGTCCTTTTTCCTCCAACATAATTAATCATATCTTCATCCCATTGGAACCCAAAAACTAACGAATTATATCCCGGGCCATCCGGAGTTGACACTAGCTTAATGAACTCAACGAACCTATCCTTAAAATTATTGTAGAAGTTGAGGTCCATTATTCTATCGGCAACATTATAAGTTTTTGGGTACGCTAATAGCCTGCCCCTCATAAGGTAGAGAATTTCATTAGCATACTGTGATATAAGAAGACAACTTTTAAACTGGTTAGTAATTTCTAAAAAGATAAACAAAGTGGAAAAATACAACGGATGGTCCATCTGTTGCATAGGATTCATAAATATGTTAACATATTACCCATCTAATGCAACTTATGCAATAGATGGGTAATCTGTTGCAACAAAACCACCAACAGTTGTACCAGAATACCCAACTATTGCAATAAATGACACATCTATTGCGTAGCTTCTTCTTCATAGAGTAGATTAAGAGGATAGGTTAGGTAAAACAAACTTACCATGTCCACGTACCACTGATCCATATCTTTCATCTTCTTGAAGTCTTCGGGGCAAAAGGTATGCATGGTGAAGCTTTTGCTCATTACTGGGAATTTATGGTCCTTCACAAAATAACCTTCTTTTTTGGCGTCAAGTTTTGCGTATATGTTTACCTTATTCAACGATCCCTGAACTTCAACAACTTTTGGAGGAGGAGGAGTTGCAATTTTCTTTGTTTTCATAATTGAGAGTATATGTCTAATTGCTTTTTTCTTCCTCCTAACCTCCACTGTAAGAGTGTATGGATCACTCACCATTTTGGATAGTATGACATGATAACGCTCAATCTACAGCTCTCGTAAGAGTGTAAAGCGGTCGTTAGCAAATATAGAACCCAACCTGGGTTGGGTGTCGATCCCACCGGGAATAGCTTGGCCAACAAGTAAGCAAAATTACTAAACTTTTGGTGCAAGTCTCGTAAGAAGGGGGGATTGTAATATGTAACCAAAACAATAAAGTAAAAGCTGAAAATAGCAAAGTAAAAAGAGGAAGATTGTCACGTTGGTTGTAGACAATGAGAATTGAGGCGTTGGGGTTATGTCCACCTTCTGGGGTATACGTCTCTATTGGCTATGAGTGTGTAGAGTCTTGACATGCAATTGCTTATAGAGAATTGTAGTCGATGGTAAATCCAAGCGTCTCTCGACCTAAACAAGGACTATTTCACTTTAACTCTCTCGAGCTTAAAGCGTGTCTAACGGTACGAATTCTCCAAGAGGTTAGTCCAGTTACGGCACTAGCTTTTTAATAGGAAAGGGTGTCCTACTACCTTGACATTATCTCTTTTCCAGACAAATAACCTTTCTCTCGAACAAGTTAAATGTTAGACTGGCGTTATTCTTGCGTTTGCAACCGCAAAGAATGTAGATTAAGATGAAGAGCGTAATGATATAAGCAATATACGTGTCTTGAACTCACAAACTCACAGCTATAGATAGTAACTCATTCGGCTTCCATAACCCCAACTAAGAGGTTTAGTTACCCATGAATGCGAAGGATATCACGTTTTGCATGGTGGATGGCGTGTGAAAGAGGTGTTAGGCGTGTGGTTTTGGTGATTTTGTAGCGAGTAACGATTCTCTTGTTGTGGAATAGATGAATAGAAGAGTAGATTAGAAGTATTTGTGGTGGAAGATGAGAGGGATGGAAGAAAATTAATTGTTGAATTAAGTGAAGAATGAAGAATGAATGTTAGAAGATGAATAAAAATCTCTAGCATGATAGGGTATTTATAATACTCCTATCCTACTCCTACTAAGCTAATGAAATAAATAACCAAATCCTAATATACTAATGAAATCCTTGACCCAAATGTACTAGGGTAAGGTTACAATATCATAATCCAAATAGAATAGTAAAACACATAACCTAATTATACTAGGTTAATGTATCTTTGTAAAAATCCAGCTTTGTGTCTGTAAGTCCCCAAAGTCTTCAGAATTTCTGTTTTAGCCCGGGACAGATTTTCCATGCAGCAGATTTGGTCCTTTAGGCGTCCAGCTCCTTTCCATCTCGTTCGTGAGCTTTCTTTTGCGTCAAGTAAGCCATAAAATGCTGTATTTTGCATCATTTATACCTGAAACTTTACTAATCATGTTTGTTAGCTCATTTATAGGAAAAAGGACTAAAAGTGCATGAAATAGATAATTAGTTCTCAAAACTAGGCTAAAATATGGGCAAAATATATTGATATAGGCGCGTAAATTCGCCTATCATCAACACCCCACACTTAGAGCTTTGTTCGTCCTCGAACAATATATCATGTCCTTCTAAGCATCGACTTAAGGTTTTTACAGCAACAACACAAAACATTCGTCAAGACAAGCACAACAATTATCAACAAAGAGTAGCTTTTCGATTATAAGTAGAAACAATTTAACCTCAAGCATAGACTCGTGATGGTGATCAGCTCGCATGCAAACGTTAAGGTACATAGAATCATATACAACTATCCAAAACTCATCAACCATGTGTGTCTCACAATATAGTACCCATAATCACTCACAAATATAGCATATTTTTCAAACATGGGTATCAAAGTATCCTTGCACTCACTCTCACAAAGAATTCATATGTAGCAACTAATGACCATAAGCTTGCCTTTAATGTAGTACTCTACTAAATGTTGGAATGTTAAGATTAGGATCAAGTAGATCTTTTGATGGTTGTAATGTAGGCTAAGGGACGGGTAGGACTATTTTGGCCAAGAATAGTGACTAGGTTCCTAAGCACTTTAATACATCACATTGTATCATTGACACTTTTTTCTTTCAACCTTTCTTTACTCTTTTATTCTACCATCCTTGTTCTCCTATTTTGTTTTTCAATTTTAAGCACAACTCACTTTTCAGCTTTCTTTTCCTTTTTCTTTTCACAACATACCTCTTATGATAGCACTTTCTTCCTTTTTCATAACACATTCAAGCACTATTTCAATTTAAAGCATCATACTCACCCAATTTCCTCTTATGTTGTCACATGACTTTTTCACTTTAAAGCACTTAGGAATTTGGATCAAATTACGGTCTTGAAAAAAATGGATTAGGCTTACATACAAGGTTGTCAAAGAAATAGGCTAAAGGCTCAAAAGGGTTTAACTAGGATGATTTACATGGGTAGGAAAAACTGAAGGTAAACATGTATAGGTTGCCAAAGAAATGCCTAAATCATATCCTAAACTTACACTCCTTATTTTCGCTTTGCATACATACCAGGCAAGTTCTAGCATCAGCCACAAACATAGAATATACTATTATCTCGCACACACAAGGCACATGGTCGACTTGATTGGAAGTAATATAGACTCTCGACCCAACAAGTGAAGGAATTGAGTCACACAATATCACATAATAAGTCACAACTAGAGCCTAAATGTCTCAATAGTCACAATTGTAGCACATACTCTTGTTCTAATCTCATGCTGCCTATCAAAATAATCTCATGCGTAGCTAGAAAAATTTTACTCCTAAAAAATTTTAAAAAAAAACGTCAAACGAAAAAAAACAAAAAAAATGGATTAAAAAAACAAAGTAAACAAGCAAACATACAAACATAGGTGCAAACAAAGAAGTATAGCATGCAGATTCTGCCACCCCACACTTAGACGGGACACTGTCCTCAGTGGAAAATAAATGCGAAGAACCTGGTTTAGTCGGACTCCTCATCAATGTCGGGGGTCATACCCCCTTCGTCTGAATCATCATAAGAGTCATCGTCAGAGTTCTCCTCATCATCAGAATCAGGCAAGCGTCTATCATCATCGGTTGGCACGTCATCGTCAAGAGGTTCCTCAAAATATACGCCCACTCCACACATCTCCCGGGCATGCCTGTTCATTGGGTAGTCGTGGTCCAGCTGTTGGAGCTCTTCAACAGTTGGAATACGTCCACCACTCATCATAGTGAATCGTGTCATGCCATAGAGATGACGGAAGAAACTCTCGTCACGAGCATGTCTCTCCGCAGTAGTAAGGTTGACTCCATGCGTTGTTTCAGCATCTTTGACCTTGGTGAGGTCAACCTTCTTTGGGTTATGTTGGAGTTTGTGGTCAGCTGGTTCCTCTTCTATATCCTCCTTCCGCAACATTGCTGTCAACAAGTTGCCGAATGTGAAATGGGACCTTCGGTGGAGTCTGGCCTTCCTCATGGTAGATCGAATGATTGCCCCAAAGTTGATAGGGACATTCGTCATCAACGCATAAACCAAACACACTCTATCTCTCGATATCTTGGTGTATTGCGTCCCAGGAATAAGGCATGAGTTAACAATGCGCATCCAGATTCTTGCTTCCCTATTTAGTGGAGCATAGGGGAATGTGTTGTGACGGCCTGTTTCCTTATGTCTGCCCCATCTTGCCATTGATCTGCTTCCACAAAGCGTGTGTCTTATCGCTCTGTAAGGAGGCCTGCTGTACAGCTCTTTGTATGGTGCAGGGTCGACCGATGGTAGGCCAAGAAAAGAGTTGATCCAATCCGCTGTAAGCTGTAACACTTGGCCCCGAATTTTTACTTCATTGCCTGTTGTGTTCGGCGACCAGTTGGTATAAAACTCTCTTGTTAAGTCAAGATTACACTTTCCCATGTCGTGGAAGATGAAATCTAGCTTCAAAGCCATTATTTTAGCCAACATTTGCGGCTCCTTCTTTGCTAAGGTCTCCTTGTTGATCAAGTCGACGTGCACATATTTCTTTTCTTTGTTGCTGTTGTACCATGCCTTGGCTTCTTCCTCAAGAACCCATTTGATTCCGAACATTCTGCGTGGTAGGTGTGCTGAAGATGATTCTCCTTGGTCTTTTCGACTTCTCTTCTTGTCCTTTCGGGACGTGGTAGCCTTCTCCTTGCCTTGCTTTGCTTTGGGTGCCATTGTACTTGCTTGAAGATTGTGGAGAAGTTGTTGTGGATTGGAAGAACAAAGAAAGAAAATTTTGAGAGGATTTGGAGTGATATGCGGCTCCTTTAGGGTTGTTTCTAATGTGATTGTGTTATAAAACCAAGTCCCCTTTATATAGGAAGAGTATGGGTCGGGTTATGACCCATTTACAATCGGATTTGGGGACAAAATCACCACATATGCGGCGCATATCCCTCGGCATATCACTTACATATGCGGCGCATTATCCATGGCATAATGGGGCATATGCGCCGCATAGTCTATGGCATTTCTAGACATATGCGCCGCATAGTCTATGGCATTTGGTCTCAGTATCTCAAATGCCATAGCATAGGCGGCGCATAGTCAAAAGCATACCTAGGAATAGGCGGCGCATAGTGTATAGCACACTAGATTCCGAGTCCTTAGGCTATAGAATAGGTTGTGCATCGTTCGTGGCCTATTTTTACCAAGGCCTAGCCTTCCTTGAAGCCTATTATGACGTGAGAAAGGCTCAATTCATAGCCTTATGCATCACCATTCCTAACTTACCGACTTTACCATACAATGCATCCAAATCGTCGAGTGAGATCAATCTTCTCGTCGCGTACTTCTTGCGCCTAATTTGCTCAAATCAAAATGAAAACGATTAGTACGATGGGTTGCCTCCCACCAAGCGCCTTAGTTTTGGTCGTGGCACGACTCTTATTTTTGGATTTTCATTTATGATAAAGAAAAAATACTAAAACGACAAAATGATAAAACGATAAAACGACAAAACGATAAAACAATAAAACGATGGGTTGCCTCCCATCTAGCGTCGTATTTATTGTCGTGGCTCGACGTAGTAATCTCGAGTACTTAGACTTCGTCGAGATAAGTGATGGCCATGTCATTCATCGAGTCAAGAGGACCGATATATGGCTTGACACGTTGGCCATTCACTTTGAAGATAACACCCTCATTGTTTTCCAATTCGACTACTCCAGATGAGTAGACTTGAATGACTTTAAATGGACCAGACCACTTTGATTTTAACTTACCTGGGAAGAGCTTGAGTCTGGAGTTAAAGAGTAGTACCATGTCACCTTTTTGGAAGTTTCGTCGAACAATCCGCTGATCATGATACTTCTTCATCCGCTCCTTGTATAAATCTGATCTTTCGTATGCATGGAGACGAAATTCATCTAGTTCGTTCAGCTGCTCCAACCTCAGGTTCTTCACATCATCCCAATTCAGATTCAAGTGCTTCAATGCCCACAATGCTTTGTATTCAAGATCGATGGGTAGATGACAAGCTTTCCCATAAACTAGCTGATAAGGTGACATGCCAATGGGTGTCATGAATGCAGTCCTATACGCCCATGTGCATCATCTAGCTTTCGATACCAATCCTTCCGATTCGCATTAACCGTCTTGGCAAGGATTTGCTTGATCTCACGATTGGAAACCTCTACTTGTCCACTAGTTTGGGGATGATAAGGCGTAGCTACCTTGTGTTGCTTGACTCCATACTTGGCCAATACAGATTTGAATAGCTTGTTGCAAAAGTGAGATCCTCCATCACTTATGATAGTACGAGGTACTCCAAAGCGAGAGAAGATATTCTTCTTTAAAAATGCTACCACACGCTTTCCTTCGTTGTCGGTCAGTGCTACAGCTTCAACCCATTTTGACACATAATCCACAGCAACCAAGATGTACTTCATTCCAAACGAATTCACGAATGGTCCCATGAAATCAATACCCCACACATCAAAGAGTTCTACCTCCAGAATTTTTGACATGGGCATTTCATGGTGTTTTGAAATAGCACCTTGACGTTGGCATTGGTCACACCTTCTTACATAGTCGTGTGCATCTCTGAATATTGTAGGCCAATAATAACCACTTTGCAATACTTTCCTTGCCGTTCGATTCCCTGCATGATGTCCTCCAACTTGCGAAGTGTGGCATGCTTCCAATATAGTAGGCACTTCTTCATGGGATATACATCGTCGAATAATACCATCCGCGCATCTTCGAAACAAATAAGGCTCATCCCAATAGTAGTGCTGAACGTCATGCATAAACTTCCTCCTCTGGTGGTAAGATAAATTGGAAGGTAACACATTACTCACCACGAAATTTGCAAAGTCGGCATACCATGGTAATTTCTCCATTGATGTCGCTAGTATCTCCTCGTCAGGGAATGCATCATCAATCTGATTTTCTGGTTGCGCCACATACTCATTCTCAAGTCTAGATAGGTGATCAGCCACTTGGTTCTCGCAACCCCTTCTATCTTTGACTTCGAAATCAAACTCTTGCAGCAGCAATACCCATCGAATCAGCCTTGGTTTTGCATCCTTCTTCGTCATTAGATACCTAAGAGCTGCGTGGTCTGTATGAACGATCACCTTAGTACCCAGTAGATAGGCACGAAACTTCTCAAACGCATACACAACCGCTAGGAGCTCTTGTTCAGTAACGGTGTAGTTCCTTTGGGCTTCATTTAGGACCTTACTCGCATAGTAGATAGGATGAAATAATTTCTCCTTTCTCTGTCCAAGAACAGCAGCTACACCACTAGCATCACACATGACTTCGAACGGGAGCGTCCAATCTGGTGCTACCATGATAGGGGCTTCAATGAGTTTTTCTTTAAGGCATTCGAATGCCTTTAAGAAATCTTCATTAAAGTAAAACTTCGCATCTTTCTCCAGTAGTTTGCACAATGGACTAGAAATTTTGGAGAAGTCTTTGATGAATCTACGATAGAAACCGGCATGGCCAAGAAAACTACGAACTCCCTTCACCGAAATTGGAGGTGGTAGCTTCTCAATTACCTCTATTTTGGCGCGATCAACCTCTATTCCTCTTTCGGAAATCTTGTGCCCAAGAACGATTCCTTCTTTTACCATGAAGTAGCACTTCTCCCAATTCAGCACAAGGTTGAACTCTACACATCTTTGTAATGCCATGCTCAAGTTCATCAAACATGCGTCAAAGGACTCACCAACAACTGAAAAGTAGTCCATAAATACCTCCAAAGTGTCTTCTACCATATCAGAGAAAATAGACATCATACAACGTTGAAAGGTGGCTGTTGCGTTGCACAACCCGAATGGTATGCGTTTGAAGGCAAAAGTACCATATGGGCATGTAAAAGTTGTCTTCTCTTGGTCTTCGGGGGCAATACAAATCTGATTGTAACCTGAATAACCATCCAAGAAGCAAAACCATCCTTTCCCCGCTAATCGATCTACCATTTGGTCCATAAATGGCATGGGAAAGTGATCCTTGAGAGTCCAAGAATTCAGCTTGCGGTAGTCCATGCATACTCTCCATCCAGTAACGGGCCTGAGTGGAATAAGCTCATTCTTTGCATTTGCAACCACCGTCATACCTCATTTCTTGGGAACACATTGTACTGGGCTTACCCATGTGCTATCAGAAATAGGATACACGACTCCTGCGTCTAACCACTTGATAATCTCCTTTTTCACCACTTCTTGCATTGGTGGGTTTAGACGTCTTTGATGTTCAATGGTGGGTGTGCACTTTTCTTGAAGCTGAATTTTATGTGTGCAAATCCCAGGTGGAATACCAATGATATCCGCAATGGTCCATCCAATAGCTCTAATATACTTGCGTAAGATTGCAATAAGAGTTGCAACTTGTTGCTCACCTAAATCGGCTGCTACTATGACTGGAAGAGTGTTTCCGCTTCCTAAGAATGCGTACTTCAAATGGCTTGGCAGCTCCTTCAATTATAACGTGGGTGGTTCTTCAATAGATGGCTTAGCTGGAGGTGTGGGTCGATTCTTGAGATCAAGATCCAGCTTCTTGGGAGTATAACGATATGTTCCTAATCCCGATAGAGCACAAATATCATCTTCAGAAATTTCAGCATCATCATCCTCTTCTTTCATGAACAAAGCCTCCAAAGGATCATCAAGAATGTGCTCTTCTGCAAGTAACTCTTTCTCGTCATCAAAGACAACATCAGCCACCGAAAATACACTTAGATCTTTGGGTTGCTTCATTGATTTGCAAACATCAAAGCGAACCACTTCATCATTTATTCGGAATGAAAGCTCATTAGCTCTCAAATCTATGAGCACACTTCCCATAGCAAGGAAGGGGCGTCCCAAGATTATGGGAACCTCTGAATTTGCTTCACAATCCAAGATGACAAAGTCTGCTGGAAATATGAATGAAGATACCTTTACCAAGACATCGCATAGAATACCAACCGGTCATTTTACTGACCTATCCGCCATCACAAGCCTTCATATTAGTTGGTGTAGGATCTCCTAACCCCAACTTCTTATACATCGATAATGGCATCAAGTTGATGCTGGCTCCTAAGTCACACAATGCTTTAGCAAAGTCCAAAGATCCGACGGTGCAAGGAATCGTGAAAGCTCCGGGGTCGGCCTTCTTCTGAACTATCGATCGAGTAGCAATTGCACTACAATGATGCACATCATCTTTTAGCTCATAGCTTGCTGCCCTCTTCTTAGTCAAAAGATCTTTCATAAACTTCGCATACCCAGGCATTTGTTCAAGTGCCTCTACCAATGGGACATTAATAGTCAGCTGCTTCAACATGGTCATAAATTTGCTGAACTTAGTGTCATCGGCCACCTTCTTCAATCTTTATGGAAAAGGTGGTGGTGGGTATGGAAGTGTTCTCTCCATGGCTTTCTTCTCCTCTTGCTTCTGTTTATTATTGTTTTCAGGATGCACGTCACTAGGTGAAACATCCTTGACGTTGGAAGTAGATGTTGCGGCTTCTTCTCTTGTGACGTCACTAGGTGTGGCGTCCATATTTGCTGTTTCGTCAACCACTTGCTTGCCTTTTTCTGAAGTTTCCAGCACCTTACCACTTCTGGTAGTGATGGCCATGCATGACCCATCATTCCTTGGGTTTTGCACAGTATCGCTAGGTAAGGTGCCAGCCTTTCTTTGATTGAATGCTGCTGAAAGTTGGCTCAATTGCTGCTCTATTTGCTTGATAGAAGAGGAATGAGAATCAACTAGTTGCTTCATGGAGGCCAAATCGTCAATTACCTCCTTAACTCCCGCGCTCGTTGCTTCCACTCCTTTCAATAACTTAGCCATCATGTCTTCCATAGAATTAGATGTGGTGGTATCACGTTTACCAGGGGGAACGTACAAACCACTCTTTTCATTATTTTTCCTCCAACTACCTTGGTCTTTGCTTCCTGATTTATCATAATAGTTTCGACCTTGGTTTCCTTGGGCATTCCCACGGAAACCCCCTGATTGTTCAAGTAGTTGGCCTCCTCTTCTGAATCAGATTCGTCTCTTCCTTTTGACGCAATAGCTTTCACTTTTTCAGTCTTCCCTAATAGATGCTTTGTAAGAAGATCCATTTGAGTTTTCATGTGTGTCATATCTTGATCACGTTCTTCTTCTCTTCTTCTTTGGTCTGCAGACATGCCAATAGATAAAGTGGGGTTTGCTACCTTAGAATCCCTGGTATGCCAAGCTCTACTTTGTTTCGTCATACGATCTAGCATGTTGCTTGCTTGACCAAAGGTGAGGTCCATAAAAGAACCTCCAGCTGCGTTGTCCACCACTGGTTTAGTTACTGAATTCAAGGCTCTATACAAGATCTCCATGAGGTGAACATTAGTCATGTGATGGTTTGGGCATCTCGTTAGCTTTGTCTTGAACCTCTCCCATGTTTCGTGAAGAGCTTCAGAGGGAAGCTGACGAAAGTTGCTGATTTCATCTCTCAATTGAGCCCTTTTGGATGGCGGGAAGAATCTTTCTAGGAAAGCGTCTCTCAATTGCCTCCAATTTGTAATTGAATCAGGAATCAGCCCATTCAACCATAATGTTGCCTCCCCAGACAGAGACAATGGAAATAGACGTAATCGAATAGCATTCTGACCAACACCAGGATTGTCAAAAGACTTGCATGTAGAAATAAAGTTGATGAGATGCATATTCGGATCATCGCCTGCTAGTCTACCAAATAACCCCTTGAGTTGCAATAACTGAATCATGGTTCTAGTGATGTTGAACTTGGCTCCGGGCGCTAATGGTGGTGGAATTATAGCTCCAGTGGCTCCGGCACCATCAAGATCATCATCATCATCGTCGAAAGCTGGTTGCAAAGGTTGGCGATCATATCTGTAACGAGCTTGTCGACCTCTTCGATTGGCAGGTGTTGCAATTTCAGCGCCATGCCTTGGGTTTATCAACTCGTCATCTCCTAAATCCTCATCGTCAGGATTTGTTGCTCGCCCAGGATTATCAATGTTTTGTTGTTGGACTTGAGCAACGGCAAGAGCAGCTAATCTTGCTTGCTCGTGTTGAGCAGCCATCCTGTCGATTTCAGCTTGTGCTTCCATTCTTCTAATTCGTTGTGGTTCAGGATTGACTGGTAATAACGGTTGACCTGAACTTCTAGTATGGGGCATGCACTAAAAGAAAAACCTGCAATAAACAAAAACAAAAACTAAACGTAAAAGTACGAGAATCTTTGACCAAAGGGTCTAGTAATTATCACGAACTTGATTGACACTCGTATTCCCCGGCAACGGCGCCAATTTTTGATAACGCTCAATCTACAGCTCTCGTAAGAGTGTAAAGCGGTCGTTAGCAAATATAGAACCCAACCTGGGTTGGGTGTCGACCCCACAGGGAATAGCTTGGCCAACAAGTAAGCAAAATTACTAAACTTTTGGTGCAAGTCTCGTAAGAAGGGGGGATTGTAATATGTAACCAAAACAATAAAGTAAAAGCTGAAAATAGCAAAGTAAAAAGAGGAAGATTGTCACGTTGGTTGTAGACAATGAGAATTGAGGCGTTGGGGTTATGTCCACCTTCTGGGGTATACGTCTCTATTGGCTATGAGTGTGTAGAGTCTTGACATGCAGTTGCTTATAGAGAATTGTAGTCGATGGTAAATCCAAGCGTCTCTCGACCTAAACAAGGACTATTTCACTTTAGCTCTCTCGAGCTTAAAGCGTGTCTAACGGTACGAATTCTCCAAGAGGTTAGTCCAGTTACGGCACTAGCTTTTTAATAGGAAAGGGTGTCCTACTACCTTGACATTATCTCTTTTCCAGACAAATAACCTTTCTCTCGAACAAGTTAAATGTTAGACTGGCGTTATTCTTGCGTTTGCAACCGCAAAGAATGTAGATTAAGATGAAGAGCGTAATGATATAAGCAATATACTTGTCTTGAACTCACAAACTCACAGCTATAGATAGTAACTCATTCGGCTTCCATAACCCCAACTAAGAGGTTTAGTTACCCATGAATGCGAAGGATATCACGTTTTGCATGGTGGATGGCGTGTGAAAGAGGTGTTAGGCGTGTGGTTTTGGTGATTCTGTAGCGAGTAACGATTCTCTTGTTGTGGAATAGATGAATAGAAGAGTAGATTAGAAGTGTTTGTGGTGGAAGATGAGAGGGATGGAAGAAAATTAATTGTTGAATTAAGTGAAGAATGAAGAATGAATGTTAGAAGATGAATAAAAATCTCTAGCATGATAGGGTATTTATAATACTCCTATCCTACTCCTACTAAGCTAATGAAATAAATAACCAAATCCTAATATACTAATGAAATCCTTGACCCAAATGTACTAGGGTAAGGTTACAATATCATAATCCAAATAGAATAGTAAAACACATAACCTAATTATACTAGGTTAATGTATCTTTGTAAAAATCCAGCTTTGTGTCTGTAAGTCCCCAAAGTCTTCAGAATTTCTGTTTTAGCCCGGGACAGATTTTCCATGCAGCAGATTTGGTCCTTTAGGCGTCCAGCTCCTTTCCATCTCGTTCGTGAGCTTTCTTTTGCGTCAAGTAAGCCATAAAATGCTGTATTTTGCATCATTTATACCTGAAACTTTACTAATCATGTTTGTTAGCTCATTTATAGGAAAAAGGACTAAAAGTGCATGAAATAGATAATTAGTTCTCAAAACTAGGCTAAAATATGGGCAAAATATATTGATATAGGCGCGTAAATTCGCCTATCATCATGACACCTTTCTTAGTTTTCAATTCATAGACAGAATTAGCGAGAGCGTCTATTTTATCAAAGAGTTTATCCTATCTGTCTATGTTATCATAACTCGGGGCTACTCCCTAGTCGCAACAATGGTGCTTACAATCATAAGTGACCACAAGCTAACCCATGTGTCGGTACCTGCTATGAGTACTGAATAAATATGAACATAACACCTGTATGGAAGATAAAATAAGAAGGAAATATAAATATGAATACTGAAATACCAAATCAATCATAAGTCTAAGACATCTGATAAAAACTGAAAGTAACTGACTGACTGTCTGAATGTCTGAAAGCCTCTAAACTGACTGAGGAGTTGATGGGAGTGACCCTCAACTAACTTTGACGGACTGAATAAAATGAATTACTAAAATAACTGAATAAACATAATATGCCCTAGATGGATGAGGACTTACCACTACAGCTGTTGGATTAGGCTGAGCTGTCTAACTGCAGTCGGGAAAATATGTGTCTGGACCTATGATATGAGACATCATAGCGCAAAGAAAAATATGCGGTCAGTACTTTGAATGTACTAGTATATGAGATGAGGGCTGGCTAAAATGCATGAGGTACTGTGCATACGAGATAAGGACTAACTGAACAACATGAAATAATTGAGCATGAGTGTATACAAACTGTGATATCTGAGAATGCAAGACCAAGTATAAACATATTTTTGAAATCATTTGTAAACTAAAAGACTAAAATCTGTATAACTAAATAGTGGAGGATCTGTACACTTGGTTAAACAAGACTAAACTGCAAATACACTAAATACTATATCGAGACTGTGGGAGGTATTATGTAACCAACAAGTCCCAATTTGAGTTAATTAGGGTCCAACCTATAACCTCAGCTGAAAGGGTGTAGTACTGTGCCACTGATACTAACACTAGCTGTATGAATCCACTAAATTGGTGTCTCGAAGGACTAATGAGTCACCCTCAACTGGCAGGTGCTCTAATGAGATATGTGTCACCCTCAACTAACAGGTAAACACTTTGTCAACCCTCAACTGGAAGATAGACATCTCTAACCTACTCTGGATACGTAGTTTTAGAACTCGGGGATTGCTACTAAGGTTCACACCCTCTACTGGCAGGTCAGCCCCGACCCTTGGGTTCGCTCGGTTCTAAATCCTACTCCCAACTGAACTAACACTGGTACTGAACTGAACAAAGGTTAACTGAACATCATTTCTGATAGTTTTCATCATGATAATATCAACTAAACAAATAGGAATATTCATGGTTTAACTGAAATTATTACTTGGAAAATCTGAAATATAGATAAACACATAATTATTGGTTGTTCGTAATTCGTTAGCACTAAATGACCATAAGGAACGATGTTAACACTTAAAACTATAATATGGGAATCATGGTTTAAATATCCAAGGCCTAAACTTTTTATCAAACACGCGAGAATCGTAATCTTGAACATGAGAGTGTCTTAAATATGAGAGGAAAACATGATTACATGGCTAAAATCATAATGTGGGGAATTTATCCTGAAATTAATTTAACATGACATGAAATAGAAACACTCAAACCCTGATATGACTCATTTCACTTGAAAATATTTGTAAACCTAACTTGTAATTGAATTACCAAGAGATTCATGGAGTTATTTTATCTTGAACATATATAAACTTATAATTTAAACCAAAAAGGGGATTTTAGGATCCATGGGTGAAAGAAATCCATGGATGAACATTGGACATATCTTAAGTAGAAGCCGTGGGGAAAGTTTCTTGAAGTTTCTCTTATTCTTAAGCAAACCCTAATTTCTTGGGGGAGAGGAAGTAACTGCCCTTTTGATTTATTTTAGATGAATTGATGTTTTATGTTGAAACATATTGGTCATTTGTTGGGTTTGTGGCAAGAACTGTATTGTGTTGTTCCAACAGATTACCCATCTGTTAAGATGGATTGGTCATCTATTGGAGGAACACATTCTAGTTTGATAAAATGTATTGTGTTCTTCCCGTAAATATCCATCTGTTGCAACAGATGGGTAATCTTCTGAAATAATTTTATGATCTGTTTTATTTAGTTCCTATTTTACCTCTTTTTATTGATACACAAGATAGTAAAAAGATATTTTATATAATAAATAATAACATTTACGTTCACAATAATTGAGATAAAAATATCAAAGTCCATCACAAACAACACAAGTTTTGCTATTAAACAATCATGGTGGATTATGATCTGGGCATGTAGTTCTTTTGATGTTCAGCATTCTAATATATGGAGAACTTATTTTTTCTTGATGGAAATGATTCTCCGACTCCACGCCTCCTCGTATATTTCCTTCTTCCCAGTTTGATAGTGTTTGGGTCAATATATGGAGGAGGTAATCTCCCCAAAAGCTCTACAAGAACAACCCAAGATTCTTCGGGAGGCACCGAATTAATGTTCTCACTACATGCCATTATATATCCTTTCACCAAATAATATGAAGACGATCACTCATAAATTTTAGTTTCATATTTTGCACCATATTGGGCTCGAAGCGTTGCCATAGCATGTGGGCAGGGTATTTTATCCAAGTCAAAAACTCTGAACGTACAAGATCTTGTTTGAAGATTGGTCGTGGCAACATCACCATGACCTATTCCCCAAACCTACATTCGTTGATATTTGTTTTTCCGCTTATAGAACAAATATGGTTCCTGCATTCGCAAACTGCACACGCCTTTCATAAAATAATTTGCCATAGCGCCACGATGGGAAATTCTCTTTCAATGCCAAACAATGAATTCATTTATTCAACAATATTTGACGTCATAATATTATACCTATACAAAAGAATCACTTAGTACGATATCATACTAAACTTAACTCAAACAAGACATTAAATTCATAAGAATGTACCTATCTGTCGGATAGAATGATTGGCTCCATCTCTCAAAACCGACACATACGAGTTGTTCTGCTGTCTTGGAATGCATATCTATTGTTTGATTGAAACAGTCAAAAAACACATCTCTATTATATGCTTTAGTTGGGTTATAAAAAGGGGTTACGACCCTTTCATTGTGAAAGTTGTTTCGAATATTATCTCTAAGATGCCTCATGTAACAACTAAAGTGTAGAAAATTGAACCCATCTTTGGGATACTTGGATGTCTATCCGACATAAAATACAAATTTTCGGTATCTTCAATGCAGCTTCATATTTGTTCGAAAAAATATCCATACGAGGCATCGCATTCTTTATTAGCTACACAAAAAGCGACAGGAAAGATGTGACTCTCCGCATACTGTGCCACCTCCGCTAGCAAAACTTCATATACTTGCTCCTCAAGAAGGTCCCCTCGATGGCTATAAATTTTCTCAAATATTAATAACAAAGAATCCAACCACCATAGATACAAAAGAGTACTTGAACCTTTCATTTTCATCAACGTGCAACGCCGTCATGCTTTTGGTATTAGTGGACTCAAGCATGTAATGGTAGGCATCGAAGACTGCATACTCGTGCTCGTGTGTTACCCTAACGAAGTCCTTGTCAATCCCGATGGCCATATATATATATATATATATATATATATTCCAATAACTAACCAAAACACCAAATTCTGTAAGGAATTGATTGGCCATATCTCTTATAGAAGGGCCTTTGCCATTAGGAAATCTATTTTGGAAATATAGACCGAGGACCTTTGCCGCGACGTGATGATTTTGGATCGTAATGTGCTCCAAACCACATGTGCAATACTTTTCATAAACATTAATGACAAATCTTTTAGAGCTTAAGTATTTCACAGCCCTCAACCACCACTTGCAGGTCAGATTAGCACATCTGAAGGAAAAGACTTTACTCGAATTAATCTCCTTTACTTTGAAATCTTTTTTCAAGGAAGTAATAAACAAAGAAGTAGATAGTTCTTTCTTATCATTGAATGACATTCCCTTATAAAAGCCAGTCTCAGCATCTTGGCGATTGCTCGACTATGTTGATTGGAAAGAACTGCCTACCGTATTGCTTGGAACAACGGGCGTAGGTATTTGATCATCATTTGGAATATTCATGTCCAGATCATCCAGCGTATCATCAAAGATGTCTTGTTGTTGTTTTTTTTCTACATTCTGATTCTCATTCTTTCTCAGTTTTTCAACCATATACACCCTTAACACCGTCCTAGCAAATCACTAAGATAAGCACGCCACCGAACTTAATCGGTTATCTTGAAAGTAGTACCCTCTAATTTTCAAAAAAGTTATGCATGTAGATGATGACGAGTTCTTTCAGTTGACAATTCAGTCCACAATATCTTATGATTAACTTCACAAAATCATCAGATGAAATATCACTTTGGACTGTCATAGCTATCATCTCTAGGATTTCACCCTCCTGCCAACATCATACATATCGATTGCTCTTCTCGATCCATTCAATCCACCCCTATTGTTATTGATCCCTCCATTAGTGGTACCTAAGTGAAGAAATTTGTTAAAAAAAGTTAATAATGACATCATAATAAAATTAATATTGATTTTATAGTTTTGTAACATGAACCCTAACAGATGAGTAATCTGTTACAACAAGTGAATAATATGTTGCAACATGTGAGTTATATGTTATAAAGACATGACTCACCTGCTGGTAATTCATGTTACAGTACTATAAAACCTAAAGCTGATTTCAACAGATGAGTCATCTGTTGGAACAGGTGACTCATATATTGTAACGATTATGCATATGTTGCAACAAATGACTCACCTATTGGGATGTACTATAGAACTTTTGAAGTTGATTCCAATAGATGAGTCACTTGTTGCAAAAGATCACTAACCTATTACAACAGGTTGATCACCTATTGCAACAGAGTGCTCACCTATTGCAACAGATAACACATCTGTTGAAATCAACTTCAGGTTCTATTGCAACGGGTGAATAATCTGTGTCAATAGATGACTCCTCTGTTGCAACACATAACTCGTCTGTTGCTACAGATGACCCTGCTGTTTGATTCATGTTACAATACTATAGAACCATAAATATGAATCCAACATATGAGTCTTCTGTTGTAACAGATGACTCATCTGTCGCAACAAATGAGTCGTCTGTTGAAACAGATGAATCTTTTGTTGGGTTCATGTTTGGGTTCTATCCATTATTTTAAAAACAACAGTAGTTGTGTACCTAGATAAGAAATTCAACAAAAATTCATAATTTTACTTACCAACGTTGTTTATGAAGTAATGCCAAAGTGATGTACGAAACTAAACTTGACCTTAAAAATTGATCGAGTAGCAGCACTAGCGGTAATAACAACAATAATGGTAAAGAAGAAGAAGATAATCTATTCTTTTTTGTGGGTGGATATTTTTTAAATTTTGTTTTAATAACTTATTCTTTTTGTGAGATGTATTCATTAATTTATTTACTTTATTATTTTATCCTGTAGTAACTGTTGAGTTACAAATTTCTGTGTAATAATTTATTCTTTCTGTACTGTAGTGTATATCTAATTCTAAATTTTCTATGTCATTTATTATCTTGTGTTGTTCTTCTCGTAGTGAGTTTTTTAAAGTATATAAACTATCACATGTACTTTTTTCTAAATTTTCTAAAGTTTTTTCTATCCATATTAACTTTTCTTTTAGATTTTCCATTATTTTTCTAATTCGGTTTCTATAATCAATTTCATTATTTAGATTATCTTGATTTTCTCTAGTTTTTCTAATATATTCTAACATCCACAATCTTGATCTGAATAATATCCTTCTGGGTAAATGTCTTCGTATATTTGTTCTAAGGCATTTATCATTTCAATTTCGTAGTTTATTACTTCTTCTAATATCATTTTCTTAATATCTATTATTTCTATATCTTTAAGTATATATAAGATTAAAACTCTAAGGTAGTCTAAATGAGCTATTTTCTAAAATTGATATTTTATAGTTATTTGTTTTTGTCTTAGTAGTTTTTGCATATTTATATTAAGAGATTTTATATATTTTTTATTTTCCATGTATCTGTCTATATTTATTTTTATCTGTTTTTCTAGTAACTGTATATTTCGTATATCTTTAAAATTTCTACGTGATCTCAACATAATAAATATTTATAAGAGTAGTTAGGCATGTGTGGTATATAATTTATTCTATCCATATAATATTCTCCAATTACTTTTTCTAATATAATTTTTCTTATATCTGCAACATTTATATCTCTAAGTGCATACAAAATAAGTATCTTAAATTTATCTACCATGACATCAGATATATTATCATTCATTATCATAAAATTGCTTTTTTCAAAATATTCCCTTCAACCATATACATAATAAAATATAGTCATCTCAGATTACTATATACTAGATTATTCTTAAACAACATGTTCTTCGGTCACTATTAGCATGGTAGTTCGGATACTTTTTCCCTTAAACAGCGCCTCGACTCTGGTTACTCCCCACCACGGTTTCTTGCCTCATTGGTTTCACCTTTAGGATGGCATAGTCCTTAGGGATTTTTCTCCGTTTCCACTTTGCTAATAAACTTCTTAACATATTATTTTTCGAATAATTCTACTATAAAGTAACTAATATGAATTTATTTTATCATATCATGATTGTCGGGAATAATGAATTTAGCTATTCATAATCATAAATAGATATACCTGTTCCGGTAGCTTTGATATTTCTGAGGTTTGTTGCTCCATAGCTTTTTCCATTGCAGTGTATATATTTAATTAACTGGGCAAAAGTATTTTTGGAATGGAGAGAATTTTGGCTAATGTGTGAAGGCTTGCCCTTTGCAATGCCTTCTGAGCTCTTATTTATAGAAAGAATATGTCTTTACATTGTTTTACAGCTGTCCGCTAAGAAACAAAAAACTATTAAAGAAAAGACTAAACTATTAAAGACTTAAAAAGTCTTTCATTCTAAAACCTACCAGAACCTATCCTAAAAAATTTCATAAATGCTACATAAATGCTAACTACTTTTACTACTTTTTCTTTTACGTAAAAAACCTTCTAAAGACTATGACTTTTACAAATTTGTACAATATATTAAATATCTTGTCTTTCGTTTATTTTATCGTATCTGTTGTATCTCCATTATTGCTCTGGTCTTATCTTTCCAGCTGTCGTCCTTATCTTCTTTTATTCTAACTGAACTGCTGAGACGTCATTATCTCCTCCATTATATTTTGAACATTTGTGGTCTGGATATTTGTGTCCAATAGTCTTGCAATATCTGGTCAATAATTCATCTGAAATAAATTTTTCTCTGATAGCTCTGGCGATAGGTTCCGTTTCTGGTTTAAGCAATGTGATAATCCATTGCCTAATAGTTTCCATATTTGTTTCTCGTAAATCTTTTGAATTTGAATATATTAATACATGATTTTTTGAATAGTAACTCCATATAGGATTTTGGTTGCAGTATGTGTTTGCTAGCTCTTGTAAAATTGTAGATAGACCGATAATTCTTTTGTTCGCATAAAATTTTGGTATCTCGATTCTGGGTATCTCTGGCTGTGAACTTATATCTTGTGGTATAATCATATCTCGTGTCATTCCTATCTTCACAACTTGTATGGGTTTTTTAACTTCATCAAATAATATCTCTGCTGGTGCCGTGTAAATTTTTATAAAAAATAAAGTACCTTTGGTTATTCTTTTAAAAGTGATAAATGCTTCATATATCTCTGGTATAGTGGATATCTCAGTTCCGTCCGTGGTATATACGGTACTAAGTAATCCATATTCGTAGCAAGTTTTAACTAAGCTGGGTTTGGTTTTGGGTAAAGCAATTAGCTTATTATATCCGGTCAATCTCTGGGTTATATAGTTTGTATCTGGTTCTTGGATATTTGTAGCTTTGGGGTTGCTATTTAAAAAGGTTTGTACATTGTAGATATTTTCTATATATGTGCGGGCTATGTAGTTGTATGTCTTTTTGTCTTGGTTTAGACTATCTCGATATGTGGTAACTTGTGGGGGTATAAACATAGGGTCTTTTGATGTATTTGGTGTATATGGTTTGTCAAATAGCTTGTTTAGGTTCATATTTTTTCTAACTCCTCTGCTTGTACCTGCAGAAGTAAATTGATAAACGTTATGGGTTTTATGGAGTATCCCAACGTCTCCTTCTAGCTCTGAAATTTTACTGTCTTCCGATCGACATAGCTCTGCGCATTGCTGAGTTAGCTGATTCATAGCTATAGACTTTAGTTTATCTTCACTAGTCTTTAGCTTTAGCGTTTCTATTTCAGTACCCATCTTTACTATCTCAGTACCCATACTGTCCACTTTCAATGAAAGCGTAGTCAGGGCGTTGAGTATCTTTTCATGTATATTTTCTTCTATCATTTCAGTTTGTGTAGCTTTGTCTTGATATGTAATTTGCAATAACATTTTTGTTAGTACTGATTACTTCTATTATAAATGTAAAATTTAATATGTTTAAAACTAGTCTCTGAATCTCTTTTGTTGTAACTGAATTTTGTATTTTCTTTGTTAGCCACCAGCGTACCTGTGTATTATCTGTTCGCACAATAAATTTGTTATATACAATATATGGCTCAAATGCTAACAAACATTTATATAATGAACATAATTCTTTCCTATTTATTTCCCATTTTATTTCTGTCTCGTTGAACGTACCTGAGTAGTATCTACAATGGTGTTCTATTTTTTCTATCTCATATCTATATTTAAGTACCCTCTGTAACTATATTCACTGGCATCTGCTTCTACTATGTATGTAAATTTTCTATTTTCATCCGGAAATTGTAATTTTGGTAATTCGTTGCAAAGTAATTTTATTTTTTGAACTTGTTTTTTGTCTTCTTCATTATAATTATATTCTATATCCTTTTTTAATTTTTTCTGTAGTGGTTTTAAGTTTTCTGCTAATTTTGGAATATATTCTCTTACTTGATTTACTAATCCTAAAAATGATTGTAATTTCTTTTTTGTATCTAATTCTTCTTTCGAATTTATTATTTTTTGTACTATATGTTGTTGCATTTTTACTCCACTTTTATCTATTTGTATTCCTAAAAATTCTATCTGATTTTTCATAATTTCGGCTTTCTTTTCACTTAAACTTATTCCTGATTTTTCTATTATATCCGTAAATTGTTTCAATAATTTTATATGTTCTTCTTTAGTTTTTGTATATAATAATATATCATCTATGTATACTATGCAATTAGGTAATTGTTTAAAATAATTATCCATAAAATGTTGATATCTACCTGGTGCATTTTTATATCCAAATGGTAATACATTCCACTCATAAAATCCTTGTGGTACCGTAAATGCAGTTAATTCTTTAGATTGTTCTTCTAACTTTAGATGGTAAAATCCTGATTTACAATCAAATTTGCTAAAATAATTATATCCTTGTATCTGTCTTATTTTTAATATCTTATTTGGTATTGAAAAATTATATGTTGTAGTTTTTGCATTTAAATTTCTATAATCAATAACCATCCTACTTTTTCCTCTTTTTTGTTCACTGTGTTTATTTACTATAAATGTTGGACTATTATGTTTACTATTACTTTTTTGTATATATTGTTTTTCTAATAATTCATCTATATGCATTTTAAATTCTTTTAGATCGTCAAAATTATATGTTAATGGTTTTTGGGTTATTATGCTGTTCTTGTCTATTTATTCAATTTTTATGGTAGTTTTATGTTTTTCCCATCCTTTTAATGGATCTTCACTATATAATTGTTCTATATTTTTTCTTAACTATTTCTATTTTATTTATTGAAAATATAGTTATTTCCGTTTTATTTATCGAAAATACTACTAATTCTATTGTATATTCAGTGTTTTTTATATTTTCTAACTTTTGTGTAATTTTTTCACTTTCTTTTATCCAATCAGTTTTCTTTCTTATTTTATTGTTAAATCTTTTTGCTCTTACTTTTTGTTTACATGGGGTTGTGAACCACCAATCGTTTTTAGTTATTATATGTGGGTATAATTTATTTAAAAATGACATTCCTAAAAGTATATCTTTTGATGTTAGTTTATAATTATAAATTTCTTCTATTGTTAGTATCTTATCCCATATTTGTGCTTTTACATTCCTAGCTTTATAAGTAATTAAGCTTCCTTCATTATTAAATCCTTTAACTACTATTGGTATTTTTAATTTATCCCATTTACTTTTTGGTAAGCAATTATATCTATATAAATTAGCTTCTGCTCCTGTATCTATCATAGGCGTATAATATCTACTGTAATATCCTTCCACTACTATCTTCATTAATACATATATTTTCATTTTATGTCAAGGCTCTTTTTAAGAATAATCTTTCCCTATTATATGTTATGGCTAATTGTGTATGTTCTATATTATATGGTTTTACTTGTTCTAACCATTTTATTCCTAATATTATATCTGCTTTTTGTATTTCTTCTTTTACTTCAAATTCTATTTTTATTTTTCTAATTCCTCCTATTATTATTTCTTTTTCTGCTATATCTTTACTATTTATTAAACTTCTCGGTAGATCTGGGCATATATCATTATCGGTTTTTATTTCTTCATTTTTTACTAGACATTTTGCTATATAATTTTCTTCTTGTCCTGTGTTTAATAATATTAAATATTCTTTTTCATTTATTTTTCCTGTTATATAATATTGATTCAGATTACTTATTAAATTTGTTTCATAACTCGTTCTTTTTGATGAGGTTGATGATTCTGGTTTTCATTAGCTATTCTTTTTGTTGTACTTATTCTATAATTTACTATTTCTAAATTTTCTTCTATATCTATGTCTCTATAGCTATAATCATTATAATCTATTGTTTTTACAATTTATTCAAATGGGCTATCTATTTGTATTTTGTTAATTTTATCTTTTCCTGTTAATTTATGTTTTGTTGTTAATACATATAAATTTTTACATCTTGCTGTAAATATTTTACTTCCTGGGGTTAATTCTATTCCTGATATCTTCCAATATAATACTAGTGATTTATCTATATTTCTATCTGTTACTGCTACTGAATAATTTGCACTTATTATAAATTTAAATTTTTGGTATATTAAATTTCCTTTTACGGCAGTTATTATGCTTTTTTCTATAGGTTTTATAATTCTATCATCTGCTAAATATAATTCTATCGGTATATCTATTCCTTCTCTAAAACATGCTTTTATTAATATTTCTGTACCTCCAAGGTGTACATATTTTATTGGATCTCCTTTACTTTTTATATCATTTATTTCTTTATTAATTATTCTTTTTGTTACAAGTGGTATACTAGCTTTTCCTTTTGCATATCTACAGTCTATTACATGTTCTTTTTGGCATACTACATAATATTCATCTTTTTTCCTAGTAAAAAGATTTTTTATTGTTGGTATTTTAAATATTTTTTCTACACTTAAATCTAACTCTTTTCCTTTTATTTCATCAAATATATTACTGTCAAATATTATTTTTTGTTTTGTCCCTTCGTCATTTAAATATTCTTCCTTTGTTATTATTTTTATATCTTCTTCAGTCATTCGATTCATCTATTTCACTATCTGTTTCATTTTCTGAAATTTCATATATACTATCTTTACTTTCTAATTCATAATCTATACAATCTATCTGCATATATTCTGTATTTTCTATTTTTATTTCGGATATTTGTTTATTTTTTGGATTTTTGGGTAATTTACAATCTCTAGTTAAATGTCCTAACTTTCCACAATTATAAAATGTACATTCTTTTATAGATTTTTTCTTTCTATATGGTCTTTTATTTTTATAATTTTTTACATAATATCTTTTTCTTGGTTTCTTATATTTATATTTTGACTTTTTATATTTCTTATATTTCTTATGTCTTTTTCTTTTCTTATAATATCTTTCTTCGCATCCGAATTGGGGTGCTATTTTATTTTTGCAACATGCTAAATTTCTTATTAATGTTTTTTCCATTTTTAATTCTTCTCTATAGAGGTACAGAAATACTAATAAAAGCATGTTTTAGAGAAGGAATAGATACACCGATAGAATTATATTTAGCAGATGATAGAATTATAAAACCTATAGAAAAAAGCATAATAACTGCCGTAAAAGAAAATTTAATATACCAAAAATTTAAATTTATAATAAGTGCAAATTATTCAGTAGCAGTAACAGATAGAAATATAGATAAATCACTAGTATTATATTGGAAGATATCAGGAATAGAATTAACCCCAGGAAGTAAAATATTTACAGCAAGATGTAAAAATTTATATGTATTAACAACAAAACATAAAATAACAGGAAAAAATAAAATTAACAAAATACAAATAGATAGACCATTTGAACAAATTGTAAAAACAATAGATTATAATGATTATAGCTATAGAGACATAGATATAGAAGAAAATTTAGAAATAGTAAATGATAGAATAAGTACAACAAAAAGAATAGCTAATGAAAAACCAGAATCATCAACCTCATTAAAAAGAACGAGTTATGAAACAAATTCAATAAGTAATCTAAATCAATATTATATAACAGGAAAAATAAATGAAAAATAATATTTAATATTATTAAACACAGGACAAGAAGAAAATTATATAGCAAAATGTCTAGTAAAAAATGAAGAAATAAAAACCGATAATGATATATGCCCAGATCTACCGAGAAGTTTAATAAATAGTAAAGATATAGCAGAAAAAGAAATAATAATAGGAGGAATTAGAAAAATAAAAATAGAATTTGAAGTAAAAGAAGAAATACAAAAAGCAGCTATAATATTAGGAATAAAATGGTTAGAACAAGTAAAACCATATAATATAGAACATACACAATTAGCCATAACATATAATAGGGAAAGATTATTCTTAAAAAGAGCTTTAACATAAAATGAAAATATATGTATTAATGAAGATAGTAGTGGAAGGATATTACAGTAGATATTATACGCCTATGATAGATACAGGAGCAGAAGCTAATTTATATAGATATAATTGCTTACCAGAAAGTAAATGGGATAAATTAAAAATACCAATAGTAGTTAAAGGATTTAATAATGAAGGAAGCTTAATTACTTATAAAGTTAGAAATGTAAAAGCACAAATATGGGATAAGATACTAACAATAGAAGAAATTTATAATTATGAACTAACATCAAAAGATATACTTTTAGGAATGCCATTTTTAGATAAATTATACCCACATATAATAACTAAAAACGATTGGTGGTTCACAACCCCATGTAAACAAAAAGTAAGAGCAAAAAGAGTTAACAATAAAATAAGAAAGAAAACTGATTGGATAAAAGAAAGTGAAAAAATTACACAAAAGTTAGAAAATATAAAAAACACTGAAGATACAATAGAATTAGTAGTATTTTCGATAAATAAAACGGAAATAACTATATTTTCAATAAATAAAATAGAAATAGTTAAGAAAAAATTAGAACAATTATATAGTGAAGATCCATTAAAAGGATGGGAAAAACATAAAACTACCATAAAAATTAAAATAATAGACAAGAACAGCATAATAACCCAAAAACCATTAACATATAATTTTGACGATCTAAAAGAATTTAAAATGCATATAGATGAATTATTAGAAAAACAATATATACAAAAAAGTAATAGTAAACATAATAGTCCAGCATTTATAGTAAATAAACACAGTGAACAAAAAAGAGAAAAAAGTAGGATGGTTATTGATTATAGAAATTTAAATGCAAAAACTACAACATATAATTATCCAATACCAAATAAGATATTAAAAATAAGACAGATACAAGGATATAATTATTTTAGCAAATTTGATTGTAAATCAGGATTTTACCATCTAAAGTTAGAAGAAGAATCTAAAGAATTAACTGCATTTACGGTACCACAAGGATTTTATGAGTGGAATGTATTACCATTTGGATATAAAAATGCACCAGGTAGATATCAACATTTTATGGATAATTATTTTAAACAATTACCTAATTGCATAGTATACATAGATGATATATTATTATATACAAAAACTAAAGAAGAACATATAAAATTATTGAAATAATTTAAGGATATAATAGAAAAATCAGGAATAAGTCTAAGTGAAAAGAAAGCCAAAATTATGAAAAATCAGATAGAATTTTTAGGAATACAAATAGATAAAAGTGGAGTAAAAATGCAACAACATATAGTACGAAAAATAATAAATTCGAAAGAAGAATTAGATACAAAAAAGAAATTACAATCATTTTTAGGATTAGTAAATCAAGTAAGAGAATATATTCCAAAATTAGCAGAAAACTTAAAACCACTATAGAAAAAATTAAAAAAGGATATAGAATATAATTATAATGAAAAAGACAAAAAACAAGTTTAAAAAATAAAATTACTTTGTAAGGAATTACCAAAATTACAATTTCCGGATGAAAATAGAAAATTTACATACATAGTAGAAGCAGATGCCAGTGAATATAGTTACGGAGGAGTACTTAAATATAGATATGAGACAGAAAAAATAGAACACCATTGTAGATACTACTCAGGTACGTTCAACGAGACAGAAATAAAATGGGAAATAAATAGGAAAGAATTATGTTCATTATATAAATGTTTGTTAGCATTTGAGCCATATATTGTATATAACAAATTTATTGTGCAAACAGATAATACACAGGTACGCTGGTGGCTAACAAAGAAAATACAAAATTCAGTTACAACAAAAGAGATTCGGAGACTAGTTTTAAACATATTAAATTTTACATTTATAATAGAAGTAATCAGTACTAACAAAAATGTTATTGCAGATTACATATCAAGACAAAGCTACACAAACTGAAATGATAGAAGAAAATATACATGAAAAGATACTCAACGCCCTGACTACGCTTTCATTGAAAGTGGACAGTATGGGTACTGAGATAGTAAAGATGGGTACTGAAATAGAAACACTAAAGCTAAAGACTAGTGAAGATAAACTGAAGTCTATAGCTATGAATCAGCTAACCCAGCATTGCGCAGAGCTATGCCGATCGGAAGACAGTAAAATTCCAAAGCTAGAAGGAGACGTTGGGATACTCCATAAAACCCATAATGTTTATCAATCTACTTCTGCAGGTACAAGCAGAGGAGTTAGAAAATATATGAACCTAAACAAGCTATTTGACAAACTATATACACCAAATACATCAAAAGACCCCATGTTTATACCCCCACAAGTTACCACATATCGAGATAGTCTAAACCAAGACAAAAAGACATACAACTACACAGCCCGCACATATATAGAAAATATCTACAATGTACAAACCTTTTTAAATAGCAACCCCAAAACTACAAATATTCAAGAACCAGATACAAACTATATAACCCAGAGATTGACCGGGTATAATAAGCTAATTGCTTTACCCAAAACCAAACCCAGCTTAGTTAAAACTTGCTATGAATATGGATTACTTAGTACCGTATATACCACGGACGGAACTGAGATATCCACTATACCAGAGATATATGAAACATTTATCACTTTTAAAAGAATAACCAAAGGTACTTTATTTTTTATAAAAATTTACACGGCACCAGCAGAGATATTATTTGATGAAGTTAAAAAACCCATACAAGTTGTAAAGATAGGAATGACACGAGAGATGATTATACCACAAGATATAAGTTCACAGCCAGAGATACCCAGAATCGAGATACCAAAATTTTATGCGAACAAAAGAATTATCGGACTATCTACAATTTTATAAGAGCTAGCAAACACATACTGTAACCAAAATCATATATGGAGTTACTATTCAAGAAATCATGTATTAATATATTCAAATTCAAATGAGTTACGAGAAACAGATATGGAAACTATTAGGCAATGGATTATCACGTTGCTTAAACCAGAAACGGAACCTATCGCCAGAGCTATCAGAGAAAAGTTTATTTCAGAGGAATTATTGACCAGATATTGCAAGACTATTGGACACAAATATCCAGACCACAAATGTTCAAAATGTAATGGAGGAGATAATGACGTCCCAGCAGTTCAGTTAGAATAAAAGAAGATAAGGACGACAGCTGGAAAGATAAGACCAGAGCAATAATGGAGATACAATAGATACGACAAAATAAACGAAAGACAAGATATTTAATATATTGTACAAATTTGTAAAAGTCATAGTCTTTAGAAGGTTTTTTACGTAAAAGAAAAAATAGTAAAAGTAGTTAGCATTTATGTAGCATTTATGAAATTTTTTAGGATAGGTTTTGGTAGGTTTTAGAATGAAAGACTTTTTAAGTCTTTAATAGTTTAATCTTTTCTTTAATAGTTTTTTATTTCTTAGCGGACAGCTGTAAAACAATGTAAAGACGTATTCTTTCTATAAATAAGAGCTTAGAAGGCATTGCAAAGGGCAAGCCTTCACACATTAGCCAAAATTCTCTCCATTTCAAAAATACTTTTGCCCAGTTAATTAAATATATACACTGCAATGGAAAAAGCTATGGAGCAACAAACCTCAGAAATATCAAAGCTACCGAAACAGGTATATCTATTTATGATTATGAATAGCTAAATTCATTATTCCCGACAATCATGATATGATAAAATAAATTCATATTAGTTACTTTATAGTAGAATTATTCGAAAAATAATATGTTAAGAAGTTTATTAGCAAAGTGAAAACGGAGAAAAATCCCTAAGGACTATGCCATCCTAAAGGTGAAACCAATGAGGCAAGAAGCCGTGGCGGGGAGTAACCAGAGTCGAGGCGCTGTTTAAGGGAAAAAGTATCCGAATTACCATGCTAATAGTGACCGAAGAACATGTTGTTTAAGAATAATCTAGTATATAGTAATCTGAGATGACTATATTTTATTATGTATATGGTTGAAGGGAATATTTTGAAAAAAGCAATTTTATGATAATGAATGATAATATATCTGATGTCATGGTAGATAAATTTAAGATACTTATTTTGTATGCACTTAGAGATATAAATGTTGCAGATATAAGAAAAATTATATTAGAAAAAGTAATTGGAGAATATTATATGGATAGAATAAATTATATACCACACATACCTAACTACTCTTATAAATATTTATTATGTTGAGATCACGTAGAAATTTTAAAGATATACGAAATATACAGTTACTAGAAAAACAGATAAAAATAAATATAGACAGATACATGGAAAATAAAAAATATATAAAATCTCTTAATATAAATATGCAAAAACTACTAAGACAAAAACAAATAACTATAAAATATCAATTTTAGAAAATAGCTCATTTAGACTACCTTAGAGTTTTAATCTTATATATACTTAAAGATATAGAAATAATAGATATTAAGAAAATGATATTAGAAGAAGTAATAAACTACGAAATTGAAATGATAAATGCCTTAGAACAAATATACGAAGACATTTACCCAGAAGGATATTATTCAGATCAAGATTGTGGATGTTAGAATATATTAGAAAAACTAGAGAAAATCAAGATAATCTAAATAATAAAATTGATTATAGAAACCGAATTAGAAAAATAATGAAAAATCTAAAAGAAAAGTTAATATGGATAGAAAAAACTTTAGAAAATTTAGAAAAAAGTACATGTGATAGTTTATATACTTTAAAAAACTCACTACGAGAAGAACAACACAAGATAATAAATGACATAGAAAATCTAGAATTAGATATACACTACAGTACAGAAAGAATAAATTATTACAGAGAATTTTGTAACTCAGCAGTTACTACAGGATAAAATAATAAAGTAAATAAATTAATGAATGCATCTCACAAAAAGAATAAGTTATTAAAACAAAATTTAAAAAATATCCACGCACAAAAAAGAATAGATTCATTAGTTATAATAAATCTATTTATTACCCTAGTTATCCGCACCCCCTACAAATATCCATATTCGTAGCAAGTTTTAACTAAGTTAAAGCATCAGCAAGAATGAACAAAAATATGGTGAAGAGAGAGAAAACAATAATAAAAAGAAGAGAGAGAAAACGAACGTTTCCCCTTCATTTCTAGTTATATTAGGTTTTACTTGGATTAAAGTGTAAACTAAAAAACTTGTGGGTTATTCACAAATTTTCTCAACTTTCTTAATCACTAATAAAGTAATTGTCACCTATGCTCAATTTTTAAAATTTGAGTCACCTACATCCATTTCAAAACTCTTTTGTCACTTTTAGCTAAATTCCCCTAGGAGCTCATTTTCTTTATAGCTAAAAGGTGAAAGTTCATTTTCTTTATAGCTAAAAGGTGAAAGTGACTATCGAAGGTCCATTATCTTAAACTAGTACGTCCTTCATCCACTTTTATGTCTACACTATAAAAATAAACATTATTTTTAATTATTTAATTTAAAAATAAGAGACAATTTACCACTTAATTTTTAATCTATTTTTATAATTAATTGTGATAATTTTTTACAATAATAAATTTATTATATTTAAAAAATAATATATCAAAATTATTATTTTCTTTTTTATTTATTACTTTTCAAAGAAAATGTCAAATTTAGTATTTCCTTCGACCCAAATTTCCTAATTTAATTTCTCATTTTATTTGTCTTTTTTTATTAATCAAGAAGAAACAAAAAAAAATTCATGTTTTACCTTTTGCATTAATTACTTTTTCTTTAAATTAAAATGTAAACATCATTTAATAGGGATACTATGATAAACTAGCCATGTTATTAATTATTTTTCTTAATCAATATTTCATTTTAATTTGGAACAGGTAATTTATGGCGGAGGGAGTATTAGATAAGTAAAAATGGTCAGAACACTAGTATATTAGAGTAGGGACACTACTCCCTCTAGTATCCCTTCCCTCCGATTGCCCTTTTGATTAGCGACACGCAATTAATAAAATTAATGATTCAATTATTTCCAAGATTAGCTTTTGAAAACTACCCTCCAATTTATCATTAAATTCGGTCTAATTTTTATACTCATACGGTGTGTTTGGTATGAATGGAAAGTGTTTTTCATGAAAAATATTTTTCATGAAAATGTTTTCATGGAAAATATTATTATTTTTTTACTTATTTTCTTATATTTAGTTGGTGAGTGAAAATATTTTTCTAGTGTTTGGTTGATGAATGAAAAAATATTTTTCAGAAAATAATTTTAGTGTTAGCTAAAGAGTAGAAAATACTTGTTAAAAAATAATTTTTGATCCTGAAAAATACTTTCTTTCAGGGTGTGCTCGATATAGAGGAGGAAAATAATTTTTAGGAAATTAAAATAAGTTGTTTCTTACTTATATTCTTGTGTTAGTTATGCAAGTAAGAAAATATTTTTTAAAAGTATTTATATATATTTAACAAAAAATAATGAAAACTAATAGGGTAAGAAGCGTGGGTTAAGAAAAGTAATTTGAATTTTTTTTTAAAATCAAATTAAAAAATTAAATCTTTTTTCTGGAAAGGGACTGGTAGGTGGGGGGAGGGGTAATAATTTTTTTTTGAATATTTTGTTTTTTGAAAAAAAAATAAAAATTTCTTTTTAAAGGAGGGGGGGGGGGGGGGGGGAGGGAGCGGGGGGGAGGTTGGGGTAGGGAAGTGAAGGTAAGATTAAAAAAATTGAGTTTTATTAAAAAATTAATTTTTTTTTTTTAGGAGGGGACTGGTAGGGATGGGGAGTCAAGTAGGGGTGGTGTAAAAAGGTTTAGTTTTTTTTTTTAAAAAAAAATTAAATATTTTTTTGAAGGGGGGCTGGTAGGGGGTGGGGGCTGAAGTAGGGGATAAGATAAGAAAAAATTTTCAAATATTCTTTTTGGATGGGCGTGGTGATTGGGGGTCAGGGTAGGGGTAAGTGTTTTTGAGAAAGTTTTGAAAAATATCTTCCTTACATTTTGAAGGAATGTCATTTTCGTTAAATATGAGAAAAATAAGTTTATTTGAAAAAAATTTCCAAAATACTTAAACTAACTAAATATGAGAAAAAATATTTTTGTTCAGACCAAACGCACTCATAGTGTTCAATTTACAGACAAATACTGGTCTAACATGCATTTGCAATAACTTATAAAAGTTTAGATTGTGGTCTAACGTTATATTTTCATAAACTTTGTGTTTTACTGAAAAGAAACTTTTACGTTGTAGTTTAAAAAGCTCGTAACTATAAAAAAAAAAATGATCATACTAATATCATTAATCAAGGATGTCAAAAATGTCAAAATACAATTATTACGCCTTAATCTCAAAATTCGTATTGTTAGAATTTATCAATCATCATGAATTGACTAATTAAAGTTTACGCGTTGGTTGTCAACCCACTGCATAATGCATACTTGAGGTCGAGCCCACTGCATAGAGGAGTTGATCATGAAGACTTTTTCATAATGTATTATGGGAGGCCAAAAAGTTAGGTTATGATTTAAATGAGTTGGATATATGTGTGTGTCTTGAAAGCTACTACATAAGATAAATGAGCTTCATACATGTTTAGTACCTTTTCTTGGTTGGCATTTCCCCAAAGGGATTCCATGAAAGGGTTTAGGGATGAAATGAATCTCCCATTATTATGGTGAAAGAGACAAACATGTACAACATATGTCTGCCTTCACTTTCTCTGACCCCTTCTCTCATAAATCCACATTTTTTCACATCTTTTCTTTTGTGCATTGAACTATTACTTTCTCCATTCTAATTTATGTGGTATTCTTATTTGTTAGGGGTATGGATTCACTCAGCTAAAGATCATTAAATTCCTCAATTAATATCAATAAAATGTTGTGACCACTTAGATTTGATTTATTTTGATTTGAATGTAAACTACAAAAAGCGGTGTTTATTCAAACTAAGGAAATTCGAGATTTCCTTATTTAATAGTACAAAAGTAGTTTTACTATTAAGATACTATTTAATACTCCCTCCGTTTTAAAAAAGTGCATGATTTTGTTTGGCACACTCCTTAATAGACTACTAACTCCAAAAAATAAAATGTAATTTTACCAACTTATCCATAAATAAAATTTATATTATTTTTCAAGTTGACATTGATTACATTTAAAATAAAGAGTTATAGCCCGTTTTGGCCAATTTTTTTTTTCTCCAAAAGTACTTATTTTTCTCAAAAGTGAATATTTTTAAAAATTGAGGTGTTTGGCTAAGCTTTTGGGAGAAAATAAGTGCTTTTGGAGAGTAGCAGAATGTAATGACCTGATTATTGGTGATTTATGTGAAATATTTATTTCTGTGTGTTTTGACCATTTTAGCCAACCCCGTGATTGCATTGTGGTATTTCTGAGGTGTGGGGATGATTGGCGTGGTTCCCAATGCATCTTCGGCGAGATTTGTGCGAGTTTGTGATTTTTGATTGCTTGAAAAGCCTTATAGTTGACCTTGATCAATTTATTAATCTGTGTGTTGGATGGCAAAACGGACTGTGCCTACCAATTCGGAACATCGATTTTAGGTTGGTAATATGGTTGATGTGGTTTTATGGCTTGTATATCTCATTTCAACCCTCAGTTCTAAAAGTTGAAAAATCAGATTTTGGAGATCAACTTTGTGAAAATGATTTGTTTTTAAAATGAGTTCAAAAGGTCAAATTTTGGTTAGTAGCGGGGTTGGTTCGATTTCATGGACTTTAGATCTCATTTCGACCCTTGATTTGGAAATTGTATAAATAGGATCTCGAGGGTAAATTTTATGATAATGACTTCTTTTCATAAATTTAATGATTCCATTAGATCCGGAATGTGTTTTACAATCAAATTTCACTATTGGATCATATTCATAGGGTTCCGAATGAGTTCTGGAGGGCAAAAATAAGTTTTTAAAATTGTTGGTGGTGGTGTCGTCGCGTCCGTGAACTTTTGGTCGCATAAGAGAAAGTTTGACCCTTTGACCATGTCTCTTAAGCGATCAAAGTGTCGTTTAAGAGACCATCACTGAGTATAAGACCCCAAATTTGTATTATTTTTTTTACATTTTAGACGTTAAAAAGCTACTATTTTGACGATTTTTGATGCGTTTTTCTCGTAGAATCATTGTCTATCAATTTAGAACTCTATTTTACCCATTTTTCAAGAACTTCCATTTTATTTTTCATGATTTTCACCCAAGTTGAGAATCAAAAACCCCATTTTTATCATTTTTGGGGCAAGGGAGCTTGGATTTGGACGATTCCAAGGGATTTTTTTGACATTTCTTCCATGCGTAAGTTTCTAATCTTATAATTATCATTTTTTTTAAACTTCATCTTCAAATTCTTGATTCTTAAAATGGGTTTTGGGGAGGGAGAGGGGGGGGGGGTTGTCGGTAAATCTTAAAAATGGTTTTTCTTTGATTTGAACCTCATTTTGTAACTTGTTTTTGCATGGGGTTTTAGCTGTAGACTCCTACAAGTATGGGGAAAATGGTTCTAAAATAAAATTATAATTTTATCCTTCTTTTTTTAAAATTCATTTCGGAGGTCCATTTTGATCATGACCAAAAAATAGGCAATATGGATTCGTTGAATTTTTTTGATGTATACATCCTGTATTCGTATGTTTTAGTTGATTCCAGATCCGTTCGTGAGGATAAATCTTCATATTGAAGATCTTTTGGATCGATTTTTGACATTCGAGCTAGGTTATGACTTAACTTTTTTCAGACTGGATTGGGTAGTTAATAATAGTGTAAAAGGATGCTATGGTATGGGGTTGTGGCATGAAAAATGTGTTTAGGTGATTTATGTTCCCACGTGGGGCCTATGTGAATAATATTTAGTGGTTTTGAGACATTATCTGCTATGTGTGACCATGTGGAGTCTTATATAGTGTTGTTCGCCTAGTATTGATATATGTATGTTTGGTCATACTTTTTTTGGTGGAAAAATCCTATATTTTGGGATTTATGTGGTATCAATGACATTTTCTTGCATGTTTCACTTGATGGTTCCTGGATTATATCGGATCAGGGATGGTTGGTTGATTTGAGTGAATTTTTGCTCACATGATTGATATGTTGGTTGGATATTGAATATTATCATTTTTGTTGGTTGTGAACATTACATCCTCATATCATATTCATTCATGAAACATTGCTACTACCATGGAAATACTGAAAACAATGGTTTTTTCTGATAAAAAATATGACATCTTTAAAATCCTTTATCAATGTATGTACCGGAGAGGAGATATGGATATTTGTTGTATATGGGTGTAACACCTCGTATTCAAGTACGTGTATTGGCGTATTCAAGTATGTGTATTGATCTTATTTATATGGAATTAATTTTTTTTTAATTTATACCGGAATTTGCCTGTCGATGGTTCCATGTGAAAGTTATTGAATAAGCTTTCTAACGATATAAAGATTTCAAAAAGTAGATAGATTTCGGATATAATCGAGAACATTCGAAACTATAAAACGGTGGACGGGATATTTGGGAATAGTAAATGTGCAGGAAAATTTCCTGCACACAAATTACTGAGGCCAGCCAAATTTTTGGGTCAATTTCGAACGATCATAACTCCCTTAATATAATGAACTGGAAGAGCTGAGACCTATGAAAAGAAATATCTTTGAGTCTTCTTTCCAATTCAATTGGTTTCATCCAAATCCAATATCTGAGTAAGGAGTTATACTCGTTTTACTTCATCCTATCAAAACAGATTTTTAGGGTCAACTTCAAACGACCATAACTCCTTGTACAGGATGAACTGGGTGGCCTACTTTATATGAAATGAAAGCTCTTTGAATTATCCTTCAAACGATACCAATTTCACCCAAATCAAATATCGGAGCAAAGAGTTATGGTCGATCTACTTTAGCTTACCAAAACAGTCCACCAAAGGACAGATTTGACATTATTTAAATTTTAAAGGCATTTTGGTCATTTTCTATTATATTATGGATGGGAATATGTGTATATATACATGTATATGAGTTCAAAAACTCATTTTCATCATCAATCATTGAGGAAGAACAAACCCTAGCAAAATTTGACCTTTAAATTACTTTTGATTCAACCGTAGAAATTCCAAAGTAATCCGATAACTGCGTTTGTCATCTCGAGAGCTTCGAACTACACCTATTATTTGTTCAAATAGGATTGCATAATCAAGCGGTGAATTTTAAGGTATGAATATTTTTTGCCTTTGTTATTTTTCATATGTATATGTGTGATAGAGGATTATATGTATTGGTTGTTATTAAAAGGTGATGGAAATAGGGTTATGGACTATTTTGCATGGTTTGGTTGTATTAAATTGTGGAAGGTGAATATGGTCATTGAGTTATGGAAGGTGGATATGGTAATTGAGTTATGGATGGTGGATATGGTGATATACTATTGAATTGATGATTATTTATGTTTATGGATCAATTTGGTTTAATGGATTGGTTGGAAGGATAAATGAATCCAAACTTGATATTGGAGGATGTTGTATGAATATGCATGGCATGTGAATGTAATTGGAGTATGAGAGGGTTAAAGTGACACCCTTTATGGTGTAATTAAGGCTTACTACTTAACCACTAGTTTGGTGAATTCAAATAATTGAATTGTGACGTTTGGTTGCTAATACTAGAATGCTATATATGTTCATTGTAGATAAGTAATCCAAAAAGACGGAAAGTCCATTTGGGACTAGTATTGAAGGTTGACAGTCAGGTATGTAAATCATACTCTATACCATATCTTTGGCATGAAAGTGAACAATTGTTCTATTAAGAAGGTTTCCAAAGTTATTCAGTAACATGTGATCCATAATGGTTTTGTATGATGTCCTACGTTACCAATGAACTTGTTTCCACCATACAAGATGTCAAGACATTCCAATACTTACTTGTTTTCCAAATCTTACATGTTTATTGCACTCATGAATGTCAGAAGGTATCCGGTTACTCAAACAAGATCCATGAGCTATTAATGACTCCAAAATGTTTCATTGATATACCAATAAGTTCCTACTTCATTGTTATGGCATTGATGACTCCAAAACACTTCATTGATGTGCCAATGAGTTCTTACTTCATTGTTATTGCATTGATGGTCTATTTATATGTCTCTTATTGATGTATCATTGTTTCAAAGTATCAAAAATGCGGTGACGACTGAAATAACAATCTCAAAGATTAATTGAACTAAGTGATGGAAGTTCTCTCTTATCGGGTGGTATCCCAGAGGCATAAGTCTATCATGGGTCGATCCCTATTTATGTGTTTATGGGTGGTATCCCAGGGGCATAAGCCTATCATGGGTTGATCCCAGTTAATATGTACTGGAGGCAGCCTAATGGTCACAGTGCAGTACAGTAATGATTACAAAAATGATAAGAACGAAGGTAAAGTGATTGAATAAATACAATGTACAGGTTGTCACAAGTTCTAGTAAGTGTGGTCCAATCCTATTACGATTTATTCACTTGTTTCTGATTTCTATTGAGCTCCTATATCATATGTGATTATCTACAGCTTTACGTACTCAGTACATATTTCGTACTGATGTCCTCCACGGGGGACCTGGATTTCATGCTGCAGGCACAGGTACCTCAGCTCATACACCGCACAAGTAGGAGCCAGGATATCCAGCTGCTTTTGGTGAGCTCCAGTTTTCTTCGGGGCTTCCCGTGTCATATCCAGTCACTTTTGGTATTGTATAGAAGTTAGTTATATGGCAGGGTGTGTCTCGACCTTAGTTAAACTCTGTGTATTGTCTAGAGGCTTTGTAGACCTAATGTACAATCAAGATGGTATTTTGTTAATAGACGTGATGGCTCCAATGCCCAAGTATTGTATATACATGTATATGTGTGCTCGAACTTATACAGGTGATTATTTTCTTTTATATGCAACATGATGTTTTTCGAATTTTGAGTTGTCATAGAGGTATGGATGGGAAGTATAAGGTTATGAGCTGGTTCTCCCGGGCCTCCTCGATTACGGGTGCCAGTCCGCCCCAATAAGATTTGAGGCATGACAATAGTGGTATCAGAGAATTTCATCCTAGTGAGTCTACAAAGCCGTGTCTATGTAGAGTCTTGTTTATCGGTGTGTCGTGCACAGTATCTATAAACAGGAGGCTATTGACATTTAGGAATTGTTTCTTTTTCTTCATGTCTTAGATCGTGCGATAGAGCCTATATTGTATATGAAGTCATAGTTGACCACTGAATCCATTTGTTTCTCTTATTATAGTAATGATGCCGGTTACCAGAAGCAAGAATACTGGTAAACAAGTAGATGTGGCTGTCGGAGAGGGGACTAGTAAGTCACCCACTATACCAGCTAATCAAAGTGAGGATCCAGATGAGCATGCATCAGAAACTTCTTCCACTCCAGAAGAAATAAGGGGGAGGAGAACTATATCCCCAGAGCCACCTATTAATGCTGCTGATCAAGATCTTAGAAATGCAGTACAACTTTTGACTCGTATAGTTGCTGGGCAAGCTCAAGGGCAAGCCATTCCTACTACGGGTCCTAGTGGTATAGATAGGGTGGATAGCCTTCGAACACAGGATTTTCTTAAGATGGATCCTCCCACTTTTACTGGATCAGATCTTAATGAGGACCCACAGGACTTTATTGATCAAATTCAAAGGGCCTTAGATGTTATGCATGTAACGGGTAGAGAGACAGTGGAATTAGTGGCGTATAGATTCAAAGGGGAGGCTATATATTGGTATGAGAACTGGAAATGATCTAGGGGTATTGATGCACCCCAAGCTACTTGGAAAGAGTTCAAAAAGGCATTTCTTGATCATTATCTTCTATTCGAGATTCATCAGGCCCGTGCAAATCAGTTTTTAAATCTTCGTCAGGGGAATATGAACGTGAGGGAGTACAGTCTCTGATTTAATTCCTTATCGAGATATGCTCCTAATATTGTAGCTACTATGGATGACAGAGTTCATCAATATATGGATAAGATGGATCCATATCTGGTTAGAGATTGTACTATTGCCACTTTGAACAAAGATATGGACGTAGTGAGGATCCAAGCTTTTACACAAAAAATGAAAAATCAGAGGCAGAGGAGAAGAACACAGGAATTAGAAAGAGGATATTCCAAGAGGGCTAGATCTATAGGGCAGTTCATGGCATCCCAAGGTCGGTTCAGACCATAGTTTTCTGCTAGACCACCTAGGCCATTATCTTCTTATTCTGCAGCTAGTGCCCCACCATAGTTCCAAGGGTCCAGAGGAAAACAATTTGGGCACAGAAGTGAGAGTCAGAGTTCACGGACAGTGGGGTACCAAGGGCAAGGGAATATGAGCCAATCGAGACCTCCTTGAGAGCCATGCAATAAATATGGAAGGTATCATTTGGGCGCATGTCGGCTGGGGACCAATGTTTGCTTTTGGTGCGGTATGTCGGGGCATATGATGAGAGAATGCCCATAAAGGGGCATAGGGGGTATGGCACAACCTACGGGGTCATTTGTTGCATCATCATCATCAATGCCTTATTCAGGAAGGGGTGCATAACCAATGGGTCGTGTTAGAGGTGATAGAGGATCCACGAGTTCTAGCGGGGCTCAAAATTGTACGTATGCTCTAGAGGATTGACAAAATTTAGAGGCTTCTCCAGATGTAGTTATGGGTACATTGTCTATCTTTTCATTCGATGTATTTGCCTTAATTGATCCCAGTTCTACATTATCTTATGTTACTCCATTGGTTGCTAGAAAGTTCGAAAGAATACCCGAACTGTTAGTTAAGCCATTTGAAGTGTCCACGCCGATTGGGGAATCTATTATAGCTAGAAGGGTTTATCGAAACTGCATAGTAACTATTTGTGGTCATAATATGATGGTTGATCTCGTGGAGTTAGAAATGGTAGATTTTGATGTTATAATGGGTATGGACTGGTTGGCGTCTTATTATGCCACAATTGATTGCTGCACGAAAAAGGTATATTTCCATTTTCCAAATGAATCAGTCCTTGAATTGAAAGGTGAAATTAACGCGCCAAGAGGTAGATTTATTTCTTATTTTAAGGCAAGAAGAATGATTTCCAAGGGATACATATATCATTTAGTTAGAGTAAGGGATACAAAAGCGGATCCACCAACTCTTCATGCTGTTTTAGTGATAAATGAATTTTCTGATGTATTTCCTGAAGATCTTCCAGGTTTGCCTCCTGAACGAGAAGTAGAGTTTAGTATTGATGTAATACCAGGAACCCAACCAATCTCCATTCCTCCGTATAGAATGGCCCCAGCATAATTACGAGAATTGAAAGAGAAATTGAAAGATTTGCTAGAGAAGGGATTCATAAGGCCTAGTATGTCCTCTTGGGGAGCACCAGTGTTATTTGTGCGGTAAAAGGATGGCTCACTGAGGATGTGTATTGATTATCGACAATTGAATAAGGTGACTATTAAGAATAAATATCTTCTCCCAAGAATTGATGATTTATTTGATCAGTTACAGGGCACCAAGTGCTTTTCTAAGATTGATTTGAGGTCAGGTTACCACCAAGTGAGGGTCAAAGAGAAGGATATACCCAAGACAACTTTCAAAACACGGTATGGTCATTATGAGTTTCTAGTTATGTCATTTGAGCTAACAAATGCACCCGTAACTTTTATGGATTTGATGAATAGGGTGTTTAAGCCATTCCTGGATGTATTTGTGATAGTGTTTATAGATGATATTCTAGTTTATTCTAGATCAGAAGAGGACCATGCCAATCACTTACGACAAGCATTGCAGACTCTTTGTGATTGTAAGCTTTATGTGAAGTTCTCTAAATGTGAGCTTTGGTTAAAGTCAGTGGCATTTTTGGGTCATATTATATCTAGTGAAGGGATAAAGGTTGATGCTCAAAAGATAGAAGCTGTGAAGAAATGGCCAAGGCCCAGAACGCCTACAAAGATTCATAGTTTTCTCGGGTTGGCTGGTTATTATAGAAGGTTTGTTGAAGGATTTTCTTCCATTTCAGCACCCTTAACCAAGCTAACCCATAAATCATCTAAATTCCAATGGAATGATGCCTGTGAGAAGAGTTTTCAAGATTTAAAGAACAAGTTGATTTCTACACCCGTGTTGGTACTTCCAGAAGGCACCGAAGGGTATACAGTGTATTGTGATGCTTCTAGAATTGGTTTAGGATGTGTATTGATGCAGCATGGTAAGGTAATAGCATATGTTTCTAGACAATTGTCGCCACATGAGAAAAATTATACTACACACGATCTTGAGCTGGCAGCAGTTATTTTTGCTTTAAAGATATGGAGCCACTACTTATATGGAGTTCATGTTGATATATATACTAACCATAAAAGCTTGCAATATAGTTTTAATTAGAAGGATCTAAATTTAAGGTAGCGGAGATAGCTTGAACTATTAAAGGACTACGATGTTGATATCTTGTACCATCTAGGGAAATCAAATATGGTAGCTGATGCATTAAGTCGTAAGGCTATGATGGTGCCTATAGAAAGGCAAGGGATGATTAAAGATCTTCACCAATTAGCTAGTTTGGGAGTTCGCCTTCTTGAAACTCCGGATAAAGAGCTTATCGTACATAATGCTGCGAAATCTTCATTAGTAGTTGAAGTGAAAGAGAAGCAATATGAAGATCCTATTTTATTACAGCTTAAGGAGAACATTCAGAGTGGTGAGACCAAGGCATTTGAGCTTATGCGAGAAGGAGTACTTCAGTGCCAAAACCGATTGTGTGTGCCGGATGTTGACGGGCTAAGAAAGAAGATTATGATAGAGGCACATTGTTCAAGGTATTCCATTCATCCAGGATCAACCAAAATGTATCAAGATTTGAAAGATATGTATTGGTGGAATGACATAAAGAAAAGCATTGCAGAATTTGTAGCTGAATGTCCAAATTGTCAAAGAGTTAAAGTTGAGCACCAAAAACCCAGAGGTTATATGCAATGCATTGATCTTCCAAGCTGGAAGTGGGACATGATCAACATAGATTTCGTTATTGGTTTGCCTTGTACATCCCGAAAGTTTGATTACATATGGGTGATTGTTGATAGGCTTACCAAATCCGCACATTTCCTACTAGTTAGGACTACTTACACAGTTGAAGAGAATGCAAAGCTGTACATTAAAGAGATAGTCCGATTACATGGAGTGCCAATTTCTATTATATCAGATCGGGGAACCCAATTTACCGCAAACTTTTGGAAGTCTTTTTGGAGGTGTTTGGGAACACAAGTGAAGTTGAGTACAACGTTTCACCCTCAAATAGATGGACAAGCAGAACGTACCATCCAAACACTTGAAGATATGCTACGAGCTTGTGTAGTAGATTTTAAGGGCAACTGGGATGATCATTTACCTCTTATTGAGTTTGCCTACAATAATAGCTATCATTCAAGTATCAAAATGGCACCATATTAAGCTTTATATGGAAGGAAGTGTAGATCACCAATAGGATGGTTTGAAGTGGGTAAAACTCTTTTGTTCGGACCGGATCTTGTTTATCAAGCCATAGAGAAGGTTAAAGTAATTCAGCAACGACTGAAAATAGCCCAAAGTCGACACAAGTCATATGCGGATAGTAGAAGAAGAGGGCTAGAGTTTTCTATAATTGATTGGGTATTTTTGAAGGTATCACCAATGAAAGGGGTAATGAGATTTGGCAAGAAAGGGAAGTTGAGTCCACATTATATAGGCCCGTATAAGATCACTCGAAGGTTTGGACAAGTTGCATATGAATTAGAGCTACCCCAAGAGCTCTCATCAGTACATCCGATATTTCATGTGTCAATTCTTCAAAAGTGCATCAGAGATCCATCACATATCACTTCTACTGAGGATGTGCAAGTTACGAAAGATCTTACCTATGAGGAAGTGCCTATTGCTATTCTAGATCGCCAAGTTAAGAAGATGAGAAATAAAGAGATAGCATCTGTGAAAGTACGTTGGAGAAATCGTCAAAGGGAAGAGATTACATGGGAAGCTGAGGAAGTAATGAAATCTAAGTACCCTATTTTGTTCAAAGATGAAGAGGAAGTTCAAGAAACGGACTTAGAACATTAACAAGTAAGTTTTTTTTTTATGTATGCATAGTATTTATGTGATGATGTGAATATTAATGATGGACTTGAACTTGTTTCGGTTGAATAACTACGCTAACATTCGAGGACGAATGTCCTAAAGGGGGGAAGGATATAACACCCCTTATTCAAGTACGTGTATTGGCATATTAAAGTACGTGTATTGGTCTTATTTATATGGAATTAATTTTTTTTATTTTATTTATACCGGAATTTTCTCGTCGATGGTTCCATGCGAAGGTTATTGAATAATCTTTCCAACGATATAAATATTTCCAAAAATGGATAGGTCTCGGATATAATCGAGCATGTTCGAAACTATAAAACGGTGGCTGGGATATTTGGGAATAGTAAATGTGCAGGGAAATTTCCTGCACACAAACTACTGATGCCAGCCGAATTTTTGGTTCAAATTCAAACGATCATAACTCCCTTAATATAATGAACTGGGAGAGATGCAACCTATGAAAAGAAATATCTTTGAGTCTTCTTTCCAATTCAATTGGTTTCATCCAAATCCAACATCTAAGTAAGGAGTTATACTCGTTTTACTTCATCCTATCAAAACAGATTTTTAGGGTCAACTTCAAATGGCCATAAATCCTTGTACAGGATGAACTGGGTGGCCTACTTTATATGAAATGAAAGCCCTTTGAATTATTCTTCCAAAGATACCAATTTCACTCAAATCCAATATCGGAGCAAAGATTTATGGTCGATCTACTTTAGCTTAACAAAATAGTCCACCAAAGGACAGATTTGACATTATTTAAATTTTAATGCCATTTTGGTCATTTCCTATTATATTATGGACGGTAATATGTGTATATATACATGTATATGAGTTCAAAAACTCATTTTCATCATCAATCATTGAGGAAGAACAAACCCTAGCAAAATTTGACCTTTAAATTACTTTTGATTCAACCGTAGAAATTCCAAAGTAATCCGATAACTGCGTTTGTCATCTCGAGAGCTTCGAACGACACCAAGTATTTGTGCAAATAGGATTTCATAATCAAGAGGTGAATTCTAAGGTATAAATATTGTTTGCCTTTGTTCTTTTCCATATGTATATGTGTGATAGAGGATTATATGTATTGGTTGTTATTGAAAAGTGATGGAAATAGGGTTATGGACTATTTTGCATGGTTTGGTTGTATTGAATTGTGGAAGGTGGATATGGTCATTGAGTTATGGAAGGTGGATATGGTAATTGAGTTATGGAAGGTGGATATGGTGATATACTATTGAATTGATGATTATTTATGTTTATGGATCAATTTGGTTTAATGGATTGGTTAGAAGGATAAATGAATATAAACTTAATATTGGAGGATGTTGTATGAATATGCATGGTATGTGAATGTAATTGGAGTATAAGAGGGTTAAAGTGACACCCTTTATGGTGTAATTAAGGCTTACTACTTAACCACTAGTTTGGTGAATTCAAATAATTGAATTGTGACGTTTGGTTGCTAATACTAGATTGCTATACATGTTCATTGTAGATAAGTAATCTGAAAAGACAAGAAGTCCATTTGGGACTAGTATTGAAGGTTGACAGTCAGGTATGTAAATTATACTCTATACCATATCTTTGGCATGAAAGTGAACAATTGTTCTATTAAGAAGGTTTCCAAAGTTATTCAGTAACATGTGATCCATAATGGTTTTGTATGATGTCCTACGCTACCAATGAACTTGTTTCCACCCTACAAGATGTCAAGACATTCCAATACTTACTTGTTTTCCAAATCTTACATGTTTATTGCACTAATGAATGTTAGAAGGTATCCGATTACTCAAACAAGATCCTTGTGCTATTAATGACTCCAAAATGTTTCATTGATATACCAATAAGTTACTACTTCATTGTTATGGCATTGATGACTCCAAAACACTTCATTGATATGCCAATGAGTTCTTACTTCATTGTTATTGCATTGATGGTCTATTTATATGTATCTTATTGATGTATTATTGTTTCAAAGTATCAAAAATGCGGTGGCGACCAAAATAACAATCTCAAAGATTAATTGAACTAAGTGATGAAAGTTATCTCTTATCGGGTGGTATCCCAGGGGCATAAGCCTATCATGGGTTGATCCCTATTTATGTATTTATGGGTGGTATCCCAAGGGCATAAACCTATTATGGGTCGATCACAGTTAATATGTACCGGAGGTAGCCTAATGGTCACAGTACAGTACAATAATGATTACAAAAATGATAAGAACGAAGGTAAAGTAGTTGAATAAATACAATGTACAGGTTGTCACAAGTTCTAGTAAGTGTGGTCCACTCCTATTACGATTTATTCACTTGTTTCTGATTTTTATTGAGCTCCTATATCATATGTGATTATCTACAGCTTTACATACTCAGTACATATTTTGTACTGACAGCCCCCACGGGGGACCTGCATTTCATACTGCAGGCATAGGTACCTCAGCTCATACACCGCACAAGTAGGAGCCAGGATATCCAGTTGCTTTTGGTGAGCTCCAGTTTGCTTCGGGGCTTTCCGTGTCATATCCAGTCACTTTTGGTATTGTATAGAAGTTAGTTATATGGCGGGGTATGTACCGACCTTAGTTAAACTCTGTGTATTGTCTAGAGGCTTTGTAGACCTAATGTACAGTCAAGGTGGTGTTTTATTAATAGACATGATGGCTCCAACGGCCAAGTATTGTATATACATATATATGTGTGCTCGAGCTTATACAGGTGATTATTTTCGTTTATATGCGACATGATGCTATCCGAATTTTGGGTTGTCATAGAGGTATGCATGGAAGTATAAGGTTATGAGTTGGTTCTCTCGGGCCTCCTCGATTACGGGTGCCAGTCTGCCCCAATAGGATTTGAGGCATGACAATGTGTTGACGAATCCCCTATGAGTCCTATGTCTATAGCTAAGTTTGGTAGGTGTGGGTTGACAAACCCCTCATGGGTCCTACTATAACAATCTGAAATTTGATAAAATATGTGAAATTGGTAATTTTATATGATTTGACTATTTTACCACTCCTCGTAGTTTCATTATGATATTTTTGGGGTATGGGGTAATTGGCACGGTTCCCTATGCATTTTAATACCATTTATGCGACATTATTATTTTGGTGGCTTCGAGAGCCGTATTTTAGACTTATGTGGTTATCTTTTGATCTGTGCAATGGATGGCTGAACGGATTGCGCCGACAGATCTGGAACGTTGATTTCAGAGTGGTAACATGGTTGGTGTGGTTTTATGGCTTTTGAATTTCATTTCGATTCTTGATTTGAAAAATTTTGATTTTGGATTTCAAGGGTCAACTTTGTGAAAACAACATTTTTTTCAATATTTTGATATCGTCATTGAGTTCGGAGAGCAAAATTAGTGTGGTTACATAGTTCGTTTGCGTATATTGGACTCCAAACGAATCTCGGACACCCCATCAAAGTTTATTTTGGACTTAAAAATCTGATGCACCAGTTTGCTGGTGCAACGTGAAAAATAAAGGGTAAATCGGGCTTGGGGAGATCGATTTATGCCTTATATACCTGGTAACCCAGTTTGAGTATAAATAGCCCCTTAAGCCCGGTTTCGCTCATTCTTTTATCTTGCCTCTTGAGAGTAAATTCTAAAATAGTGTGAGAGCTTAAAAGTGAAGCTTGTAGGTGCTTGTGAGACTAGATTAACATCTATTTCTTGATACTTTTACAGATTTAAGATGAGATTTCATCATTTCTCACTTTAATTGTTGATTTAATTATTCAAAATCCCAAAAACCTTATTACTTGATTTATCCCAAAATTTAACTCCTTTTCACTCGAATAATGTTCTTAATCCTATAATCACTTATTTTCCTTGATTTCATCTTCAAAATAACTTTGATTTCTGAATATTTATGAATTTCAAAGGTTTTACCCAGTAAAGTCTAAAAATGGTTTGAACCTCATTTTTGACTCGATTTGATTTGGATTTATAAATATAGATTCCTAAAGGAATGTAAAACACATTTTTGAAGTAAAGTTATGATTTTTCCCTTCTTTTTCAAAAATCTATTTCGGGGGTCTATTTTAACCTCGAACCAAAAGTAGGCAATATGGGTATTGTTATCCTTTTTTTGATGCATAGATTCTTTATTTCTTGATTTTAGTTGATTTCAGGACCGTTCGTGAGAAGTAGGACTTTGTGGTTAAAGTATTGCAGACCGATTTTGGCCTTCGAGGTAGGTTATAGATTTACTTTTTCAGAATAGGCTGGGTAGTAAGTGTTAATATAAAAGGCATGTTAAGGGTGAAAAATAATCATGAATAATGGTTATCTATGTGTTGTACCCATATGGGGTCCTATATGTGGTATAATTATCAACTTTGGGACATTATGTGATATGTGTGATCATGTAGGGTCCTTGGTGATGTTGATAGACTTATAATCATGTGAAAATTGTATATTATTAATGAAAAGGTGTGTTGTGGTGCCATTTGTGTATTGTGATGTATTCATACTTACTGGTATATGAGAAAATGAGAAAATTCATGGATTACTGGAAATAATGAGTGGATATTGGCTCACGTGGGTTTGGAAATTATATCATATGTTTGATTATAGAATTACCCATTGAGATATGGATATATGAGTTGTATACAGGTTAATGAACCTCCCATGGGTCCTACATTAGGAAGATGTAGCTTTGTAGGAGATATAATATATGGATTGTATATGGGTTGACAAATTCCCATGGGTCCTATATCGGGAAACTTTGGCTCTGTAGGCGTATACGAGACTGTGCAACGGTCTCGTGCATTTTCATCATCATCATCTTATACATTGCATTTGATTTATTGTGATTTATGTTGAGATTGGATTGTCATATTGACTTGTCATATGTCTATTTGCTCTATATCCTGCTATTTATACTTGACCATCTTGTATATACATGTTCTTCTTTGTTTTTACTTACATGTAATATATACTTGTGCTCTAAATATTGTGCTGTGGTTGTAATTGTGATATATTAGAAGTGTTAGTGCAAGCAGTGTAGGCTACCATTGTGGGACATTTTTTTATTGCAGGTTATATGTCCTTATTGTGTATTTTGGATGCTTTATTTTCTATTTTGCTCAGATGGACTTGATACCTACTGAGTACAAGTGGACCGTACTCACTCTTATTGTACCTTCTGGTGCAGATTCTAATTAGGATGCACCCCACGTTGCTTGACTCAGGTGATTATTAGAGCTTTCAAGGTAGTTGATGATTTTCAGGCATACTGATGTCTTTTGCTACCTTTCTTTATATTCTATGTTCTTACTTTCATTTCAGAGGCAGAGTCTCTCTCTAATTTTGGATATCTTATGTATTTTCTTAGATTCGAGTTGTACTAGATACATTCGTCTACTGTTGACACCTAGTTTTGGGAGTTATGGCTGCATTGTTATGTTTCTTTCCATATTAATTATACTTGTATGGTTTGGCTTCACTCTACAAGCATTACCTGAGGGTTATTTTTTATTTTTTTCATTCATGTATCGGTTTATGTGATAGACTTACTTGTCAAGGTTCGCCGCAGCAAGTGCCATCATAACCTATGGATTTGGGGTCATGATAAATTAGTATCAAATCTAAGTTTTATTGGTCTCAACGACGTAAGAACGAGATATCTAATAGAGTCTCATGGATCGATACGTAGACGTCCATATCTATCTTCAAGAGGTTATTGGATATCTTTAGGAAACTTCCCTTATTTTATTTCTTACCATGTGAAATTCTTTCACATATTGTATTCTGAGTTATACTTCACTCTTTTTGCACAGATGGTGTTGACTAGGTCCCGTGATGTCAGAGATTTAGACCATTCTTATGGAGAGAATGTTCAGTCGAAAGAGTGAGACTTGAGTCATAGACGGACTCGAGATAAGGGATGGGCTCGTGGTTTAGCCCCGTCTAGGAGGAATACTAGGGGACTCTTCCTTAAGCCTCGTGTTGAGCAGGTTGAAGACATGTGTTCTACTCTAGTTTTTGTGAGTTCGTTTGCCCCAGTTGTAGAGAGATTGTTAGTGTGTTTGCTAACCCATTTATAGAGTTCTCCTTTAGTAATACCAGGTGTTCTTCCAATTCAGAGTGTGGATCCTCCTGTTGTACCTACTTCTATTTTGGGTACTCTCTAGACCCCAAGTCCTATTTTTGTTTCAACATCGATATCTGAGCATCGTGTTTTGAGATTGGGAGTTTAGCCTTCGTCTATGTTGCCTCCTCAGATGGGATCTCAACCTGCTAGATTCACTGTGTCTCCTCTTGCTGTGAGTACTGTGATGTCTTTTGATGATCAGAAGAGGTTTTAGAGATTTACTTATTTGGGTCCTCCTAGATTTAGTGATGTTATGGGCGAGGATGCTTACGAGTTCTTGATTGACTGTCGTGAGAAACGGCATAACTTTGGTTCTCTAGAGTCGCATGGAGTGGCTTATACTACCTATCAGTTAAGAGATACTGCTAGAGATTATTTGTTGGTTGTAGAACTCTTAATACTCCTGAGTTGACTTGGGATTAGTTCATTGATACCTTTCTAGAGAAATTTGTGTCGTATCATTTGAGGAATCAGATGTGTGATGAGTTTGATCATCTAGAGCAAGGGTTCATGACCGTTATAGAGTATGAGGAATGCTTTCATACCTTATCCAGATATTCTTATGCTGGTATTTCTACCGAGTCTGAGAAGATTCAGAAGTTTGAGAAGGGTTTAGATGTTTTCCTTTAGCTGGCCACTTCTCAGATGGTTATATTTAGAGCATCTTTTCAGAGCATTGTGGATTACGCCAAGATGATAGAAGGTATTCTTAGAGAATCTATAGGAGTCACCAAGAGGGTGTACTATTTTGGTGAGTTTAGAGGTCAGGCTCCTTATGGTAGAGATTTTAGAGGTTCTTGAGGATATCAAGGTAAGCCAATGCAGGTAGCCTTACAATGTTTGAGGGGTAAATCTTTTGGTTCAACAATGTTGGAGGGCCGCTAGGGCAAGTTTAGAGTTTTCTATATTTGTGATGAGACTGGTTATGTGGCCAAGGACTGTCCCCGTCGTATGATTAGAGCTACTTTTATTTCAGTTGTGAGAAGTAGGGGTGCTACCAGAGGTACGAGAGGTAGAGGTAGTAGAGCCCACGGTGGTGGTCATGGAGCTACTCAGCCAATTAATGGTCATAGTCAGGGTTATGCTACATCCGCCAGGCCAGAGATGGAGGCTTTTGAAGCTGTGATCACGGGTATCATCCTGGTTTATTTTAGATGTGCATCTGTGTTATTTGATCCCAGGTCGACTTTCTCCTATGTGTCAACATATTTTGCTTTGGGTTTTGATTCTATTAGTAAGCCTCTTGCCAAGCCTATTCGTGTATCTACCTGTGTAGGAGATTCTATATGAGACATAGGTATATTTTTTGTGTTAGATATGGTTAATTTTGATACTCCATCCATTTCAAAAGAATGACCTACTTTGACTTAGCACAAAGTTTAAGAAAATAAGGAAGACTTTTGAATCGTGTGGCCTTAAATTGAAGTAGTGTCAAATGTACCGAAATTCCCTTTAATCTTGTGGTCATAAACATGCCATGTGGAAAGTTGAAATTAAAAGTATTGCCACAAAGAAAAGGGGTCATTCTTTTTTAAACGGACTAAAAAGGAAAGTAGGTCATTCTTTTTTAAGCAGAGGGAGTATTATTTTGGGTATGGATTGGTTGGCTGCTTATCAAGCTATCTTATATTATTTTGCTAAGACTATGACTTTAGCTTCGCTGAGCCAAGGATAGCTTGGAAGGGTGCACTTCATATGGGACCCAAGAGGGTCATATCTTATGTTCAGTCTTATCGATGTGTTGAGAGGGGATGTTTAGCTTATTTAGCTCATATTTGTGATACTAGTGTTATTTCACCTCTTACCTTAGATTCTATCCGTATTATTTATGAGTTTATGGATGTGTTCCCTGCGGAGTTACCTAGTATACATTTGGATCGTGATATTGATTTCACTATTGATGTTGAGCTGGGCACCAAGCCCATTTCTATTTCTCCTTATAGGATTGCCCAAACTGATTTGAAGGAATTGAAGGATCAGTTATAGGAGTTATTGGAAAAGAGATTTATCCGACCTAGTTTATCGCTTTGGGGTATGCCTATCTTATTTTTGAAGAAGAAGGATGGATGGATTTATGTGGATGTGTATTGATTATCGATAGTTGAACAAGGTGATGATTAAGAATAAATATCCTCTTCCTCGCATTGATGATTTATTTGATTAGCTTTAGGGTGTTGCGATATTTTTGAAGATTGATTTGAGGTTCGGTTATCACTAATTAAGGATTAGAGCTTTGAATATTTTCTAGATAGGGTTTTGAACTTGATATGGTCATTATGAGTTCTTGGTCAGGTCCTTTGGGTTGACCAATGACCCTTCCGCATTCTTAGAATTTATGAATTGGGTGTTTCAGTCATATCTCGACTCTTTTTTTATTGTATTTATAGATTATATCTTGGTGTATTCCAAGATTAAATTTAAACATGAGGAGTATTGGCAGACTGTGATTCAGATATTGGGGGATGAGGAGTTGTATGAAAAGTTCTCTAAGTGCGAGTTTTGGTTAGAGTCTATTTCTTTATTGGGTCATGTGGTGACTAATGAAGGTATTATGGTTGATCCATCCAAGGTTGTAGCAATTCGTGATTGGGCTAGACCTACTTTGCCTATCGTGATTCAAAGTTTAGTTGGCTTGATGGGTTATTATTTGCATTTTGGTAAGGGTTTCTTATCTATTGCAGCTCTATTAATCAAGTTGACTTAGAAGAAGATTTCTTTTCAGTGGTCCAATGTTTGTGAGGCAAACTTTCAAGACCATAAGGATTTGTTGACTTCAACTCCTATTTTGGCTTTTCTCAAGGAGGGCGTAAGGTTTACATTATTTTATGATGCTTCAGGTATTGGATAATGCTTCATGTGTTGGATTGGGTGCTGGGTTGATGCATAAGGGTAAGATAATTGTTTATGCTTCTCGTCAGTTGAATCTCCATGAGAGAAATTATCCTACCCATGATTTAGAGTTGTGTGCATTTGCATTTGCTTTGATGTTGTGGAGGCACTACTTGTATGTAGTCCGTTGTGAGATTTTCTCAAATCATCGCAGCCTTTAGTACTTCTTCACCCAGTGAGATCTTAATATGAGGCAGCTCATTTGGCTTGAGTTGCTTAAGAATTATGACTTGACCATTCTCTATCATCCGGGCAAGGTTAATGTGGTTGCGGATGCCTTAAGATGAAAGTCGACTAGCATAGGTAACTTGGCGCATCTTTTGACCCAGGAGAGACCCTTGGCCTTAGAGGTTCAGTCTTTATCTAACCAGATGGTTAGGCCTGATATTTCAATACCTGGGTATGTTTTGGCAGTTGTGAAGGTTAAATTTTCTTTGATGGAGTAGATTTGAGCTCACGAGTTTAATGATGCTGAATTGGGCTTGATTTGAGATAAGTTTTTGAGTGGGAAGGATAAGGAAGCCTCACTTGATTTTGGTGGAGTTTTGCAAATTGAAGGCCAAATCTGTGTGCTGAGAATGGGTGACTGGATAAGGTAGATCTTGGAGGAGGCCCATAGTTCAAAATATTCCATCCATCCAGGTGTGACTAAGATGTATCGTAACTTAAGACAACACTACTGTGGGGTGGTATAAGGTGATACAGAGAGAATTTTATGGATCATTATCTATGTTGTTACCAGGTGAAGGCCAAGCATATGAGACCTGGTGGTTTTCTTCAGAGGTTACCCATTCCTATTTAAAGGTGGGAATGGATCACCATGGACGTTGTGACTGGTTTGCATCATATATATCATGGTTCTGACAGTGTTTGGGTCATCGTGGATCGATTGACTAAGTCAACTCATTTTATTCTGGTTCAGGTATCATTTAATATTGAGAGGTTGTACCATATCTATATTTGTGAGATTGTGTGTTATAGTGCGTCGGTGTCTATTATTTCAGATCGAGGTTTTGTGTCCATATCTCACTTTTTTCAGGATGAGTTGGGTACTCAAGTTGATCTTAGCACAGTGTTTCACCCCCAAACTTATGGTCAGTCAAAGCAGACTATTAGAGGATATGCTCTGCACTTGTGTAATGGATTTTGGTACCCAGTGGGAGAAATATTTAGATTTAGAAGATTTTGCATATAATATTAGCTAACATTCTAATATGGATATGGATCCTTTTAAGGCGTTATATGGTAAGCATTGTCGCTCGCTAGTGGGTTAGTTTGATGTTTCATAGATGAAACCTTGAGGTATAAACTTGCTTCGTGAGTCTTTGGATAAAGTTTGGATCATTCAGGATAGACTTCGACTGACTCAGAGTAGGCAGAAGTTTTATGCATATCGTAGGCTTCTTGCCTTGAGATTTAGTATTAGTGATCGTGTTTCCCTTTGAGTTTCACCAATGAAGGGGTGTCATAATCATTGTTTTTTAACCATGTTATCCATGATTATACAGTAGCATAGCATCTTCATTCATTCAGCTCTGCAATTTTCATTCTATCAATTCTTCAATTTGTAGATCCATTGTAATGCAACAGTGAAACGACCAAAATTCCAGTTGGTATATGCTGGAAACCTACCTAAGTTAAGCCAAACTACAATCTACTTGGTGATATTTACGTTGATTGAAGACTTGTGAATAAATAAGTTTCAGTTCTATCTTTCCACGTGATATATGATTAACAATCAGCACAGCCTAGAATAAACAACCTGGAGACAAATGCTAATGCCATAGCCAAATATGACTTTAAAGTGTTATTAAATAGCCATAGGTCATAGGGGAAGCATTTTTCAGTCTTGAGGGTTATAAAGTGTCTAAGCCAATCATGCAACATTCTCACAAGTTGCAAGAACTACAGTCACGTACAACAAGTAATATTCAAGAGAAACATGGGAAGAAAGTTGAACCGTAAGGTAATCAGAAAATCATTCCAACTAGAACCCAAAATTATTTCAACTCAGCATATCACTTCAACTTCCCTTTCTTACTATGATTCATACATGATAAAATTACACTACAACTCAATTTTTTTTTCAAAAATCTGGTTCCACTGTGGATACTGTAAAAGATCTATATGGGTCCATTTGGAAGTGCATATTGGTATCATAACATCCAAAAAACAAGAAGGGATTATAACATCCAATCGGAAGTGCACATTGGTATCATAACAAAGCAGCAGCAGGAGAAAAAGAAGAAGAATAAAAAGAAAAAGTAGTAGCAGTACTAACCTTTAGTTTCTCCAGATGTACAAGAACGAGCACAAAATGCTAGCAGGTCAGGATCAAGTTGTAGATCAGGGTTAAGGCGTTGAATTCTTGCGATGATGTTAATTAAAATTTGCTGTTTCATTGTATTCTTTTGTTCCTCAAATTTTTCTAGCATTCTTTGTTTCATCCTCTCTTTTATTTCCTCTATTTTTTGTTATAGCTGATCATCAGAGGATGCAGGATCGCGCACTTTCTCTTTCAATGTTCTCTTGGTAAGTCCATGTCCATACAATCTTACAAATCCTAGATGCTCAGGTTCCATGACTGATGGAAAGGCATCAACTGACTCAGTATCATCTTCTCTTTCGTGAGTTTGTATTTTCTCCATTTCAGCCTATAAATAAGACAGGAGAAAGGACTTAATTAATTATAATTGAGTAAATAATTAAAAGCGAATAAATTATCTCAACAAACATTAATTAAGAAATTCCATACAATTTTGCAAATTATATCGCCATATTATTCCTTGTAGATTCGATTCAGATTTCTTGATCGTGTGGTCCCAAAGAAGTACTTCTTTGAAAAAACACCACAACTTCTTTTTTCTTTTCCTGGGTATAAGAAAATTGACGTAATAATCTTTCTGAGTAAGGAAAAAATTTAATATTTAATTAAAAATTTGAGAGAATATCAAACCTCGCATATTAACGCAAAACTTCTCATGCCAACGGTGTGAGGATACTTTAACTTTTTTTTATTCTCCGTATTAGTACAGGATGTTTTTTGCAATATTATATCATCATATATATATATATATATAGATATATATATATAAAACACTAGTTAAACTATTATCTTACTTGAGCTTCCTCGGAGTTCCAATAATCAAGGAGAGCCTTAAATTCAATTTCTGGAACATAATTAGGCCTTTTTTGCATTTGAATTTCATCATTGGGATAGCGTTTATAATGCCGATGCTTCAACCGACACTTATACATTCTCCAAGCATCTTGAATTATTTTTAAGGCCCATTTCTGCCCAGCATTAGGAATGTCATATTTCTCATAAAAGTTTGTTCAATATGGTTAGTATAAAGAATATAAAATATCTTCAACTAGAATTTAAAAATTGGAACTTCAAACCTTGATGTATTTCTATATGTCCTTTTTTGTGTTCACTTTCTTCCAAGTCTTAACAGTGAGAGGGGAAAACGTCGAATTCCGTGCAAGTGTACCAAGAAAGCTACTCAACTCATGTACAACTCCTATAGTAGGACCAATTGGTTGGTTGTGCTCATTTAACACAATCAATTTACGTTCAGTCCTTCCATGTACAGTTTGCATCTGCGTTCTATCTCTTTTTATCTTGTCAATAGGAGGATCTAAAATAATTATAAAATAAATAAAATCAACAATTCATTAATATTAGTTTGATATCTTAATGAAATGTATATATTATTGCCTTGATCTGCAAATTGTCCATTTATGTCATGACTGGTAGCATCCAGTAATACTTCTTGCCCATTTTTGTGTACTGTTTGTTCTGCAAAAGAGGTATAATGCAATGTGTTTTGCTACCTATTTTTTGAAATTGCTTTTGTTGCCGAAAAAGTTGAATTAAGTAACAATTTTAGCCCATTTTTTGGAGTTATTTCTTTTGCATAACAGGTAGAATGCAGTGACTTTTGCTGCCCATTTTTAAAATTTGCTTGTGTTGCAGAAAAGGTAGAACGCAGTGGCCTTTTTATCACTTGTTTTTGTGCTTATTTTGCTATAGTAGAGGTAGAACCAAGAAGCAATTATTGCACTTGTTTCTATACTTCTTGTGCCACAGGAGTGGAAGGATTCAGTGGCACTTGCTTCGCCTGTTCTAGTAGTTCTTGCACAAGCTCAGGGGTAGAATACAATGGCACTTGCTGCACTTGTTCTCGCACTTGAGAACATGCCATCTGAATAGTTTTTTTGGTTCCTTGCAGTGAATTATTTAGTGATGTAAGTGACCCAGCAGAAACATATCTTGAGCTTGTAAGTTTTTCTTTTGTTGGACGACATTCTTGATTCATGACTATTCAGAATTGTCAACTTAAACAAAACAAATGTTAGTCCAAAATGCAAAAATAAGACAACAATAAATGTTGTCGAGGTAAAAACATAAATAGTTCAGGGCTAACTGTAGCAGATCCAATATTTTTTCAAAGATTTATGTGTTTAAAGCTTACATATCACTAGGTATTCAATATTCATCACTTTATACATGTCAGAGTACTGATCAATAAGTGTCTATGTAATATCGAAGGGGCATTTCCATGCAACTAATATAATAATTGGACTTTGGAGAAGATGATCTCGGTAGTCATTATTAAATTTTCAAATCTTACAAGTGGTTACAATTGAAGGTTTGTTGGGGCTTTACAGTGGCCTAAAGCCTTCTCTGCTTAGAATTGTTGTGAGACAGGGTGTCTACTACTATGTTTACTAGGTTTTCAAGAACAAGGTTGAGGCTATAGCAGCTGCAGATAAGAAAAGAGTCCAAGGGGATGATTTTGCTGGGATGTTTTCTTAGCTCGTATGCAGACTCATACACAAGCAGAAAGAAAAATTGTTAAAGAGTTATAGGTTTATGAATCAGGAGTTACAGGATTTTGGAAAGGAGTTATCCAATCATCAATCATTGTTTCTAATCCCTCAATTCAGTTCATGATTATTGAGATATTGTCAAAGTAGTTAAAGACTAAACATGCTGCAAAGAAGAAAGATGTGCAAAATTTAACTGCTTTGGAAATTTTTATTATCGGAGCCTTTGCTAAACTTGGGGTAACTATCTGCACATATCCATTGTTCGTTGTGAAGTCAAGGCTTTAAGCAAAGCAGGCGATCAGTGAAAATGTCTCATTACGATATTCAGGTACAGTGGATGCCATTATTAAGATGATTCGTCATAAAGATTTAGATGCTTCTATCAGAGAGAGAAAGAGAGTCAAAACATATTATACCGATAAATTGGTGATGCAGGAGTCGGACCGGATGCTTTCAATGACTTTATAGTTACACCTCCGCTACTTTCAAAAACAGAAGAAGCCAAAGTGACCGTCGATTACTTATTCTCAGTACAACAATCCTATAATCTCAATAAAGCACCTGAAAATGAAGAGCTTGTCAAAGTGTGTGCTTTTTTGGCTAACAAAAACATGGTTAAAAGTGGTCGTCGATTAGTAAATCAAATATCATGTACCTCTTTTTCTGTCCCGATATTTCATTGATCAACTTGGAGAATAAAACATACAGATTTTAATCCTATAGTTGTTTGCTAGTTCCTAGTCCCAACCATTGAGTTTCCTATCATTTATTACAAACAAATTATTCATCACATGTTTATTGGACCACTATATTTCATTTATTATCAATCTTCATAGTTCATCAAATACCAGTACCTCTTTTTCTGTCTCAATATCCCTAACTTGGCAAAAAAAGAACATAATACTTCTTTAGTTATCATTTCCCAACTAATTGTTTTTTTTTAAGTGATAACTTTTTCCTACAACTAATTCTAACTCAATGACAGCTTGTTCACCAATTCATTTCCAAAAAAGACAATTACAAAGTGCTAAGAGTTATATCATTTTTGAAGTTCCAGATTTTATTTATAAAATTTTGATGAATTCACAATAATGAGTTCAACAAAATTCACTATGCATTTACAATTGATTTGTACCAAACATTTGATTGCATAGTAAAAGATCAGAAGGTCATTGCACTACAAAAATGGACCATGATGACAGTGATTCCAACCAAAATCAAAACATAAGCTGTGCCAAACATCCAGTAATACCTCTACTTGGGATTTCGGAGGACAACAATGACAAAATCTCCTCGAAGGAACATCTTGTTAATAAACCTATCTTTGTTAACAGGAAGAGCTTTCTTTTCCTTGATATTGTTTACCAACACTCTCACAACACAAGTCAAGTACACGAAGCAAGCACCTTATGAAAAAAGATAAAGCAGGAAATTGTAGATCACTTATTGCAACTTCAGTTTTTGTTATGATACACTATAGCAGCTGAGATCAGTTAAGTTACAGGGTAGAACCCGGGCAAAGATCAGTTAATACATAATAAGTAAAAGTTAAAACTATTTTTGGTATAGACAGTTAATATCTCTTAAGTCGGTACTCATTTCATATCGGAAAGAAAGTGTTAAAAGAAAGTCCTTAACGATGGACATGCCTTAGATTTGTAGCGGTGATTTTAGCCCTTAGTAAAAGAGATGAAAATAAAGCACAAAATGTGCAACTTCTGCAACCAGTGAGTTAAGTTTGGACCAAAACTTATTAAATATGTGTTTGTGTGTTGTTGTGTGTATGTCATAGTAAGTGGTGCAACCAGTCGTATTTATAGCCAAATCATGTTAAATCAAATTTGTTCTCCTTTAACATAACGAAGAAACAGAAATTTAAGAGAAGCTATAAATTATCTCTCCAAGCAATTTCAGATCTTAACACTAAGTTACATAACAAAGTAAGGTTACTAGAAAGATCATCAATGACAACAACTTCACTACACCAACTCAATATTAAACGTAACAGGTAAGCTCTACTATATTATTATACACAAATTTCTAAAGCGTGAACGTCTAGAAAATAATAGGAAAAGAAATAAGTATTGACAAATATTACAAACTTGGAATTCCCATCCTAGAATCCGCAGCCTATATAAACTTGGAATACTGAACTATTTATCATCTAAAGAGGGACTAAATACCCTCATAACAAAGAAATAAGTATTGACAAATATGACAAACTTTACTGTAAAAGATTCTAGCATTTTATTGATACTTGACAACAATGAGCATATTAAAATAAGAAATGGTAATAGACTAAGACTATTTTAATTTATCTAAAGATCTCTCACAACATGTTTATGATCACAAGATTAAAGGTTATACATGCATTTAAAATTTAAAACCAGATTACATATTCAAGAAACTAAACCAGATTTTCTAACGCTATCTAGATACTACATATAGCTTATAATGATAAAATTATTTCTTCCTTGTTGAATTGCAACCAACATGATTATGATAATGCTGGGCATATTTCCTAATGTTTGTGATTCTTTAGCAAGCCTGTTTAATTCATTCACTAGAATATTTGATGCTTTTTGATACCTCTACTTTTATTTGGCTATGCTTGCTAAAATATTCCTTCCTTTGAGCATCCTTCTATTCCCTTAGGAGTTCTACAATAGAATTCAGCTTGCTTGGGTTATACTGTGCTGACATTGATGTTCTCTTGGGTTTTTTTGGACAAAAATGATGTGTTGAAGATTATTGTACCAAGTGTTCCTAAGGGACATGGTGCAGCAAAATGAATATGGAACACAATGCAGCAAAACAAAGCTACAAACAACATAACAATGTGACATAGTGCAGTAAAACCAATAAGTTGATAGAATAAGGTGACATAGTGCAGCAAAATGAAGAAATAGAATCGTTCAGAGAAGCAGAAAAAAAATAAGCTGACAAAATAAAGAATAAGGTGACACAGTGCATCAAAACGAATAAGATGACACCGTGCAGCAAAATGAAGAAACTAAACAACACTCCAACAGTCTTCCTATAGCAATCAAGAATATAGAACCTACAGAGTTATTCGTGGATATTAACTGTGATCCAAAAGCTCAAAGTAAAAATGTGGAGGTTCATAAGCAGATACAACAGCATATACTACACAACAAGGCATCCCGAGAATCCAATCCTCAGAAAAATAATACTTCTCAAGATCAAAACATGAATAAAAGCATGAGTAAAAAAGGAAGAATCAAGACAAGAAACAGAAAGACAACACTACTTCTTCACAATTTTTGAATGACCTTTTGAGATTTCTTATGTATAAAAATGAAGGTCCATCTCCAAAAGAGCAAAAATATATTGCACAAAATCAGTAAATCGCACAAAATCTTATATTAAAAAAAAATGTACAATATCACAAAATCAGTAAATCAAACACTCATGCAATAGGAAATCGAACATCTACGTCAAGAAAACTTAATAAAAATCAAACACCCAACTTTAAATCGAGTCGAACGTTACTAGAAAACAAGAAAATCCAATTTCATGGTTCATACAATAGAAATTCAACATCAATGTTATTAAAAATCAAATATACTAACCTTAAAACTTGTTTCTTCAATTAAAATATCTCGGATTGAAGAAAAACACTATAATTTTGGCCCCAAATATCACAAATTCAGAGAAAACCTCAAAATATGAGAGAATTTCCAAAATTGTGCTCCAACCATGCTTAATCTTCTCAGAAATCTCAAACAAAACACAAAATATGAAAGAATTTCTACATATTTAGTTTAAATTTAGCTATTGAACAACGTATGGAAATATTTCAGCTATTCATCTTCAACAGGAACTTTCTCTTTGCGGATAGATTGCGGAATCGCCAATATGCGGAAGGTTCGACTGTCGTGAATGATTAGTGTGGATGATTTGCGGATGATTTGGCTTTCCCTGATGGAAGTAGTAGATGAAATTAGGGTTATGGTATTGGAAGGTTGTATTGTTTTATTTTCGCGGGATACCAAAATTATTAGGGGAAAATATAGAGGGATTTCAAAACTATTGCAATTGAAAAGTAAGTGTTGTCATAGATTATTTTATGGAAAGGGTGTTAAAGTGTTGTTATATATGGACACCTATGGCAACAGTTATAAATCTGTGACAATGATTTTGTTATTAAATTGTGGCATTAGAATTATTCATTTTGGCAACGGTTGTAACAATCGCTATAGACGGTCTATGGCAACGATTTATAAACCGTTGCTAAAACGTTTGTTGACATAGCCTAAATTTCTGGTAGTGCCTTTCGGTATAGATACAGGTATGAGTGCGCCATATGTCAACTGATTTAGTCGGTATCTGAAGTATATTCGAGGTAGCGATTGATCCAGGCTTCTAGAGTCGATCTACTACCTCTTTCTATCCATTACATATCTTATTTTTTATTCGGAGATAGAGTTAGATACATTTTGGACTATTATTGTATCTTTTGATATTCGAAATATATTTAGTAGTTCTTACACTATGACATCAGGTTTTAGAATTTGATTTGGTATCTTTGATTATATTTCTGCTTTTACTATAGATACGTGGTTCGACTCTGTTCTAGGGGTCTTGCCTTGATTTTGGTAATAATTTCTCATTTTGTATCAGTTTGTGTGATAGGCTTACTTGTTAAGGCTTATCGCAACAAGTTTCATCATGAACTTTGATTTTTAAATCGTAACACAAAAGCAGTTTTTCATAAGCTAAAAAAGTAGTTTCTCGCCAAAATCAATTTTTAAAATTAGTACTTTTGAGAAAATACACTTAAAAGCACTTTTAAAATTTTGGCTAAACACTAATTGCTGCTCAAAAGTATTTTCTTAAAATTTATTGGTCAGACACAAACTGTTTCTCACTAAAAGTACTTTTTAAAAAAACACTTCTCAAAATAAGTTGATTTTATAAGATTGGCTAAACAAACTATTACATTAAGGGATCGTTTGGTGTGAGGTACTAAAGCAAATAATCCCGGAATAAAAATTTACAATGCACGTTTGGTTGGCAATATTCGGGATAACTTATTCAGGAACTAATAAATAGTACCAGGATAAGTTATCCATACAATTGGTGGGATAACAATCCCACCATAATTTATCCTTGGGATAAATTTATAAAAGGACAAAATTATCCCTACCTATATTCATGCGCGGGTCACTTTATGTACGTACGTATATGCATAATTAATTAATTAATCAATCTAACTCAACCACTTTAGGCAAGCCATAAATTATACTGTCATAACCATATACGTAAACCAAATAGTAAGGTAGTAATTTTATATTTATACAAATGATAAACATTATAATTTGACCATCTGGATGGCAAAACTATATAACATAGGTAGATGTGTTAAATAAATATAAGAATATTTTATGCATATTAATATTTTTCACATTTTATGTTAAACATTTGATGAATAATAAACTAAAAACTTTTCATAAATGCATAAAATGTAGATGAATATTAAATTTTGTTTGTTTTAAGATGAAATTTGTAATGAATTAATCCTCAATATTTTTATAAATATTAAAATTATTAGAGTTTTAATTAACCTATCTTCAAATGAGTAATATTTACCGACAACCTAAATTACCCTCAAACCCACAAATCCATATTAGCCTCTTATAACTAATTTTTCAGCCAAAGACAAATTTAATTAACTAGTACAAGCCTTATCATAGTTATAAGCCATTGTTAAGCATTTAAATTGAGATGTTGATCACTATATTATATGAGTGATCCGTGTTCGCAATCAACTCCATTGTTTAATCACATATTTTAAATTAAATAATTTTTTAATCACTTGAAAATTGATATCGTATGTATCAATTAAAATGACTTTTAATATTATATATTATACGAGTGATATGTGTTTAAATGAAGTGACATAAACAACAAATCTTCTTTTACTTTAACAAACTTAAGTTGAAAGTTTTTATTTCAAACTAAATAAGATGTAGTAAGATTTTTTTTTAAACACACACGGCATAATTATGAGAAGACACATGCAAAAAAATTAAAATTAAATAAGATGAAAGTTTTATTTTTAAAATACACACGATATAATCATGAAAATGCACACACAAAAAAAAAAATAAGCTAAATAAGATGGAGGGTATTTTAGTAATCAATTAATTTATTCTTAGGAATTATACCATGCATATTACTTTGAGTACAACAAAGCAAACACTAAATAAAAAATAATCTCAGCATAACTAATTTCAGTATAACTTATCACATCATAATTTATCCTAGCATAACTAATCCCAGCAAAACTACATTCCCAACCAAACGACCCCTAATAGTACAAGGACATATTAGGAAGATTATGATCAAAATATTCTTGAACTCTGAAACATACACTTATTTGGGAACAAAATTAAAAGAAAAAATATGTACTTATTTACAAAATATGAACTCTGGTTTAGTTGTAGAGCATAATGCTGTTGTCTTTATGTTGACTTTCTGAGGACTTGAATAACTAAGTTTACAAAGCTAAACATTTGTTCTTTATAATATAGGCGTGAAGAGGTTTTGGAAGTTGCTTGCAATCGTTCAGAACTTGCCTATGTCACTCGGAGAACTGTTGATTGTTGTTAGTTAGCTGGTATAATTGATTAAATCGGGTATAATGCATTCTCACTAGGAACAAAAATTTGAATTTAGGACTCAAAATCTATATTCCACTAAGATTTTCTTTCTAGTAGAGTTTATTATGATCATCTATAATTTAATTCCAGGATAGCTACGGGCATTGACTTTTATTCAGAGCTTCCTTTTTCCTCTTAGAAGTAGTTCTCTTATAACTCGCTAAAGTGGAGGTTGTTCAGCAATGTAGGCAATAGGCTACTAGTAAATTCAAATATGATAAGTAGTTCTCTTACAACTCGCAAAAGTGGAGGTTGTTCAGCAATGTAAGCAATAGGCTACTAGTGAATTCAGATCTGATACACGAGGAGTTAATGAAAGTCATATTGCTTGTCTAACTGATCAATAGGCTACTAGTGCTTATTATGTTCCCGATTTATGAAAGAAGAGTTGAATTTTTCCAAAAAAGATGAAGAAGATCGCCGAAGGGAGAGTAAGTGGTAAATATTAGTTCCCGAAAGTGGGTGAATTAGCCTTCCTTATAGAGAATTGGATTGAACTTTGGCTAGTTATAATGGGAGAGTCAAATAGATACTTGGGGTGTGTTTGGTATAAAGAAAAACATTTTTTGGAAAATGTTTTCTAATTTCTCCTGTTTGGTTGGCTTATAGGTTTTGGAAAATATTTTCCAAATCAACTTATTTTACTTAAAACTAAGGAAAACGACTTTCCTTCAAAAAGTAAGGAAAACATTTTCCAAAACTCTCTTTCAACCACATTCTTGAATTGAAATATTCATTCAACTCTCAAAATCACTCATTCTTACTCCGACCCTCAATCTCCCACCCCACCCCCACCCCTTACCACCCCCTACCACCCTTATTAAAAAATATATTTTAATTTTTTTTACCTCATCCCTACCCAAAACCCTACTTCCTTCCCCTTTCCAAAAACAAAAAAATAATCTTTTTTAAAAAAATCAAACATATTTATCACCTCCCCCCCCCCCCCCTCAAAAAAATTAAATTTTTTTCTTACCCCACCCTCACTCCACTCCCCTACCCCGACCCCCACCCCTACTACCCACATTCAAAAAACATATTTCAATTTTTTTTTACACGACTCATACTCCCCTACCCCTACCCCTACCCCTGATCCTAACCCTGCCCCCCACCCCGTACTAGCCCCCAACCTCCACCCCCACAAAAAAAATTATTTTTTAAAAAAATTAAAATTATTTTCTTACCCACCCTTACTACCTATTTTGACAACCCCGTCACTGCCGTCGACAATCGCTGTCGCGTGCAGTCATTGTCGTTACACCAACGGTGATCACTCAGCGAAGTCAATATTTATGGTTATTTCATTCGTGTTGAATTAATTATATTTAAGAATGAAAATAGGTTTGAAAAAAGATTATTTTTCTAGAAAAATCACCAATTTTAAATGCTCACTACTTTAATCTTCAAAATCGAAATAAAAATACGAAATAACCGAACCGAATTTGTAAAAATTGAACCAAATCGAAATAATTTTGGTTTGGTTATGATTATCATTTTCGTCAATCCGAAAACCAAAAAATTGTACCGATATTCAACTATCAAACTGAACAAATCGAATGCACCCCTAAGTATAAGTAAGAAACAACTTATTTTTTTAGAAAATATTTCTCCTCCTTCATATCGAACACACCCCAAAAAATATTTTTTGAGATCAAAAAATATTTTTCAAAAATGTATTTTTACGCTTTAGCTAAAGATTAAAATGTATTTTTTGACAAATATTTTTTCATTCACCAACCAAACATTACAAACTATTTTCCGCAAAATATTTTCCATCCACCAACCAAACACAGGAAAACAAGTAAGAAATCTACTTGTTTTCCAAGAAAATATTTTCCTTCATACCAAACACACCCTTGGAGAAAAAAAGGGTTGGACTAAACTGAGTTAAAAACTGGATCATAACTCAATTCATTCAATTTTCATTAACTTTGTTTTTTAATAACTTCGTAAGTATCTAATAATTTAGTTGCTTTATATTTGGTTATATATAGCATATCAAACAAAACACAAAATTATTTTTTAGAAAATATTTTGACAATATATTGTTTCTCATGGACCAATTTAGGCTACATATTGTGCTAGCACACAGTTTAGCCAAATTTTCTATTAAGTTACTACATAAGATTAGTTGATTTCCTATTTTTCCTAGTTGGATCTCTAAATGTGTTGTTGCATCATTTGATTTATAAGACCATTTATGAATTAATATAACAAGTTTGTTTGTTGTCAAAAAATTAAACTTATTATATTAAAGCATCAGACATCGTTTATTCTTTGTGTCAAATGACTAATTGTATTTGGATCAAACATTCAAACTGTTATTTTCAATGTTTTCGGGTACATAAATCTGTATTTAGGCACACAACAACTTCAACACAAGTTCAAGTTTAAAACAAGAACACCTATAAAGTTACACAATACCTTCAACACAAGATTGAAAATAATCTATCCAAAAGGTGTGTTATTATTTCAGAAAGAAGATGATACAGAAATTTAAAGCCAAGTCCCCTGACTTCATGGAGTGTCCTTAAGGAATAATTCCCCTCACTGTACCCGAGGTTATGAAATTTTTCTCCCAAGATAAAATGACTTTCAATCAAACAATAGTGGTACCTCAAAATTATTGGATTCGTCGAACTCACTCGACGGCTAATGATCACACTGAGTTTTTGTAGAGAAGAAGAGTATTTTTTCTGTCAAAAATCATGTCTATAACTGAGGAATATGTCAGATATTTACAGCCTTAATGTGCCCCTTCGGAGAGGATGCATTGGTTTAGCAAAAAGGCACATATTCAGTATAGTCACGTCACCTGCGCCCAGTCTGTGCTGGACCTGCGCTTGATCTACGGTCACAGGTGACACTGTCCGAATTCCAATTAGGTGCATGTATTGCACCTACGCCCGCAGGTTACTGATAACGCTCAATCTACAGCTCTCGTAGGAGTGTAAAGCGGTCGTTGTCAAATATATAACCCAACTGGGTTGGGTATCGATCCCACAGGGAATAGCCGGTCAATAAGTAAGCAAAGATTATTAGACTTTTGGTGCAAGTCTCGTAAAAGAGGGGGGATTGTAACGTGCAATTGATGTGAACAAAATAATAGAGTAAAACAAAAAATAGCAAAGTAAAAAGAAAGAATGTTTAGTAAGATGTAAAACAATGAGAATTGAGAAGTTGGGGGTATGTCCACCTTATGAGTTGTACGTCTCTATTGGCTATGAGTTGTGCGGAATTCAGACATGCATGTGCTTATAGAGAATTGTATTCGATGGTAAATCCAAGCGTCTTTCGACCTCAACAAGGACTATTTCACTTTAACTCTTTCGAGCTTAAAGCGTATCTAACGGTACAAATTCTCCAAGAGGTTAATCCAGTTACGGCACTAACTTTTTAATAGGGGATGGGACCCTATTACCTTGACATTATCTCTTTTCCAGACATATAACTTTTCCTTCGAACAAGTTAATGCTATATTGGCATGATTCTATGCGTCTGCAGCCACAAGAATTTGCATTAAGATAAAGAGAATAATGATATAAGCAATACACGTGTCACGAATTCACAAACTCATAGCCTTAGATAGTATCTCATAAGGCTTCCATAACCCCAACAGAGAAGTTTAGTTACCCATGAGTGCGAAGGAAATCACAATAGATATTATTATTATACCACAATAAAGATTTCGTGTAGCAAAGTATGGTAGGTGTTTAGGCGTGACTTTCTTTGCAAGTAACGTTTCTCTTGTTGCGAAAATTAAAAGTCGAATAGATGAAAAATAATGTCAACAATGAATTAATAAAGAGAATTGTTTTGATGGATGGATGGATGGTGGATGGATGGGAATTGATAGAATGGGGGAATTGTGTGGAATGTGAGGAATGTATAAAAATCTCTAGCAAGATAGGGTATTTATAATACCCATATCCTATTCCTACTAAGCTAATGAATTATTTAACTCAATCCTACTAGGTTAATGTATCATTATCCTAATCCTAATAAATTACTGCTAGTCCCCAAAGTCTTCAGAATTACTGTTTTAGCCCGGGACAGATTTTCCATGCGCCACTTTTGGTCCTTGGCGTCCAAGACTCCCTTTTCTCCTTTTGTGAAGCTTTCTTTGGGATCAAGTTATCCATAAAATGCTGAATTCTGCATCATTTATACCTGAAATTTGCTAATCATGTTCGTTAGCTCACTTACAGGAAAAAGGACTAAAAGTGCATGAAATATATAATTTGTTCTCAAAACATTGCTAAAATATGGGTAAAATATAGAACTATAGGCGTGTAAATTCGCCTATCATCAACACCCCACACTTGAAGCTTTGTTTGTCCTCGAACAAACTATCATGTCCATCTAAACATCAACTTAGGGTTTCACAGTATCAACACAAAATATTCATCAAGACAAGCACAACAATTATCAACAAAGAGTAGTTTTCTGATCATTAGTAGAAACAATTCAACCTCCAACATAGACTCGTGATGGTAGTTAATTCATATCCAAAAGTTAAGGTACAAAGAGTTATACACAACTACCCAAAACTCATCAACCATGTGTGTCTCACAATATATTACCCATAATCACTCACAAGTATAGCATATTTTTCAAACATGGGTATAGAAATATCCTTGCTCTCGCTCTCACAAAGAATTCATATGCAGCAACTGATGACCATAGGCTTGCCCTTAGTGTAATGCTCCACTAAATGTCAGAATGCTAAGCTTAGGATCAAATAGGTCTTCTACAGGTTGTAATGTAGGCTAAGGGACGGGTAGGACTATTTTGGCCAGAAATAGTGACTATGTTCCTAAGCGCTTTAATACATCACATTATGCCATTAATACTTTTCTTTCAAACAACCTTTCCGCTTTCTTTTAATCTACCTCCCCTTTGTCACCTCTTTTGTTTTTCAATTTATGCACATAACTAACTTTTTAGTTTTCTTTTCCTTTTTCTTTTCATGACATACCTCTTATGATAGCAATTCTTTTTCATAACAAATTCAAGCACCATTACATTCTAAAGCATCATACTCACCCAATTTCCTCTTATTTTGTCACATGACTTTACACTTTAAAGCACTTAGGAATTTGGATCGAATTATGGTCTTGAAAAAATGGATTAGGCTTACATATGAGGTTGTCAAAGAAAATAGGCTAAAGGCTCAAGGGGTTAACTAGGATAATGTCCATGGGTAGGTAAAAAGAAGGTAAACAAGCACAGGTTGCCAAAGAAATGCCTAAATCATCTCCTAGACTTACACTCTTTATTTTCGCTTTACATACATACCAGGCAAGTTCTAGCATCAGCCACATACATAGAATATACTATCATCTCACACACACAAGGCACATGGTCGACTTTATTGGGAGTAGTATAGACTCTCGACCCAACAGATGAAGGAATTGAACCACACAATATCACATAGTGAGTCACAATTAGAGCCTAAACGTCTCAATAGTCATGATTTTAGCACAAACTCTTGTTATAATCTCATGCTGCCTATTAGAATAATTTCATGCAAAGCTAAGTAAAAAAATTTAACTACTAAAAAAACGAAAAATGAAAAAAACTAAAGCAAACATAAATGCAAATACGGATAGAGAAGTATAGCATGCAAATACCAGCACCCCACACTTAGACGGGACACACTGCCCTCAGTGGAAAATAAATACGAAGAACCTGGTCAGTCGGACTCCTCCTCTATGTCTGGGGTCATACCCCCTTCGTCAAAATCATCATTGGAGTCGTCATCCTCAGAAGTTCCTCATAAGTACGCCACTTGATTCCAAGAGTACGTTGAGGTATTTGCAGTACGGAGGATTCATCTTGCTCTTTTCTTCCCTTTTTCTGGCCTTTTTGTGAAGTGGTTAATTTTTTTGTCTTTTGGTGCCATTGTACCTGAGATCTCAATAGAGTCATGTTAGATTCATCTTGGAAGATTCAATCAACAAACAGACAATAGTGGCACCACCCCACGCTTAAGTTGTTGACACAAACTAATTAAGTGAATGTTGTCGATTACTCAGACTTCATCGATATACATTTAGGTGATATGTTCCAACCATATGTTCAGCGGAGTCATACTTCTTGTAATCTTGGCAATACTTTCATGTTTGATATATCAAGACTACTACATAGAGATTGAATCAAGGTATAGCATCTAGAAATAATCGCAACCTCATATGTTGGTAGTCAACCTTAATTCTCATCTCGATGAACAAGTCATTCCAACATGTAAGTATTCAAGTGACAAGATTATGCACTTTTTCTGACCATATCAATTTCACAGAAGTATGATAGTGCATCAAAATAAAATTCAAGTTGGAAATAAGTTAAGATCATCCTTACGCAATCATTCACCCACTTGGTTGTATCACAATAATTCAATCACATTCAAATCATCAATACTACTTTCAAGATTTAACAATTCATAATGGGCGTAGTAGTGTAGTACTTACGGAATATAAATGAAGAACAAAGTAGTACTTACTTGATTGATGACCTTGGATGATGTTCTATCAAGGTAAAAGAGCAAAAGGAAAATTTTTGAGAGGATTTGGAGACTAAGGGCGGCGCCTAAGGTAGGTTTTCAATGTATTCTTGATTCAAGACTAAGTCTCCTATTTATAGAAAAAGGTTGGGTCGGGTTTTGACCCATTTAAAATCAATTTTGGAGACAAAAAGTGGCTATAGGCGGCGACTTTAGCTTTGCCTAAGCTTGGCATAGGCGGCACCTATTGCAAAGCCTTTAGTGACCATAGGCGGCGCCTTTAGCATGGCATATGAGATTCAGAGACAAAAGGCTTTAGCATAGGCGGCGCCTATGCTATGGCATTCTTAAGCATGGGCGGCGCCTATGTTATGGCACACTAGATTCCGAGACCTTAAGCCATAGTATGGGCCTTGCCTTGTTCGTGGCCTAGTTTTACCTAGGCCTAGCCTTGTTCGATGCCTATATTTTCATGAGCAATGCTCAATCCATAGCCTTTTGATTCTTCATTCCTAACTTACCACCTTCAAATTGCAATACTTCCAAATTAAAATTTGAAACCAATCTCCTCTTTGACACCTCTTGTACCTACATTCACTCAAAAACAACAAAAACGATTAGAACGATGGGTTGCCTCCCATCAAGCGCCTTAGTTTTGGTCGTGGCTCGACAAAATCCTAAGAAAACAAAAACAATTAAAAACATTTAAAAACGATGGGTTTCCTCCCACCAAGCGCTTGATTTATTATCGCGGCACGACATAGCTATCTCGATTACTTAGTCTTCATCGAGATAGATGGGGCATCATTTTCTGAATGGATTCAGACGACGCTGATACTTACTTGTAGGCATGAATTCTTCTTCGATATGACTCTTGTGCATACATACCTCAGGAGAGATACCAATTATATCATCAATCTTCCTACCCATAGCTCTCTTGTACCTCATCAGAGCAGAGATGCGAGCCTCTACATGCTATTCACTTAAATCATCCGCAACACTCTTCGGAAGTGTATTTCCATATCCCAAGAACGTATACCTTAGGTAATTGGGGAGCTCTTTCGATTCTAGCATTGGTGGCTCTACAATGGAAGTCTTCGCTGTTTGTGAAGGCTGATTTGTAAGATCAAGGTCCAACTTCTTAGGAGCATGAGAATATGACCATATTTCTTTTAGAGCACACATAGTTTCTTTATAATCTCCATCGTCCTCATGCTCAACATTCAGCAGCGCAGCAGATAATGGCTCAACAGTAAGCTGTTTCTCTACAAATATTTCTTTTGTATCCTCATAATGAACATCAGCTACCGAGAACACATTCATATTGCTGGGCTGCTTCATTGCTTTGCATATATCAAAGCGGACCACTTCGTCATTCAACTGAAATAAAAGCTCATTAGCTCTCATGTCAATAAGCACACTTCCTGTTGCAAGGAAAGGACGTCCCAAGATTATGGGAACTTCAGAATCCACCTCGTAATCCAAAATAACGAAGTCTGCAGGAAAGATGAATGAAGAAACCTTCACCAACACATCATTCAAGATACCCACAGGTCGTTGTACCGACCTATCAGCCATCACGAGCCTCATATTGGTTGGTGTCGGATCGCCTAACCCCAACTTCCTGTAGATGAATAGTGGCATCAAATTGATGCTAGCACCCAGATCGCACAATGCCTTGGCAAAGTTCAAAGAGCCAACAGTGCAAGGAATAGTGAAGGCACCAGGGTTGGCCTTTTTCTGAACTAGCGATCTTGTAGCGATTGCACTGCAATGGTGAACATTATCTGTCGGCTCATAGCTTACCGCCCGTTTCTTTCTTAAAAGGTCCTTCATGAATTTTGCATACCTAGGCATTTGCTCTAGTGCCTCTACCAACGGAACATTAATGGTCAGCTGCTTTAACATCGTCATGAATTTGCTGAACTTTGTATCATCCGCAATCTTCTTCAATCTTTGAGGAAAAGGTGGTGGTGGATATGGAATTATTTTATCCACGACTTTCTTCTCCTCTTGCTTTCGAATTTTGGTCTTTTCAGGCTGCAAACCACTAGGGGTGACATCATGGGCGTCTTGGTCATTGTTTATGGCGTCCTCATCTTCTTTATTTTCGGCCACTTGCTTGCTTTGGGATGAATTTTCCAGCACCTTACCACTCCTGGTAGTAATAGCCATGCATGATCCATCGTTCCTTGGATTTTGCACAGTGTTGCTAGGTAAAGTGCCAGCCTTTCTTTGATTGAATGCCACAAATAATTGACTCAATTGTTGCTCCAGTAGTTTTATTGAAGTGGAATGCGAGTCAACCAATTGCTTCATTGAGGACAAGTCGTTCTTCACCTCATTCACTTCCGTATTAGTTGCCTCTACTCCTTTCAATAGTTTAGCCATCATATCTTCCATTGACATATTTCCAGAACCAGATGCAGCGGCGTCACGTCTTCCAGGAGGAACATACAAACCACTCCTGTCAGTCTTATCCTTCCAACTACCTTGATCACAGTCCTTATATCCTGAATTATCATAATAGTTCCGACCTTGGTTTCATTGGGCATTGCCTCGGAAACCCCCCTGATTGTTCAAGTAGTTGGCTTCTTCCTCGGAATTGGATTCCTCTCTTCCTTTTGATACAACAGCTTTAACTTTTTCGATCTTCCCTGATAATAGATGCTTTGTAAGAAGATCCATCTGCATTTTCATGTGAGACATGTCTTGGTCATGATCCTCTTGTCTTCGCCTCTTCTCTGCAGTCATGCCAAAAGATACAGTAGAGCTTGCTACCTCAGAATCCCAGGTATACCAAGCTCTACTTTGCTTTGTCATCCGATCTAGCATATTGCTTGCCTGCACAAAGGTGAGGTCCATAAATGATCCACCTGCTGCATTATCTACCACTGGCTTAGTCACCGAATTCAAAGATCTGTATAATATCTCCATCAAGTGGACATTGTTCATATGGTGATTTGGGCACCTCATAAGCTTCGTCTTGAACCTCTCCCATGTTTCGTGGAAGGCTTCAGTTGGAAGCTGCCAAAAATTTGTGATCTCATCTCTCAACTGTGCTCTTTTGGATGGCGGAAAGAATCTTTCTAGGAAAGCGTCTTTCAATTACCTCCAATTAGTAATAGAATCAGGAGTCAGCCCATTCAACCATAGAGTTGCCTCCTCAGACAGAGACAATGGAAATAAGCGCAGTCGAATTGCATTCTGTCCAACGCCAGGATTGTCGAATGACTTGCATGTAGAAATAAAGTTGATCAGATGTATATTCGGATCATCACCCACAAGTCCACCGAATAATCCCTTAACCTGCAATAGTTGAATCATTGTGCTAGTGATATTGAACTTTGCTCCAGGTGCCAAGGGTGGCAGAATAATGGCTCCTGTGGCACCAGCTTCATCCAAATCGTCATCATCGTCATCAAAAAGAATTTGCACAGCTCGGCGATCAGGCCTCAATCGCGCTTGACGATCTCTCCTCTGTATGGGTGCCGCCATCTCAACAGTACGCCGTGGGTTTAGTAGCTCCTCATCGCCCAAGTCCTCATCATCAGGATTTGTTGCACGGCCTGGGTTATCAATATTCTGTTGATGCACTTGAGCAGTTATCCTTTCAATTCCACGTTGTAAATCCATTGATGCACTGAACAAACCTGAATAAAACAAAAACAACAACTAAAAGTAAAAGTACGAGAATCTTTGACCAAAGGGTCTAGTAATTATCACAAACTTAGTTGACAACCGTATTCCCCAGCAACGGCGCCAATTTTTGATAACGCTCAATCTATAGCTCTCGTAGGAGTGTAAAGCGGTCGTTGTCAAATATATAACCCAACTGGGTTGGGTATCGATCCCACAGGGAATAGCCGGTCAATAAGTAAGCAAAGATTATTAGACTTTTGGTGCAAGTCTCATAAAAGAGGGGGGATTGTAACGTGAAATTGGTGTGAACAAAATAATAGAGTAAAACAAAAAATAGCAAAGTAAAAATAAAGAATGTTTAGTAAGATGTAAAACAATGAGAATTGAGAAGTTGGGGGTATGTCCACGTTATGAGTTGTACGTCTCTATTGGCTATGAGTTGTGCGGAATTCAGACATGCATATGCTTATAGAGAATTGTATTCGATGGTAAATCCAAGCGTCTTTCGACCTCAACAAGGACTATTTCACTTTAACTCTTTCGAGCTTAAAGCGTATCTAACGGTACAAATTCTCCAAGAGGTTAATCCAGTTACGGCACTAACTTTTTAATAGGGTATGGGACCCTATTACCTTGACATTATCTCTTTTCCAAACATATAACTTTTCTTTCGAACAAGTTAATGCTATACTGGCGTAATTCTATGCGTCTGCAGCCACAAGAATTTGCATTAAGATAAAGAGAATAATGATATAAGCAATACACGTGTCACGAATTCACAAACTCATAGCCTTAGATAGTATCTCATAAGGCTTCCATAACCCCAACAGAGAAGTTTAGTTACCCATGAGTGCGAAGGAAATCACAATAGACATTATTATTATACCACAATAAAGATTTCGTGTAGCAAAGTGTGGTAGGCGTTTAGGCGTGACTTTCTTTGCAAGTAACGTTTCTCTTGTTGCGGAAATTAAAAGTCGAATAGATGAAAAATAATGTCAACAATGAATTAATAAAGAGAATTGTTTTGATGGATGGATGGATGGTGGATGGATGGGAATTGATGGAATGGGGGAATTGTGTGGAATGTGAGGAATGTATAAAAATCTCTAGCAAGATAGGGTATTTATAATACCCATATCCTATTCCTACTAAGCTAATGAATTACTTAACCCAATCCTACTAGTTTAATGTATCATTATCCTAATCCTAATAAATTAATGCTAGTCCCCAAAGTCTTCAGAATTACTGTTTTAGCCCGGGACAGATTTTCTATGCGCCACTTTTGGTCCTTGGCGTCCAAGACTCCCTTTTCTCCTTTTGTGAAGATTTCTTTGGTGTCAAGTTATCCATAAAATGCTGAATTCTGCATCATTTATACCTGAAACTTTGCTAATCATGTTCGTTAGCTCACTTACAGGAAAAAGAACTAAAAGTGCATGAAATATATAATTTGTTCTCAAAACATTGCTAAAATATGGGTAAAATATAGCACTCTAGGCGTGTAAATTCGCCTATCATCAGTTACCGAGGTGGGCATATAGATCGCCCTATTGCGCAAAATAGTGTGCCTTTTACCTCGAAGGATCGCATCCCTTCGAGGTACGTTGTGAATGCATTTGCATGGCGTCCGAAATGCTCCCGCACATGGAGAAAAATATTTCTATCAAATTCTTTGGATTAAAATTTCACTTGTTCATCAAGTTTCAAATAAATTTTATCTAAAAAATAAATCTCATTGATCGATCATTTTCCAAATCCAAATCCGAAGCCGAAACCGAAGTCGAGCGAGCGACGACGACGACGGCGCGAGACACCACCTTGTTCATGCCTCAGTATCCATGTGGAGATGTGTTTCTCAATATAAATGCATGAAAACTTCTTTTTCCCACCAATGTGGGAGTATTTAGTAAGCTTTCCACAAAAGAGTATACTTTCCATTGTACTGTCTCTCTTTTCCTCCACTATTTTTTCCTCCATTTTCCATTCATACATACACCTTGAACCCAACAATCCCCCACATGAATGGGGAATGGCTATCTTTTGAAGAATATAAGGACAAACATGCGATCATTTAGCAAAGGTTGATTGCATCTGGATTAATGGATTTCCTTTTGAAATTTCCATAGTGGACATACATCAGATGCACTTGGCCAATCAATAGATTTGATATCTTTGAACCGTCGATCTTTCATGTACACCTAAATAATGCATGTCACACAACCAAACTTTTACCATTTATGGTTCTCACATTTTTGTTCGTTTTAGCCGTGGACATGTCCCGGTCTCATTAGAACTTAGAGAATAGGTCTTTACAAACATTCTCCTTAAAGCTGCTTTCACTTCGCCCTCACATAGGTGATTTCTAAATGTTCAATTCTATAGATTTCATTGTAAAGCGAGAAATACATGTCTATTTAGATGATTTTTAGGAGACTGCGCCTCCACCGATAGTAAATACATATCCATTCGTGGATTTTACTTCGTTTGATCTAGTGATTTAATTTACATCGCTATATATTTCAAGTACCACGGGATATTTATTATAATGCAAAGCATAGTCTTGAGTGTATTTAAGATAAGCCAAAACATTTTTCATTGCCATCCAATGAGTTTTGTTGGGATTACTCATGTACCGACTCAACTTACTAATAGCACATGTTATGTCGGTCGTGTACAATTCATTATATACATTAAACATCTCAATACTCTTGCGTACTCCAATTGTGAGTCACTTTCACCTTCATTCTTTCGAAGTGTGAAGCTGACATCCAATGAAGTCTTGGCAATACCAAATTTCATATACTTGAATTTGTCAAGTACTTTTTCGATGTAGTGAGACTGTGAAAATGCCAATCCTTGGGTAGTTCTATGGATTCTTATTCCTAAGATCACATCCGCAACTCCAAGGTCTTTCATATGAAACTTGCTCTCAAGCATTCGTTTTGTAGCATTTATGTCCGAAATGTATTTACTGATGATAAACATATCATCCACATACAAACAAATAATGACTTGGTGATTTAGAGTGTCTTTAATATGCACGCATTTATCACATTCATTGATCTTGAACCCGTTTGACAACATGGTTTGGTCAAACTTTCCACGCCAATATTTATGTGCTTGTTTTAGTCCATAAAGTGACTTAACAAATTTACACACCTTATTTTCTTTTCCTGAAACCACAAAACCCTCAGGCTGGTCTATGTAAATTTCTTCCTCCAATTCTCCATTTAGAAATGTTGTTTTCACATCTATTTGATGGATTTTAAGAGAATTGACCTTATCCTCGTTACTGGCGAGTATGTATCAAAGTAATCAAGGTCTTTCTTTTATTTAAAGGCTTTTACAACAAGTCTTGCCTTGTATTTGTCAATAGTACCATCATCTTTTATTTTTCTTTTGAAAATCCATTTAGAATCTAAAGGTTTATTTCCTAGAGGAAGATCAACCAACTCCCACGTATGATTGCTTAAGATTGAATCAATCTCACTATTGACTGACTCTTTCCAAAAGAAAAAGTTTGAAGACGTCATCGCTTCTTTAAATATTTGAGGCTCATTTTCTAAGAGAAATGTTACAAAATCTGTTCCAAACGAAATTGACGTTCTTTAACGTATACTAGATCTTGGATTCTCATCATTATGTACATCCTCACTTGGTTCATTTTGAGGTCGTTTAGACCCCACACTATATTGTTCATGTCTAGTTCTATACGAATAAATATGTTCAAAAAATTTAGTATTATCTTATTCAATTATCGTATTTTCATTGATATCCGGATGTTTAGATTTATGAACTTAAAACCGACATGCGTTTCTACTTTTAGCAGATCCTATGAACACGCAATCTACCGTCTTAGGTCCTATCCTTACTCTTTTAGGCATAGGAACTTGGACCTTCGTTAGATCCTCCACACTTTGAAATATTTCAAGTTGGGTTTCCTTTCTTTCCATTTTTCATATGAAATTGATTGTGTCTTACTATGGGGCACTCTATTGGGTATTCGGTTAGCCGTAAGGATAGCTTTCCCCCATAAATTTTGCGGTAAACCTAAACTTATTAGTAAGGAATTTATCATTTCCTTCAAGGTCTGGTTTTTTCTTTTCACAATTCTATTAGATTGAGGTGAATACGAGGCTATAGTTTGATGTACAATTCCATTCTCTACACATATTTGCGCAAAGGGAGATTCATATTCTCCGCCCCTATCACTTCTTATCATTTTGATCTTTTTTTCTAATTGATTTTCAACTTCAGTTTTATATTGCCTAAACGCATCTAGTGCTTCATCCTTACTATTTAGCAAATAGACATAATAGTATCTAGTGCAATCGTCAATAAAAGTTATAAAATATTTTTTCCACCACGAGATGGTGTTGACTTCATATCACAAATGTCAGTATGGATTAATTCTAAGGGATTGGAATTCCTTTCAACGGACTTATACGGATGCTTAGCATACTTTGATTCCATACACGTTTGACATTTTGATTTATTGCACTCAAAGTTTGGCAAAACTTCTAAGTTAATCAGTTTATGCAACAAGTTGTAATTGACACGTCCTAATCGTTCATGCCATAAATCATAGACTCAAGCAAGTAAGAAGAAACTGAACTTTTATTGATTTCAACATTCATTACATTCATTTTGAATAGGCCCTCTGTGAGGTAGCCTTTTCCTACATACACTTCTCCTTTACTAAGTATAATTTTTCTGGAAACAAATACACATTTGAATCCGTTCTTGTCAAGAAGTGATACAGAAATTAAGTTTTTTCTTAACTCCGGTACATACAGGACATTGTTGAGTGTCAACACTTTGCCTGAAGTCATTTTCAAGCATACTCTTCCTGTTCCTTCTACTTTTGCAGTAGCGGAGTTATCCATAAAGATCTTTTCTTCCCCTTGAGCCAGAGCAAAAATAGCAAATAACTCCTTATTAGCACAAACATAACGGGTGGCACCGGAATTATCCACCATTCGCGAGGATTTCCCACCAAGTTGCATTCAAACAGCATAGCACATAGATCGTCCACTTCTTTTTTGGACTCAGCAATATTTTCTTGGTCCTTCTTCTTCCCTTTCTTTGGGGCACGATAATCCATAGACTTGTGTCTAATATTTCCACAGTTAAAGCATTTTTCCTTGAATTTCTTCTTGGGTTGATTGCTTTCATGTCCAGTTTTCTTGCACTTTTTAGAATTGTGGTCGTCTTCTATAATATTTTCTCCATTCATTATAGAATTTCCTCTCGACCTTCTTTCTACAGCCTTATTGTCTTCTTCAATACGCAATCTAATGATTAGATCTTCGACAGACATCTCCTTATGTTTGTGTGTCAAATAGTTCTTGAAGTCCTTCCATATGGGTGTTATTCTCTATTATTACTGATACTTGAAATGCTTCATTGACGATCAAACCTACAATAAATTTAAAGTGAATACTAAGAACATTTTTAAATTGTTCAACAAAGGTATTTGTCAAAATCATACCTTCTGCAAGGAGATCATGGATGATCAGTTGCAGTTCCTGGCCTTGGAAGACAACAGACTTTCTATCTATCATTTTATATTCCAGGAATCTTGCAACGAAGAACTTTGTAGAGATCATCTTGGAGGTCACTCAAGATGTAGTTCCTGCAAAAGAAATAAGAGTATTTCCAAGCCTCCACAATCACAAATCGCTCTTGTTCAGAGGTTCCCTCGGGTACCTCTGAAGCTTTCTCAAATGTGAACCTTTGAAGACAAAGAGATGTAAGGTAGAAAAATATTTTCTGCTACCACCTTTTGAAGTCAATACCCACGAACTTTATGGGGTTCTCCGTTAGTGCCATTACTGGTGGAGCATTCGTACAACTCGTTGTGGCAATAATAGTTGCTGCCACAGTTGTTGCAATATCATGCACTTGACTATCCGTAGTCATTTTCATGTCACAACAAGACAGTAACTTTATTATGTCAAAATACTATTAATAAAGTTGCAGCAACTGTAAACACCTCTTGTTTCTAATTTAACGATGAAGTTTTTATGAATTTCAATCATCAACCGAGTGATCTTTAACTTGTGATGAATATTTTATGTCTTCAAATCACTAGTTAAGTTCAAATGGAGTAGAAATCTTAAGGCTTTAATCTCCAGAAAACAAGTTATACAGATTTCGAATTATTCCTTAAGATTGTTATTTTTAATATTTTCAGGTACACAAATCTATATTTAGGCACACAACAACTGCATCACAAGTTCAAGTTTTAAACAAGAACTATTATGAAGTTACACAACACCTTCAACACAAGATTAAAAATAATCTATCCAAGAAGTGTGTTATTATTTTTGAAATAAGATGAAATAGAAATTTAAAACCAAGTCCCCCAACTTCACGGAGTGTCCTTAAGGAATAATTCTCCTCACTGTACCCAAGGTTATAAAATTTTTCTCCAAGGATAAAATGGCTTTCAATCCAATAATAGTGGTACCTCAAATTATAGGATTCGTCAAACTCACTCAACGGCTAATGAACACACTGAGTTTTTGTAGAGAATAAGAGTGTTTTTGCTGTCAAAAATCATGTCTATAATTGAGGAATATGTCAGGTATTTATAGCCTTAATGTTCCCCTTCAGAAAGGATGGATTGGTTCAGCAAAAAAGCACCTATTCAGTACAGTCACGTTACTTGCGCCCAGTCTATACTGGACCTGCACCTGATCTACAGTCGTAGGTGACACTGTCCAAATTCCAGTAAGTACCTATGCTGCACCTATGCCCGCAGGTTATCGAGGTGCGCGTGAAGATCACCCTATTGCGCGAAATAGTGTGCCTTTTATCTAGAAGGATCGCACCTCTTCGAGGTGCGTTGTGCATGTCGTCCTAAATGTGCCCGCACATGGAAAAAAAATATTTATATTAGATTCTTTGGATTAAAATTTCTCTTATTCATCAAGTTTCAAATAAATTTTGTATAAAAAATAGATCTCATCGATCATTTTCCAAATCCAAATCCAAAGCCAAAGTCGAAGCCGAGTCGAGCGAGTGTCGACAACGACGACACGAGGCACCACCTTTTTCTTGCCTCACTATCCATGTGGAGATGTGTTTCTCAATATAAACACATGAAAGCTTCTTTCTCCCACCAATATGGGAGAATTTAGTAAGCTTTTCATAAAATAGTACATTTTCCATTTTAGTATCTCTCTTTCCCTCCACTATTTTTCCCTCCATTTTCCATTCATGCATACACCTTGAACCTAACACAAACTATTGTAGTGATAGGTATAATAAGACCACCTATGTCATGGTCTGATGAAGTGCATTGGTTTGTCACTAGAAGAAAGGGAAAGGGAAGTATTGTTACAATCGGCAGAATGACACTTGTTGTTGCAGTATATGAGCATTGATTGAAAAGAAATCACAAAATCTTTATTATTCGATCATTCTCCAAATCCAAATCCGAAGCCGAAGCCGAGCAAAGAGAGCAACGATGACGACAACGTGAGGCACCAGCTTGTTCTTGCCTCACTATCCATGTGGAGATGTGTTTATCAATATAAATATATGAAAGCTTCTTTCTCCTACCAATGTGGGAGAATTTAGTAAGCTTTCCATAAAAGAGTACAATTTTTATTTTAGTGTCTCTCTTTCCCTCCACTATTTTTTCCTCCATTTTCCATTCATACATACACCTTGAACCCAACACAAACTATTGTAGTGATAGGTATAATAAGACCACCTATGTCATGGTCTGATGAAGTACATTGATTTGTCACTAGAAGAAAGAGCAAGGGGTGTACTGTTACAATCTGCTGAATGACACTTGTTGTTGCAGTATATGAGCATTGATTGAAAAGAAATCACAAAATCTTTTAAGAAATAAGGAGAAACGAGGATGATATATATAGGGAGTGTTTGGTATGACAAAAATATTTTCTCAGAAAAAATCTATTTTTTTAAAACTTAATTTTGGTGTTAAGTCAATAAAAATAAAATTATTTTTCCCAAAAGCATTTAAATATATATAATTTGAGAAAATTCTTGATCAGACCCTGAGACAGGATTCGACTTTCCACCCTAACACGAGACTCGATTACCAATCCTGACCCCAACCTCGATCGAGAACTTAACTCCTGACCTCGGCCCTGACCTGATATCCGACTCTCAGCTCCGACCTGAATCCTAATCTTGTGTTGGGTTTTTAGCATTTTAATATTAATATTTAGTAATATTGATTTTCTTTCTATAAAATTATCAAAAGATGTTGCTAATGGTTGCACTTCTTCCATTTACATGAGTGGCCATAATGACCTAGGCTAATTAGGAAGAAAATAGTCATTTAGTTCATCTTAAAATTCTCATAACCTATAGCTCATTATTCACCTCTTTATGTCTTGTAACTCATGTAACATATGTAACCTCAAATTTATTCATGTATCTCATTTAATATCTTACTATTTTTCCATTTACTAGATGGAAGAAATTCTACACTTAGATAAATCTTTCTTGTATTTTAAAAGAGGAGAAATAGTAGTTTGTAAAATATGAAGTGTTATATTTTTAGTTATATTAGTCAAAGAAAGAGTTTAGACAAAGAAAATATTCTAAATGTCCAACTATATTCACTATACAAAAGAAAATAATTATATTAGTGAAAGAGAGGGTTGAGACAAAGAAAATATTCTAGGTCTTTAACTATGTTCATTATACAAAAGGGATGTATTTTTGTGGTAGATCTTTGGACTCTTTAATTAATCGAGAGTTGCTTGAGTTGTACATCGTGATGAGCTGTTGTATTCTAGAGGGGACAAGTTAAGAGTTGATACTACTGGATCAATGTAGATTATGTCGCAATGGACTTGAATCTCCTTTAAAAGAGCATAAAGAGAGCAAGATATTCGCGCATCAACCACGAAGAATCTTGTCTTATTTTCTTAATATATTGTTCATTTTATTATTTCAACTGTAATTTTATTATTTGTGGTATATTACACCAATAACTTTAAGGAGATTCATATTTTGTTATATTTTGAAAAAATTATGGATATCAAGATGAGAGATCTCAACATCACTAGTCTTTTCAAAAGATGGAAGGAAAGAAATAGAGAAAATAGAATATTTTTCTACTTGCTAAATTCAAGCGAAGGGAAGGTAAAAAAAAAATTGCTTGTTGTGGAGGAAGATGAAAAACAATTACCTAATATATTTTTCATGAGTAAGTGATAGTAATTTTCATAAATATTTGATTTTATTAAATTCTAAGAATAGTGGAGGTTAATAAAATGAGAAAAAATATCATCATGAAAAATGTGATGTTTTTACTTTTGAAAATGGGTTACAATAAAAAGTGCAAAAAATACATATACTAGTCTTGAAATGAATTACATATTGCTATTTATATATGAATTGAAGTCTTTGGCTCTAACATGCATATTATCATAAAAGAATATTGAAAGAATTGAGTAGTCATTTTAACATGAAAAGTTAGGTGAGATAAATTTCATTCTAGGAATGAAAAATATCTAAAGTATGTTATGAGAATTTTTCTTGACAAATGACATTACGGCGAGAATTTTTTTTTTAAGAAATACAATTTGGTTGATTGTATGAGTCACTCAATTCCTTTTGATTCAAATATGTGAAAGTGTTGTGACTAATTAAGAAAAAGAAGTTTGTTAGCCTAATAAAACATGAGATATATGACTATTTACATTTGACATAACATAGTGCATGCTATAAAAAATACATTGCAGGTGCAAGCAAATCAGGTGTATTTACTTGGTACGAAAGTTGTGGCTCTTTTTATGAAAGAAAAAAAAATATTTTGTTATGCTTAAAAGTAATTTGTGATGCAAATGAGAAACTTTCATACTAGTTGTTAGGAACAAAAATTTATTATGGCTAACTCTACTATGGATGTTGAGTTTTATGCTTTAGCTTCAGCTAGTAAAAAAATAAATTGATTTTAGAGACTTATTATATTGATCACTTTATTTTGAGAAATTAAATTTTCTTTATTTGAGTTATTGTGATAGCAAAAAAATTTATTGTTAGAGTATAAATAATTATTAAAATAGTAAATTTAGACTATAAAGAGAAAAATACAATGTTGTGAGATCATATTGATTAATGGTATATCTTTAATATTGATTGTGTTAAATCTTACATATTTATAGCAAGCCTTAGCAAGAAAATGGTCTAAAGCACATCGAAGGGTGATGCAATTGAAGCTGAAAAACTTCTAAGTCATATATGAGGAAATCCGACCTGGGGACTAGAGATCTGACAACCAGGTTCAATGGAAAAAACGAATCATCTGATGACTTGTTGCGAATACACTATTATTTTATCCCTCCCTATGTTGTGAGTGTATTTTCCTGTAATGATTTGTAAAGATTAAGTCTAAGAATTATTAATGAAATTATGTATCTCGTATGAATGGGGCGTCAAAATTATAGGACTACCCTTGACAGGTTTCACCTATATGAGTGTAAAAGTAGGACGTTTTCTATGAGAATTGAGCTTATTCTCAAAATAGCACATGATCCTAATGTGCTTCCTATTAAAGTTTATGTCAACACCTTGGTTATTGTGTGTAGGCAGTAATATTTTATTCCCTTAAGCATTCATAATTCAAGTCTGAGACTACTACTGACTCTGGAGTAAAGGCTACTGTTTTACTAAGTGAAAGTTTAATACAGAGAACATCTTCATTATGCATAATAGCCTCGCTTCAGCTAAATTGATGATATACTCTCTTATATAAATATGAAAATCATTGGAAATTATTGGATCATTAGCATTTTAATATTAATGTTGATTTGCTTTCTATGGAAATGTCAAAAGATGTTGCTGATAGTTGGACTTCTTCCATTCACGTGAGTGGCCATAATGGCCTATGCTAATTAGGAAAAAAGTGGTCATGTAGTTCATCTTAAAACTCCCATATCCTATAATTCATTATTCATCTCTTTATGTACTGTGACTCATGTAACATATGTAACCTCAAAGCTATCTATGTACCTCACCTAATATCCCACTATTTTCTCATTAATAGATGAAAAAAATACTACATCTATATAAAGAATGTTTTTTCTTATGTTTTGAAAGATGAGAAGTGTTATATTTTGAGTTATATTAGTGAAGAAAAAAGTTAATACAAAAAATATATTCTAAGTTTCCAACTATATTCACTATGCAAAAGAGAATAATTATTTTAATGAAAGAGAGTTGAGACAAAGAAAATATTTAAAGTAATTAACTATGTTCATTACAAAAAGAGAGTAATTATATGTTGAAGGAAGGTGTTTTTGTGATAGAGATTTAGACTCTACAACTAATCTTGAGTTGCTTATGTTGTACATTGTGATATGAGCAGTTGTATCCTGGAGGGGAAATTCAAGAGTAGATATTGCTGGATAGGTGTATATTATGTCGCAGTGAGGTTGAATCTCCTTAAAAAAGTGAGATATCCATGCCTCAACGAAAAAGAAGATTTTTTATTTTCTTTATTTTTTCATTTTATTATTTCAACTAAAATTTTATTATTTGTGTTATATTACACCAACACCTTGTCCCAAGACCTGATTCTCGACCCCAATCCTGATTTGAGACCCGTCTCTTGACCCTGACTCCTGATTTTGACCCCGACCTGATATCCACCTCTTAGTTTCGACCTGAATCCTAACTTTGTCTTGAGACTTGACTCTCAATCCTGATCTTGATTTGAGATTAGGCTCCCAACCCAAACCTTGGGATTATGAATCTGACCTCTACTCAGGACATAACTTCTAATCTTGAACCCGACCCTATGATAACGCTCAAACTACAGCTCTCGTAAGAGTGTAAGCGGTCGTTGTCAAATATAGAACCCAACTGGGTTGGGTGTCGAATCCCACAGAGAATACTTGGTCACTAAGTAAGCAAAGATTATTAGACTTTGGTGAAAGTTTCGTAAAAAGGGGGGATTGTAGCGTGCAATAATGTAACAAAGTGAAAAACGGAAAATAGCAAAGTAAAAAGAAAGAATGTTTAGTAAGATGTTTAACCAATGAGAATTGGGAGTTGGGGTTATGTCCACCTTATGAGTTATACGTCTCTATTGGCTATGAGTTATGCGGAATTCAGACATGCATGTGCTTATAGAGAATTGTATTCTATGGTAAATCCAAGCGTTTTTCGACCTAACAAGGACTATTTCGCTTTAACTCTTTCGAGCTTAAAGCGTATCTAATGGTACAAATTCTCCAAGAAGTTAATCCAGTTACAGCACTAACTTTTTAACAGGGGTTGGTGCCCTATTACCTTGACATTATCTCTTTTCCAGACATATAACTTTTCTTTTGAACAAGTTAATGCTATACTGGCGTATTCTATGCGTTTGCAACCACAAGAATTTGCATTAAGATGAAGAGAATAATGATATAAGCAGCATACGTGTCAAGAATTTACAAACTCATAGCAATAGATAGTAGCTCATAAGGCTTCCATAACCCCAACAGAGAAGTTTAGCTACTCATGAGTGCGACGAAAATCACAATAGACATTATAATCACACCAAAATAAAAATCTTGCGTGAAGTATGTTTGGTAGCACTTGTGGCGTGAATTCCTTGCAAAATAGCTTTTCTCTTGTCGTGAAAATTAAAAATAGAATAGATGAATAATAATGTCAACAACAAATTTATAAAGAAAAAGGGAAAGGATCGAATAGGGATGAGGGTGGTGGAGAATTGTTTTGATGGATGGATGGATGGTGGATGGATGGGAATAATGATGTGTGTAAAAACTGCAGCAAAATAGGGTATTTCTAATACCCATATCCTATTCCTATAAGGCTACTGCGTACTTATACTAATCCTAATAAATTACTGCATCATTATCCTAATCCTTATAGGTTACTGCTGATCCCCAAAGTCTTGGAAAATGTTGTTTTTGCCCGGGACAGGTTTCCCATACATCACTTTTGGTCCTAGGCATCCAAGCTCTCCTTCCCTTCTTTCGTGAAGCTTCCTTTGGCGTCAAGTTATCCATAAAATGCTGAAATCTGCATCATTTATACCTGAAAACTTGCTAATCACGTTTGTTAGCTCACTTACAGGAAAAAGGACTAAAAGTGCATGAGTTATATATTTTGTCCTCAAAACTTAGCTAAAATATGGGTAAATTAAAGCACTTTAGGCGTGTAAATACGCCTATCATCAACACCCCACACTTAAAGCTTTGTTCATCCTAGAACAAAATATTATGTCCTTCTAAACATCCACTTAGGGTTTCACAGTAACAACACAAAATATTCATCAAGACATGCACGACACTTATTACAAAGAGTAGTTTTCTAATCACTTCTAGAAACAATTCAACCTCTAATATAGTCTCGTGATGATGGTTAATTCGTATTCAAAAGTTAAGGCACAGAGAATCATACACAACCACCCAAAACTCATCAACCATGTGTGTCTCACAAAATATAACCCATAATCACTCACAAGTATTGTATATATTTCGAACATGGGTATAAGATTATCCTTGCTCTCACTCTCACAAAGAATTCGTATGTTGCAACTGATGACCATAGGCTTGCCCTTAGTGTAATGCTCCACTGAATATCAGAATGCTAAGCTTAGCATCAAATAGGTCTTTACAGGTTGTAATGTAGGCTAAGGGAAGGGTAGGACTATTTTGGCCAGAAATAGTGACTATGTTCCTAAGCGCTTTAATACATCACATTATGCCATTATCACTTTCTTTTAAACAACTTCTCTACTTTCCTTTTATCTACCACCCCTTCTCACTTCTTTTGTTATTCAATTTTGAACAGAACTAACTTTTTATTTTTATTTTCATTTTTCTCTCTTCTCTTTTTTTTTATAACACACTTCTATGATAGCCACTCTTTTTCATAACAAATTCAAGTACCAATACATTCTAAGGCACTACTCTCACCCAATTTCCTCTTATGTTGTCATATGACTTTATAATTTTAAAGCACTTAGGAATTTGGATCAAATTATGGTCTTGAAAAAATTGAATTAGGCTTACATATAAAGCTGCCAAAGAAAATAGGCTAAAGGCTCAAAAGGGGTTATCTAGGATGATGTCCATGGGTAGATAAAATGAAGGTAAACAATCATAGGTTGCCAAGGAAATGCCTAAATCATCTCCTAAACTCACACTCTTTATTTCGCTTTACATACATACCAGGCAAGTTCTAGCATCAGCCACAAACATAGAATATACTATCATCTCACACACACAAGGCACATGGTCGACTTTATTGGGAGCAGTATAGACTCTCGACCCAACAGATGAAGGAATTGAACCACACAATTATCACATAATGAGTCACTATTAGAGCCTAAACGTCTCAATAGTAATGATTTTATCACAGACTCTTGCCGTAATACCATGCTGCCTATCAGAATAATTTCATGCAAAAAAAAAAAATTAACTACTAAAAAAAACAAAAAAACAAAACAAACAAAATAAGCAAATGCAGATAAAGAAGTATAGCATGCAAATACCAGCACCCCACACTTAGACGGGACACACTGCCCTCAGTGGAAAATAAATAGGAAGAACCTGGTTAGTCGGACTCCTCTTTTATGTCTGGGGTCATACCCCCTTCGTCGGAATCATCATTGGAGTCATCGTCATCAGAATTCTCCACCACATCGGAGTCTGGCATTCTGCGATCATCATCGGTTGGCACATCGTCCTCAAGAGGTTCCTCAAAGTATACCCCTACTCCGCACATCGCCTTTGCATGCTCATTCATCAGATAGTCATAATCCAGCTGTTGGAGCTCTGCAGTAGTTGGAACACGACCTCCGCTCATCATTCTAAACCGAGTCATGCCATAAAAATGGCGAAAGAAACTCTCATCCCGAGTATGCCTTTCCGCAGTTGTAAGGTTGACGCCATGCGTGGTTTCAGCATCTTTAACCTTTGTGAGGTCAACCTTCTTTGGGTTGTGTGGGAGTTTATGATCAGCAGGTTCCTCTTCGATGTCCTCCTTCCTCAATATTGCAGTCAACAGATTGCCAAAGCTGAAGTGGGACCTCTTGTGTAGCCTAGCTTTACGCATTGTAGATCGAATAATTGCTCCAATGTTGATAGGGACATTCGTCATCAATGCGTACACCAAGAATACTCTATTTCATGTTATCTTTGTGTACTGGGTCCCTGGAATCAAGCAAGAGTTGACTATTCGCAGCCATATCCTAGCTTCCCTATTCAAAGGAGCATATGGGAAGGTGTTGTGCCGACCGGTGTCCTTGCGTCTACTCCATCTTGCCATGGATCGTGGTCCACATAATGTGTGTCTAATAGCCCTGTACGGAGGTCTGTTATACAGCTCCTTGAATGGTGATGGGTCAACAGATAGCAAACCTAGAAAGGATTTGAAGAACTCCGCATTTTGTTGCAGAACTTGGCCCCGAATTTTTACTTCATTCGCTGTAGTTTTTGGTGACCAGTTGGCGTAGAATTCTCATGTTAAATCAAGATTGCACTCTCCCATATCTCGAAAGATGAAATCAAGATGTAACACCATTATCTTGGCCAACATACGAGGTTCTTTCTTTGCTAGGCTCTCCTTGTTTATCAACTCCACATGAACATATTTTTTCTCTTTATTGTTCCTATACCATTTCTTTTCTTCCTCCTCTAGGACCCATTTTATTCCAAACATACGGCGAGGTATTTGCAGCGAGGAGGATTCTCCTTGCTCTTTTCATCCTCTTTTCTTGCCTTTTTGTGAAGTGGTTGCTTTTTCTTTTCCTTGTCTTGCTTTTGGTGCCATTGTACCTGAGATAAAAACAATAGTCATGTTAGCTTCATCTCGGTGGATACAATCGATAAACAAGCAGTAGTGGCACCACCCCACACTTATTTTGTTGGTACAAACTAGTGAAGTGAAAGTTATCGATTATTCGGACTTCATCGATATACGTTTTAGGCGCTATATTCCAACAATATAATCAGTGCAGTCATACTTCATGAAATCTTGGCAATACTTTCGTGTTTGATATAAATTTTGATCAAGACTGCTCTATATAGATTAAATCAAGTTTTAGGAATAATCACAATTTCGTATGTTTGTAGTCAACCATGGTTTTCACCTTTATACACAAGTTATTACAACATGTAAGAGTTCTATTGACAAGATTATGCAATGTTCTTGACCATGTCAATTCCGCAAAAGTATGACAGTGCATCAAAATTAAATACAAGTTGGAAACAAGTCAAGATCATTCTTACGTATTCTTTCCCTCACTTAGTTGTATCATAACAAATTAATCACATTCAACTCACCAATACTACTTCAACATTTAACAATTCATAATAGGCGTAGTAGTGTAGTACTTACGGAACATAAAAGAAGAACAAAGAAGTAATTACTTGGTTGATGGCCTTGGAAGATGTTCTTGTAAAGTTAAAAGAGCAAAAGGAAAATTTTTGAGAGGATTTGGAGAGGTAGGCGGCGCTTAGGTTGGATTTGCAATGTGTTTTTGGTCTAAGACTAAGTTTCTTATTTATAGGGCAAGCTTGGGTCGGGTTTTGACCTATTTAGAATCGGATTTGGAGACCAAAAGTGACCATAGGCGGCGCCTAGTGCTTTGCCTATGCTTGGCATAGGCGGCACCTTTTGTAAAGCCTAGTTGAGCATAGGCGGCGCCTATGCCATGGCATTGTTAGGCATAGGCGGCGCCTATGCCATGGCACATGAGATTCAGAGACAAAAGGCTTTGGCATAGGCGGCGCCTATGCTATGGCATTCTTAGGCATAGGCGGCGCCTATACTATGGCACTCTAGAATCCGAGAGCTTAGGCCTTAGCATAGGCCTTGCCTTGTTCGTGGCCTAGATTTACATAGGCCGTGCCTTGTTCTTTGCCTATATTTTCATAAGCAATGCCTCACCCATAGCCTTTTGCTTCTTCATTCTTAACTTACCACCTTTAACATACACTACTTCCAAATCAAAATTTGAAACCAATCTCCTCCTTTACCTCTCTTGTACCTACATTAACTCAAAAATAACAAAAAAGATTAGAACAATGGGTTGCCTCCCATCAAGCGCCTTAGTTTTGGTCGTGGCTCAACAAAATCCTAGGAAAATAAAAACAACAAAAATAATTAAAAACGATGGGTTGCCTCCCATCAAGCGCTTGATTTATTGTCGCGGCACGACATAGCTATCTCGATTACTTAGACTTCATCGAGATAGATGGTGGATCGTTTTCTGAATGGATTCAGACGACCATGAAGCTTACTTGTAGGCATGCAATCTTCTTCGAGATGACCCTTGTGCATACATATCCCAGGCGGGATACCAATTATATCATCAATAGTCCACCCCATAGCTCTCTTGTATCTCTTCAGAGCAGAGATGATAGCCTCTACGTGCTGTTCACTTAAATCATCCGCCACACTCACAGGAAGTGTATCTTCACTTCCCAAGAACGCATACCTTAGATAATTGGGGAGCTCTTTCGATTCTAGCACTGGGGGCTCTTCAATGGAATTCTTCACTTTTGGTGAGGGTCGATTCTTAAGATCAGGGTCCAGCTTCTTAGGGGCATGAGAATAGGACTTTATTCCTGTTAGAGCACAAACGGTTTCTTCATATTCTTCAACATCCTCATGCTCACAATTCGAAAGCACCTCAGATAGTGACTCAACAGTAAGCTGCTTCTCTACAGATAATTCTTTGTCATCCTTATAATTAACGTCAGCTACAGAGAACACATCCATATCTTCGGGCTGCTTCATTGCTTTGCATACATCAAAACGGACCACTTCGTCATTCAACCAAAATAACAGCTCATTAGCTCTCATGTCAATAAGCACACTTCCAGTTGCGAGGAAAGGACGTCCCAAGATTATGGGAACTTCAGAATCCACCTCGCAATCCAGAATAACAAAGTCTGCAGGAAAGATGAAGGTGGAAACCTTCACCAACACATCGTTTAAGATACCAACAGGTCATTTTATCGACCTATCTGCCATCACGAGCCGCATATTGGTTGGTGTAGGGTCGCCCAACCCCAACTTTCTGTAGACGGATAGTGGCATCAAATTGATGCTTGCTCCCAAATCGCACAATGCCTTAGCAAAATTCATAGATCCAACCATTCAAGGAATAGTGAAAGCACCAGGGTCTGCCTTCTTCTGTACTAAGGACCTTGTGGCAATTGCACTGCAATGATGAATATTATCTGCTTGCTCATAGCTTACTGCCCGCTTCTTTGTTAAAAGGTCCTTCATAAATTTAGCGTACCCCGGCATCTGTTCCAGCGCCTCAACCAATGGAACATTAATGGTCAGCGGTTTTAACATCTTCATGAATTTATTGAACCTTGTATCATCCGCTCTCTTCTTTAATCTTTGAGGAAAAGGTGGTGGTGGAAGGGGAATAGTTTTCTCCACGACTTTCTTTTCCTCTTTCTTTGGATTGGTGATCTTTTCAGGCTGTGGACGTTGGGAGGTGACGTCATTGACGCCTTCTTCACAAACTTAGTAGACAACCGTATTCCCCGGCAACGGCGCCAAAATTTGATAACGCTCAAACTACAGCTCTCGTAAGAGCGTAAGCGGTCATTGTCAAATATAGAACCCAACTGGGTTGGGTGTCGAATCCCACAGAGAATACTTGGTCACTAAGTAAGCAAAGATTATTAGACTTTTGGTGAAAGTTTCGTAAAAAGGGGGGATTGTAGCGTGCAATAATGTAACAAAGTGAAAAACGGAAAATAGCAAAGTAAAAAGAAAGAATGTTTAGTAAGATGTTTAACAAATGAGAATTGGGAGTTGGGGTTATGTCTACCTTATGAGTTATACGTCTCTATTGGCTATGAGTTATGCGGAATTCAGACATGCATGTGCTTATAGAGAATTGTATTCTATGGTAAATCCAAGCGTCTTTCGACCTAACAAGGACTATTTCGCTTTAACTCTTTCGAGCTTAAAGCGTATCTAATGGTACAAATTCTCCAAGAGGATAATCCAGTTACGGCACTAACTTTTTAACAGGGGTTGGTGCCCGATTACCTTGACATTATCTCTTTTCCAGACATATAACTTTTCTTTTGAACAAGTTAATGCTATACTGGTGTATTCTATGCGTTTGCAACCACAAGAATTTGCATTAAGATGAAGAGAATAATGATATAAGCAGCATACGTGTCAAGAATTTACAAACTCATAGCAATAGATAGTAGCTCATAAGGCTTCCATAACCCCAACAGAGAAGTTTAGCTACTCATGAGTACGACGGAAATCACAATAGACATTATAATCACACCAAAATAAAGATCTTGCGTGAAGTATGTTTGGTAGCACTTGTGGCGTGAATTCCTTGCAAAATAGCTTTTCTCTTGTCGTGAAAATTAAAAATAGAATAGATAAATAATAATGTCAACAACAAATTTATGAAGAAAAAGGGAAAGGATCGAATAGGGAGGAAGGTAGTGGAGAATTATTTTGATGGATAGATGGATGGTGGATGGATGGGAATAATGATGTGTGTAAAAACTGCAGCAAAATAGGGTATTTATAATACCCATATCCTATTCCTATAAGGCTACTGCGTACTTATACTAATCCTAATAAATTACTGCATCATTATCCTAATCCTTATAGGTTACTGCTGATCCCTAAAGTCTTGGAAAATGCTTGTTTTGCCCGGGACAGGTTTCCCATGCGTCACTTTTGGTCCTAGGCGTCCAAGCTCTCCTTTCCTTCTTTCGTGAAGCTTCCTTTGGCGTCAAGTTATCCATAAAATGCTGAAATCTGCATCATTTATACCTGAAAACTTGCTAATCACGTTTGTTAACTCACTTACAGGAAAAAGGACTAAAAGTGCATGAGTTATATATTTTGTCCTCAAAACTTAGCTAAAATATGGGTAAATTAAAGCACTTTAGGCGTGTAAATACGCCTATCATCACCCTACCTTTCAAACCCAACTCTTGACCCTGACCTAACTCTTGACTCTGACCCAACTCTAGCCTAAGACTCCCCGACTCTCCATTTTGATCCTGACCTCAACTATAAAACCAGATCGAGAATCGAGACTCAGGATTCTATAAATATCAAAACTCGACTCTCGACCTCGACCCTAATGTAAAGACTCCAAATTTGACCTCGATAGTAGATTCGAATCTCAATCATGACCTAGAAAATATACTCCGACTCTCAACCCCAATCTCGAATCAAAACCCAAATCCTAATCTTAAACCCAACCCAATGTGTATCCTTACTCTCGACCCGTCAAGACCCGACTCTCGATCTCAATCAGGACCTACTCTCAATGCCTACCTAAAATCAACCTTGACTCAAGCTCAAGTTGAGAGTTAGGAGTCATATCGAGGTTGGTGTCAGAGTCAAGTTCCTTATCAGGATTAGGGTCGGAAGTCAAGGTTCGGCTCGAAGTCTGGAGTTGGATCTCATGATAGGGTAAGGGAGTCGGTTTAAAAAGTTGAAAGAGAGTTTAGAAAAATATTTTTCTTATTTTATGAAGGGAATCCTTTTTCTTAAATTTGAGAAAACCAATTCTATTTGAAAAATATTTTTCAAAACATTTAATCCGACCAAAGATGAGAAAATTAAAAAATATTTTCCTTCCTGCCAAACACGTCCATAGTTAATAAGATCATCCAAGAAGTAGTTGTGAGAGTTAACATACATATTAAACTATAATAGTGTGTTTCTCAACCTAATGGATACCCTATTTAGCTAGTTGCTTCTTTACTGAGTTATGTGATAGGTAGATAATGAGCCAGGTTTTGCTCGATAACTCATGCTGGGTATTCCAGGTGGGGAGTCATTTTGATTCTTTTCCTTTTTCCTCTTCTTTAAGTTGCACAGCTTTTGGTAATAAAATTTTTAAAAAATAAAAATCACAGCCATGTATAATTTTGTTCTTAACAATTCTTTTTCCAAGTTATTTAGTCATTGTCGAACATGAAATTAATTGAAACAGTAAAGTGAACTTTACGCAACTTGTTAAAATTTTAAGAAAATTGCGAAAAAATTGAATGATAATTTGAACGAATGAATTGAATTTGAATGAATGAGTGAATTGAATAACTTGAATGAATTAATGATTTGAATTGAATCTATATATTGAATGTATTCAATTGAAATAAAAAGGACTTAAAATGTCATATTTATACAAGTAATTAATCAACTAAATAAGGTAGAAGTCTTAATAAGGTACAAAATAATAAAGTAATACACTCCTTAATAAGGTACAAGATATTAGACATATATACTAAAGATTTACCTAGGTGTACAAAAGGAATAAAATAATATATAAGAATTATAATTTAATTCGAAATCAACATGTTGAGACGGCTAAAACCAAGGTTGGCCCAAGCTATGTACTGCAGCAGACGAATATACAGTGAGATGAAACGGGTGAATCAACCTGTTTCAATGAACAGATACAACAATATTCCAAAATTCCCCCTCATGTTGGAGGGTACAAAAGAACCCCCAACTTACACAATATATTATGATAAAGAGGACTGGTGAGAAGAGGATTGAACTTTTTGATGAATATGACCAACTGAGAAAAAAAATTTAAAAATTAAATTTAATATCAACCATACATATGATATGACTGAAGTGGTTGGTTCAATGATATGATTAGTTAAGTTTATTGATGTGAATTGATAAAAAAAAATTAAAGAATAGTGTCAAAATAACTGATTTTTGCTGATGAAGATCTTGAAAAAGATTTTAAAAAAATACCACAATGGGTATATAAAATTGAAGGATTGCATAGTTGATGTAATCGAATAAAGGAAAAAGTATTATTTGAATGAGAGGTCCAATGAAGAAAAATAGTTGATTTGAGAGTGACACCAAAACAAGGATGGTAGTGATGATGATTGATGATTTTGATCCTTTTAAAAAAAATACACCAAGAATTAAAAATTAAATTCAATTTTTTTTCTGTTTGGTCATCCTTAACAAACCTCCAGATGCCAAAAATATAATGATTTAGAACACAATCTAAGAAAGAAAATAATCCCACAAATTAAAAAAGACAAAATTGTAAAAGGAGAAAATACAACCACAATGAATGAATCCCCAGATTAAAAAATCAGAAAAGGGCCTAAAATGCCCTTCAAGTATGTAAAATAGAGCAAAAACGCCCTCCGTCTACCTATTAGGCCTAAAATACTTTTTTCGTCTACCTATTGAGCCTAAAATGCATTTCTCACCTACCTATTAGACTTAAAATGCCCTTCCCCTCTACCTATTGGGCCTATTTTGCCTTTTATTTAAGCAAATTACATGAAAAGTCCAACCTTAAAACTTAATTACATAAATAATAGTACTTTTTTAATATTACAAAAATAATTTTTCCTACATATATAGTCATTTGAAAAACTCAGAAAAGATAATTATAATTCCTAATTTAATGTTATAACTAATTATTAATTCACCTTAATTTAATAGATATATTTTTAATCTTCAAATTAAAAGTGAAAAAGATAATCACTGCTTTTAAATCTTCTCTCTTTTACATTCAAAATTTAAATATTTTAAAATAAACTAAGTATTCCATTATTGCTCGTGTATATTTATTTTATTTTCATGTATGTTAATCATCTAGAATTATTTCATTATGGTGTATTTTTTATTATAATGTAATGGTTTAACCATAATTTTTTATAGATAAATATTTATGAAATAAAAATCATTAAGTTGGAAGTACAAATATACCATGTCTTTTGGTAGTACAAATATAATTTATGTCAAAGTCAAATTACTATTATATTTTTTATATAATTTATAGGATAAATATTCATGGTATATCTCATTATGTCGAAAGTACCTTTCTTGTTAAAAATTATTTATTAAATATATATTTTCAGTATTACATGGTATAACCTTTTTATATCTAAAATATGCCATGTATATTTATGGTATAAATATAATTTGTATAATATATAAATATACCATGAATTTTTTTGGTATAAATTATAATACCCGTACTTCTACCTAGCTTAAATTCGTCCTGAAGATGTCAAAAACATACTTAAATGAATACACCCTTATACATGCGGTATTTTCAAGATTTTCACTTTTTATCATGTGACAAATTGAATAAGCTCTCCATCGATACCAAACTCGACACTCGGGCGAAGAGTTAGTACCTTTTTAGTGCGACAGTGTATCACCTGAGCCATCAATGCATTGCAGAGCAGGCCAAAATGGCAATCGTAAAAATCCAGTGAGCCTCCGCGATTATGGCGCATCGCGCCAGGGCTCAAATTCAGAATTATCCTTTTTTCAGTGTCTCAACGCGATGTCTCCGCGTCGCGCCAAACTTTTAGGTCTCATCCAGTATTGCAATGTGATTTCACCGCGTCCCACCATCAGCCCAGTTCCCAGTAGGCAATTTTCTAGTGACACGGCATAATAGCTCCGCGTTGCGCCAGCCTATCAAATCGGGAAATTTTGACAAAAATCAAAAGACGCATCCAGGGTTAAATGGGTTTTTTCCCATGATTTTAGTTCAATGTTAAACACGAAATTTAACCCTACATGACCTAAGGATATCATTATTCACTCTATTTTTCCAAATTGAGTTGCTTTCTCTCAAGCCAAGGAATGTTAGCTCTCAAATTCAAGGACCAAATCACAAGAACGCTCCATCAATCCTTCCAAATTCATTAACTTAGGTATGTCAAGTGTTGATTCGTGGGTCCCTTTCACCCAAGAAGCTCAAGAATCTTTGTTCAAAGTTCAAGTATATAGATTTTTATGAATCCCATATTGGGTTTATTTTGTTAATGTTGATAATGACCAATTGAATTTTAATCCATGTTTGGTGATAAATTTTATGTGGAATTATTTATTATATGAGTAGATTCATGTGAACCCATGATTAAACCCTTGAATTGTGAAATTAGAATTGAATCATGATGTTTACTTGTTGTGAAATGTTGTCTTCATATACTATGTTCATTATGTGCTTGATGAATTGCCTATGTGAACTAATAACAGAAGAAACTATGCCATGATTTGTTTATGTGCAAGTGTTTGATAAATTGTCCATGAGAATGGGTTAATGCCACTATATAGTATGCAACTATGTATTCCCCATTTATGAACAAGTGTTACACCCCAAGTGTTCGTTGAAATGTCTTAATGAATAAATTGTGAGTATATAGCCATTGTTGGGTTTTTAGGCTTGTGTCATGATTTACATATTATGCTATAGAGTCCTGGGGATATCTAATACCCGACAATTTAGCTGTGTGCCTAGAGCCTGTGTAATGTTTTTACTATATCCTTAGTCAATCCATGTTCAGTAGAATTCAGTCAGTCATGTGACTCAGAAAAACTCAGTAAACTTAGTAATCCTAGAAAACTCAGAAAGCTCAGTACTTCAGTAATCTCAGTAGTATTCTATCAATCAATGGAACTCAATGAACTCAGTCCAGTTCAGTTCAGTTAATCATGTTTAGTATCTATTCAGATGGGAGTAGGATTTAGCATCGAGTGAACCTAAGGATGAGGACACACACTGATAGTTGAAGGTGTGATCCTTAGAAGCAATCCTTGCATTCCAGAACTATGTAGCCAAGATAGGTTGAGATATCAACACTGACAGATGAGGTTGATGAGGTGGATAAATACTATCAGATGAGGGTCCCACCATTTTCTTTTGAGGACACTGTCAGATGAGGGTCATCCATAGTTTGTCTTTACCAGTGATGCGGTATTGACAAACTTTCAATTGGGGTTACAGATTGGAACCCAACCTAGCTATATTTCTTTATTTAGGGCATGTCGGCTAGATGACTACTTCCCACAGTTACAGTTTCAGACTCAGTCTCAGTAATAGAACTCAAATAGTTCTTCAGAATTTCAGGATTGTCAAATACAGTCAACTCAGAACAATACGAAACTCAGTTAGTTCCAGCAGAACTTAGAATGTTAGATACAGTCGCTCAGTATTAGTTATATCAGTTATCAGTGACTCATGTTATCAGTAATCAGACTCAGTAGTCAGTACCATCCTGAATTCAGTCACAGTCACTTATTCATACATGTATTCTTACATTCATGTTATTCAGTCAGTTAGCATTGTTCATACATTTGAACCCTTTGCATTCAGCCTACCTCCCTTGCGTACCAGTACATTTAAACGTACTGACGCATTTGCGCTATGGTGTTTTATACCATAGGTTCAGAAGCACGAGCTCCAGAGCATCAGTAGCATTCCAGTACTCAGCAGTCAGAGTCAGCAGTGAGTCCTCATCTTTCGAGGACATGATCATTATTTTATCATTTCAATACTTAGTTTATTTCAGTAGTTGGAGTTAGTTGGGGACATGAACCATCAACTCCTTATTTAGGCAGATAGAGGCTTTTCAGACTATCATGATTAGACAGCTATTTCAATTGTTTTGGGTATTTCATACCCCATCTAGATGTTATATTTTATCAGATATTATGTCTCAGTTTTGAACCTTATGGCCTTTCAGCCTTTATTTCCTCATTTATACAATATATTATACAGTGTTTAGGTACAGATATCAGTCATGGGTTAGCTTGTGGTCCTTTGGGGTCATGAGCACCGTGTAGCATTTCGGGTACCAGATTCAGGGCGTTACATAAATATATCATATATTTTTATGGAGACATCGTGAAAGTAGGTAATAAAAATGAAAAACATAAAATTTTGATATAGTATATAAAAATGAATAAACAAAGGCTTCCATAAAAAAGGCAATAAATAAGAAATGTGAAAATTTAATATATAATTATTTTTCTATATATTATAATTTGTTATAAAAGTAAATATTTTATATGCTGTATCTGACAACCAACTAATACGGCTCTGTATATGTAATAATTTTTTTAAAATGGCTATTTATATTTTTTATTTTTTATTTATCAAATCAATTTAGAATGATGAAAAATTGATATTGTGAATTATTTATTTGGCTAATATTAATAAAAATGATGGGGATTTTTTGTAATTTAGTAAAACTAAGTTATGGCATTAGATAATTTTTTTCTTAAGTAAAAGAGAAAAATAACCCCAATATGTAGACGGAAAGGGCATTTTAGACCCAATAGGTAGATAGGAAGGAAAAACTATAGGAATAGTCCCAAAATAAGGTGACTTTCAAGTTTTGACCCCAAATAAAACAGCTTCATAAAACTAGCCTTCGACTATTAAGTGATATATTTTCAGAAAAAATTGCCCCTGATCAATGGAGCAAATTACATAAATGATCCTCAAAATGGATAACAACTCCATATTTATTCATCTTTCGAACTTCTTTTTTCTCTTTTTAATTTTATTTTGATTTTTATTTTTTCTTTTCTCTTTTTAATTTTAATTTTTCTCAATCCTTACTTTCTTCCCTTTTCTCCTCTCAACTTTTTTTTTATTTTACTTTAATTTTTTATTTTCTCTTTCCTCTTTTTTTTTTGTTCTTTTTAGTTTTTCTCAATCTTTACTTTTTTTCCTTTACTCCTCTCATTGTCTATTTTTATAAAAAAAATCTTTTTTATTTTTCTTTGATTTTTTTCTTTTTAAATTTTTCTCGACCTTTATTTTTATTTTATCTGTTTTAATTATTTTTAGCAATCTTTATTTTTTTTCTCTTTCTCTCTCAACCTCTACATTTTCTTTAATTTTTATTTTTTAAAATATTTTTGTTCATTTTATTCATTTTTTGTAATTTTTATTATTTTTGTTCTTTTGTTCGATTTTTGCCAATCAAGTTGATTCTCATGAGTAAGAATTAACACTATCACATTACAGAGGCAAGACTTATAACTTTCAAATAACAAGCTACGTTTCATCGATAAGAGTTGATACTACCACATTGTAGAGGCAAGACTTAGTTTAAGGACTTTCAAACAAAAAATTATGCCCCGCAGGCAAGAATTGACTCTACCACGTTATGTTTATATTTATGAGATGTTATACAATTATTGCCTTAGAGGCAAGATTTAGCTCAAGGACTTTCAAACTACAAATTATGCCCCACGGACAAGAGTTGACACTATCATGTTATGTCTTCATTTATGAAATGTTCTACAACTCTTGCCTTAGAGGCAAGACTTTGCTCAAGAACTTTCAAACTATAAATTACACTCCACTGACAAGAGTTGACACTACCTCGTTATGTCTTCATTTATGAGATGTTCTACAACCCTTGCCTTTGAGGCAAGACTTAGCTTAAGGACTTTCAAATAATAAATTATGTCCCACGAGCAAGAGTTGATTCTACCATATTATGTCGTTATTTATGGGATGTTCTACAACTCTCACCTTAGAGGCACGACTTATTCCAAAAATTTTCAAATAAGTTAGGTACATTCGGCAAGAGTCAACACTAACACATTGTGTTTTTACTTATGAAATGCTCTGTAACTCTTATCTCAGGGTAAGACCCAGCCTAAGGACCATCAAACCACAAGTTATGCCACATGGGCAAGAGTTGGCACCACCACATTGTGTATTGATTTATGAGATAATTTATAACTTTTTTCTTAGAGGCAAGACTTAAACCAAGGGCTTTCAAGTAACAAGTTGTGCCCCATGGGCAAGAGTTGACATTACCATATTGTGTTTTGATTAATAATATATTCTATAACTCTTTCCTTAGAGGCAAGACTTAATTCAAGGACTTTCACACAACAAGTTATGCCCCATGAGTAAGAGTTGACACTATCACATTATGTTTTGATTTTTAAGATGTACTATAACTCTTGCCTTAGAGGCAAGACTTAGCCCAAGGACTTTTAAACAACAAGTTATGCTCCACGGGAAAGATTTGACACTACCACATTGTGTCTTTATTTATGAGATATTTTATAAATCAAGAAATTTTAAACAACAAGTTATGCCCCATGGGTAAGAGTTGATGCTACCATATTATGTCTTGATTTGTGAGATGTCCTATTGCTCTTGCCTTAGAGGCAGGAATTAGTCCTAGGACTTTCAAACAACAAGTTACGCCCCATAGGCAAGAGTTGACACTACCACATCATGTCTTAATTTATGAGATATTCTATAAATCTTGTCTTAGAGGCAAGACTTAGGCCACAAGTTACGCTCCATGGACAAGAGTTGACACTATCATATTGTGTCTTGATTTATGTGATGCTCTATTAGTCTTGCTTCTAAGATAATACTTAGCCGAAGAACCTCCCAAAAGAACAAGTTATACCCAATGGACAAGTATTGACACTACCACATTATTTCTTGATTTATTAGATGTTCTATAACTCGATCTTGCCTTAGAAGAAAGACTTAACTCAAGAATTTTCAAACAACAAGTTATGCTCCACAAGCAAAGACTTGACACTGCCACATTGTACCTTGATTTATGAGTTGTTCTATAATTTTTACTTTAGAGGTAAAACTTATCCCAAAGAACTTCCTAACAACAATTCATGCCCTTAAATTTATTAATGTAAAAAAAAAAAGATCCCTTTGAGGATTATTCAATTTTTTATTTATTAGCAAAATATAATAGAAGTTGAGAAAAAAGAAAAAAAAGATAACAAACAAAATAGAGAAATAAAAAAAAGAGATTGAGAAAAAAAAAGACAAAAAAATAAAGGTTAAGAAAAAAATGAAGAATTAAAAAAAATTGAGAAAAAACAAAAATGAGAGGAAAAAAATAAAAATAAAATTTGAGAAAAATGAGAAAAAAATGATAAATGATAAAAACTAAAAAAAAAAAATAAAGGTTGAGACAAATGAATTTAAAAAAAAAAAGAAATAGATAATGTTTGTGAAAAAAAAAAGAAAAAAATAAAGGTTGAGACAAATGAATTAAAACATGAAATAAAAATAATGGAAGAATAAAAAGTGAAAATAATAAAAATAAAAATAGAATTTGAGAGATAAATGAGTATGGAAAGTTTAAAAATATTTGAGGTGTAGAGGGGTAAAAATGTACTTATATTATACTTAAAAATGAAGGAAGACTATTTTTTAAAGACTTTTCTTATTAGGGTCAAAAATTCAAAGCCAAGCATTTAGGCCCAATAGGTAGATGGGGGACATTTTTGCACCTCTTCACATAGTTGAAGGGCATTTTAGGCCCTTTTTCGTAAAAGAATTAAAGCAATAAAGGGATTGATGATTTTGATAATTGATGAGGTTGGCGAATGCAGTCACCATGAAAGAACCAAGTCAATAGGTTTGTTTCATATATTGTGAATACTATCAAAATGAATGAATTGATAGTAGATTTGTTTCATCTGGAATACTACCAAAATGATGATGATGATAATGAGAGAGAGGGTGGCGAGTGCAATCACTATGCATGGACATGTTAGTACACATGTTCTAAATACTAAGAATTAAATAGTCAAAAAGTATTTCTTCATATTGAAAAAACATGATAAATTAACACAAGATCGAAATCAATCTTGCTCTGATACCATACTAAGATTTGAAAGAAGTTTAAAAAAAATTACAAAAAAATTGAATGATAATTTGAATGAATGATTTGAATTGAATAACTTGAATGAAATAATGATTTGAATTGAATCTATATATTGAATGTTAGAGCCGTCAATATAGGTCAAGCCCGTCGGGCCGACCCGACCCGGCCTGTAATTTGATGAAGTTGGGTATTAGTTTTTACAACCCATTTAAGAACAGAGCTTTTTAGCCCGAACTGGATAAGCCCGTGGCCCGTGGGGCTTGAACAATGTGGGTTGGGCTAGCCCGTGGGCCATCCTGTAAGTCAAATACATGCAACTATTCAGATTACTTATTAGTAATTTATTTGGTTCGAAGGATATCATGTCAAAAGTTATTTTATTTCATTATTAGGAGTATTTTTTGGAGTGCTGGAGACTTAATTAACAAGTATTAACACTATGTAATATTGTCTGATAATATTTATGTTTATTAACATTCTAAAATTAAATTATAAAATATTATTTTTTTAAAAATGGGCTAGCCCGTGAGGCCTGCAACCCATAGAGTACGATCTGAAATGAGAAAGTGATACAAAAATGTTAGCTCATAGATTTGAATTGGAAAAGTAGATTAAATTTTTTATATGAAGCTTTATACACCGGTTCTTGTCCCTGACAGTATGTTATTGTTTTTATTAGTAAATCTTGTTTTGACCAAACTTTTGAAACAAAAATAAAAGAAATAAAATTAAGGAAATTAAAAGAATTTCTTATTCCAAGTTGGAAGGAATTAGGGAAGCAAATCCAAGCACAGGACCCACTTTCTGAACTAAATTAGATTGAACTATTAGCATGTGATGCACGTGTACTAAAGTCAAATCTAGTACTAATTGTTTTAATTTTAATTTCTTAAAAGTTAAAAAAAAATATTCGAAAATCTCGAATTGATTTCACAAATGTAGAAACACAACCGTCCAAAAGCTTCGTGTCATTCCCTCATCATTACAAAAGCTCACTTTTTGAAAAATGAATGATTGAAACATCCAAGAGATTTGTTAACATCCAAGAGATTTGTTCCTCAATAATTCTAATTAACTAGCACTGCATCTCGTTTGTTTTCTTCTAAATATATTTTACTGATCAACTTATTGGAGTATTACTTTTTGATGTTTTCCCCCCTAGAAAATAAGAAAAAATTTAGAAATGATCCCTTATATTTGAGGAAGATTCAAAAAATTCCTTTAAATACGTACCCAACATTCAAATATTAAAACATGTTTCACTACAAGAAAAATAGCCTATAAGAAAGGAAAATATGGTCCCAAAAAGTCTAAATCTTGTCCCAATTGATCTTTTAGGACGAGAAAAATCCGGTCGCGTCCCGTCCTAATAGGCTCCGCCGCTAAAGTTCATTAGCGACGAGCCTAATAAATCGGTCCTTAAAACCCTTTTGCGATGGCAAAAAAACTGATCGTAATTTCCTTTTAGCGACGTTATATCTTGTCCCAATCGACTAACTACCTAATCTTAATTATTCTTTTGCAATGAGCAATCTCGTCCCAAATAGACTAACTACCTCATCATAATTATCTTTTAGCGATGGTATTTCTTGTCTCAAATAGACTAATTACCTCATCGTAATTATCTTTTAGCGACAGTATATCTTGCCTCAGATAGACTAACTATCTCATCATAATTATCTTTTCGCGATGGTATTTCTCGTCCCAAATAGATTAACTACGTGGTCATATCACAAAATAATAAATTTCATCAAATAAATATCAAACTACAATCGAAAATCTCGATACAAAAACATGATATATATAATTAGAGACTAAAAAACTTAGTTAACATTCCATAATATTAGTTCCACTATTTGTTTCACAAAAAATATAGTAACCATCCCGATTGAGCTAGAGTATCATATCAAAATTTTCATAAAATTTGAATATATAGCAAAAAAATAATCAAGTAACTCCTGTTTCTACTGTTTAATTAAGTCATCAACTTCCAGTTCAAATTGCTAGCTTCCATCATAGGGCCAAATAATTATCAAGTCCTCGACTTTCAGTTCCTACTGTTTCACCTAAATCAAGTAACTCCTGCAACAGTAAAGCAGAAATTTAGTACATCGCTTCACCTTATATGCTCGACATAAATCAAGTAAGTGAATATATTAAAGTATCAAATTCAATTTTTAAACACTTAAGTGCAGAGAAAGCTCTAAGAGATGAAGAAATAGCCATTTGTTCAATGTAGATTATAAAAAAGAACTTTGATAGTTTCATTATATTGCAACTATTCCGAGGACGTAATAAAGATTTTTCTTTTGTATCTCTAAAGGCTTCAAATCTTATTCTAGACAAGATTCACTGTCCTATCAAATCTCAAGTAACTATTTTCTACTGACACTCTCCTGCAAATATATTTTTCATACATCACATCCTTGTTACAACTGAATTGAATGCGTGAATAATGAGGTCTTGAGATAGTAAAATTCAATCCAGAATGCTACAGTTTATATACATTAACAATCTAAATAAAGAATATAACATTCAAGAAAATATGACAAGATCACAAAGATGTTTTGTTTTAGTTTCAAAACTACAGCTGACAGAAAACAATTCAAAGAATAGCAGACTTCTAGGCTGACAACAAACCAACCGAAGTCGCTAAAAGTAATATTAATTGTGTAAGTTCAAATCTGAGAATTGTATCTACATTAAATGCATAACATAGTCCCTCCCTCCCAAAATGAATCACTACTTTAGCAAGCACAAATATTAATTTTAGAAAGTCGGAATACAATATTATATTTTAATTTGGTAAGAGTATAGGAACTAATGATTGGAATATGCGAAAACGCTAGGAGATCTAAAGATGTCAAAGTGAATCCAAAATAATATAAAATACTACTATTATTCATGTCAATTAACTTGCTGATAACTGTAAATATGATATTGAAGGACAAACGTCAATCAACAGCTTTAAACAATATAGGAAGGAGCATAAATCACTTATCTTTTGATAGTCTTTATGATTCCCAAAATGCTACAGGAAAAGCAGGGTGGTGGAAATGATACAATAACATAAAGACTAATACAAGTAGGTGTTGGTCTGCGTACATCTTACCTTTCTCATACTCCAGTTGTGAGATTACACTAGGTATGTTATTATTGTTGGGTGTGAATACATCATTATACTTATAATTTGTTAGAGTATAGGATGTGATAATTTGAATTTCCTATAAGCTAGGACGTTAAAGATGCCAAAGTGAATTCAAATAATACAAAATAATATCATTTTATTGAAGGAAAGATGTTAAACAAGGAGCATGAATCAAATAGCTATTCATAGCCTTAATGCGGTTGTCTTTATATTTTACCGATTAAAAATAGATAGTGTTATGTTATACTCAAAATACTACTGGACGGGTGGTGGATTCCAACACTACCAATGACTCTCATATCCCTCCAAGAATTTTATGTAGTATATTTAGGATATATAAATCCTAAGAACCAATACACGCCAGTGCTTGCTGACAACTTAGCCCCTCAAAATGATCACATACAGAAACAATCCTTTTTACTTCAATGGCCAATGTAATAATGTAAATCAATTGAATTCACATTACGAAATATTTTCAACATACTTTAGGCACAAAAAACTTATCATCCACATTCTCTTAATCTCAACTAATGGGAGTTCAACAGTTAATTTTCTCTATTATGCAGTATATTCAGTCGAGCACCTATTATAGAATAGGGAAAACAGAAACCATTCCCACTAGTACCAACCACGAAAACAAAAGAGCATTCAGAATACTAATAAAATTTCTACTGATACCTTGATATTACTTTGTAGTAGTAATTCCATGCTGCAAAGCTGTAAGGATGCTGACTGACAATGGAACATGCATAATCAAACCTATGGATGGGATCAACAATGTTATATCCTACTTCTACAAGATAGGAAAAAAATGTTTTAACAAACATGCATCTCTGCCTTTCACTTCACAACGTTACTCAACCAAGTATATCTCAACCTATCAACAGATGTCTCAAAGTAGTTTGTGCAAACGAAAGGAAAGGGAGAGAGTACTAACACTACAAGTTAAAACTTATGAGCTCCTAGAGCTTGCAGCTTCTCTTTCTTCTTATCAGACAATGTGATGGATACCAATTTTAGACAGAGATCAATGATCTCTAGTGCATCCTAATACCATTGCAAGGATATTAAAGCCTTGCAGAGCTGCAAAAAAAAACTTTAAATTGAAAATTTATAGTTTGACAGAATTACAAGAACTTGATTAAAGGGTAAGCAAAGAATCAGAAGCGAATTGGAGATCCATTTAGAATTGAAATTTTCCGTGTATGTTGTCATATTCAACTACACATGTCAAAAGAGACATCTCATACCTCTGCTTAGACTAAATGACTCTATCTGCACTGATATAAAATTGTAAGCATGTATTATGTAAAAAAGAATTAAAATCAAGAAGTGCATTAATGTGTGAAAACGGAACAAGAGTAACAATGACATAAAATATACATGCTCATTAAGGAAAAGAAAGAATAAAAGAACAATCCAAAAAATAAAGAAAGCAAGGAGAGAAAGTAGTTCAAAATAAAAGAAAGAGAAGAGATGGGAAGCAAGAAATACTAACATCTGTAATAAGATACAAGTGTTCCTTGTCTTTTAGAAGATCTGACAGCGGAGGCTTAAAATTTAAGAAAGCATACTAGAAAGAGGGATCCGACACGCCACTGTCGACAATTTTAAAAATTTCATGCAACATATACTTTCAGGATGTTAAACACTCCATATCTTATCAAGTCATACACTTGGTTTGGAACGTAACTGACTTCTTTCAACAAAATTGTATTAGATTTTCAAAGTTATCAACTTAAATGTTTTGGCAACTAATAATGTGTAAAACCCAACTTAAGGTAAGTTACAATTATCTAACATTTTTAGTCATTTCAGATAACACAGTATTTGTAGGCCAATAAAACAGTTCTCAATTGTATTCTGAATTAAATTCATGATTCAGATTAGATAGATTTACTTTTGGTAGCTTAAGAAACAATATGCTTACCTAAGCCGTTGAGCAACAACATAGTCTGCTACTGTAAATGAACAAAAAAGTTCCATATTGGTGCAAGTATCGTAGGTCAATCTCTCTCCTTTCCTGGAGACCAAAATAAAGAAAACAGAACCAAGATGATATCAGAAAATAATTTGAAATTGCTCCCAATAAGAGATTGAGATATATTAGGAAGACATTTGATAATAGAATATTCCAAGAAAAAGTGTGTACTCATTATAATAGTCTCGATTCAGTGCAAATAATGATTTAGACCCAATAGAAACAATATGAGATATGTTCATCTCATGCAAATCAGATATTACAATCTCTATCGACTTCAACCATGAGATAAACAAAAATATTAGACTTACATACAAACATGTATAATGATAGAATCTAACAATATTGATGTTAATGGTTCCTACAATTCTAAACCAAGCTAGAAGATACAAAAAAAAAAGAGCTAGAAATACACATGTCGAAGTCCAAGATCAATAAAGAATGTAATAATAGAATTAGACTTACTTTACATCCATACTTTTGCGATAATCGACTGAGAACATTCTCGCACTTGTCAACTATATCAGTTGAGAAGACATCATTAAACCACTATAAAAGGATGGTGGAATAATATTGTCAAAGAAATAGCCAAACACAAAAAACTATTGCGAGCAGTAGTAGTCATCTCTGAATATTTTCCAAGGCGTAGAGATTCCACATATTGCAAACTCTCTTGTGAAGAGAAATTAGCTACACAAGAGAGGGATTGAAGGAAATAGAGGAAGATGATGAAATTAAAGAAAGAGAGTGTTTGATCCCAATGATGTCCAAAATCAATAAGATGAATGCGATATCTTAACTTGTCTAGAGTCTGCTAGTGAGATTAAAATTAAAGAATCAGATTTTAAATGTTCTAAACATGTAAAATGGTATTTCAGGTTATCCTGTTAACTAAAAGTTACTTTTACAAAGTAATACAATGAAGAAAAAGGAAAAAAGTAAACTAGTAAAGAGAATACAGAGTTTAAGAATAGAGCAGAAGAATAAGCATTCTATGGTAATTACCAGTGTCAAGGGAATTCTATCTGCCGGACAGGACCTCAACATTGCTGCATACCTGATAAATTAATGGAGATGAATAAATCACACTGCAAATTCCTAGTGTAACTTCAATCATAAATTTATTTTAAAAAAAGTGAGCAGAATAAATCTATCAAAGAAATAATTGTAAGGCCAAACATATAAATTACATTAACAAGTCCACGAAGACATTCAATAGCATACTTTATAAAAACACAGCATTACATCACCATGCTATTTAGGAGGAAAGATTCTTCGTACTGGCATTTTTTAGGCAAATCTTAATTCCGAATCTAGGAATAATCCAATTCGATTGGGCAAACCTCAGTGAGGACGTTGAGTCCATAAGAAGGGGTGTATGTGATACCCTAGTTTAGGATAAGAAGTCTCACATTGGCAAAGCACAGGAGAGATGCTACGTATATAAGTAAGCAGACATTACTCTCTAGTTACTCATTTTAAAACTGTGCGGCCCTAGGCTCAGAGCGGTCAATATCACTAGCGGGCTAGGCTGTTACATGCGATTTTGGGATCACACTTAAAAGGAATTTTGCAAACTTTAATGGTAGCATTAGGCTGATAGGCATAAATGAGAAAGCAGTTATAGCATTCTAGAAGGCACTTGTAGTTCTTTTATATGGTCTGGCAAGATGGTCGAATAATCATTCTACATTTTTATGCATAGCTGTATCATTCTTATTTCCTTTCCTCAATTCTTTGTCTTCTTTTGCCATCAACAAGCAAAGAGGAAACTAGGCCAGCTAGTTTCAACGTTTGTTTAATTTATTTAGTTAGTCCAAATGATAATCAGATAACAAATGTTTAAGATTATGAATGTTCTCATATTCAACCCATGACAACTTACACAAGTATGGTGTCCTCAACTGTTATGGCGATTGGTCCAATAATTGTCGTTATGCTATCATCATTTATTGACCTGAACAAATAAAATAGAGGCTATAGTGAATTTGTCACATCCTGAAAGATGATTTTCTCTCATTACACAAAAATAAAATTGTTCGAAACACCATAAAGATTAAATGTCTCTGCAGCCGAACTTAATAATAAAAAGGTACAAGAGGTAACAGATTTGATGCTATTAAACTAACTAAAGGTAATGCATAAGTAGAAACACTAATCATTTTAAAATATTAAGAACTCAATATTTCCACCAAGTAAATCAAGAAACCAACTCAGTAAAAATTTAATTGAATCTTTGCAACTAAAATGGCAGTTCCAAGAACACCCCCAACCCCAACCCCACAAAACCAACTACCTCAACCAAGTACCATGAATACCAGTAACAGAAGAATAACAAGAATAGCCATTAAAGGACAAGAAATACCAACAAGAAGTCCACAAAGATTGAATCGTTCTACTAATTAAAACGACAGTTCAACCCCCATCCCACCCCACCCCACATCCCACCCCTACCGCATCCCCGCCCCCAAATACTAGAAATCAAGAAGACAAGAAAGCAAGAAATCATTAAAGGCCAAGAACCCAACACAACAAAATTCAATCTTCACAACTTTACAAAGAGACGAGAAGTCATATCGATAATGGAAGCTGCCATTGGAAATCAGAGAGATTTAGCCGATGATTTGAGCGTTGAAAGAGAAATTTTGATCGATAGTAATTTGGAGCAACAATTCGCTAGGGCGTGATATTTTTTTGAAAAATAGAGAGAGTCTTTTTCTTTTTGGCGCGAGAAGTTTGATTAGAACTATTTTTATTAAAATTTTTGTTATCATAATTTGGCGGTACTTCTCTCTAAATTATTATTAGGGACCAGTTAATAATTTTTTTAGGATCAAATTTTATACCTTTTCAAAAAAATACACAATTAGGGACCGAAATTTAATCTCGTCCTAATAAGTATATCTTTAGAGACCAAATAATTGACTCGTCCCTGAATGTTGGTCTTAAATAGACCCTTTTCTTGTAGTTTATTAGATTTAATTGTATGAAAGATCATCAAATTCTAAAATATGCAACACACAAAAAAATATGTATTAGACACTAAAAATATTTTCTTTTAAAATGACAAAAATTACTAAAAACACTGCACCAAAATTTAGAAATAAATCAAAGAATTGTTTCTCTAAATGGGAGTTACAGCTAATTTCCTCTCTTTTTTCGCTCATCAAATATAACGGATAGAAATTGGTAAGTCTTACATGTATAGCCTATTTTTAGCTAAGTATGCGGGAACTCCAAGAAAATTGGTCTTTCGAAAATACTCGAGACAACTTCATGTTATGTGATTTTAGGGTCTACCTCGTCCCCTTATTCACGACTTCACTTACCAGAGTTTCACATACGTGGATCGCTTTATATGTAGATCAACATGGGATATGATCAAATCATTTGAAGTGACCTTTTCTCATTTTATCCTTAATACGTGTTATTTACACCTTCTAGCAAATGTGGATCTCTCACTTTATCTAATCTTGTATGATTATATATTGATCTTAGCATCCACATCTCTACCATATTCATCTTACCCATATATGTCGGTGGCTCAATACTCATGCTAAACTTACCTTTCACTTTTATAAGCATCATTCTATAATGTAACACACCTCGATAGCACATATTTATCTCAATCATGTTGTTTTAATTCCATGGGTAACTCTTTATTGAACATTCCATTCTCTTAAAAATAACAAGTCTAGATATCTAAATGTTTTTTTAATATATTTTGACACCACAGTCTCATCTGTTTTTTTTTTTATTTTGATGAAAATAAACACAAGCCGGTTGACATCTGGTCAAAATGATATCAACAAAGCTTGGAATTTCTTTGTCTATCTTTTGTCAAAGGGTTGTGTTACTTGAATTAGGACAAGTTGTGAAGCTAACTGCAGAAATTCAGGAATTAGGACAACTTGAAGTAGACATATCAACAAAGCCTAGCATTTTATGTTAGTTTTCCTTGAAGTGTGGCAAAGACGGAGAAAGGCCTTATGATAATCGAAATTCGCACCCAAAATATTTAAGTATATAGTAGTTTAATTAGCTAAAATATCACCCCATTTATAAGAATGTCATGGCTAACTTGAATAAATTAGTCGGACACTAAGTTTCTTAAGAAAAGAAAAAATGAACAAATTATTCAGCAAATTGTTACTTAAGCTTCCTCTGTCTTGTCAAATTACCTATCGTGATTTCTTTTACATATTCCGTAAGAAACATTAATTGGGAGAGTTTCTGTATTCTAACTAGTTTACCATTCACTGGTATATTAGGAAAGTTTTTGCATTTTAACTATTTTACCATTTGCTGGTTTTTGAACGGTCATAACATTTGCATTATGACTATTTTTAAAAAATCATGACATATAATTTAAGTTGGAGGAAGTATTGATTAGTGAAGAATTCAGATTGATTTTTTTTTTTTTTAAACGTGCAAATCATTTGTTACTTTTATTACGAGTAGTTTTTTCAATTTTGTCCTTATTGAATGGTCGACAAAAAAGTAAAGGCAAAATGGATGGACTGAATCATTTATAACCCTACTGGTGTCTTATGTCAAACTTCATATGAAATACATGGTTCTTTGATCATGACAATAGCTCTACCCGATAAATATGGCCAAAATACATCTTATAGGCATTAAAATGAAAGATATTAAATACAGTCAAATCTCTATGTAATAGTCAAAATGCATCTTATAAGCATTAAACTAAAGATATTAATATTACAATTAAAGTTTTTTATAAAAATCATTCTCTGTAATAACGTTTTATTATAATGATAATTTTTTTTTGAACTGAATTCTATACTATGTTATATATGTTTTTTATGAAAATAATTTGGTATAACAATTAAAATATATCCTTACAGATATACCATTATAGAAAAAAAAAAAGTGACTTTATTTGTCTACATTTTCCTCTTTTTTTTTCATCAAAGTATACAAGACCAAGAAATTTTAAAAATTAAATAAGAAAAGGAAAAATAAATGTATGGCAATTACCACATGGGTGGTAAAATAGCTGAACAGTTGACACCCTTGCTTAAAAAAGGTCCCTTTCATCTTTACTTTCTTTAATTTCCCTCCCTTTCCTTTTCCTTTATTTAAATGGACACGATGATATTTAAAGGAGGACCACAAAGCAAAACAACCATATCAGACTTTCTATTTAACAATAGATTTTCCCGTCCACTCTTTACTTACTGCAACAAACTTCACATGAAAGACAATACGCTATAGCTAGTTTAGCTAAAAAGTTATGGAAAATCAAGAAGACATAATCAGCCTTGAAATTCTCGCCCATCATGATCATCATGATGTCTTCTCTAACTCTTCTTGTAATGGCTTGAATTCCCCTTCAAGCACCGTGACATCGTCATTAGCTTCATCTTCTTCTTTTTCCCCGAGCAATGCACCAATTTTGGAGAAGTACCAAAGCTTGAGGAAAATTCAGGAAGTCGTTAAAAATAACAAAAATGAAGAGATGAAGAAAACGAAGAGAAATGGTGACGATGATAAACACCCAACCTATAGAGGAGTACGTAAGAGGAGTTGGGGCAAATGGGTGTCGGAAATTCGAGAGCCAAAAAAGAAATCAAGAATATGGTTAGGTACTTATCCAACGGCTCGAATGGCAGCTCGAGCACATGATGTTGCGGCTTTAGCCATCAAAGGTCACACTATTTACCTTAATTTCCCCCATTTAGCTGATCAATATCCACGTCCATCTTCATCTTCTCCTAAGGATATCCAAGCAGCAGCTGCAAAGGCAGCTGCCATCACATTTTCCGGAGAAAATGCGGAAGAAGAAGAAGAAATTCGAGCCGAGCCAAACCAAATTGAATTACAAAGTTGCCATTCATCAACAAACTTATTGTTGAAAAGTAACCAAGAATCTCTAAATGATGACACATTTTTTGATTTGCCTGATCTTTCCATTGATGTGGTAGATCAAAAGAACTACTATTGGTGCCCAATGCCCACGTGGCAGCAGCTGATTGGAGCTGATGCTACTGTATATAGGCTCGATGAGCCATTTTTGTGGGAGTAATCCAATTAATGTTTACTAGCATTGAGTGTAAATTTAACTTTAGCCGTTATAAATATGTGTGAAGGAGACGTATGTCTTGAATTCATTGGGCTGATGTAAATAGAGTGAGGTAATACTTTACATAGTCTTTTTGAGATGTTTCTAGTATATATCGAGGTACTTCTTTTCGAGTGAATGTGATCTGGGTTAAATGGTAGAAAAATATGGAAAATCGTCCCCATCTTTTGCCTCCATTTGTTTGTGCAAAATAATATTAGTTGAACTGAGTAGGGTAGGCATCATATGCTATATACCGAATTATTATATCGAATCAAAATTTTTGATATCGTGATTTTTGGTATTATGATATTTGGTATGGTATATGATATACATTTTAAATTTTTTTGGTATATGATATGGTATACGGTATTTACAAATGACATGCCGAAATACCAATACCATACCGAAGTATATATAGTTACATAAGTAATTTATATATATATATACAAAAAAAAAAATACTTAGTATTAATATAAAAATGTTTAAACTTTAAAACTTTTGCTACTCTATCTTGATTGAAATATCTTTTTGGTGTAAGTGACTAATAAAAGAAATTGTTTGTACTTCTTTTTTAATATTTCTACATGTGTAATGCATTTTTATGATACAATTAAGACATACTTTTGAAAAATCGAAGTAATAATACTCTAGTATACGAGTATATATTGTCAAAGTTACACAAACTATGATTATCGATTACCATACTGTAAAATACAGAAATCAAACGTCAAAATACCGAACCACACCGAATTAATATGATATAGTAATGGTATAATATTTTTAAAAATCAGATACCAAAATTACCGTACCAAATTTTCAAATACTGTACCATACCATATCATGCCCAACCCTAGAACTGAGATTCAACATACAAGATTTCGCCTCTTTCTCTAGAGGGTTTTAAGGGGACTTTTATTAGCCTATTTAATTTAACTTTTTGTCCAGATCGAACTGAAAATTCAAATAATTAAGAAAATCGACAAACTTAAATCAGTATCTGAAATAGTGTGATATCAAGTAGTTTTATGTGTCATATCCATCATCTGTTTATGTTAAGTAATTTGTTATGAGAAGATATTTCTTTTAGTATAAACCACACAAATTTCGTGTTTACTAAAAATATTTACATATAATCCCTTTAGACTTTCTCTCTCCCTATTTATAAAATATACTTATACATTCGTAGTTTCTTATACATTGTAGGGATGTATGATAAAACAGATTTGCCTATATTTATGGAAGGAGTAATCAGATAAGATCTTTCATTCCCTTAAATAACGTCATTAATTACCTATAATTATGTAGTATATGACTAAATATAGTAACTGAAATTTAAATTAAAAAAACTCTTAAACGTCACTGTTAGTTTTCCTCATTGTTGAATTACATTTTTGAAAGAAAAAAAAGCCGTCTTCTTCTTTCGTCAATTCTCGAAAAAAAATTTATGAACATCCCCATATTGTTGCGTCATATTGGTATTTGGGAGTCGGAAATTATTTATCAATGCTACAAAAGTAATGCAAATTAGGAAATTTCAGTAATTAATTTGGGATTTATGTAATTACTTTACCAATATGGGATTTATTGTAATAAGGTAAAGTTACCTGGGGGCTTGGGCCACAGGTGACAAAAGAGTTTTAAATGAGGTGTAGGTGACACAAGTGTTAATAATTGAGTAGAGATGATAATTACTTAATTATGGTTTAAAAAAGTTTTGAAAATTTTAAAATAACCCACAAGTTTTAAAATTTACACTTTGATCCAAATGTTAGTTAATATATAACGGGGAACGAAGGGAAAAAAGACGCCTTTTTCTCTTTCCTCATCCGTTGTTATTTTCTCTCTCTTCGCGATATTTGTTGTTCATTATTGTTGTTACTTTATTCATCATCTTCTGATTCATTATCATCATCTTATACTTCATTATCATCTTCATATTCTTCTTGTTGACCATTGTTGTTGTTTCCCCAACTGCTGCTCTTTAATCAAATTCTTATGTCAAATTTTACTTCGTAAATCACTTTCAACTTTGAAATTTACTTGAGAGGAGACTTTGGTAAGTCAGATTATGCTTTTTAGTTGAATCTGGGTTACTGATAGTGTGTTGTTTTATCAACAATAGCTTGCACGCGAACATGAATGCAATACAAGAGCAATCAGTTTAAACAAATTCATTATCTGCGGCAACAGATAAATGTTCTATTGTAATAGTAGACTCACGTTGGATGGATTCATGTTTAAGGGTTTTAGGTGCCCGTAATATGAATCGAATAAATGGGTAATCTATAGCACCAGATTAGTAATCTATCTCAATAGATAAATAATCTGTTTCATCAGATTACTAATATATTTCGAACAACAAAATTCAGATACAACTCCTGTCAAATACAAATCCTAACAGATAACTCATATGTTCTTGCTATTGATACTAGAATCAAATTATTCCTTAATTGTAGACATGTCATTCGTTAAGAAATAAAAATAGACAACACAAAAATTAAATAAGAAATAAAAAGTCAAGTGCATCAAACATAATTTTTTATAAAACAAACAAAAAAAATACATAAATAACAAAAAAAAAGCTTAATTATTATTATAATCATTATTAACATCATTATTATTTGTATGGTCAGCCGACCAATCTTCAAAGGGCAGCAGCAGGTCATGAACCTCCTTCTGCAGTTCCCTCATGGCGTCTCGTAAAATAACGACATCCCACACAGGATCAGCCATATCTAAAAAATGCATAAGTTGACAAAACACACACGTAAACACAAAAGTAAAGAAATGAAAGAATTCGAATGTAATGTAATGCAACGTATATTTACACAAAAATCAAGAAAAAAACTTACCAGAGATAGGAAAAAGCTATCAAGTCCTTGAAGAGGAAGTAGTTGAAGGTGTAACAAGAGCGAGGAATGATTGAGTAAGGAGGGACCTATTTATAAAGGATTGAACTTGAATGAGTTAGACAAAAACTCGCAACTGTTCACCTCCATTTATTAATGACATTCTTGATTACTGTAAAAAGTTATGACTTAATTAAATTAATCAATATTATGATAAGTCATGACTTTTAAGCTTTATTATTATTAATAATTAGTTCTTTTCAGGAACCATTTTTTTACACTGTTTTGCACAACAAATAATATATCTGTTGCATTAGATAAATCATCTGTTACAACAGATATATCATGATTTGCAACAAATAGATAATCTGTTGCATTAGATAATATGTCTATTGCACCAAATAATATATATATATATATATATATATATATATATATATATATATTTTTTTTTTTTTTTTAAAAATAAATTATCTTCATGACATCCAAATTTTTTGACATTTTAATTATATAAATTAATAAAACAGATTTAAAGGCACAACTGTTCACCTTCATTTATTAATGACATTCTTGATTACTCTAAGAAGTTATGACTTAATTAAATTAAACAATATTATGATAAGTTATGACTTTTCAGATTTAGTATTAAAAAATTTAATTCTTTACAGGAACGTTTTTTATTTACAATGAGTTGGACAACAGATTATATATCTGTTGCATCAGATAAATCTTCTGTTACAACAGTTATATCATCCATTGCAACAAATAGATAACCTTTTACATAGGATAATATATCTAATGCAACATACAATATATATATATATATATATATATATATATATATATATATATATATATATATATATATATATATATATATATATTAAAAAATATATAATCTTCATGACATCCAAATTTTCTGACTTTTTAATTATATAAATTAATAAAGCAGATTTAAAGGCACAACTGTTCACCTCTATTTATTAATGACATTCTTGATTACTGTAAAAGGTTATGACTTAATTAAATTAATCAATATTATGATAAGTCATGACTTTTCATCTTTATTATTAATAATAATTAGTTCTTTCCAGGAACTATTTTTTTACACTGAGTTAGACAACAGATAATATATCTGTTGCACCAGATAAATCATCTGTTACAACAGATATATCATGATTTGTAACAAATAAATAACCTGTTGCATCAGATAATATATTTGTTGCAACATATAATATATATTTTTTTAAAAAGAAATAAATTATCTTCATGACATCCAAATTTTTTGACTTTTTAATTATATAAATTAATAAAGCATATTTAAAGGCACAACTATTCATCCCCATTTATTAATGAAATTCTTGATTACTGTAAGAAGTTATGACTTAATTATATTAAATAATATTGTAATAAGTCATGACTTTTTTGATTTATTATTAAAATAATTAATTCTTTACAGGAATCATTTTTTATTTACAATGAGTTGGACAACAGATTATATATGTTGCATCAGATAAATCATCTGTTACAACAGATATATCATCCGTTGCAACAAATATATAACCTGTTGCATAAGATAATATATCTGTTGCAACATATAATATATATATTTTAAAAAAAATATTATCTTCATGACATCCAAATTTTCTGAATTTTTAATTATATAAATTAATAAAGCAGATTTAAAGGCACAACCGTTCACAATTGTTCACCTTCATTTATTAATGACATTCTTGATTACTGTAAAAAGTTATTACTTAATTAAATTAATCAATATTGTGATAAGTCATGACTTTTCAGCTTTATTATTATTAATAATTAGTTCTTTTCAGGAATCATTTTTTTTACACTGAGTTGGACAACAGATAATATATTTGTTGCATCAGATAAATCATCTGTTACAACTGTTATATCATTCATTGCATCAAATAGATAACCTGTTGCATCAGATAATATTACTGTTGCAACATATAATATATATATATATATTTTAAAAATAAATTATCTTCAGACATCTAGGGGTGTACATCGGTCGGTTCAGTTCGGTTTTACGTGTTATTGGTTCGGTTTATCGGCTTTCTGTTTTTAAATATGTAAAACCAATAACCAACCAATAAGATATTTTCTTATTGGTTTCGGTTTATCAACTTTTGGTCCTTAACGATTCGGTTTTCGGTTTAACCAACAAGAAAATACTTATAAAATAGAAATAGTAACAACTAACATAAAAAATGAAATCTTAATTACTGCCAAAACCTACGGAATGCATTTTAGTTTACAAGAATCTTCAAATTTGAACTGGATGTTAGTTAGGAAAAAAATTGAATCCTAATTGTTGGAAGCTATAAATGCTTCAAGCTTTTTATTATGATAATAGCCGAACTTCATATTGTGCCTTTGTTGCCCTGAATAGGTTAATACTTTGTAAATCGCTGAATTATGAATTAGTAGTGCATATAATCTATATACATACACACACATATATATATGTATATATATATTTATATATATATATAGAGAGAGAGATAAAAAGAGAGAGAGATTTAAATATATAACATAAATAGGAATAAAACAATAACTTAGTGAATCCTTATTGGGTTATTGGTTTAACCGATAACCCAATAAGCTAAAAACGATACCAAACCGTTTACCCAATAATTTTTTTTATAAAACCAATAAAAAACCATTAACCCTATAACCCAATACCAATAACCCAATAACATTTTTATCGGTTCAGTTTACCAGTCGGTTCGGTTTTTGCACAGTCCTAATGACATCCAAATTTTTTTAATTTTTAATTATATAAATTAATAAAGCAGATTTAAATGTACAACTGTTCACCTCCATTTATTAATGACATTCTTGATTACTGTAAAAAGTTATGACTTAATTAAATTAATCAATATTGTGATAAGTCATTACTTTTCAGTTTTATTATTATTAATAATTAGTTCTTTCCAGGAACTATTTTTTTACACTGAGTTGGACAGATAATATATCTGTTGCATCAGATAAATCATCTATTACAACAATTATATCATCATTTGCATCAAATAGATAACCTGTTGCATCAGATAATATTACTGTTGCAACATATAATATATATATTTTAAAAAAGAATTATCTTCACGACATCCAAATTTTATGACTTTTTACTTATATAAATTAATAAATCAGATTTAAAGGCACAACTGTTCACCTCCATTTATTAATGACATTCTTGATTACTGTAAAAAGTTATGACTTAATTAAATTAAGCAATATTGTGATAAGTCATGACTTTTCAGCTTGAAGCTTAGCTTTATAATTATTAAAATAATTAGTTCTTTCCAGCAACCGTTAATTTTTACACTGAGTTGCACAACAGATTATATATCTGTTGCAACATATAATATATATATATCTTTTTTAAAAAATAAATTATCTTCATGACATCCAAATTTTTTGACTTTTTAATTATATAAATTAATAAAGAAGATTTAAAAACAAGAATATTTCTGGTGAGTTTTTTACAGTTTAAATTGTGTTTATCATTTATTTTCTTATTCTTTTTTGTGAAAAGAAATGACTTAATTAAATCAAGCTGGTGGTGAGTTTTTTATTATTGTGACAAGTCATGACTTTTTAGCTTATTAAATTTAAGTAACCTTTTTCTCAATTTAAAAATCGAATACACCTGGTTTTCAATAACCGTTTCGTTTATTTAATAACCATTTTTATTAATTGAGTTATGGCAACAGATTGTATATCTGTTGCATCAGATAGCCTATCTATTTCAACAGATATACCATCTGTTGCTATAAATCGACCATCTATTTAAGGAGCTTTTTTTATTTCTTCTAACTGATTCATAAGTCTCAACAGATGAGGAATTCGATACATCAGAAGCGTTTTTTGTTATTGTTTGTTTGTTGAATGTGTTTAGACAAAAGTCACAGTCATGACTATTCATTAACCTTTTTCTTTAAAATCATGTCATCATATATATATCTTAATTAAATTAATCCAATATTGTGACTTTTTTTAAATTAAATAATCTTTATTTTACGATTATAATATCATTTAATTCCTTATTATTTATTAACAAACCATTTTTAGGAGAATTTCTCATCATGATGGTATCCCTAACTCCAATCGCCGACATGTTGAGAATAGGGAATAAATAGAATGATAAATAAATATTGAATAAGAATTAAAAATTTAAAATCGACCAAACCAAACCAAACCAAACATATACATGGATTTTTTTTAATCCCTTATAGGTAGATCAGATATAAAAAAGGGAAATACATAGGCTAAAAGAAAGAAAAAACATAACCTAATTATTATTATTATTATTATTATTATTATTACTATTATTATTGTCAACTTGATAATTTTCATCCGGCAGCAGCAAAGCCCTCCTCAGTCTTGCTCGAAAGTCGGCCAAATCCCTCTGGAGTTCATCTAACTGCCTTTGAAGTTCCTGCAAGGACTCGATATGAACCTTCTTATACGAATCTGGATCTGACATATTAGTATTGTAAGTATAGTAGAATAAACGAGAATGAGTGAGAGTGAGTGAGGAGGCTGGAGGGACCTATTTATAAAATAATTGAATTGAAAGGGACTGGACTTAGTCAAACAAAAAGCCACGACTGTTCATATCCCTTAAAAGGAAAAATTACACAAATCCCATATTTAAGACACCCTATTACACAATATCCCTTAATTTTTAAAAAATTACATAAAATCCTGGATTCGTATTTACTAGTGATACATATGCTATATGTATCACTACTGTATACATATGTATATACTAGTGATACATATACATATGTATCACTAGTCCATATATGTATCACAATTCGAAATTCCGGGATAAGATGTAATTAACAAACTATCCGAGATTTAATGTAATATTGTTGAAACTATCCGAGATTTATGTGTTGTATGTGTTAGTGTTACTTAAATAAAATTGGTGACTTTATTAATAAGTAAATTAGAAAAAAAATGGATCTAAATACAACATTTTATCTTTTTGTTGTAGTTCCGAAAGAGAAAGATTGGTAATCTGTTGCAAAATATATTTCACCTGTCAGATAACTTACAACATATGAACAATATATTGCAACAGATGGATTTATCATTTTTTTTTTCATCAGCTGTGGCATCTGTTGCAACTTGCTAGTCATCTGTTTATTCAATTTCACCGAGAGCAATCGATTTTTCTAAACACTTCTTGGCCAAATTCAATTTTTTCTCTTGGATTGCTTCTCTTTTTTTCTTTGCATCCTTCAACCAAACTAATTTTTTGCTATTGGATTGAGGGCAAAAATTGAATTTGGAGGCCAGCTTGAAGGATGCAAATAAAAAAAAGAAGTAATCCAAGAGCAAAAATTGAGTTTGGTCAAGAAGTGTTTAGAAAAATCTATTGCTATGAAATTGAATAAATAGATGACTAGAAAGTTCCAACAGATGCCACAACTGATGGAAAAGCAAACTGATATATCCATCTGTTGCAACAGATTGTCTATACATTGTAAGTTATCTGATAGGTGGAATATATTTTGCAACAGATTATCAATCTGTCTCTTTCGAAAATACAACAAAAAGATAAAATGTTGTATTTAGATCTGTTTTTTTTTAATTTACATATTAATAAAGTCACAAGTTTTATTTAAGTAACACACACAACACATAAATCCCGGATAGTTTCAGTAATATTACATTAAATCTCGTATAATATGCATCAGATGTGGATTCTGTTGCATCAGATATGGAGTCTGATGCAACAGATATGGAGTCTGTTGTAATACATAGCAGCCTTGCTAGTGGTTTGATTTGTTCCATCATTTGCTCCATCTGTTGCAACATCAACAACAGCATAAACTACAAACAACAAATAAAAAACATCAAAAACAAAGAAAACAACAACATTTTTTCCAACAACATCATCAACAATAAAGAAGCATACATCCTATGTTCCAACACCATCAACAACAAGGGACGGACCCACATGGAGTTCTCCGGGTGCGCGAGCACAGACTGAAATTGTATCGAGCTTTATATATGTATGTGGAAATAAAGAAAAAAAACGTATATAATCTAATTAGTGAGCAGCCATAGTAAGAGTTTTTTTATTAGCCTAGTTATTTATTATGCGTGCTTAAGGCTATTTATTTCTTTTGGTGTTAAGTTCAATTCCCACTCAGCACATATTTTTTTAATTTTGGTAACCAACTCTGCTCTTCTTATTCACTTTAAGCTTTTTATTTTTTTCTCCCTTACTTCTTGTGTTGATTGTTCGGACTCTACTATTTTTAAGCTAAGAAGCACCCACCATCTAAACCACAGCACACCACAAGTTCCAACAATCCCAACCCCACCAACAACATCAATAACAGCATCAACAACAAAGAAACAAACAAAATACATAAAAAAGTGATACTGTCAACAAGGCTTTTAAACTTCTCCCAACAGATAACTTTTTTCGCATCTTATAATAAAAGTTCTCGGTATGTTTATTCAATAATTAAAAGTTTCTTCAAATTTTTTAAATAAATATGATATGGGAAAATGGTAATTAAATAAATAAAAAGATGTAAATAAAGTTGTAAGAAGAAGACGAGAATGAAAGAGCAATAGTGAATTATATCATACCTTAATATCAAAAGGGGGTCAAAACAACAATTTCAATCGAGGATTCTAAGATATGGATATCGATAGGTTTAGATTTGAATAAAAAAAAGTTGAGAAAGAGGAGAGAAAAAAAAGGTTGTGATAACCCTAAAAAGGATAGAAAGAAAAAAGATGAGAGATTTAGGGCTGAAGGAGAGGAGAGGAAAGATGAGATAATTCTAATTTCTAGATATACTACCCTTAATATTAAATGACTAAACAAAGTGTATTTATTCAAATTTATATTTTCAAAGCATAATTAATAAGGCTAATTTGGTAGTAAAGTAAACCCCTAATTAATATTTTCTTGATGGGAGTGCCAAGTCAATATGAAACGAAAGAAGTATTAGGGGTTTCAATATTCATTGATTAATATTCACTAATAATTTGAGGTGCACAAGGAAGAAAATGGGTGACATTGAAAAGACAGGACAAGACTATTCAATGAGATTTCTGAGTTATCCAAGAAATATTTTTTACCGCCTTTAGTAGTACTACTACTTTATCTACTCGGACAGTAGCTTGCTTTAAAATTAAAAGAAAATAAAAAGATTTTCAAACAGATATGTCGTCTGTTGCAACAGATTTAGATATCTATTTGAGAAATCCCAATAGCTCAGTCATCGGTGACACTAGATGGAAATGTCATTTGATAACTAAATTAGAAACGTCATCTGTTACAACAAATATCAATATCTGTTTAAAAATTTCCAATAGCTCAGTCATCCGTCATAACATATGCAAATGTATATTTGATAATTAAATAAGAAATGTCATCTATTGCAACAGATATTGTTATCTGTTTGAAATTTTCCAACAACCCAGTTGTTTATTGTAACAGATTTCATTGTAATTGATTTAGGATGAACTAGGGATGAAAGAATGAGCTCCTCATTAACTTAATGTTAAGATTAATAATAGTACCTACATCGATCTAGGTGGAACGAGGGATGAATGAATAAGCTCACAGGGTCAACTACAAATCTAATTAAGTCATTGCATTTGCATGGTGTTAGTATTGCGTTCATCTCGACTCGAGTCGTCGATCGATCACTCTGAGTTGAAATATGTTCTCATTAACTTAATGTTAAGATTAATAATAGTACCTACATTGGCCTAGGTGGAATTAGGGATGGATGAATGATCACAAAGGGTCAACTACAACTTCAATTGAGTTTTTTGGCAATTACATGATAAGACAGTACTACATTCCTCCCGACAAGAGTCATCGATCGATCACTCTGAGACAAACCGATTCTTACTACCTCGTATGTTCAACTAATACCTTAATTGAATAATCTAGGACTAGGGGTGAGTTCTCATAGGGTCAATTACAACTTCAATTAAGTCTTTTGGCAAATGCATGATGAGACGGGACTGCATTCCTTCCGACAAGAGTTGTTGATCGATCACTCTGAGCCAAACCAATTCTTACTACCTCATATGTTCAAATAATACCTTAATTGATTAATCTAGGACTAGGGGTGAGTTCTCATAATGTCAACTATAATAGATAACAACACCTATTTGATAATTTACAATAGATGGGTAACCTGTCGCAATAGATGACTTAATCTATTTGATAGTTTACAACAGATTCATGATCTGTCATAATAAATAACTTAATCTGTTTGATAGTTTACAACAGATGGATAATATGTTGCAACAGATTACATAATCTGTTTGATTTGATCTAATAAAAAAGACATATGTTGTAACAGGTTGAATATTTGTTTATATATAATTCAATTGAGTTCATATGTTAGACTAATACCTTAATTGAATGTGATTTCTCATGGGGTCAACTACAACTTTAATTTAGTCTTTTGGCAATTGTATGATAAGATGGTACTGCATTCCTCCTGACCAGAGTCGGAGATCGATCACTCTGAGTCGAACCGATTCTTACTACCTCATATGTTAGACTAATACCTTAATTGATTAATCTCGGACTAGGTTACTATTACCTTAATTGAATAGTCTGGGACTAGGGGTGAATTCTAGGGTCAACTACAACTTCAATTAAGTCTTTTAGCAATTACATAATAAGACAGTACTGCGTTCCTCCCGACAGAGTCATTAATCAATCACTCTAAGCCGAATCGATTCTTACTACCTCATATGTTAGACTAATACCTTAATCGATTAATTTAGAACTAGGGTACTAATACCTTGATTGAATAGTCTGGGACTAGGGGTGAGTTCTCATAGGGTCAACTACAACTTCAATTAAGTCTTTTAGCAATTATATAATGAGACAGTACTGCATTCCTCCCGACAGAGTCATTAATCGATCACTCTACTTGTCATTTTATTCCAAAATATAAATCAACCCATACAAAATGTTTCATCATTTCAAATCTTAAGGTCTGGCTCTTTCTCTCTTATTCTTACTCAACAATACAGTACAGACAACAAATACTCAATAAATTTGCTCAACCCTCCGCAACAGATCGCTTTTCTTCTTATTTCCAACCACATAGGTGTTATTTTTGACTTCATTCTTGCTTGTATCAGTCATTTTCTTTGTATTCATGGGAAACAGAGTTCGAGAAGAGATTTATATTTATTTTTTTCTTAAAAATAAGGGCTTTTAAGTTAATGATGAAAAATAAAACTTTTAGTTGTATTATCTTTGAGAATGGATTTACAATTTTGAGTTTTGATGGTAAAATCATAGAAAGAACTCAAGAAATCCCTAGTTTCCATCGCAGTGTTCCGTTGACTGTCGTGGTATAGTTGTATGGTGTTTGTGGTGTAGGTGATGGTGGTGGTGGTGGTGTTTGTGGTCGTTGTGGTGGCACCGGTGGTGGTATTGGTTGGTGGTGTTTGTGGTGGTGTCGGTATTCGTGGTGTTTGTTTGTTTGTTGGCATTGGTTGGTGGTGTTTGTGGTGGTGGCTGTTGGTGTGTCGGTATTTGTGGTGTTTGTAATGTATTTTTTAAAATCTATGCATACATCAACTGTAATGTAATTTTTGTTTTTCTTTGTGTGTAGGTAAAACATGTCTCCTAAAAAAAAGGAAGTGAAAGTGGATCAACGTCTGATCACTCAAAAAATAGGCTACAGTACAGAGGGATTTGGAGGAGCTTTCTAAACAATCTCAGTCAGGGCAAAGTAAAGCTGAGGAGAGATGTGAAAACAACGTTGAGGGCGGTGGACAAGAGTCCGTAGATGGTGATGAAGAAAATAAAAGTGAGAAAGAGGAGGAATTGGAAAGTTAGAAAGAGAAAGAGAATGATCATCAACATGATGATAATGGATCACCGATGGGACGTGAGTTAATATCGACATCCCAACATGATCCTGTCAAAAATTTTAGTATTGATAAGCTCAAGCTATAAAGATCTACTCAACATGGGAAAGTTGTTCTTCATCCGGTGCTATGGAATTCAACTTTGCTCATCGTGGATCTTTATTGTCCGTTACGTATGGTTTCTGCGCTTTCTGTTCTTCGTATTTCCATAAAAAGAGTAGCATATTGTCAATGTTGTTCAACAGTAGCTTCTTCCATATCTACCTTGAAAGCCAAAATTAGTTAATGCTAATCACGGAGATACAACAAAACGAAAAAGGATAACTTATCTCTTCTAACAAATCAAACAGGTCTTCCTCTTATTTTAAATTGTCCCAAATAGATTATATTTCTGTTGCAATAATGAATCAACTATTGGGATAAATTTCTACATGAGGAAGACCCTGTGTGAAATTTCTAATGGATGAACCATCCGTTGCAACATATGAATCATCTGTTGCAGCATATAAGCCGTCTGTTGGTACAAATAAAAGAAGTACGAAGAGTTGTTTGATTTGCTAAAATAGATGATACATATGTTGCACCAGATAAAGTATCTGGTGCAACAGGTTAGTCAACTGTTGCAACAGATGTATATATCTATTTGATAATTTTCAGCAGATGTGTCATCTGTTGAAACAAATATATGTCTGTATGTTTTATCAATTAGAAGACATATAATATATTCACTTTCATCAGCTCGTGCTGCTCTTCTTTGGATATTGTACGTTGCTCAGTGCAACACACAAATAGAGGAGTTGCATTTTCGATATTTTGGATGCTTGATAATGCCCTGGAAATCACTCTTCTTCTCTTCTTAGCCCTAATCTCTAATGGAGCGGATGAAAATAAAATCCTCTTTGATGGAATGAGACCCCTCTTAGATTTCAATTCCTTTACAGAAGTAGTTAATGCATTAATATCATTAATCACTACATCATGTTTCGCTTTGCAGTCTTGACATATGCATACAGAACATTTTCTAGGAGAGGCAAAATCTGTATAACCAGTATGATCATACTCATAATGGTTTGCTTTAAATACTGTAAGAGGAGCACCATTAGCACCAACAGCAGCACCACTAGCACCACCAACAGCTCCATCACCACTAAGACCATCAACAACAACAACAAGCCCACCCTTCAAAATTATTTTTCTTATAATGGTTGTTGCTCCAAACAATTCCATTTTTATTCTGTCGATGACCTTAGGGTCCGATAAAATTTGCACAGAATATAAAGTAAGAAAAATGGCATCTTCAACTCTTGATTGGTCGGAACTAGTGACAGATGCACAATCTAACATAAATTATTACATATATTAGAATGATGATTAAATCATTAACAAAATTATTAATTAAAACAAAAAATTAATTATAATTATACTTACTGCATCCTTTGGGGGGTTGAAAAGATCAAGAAATTTTGTATTTTTATCCGTTTTGGCCGACAACCATCTCAAGATTCTTGGATAGGAAACTCCTTCCTGGTAGTTCACTTGTTGTCTCAAATAAGGAATGGCTTCAAACGCCCAAGACTATAAAATAACGCCAATAAATCAAAACCATTATTGAGTGAAAAAAATGTATGATAACATAATAGAAGAAAGTAACATTTACCATGAAATCCCATGGGAAGCCATATAAGTTGACTATCTTTGGCGCTAACGGAGTCAACAAATATTTGACAGTCATTTTTAAGCTTTCATACCCCCAAGGATAGCTGTTAAACGCATTAAGATCCTCGGAGATTTTTATTAAACCGAGTCTTATGTTGTTGTTAACGTCTCTCGCCTAAAGAATATTATGTACAAACCAAACCAAGCACAATGACTGCCTGTGATTCTTTTAAAGTCCTTTACCTTTCAATGCTTCTATCAAATTTTTGTTTTTGAAGCTTGGACCAATAATGGACACCAGGTTATCACGATCACACGACTTGCCTTTGCCTTTTTTGGGTGTGCAAGGTGCTTTTTTTTTTGGGTTAGAATAGGTATAACTTGAGAAGGAGGATAACATTTTAGTCCAGTAACTATGGCAAACTCCTTCCAACCAAAACAAACAGGCATGCCACAGTAATTTATCTACATCTCATCCATCTTATCTTTATTTTCATACATAAACCTACGCTTGAGTAGTTCATATACCATGTTTATTTAGAAACGAGCATTGTTGTCCTCCGACAAATCAAGATATTTCCCAAAGCAACTATCCCTAAAGCATCCAATTTTTATTCTCGAAGTATTTTTCTGAAGGCGTCGAAAGATTTTCTCATGGCTGACTTAACCACGAAATCACCCGTTAAATCTACGACACCATCGCACTGCAGTCTCACAGGATAACAATCAATGCTGAAGGCTTTGACCAACTCTTTGGTGGAAGGGCTATTAGCATCTGCATCATCTCTTTTGAAATATCCCTTTTTCTTTAAAAAAAACAATTTTATGTTCATACTTTACCTTTTTTAGTTCTCTCCCCAATAGTGATAATCAATTTTATGTTTCATATTTTCCTTTTTTTCTCCAAACAACTCAATTAATCTCAAAAGAAGTGTTTTATTCTCAAAAGAATTAAAAAAGAAAAAATTTACATGTATACACAAGGTAACTTTACCTTATTACAATAAATCTCATATTGGTAAAGTAATTACATAAATCCCAAATTAATTACTGAAATCCCCTAATTTTTTACTTTCTCTCTCCTTAATATTATACATTCAAAAAGACCGCCTTTTCTCTCTTTTTTCTCTCCCATTACAAATCAGTTTATCCTCCATTATTGAATCCCTTTTTTCACGCCTAAAATCAAGCAATCATATACTTAGAGGTTACCATGTTGTAAGTTTTCAAACATTAGTTGAACTTACTGATTTTATTTATTAATTTTTCAATTCTTTTTTTTTAACTTTACCAAATCAAAAAAAATTTCGATGCTTTTTTGGTTGCGTGTTTGTTTTTACGAAATTAATTGCTTTCGCAATTACATTCTAGTTTGATTGTTATATTATTTCGTGTTTTTCATATATTAAAAGTCGGATATTTGTATTTTTTATTTTATAATTGTTAGTTCTTAAGCAACATAGTATAAATTTGATAATGGATTTGCGTTCTAGTTTTACTTTAGGACTTAGTCAGTTAGATTCTCAAGAACAAAATGTTTCCGTTGTTTGTTTTGTTCCTGGTACATTTGATTTTGAAGAACTCAATTTCGCAGAGAATAGTTCAAAGCACTGAAACGACCCGATAACCATGAAGAACTTGAAAGAAGTGACCAGTTCTAGTTCGAAGAAGTCAGCTTCAAAATCGACAAGTAAGAAGAAGCTTGATGATTTCGGGCGACCACGACTTTCAAAGGTGTATATTTTATACATTATACATTACTTTATTTAACATACTTATGTATAATATAAGTTTTTATATACATAGAAGAGGTTGTTTTTGTATTTAGTCGAATTATACAATTAGAATCTATGAATTTTGTATAAGGTTACATTATACATTCTAACAAGTTTCTAGATAAATAATGTATAATGTTAATATTTTGATATGTATGGTGTAACATTATATATTGTTGAGTTTTTATTTGAAAGTATAAGATATAATATATCAGACATTATACATTAGTTATTTTGGAAGACTAATGTATAATAGAAGTCTTATGATATATATTTTCAATATGTTATACATTAGAAGTTCTTATTACATGTAAGAGGCATTTTTATGTTTTATGTTGTATTATACAATTAGAAAGTCTTATTTTTGTATAAATTTTGATTATACCTTCTGTCAAACTTATAGGTCATACATGTTTAAGGTGAAAAAATTAGATGTGTAGTATGACATTATACATTACTGCAGTTTATTTTTTAAATGTATAAGTTGTCCTCATACTTATTTTAATATATAATATAAGTCTTCTGATATATATATTTCAATATGTTATACATTAGAAGTTCTTATTACATATAAGAGATATTTTATGTTTTATATGGTATTATACTGTTAGAAAATCTTATTTTTGTATTAGCTTCATTATATTTCATTTGAGTAAAGAAAAATTACAATAAAATGCATAAATAAATAAATTGCATGCCAAGTTATAAAAGTCATTCCAACTGGAACAATTTATTTGGGATGATAAGCCCACTACTAGTCTACTACATATGCATTTACAACCAAAAAGAGTAATAGTTACTGTAATACGTGCAAGTGTAAAAATTTCAACTAAAGTTTACATATATATACAAGGTAACTAGAGAAAATTAAAGGAAAGGTGTCTTTTAAGTCTTGAATGAAGGATTGGTGACATTGACCAATAGATAGGGTCAAACATCATTAGGAAACTTGATTAAGTTAATTGTGGACTTGATTAATATTTTTAAAACTTTCTAATCTTTTCAAAACTACAAATCAACCCAACCCACACCCCTCTTCAATCCAAATCAACTACTCTCTTCTCTCTCTCCAGCTTCTCTCAATTCTCTCCCAACCAACAGTTCCGCAAAATTTCTCCCTTCAACCCCTGATGATTTCTACCTCTAGCGATAAATAGTTGGGCTTCGAGTTTCTCTCTTTTCTCCCTTCAACCTCCGGTGACTTCTACCTCCGGCGATAAATAGTTGGGCTTCGAGTTTCCTTCTTTAATTCAATCAACCTGTCTCTCATCCCTCTCGACATCTTTTCTCAACTCTCTTCTAACCAACTGTTCTATAAATTTCTCATTTCAATCCTCGGCAACTTCAACATCCGACTACAAATAGTTGAGCTTCGAGTTCCTTTTCAACTTCAACCTTCAATCGACGTAATAGTCTTGCACTTCGGCCACAATAGCTTCGAATTCTTCATTGTTCCTTTTATTTTTTCACAGGTAAAAATTTGTGGCCTTTTTAGTTTTGAAGAAAATGAGGAACTTGAGCCAACTTCTCTTATAGTATTGGTTAACAATTTCATATTTGTTGCACTAATTTGAAATGCGGTCTGAAATGGCCTTTTTATTGTTTGTGTTTATTAAAACAAAAGGACAATTTGATTTGATTTGTTCTGTTCTTATTCTTGCTAAAAATGGTGAAATTGCTATTTTTTGTAAAATAAAATCGTGCTACTGCTTTTTATTTTCTCCGACAGATTACCTATCTGGTGTAATATATTAACCATCTGATGCAAAAGATTTATTATATAATGCACCAGATCAACCATCCAATGCACCATAGGAACCATCAGATTACAACTCTGATGCAACAAATTAACTATCTTATGCAACAACTTTACCATATGTTGCAATAGATTAAGCATTGGATACCCATATAGTGCAATGGAAGAACCATCAGATTAATGATCTGATGCAACAGATGAACCTCCTGTTGGATCAAATCCCATTAACTCTTCCTACAGGAAATGTCCAAGACTTGATTTTTCCAACTAATCATTCATCTGTTGCGATAGATGACCCTATGTTGGAAGAAATCTAAACAATATTGACCATTGATAACTATTCCAACAGATCACTCATGTGTTGCAATAGATGTGTGACCTGTTGTACAAACCATTCATCTTTCTCAACAGACGAGTGATATGTTTTGTATTATCGCAACAGATTACTCAGTCGTTGCTGCTGGTTAGTTAACTACTCTGACATATCACTCATATGTTGCAACAGATATGTGATCTGTTGCATAAACCATTTATCTTTCTCAATAGATGAGTGATATATTTTGTATTATCATAATAGATTATTTAACTGTTCCAATAGATCACTCATATGCTGCAATTGATGTGTGATCTATTACACAAAACATTCATCTTTCTCAACAGATGAGAGATAAATTTTTTATTATCGTAATAAACTATTTAACTGTTCTAACAGATCACTCATATGTTGCAACAGATGATGTCATAACAGCTGTGTGATCTATTGAACAGACCATTCATCTATCTTAAAATATGAGTGATATATTTTGTATTGTTGCAACAGATTACTCATCCGCTGCAACAGTTTGGTTATATACTGCAACAGATATACTACCTGGTGCAACAGATCAGTGATCTGTTGCAACTGTTATTTTACTGTTTTGCTTGTTTGATTTACTGTTATCCTTTTTTAGCTATGCATTAATAAACAATAATATATTATTTTATGTTCCTGATAATTTTAGCTAATATGGTTTCCAAAAGAACAAAAACTGAATCAAGTCCAGGTAAAGGAACAAGTGAAGCAGCTAGGCTACATCCATCACTCTATGAGCTTGCTTTACAAGCGTTATCTCAATCGAGAGCAGAATATGATAAATATGAGGAAGAGGGATATTTCAAAAGAGATGATGCAGATGCTAATAGCCCTTCCACCAAAGAGTTGGTCAAAGCCTTCAAAATTGATTGTTATCCTGTGAGAATGCAGTGCGATGGTGTCGTAGATTTAACGGATGATTTCGTGGTTAAGTCAGCCATGAGAAAATCTTTCGACGCCTTCAGAAAAATACTTCAAGAATAAAAATTGGATGCTTATTTTAGGGATAGCTGCTTTGAAAAATATCTTGATTTGTCGGAGGACAACAATGCTCGTTTCCAAATAAACATGGTATATGAACTACTCAAGCGTAAGTTTATGTATGAAAATAAAGATAAGATGAATGAAATATAGATAAATTACTGTGGCATGCCTGTTTGTTTTGGTTGGAAGGAGTTTGCCATAGTTACTGGACTAAAATGTTATCCTCCTTCTCAAGTTATACCTATTCTAACCCAAAAAAAAGCACCTCGCACACCCAAAAAGGCAAAGGCAAGTCGTGTGATCGTGAAAACCTGGTGTCCATTATTGGTCCAAGCTTCAAAAACAAAAATTTGATAGAAGCATTGAAAGGTAAAGGACTTTAAAAGAATCACAGGCAGTCATTGTGCTTGGTTTGGTTTGTACATAATATTCTTTAGGCGAGAGACGTTAACAACAACATAAGACTCGGTTTAATAAAAATCTCCGAGGATCTTAATGCGTTTAACAGCTATCCTTGGGGGTATGAAAGCTTAAAAATGACTGTCAAATATTTGTTGACTCCGTTAGCGGCAAAGATAGTCAACTTATATGGCTTCCCATGGGATTTCATGGTAAATGTTACTTTCTTCTATTATGTTATCATTCATTTTTTTCACTCAATATTGGTTTTGATTTATTGGCGTTATTTTATAGGCTTGGGCGTTTGAAGCCATTCCTTATTTAAGACAACAAGTGAACTACCAGGAAGGAGTTTCTTATCCAAGAATCTTGAGATGGTTGTCGGCCAAAACGGATAAAAATACAAAATTTCTTGATCTTTTCAACCCCCCAAAGGATGCAGTAAGTATAATTATAATTAATTTTTTGTTTTAATTAATAATTTTGTTAATGATCTAATCATCATTCTAATATATGTAATGATTTATGTTAGATTGTGCATCTGTCACTAGTGAATGTATAATATTAAGGAGAGAGAAAGTAAAAAATTAGGGGATTTCAGTAATTAATTTGGGATTTATGTAAGTACTTTACCAATATGAGATTTATTGTAATAAGGTAAAGTTACCTTGTGTATACATGTAAATTTTTTCTTTTTTAATTCTTTTGAGAATAAAACACTTCTTTTGAGATTAATTGAGTTGTTTAGAGAAAAAAAGGAAAATATAAAACATAAAAAATGTATAAAATTGATTATTGCTATTGGGGAGAGAACTAAAAAAGGTAAAGTATGAACATAAAATTGTTTTTTTTAAAGCAAAAATATCTTTATCAATAATTTGGTATTAATAAAACTAGTTTCACTTTATTTATATCAAAAGGAAAATCAACATTTGGATTGCTCTCTTCTTCTCCACCATAGTTTATTCTTCATTTTCTCCCCAATTCTCTCATTTCAAAAATCTCAATAAAACATGAAGTATAAATATTTGACTTTATTTTATTAAAGCTTCTAACAATAAATAATAAAACCAATATAAAGGACAAATTTCATAAATCAACAACTTAAGTTTCAAAACTACTAAAAATTCCTTCAATTTAAAAAATTTACAAATATCCCAACATTTACTACTTTTACCTTTGTTTGAAAAAAAGTGAAGATACATATTAAAACTCCCTTTTATCGTTTTTTACTTTACCAAATTAATCACAGCTTGCCTCCTCATTCCATGTCGTATTTAGGGTTGCGATTTTCATCAATTTTTTGATCGATTTCAAAATTTGAATTAAGGTAAAATTTCCCCTAAAATCGTATTCACTTTCTTCTTATCATATTTTATAATTTCTATCAAAAGCGATTCTTTGATACTGTTTTCTACAAAGTATTTTTTTGATTTTATTGTTTAATAAGTCTTTGATTTACGTTTTTTAGTCTATCTTGTTTGAATTTACATAATGAATAAAGTTTCGATACCATCTTTTAGTTTTGGAATCTCTCAGTTAGACAATATCAATCAATATCGATCAATAAGTTGTAAACTTTGTTCCTTGTATTTTTGAGAAAAATTCTGATGATTTTAATGAAAATAGATCCAAGCATAAAAACGATCCATTTGTGATGAAGAAATTGTGTGAAAAGCATGCAAAAAAGGATGCAAAAAGGATAAAAAAAGAAGAAGAAGTAGTCATTTCTAAGTTCTATCAGTTCTGGTGTTAAAGTTGATGCCAAAAGAACAAGAGTTGAAAAAGTTACTTCCAGAGATGTGCTTCCAAAGGTATGTGCATGTTTAGATATGCCAATATTATGCTGAGATACATATTTCTACTTACATGATACTTTTTCAAAATCTTGTATCTTTAATGTTGTGTTTATGTATATACTAGATATACTTTGTTTGTAAAACATCAAATACATTTTAAATATTTTGTATCTATGGTTATGTTTAATGTTGGTGTATGTGTCTATGATAGTTTTATATAATTTGTAGGTGTAATACATAAGGTGTAAAATAATAGATACATTTTATACAATTTGTATTTATGGTTATGTGTTAATGTTGGTGTATGTATCTATGAAAATTTTATACAATTTCGTAGGTGTAAAACATAGGTGTAAAACAATAGATACATTTTATATATTTTTGTATCTATGGTTCTGTGTTAATGCAGGTGTATGTATCTATGAAATTTTTATACAACTTTATAAGTGTAAAACATAGGTTTAAAACAACAGATACATGTTATACAATTTGTATCTATGTAGCTGTGTTAATGTAGGTGTATGTATTTATTAAAGCTGTCTTAATATAGGTGTATGTATTTCTTGTTATTTTCTTTATTTGATACAATTTATATCTATGATTATCGGTTACAAGCATATATATATATATATATATATATATATATGCTTTTAATTTAATTAGTAATCACTATGCAGGGATTGTGGTATTTTTGTAGCTGTGTTGCCGAGTATCTGAGCTAGGAATTTTGCATACCATCTTCGGGCATTGATGCTCAATATCATCATTTGAGGCATGCAACACTTTTGTACAAGTATGGGTCTCTAAAGGCTGAGAGTGGATACTTTAGTGAGAATGATGATCCACCGAGATCAAGGAGCAGCTTCATACCAATAACAAAAGATCATGTTCTAAATGTTGAGTAGTTGTTTTTTGTTGTAAATTAAAAGATTGGATGATGTTAGTAGATGCTTTAACTGTTGGTTATTTTGGAATGTTTACAAGAACATACATTAGATCTTTTGATTATAAACTAGTTTTGCTTTATCATATTTATTTACATATGGCTATTGCAGTTTCTGAAATATTATTGTTTTGATATACGTTTTAGTTAAGATACAAAGAAATACTTTATATTTTTTTCTACGTTACGTGAGATACATGTTAGTTATTTTGTATCTCAAACAAATTATTATGTATCTCTTTTAATAAATATATACAGATAAGTAATTCATGTATTTATATTAAATAGGCTTTACACTATGCATAATATATGTTTAATAAGAGACACAATCTATTTAAGCTTGTATCTATTATTAATTTCGTAACATTGACTTATACAATCTATTGACTTTTCCACCATGCATCGTTTATCTAACTCTTTTCATATGAATTTCTTAAATTGAAATAGTTATTATATTCACTGTTTCTTAAGAAAGTACCTAAGATTCTTAATGTGCAAGTTTATCAAACAGAATAAAAAAAAATTAAAAGTCGTTCTATTTGGAAATTGATAATAAAAAAGTTTTTTGTTCAAAAATATGGAATAAGAAACAAATTACCTGTTTATGTGGGATTTTATTGATCTTTTACCATTATTAGTTAGGTTAATTGTTGCATTAATGGATATTTAGCCGTTACATTTCTTGATTTGAGAAAATTGTATCTTTAACACTACTAATATGTATCTTTAGTATGCTTATATCCCTAAAACTAAAACATCAAGAGATACATATATATACACACCCTGAACCAGAGATACAAGATGAAGAAAATGTATCTAGTTAGACCAAATATGTATCTCAGCCTACTAAAAATAACAAAAATAAAATTACATAAAACAATAATTAATTTTATGTTAAATCCATAATTGAATAAACAAGAGAAAAATAACTATTTTTAAAACGTTAGACAAGATACAAATCTTTTTTTTTTGTTAGATCTTTTTGCATAGAAATTGAAGGGATACTCAATGGCATATCATGCCATAACTGAAATAAGAGTACACTTGTCCTTGTAGATTTGCCAACCTTAACTTCACTATATTTGCAATCTATAATGATCTTGTTCCCCTTCATATCGAACAACGACAAAGGAGCAGAACAATTAGATTTATAACTAATTAATTCCGTAATGACGAAATCAGTTTATATGTTCACTAACCACGATTCCATTGCTCTTGTATTCCTCTACTTTATATCGTTAATCCAAATGCTGAAATAACGTAACAACACTGAAATATTCATTGCAATTACTCAAAAAATCCAGAAATAAAAAAAAATAGGTCGTATGAATTTTTTTTGTATGGAACGTACAAATTTTTTGCAATATGAAAATTGATTATGGAAAGATTCTTATTTAAAATGGTGGAATAACAAACTAATTAACATATTTCGTGGGATATTATTTAATTTTTACCATAATTAGTTAGGTTAATTGCTATATTAATGCTAGTTTAGCCGTTGCATTCCTTAAAACATGCTAATTAGTTTATCTAATACATGTATCTGTAGGACGTATCTAACTAGGGTTATATGTATCTTCAAAGGCTAAATGTTGAGATTTCATAAAATTTAAAAAATAGTTGACATTTTTAGTAAATACTAGTAAACATGTATTTTTACTTAATTTTTTAATGGGTAAACATAAATCTCAGATTCTAGTTAGTTAATTACATTCTCTCCCAAAATTGTTATTTAGTTTTCTCTCTCCTGGATTATAAATGTTCATATATATTCCTTCACGTTATTATACATTATAATATATGTATATACGTTAACCATTTTAACGATATTTAAAAAATAAATAAATCTAATAATTATTCAAGATTATACCTTATTAATGTGTAATCAATGAATATATTAATTATTTAAATTTTCCCAAAAAATATACTTCTAAAAAAATTTTTATCACATAAATCACCTAGAAAATTTTAAAACCAAAAGAAAAAAAGACCCTAATAAAATAAAGGGACCTAAAAAAATTTAAAACAGAAAAAAAACTCGTATAAAGAAAACATGACAACAGTAATTTATAAAACATATTCTTATATATAACATGCTTATGTATAATGTAAATATGATGAAATGTAACGGCAGTAATGTATAAGGTAAACCTATACATAAAAAGATAATATGGAATGTACAAGCAAAAAAATAGCATGTCTAAGTATAAGGTGAAATATAACTGTCGAAAAAAAATCTGAAAAATAGGTCAAACCATATATATTGCATAACACAGATAACCCTTATACATAACCCTTACGGTATAAGATGAGAATACTTCAAGCCATATACATACATACCACTGATAACCCTTATACATAACCTTTGCATGTATAAAATAGCATAATGGGTCAACCATATACAATGTGTATCAATGTATATGGAGTAGAAATTACAACAGATCTCACAAAAAAAGTGTGTCTTTATCCTTAAACATAACATAACTATGTATAATAATGTATAAGAGTGCACAAAAATAAAGAAAATATAGATTAAAAAGAAAATCACAAAATCTTTGGAAGTCGAGGTCGTCCTGATTTTCAGAATTAAGCACATGCAACAAAGAAACTGTAGATTTTTAAAAAAGATGATTGAAAAAAATAAACAAACCGCCAGATATCTTAAAGTTGAAAAAAAAAAGCAAACCTCAAATATAAATTGAAGAAGATGATGAAGTTGAGTAATCTGATGAGATATATTTTGAAATTTAAAATCTTGAAACCTCCGGATAATGCTAGCTTGATTTTAGACATGTATTGTGGAGCATTAACTGATCTAAAAGAAATGTTTTGCTATGTAAGAGGGTTTTGGAGAGAGAAAATATATAAATGGGATATTTATAATTAGTTTTGCCAAATAGGATCTTATGTAATAATTGTAATTTAAGATGTATATTTATATAAATTTTAGTAAAATAATATCAATATTGAAGCAAATGAGTACTTTTACTTTTTCATGATTGACACTTTAAAATACTTTTAACTACATTATCCAAGCACAAATAATTTTGTCAATATTAATAAAAGTATCGCTTAAAAAGACATAGAAAAACACAATTTCTTGTAACCAGAAAATGTTTTATCGAAAAAGGAAAGGATCTTGAAAGAGGCGATCAGAATGGTACTCGAATTCATTTACGATCTCGAGTTTTCAGGCACATGGCACTTTCGCTCGGGTCGAGGCTTTCACTCCGTCCTAAGATGGATCAATGAAGAGTGGGGAACCTCTCGCAAGTTTCTAAAATTCGACATCTGGAAGTGTTTTCACACCTTCGACCGACTTTCAATAAAATCATTATGAAAAATAACCAAATTTAAGTTTCCTCAGCTTGAAAGTCTAAAGAGGATAAGTCGGACTTGAAGATAAGGTCCCTAGTCCCTGTACTTTTCCTCCATTTGTAGTTATAATTCAATAAATATTGCTTAAATAATTAGTTATGTTTCCTAAATCAAGTGAAAATGTTAGTTTATGAACTTTTAGAATGATTTAAACTGAATATAATATATAATTTAATAATTGGATTCACATTATCTATCTAAAGGTATTTGATAAAAATAAATACATAAATAAAGTCTGACAAAAAAACTATTGCAGTTACTTAAATTCCTTAGAAATCATTTGATAGGATGTGCTAGAAAAAATAATATATATATATATATATATATATTATCTTTGATATTATTTAATGCCTTGTTTACTGGCATTTTCAATATATTAATTTTCACATTCTATTCAATATTATAAAGAGTATAATTATTAATACATAGAAACTCATGATATTAGTAATATCAGAGTTATTACTACATGAATAAACATAACTGAAAACAGAATTGTCCTTGAATAGACTGAATTAAGTAGTGAATAAGACAATAGAGCAAATCTCAACATTATTAATACTCATAATTATATTTATATGTATTGTTATAGACCTTTTCAAATGATAATTGACTTTCATGCTTTACATTTGACCTCTGGTGCCTGACTGCCTTGGGTGTCTAATTGTCTGCAGACTGTGGTGCCTAACTATAACAAAATATAAAACTACTAAACAAAAAAACTAAACATGTATAATTAATAAAATACTACACTAATAAATTACAGAAGCATAAGTAATAGTTTACAATTGGGTCCGCTAGGGTTAGATTTGTTTTCTTGCATTATGATCTTCCAATGATTCATAGAAATACTTTCAACGATGAAGGAATAGACAATGCAAAGAAAGAAAAAGGAAGTGATGTCAAGATCATTTGTGTGCACTAACAGAAAATGCCAAACTTTCAAACTAAGGGAGTAATACTTGTTTTTCAGAAAAATAGTAATTCATTTTCTCTCTCTAGAAGTCTCTGACCCCTCCTAGAGCATGTCCTAACAAAAGCATAAAACCACTAATACACCTCCCCCCCAATCCACCAAACCCTCTAGATAACATAGCTTCTATGGAAGAGCATTCTAGCCCTAAGCAACCCTTTAAGGAAACATTACTAAATAAAGAAAAATCAATCAATCAGTCATATGCTATCCACAATGAATCTGCCCATAATGTGATACCCAACACGAATAAGGCTATATCTCTATCAAATGAAGATAGACAATAAATCTATCATTTCTGGAGATTCTCTGTAATTATTAAGATGTTCAGTAAGAGAATGACACATGCCTATCTAAAAAACAAGCTTGCAGAAATATGGAAGCTAAACAAACTCCTCACGCTCATTGACCTAGGCTGTGATTACTCCACAGCTAAATTCAATTACCATGAAAGCATGAATAAAATGCTCCATAAAGGATCCTGGTTTATGAAAGAATCCTTTCTATTAATAAGAAAGTGGGAGTCAAACTCTGTACCTAAAAATACTTCCCTCACGCACACTGCCCTTTGAACTAGACTACCATAATTGTCTACAGAGTTTTATGATTGAAAAATCCTAGAAAAGGTGGGAAAAAAGATTTGTACCTTATTAAAATTTTACACACTCACTTCCCCTGCATTGTATGGTCGGTATGCCAGAATTTGCATACAAGTTCCACTGAAAGCTCTAATCAAATCACAAGTCATTACTTGTCTATTGGGGCGAAGTCGTATTATGAACTTCATGCGAAAACCTGGGACATACTCTAAAAACATGCACCACCATTCTCCAAACCCAGATGTCACCACTTTCATCTACCCCTTCGACCTCAGTACAATCACCGCCAGACAAGGAATGGGAGACGACATCCTTTCTTAGAGAGAAAATCACATGCAAAAGCGAAAACCAACAAACAAATAGCTCCATTCAAGAAGGTGCGTAATTCACCCTCCAGGTAAAGCAGTTCAATGCTACCACAAGTAAATTCCTAGACCCTAGTGGTATCTTTCCCCCATCACCAATAAGTTTTCCATCATCTCCAATAAGAAAGGAAAAATTCCCATCATTGGAAAACTTTGAAAAATGGGAAAAAGAAAATCGATAATAGGACTACCTTTTAAAGTCAACCTGTCAGCTGACACAAGTCTATTGGCATCTACATATTCCTCTGAAGCCAAAAACACTTGACTGCAAAAGGAATTTAATAAACTCTCACCCATCCACTCCATTAATTCCCAAGTACTACATAGGTCCACCCCCTCAACTACCATAAAATCTCTTTTATCGACTCTAATTGAGTCCACCGACCCTGCATCTCCGAAAAAGAGTTATTTTCTCTCCAGCAAAAACAATAATGATATTGCGTTGACTGAAATGATCGAAGTTGTCGCATCAATTTGCTCTAACACTTCAACTTTTAATGATAATAACAAAACCTCAAAAACAATGGACTTGTCACTCTACTCACATACCACTCACTCTACTAAAAAAGCAAACCAAGTGCTACTTCCTCCATTACCACTTTTGGAACCCCTCATTTTTGTATTAACTTTGATGCCACCGAATTGAGTTCTAATCTTATGGATGGAACTATATGTGGATGCATTGGTAACCATCCAATCATCTTCATAATATAGAAACTTACATATCTTCTATAGGTGTTGAAGAAAAGTGTCAATCATGTAGTAGTGAACTGAAGCACCTAAATATGGAAACACTCTCCTGATATCCGAATAAATAGGAAAACTCAACTTCAACTCCATGTAGAAACTTAATGCCATGATGTTGGAAACATTCCACAACCTATTTCTTCTTCAACCCCCCAGCTATTCAGCTTACAAACACCTATGTTTATCTAGTAGACACCATCATCCAACCCTTTACAGGGGTAACCACAGGCGGAAGAAGACCCAAGAACAATAACTCCCACAAACTTAGAAAGTCTAAGACAAAGCAATGCAAAACGAAAATTTTTTTTAACCATATTTGGCAAACCAAATGTAGAAGTCTTCCTTCTGTAAATTCACTTCAACATGAGTTCGCAGAGCCCTTCAGCACAATTATTTTAGTGTACCCACCTAAAGGGGTGAAAGTCTATGCCTTGAGCTTGAGGAATAAAATGAACAAGATTTTGCCAGCAGTAGCAATAAATCCAATGATGAACATTTTAGATTCATCCCCACTGGAGAAAGAGAAAGAGTTAATGATATCTATACCACCTTAATTTAATCTTATAAAGTTTATCAATTAAAATATTAGAGGCACAAAAAGTACATATTTTTGTCGTTAGTGTGAGAACAAGGTCAATCTACACAAACCTCCTATGCGTATACTGCTTGAGACAAAGATGACGGAGCACAACTCCTTCACCACTGCACTTAGGTTTGACACTCAGATTCAAACCTATGTAGGTGGTTCCTCGAGAGGCATTATGTTAATGTGGAAAGATAATCTCCTTACATTCGATAATTTGTTTGTCACTTATTAAGGCATACATTGCATGATTCAGGTACCCAAAAATCGTACACCTTGGTTATTCTATGTTGTTAATGCTATTCTAGATTTTAACACTAGAAATACCCTTTGGAATGACCTCTGCAGCATATTTCTAATTTATAAGAGAGATTGATTTATTGGAGGAGACTTTAATGAAGTGCTCTAGGCAAAGGACAAACTAGGTGGGGTGGGCATCAATCAAACTAGGGCCACCCTCCGTAGGAACTGTCTCAATCAGTGAAATAAGATTGGCCTTGGGTTTAAAGGGTGTAAGTATACCTGGACCAATAAGAGATATCATAATAGAACCAACTTGATTATGAAAAGGTTGGACAGATGTGTGGCTAATAACAACTGGATAAAGAAATATTTGAATACCACTGTCACCCATCTTTCAGGAACTAAGTCTGATCATTGCCTCCTCTTAGTAAACCTTCTACCCACTACCTCCTCCCCCAACAATAGGCCCTTTAAAGTGAAACCTATGTAGTGAAACCACCTATTCTTTAAGGACATTATTGACAAATGTTTTCTTCCTCATTAAAGCATGGACCATGCTATTGAATACTTTCAGAAGGAAATCATATGCTAGAACAGAAATACCTCTGGCAACATCTTCCATAAAATAAAAGTCTCACAAGACTTGATAGTATCTCAAAATTTCGGCATTAACAACATGGCAACTTTTTCCATAACCTTCAACACGAACACCTTTAAGAGTACAACATTATCCTTAAATGTAAGAAAGATTTCTGAAAAAATAAGTCTTGAATCAACTGGTTAAATGATGGAGATGCTACCACTATTTTCTTCTATGTTTCTACCATTAATAGAAGAAGAAGAAATAAACTTTACACCCTAAGAAATGATCTTAGGAACACCTTCATTGATCCCAACACATTCCTGATTATTTCCAATCTCTCTTCAACTCTATACACATTCACTCAACCCTCATCAATGAATCTTTACTTAACACCATACAAAGGCTCTTTAGTGTAGATAGAGAGAATCTTGATGCCCCCCTCAGAGAATCTAAGATCACCCATGCCCTCAAATATTTCAAACCTACAAAGACCCCTAGACCAGATTTCCTACACCCACTCTTCTACTAAAAATATTGGTCCAATATTGGAGCGAAGACCTCCACTTTTTGCCACCAAGTATTCTCTCAGGTCCAAATATCTGAACACACCAACTCCACCCTACTCTGCCTAATACCCAAATGTACCAATGCTATTTCCATAAAAAATTATAGGTTATTTAGATCTGTAATACCAGTTTTAAGCTCATTGCAAAAATTATTATGCACGAAATCAAACCCTTGATCAACACCATCATTAGCCCCAACCAGGCAAGCTTCCTAGCCAATAGGAGAGCCTCTGATAATGCAATCATTGTCTAGGAGTACATCACCCACTTTATCAAAATAAAAGGCAAAAATCAACACATAATTCTTAAAATTGACTTCGAAGAAACCTTTGACAAGTTAGAGTAGTCTTTCATTCATAAAATAATATTCAATTTTAACTTTTCTCCTAAACTTACTAAGTTCATCATGTTCTATATGACCATTTCCTCTATTTCAATTATGATAAATGATAGGCAAACCAACCCTTTTCATCCCACAAGAGGGGTCAGGTAAGGTGACACCATGCTCTCTACCTCTTCATACTCTGTATGGAAAAACTTTTTAGGTCTATTGAACTCCAAGTACTTGGGAAATAGTGAAATCCCATTAGTATTACTGTTGGTGGACCCAAGATTTCACACATCTTCTTTGTTGATGACTTGACCCTTTTTGCCAAAGCCAATCCTATGAATTGCTATATCATTTGACATATTCTCAATTCCTTCAACATCAAATATGGCCAAAAGATTAACCATACCAAATTCAAGATCTTTTTTCCTACAACACCAATGATGACACCAAGACTGAATACTCTGCCATTCTCCACATGTTCCTTAGCACAAATTTTAGAAAATATCTAATATCTTTTATATTCCACATGATACCTACTAACAAAGATTTTTTACCTATCATTGACAATATGATTAATAAGATGATTGGATGGAAAACTAATTTCCTTAATATGGTTGGTAGGAATGTACTTGCTAAGAATACTATCAGTAGTATGCCCAATCACATAATGCAATACATCAAGCTCCCCTGTAGGATCAATGAAATCATCAACAAGATCCAAAGGGAATTCATCTGGGGAACCACCCCTCGTAAGGAAAAAAACACCTTCTTAGTTGAGATACCTTGCCTAAGCAAAAAAGAAGGGTGGTTTGGGACTACAAAAAAGTAAAACCAAGAATAGAGTTTTACTGGCAAGACTTACTTGGAGTCTCTTCAGAAATCCCAGCAGCCTATGAGGAAAAAATCTCCTCAGAAAATATCATAAGCCCCATAGAAATTAAAACCAAACAAAAATTATTTACAGAACCTGAAAAATATCCAAAAAAGTTGGTTTGAGTGCAACAACAATATAGCCTGGACAATTCACAAAGGGGATAAAATCAATTTCATCCATGATAAGTGGGTCCCACACATGGATAACATTAGGAACCTTGTGCATGTCCCCCTAGATAGTGTCGTAGAGAATTTCTCTGTACAAGACATGTACTCACATAATATCTGGTACCTATCAAGAATCCCTTTTAATCTCCTATAAAACATTACCTAAGCCACCCACTAAGTATATCTCATTCATTATAGCAACAAAGAAGATACCCCTTATTGAAGCTTAGCTAATAATGATGAATTCTCAATTGCCAGTGTCTACCATAATATCCAAGGACAAGAACATGAAAACACCAGGTGTATCCCATCTTCAACAAGATATGGAAAGTTCATGCTCCTATAAGATCAAATACTTCCCATGGCTTCTCCATCAAAAAAAGATACCCATCAGAAGTTATTTGTACATGTTTTTCCTTAATGTCACTTTAGCCTGTTATTTCTACAATACTTCTCAAGAAGACATTGATCATATCTTTTTCAAATACTCTAATGCAAAAAACCTTATGTCATGTCATTCTAGATTTTAGCAATAAGAATCACCTCGTTAACTTTGATTTCATCAATTTTGCTAATTGGCTTCAAGCATGGAACACCCTTAGGTGAAAAGGTTACAATGACTTATCAGCTGGGACCACATTATACCATAGTGTATGAGGAGTAGTTGGCTCAAAAGGAATGAAAACCTATTCAACAAAAAAGGAGATCATTGACCACCACATTATCATCAATCTTGCCACAAAATTTGGACTCTTTGTTGATACTCTTGACCAACTCAAGAAACCACACTACTCCATTTGAGTAAGGAAGCCTTCCCCGAAGGGAGCATTCAACTTGTTTACTGGTGTGCAACCAATAACAGGCTAAACCCAATGAATGAATGCCCAACTCTACACCTATCGTATTAGAACTTCAGGCTTTGAGAATATAGACTCATATTGCCAAAGCCCACAACCTATATCCCCTAACCATCAATACTGACTCATCCAATCTAATCCTTATGTTTAAAAATGATCATTTGCTCTATACTAACATTATATATGAGTGAAGATGCTTGATCAGGAATCTCCAGGAATATTTATATGTATGCGTATTGAGAGAGCAGAATCAAGTACCTGACAAACTTACAAAGAAAGGAACAAATACTGACCAGGATGGCCCCTTTATTCTGTTGCATGCACCCTATTTTCTAATTGATTTGCTTGAAAAAATCGCCAGGGTGTACTTTTTATTGGGAAAACTCCTAATCCTCATATTATTCTATCAAGGTGGGATGTGGTTGTAAACAATACTTCTATACCTTTTGTAGGGGATAACACCTATCTGTCTGAACTATTATAATTTTAATATAATTATTTTTATTTAGCAAAAAAAAAAAAGAAAGTTTCAAACTTTCGTTTCCACTTACTAATACAATATTTTAATTTTCAATTAGTGAACTACAGGGTCTTCTGTTTTTTACTATTAAAATATTTGAAGTCTAATTAAAATATTTCAATGATGTGCATTTGTACACTTAATTGATTTACATAAGTTTTAATTATTAAATTTTTGAATAAAGTTTTAGTATCATTAAAAGATATTTCTCTGCGTGAATGATTTTCACTAGAACTATCACCAACCATTTTCATCAATGGTACTATCATCACAACAACCACTAACAACCAACACCTTTAGCTAACCATTAGCATTCTCTATCACACTTGCTATTTCTATCATTTAAAAAAATTATAATCACTATTATTATCATCACCACCATCACCATCTCTACCATCATTATCAATCACTACCACCACTGTGATTAGTTTCTACTACCAACCACCTCCAACATCACAATTACCACCACCCCAACTACTACAATAACATCGTCAACTACCACACATTGGTTTACAATAAACACACCAATTACTAACATCAATCAACTCCACCATTACAACCATCACCATCACCACCACTCAAGGACGAATTTAAAGAAAAAAAATGGATCATGTGAATCCTTGATTTTTTCGTAAAGCTATGTATTTTCTGTATATATTTTACTAATTTAGTATAATTTTATCTGTTGGTACTCATACTATAAAAAAACTAACGGTGCACTAATCGATTGAAGGTTGAGTAACATATCTAGAAGACGTGGGATCAATTCCCACTAAATGCATTTTTCCTTTTAATTTTTTTGGCGCTCAACACGTTCCACCTTTATCATTAATTACAATCATCATCACCTCCATGAGTAGTCACTAACACCAATCATCACCATCACTACAAACCATCTTCATTATCACTAGCGAACATAAATATTTTTTAATTCAATAATAATTTTCTTATATTTAAAGTTGTATTTTTCTAATACTTAAATACTCTTTATTTGAATTATATATTTATTAAGTTAAACAATAAATAAATTATGTACATTCAAATATTGAAAAATAAGTATTCTTAATCATGCAGTGTTTAGATCTGAAAGCAACATTGTCTTCAAATATATATTCAAACTTAGATAGCTCTTAATGCAAACAAACATACTTATCAAAAATATTAGTTTTGGAGGTTTTTACAAGTTTCTCCTTGCAAAAGAGAATCTGTCGCAACCACTTATCACGTCATCGATTGTCAAATATCCTCAAGAAGCGGGTGAATCTTTTTTGTCCATCGGCCACAACTTAAATATATACTCTAAAAGATGCAGAACATTCTTTCTTTATGTACTCTTAACAGTCATATTATGGTGAAACACTTTTTTAAACACCCAAATTATTACTATATTTTATGTTATAGATAAGGTTTAGAGAAGAATAGATTAATGAACTAACAGATTAATTAGCACTCTATGCGTTGGAACTGATCTAATAACTATTTCCAGCCTACAGGATTAAGTTTTGATTTTATTTTTTGGTATCTTAGTTATAATTTTTTTAAAAAATATAACGTATAATTAGACAACTAGTTTACCGAGTGAACTGTTATTGTTTTATAGTTAACTTTAGACATATTCCCTCATAGGTAGGTTGCTAGAGTGAAATTATCTGAAGTGGATGGAGCTGATTTTTTATTAATTAAAATTTTTGATTGCGAATCCTGAATATGAAAAAGTCCTTGATAGGGAACACTTCCCCTAATATGCCTTATGCGGTGCAAATCCCAAATAGTAGAGCTTCAGTGTTGTATCAAACACCAAATGAAAAAATCCAAAAATAAAAAGCGTCTCTATATGAGTTTATATATTGTTCGCCACTACTGAAAAAAGACAATTTTTACGACCATAAAAAAGCGACCACGGCTGCTGGTAGCTTTTTTTATTTTTTTTCTAAAAAATAATAACAAAAAAGCAACCACATGTGGTCGCTTTTATATTTTAAAATTATTAAATAATCATTTCAAAATTTTTTATATTAATCTATATAAATTATTACGTTTTTTGAAAACTAAAAGCGGTCACAAGTGTTCTATTTTCAATTAAAAAAATTTATTTTTGTAAAAGCAACCACAAGTGGTCACTTTTAATTAAAAAGTAAATTTAAAATATTACACAAAAAAGTAAATTTAAAATATTACACAAAAACCGACAACTTTTGATCGATTTTTGATAAAAAAAAATAATTTTACAATAGAAATGACCACAAGTGGTCGGTTTTTGATTAAAACAATAAAAATTAAAATATTTTGAAAACACGACCACTTGTGGTCACTTTTCTTTAAAAAAAATATATTAAAAATATTTTTGAAAAAAACCACCACTTGTGGCCGCTTTTTTATTTAAAAAACTGAAAAGGAAAATTATTTACATTTAAAAAATTAAATTAAAAATAATTTTTAAAAACAACCACTTGTGGTTACTTTTATTTTAAAAATTAAATTAAAAATAATTTTTAAAAAGAAACCATTTTTGGTCTCTTTAGAATTTAAAATAAAAATAATAAAGAAAATTATTTGAAAAACTCACCACATGTGGTCGCTTAATGATTAAAAAAATAAATGAGACCACTCGTGGTCGCTCTTCTATAAAAATTAAATTAAAATATTTATATAAAAGCGACCGCAAGTGGTCGCCTTTTGATTAAAAAAAGAAAATAAATATTTTAAAAATGAGACCACTTGTGATCTCTTTTCATTAAAAATAATAAAATAAAATTAATATGCAAAACGAACCATTTGTGGTCGTTTTTTTATTAAAAGCATATATTTTAATTATTATATATATAATTAAATATATATATATATATATATATATATATATATATATATATATATATATATATTAATTACACTAACCACACATAGTCGATAACCTATATAATAATAGTAAAAATAAATTAAACTTAAGTTTTGTAAAAACTTATACTAAAAAAATAAACTAAGAAATATATTAAATAAAATAAATAAATTATGTTAAATATAATCTTTATCTTTTACTTATGTTTCTATATATAAAATAAATATATTTTCCATTGTATATATGTTAAACATAATCTTTGTATAATGAATATGTTTATATCATACAGTTGAGGTAATAATATTATGTTATTGGAGTTATAATAATGTAATGTACACATATAACCGATAATTCATTAGAATATAATGAACGTGTTGTATTATGAGGTAATATACTTGTGGATGTGATGTATATAGTATGTATTCAAGAGTGTATATATATATGTGTGTGTGTGTGTGTAATAATACCCCACATGTTCCTAGATAAGTTTCCAACTATCCTTCATATGTTTAAAGGCCCCAAAGTGATTATGTCAAGCCAAAATTCAATTTCATTACCATTCACCTTATGTATAATATGTTTTCGATGCGAATCATGGTCATAGGAGCACTTAGAGCAAAGTCAAGTTGAGAACACTTTCATCAATTGAGTTTTAGTATCTGATTGTACAAGGGGTCAAATTTAAATGAGTGTATCTCCTGGCATATAAAGATTCAGGTGTCCTACTATTTATCAAATGAAATCTCTTCAAGTCTTCTTTCAAACACAACTGGTTTCATATTAATCCAACGTCAGAGTGGAAAGTTATGCCTATTTTACCTCAGCATATCCATCTGTCATTAAGGTGGCGACTAGAGGTGACAAGCCGTCAACCATTGAAAGGCTATTAACCTCGTTGTCAGCCTTAACCAGAAGCACCCATCATCAATGAAGGAGTTGAAGACGAGGTTGACAAGCTGTCAACTAGTTGATAAGCCATCAACCAAGTTGTTAACCTTAACCAGTATCAGTGAAGGAGTTGACGACTAGGTTGACAAGCTGTCAACTAGTTGACAAGCCATCAACCAAGTCATCAACCATAACCAGGATATAAAGAGGAGTTGACGACTAGGTTGACAAGTTGTCAACAAGTTGACAAGATATCAACCAAGTCCTCAACTGAAGAAATTCCAATAATTTTATTCAGTTTCTTAGGGGTATTTTGATCTTTTCGTTACCTCAAACCCTACACCCTGATGATAGGCGAATTTACACGCCTATATCAATATATTTTGCCCATATTTTAGCCTAGTTTTGAGAACAAACTATATATTTCATGCACTTTTAGTCCTTTTTCCTATAAATGAGCTAACGAACATGATTAGGAAAGTTTCAGGTATAAATGATTCAAAATACAGCATTTTATGGCTTACTTGACGCAAAAGAAAGCTCACAAACGAAGTAGAAAGGAGCTGGACGCCTAAAGGACCAAATCTGCTGCATGGAAAATCTGTCCCGGGCTAAAACAACATTTCTGAATACTTTGGGGACTGCATGGAAAATCTGTCCAGGACTAAAACAGCATTTCTGAAGACTTTGGGGACTTACAGACACAAAGCTGGATTTTGATAATGATACATTAACCTAGTACAATTGGGTTATGTATTTCATTAGTTTATTTGGATTAGGAGAATGTTACATTAACCTAGTACAAATGGGTTAAGTATTTCCTTAGTTTAGTAGGATTTGGTTATTTATTTCATTAGCATAGTAGGAGTAGGATAGGAGTATTATAAATACCCTATCATGCTAGAGATTTTAATCAAGTCCTCCCTTAGTGGAGGCAACTCCTCCCTTAATTCAAGAAATTCATTCTTAAACTATTAATTTTCTTCCATCTCTCTCATCTTCCACTACAAACACTTCTAATCTATTCTTCTATTCTTAAATTCCACAACAAGAGAATCGTTACTTGCTAAGGAATCACCAAAACCACACGCCAAACACCTACTATTCACACCATCCACCATGCAAAACGTGATATCCTTCGCATTCATGGGTAACTAAACCTCTTAGTTGGGGTTATGGAAGCCGAATGAGTTACTATCTATTGCTATGAGCTTGTGAGTTCAAGACACGTATATTGCTTATATCATTATTCTCTTCATCTTAAATCTACATCCTTTGCGGTTCAAACACATGAACACGCCATTCTAACATCTAACCTGTTCGAGAGAAAGGTTACTTGTCTAGAAAAGAAGACGCATAGACTAACGCCAGTCTAACATTTAACTTGTTCGAGAGAAAGGTTATTTGTCTGGAAAAGAGATAATGTCAAGGTAGTAGGACACCCTTTCCTATTAAAAAGCTAGTGCCGTAACTGGACTAACCTCTTGGAGAATTCGTACCGCTAGACACACTTTAAGCTCGAGAGAGTTAAAGTGAAATAGTCCTTGTTTAGGTCGAGAGACGCTTGGATTTACCATCGACTACAATTCTCTATAAGCAATTGCATGTCAAGACTCTACACACTCATAGCCAATAGAGACGTATACCTCAGAAGGTGGACATAACCCCAACGCCTCAATTCTCATTGTTTACAACCAACGTGACAATCTTTCTCTTTTTACTTTATTATTTTCAGCTTTTATTTCATTACTTTGGTTACTTATTACAATCCCCCCTTCTTACGAGACTTGCATCAAAAGTCTAATAATTTTGCTTACTTGTTGGCCAAGCTATTCCCTGTGGGATCGACACCCAACCCAGGTTGGGTTCTATATTTGCTAACGACCGCTTTACACTCCTACGAGAGCTGTAGATTGAGCGTTATCAAAAATTGGCGCCGTTGCCGGGGAATACTAGTGTCAATCAAGTTCGTGATAATTACTAGACCCTTTGGTCAAAGATTCTCGTACTTTTACTTTTAGTTGTTGTTTTTGTTTTATTTAGGTTTATTCAGTGCATCAATGGAGGCACAACGTGAAATTGAAAGGATGGCTGCTCAAGTGCATCAACAAAATATTGATAACCGTAGGCGAGCAACAAATCCTGACGATGAGGACGATCTGGACGGACCTGGTGCCACCGGAGCTATTATTCTTCCTTCCTTAGCACCGGGAGCAAAGTTCAATATCACTAGCGCCATGATTCAGCTTTTGCAACTCAAGGGATTATTTGGTGGACTAGCAGGCGATGATCCGAATATGCATCTGATCAACTTTATTTCTACATGCAAGTCATTCGACAATCCTGGAGTTGGACAGAATGCAATTCGATTACGTCTATTTCCATTGTCTCTGTCTGGGGAGGCAACTATGTGGTTGAATGGGCTGACTCCTGATTCTATTACTCATTGGAGGCAATTGAAAGACGCTTTCCTAGAAAGATTCTTTCCGCCATCAAAAAAAGCACAATTGAGAGATGAGATCACCAATTTTCGACAGCTTCCAACTGAAGCTCTCCACGAAACATGGGAGAGGTTCAAGACGAAGCTCATGCGGTGCCCAAATCACCATATGACCAATGACCACTTGATGGAGATATTATACAGAGCTTTGAATTCGGTGACTAAGCCAGTGGTTGATAATGCGGCTGGAGGATCATTTATGGACCTCACCTTTGTGCAGGCAAGCAATATGCTAGATCGGATGACGAAGCAAAGTAGAGCTTGGCATACCAGGGATTCTGAGGTAGCAAGCTCTACTGTATCTTTTGGCATGACTGCAGAGCAGAGGCGAAGACAAGAGGATCGTGACCAAGACATGGCTCACATGAAAATGCAGATGGATCTTCTTACCAAGCACTTATTATCAGGGAAGACCGAAAAAGTGAAAGCTGTAGCGCTAAAAGGAAGAGACGAATCTGATTCTGAAGCGGAGGCCGACTACTTGAACAATCAGAGGGGTTTCCGTGGGAATGCCCAAGGAAACCAAGGTCGGAACTATTATGATAAATCTGGAAACAAAGACCAAGGTAGTTGGAAGAACAAAAATGAAAAGAGTGGTTTGTATGTTCCCCCTGGAAGACGTGATACCACCACATCTAATTCTGGGAGTATGGAAGACATGATGGCTAAGTTATTGAAAGGAGTGGAAGCAACGAGCGCAGGAGTTAAGGAGGTGATTGATGATTTATCCTCCATGAAGAAACTAGTTGATTCTCATTCCACTTCTATCAAGCAAATAGAGCAGCAATTGAGCCAACTTTCAGCAGCATTTAATCAAAGAAAGGCTGGCACTTTAACTAGCGATACTGTGCAAAACCCAAGGAATGATGGGTCATGCATGGCCATAACTACCAGAAGTGGTAAGGTGCTGGAAACTTCAGAAAAAGGCAAGCAAGTGGTTGACGAAGTGGTACGGTTTGATATATGCAAAATAATGAAGCAGCCCAGCGATATGAATGAGTCATCTGTAGCTGATGTTCATTATGAGGATACGAAAGCATTATCTATAGAGAAACAACCTACTGTTGAGCCATTGTCTGCTGTGCTACTGAAAGTTGAGCATGAAGATAATGAAGGTTATGAAGAACTTATGAGTGCTCTAACAGAAATAGAGTCTTATACTCCTAAGAAACCAGATTGTGAACTCAAGAATCGACCAACAACGAATACTCCCTTTGACGAGCCACCAATGCTAGAATCGCAAGAGCTTCCCGATTATCTAAGGTATGTGTTCTTGAAAAGTAGAAATATACTTCCGGAGAGAGCAGATGATTTAAGTGAACAGCACGTAGAAGCTCTCATCTCTGCTCTGAGGAGATACAAGAGAGCTATGGGTTGGACTATTGATGATATAATTGGTGACTCTCCGGAGAAACGTATGAGCCATCTCGAAAAAGATCGCATGACCACAGGTAAGCCTCATTGTCGTCTAAATCCTTTCAGAAAACGATCCACCATTCACCTCGACGAAGTCTAAGTACTCGAGGTAACTACGTCGAGCCACGACAATAAATAAGGCGCTAGATGGGAGGCAACCCATCGTTTTATCATTTTATCGTTTTTCCTTTCATTCTAGTACTTGTTTTGTTTTATGAAAAATCCAAAAATAAGAGTCGTGCCACGACCAAAACTAAGGCGCTAGGTGGGAGGCAACCCATCGTACTAATCATTTTCATTTGGTTTTGAGCAAAAATAGGTGCAAGAAGTATGCAACGAGGAGATTGATTTCACTTGACGATTTGGTCGCATTGTATGGTAAAGTCGGTAAGTTAGGAATGGTGATGCATAAGGCGATGAATTGAGCCTTTCTCACGTCATAATAGGCTTCGAGGAAGGCTAGGCCTTGGTAAAAATAGGCCACGAACGATGCACAACCTATTCTATAGCCTAAGGACTCGGAATCTAGTGTGCTATACACAATGCGCCGCCTATTCCTAGGTGTGCTTTTGACTATGCGCCGCCTATGTTATGGCATTTGAGATACTGAGACCAAATGCTATAGGATATGCGCCGCATATGTCTAGATATGCCATAGGATATGCGGCGCATATGTCCCATTATGCCATGGACAATGCGCCGCATATGTAAGTGATATGCCGAGGGATATGCGCCGCATATGCTGTGATTTTGTCCCCAAATCCGATTGTAAGTGGGTCATAACCCGACCCATACTCTTCCTATATAAAGGGGACTTGTTTTTTTTACACAACCACATTAGAAACAACCCTAAGGGCGCCGCATATCACTCCAAATCCTCTCAAATTTTTCTTCCTTTGTTCTTCCAATCCACATCAAACTTCTCCACACTCTTCAAGCAAGTAAGTGCTCTCTTATTCTTCATCTATTTATCGTAAGTACTACGTTGCTATGCTTATTACACAATGCTAAATCATAAGAAATTGGTGGTGATGTTCATGTGTGTGGATAATTGTTGCAAAATCGTGTGATTGTATATATACGTATGGAATTCTTGACTTGTTTCCGACTTGAATTTTGTTTCAATGGCATTGTTATGATACTTTCTGAACATATGTGGCTATGAATATTGCTTGAGAGTGTTGTTTGGATGCTTGCATGATTAACCATCCCGGCCATCGGGATAAGGTTATAGTGACTATCGACGTAGGAGGTAGTGTTTGTTGTACGAATAGCAATTCCATGCGGTAACTCCTATGTTGTAGTGTCGCTATATGCACCATGAAAGACGTCCAGGTGGCTGCTCATAAGTGATGTAATGCTGATTTTCTTGTCGGAATACAATCCTAAAACGTATGTCGACGAAGTCTGAGTACTCGACCACTTTCACTTCACTGATTTGTGCTAACAAGATTAAGTGTGGGGTGGTACCCCTAGTGCTTGAATGTAGATTGTATAAAGTGCGATTGTGCTGCAACTAACATTATTTTTAGTCTCAGGTACAATGGCACCGAAAGCAAGGCAAGGCAAGGAGAAGGCTACCACAACCCGAAAGGATAAAAAGAGAAGCCGAAAAGACCAAGGAGAATCATCTTCAGAACACCTACCACGCAGAATGTTCGGAATCAAATGGGTTCTTGAGGAAGACGCCAAGGCATGGTACAGCAGTAACAAAGAAAAGAAATATGTGCACGTCGACTTAATCAACAAGGAGACCTTAGCAAAGAAGGAGCCGCAAATGTTGGCTAAGATAATGGCTCTGAAGCTGGATTTCATCTTCCGTGACATGGGAGAGTGCAATCTTGACTTGACAAGAGAGTTTTATGCCAACTGGTCGCCAAACACAACAGGCAACGAAGTCAAAATTCGGGGCCAAGTGTTACAGCTTACAGCGGATTGGATCAACTCGTTTCTAGGCCTACCTTCGGTCGACACTGCACCATACAAAGAGCTGTACATCAGGCCTCCTTACAGAGCAATAAGACACACGCTTTGTGGAAGCAGATCAATGGCAAGATGGGGCAGACATAAGGAAACAGGCCGTCACAACACATTCCCCTATGCTCCACTAAATAGGGAAGCAAGAATCTGGATGCGCATTGTCAACTCATGCCTTATTCCTGGGACGCAATACACAAAGATATCGAGAGATAGAGTGTGTTTGGTTTATGCGTTGATGACGAATGTCCCTATCAACTTTGGGGCAATCATTCGATCTACCATGAGAAAAGCCAGACTCCACAGCAGGTCCCATTTCACATTCGGCAATTTGTTGACAGCAATGTTGCGGAAGGAGGATATAGAAGAGGAACCAGCTGACCACAAACTCCCACATACCCCAAAGAAGGTTGACCTCACCAAGGTCAAAGATGCTGAAACAACGCATGGAGTCAACCTTACCACTGCGGAGAGACACGCTCGTGACGAGAGTTTCTTCCGTCATCTCTATGGCATGACACGATTCACTATGATGAGTGGTGGACGTATTCCAACTGCTGAAGAGCTCCAACAGCTGGACCACGACTACCCAATGAACAGACATGCCCGGGAGATGTGTGGAGTGGGAGTATATTTCGAGGAACCTCTTGATGATGACGTGCCAACTGATGATGATAGACGCTTGCCTGATTCTGATGCTGAGGAGAACTCTGACGATGACTCTTACGATGATTCGGACGAAGGGGGTATGACCCCCGACATTGAGGAAGAGTCCGACTAATCAGGTTCTTCGACTTTATTTTCCACTGAGGGCAGTGTCTAGTCTAAGTGTGGGGTGTCGGCAGAATCTGCATGCTATGTTTGTATGTTTGCTTGTTTATTTTGTTTTGAGTCCAAATTTTTATTTTTTTGTGATTTTTTTTCGTGTGACGTTTTTTTATTTTTTTTAGGAGTAAAATTTTTCTAGCTACGCATGAAATTATTTGGATAGGCAGCATGAGATTAGAACAAGAGTATGTGCTACAATTGTGACTATTGAGATATTTAGGCTCTAGTTGTGACTCATTATGTGCTATTGTGTGATTCAATTCCTTCAATTGATTGGGTCGAGAGTCTATATTACTACCAATCAAGTCGACCATGTGCCTTGTGTGTGTGAGATTAATAGTATATTCTATGTATGTGGCTGATGCTAGAACTTGCCTCGTATGTATGCAAAGCGAAAATAAGGAATGTAAGTTTAGGATATGATTTAGGCATTTCTTTGGCAACCTATACATGTTTACCTTCAGTTTTTCCTACCCATGTAAATCATCCTAGTTAAACCCTTTTGAGCCTTTAGCCTATTTCTTTGACAACCTTGTATGTAAGCCTAATCCATTTTTTTTTTCAAGACCATAATTTGATCCAAATTCCTAAGTGCTTTAAAGTGAAAAAGTCATGTGACAACATAAGAGGAAATTGGTTGAGTATGATGCTTTAAATTGTAATGGTGCTTGAATGTGTTATGAAAAAGAAAGTGCTATCATAAGAGGTATGTTGTGAAAAGAAAAAGGAAAAGAAAGATGAAAAGTGAGTTGTGCTTAAAATTGAAAAACAAAATAGGAGAACAAGGGTGGTAGAAAAACAGAAAGAAGAAAGGTTGAAAGAACAAAGTGTCAATGATACAATGTGATGTATTAAAGTGCTTAGGAACCTAGTCACTATTTCTGGCCAAAATAGCTGATCCTACCCGTCCCTTAGCCTACATTACAACCATCAAAAGACCTACTTGATCCTAATCTTAACATTCCGACATTTAGTAGAGTACTACATTAAAGGCAAGCTTATGGTCACTAGTCGCTACATATGAATTCTTTGTGAGAGTGAGTGCAAGGATATTTTGATACCCATGTTTGAAAATATGCTATACTTGTGAGTGATTATGGGTACTATATTGTGAGACACACATGGTTGATGAGTCTTGGATAGTTGTATATGATTCTATGCACCTTAACGTTTGCATGCGAGTTGATCACCATCACGAGTCTATGCTTGAGGTTAAATTGTTTCTACTTATAATCGGAAAGCTACTCTTTGTTGATAGTTGTTGTGCTTGTCTTGAAGAATGTTTTGTGTTGTGGCTGTAAAAACCCTAAGTTGATGTTTAGAAGGACATGATATTTTGTTCGAGGACGAACAAAGCTGCAAGTGTGGGGTGTTGATGATAGGCGAATTTACACGCCTATATCAATATATTTTGCCCATATTTTAGCCTAGTTTTGAGAACAAACTATATATTTCATGCACTTTTAGTCCTTTTTCCTATAAATGAGCTAACGAACATGATTAGGAAAGTTTCAGGTATAAATGATGCAAAATACAGCATTTTATGGCTTACTTGACGCAAAAGAAAGCTCACAAACGAAGTAGAAAGGAGCTGGACGCCTAAAGGACCAAATCTGCTGCATGGAAAATCTGTCCCGGGCTAAAACAACATTTCTGAATACTTTGGGGACTGCATGGAAAATCTGTCCAGGACTAAAACAGCATTTCTGAAGACTTTGGGGACTTACAGACACAAAGCTGGATTTTGATAATGATACATTAACCTAGTACAATTGGGTTATGTATTTCATTAGTTTATTTGGATTAGGAGAATGTTACATTAACCTAGTACAAATGGGTTAAGTATTTCCTTAGTTTAGTAGGATTTGGTTATTTATTTCATTAGCATAGTAGGAGTAGGATAGGAGTATTATAAATACCCTATCATGCTAGAGATTTTAATCAAGTCCTCCCTTAGTGGAGGCAACTCCTCCCTTAATTCAAGAAATTCATTCTTAAACTATTAATTTTCTTCCATCTCTCTCATCTTCCACTACAAACACTTCTAATCTATTCTTCTATTCTTAAATTCCACAACAAGAGAATCGTTACTTGCTAAGGAATCACCAAAACCACACGCCAAACACCTACTATTCACACCATCCACCATGCAAAACGTGATATCCTTCGCATTCATGGGTAACTAAACCTCTTAGTTGGGGTTATGGAAGCCGAATGAGTTACTATCTATTGCTATGAGCTTGTGAGTTCAAGACACGTATATTGCTTATATCATTATTCTCTTCATCTTAAATCTACATCCTTTGCGGTTCAAACACATGAACACGCCATTCTAACATCTAACCTGTTCGAGAGAAAGGTTATTTGTCTGGAAAAGAGATAATGTCAAGGTAGTAGGACACCCTTTCCTATTAAAAAGCTAGTGCCGTAACTGGACTAACCTCTTGGAGAATTCGTACCGCTAGACACACTTTAAGCTCGAGAGAGTTAAAGTGAAATAGTCCTTGTTTAGGTCGAGAGACGCTTGGATTTACCATCGACTACAATTCTCTATAAGCAATTGCATGTCAAGACTCTACACACTCATAGCCAATAGAGACGTATACCTCAGAAGGTGGACATAACCCCAACGCCTCAATTCTCATTGTTTACAACCAACGTGACAATCTTTCTCTTTTTACTTTATTATTTTCAGCTTTTATTTCATTACTTTGGTTACTTATTACAATCCCCCCTTCTTACGAGACTTGCATCAAAAGTCTAATAATTTTGCTTACTTGTTGGCCAAGCTATTCCCTGTGGGATCGACACCCAACCCAGGTTGGGTTCTATATTTGCTAACGACCGCTTTACACTCCTACGAGAGCTGTAGATTGAGCGTTATCACACCCCACGACTTAAAAACATGTGAAGGCGTTATTCCCCCCATGTTTAATCACGTAACACGTTATATCTTCTCCCACTCTCAAAAACAATAAGATTAGGGTTTTTTTCTAGAAACAAGAAATTCAAGTTTCCTTTCCCCAAGAATCCAAGAATTCAAGCTTCCAAGTTCAAGAAAATCTTCAAGAAACATCAAGATTAGGGTTTCCTTCACAAGTTCATCATTCAAGTCCCAAGATTCAGACTTTTTTCACAAGTTAAGAAAATTAAGGTATGTGGGGTTTATGAACAAGGATATTCTTTCATCCTTGTGCCCAAAACTTATTTTAAAATTAAAGTTATAAGATTTGCAATTAGTGTTCATACCCAAATTATCTTGTTTTGAATTTATGGATTTATAAAGTAATTGAATTATTAAAGTGCATATTTGTCTTGACTTAAAGAATTCTCTTTTATGATTGAACACCATAAGTATGATTTGAGACATTGACTAGAGATTTTCAATTGAGTTTTAAACATGATATTGTGTTACAGGTTATATGAAAGAAAGCATGAGATTAAAAGTCTTTAAGTGTATCTAGACTACATATACTCGTGTTTTAATTTATAAGATTCATATTATGATTTTGATTTTATTATCTTGACTGAAATTATTGATGTATTTTAAAAAGATTATTGAGCATGAAGTTTTGTTATGAATTTCTAAGAATTTAAGTATATATATTATAAGTCCTAAGTACAAGTTTTAAGATTTCAATAAGATTATGCTCTTAAGCTCCTTTGGTAAGTTTACACCAAGATTTAATGTAAAGGTTGACCATTTGATCTTAAGATAAGATATGAATCCACATTTGTTTATCTTGATTGTGATTTAAAGAAGGAGAAACATAACTGGTTTTCATTCTATAAACCCTTATGCTATTTTAAGGTGGAATTCCTAAAGTATGAGCATATAAGTAACATGGGAGTAGTATTTAGCACCGAGTTGGGTATGAGTTCAAGGTCACATGCCCCAAAACTATGTGCCACCGTAGGTTCAAGTCTCATAGTGGGTTAAGTCTAGTGATCACTTGCGTTTAGGTTCTATTCTGATGGCAAGAGTAGAATATCTCTCCCCTACATGGGTAAGACTCTGGAATCTGTGATGGCTCACATAGTTTATGTCAGTTAGAAGAACCTCCCAAAAAGATAGAACAAAAAGTAAAGCTTTAAGAAACTAAGTGTTATGACTCACAAAGTTTATCCTTATGCTTCATTACTCATGTTTATGCTTTTGCAGTCGTTGTTTTATTCAAACCCAAGGTGAGTCATCTATACTTAGCATGTATTGGTTTGAAAGTATATTTATATATTGTTATTGTTTTACTTATGCATTCACCCCCACATACTCAGTACATTCCAGAAGTACTGACCCACATATATGTCTATGTGCTACATTGTTTCATAATATAAGTACCAGTTGTAGCCCATACATCATAATCAGACAGTGTGCAGCTTCCAGTCAGTAGGTGATGAGTCCTTTTGATTCAAGGGCTTGAGTCAATCATAGTTCGAGTAGCATCTTGTTTTCTTGATTCAGTCATATTGAATAGGGATAACTAGGGGTCATGTCCCGGCTACCTATTGTCAATATTAGTAGAGGCTTCATAGATAGTCAGTAGAATTGATGTATTTGATTCCAGTTTTGTTTTGTATAACCAGAGTTGTAATTATTTTAAATAGTTTTGTTTTGAATATGTTCAACTAAAGATATCTCTTCCACGCATTACTCCCAGTTTTATGTAATTAAATCAGTAGCTCAAGCAATATGCCAGTATAAGGGTTAGCTTGGGATCACTTGTGGTCTTAAGCACCGTGTGATGTCCAGAGGGTTGTCTCAGAGCGTGACAGTGTGTGTGTGCGCGCGCGCGCGCGTGTGATGGAGTGATCAATGAACGATGTAGTAAAAAACTAGCAGAATATATTCAAACATATATTGAATACCTTGATTTAAAATGATCGAAGTAGTAATATACAGTACATTGAAGTTATATTAATGTAATCTAATCAAATTAATCGATAAATCTTCAAAATATGTATATGAAATACATCAAATTATATTATGGAATAATATACTCATGTATGTGATGTATATAATACGTATTTAGAATTTGATAGTCGATAGTGTATGTGTATAGGTATATGTAGTATATATTATGTAGTGATGTACGTATTACATAGTCTGAAGCTTACATTTATATATATGTATGTATATCTCATGTGTAGTGACGTACGTAGTACGTAGTCAAAATTAAAGCTAACTAAGTGTATCCAGTTATATATTGATTATGCTTATATGATACGATAGATCGATCGAGGTAATAATATACTTTTGAAGGTATAATAACATAAGATAAAGTAACTGATAATTCATCTGAGTATATGTGAAATACGTTGTATTATTATAGAGTAATAAAATCGTGTATGTGATTTATATAGTACGTATTTCAAAGTTGATAGCCAATCGAATATATGTATATATACATATATCTCGTGTACTAACGTACACAATAATCAGAAGCTAGATAACTGAATCTATATTTCAAAATATTTTGAATAATATGTTAATATCATACTATTGAGAAAATATATTACTTGTATCAATGTAGACAAGGGTATATTGTTGAAGTTGTAATAGCGTAAACTAATTAATCGATAATTTTTCTGATTAACACGCTGTAATACGAGGCATATAATATCGTATTTAAATATTAATTAACCAAAAATTCATCCTAATTTACAAAATGCATTGATATTACTTTACGATTGAGGAAATATACTATTCGTGTTAATGTGATGATAAAATAACTAGTTATCTGATTTTTATATATATTGCATTGAATTATTTGGATATTTTTATAAATATTTTATGATTTATTAAAATTTTAATATTTTAATAAAAATCGACCACAAGTGGTCATTTTTCAAATGATAATTTTTTTTAAAAATAAATCGACAACTTATGATTGGTTTTCTCAAAAAATTTGTATATTAATTAATTAATTAATTCAAAAAAAAGCGACCACATGTGGTCACTTTTTAATATATATATTAGTCAATTAATTTATATACAAAAGTCACCATATGTGGTTGCTTTTATTTAAATTAATAAATTGAATATAGCTTTTTTAAAAAAAATTATTTTATTAAATTTATAAAAGTGATTATTGGTGGTCGCTTTTTTGAATTAAAAAAAATTGATAATTTTTTTAAAAAATTAATATTAAAATATAAATATTTTTTCTATAAAAAAAGCGACCACTTTAGAAAAATTCATATACATTACTCTGTGTCTTATACATTACTATAATGTATGAGGTAACCGTTTTGCCTACAATTATGGAAATAAAATCAAATACAATTATTCTCTCACACAATTAACTCAAGTAATTAATGTACTGATTTTATGGAGGCTTGAAAATCGGAACTACAATACAAAATAAAAAATTTCCTGAAATATCACCATAATTGTTTTCCTTGCAATTGTGTTTCTTGTTCTAAATGCCCCAATAATTTCTTCTCCAAAATAATTCTTCATATCTTCTCCAAATTTTTGGTTACATGAGTTATCAATATGCAACAGGTGAGCCGAAACTTTGTTCTAAATGCCCCAATAATTTCTTCTCCAAAATAATTCTTCATATCTTCTCCAAATTTTTGGTTACATAAGCTATCAATACGTAACAGGTTAGCTGAAACTTTGTCAATACGATATTAGACAATAATATATATTTGTAAAGTTATCAGAACTATCACAAAAAAATCAAGTTGCAATGAAAAAAAATAAAAAAAGGGAGCAACATATCAGCAGACTGCCAAAAACAAAAAAGATAACCTTATACAATACTTCAACATGTATGTGTACACCGTATACATAGTACGTCTATGTATAATGATGTTATCATGAAAACTAATGTAAAATATAAGATTTCTAATTGTATAATGTAACCTTATACATATTATAAGGATGACATGAAGACTAATATCTAATGTAAATTTTCTAATATATAATGTAAATATCTAAAGTATAATGTGACCATAAATGTATGAGCTTAACATAATCGAAATAAACGTGTTATAATTATAATGTATAAGATTACAATTGTAATGTATAATGTACCCAACGTATATCAAATTATATCAACGTAAAGTATTATAAAAAGGTATTAGCGTATAAGAAACCATTTACTGAAGTAAATAAAGTATTATAAAAAATATATCTTTCTAATGGATAACGTAAATATAAAGTATAATGTGACCATAAAATAAACAACGTATAAAAGTAATATCTGATGCAAACTTTCTAATGTATAATGTAAATATCTAAAGTATAATCTAACCATACAACCAACAAAGCTTATGTGCCGGAAAAGAGGAGGCGAAATTGGACGAGGGATTTTGAATTAACGGATGTATAAACCTGAAGAGAAAGTCGAGGCTGATACTGGTTTGCGAACTTAATTTTTTCCGATGTTTACCTTCTCAGTATCAGAAGTAAAGCCGACAGATCAATATATCGTGTATCGCGGAGATTTTAACCCTTATAACTAAACATGTTTAACATAAAGGAGTTCGACAATCTTCCGTGACTACTGAAAAATATTTCCAACACTTTAGAAAACACCAGAGGATAGAGACAGACGCACAATGTCCTCAATTAGTTGCCCCAAATTCTTTAATTACACAAAAATATTGCAAACCATCAAGAAACATTTAAATTTTACATGATGCTATTAGTTGAAGACGTAAATAAAATCATTTTACAGATCCCAAGGATGCAAGCAAAATCTTGGTGCAATCGTGAATTTGTTGGGAGAATGAAGAGAAAAGAGAAGATTGTAGAATTAAATAAAGAAATTGATGAAGTTAATTACTTGATCAATTAATGCTTGATAAGTAAAAATAATTTGAAACCCCAAATCACAGTAGCAAGTTGTTTGGCGGAAAATATGGGGCATAAAATTGGAAAAAAATACGGTGGTTTGGGATGTATAATAAAGAAAAGAGAGAAACAGTAAAAAGGAAGGAATTTTTGTAATTAATATGAAATATTTGTAATTACTTTTCAAAATAGGGTTCTTTTGCAATAACTAATAGTTAACTTGTTTTTATAAGTAGTTTTTCCTAAAAATATAACTTATTTTAGTCACTTCTAGTTAAACCTGTCAAACGGGCCAGTTTGAACCAGCTAGACTCGGCCCACCAAAATGGCCTGGCTCGGTATGAACCAGCCCGGTCAACCCATGAGCTGTAGGGTTCTAGGTCCCGAGCTGAGTTATTTTTTCGGACCCGGACCAAACCCGCTGGTTAATCGGCCAGGTAACTTTTTCTTTTCAATTTTTTTTTCTTTTGACCGTTTGGGCCATTATATTGTAGTATATAGTATAAATAATATAAATACCAATCCTTTTGAAAGTAATTACACTTTATCTCACTTTTTAAATTACTTTACTCTCTCACCCTATTAATATACATAACATAGCCGACATATACATAACATTTTGTGTATATGTTGGGATTTTTGTAATATATTTAGGGAGTTGGAATTTTTTGTAATATTGGAAACATAAGTTGTGTATTTATGTAATTTTTAGTATATATATATATTGTAGTATATGTTTTATTTAAAGTAGTACATATATATATTGAATGGTACGTATATATGTTTATATATCTTCTATAGACTCTAAAGTAGTATATATTTAATGTATACATGTGTATATATTTTATAAATTAGTATATATATCATTATATTGTAGTATATATCTTGGAGCATATTTTTTAAAGTAGTACATATATTGAATTATACGTATATATGTGTATATATAAAATATAGACTGTAAAGTAGTATATATTTTAATGTATACATGTGTATATGTTTTATAAATTAGTATATAACTATATCTATAGTGTGTGTATATATTGTAGTATATATATTGTAATATATATTTTACTTAAAGTAGTACATATATATTGAATGGTACGTATATATGTGTATATATCTTCTATAGACACTAAAGTAGTATATATTTAATGTATACATGTGTATATGTTTTATAAATTAATATATCTATCATTATATTGTAGTATATATCTTGGAGCATATTTTTTAAAGTAGTACATATATTTAATGGTAGGTATATATGTGTATATATAGAATATAGACTCTAAAGTAGTATGTATTTAATATATACATGTGTATATATTTTATAAATTAGTATTTAATTATGTATATAGTGTGTGTATATATTGTAGTATATGTTTTATTTAAAGTAGTACATATATCTATTGAATGGTACGTATATATGTGTATATATCTTCTATAGACTCTAAAGTAGTATATATTTAACGTATACATGTGTATATGTTTTATAAAGTAATATATAACTATATATAGTGTGTGTGTATATATTGTAGTATATGTTTTATTTAAAGTAGTACATATATATTGAATAGTACGTATATATCTATATATATCTTCTATAGACTATAAAGTAATATATATTTAACGTATACATATGTCTATGTTTTATAAATTAGTATATATATCATTATATTGTAGTATATATCTTGTAGTTTATGTTTTATTTAGAGTAGCATATATATTTAACTAACCTATAGTCGTATAAACGATTACATGTGTAATTGCGTATATGTGTATATGTTTTTTAAATTCTAATGTAGTATATACTATATATATAGTGTATATATATTATTTAACGTATTTAAAATGTATATAGGTGGGTATATATAGTGTATATTGGAATTTTTTTTTTAATTTTCTTTTGGGTTTTGATCGAAATTTGGACCGGTTTTGATCGGGTTTAGGTGAGTTGGACCGGGTTAGGTTTAGTGGACCGGTCCCGGATTGTTTTAATAAAATTTAATGTTGGGCTCTGAACTGGAACGACCCGTTTAATCTGGCCCGAAACCTTACCAGGCCCACAAACCAGCTAAATGTAACGGGCCAATTCTGAGTTGACCCGACCTGACCCAATTAACAACCCTACTTCTAGTTATTGAGTCTCACTTTGATTGCGAGTTCCTAATGAATCACTTCAATTTTCTAGCAAATGATGTTATTGAATGGGTGAGATGACATTCTTAATAGTACTAAAAGATATTGGATTTGAGTATTGAAAATTGAATTTTTGTTTTTTGGAAGACGCGAATTCCTCCAAATAAGTTTGACATAACGCACACCTAAATTAATTGAGTCAGGCTAAAAAAAAAAGATTTAACATATTGATAGTGAGTAAATTTTATTTAGACACACTGACTGTTTTAATTGGACATAAATTTTATTTAGACACACTGTTTGTTTTAATTGGATACCTGAACACATTAGATAATGTGTATTTATTAGAAACTTTCGATTCAGAAATTAAAAGAACGTGTGGCACGTGCTTTCAATCATCTATCAGCTGGGTAGTTAAGTTAATTACATATAAGATTTTATCTCATATAATTATACACATTATTCTCAATTGAAACAGTTTTCAGTTCTACAACTTAATAGGCTAATGCTTATTATTAGAGGAGGGGACATATTTAAAGTGATATATATATATATATATATATATTTTTTAACGTTATGAGCATAATTGAGTATGAACATAAAAACCTTTTTATTTATTTTCAAAATTTAAATTGAAAGTATAATAGAAGTACTTTATAATGTATTCAGGTGATCAATTAAAATAAGTCTAATTTGAGTATTTGAATAAAACTCATTGGCAAGTTTAGGAGGTCGTCAATCGATGTATTAAGCCTCAAATACTGCTTTTATCTCCAATTTTGTTACTTTTGTTAGTCGATTATGGTGCTGTAAAGAGTTCTTAATTTCTCAGGCAGTTCCAAGAGATTAAACAGAAAAGTGATGATTAAACAATAAGCAAATACCATGATGATCTAGAAACTTTTATTCAATTATTCTGTCCTAATTGCCCTTCAATTCCCAGTTGTTGTCACTAAATCTCATGATTAAAACAGCAAATTAAACAATGATTAACAATATTGCAATGATTGACGTTTTCCTATACAATGTGATGTCGATGTACCAAAAAATAAAATAAAATTAAACAATATGATGTTGACTAAATTAGGAGGAAACAATTTACTCCTATATTGATCTGGAATGTATTGTCAATAAATTCGTATCTGAGGAACGAAAAAATTAACTTAGGGTGTCTTTCGGGACAAAAAAAAAAAAAGTTTTCAAATTTTCCTTTCAAATTTTTTGAAAAAATATATTTTCACTAGAAAAACAAATTTCTTTAAAATAAGGAATAAGGAAAATAACCTTTTTTAAAGTGAAAGCATGAAAAATAAGTTTCAAAATTAACATTCCACATTTATTGTGTCCTCCCAACTCTTCGATACAATTCATTGTAACCACTCCCCCATAATCTCCACTCCACACTCCCACTTTATTCCACCCCCCATCTCGTATACATTGTAGATTATATAAAAGAATAAGTATGTTAAAATTGCTAAGGGCATATCATCGAGCGTAATCATCTGAAAAATCTGAGATACAACATGATATATACCTGAAAACCCTTAAGAAATGCATAGGAAAGGTTTTACTAACCTACTTAACAATCTCTTGACCAACTCAAGGCCCAATAAAAATAAGTGAATTCATGTTGGGTTTGTAATGACCTGAAGTGTGAAATCTTACTTTTTATGTGATTTAACCATTTTGCCTTCTCCTTAGTTGTTACATATTGATTTTAGGGTGTGGAGTTCTTAATGCCTTTGGGAGGGTTTTGAGAGAGTTTGAGGTGATTTGGAGCTTTAAAAATTCTATAGTTGACTTCAGTCAATATTTGTGTTTCGAGTGCCGAATGATGATTTCGACAGATCGATTAGATCCAAAATATTGAATTTAGGTAGGAGCAGAATTGGTTAGAGTTTGGAGCTTTTAGTTTGCATTTCGACCTTGTACCAAATGTTAATTTATTGAAAATGATCTTTTTAAAAAAATCTAACATCAACATTGAGTTCGAAACGTCGAAATTAGTCTGATAGCATATATGATTTGTTTTTGTAGATTGAGGGTAAGTTCAAAATATTTTTGGCTTACACAAAATCAACACTTGTTGATATCTGGTGAAGCCGCATAAATGGCCAAAGTACTGCGTAAGCGGTAGCTGCTTTAGCGGAAAGGGGTCGCATAAACGTCTGCGTTAGCGACACCTAACGACTTAATCAATGGCCGACTTAAGTGGCTTGGCTGCTTTAGCGATCCTCAAGTCTCTTAAACAGTCAGATAGTTGCTTAAGTGGCCATCGATGATATATAAATTCCATCTCATGATTAGTCATCATTTTTAGGCCTTTGAGCTTCGGGTTTAAGTGATTTTTAGGATTTTACCACCATTTGAGCTTAGGTAAGCTGCATAATCTTAATTTCATTAATTTGTATTGAATCATAATATCAAAACACTCTTTAATCATAGTTTTAACATGAGATTTTGAGGATTTTTTCAAAAATACTTAATAACAATTTTTCTTCGATTTGGACCTTGTTTTTAACTCAGTGGAGTTTCACTTGCGAATTTCCATAACCTTAGGGATTGTATTTCTAAAATAAAATTTCAGTTTTACCCCTTTAATTTTCAAACTCAATTTTTGAACTTATTTTGGATCCAGGTTAAATGTGGGCAATATGGGCATCATTAGCTTTCTTTTAACGCCTAGATTCTATATTTGAATGTTGTAGTTGAGTCCAAGGCCGTTCAAAAGAAAAGGCTTCGCATCAAAGGACTTTAGGCTTGGATTTCGATGCTTCGAGGTTAGTTATGACTTAACTTTATTCAGACTGGGATGGATAGTTAATGAATAAGTAAAGCATGCTATGAGTTGGAAAATAACTATGAGACATGATTTTTGAGCTATTATATATTGTGTGAGGCCTGTGTGGGGGCTTACATTCTATTGCTATTGACTTATAATATTATACAATGCATGTTGCCTGTGTGGAGACTTTATTTGACATCATTAGCCTTATTTGTGCATTTAAATGCCTTATTTCTTAATGTGATGCCTGAGTGGGGGACTTGAATAGATATTATAGGTCTTATTGAGTGTTGTTTGCCTTTATCATGATAAATTACCGTGTTTGTGGATTGATATAATATTAATGATGTCTTGCATGCATATTTATTCTAATGGTACCCAACTGGAACTAATATCATGAATTATTAGCATATGGAGTAGATTTTCAAGCTCACCTATATACATATTGGATGAATTTGATATCTTCATATTGATCTTATTGTGAGCATTATATCCTCATTATGTACATACGCATTCGTGAGATATTGACACCATTAAGAAACATTGATTTTTGAAAGAAAATGAGACATTTTTTAAAACCACTAGATCGAGGGATATGGCCATCGGGTAGATCGAGACATGAGATTGTGATTGATTAAAATTTGAGATAGTATAAAGGTTGAGAAAACCCCATGGGTCCTATTTTGGAGAGTATTGAGGTTTGATAGGTGTACATAGAAAGTCATGTGATAACTTTAAATTACTCACTTAAGCATTCATTGCATCTGCACATCATGTATTTTTTTTAAGTGTGACTTGTCATGTATTTACCTTCTATCTGTACTTTCATGTATTCTTGTCCCTTGAATTTATATATATATATGTATGTATGTATGTATTTTTTTTAAGTGTGACTTGTCATGTATTTACCTTCTATCTATACTTTCATGTATTCTTGTCCCTTGATTTTAAATATATATATATATATATATTAGAAGTGTTAGTGGAGACAGTGTGAGCTAACATTTGAAAACTTTTTTGCTTGCAGATTGTGTGCTTATAGTATTTTTTTACTTATTTTATTTTCTACTTTGCTCAGTCGGCCTATGATACCTACTTAGTATAAGTGGATCATACTCACTCCTACTTGTCCTTTCACTACAAATCTGAGTATGAATGGGAGACCCAGAGCTAATTTCGTGCCTACTAGAGTTGGTAATTCAAGCTATTGGTTCGATCGAGGTCTTCAGAGCTAATTTCAAGCCTTCTCTTAACTATCAGATGTGTTTATTTCTCATTTAGACATAAATATTTTGTTTTGTATTTCAGATATTATCATACCCCTTTTTATCAAAAAATTTAAATTTTAAGTTCAAAGGGTTTTTCAAATATTAAAGTGACTAAAAGGAAAAAGTGTTTCGAAAAAGAATTTTGTAATTATAATTTAGAGTCGCCACTTGGTATTGATTTGGTGTGCCAAGCCACCATTAAAATATTTCCTTTCTAAAATGGTTTGACTCTTGAAAAATAATAATATGGGAATAGAGGTTTCAGTTAAGGAATTTGTTGTCTGAGGGGAAGGTGTTAGACACCCCTCAATCCTGTAGTTCGAACATGATTGCTTCATTGAATTGTATTGTCTAAATAAACACTATAAGATGAATAAACTGACAAAAGGCACACAAGGCAAACCAACAAATAAAAAAATAAGAGTAGCAAACGGAAATGATGTCTAGTCCAATTATATAGTCCAGAATGAAAGATAAACTACGGAAAGACAAATCTATATTAATCTATCCTCTCATAGGCTATGCTTTACCCGATATCCCAGGTCTTGTCCACAATTGGCCGCCAAATAAAGAATCTCATGAGGAATTCCTCGACAGATGAATACATATATCTTCGGGAATTTTTGGTGAATGAATACATTTGAGATATAATCTGAAAAAATGAAAATCATTCATCCAAGCAACAAAACACCATAATTATCGAGTCCTAAAGTTTGCCTACCCTAATTTGATGACCTAATCATACATCTGTCTATTAAAATTGATATAAATTAACAATGACGATTGATCTAACACCAAAAAAATAATAGAAATTTGACGAATCTTTAATTCCCCCTCCCCAAATTGATTTATCCCAAATAAAATTCAGTTAACTCATTAAGCAACATCAAATCCATATTATCATGAAATCAAATGATAGATCATCAAATATTCATACTATTCTTCACATACGACAATCATATACAATGAAGTTAGAAGGACAAGAGCTAGAATTGGACCTACGATTGGCTTTTAATGTGTCAAATTAGACGATTCACAATAATGCTTTGCCATCGGACCTCAAACTACAATTCTTAACGAACGGACCCGACTACTGAAAACTCGCTAATAAATTCCATGACTGGATGACCCTAATCTCTATTTTACAAGAAAATAAAGTTTAGTTAATGTGATATTAGTGTTGGGTTTTGTGATTTCATGCAACAGAGGAAATGAAGTTGATCGGATTTAGGGTTTAGTCATTTTCTGATGAATTTTATTGGAAATGAGAATGAGGAAGGGGGGAAGGAGGAGGGTCGATTGGATTGGAGTTTGGTTATTTTTCGATGGGGATGATTTTGGGTTGCTAGTTTAGGGTTTTGGGTATTTGGTCGCCAATTTTAGGCATTTTTCAGTGAGGTGGATGATGGTCTATGGAGATGATGGGATTTATCTGAAAAATATCGCCGGGATTAACATGAAGGGACTGATTTTAGGTCATTTGGTTGATGTTATCCTGTGATGATTTGACTACAACCAGAGCTAGTTCACCAATATTTTTAGGTGGGGTGGGTTTTGGGTCGTTTGGTCACTGAGGGCATTTTCAGTAAAATTTTGCCTAAAAATCCAGGAGACGTGGGCTGTTGTTCCCATTTCTGTTCCTCTCATTCTCCCTATTTTTGAGTCCATTCCCTACTATATATTGTTACTATTGTCTCTCCTCCTTTGTGATTAAGGTGTCTGAGTCGTATATCCCCCCTCTCTCCATGTATATTATTGAAAAGAAAGGAAAACATGAGAGAGGAGGGGGCACACGAGGTGGTTAGGTGGGGAGGAGGTTATTTGTCAATTCTTGGTAGGGTGAGGTGTGTGTGTGTGTGGGGGGGGATATTAGGTGCGCATATTGTTTGGATTATTATTTTTGTCTTTTAGTGTGGGTATTGTTAGATACTGTAAGGGTGCATGGTAAAATGTGTGATGGATGGGATGATTGATGACATGATTTAACTATAGTGTGCATGCGGGTAGGATATAAAAGCACGACTTGATGGACAAGACAAAAATAAAGACAAACAAAAATTAAAGAGTATTTTTGGACCAATGAAAGCACGCCAAATGGCATGATTTTTATTTGTTGCTATTTTTGAATTTTTGAATTTTTTATGTATAAGGAAAGCTAATCAAATTACTCCATAAAACTTAAAATACGAAGCTCAGAAGGGTCAAAATTATATGTCTACATATGTTGTTTTGATGCTCGACACTTATGACACTAGTTCATGGGGATTTGTATGGTATTGTTTTTATTTTTCACTATATTATTTCATGTGTTGACTCGACTTCTTTCGAGAAGTCTCTTGTATTTTGTCACACCCCTTTTTGACTCCGAAAAATTCATGTTTTAAGTTTCGAAAGGGTTTTATTATTTAAGTGACAAGAAATGAAAATTTATTTCGAAAAAGGATTATTTACATTTTTTTTACTCAGAGTCGCCACTTGGCATAATCTGGTGTGCCAAGTCACCATTAAAAAATCCTTTTCAAAAACCATTTGACTCTTTAAGCTGGTTTGCGAACAGAGATTCCGGCTAAGGAATTCTGTTGATCGAGGGGAAGATGTTAGGCACCCCTCGATCCCGTGGTTCAACCACGGTCGCTTGGTAGAGTGTATCGACTATTTTTTGGCACTAAGAAACGTATAAACCGCACGAAAAAGCATGCCAAATAATCAAACAAAATAAAAAAATCCAAAATGTAAAGTCCAGTCCAATTATTACAACCCGAAATAGAAAGGGACTGAAAGTAAACCTATGTTAATCCTAAACTAATGCTCTACCCGACGCCTCGGACCTTCACCACAAACGTCCTCTGGGTACATGATATCTCGGGGCATTCTCCGGTAAATTAATATATACAGATACTTCGGGGCATTCCCCGGCCAAATTAATACAATAGATGTCAATGTATAAATCAAAACCATTCCCTAAACATTTCACCATTCAACAATCAAACATCCTAAATCTTGCCTACCCAACCTACCTTTGCCTAAACCAATCGGCGTATCATGATACTACCAAGTTCAATTAACGCTCGTTTCAAGTTAAACACACAGTGAAATCAAGCTAATCCAAATCACCAATTATATCAAATTTTTAATTCTCACCCCCAAATCCATTTTTAACCACATGATTAGTGCATGTTTCGATTTTCCAATCACATTTCATAATCCGAAGCCAACATCAAACACAAAACAAACAACGAAGATTCAAACCAAACACACAATAAATAAATCATCCACACCCACAACATCAATAAAGAGTCAAGATAAAGTAAAGATCGGTAGAAGAAATGGACCTCAATGAAACTGATCTTTATCGATAATAAAGAAGTTCGAGACCGAAATCCTCGAATCAGGGAGTCCTACAACGAACAAACCCAATCAGTGTCTCAAAATTTCCAACCGAACAGATTTCCTCCAAAAATAAGACCTCAAAGTGAAAATCAAATCACGAATATTGAACGGGTTAGTCACGAAAACCACCCCAAATGCAATATCGAATGGATTGACATCCAGAATTGGTGTTTTCGGTGAGGATTAAACCAAAATCAAGATTGGGAACAACAGTTTGACACGGATTTTGATTGAACAGATGGCCTGGTCATCGTATTTTCGCTACACCGGAGCTCCGGTGAACCCTAAACCCCAACGACAGGACAGAACAACCAAATCAGTGTAGCCTGAGCTTCGGTGAGCTCAGGAAGTGGAAGAACACGATGAATTAAGATGGATTCTAGATCAACATGGCCTAAATCCACTGGATAGTCACCGGCTCTATTGAGGTTTGCCGTTTCCAATTAGATTCGCCTCACCGGAACAGTGACCCAAACCTACAAGACTCATTCCAGAATAACCTAAAACTCGACCTTGAATCTCTCTGTTCCTCGCAGATCTCTCTATCTCTCTCTCGCTACTGATTCTCCCTTCCTCTCTCGCCTCACTCTCTTCTCTCTTCGTTGCTCTTTCTCTCGATCAACTTATTTTTTATTGATTTCGTCTCTTCTAGTGTGTATGTGTATGTGAGATTTGTGTGCTGTGAGAATGAGTGAAGAAGATGGAGTTTTGTGAATGGTGTGTGTATTGAGAGTGTTGATGATATTTGGTGAGGTCAAGAAGATGAATTTTTCTCCATTTCTTTGAGTGTTTTTTTGTTCTGTGCGTATCTCCCTGAAGAAGAAAAAAAGACCCCCCTTAAATTGTTTTTTCTCCTTTTCTATATATTGTCCCTGTAGGCCTCCTATTGTAGTGGTCCCATGCGTAAAAAATGTGAGGGGGGGTATATAGGTAGTGGTGAGGTGGGGTAGAGTTTGTCAGGATAGGGTAGGTAGGTGTTGTTTTTTAATTGGAGGGATAAGGGTTAGGTGTCTAATTTTGTTTGGGTAGGTTGCTAGGATAAGACAAAATTAGTTAGGGGATTGTTATTTTTGTCATTTGTGGAGGGATTATCACACGGGTGAGGGTACACGGTAGGATGACATAAAATGAGTAAACGTGAATAAAATTGAACTTTAAGAGGATGAAATCACGTGTCTACATCATGCCTCTTTTGGATGTAAACACCTGGTGTTTTCATACAAAGTAGTAGACAATGAGGCGGAATTTCGTCCTGTCCTCTATTTAAAAGCACGGAACAAGAGAAAGGAGGAAAACCAGGTCTTGATTTAGGACATCCTACCCACCCAGTTATGTGGGGATCAAGTGACAAGTATCTCCAAGGATTGGAAGGAGGTGGGCTATACCGAGTTGGAGAGTCGAGTGAGGTTCCATCGAGGTTCCGGTCCACGGCTCTGTTATTACATCAAAAATGAAGATTAAAAGTTAAAACCTAAATAAAATTACAAAAATCCTATCTATACAGCTTCTATTGGTTCTTGACTCGACTTTCATCACCCTATTCTTCAGGCGGGCTCCTAACTTACAATTTCCTTTAACTTGTTGTTTGGCTTTCAATTGCTTCGCTTTGTTGCTTGACTTTTGTTTCTTCACCCTATTCTCCAGGCGTGCTCCTGACTTGCTATTTCATCACTTTGTTGCTTGACTTTCATTTCTTCACTCTGTTCTCCAGGCGGGCTCCTGAAACCCAAAATTAAAACTAGAACGAAAGTTATCCCAAGAATTATAGTAAAGTAGTATTTTTTTTTTTGAAAACGTTGTCCCATTTTTCAGGAGGGTCCTGAATCAGAAAGTAAAATCCCAATTTTCAGGAGGGTCCTGAACAGAAAGTAAAATCTCATTTTTCAGGAGGGTCCTGAACAGAAAGTAAAATCTCATTTTTCAGGAGGGTCCTGAACAGAAAGTAAAATCCCATTTTTTTTCATGAGGGTCCTGAACAGAAAGTAAAATCCCATTTTTCAGGAGGGTCCTGAATAGAAAGTAGAATCCCATTTTTTAGGAGGGTCCTGAACAGAAAGTAAAATCCCATTTTTCAGGAGGGTCCTGTGCATAAAGTAAAATCCCATTTTTTAGGAGGGTCCTGAACAGAAAGTAAAATCCCATTTTTAGGAGGGTCCTGAACATAAAGTAAAATCCCATTCTTCAGAAGAGTCCTGAACATAAAGTAAAATTCCTTTTTTTTCAGGAGGGTCCTGAACAGAAAGTAAAATCCCATTTTTCAGGAGGGTCCTGAACATAAAGTAAAATCTCATTTTTCAGGAGGGTCTTGAACAGAAAGTAAAATCTCATTTTTCAGGAGGGTCCTGATCATAAAGTAAAATCCCATTCATCAGGAGGGTCCTGAACATAAAGTAAAATCCCATTTTTCAGGAGGGTCCTGAACAAAAAGTAAAATCCCATTTTTCAGGAAGGTCCTGAACAGAAAGTAAAATCCCATTTTTTAGGAGGGTCCTGAACATAAAGTAAAATCTCATTCTTCAGGAGGGTCCTGAACATAAAGTAAAATCCCATTCTTCAGGAGGGTCCTGAACATAAAGTAAAATCCCACGGATGTTCATTTTCAATGGTAGCTGAATTAAGTGAAGCGAATTTGCCCCTATTTCAACAAAGAAAATTTGTCAGTTAAAAACTTAGTGGTGGTTTACAGATCTTGGCTTCTCAGGTATCTGCCCAGCACTCATTCCTTTCATCTTTGTTCTAAATCGCTAACACTTGCCCTGTCTTACCGCATCATCGACCTGGATCCAGATTGAGGGAAATGAGTTCTGACTCAAACAATGGGTTTCCATTTTACGGTGCCCCTGAGGTGCACTCTTTTCTCAAATTTGAATGCTTCCACGAATCCAATAACCTGTCAGTTGATAGACTTCCTTTGCTTCATGTTGAATTACGATCATATTTCTTTCCTGGGCTGTTCCTTGGCTTTTCCTCATATAATTGGAAAGACTGGTAGTAAATTTTGAAATCCTTTCCCGCTTGTTTTGACACAGACTTGACTTAACATGTAAAGAAATGATTGTGACTTTTATTTTGATAAATGACATAAAAAGACAAAAAACATGAATATGTAAATAAAAGAAAAGGTCAATGTACCATATTCAAAAGAAAACTTATCTGAATACGACAACTAACTCCAATAAGTATGACATGCATTTGGGATTGAGCTGCCTGATCTTCCTATCCAAACTCCTCATTTGTTGTTGAGTTCGTGCCTTTGCCGCTGAGTCGCTTCTTCAAATCTATTGGACTCATACATCACCTTCGATTGACGACATCTTAAAAGACTTTCGCCAACAAATATTTTTTTTTCACTTTTCACTTTTCTCTTGAACTCGCCATCTCCTTACGGTGCCCGTGAGGGTTTTCACCAATAAGACTTTCATTTTTATTTCTCTCCACTCACCATCGCCTTATGGTGCCTGCAAGGGTTTTTACCAATAAGACTTTCTCATTTTCATTTCTCTCAACTCACCATCGCCTTATGATGCCCATGGGGGTTTTCACCAATAAGACTCTCTAATTTTGTATTTCTTTCCTGATTTCTTATGCTGAGGGAGACAAGTGGTACCTCACAATGTATTAAATATCCATTGCATGCTTAGCCTTATCATTATCAAAAATTGATCTGAAGGACTTTCTTTGGTTGTAACTTGGCTTTTGGTTAAGGTTAGAAAAGATGGTAAGGGGCTCAAATGATACTTGAAGTGGGGGTGGGACTTACAACTTTTGGAATCGACTCAAAAAACACATTAACTCATGCCCCAGTTTTATTGACTGGGTGAATCTTAAATCTTTATTTGGTTGGACCGATCCCGAAATAGGGCAGCCTACGTATCTCATTCTCGAGAGAGAAGAATCAGGTCGGACGTAGTTCCATCAGCTTGTTCTTTGTTCTGATTTTTTTTTAATTTTTGAACTCTTTCTTTTATTCTCCTTTCCTCGACATTTATCTTTGACTCTCTTTTGATTTCAAAAGAGGGATATGAAAGAAGAAAAAAATAAAATGAAGCTCAAACGGGTAAACAAGGGATGACACAATGTTTGGATAGAAGAATAAAATGCCTTCATCATATCAATCTTCAAAAATGCAAGTACTAAACATGCAATAAAATCAACAAAGGATCAAATATCATACATAGTATCTTTTGACCGCATCAGCATTGATAGCCATTTCTGCCATTTTGCCTTCAATATCTGTCAAATATAGGGCTTTATTGGGCAACACTTTCTTCACAACGAAAGAACCTTGCCAGTTAGGGGAGAACTTGCCTTTTGCTTCAACCTGGTGAGGAAGGATGCGTCTCAATACCAACTGACAAACTTCAAAATTCCTGGGACGGACCTTTTTGTTATACGCTCGAGCCATCCTCCTCTGATACAACTGGCCATGACACACAGACATTAGCCTTTTTTCCTCAATCAAACTCAAATATATAGTCGGTTTTTTACCCATTCATTATCATCAATCTCTGTTTCTACAATGACTCGAAGAGAGGGAATTTCAACTTCTACAGGGATGACGGCTTCTGTCCCATACACCAATAAATATGGAGTTGCCCCTGTTGAAGTGCGAACAGTGGTGCGATAACCTAGCAATGCAAATGGCAAATTTTCATGCCACTGTCTAGAACCTTGTACCATTTTTCGCAGTATCTTTTTTAAATTCTTATTGGTGGCTTCTAAAGCACCATTGGCCTTTGGGCGATATGGAGTAGAATTTCGATGTGCGATCTTAAACTGTTGACATACTTCTTGCATCAAATGACTATTAAGAGTGGCAGCATTGTCTGTAATGATCGTCTTAGGAATTCCAAATCTACATTTGATATTGGCATGAACAAAATCTACCATAGCCTTCTTTGTCACTGACTTGAAAGTTACTGCTTCTACCCACTTTGTGAAGTAGTCAATGGCTACCAAAATGAATCTATGCCTATTTGATTCCTTCGGCTCAATCGGTCCAATCACATCTATTTCCCAAGCCATGAACGGCCATGGAGCAGCCATTGCATGCAACTCAATAGGAGGAGAACGTATCAGATCACCGTGTACCTGACATTGATGACACTTTCGAACAAATTGAATAGAATCCATTTCCATAGTAAGCCAGTAATAACCTGCTCGAAGAATCTTCTTTGACAAGACATGACCGTTCATATGCGACCCGCATACTCCAGAGTGTATTTCAACCATAATTGCCGAGGCTTCTTTTGCATCTACACACCTTAAAAGTCCCAGATATGGGGTCCTCTTATACAAGATTCCCCCACTTAAGAAAAATCCACTAGCCAAACGCCTAATAGTCCTCCTTTGATCGTTGGTGGCATATGATGGGTATTCTCCTGACTGAATGTACCGCTTGATATCCAAGAACCAAGGTTCTCCATCGAGCTCTTCTTCAACCGTATTATAGTAAGCATACTGATCACGACTCTGTATATGTACTGGATTGATGTAAGCTTTATCAGGATGTTGGAGCATTGAAGACAGAGTGGCTAAAGCATCAGCAATTTCATTATAAATCCTTGGAATATGCCTAAATTTCACTAACACAAACCGTTGACATAGCTCCTGCAAGCATTGTCGATACCGGATGAGCTTCAAATCTCGCGTCTCCCAATCGCCTTGAATTTGATGGACTAGCAAATCCAAATCTCCCAACACCAATAATTCCTGGACTCCCATATCAACAGCTAACCTCAAACCAAGAATGCAGACTTCATACTCTGCCATATTGTTAGTACAGTAGAATCAAAGTTGTGCTGTTACCGGGAAATGTTGTCCTGATTCAGAGATAAGAACCACACCTATCCCAACTTCTTTCATGTTGACAGCTCCATAAAAAAATAACCTCCAACCAGGATCAGCATATATAACAACTTCATCAACACACGACACTTCTTCATTAGGAAAATATGTCCTTATTGGCTCGTACTCTTCATCGATGGGTTTCTCAGCAAGATGATCTGCCAAGGCTTGGGCTTTCATGGCGGTTCGAGTCATATATACAATGTTGAACTCAGTAAGCAATATTTGCCACTTTGCCAATCGACCTGTCGGCATAGGCTTCTAAAAGATATACTTCAAAGGATCCATGCGGAAGATGAGATAAGTAGTATAGGATGAGAGATAATGCTTCAACTTCTGTGCTACCCAGGTTAGGGCACAACACGCCCTTTCAAGAAGAGTATACCTGGCCTCATATGCGGTGACCTTCTTGTTAAGATAATAAATAGCCTGCTCCTTTTTGCCCGTGACATCATGTTGACCCAGGACACAATCGAAAGAATTGTCCATGACTTATAAATATAAGATCAAAGGCTTACCATGCTCCGGGGGTACCAGCACGGGCGGATTTGACAAATATCTTTTGATTCGATCGAACGCTTCCTGACATTCTTCAGTCCATTTTACCGCAACACTCTTTTTTAGAAACTTGAATATGGGCTTACAAGTGGTTGTGAGTTGAGCAATAAACCTGATAATGTAGTTCAGTCTACCAAACAAACTCATCACCTCCGTTCTATTCTTGGGAGGGGGCAAATCCTGAATGGCATTGATTTTCGAGGGATCCAATTCAATTCCCCGATGGCTGACTACAAACCCCAATAGCTTTCCAGATGGCACTCCAAATACATATTTTGCTGGGTTGAGTTTGAGATTATACCTACGAAGCCTTTCAAAGAACTTTCTTAAATCTTTAACATGGTTGGCCTGACTTTTTGTGTTAATAATCACATCATCCACGTAGACCTCAATCTTCTTATGCATCATATCATGAAACATAGTGGTCATGGCTCTCATGTACGTTGCTCCAGCATTCTTCAAACCGAACGGCATCACCTGATAACAATAAGTTCCCCATGGTGTGATAAAAGATGTCTTCTCTGTGTCTTCATCATCCATAACAATCTGGTGATATCCGGCATAGCAATCCACAAAAGAGGCAACCTCCTGTTTAGCACAGTTGTCTAACAAAATGTGGATGTTGGGCAGTGGAAAATCATCTTTCAGACTTGCTCTGTTCAAATCACAGTAATCAACACATACTTGAATTTTTCTATCTTTCTTTGGTACTGGAACAACATTGGCTAACCACATGGGATAACGAGCCACTTGAATCACTTTGGCTTCAAGTTGTTTCATGATTTCCTCTTTAATTTTAACACTTACATCAGTTTTAAACTTCCTTAACTTCTGTTTAACAGGAGGGAATGCGGGATCAGTTGGCAATTTGTGAGCCACTAATTCAGTGCTTAAACCAGGCATATCATCATAAGACCATGCAAAAACATCCTTATAACCAATTAATACTTGAACTATTCCATCTTTTAGCTGTGGCAAAGCATGTACAATGATTTTAGTTTCCCTAACATCTTCTTAATCCCCTAGATTTATTGGCTCAGTCTCATTCAAATTAGGATTCAGTTTGTCTTCAAGCTGTTCCAACTCTTTGCTTATTTCTTCTAGTGCTTTTTTTTCATCATATTCCCCATCCTGCTTCATTACATCTTGATTAGTTTGGATTTTAAGATCAGGCTAAAAATTCCGCATGCATGTCATGTCATTAGAATCAGCATAAAGAGAACTGTGTAAGAAAGAAAAACAAAATATATTAGACACGAAACAAAAGGGACATTGCACTTCATTAAATAAAAGATAGAAGGGTTTAAACATAGATGCCAACATAACATAAACAAACTAAAATCTGAATTATAACCCTGAAATAGCTCGGATAAACAGAAAGAAAAACAAAATAAACTACCAAAACTCCCTCCTGACGAGGAGAGGAGTGACTTTCCAATTATTGAGCCAAACAACTGGACCTATGAATTGCACGGCTGCCATACTGGTACCTTCTCCTGCTTCGACTATATCAACTTCAATAAAACGGTTCTGGAAGTCATCAACCAATTCAACTTCAAATTCCACATGCTTCGTGACACCACTCTTAACAAATGATTCACTGAGTAGTGGCATTGGGCGAGGGAGTGACCATGTTTCCTTTTTCCTTCCCTTGGCTTTCTTAAGATCTTCAGCTCTAGGCTCAAATCCCAAACCAAAAGTGCCCACGTTCTCACTTGGACATATGGGATGAACTATACCGTGCAGTGACGCTCCCAAATCCTTTCCTGGCTCAAATCCATATTTCCAAAGTTCACTCACCATCATGATAGAAGCAGAAGACAATTACGGTCCCGGTATAGCCTGCCATTCAAGGATATGATTCACTGGCATTGTATCAAAAATTTGATAGACGAATGTCTCCTCTACGTTATTTGTTTCAATAAGAGACAAGGGAGAATCTTCGTAGGCTGACAAATATCCTTCACCATGAATAACTACTTCTTGCCTATCATGCTCAAACTTAATCATTTGGTGCAGTGTAGATGTAACCGCCTTGGCCTTATGGATCCATGGCCTTCCCAATAACAGATTGTAAGAGGAGTCTACATTCAATACTTGAAACTCTATGGCGAACTCAACAGGACTTATGGTCAACATTAGTTCTATTTGGCCAATGGAATTTGATTTTGCACCATCGAAAGCCCTAACACATACATTGTTGGGCCTGATCCTGTCAGCACCAACATTTAACTTTTGCAAAGTAGAAATAGGGCAAATATATGCACCTGAACCTCCATCAATCATAACATGAGTGACATAGAAATCTTCACACTTCACTGTAATGTAAAGGCCTCGGTTATGCCCTGTACCTTCAATAGGCAATTTATCATCAGAAAAGCTGATCCGATTGACCTCAAAGAGTTTTCCAACCATTTTCTCAAGTTGGTTGATTGTAATCTCCCTTGGAACATATGTTTCATTTAATACCTTTAGTAAAACATCACGATGCTCCTTGGAGTGCAACAACAAAGATAAAAGAGAAATTTGAGCAGGGGTTTTCTTCAACTGGTCTAATATTGAATACTCTGGCAATTTCATCTTTTTCAAAAATTCTTCGGCTTCTTCTTCGGTGATAGGCTTTTTGATAGATGATGGTCCACTCACCGTTGGCTGGGACTTTCTTAAGCTTTCAGGCATGAAGCATCTTCCTAACCTAGTTAAACCCCCTACCTCATCTACATCTTCCAGTACTTCTTTCCCGTGATAGGTCATCACAATCCGACCATAATTCTGGGGAACCCTTTTCGTATTAACTATCGGAGGTTAGGTCACTGGTTTGAGGACAATAGGCGCTGCCAGTGCTCCTTTCACCGTCATGATGGGCTGACTCAGAGCTCCCACCACTGTCAACTTAGGTTTATCCTGACTTAAATCAACATACCTTCTGGTGCCCTGTACTGTGATTAGGGGTTTCTTTGTGCTTTATTGGGCTTTATCTTCTCTCATTCCTTCCCGGTTCAATGACATTGCTTTCAAAGACTCTGCTACATTCACCGATTTCTCCTCAATTGTCTGTATCTTGACAATAGGCTTATAACCCCTTGAAGACTCTTTCCCATCATATATAAATTCTAATATATTGGCTTCAGCATGGGTTGGCAGCGGATTCTGGTTAATGTTTGGAACCTTCGGGGCCTGGACCAGCATCTGATTTGTGTCAATTAAATCTTGGATAGCTCTCTTTAAGTACCAGTATTTCTCGATATCATGGCCTAGCATGTCAGAACAGTACGCACACCTTAAAGAATAATCGATATTCCTCGGCGGTGGATTTTAAAGCCTTTCTTGAATTGGGCTTAAACCTTCAACTTTCTCAACCTATCAAACAAGCTAGCATATGACTCCCCAAGAGGTGTGAATTGATTTTTGACCACCTTCTCCTTCTTATACTCAGACCTAGGCTAAAAACTGGGTTTGGAAAGGTTTTGGTAATTTGGTGGAGCGAATGGGCGATTTTGTGGAGCTTGCGCGTGCCACTGCGGGTAAGAAAAGGTTTGGGCATATTGTTACGTATTATATATTGGGTATGGGGGGTGGCGGAATAGAATATAAAGGGTTTTATGGAGGGTAGTAATAGTGGGGAGGAATATATGGAGCTTGGGCGTAGACTTGGGCTTGGGATTGGGGATAGGGGCGAGGTGGTCTTTTGGGAAAGGAATGGGTTCCAGCTACGACAGTCGCCACGTCCTCTTTCTTCTTTTTACCTCCAAATGCGCCAGATCCACCTTGAATCACTTGTGTGGTGGCTTTTAATGCTACAAAACTCACTATTCGACCAGTCTTAATTCCGTCCTCTATCATCTCCCCCATTTTGAGGACTTCCATAAAAGACTTTCCCATTGTTGGAAGTAAATGTTGAAAATAGGTCTCATCCTGTGCCTGAATGAAAACTTCTACCAACTTACTTTCTTTCATTGGAGGCTTTACCCTGACAGCCTGTTCACGCCACCTTATTGCGTATTCCCTAAAACCTTCAGTGCTCTTTTTCTTCATGTTGACCAAGGAATTTTTGTCCGGGATCAGGTCGATGTTATACTTAAAATATTGAACAAATTCAGAAGCCAAGTCATCCCAGCTGTTCTATTTATCGATATCTCGATCGATAAACCATTCTGAGGCCAAATCAGAAAGACTCTCGCCAAATAAGACCATGAGCAATTCTTTCTTTCCTCCTGCAGCCCTCAACTGGTTGCAATAACATCTCAAGTGTGCAACGGGATCACCGTGTCCTGCATATTTCTCAAACTTAGGCATCTTAAAACCGAGGGGAAGGTTGATGTCTGGGAACATGCAAAGATCTTTATAAGAAACACTCCTATGATCTCCGATTCCTTGCAAATTCCTCATAGCCTGTTCTAAACTTTTCACTTTCTGGGCTATGATATCTTGTTCCTCTGTTGCGACTGGTTTCTCCGTATCAAATGGAAATGCAGGCGGCTGAGTATACCCATATGGTTCATTCATTTGCAAAGTAGGCTCAGGGGCATAATACTGACTATCTGAAACCTTCAGTACTGACTCACTGGCAGACCTAGGAAGCCTCATTGTGGGACGCATAGCATATATGAGAGTTTCATATGGTGGCGGAGCCACGAATACCTATGTGATCGGTGGCACTGTCTGAGCAGCGGGTCTTGATTGGGGAGCTGCCAAGGGCACACCAGAACTACCAAGATAATAATGTCGCGGAGTGAATCCTGGCGCGTGCTCAGGTGACTTAGTAGGAGCAGAGAATTGCGCCTGAGGGAGCGGTGGGCAATTAGAGATATTCCCTAGACCTTCAGTGAGCGGAGGAGGAGGCATTCCGCTGGCCCATGCCTGGTGTAAATCTATCAATTGTTGCCTGAGCCTTACTACCTCATCATTGTGTTCAGAACTTTCTTCCTTATGATCCTGGTCCGGGTCAATGAGCGAATTTTCAATCTCTCTCCAATCCATGACAAGCTTTGCTTTGGATCTAGTGAAGTATGGGTGACTAGCTAGAGTACTGCAAACCTACCACTGTTATCTAAAAGAACATGCTCATCAAAGACGACATCCGTTAGTATTAGGGCACACAACAAGAATGGGAATCACATTGGTAAAATTGTCCTAAATTCATGTTCATTTCTACCAGCTTTTGAGGGTAGCGAGGTCATTTTAACATCATCCTGATTTTTGTCTACACTTTTTTTTTACCTACACTTATTATTATTATTATATTATTATTATATTTTTTCGTATCCATCTCTACTCTTTTCTTTTCTCTCGTTATCTACCTTTATTTTATCATTCTTTATGACTTTTGTTTTTCTTTAGAAGAGGAAAAATAATGAAAAACAATGAAACAAAATGATTAGATCGAACCCAAAAGTAGGTTGCCTACGTATCATGTTGTACATGAATCAGATCTTGCGTAGTTAGGGCAGCATGTGCATAAACATTTTTTTTTTTTGCAAAAACGAAAATAAACAAACCAAGGAAGGACGTAGCATCATAACATTTTGAAGAAAGAAAACAACAAAACGTACAAAAGTTTGGGACCACTTTAAAACTAAACAACAAATACGAAACAACATTATAGACCCCTAAGACGACATAGGTGAAATTACTAATAAGGACTCTAATACAAAAAACAACTTGACTTCGACTTAAAACTAACACCACCCTACAATGACAGACACATAAAAGACTCAAACTGAATAAAGATAAGAAGTGCTCTTTTAGACTGGTGCTCTGCGTGATGACCCTGGCTGATATGGACCTGACTCTGAAGTTCTCTTTCTCCCATTTAAACTTTGTAGCATATCCTGTAAAGACACCCTGATACCGGGGAGGAAGCTTCGGGCCCGTATTCCTTCTTCATGAGGAGTGCACTTGGAAAGATTATTTTGACACCTTTCTACCGTCCTGAACAAATCTGCTAACTGAACTCTCAGTGTTTCCACTTTGGACCCTACACTTTCATCCTGATGGTTGTCTACTATGCAGTCTTCCTGTATTCTCCCTCTAAGCTGCGCTGGTAAGGGTTGATTGATACCCCGAGGGATAGATTGAAGTGAAACCCCATATCCTTGAGTGCAGCCCGGATTATCCAAACTTTCTTTGAGTGTGTCCACACCCATCATTGTTGCATGCTTCCAAAACTGCTCATGCTTGCTCTCACCTGAGGCTTGATCCTTGAAGTACTCAACATCCTTCAGAACATCCACTGCTGGTGGCATGTCCTGCAGCCTACCTAACTGGCGCATTACCCTAGAAGGACTGTATGGTCTAGTGCAATTGAGCCCTAACATAACTAAAGGGAACTGCGTCTGACAACCCAACAAGATTATCTTCGGTCGAAGCCACAGATAAGTCCACAAAATGTTATCCCTGGTTCTTGATTTAAGAAATTCAATCCAAGCCTCGACTCCCACGGGTAGCGAGAATTTATCCAAACGCAACTTGGAGTCCATGGCTTTCAATCGATTGGGAATACAACGGTCTATCACGTCTGGTTTAACTAAAAAAGGCGCATGCAAATGCTCCTTCATTCATAACTGCAATATCAGGTTACTGCCCTAAAAAAATCTCCTTCCCCCCTTCACTTTGGTTAAAGCCTTATATATTTCTGTTAAGATCATGGGTATGAGAGTGAACCTGCCCTTTTGATTAATGCCCTTGTCGTGTTGATCCTTATGAAATCGTATATAATACATCTTTCTTCTAGTGGAAACACTAAAGTACCTAACAAAGCGATGGTGAAGACTTCAAGACGCTTTTTCTCCCAGTTCTCCTTAGTCACATGAAATTCATCCCAAAAGCAATCAAAACCTTCCGAGGGCCCGAATCTAGCGAAAAAAAAAATCTAGGAAAACCCACGAGTCACTTAAACAACCCAAACGGATACCCTTACTTTTTAAACCACAAGACTGCAAAAATCTCACGCCAGTATGATTTCGTGCTCGAATCATATCCTTCTCGATATAGGGCAAATGCAATAAACCAGATATTTCTGCCAAAGTAGGAGTCATTTCACATTCCCCAAACCTGAACACTAAACTACTTGGATCCCAAAAGGCCAACAAAGCCTCTATTATATATGGACGAGGGGTAACATGCAAAAGTTCCGTAAGATCACCTAATATTTTAATCAGTTTCTGCTGATCAACATAGTTAAACATTTCCCACCATTTGATTAACTTTTTGGGAACCTTGACAACCATCAGAACTCTAGACTTGGTGGACAAATCCATCCTGTAATAACACACAAGACGTTATCTCAAAAATTTGACAGGAGTAGAAGATTCCCAACCCTTGGGATTTTTTGACGCAAACATATTTCGATGGGATAAACCACATTCATGACTCCAATTTTCCGAACAGAAGTATTGAGCGAAATCAGTCTACTTGGCAAACAACTCTAGATTATGGGGCAAGAGACCTAGGCTAATAAGAAGACAAAGACAACACAAAGATTTACTGGACCCACAGAGGGTTGCCTATGTATCCCAACCCAAGGGAAGGGAATCAGGTATGCGTAGTTCATCCAGATTAGACAATTAATGATTAACTAATACATTGATCCTAACCTAAGAGACACTACCAAAAACAAACAAAAAAAACTTTTGGATTTTCAGCTAGACACTTTAACTAAGACTGACACCACCAATTATGAAGAAAAAATCTTTTTGGTATTTTTGTTTTTGACAAATAAGTAGAAGAGGCAAACAAAACTTTTTTTTTTTAATTTACGGTACTTTGAGAAGACAAATGCAAAACGTAAAAAAATCTTTTTGAGTTTTTGGATTGTGAAGAACCAAAGTCATAAAGAATTCTAAAATAAACTACGACATTCCTCTTTTTTTCATTCCTTTCGACTCACTTTTTCTATTTTTTTTGTTTTGTTTTTGCCTATGCACCTTACTCCTAACAATTTTTTTTTTGAAAATCAGTACGTCAAATGACCACATTACCCTTAAAAATGCAACAGTTAGCACGTAGGGATGCTTTAGAGGGGAGTCTCCTACAAAGGGCCATGTGGGTCCCGCTAGGTCTCCGTATGATGCACATAAGCATGACCTAAAGGCTGACCTACGTTGTGGTTCACTAATAAGGCTGTTCGGGGGAGCGTATGGTCGATAGTGGCTGCTTTGCTTTCCACCTACTCCATAACACCGACGGATCCCCCTTCTAAAATAAGGGTGACTCAACTAGAGGTTGTGTACAACACCTGTACTATGGACTTATTGCAGAAAGAAGGCCGCGGCGGGGGGGGGGGGGAGGGGACTCATGATGACAGATATAAAGCGGTAACACATAGGATAAATACTATAAACAAAGAGCACGAAAATGCACAAAAGTGAAAATAAGATCAACAATAATCACAAACAATGCTTATACACTCGTAATGCCAAACAAAGCCGATACAACTCAAAAATAAGCTCGAATTCTCATACTGTCCGCAGCAGAGTCGCCAGAGCTGTCACACCAATTTTTGACTCCGAAAAATTCATGTTTTAAGTTTCGGAAGGGTTTTATTATTTAAGTGACAAGAAATAAAAATTTGTTTCGAAAAAGGATTATTTACATTTTTTTTACTCAGATTCGCCACTTGGCATAATCTGGTGTGCCAAGTCACCATTAGAAAATCCTTTTCAAAAACCATTTGACTCTTTAAACTGGTTTGCGAACAGAGATTCCGGCTAAGGAATTCTGTTGACCGAGGGGAAGGTGTTAGGCACACCTAGATCCCGGTGTTCAACCATGATCGCTTGGTAGAGTGTATTGACTATTTTTTGGCACTAATAAACGTATAAACTGCACCAAAAAGCACGCCAAATAATCAAACAAAATAAAACAATCCAAAATGTAAAGTCCAGTCCAATTATTACAACCCGAAATAGAAAGGGACTAAAAGTAAACCTACGTTAATCCTAAACTAATGCTCTACCTGACGCCTCAGGCCTTCACCACGAACGTCCTCCGGGTACATGATATCTCGGGCCTTCCCCGATAAATAAATATATACAGATACTTCGGGGCATTCCCCGGCCAAATTAATACAATAGATGTCAATGTATAAATCAAAACCATTCCCCAAACATTTCACCATTCAACAATCACAAATCCTAAATCTTGCCTACCCAACCTACCTTTGCCTAAACCAATTGGCATATCATGATACTACCAAGTTCAATTAACGCTCGTTTCAAGTTAAACACACAATGAAATCAAGCTAATCCAAATCACCAATTATATCAAATTTTTAATTTTCACCCCCAAATCCATTTTTAAATACATGATTAGTGCATGCTTTGATTTTCCAATCACATCTTATAATCTGAAGCCAACATCAAACACAAAACAAACAACGAAGATTCAAACCAAACACACAATAAATAAATCATCCACACCCATAACATTAATAAAGAGTCAAGATAAAGTAAAGATTGGTAGAAGAAATGGACCTCAATGAAACAGATCCTTGTCGATAATAAAAAAATCCGAGACCGAAATCCTCGAATCAGGGAACCCACAACGAACAAATCTAATCAGTGTCTCAAAATTGCCAACCAAACAGATTTCAACCAAATATAAAACCTCAAAGTGAAAACCAAATCACGAATATTGAATGGGTTAGTCACAAAAATCACCCCAAATGCAATATCGAATGGATTGACAGCCAAAATTGGTGTTTTCGATGAGGATTAAACAAAAATCAAGATCAAGAACTATGGTTTGATGCGGATTTGGATGGCATAGAGGGCTGGTCATCGTATTTTCGCTACACCGGAGCTCCGATGAACTCGAAACCCCAATGATAGGATGGAACAACAAAATCAGTGTAACCTGAGCTTCGGTGAGCTCAGGCAGTGGAAGAACACGATGAATTAAGATGGATTCTAGATCAACGGGGCCTAAATCCACTGGATAGCCACCGGCTCCATCGAGGTTTGCCGTTTCCGATTAGATTTTCCTCGCCAAAATAGTGACCCAAACCTACAAGACTCGTTCCAGAATAACCTAAAACTCGACCTTGAATCTCTTTCTTCCTCGCAGATCTCTCTCTCTCTCACTACTAATTCTCCCTTCCTCTCTCGCCTCATTCTCTTCTCTCTTTGTTGCTCTTTTTCTCGATCAACTCATTTTTTATTGATTTCATCTCTTCCAGTGTGTATGTGTATGTGAGATTTGTGTTCTGTGAGAATGAGTGAAGAAGATGGAGTTTTGTGAATGGTGTGTGTATTGAGAGTGTTGATGATATTTGGTGAGGTCAAGAAGATGAATTTTTCTCCATTTCTTTGAGTGTTTTTTTTGTTCTGTATGTATCTCCCTGAAGAAGAAAAAAAGAGCCCCTTAAATTATTTTTTCTCCTTTTCTATATATTGTCCTTCTAGGGCTCCTATTGTAGTGGTCCTATGTGTAAAAATGTGAGGAGGGTATATGGGTAGTGGTGAGGTGGGGTAGAGTTTGTTAGGATAGGGTAGGTAGGTGTTGTTTTTTAATTGGAGGGATAAGGGTTAGGTGTTTATTTTTGTTTGGATAGGTTGCTAGGATAAGACAAAATTAGTTAGGGGATTGTTATTTTTGTCATTTGTGGAGGGATTATCACACGGGTGAGGGTGCACGGTAGGATGACATAAAATGGGTAAAAGTGAATAAAATTAAACTTTAAGAGGATGAAATCACGTGTCTACATATTTCTTTACTTATCATTGCATTTTTACTTTCCCTTTTGGGTGTTTGATTTACTATCAAGGCTAGGTCAATATAGTACCATCATGATTTGAGGTACTGGTTTGCTCAAGATCTTTAAAGCTAATTTTAGGTTTCCTCTTGACTATTCAGATGTCTTTATTTCCTATCCAAACATGAATATTTTGTTTTTTATTTCAGATGTTGTTTCGATGCTCTACACTTATGACACTAGTTCTTAGGGACTTTTATGGTATTATTTATGTTTTTTGCTATATTGTTGTATGTGTCAACTCGACTTCATTCTAGAAGTATTGTTTAGTCTTTCTTTACTTTTATTTTATTTTGACTTCCCTTTTTAGGTATTTGGCTTACTATCAAGGCTGGGCCAAGATAGTTCCATCATATCTCGTCAGTTGAAAGCCTTATGTGAAGAATTACCATACCCATGGTTTGGAGTTGGCAACCTTAGTGTTTGTATTGAAGTTATGACAACATTTCTTGCATAAATTTCCTTGCCATATTTTCTAGGTTCATCATAGGCTTCAGTACTTCTTCAATCAACGGGATCTTAACACGAGGCAACATCATTGGCTTGAACTTCTTATGGATTATGACCTCACTATTTTTATCATCTAGGTAAGACTAATGCGGTTGTAGATGCCTTGAGCTTGAAGTCAACCAGTATTGGGAGTTTAGATCATCTCTTGATCTAAGAGATACCTTTAGCCTTAGAGGTTTAATCTTTAGCTATCTAGTTGGTTAGACTTAATATTTCAACACACAAATATGTTTTAGACTTTGTTGATGCTATATTTGCTTTGATAGATCAGATTTGAGCTCGCCAGTTTAATGATAATGGCTTGAGGGAGATTCGAGATAAGGTGTTAAGTGGTGAGGCTAGGGTAACATCTTTTGATTTCGATGGTGTTTTGTCGATGAGAGTCAGAGTTTGTGTGCCAAGAGTTAGTGGATAAAGATTGATTTTTGAGGAGGCACATTATTCTGGAAATTCTATCCATCTAGGGATGACTAAAATGTATTGTGATTTAAAGAAGCATTATTGGTGAGGTGGTATGAAAAAGAATGTTGCAGATTTTATAGCTCATTTCTTATATTGCCAGCAGATGAAGGCCGAGCATCTGAGACTTAGTGGTTTTCTTTGTAGATTACCTATTCCTGAGTGGAATTAGTGGCAGATCACTATGGACCTTATGAATGGGTTGACTCATACTTTTTATGTTTTTGACAAACATTTGGGCCATCGTTGATTGATTGACCAAATTATCCCATTTCATGCATATTCAGATTTACTTCCGTGTTGAGAGGTTGGACCGTATTTATGTTCGAGAGATAGTTCATCTTAATGAGGTACCCATGTCTATTGTTTCAGAGAAAGGCCCAATGTTCACTTCGTCCTTCTAGCGGATATTTCAGGAGAAGTTGGGTACTCAGGTTGACCTTAATAGAACTTTGCATCCCCAGACCGATGGTTATTCGTAGTGGACTATTTAGGTTTTGGAGGATATGCTCCGCACTTGTGTTGTGGGCTTTGAAGATCAGTAGGAGAATTATTTAGCCCTTGTGAAGTTTACTTATAATGATAACTACCATTTGTGTATTGAGATGGAACCTTTTGAGGCATTGTATGGTAGGCATTGTCAATATCCTATTGGTTTGTTTGAGACTTCAGAGGTTAGACCCCGTGGTACAACTTAATTCACAAATGTTTGGATTGTATTTGATTGATTCCAAATAGGTTTCAGGCAATCTATAGTAGGCAAAAGAGATGGGCAGACCACAGGTTTCATGCTCTAAAGTTTCAGATTAGTGATCGGGTCTTCTTCGTGTATTACTCATGAAGGATGTAATGAGGTTTGGGAAGAGGGTCAAGTTTTTTAGACCATTTGGAAAGTTGCTTATGAGTTGGCCTTACCTCTAGATTTTTTAACATTTATCATGTTTTTCATATATCTATGTCGTGGATCTATATTCTAGATGAGTTTCAAGTTCTTCATTGGGAATCAGTTCAGTTTAATGAGTGGTTGATCTTTCTTGAGAAGACAATTCCTATTTTAGTTAGAGATGTTAGACGGTTGTGTTCTTGAGATATTCCTGTGGTTAATGTTCGGTTGAGGCATTATTCTGTTGAGGAGGCGACCTGGATAGTCGATTCTGACATGTGCAGTAGTTACCCTTAGCTCTTTACCGTTTCAGGTATTTTTATGTCTTTTAGTTTGAGGATGCACTAAAGTTTTAGCATTGGATACTGTGATGAATTAAGTGTGAAATCCGACTTTCTATGTTAATTGACCATTTTTCCCTTCCCTGTAGGTTCTATATGTATATTTTGGAGAGTGGGAATGATTGATATGATTTCCAATGCCTTCATAAGATTTTTGGGAGAGTCTGAGGTATTATATGGCAATTTAGACAGTTCCATTAGATCTAGAATGACGAATTTGCATTAGGAGCAATATTAATTTGGTCTTGATGCCTTTTGTTTAAATTTTGACCCTCTATTTTAAAAACTAGTGAAATTTGCTTTAAAGGAGTCCTAGGTGTTACTTTGTTGAAAATGATCTTCTTTTAAAAATTTGATGTTTCCACTGAGTTCAAAACATCAAAATTAGCATGGTAGAATATATGGTTTTTTTCTTTAGGGGCCCCAATCAAATTTGATGGATCCACTTGTTAATATTTTTTGCATGCGTAAATCAACCTTGCTGATATCTGGTGCAGTTTATTAAGCTGCCAAAGTACCACTTAAGCGGCAACCTGTTTAGCAGCAAGGGGTCACTTAAGTGATGTCCATTTTAGTGGAACTTGACCATTTAAGAGATGATTAGCCAAAGGGGTAGCGACCATCGCCGTTATATAAATCCCATCTCACAATTTTCACCATTTTTGGACCTTTGAGCTTTGGGTTTGAGAGAATTTTAGGCTTTTCTTCACCATTTGAGCTTGGGTGAGCTCCAAAACCTTAATTTCATTATTTTATATTGAATAATAACATAAAAACACTCTTTAATATTGATTTAACATGAGATTTTTAGGGTTTTTTTTAGAAAAAAAATAAAAATGATTTTTCTTTTATTTAGACCATGGTGTAACTCTTTTTAGCGTGGGTTTTGAACGGTAGGTTCCTTTAACCTTGGGGAATGTATTCTAAAATTAAATTTAGGTTTTACCTCTTTTATTTAAAACTTATTTTTTGAACCTATTTTGAAATCGAATTAGATATGAGCAACATGGAAATAATTATCTTTCTTGTAATGGAGATGCTATATTTGAATGTTGTAGTTGATTTCAAGGCCATTTTAAAGGGAATGACTTTGTGTTGAAGGACTTGAGGCTTGGATTTGATGCTTCGAGATAGGTATAATTAACTTTCTTCAGATTAGACTGGGTAGTTAATGAATAAGTAAAGCATGCTATGGGTTGGAGAAAATAACTATGCGATATGATTTTCGAGCTATTATATATTGCATAATACTCGTGTGGGGACTTACATTTTGCTGTTGTTGATTTATGAAATTATACACTGTGTGTTGTCCATGCAGGGTCTTTATTTGATATAATTGGACTTATTTGTGTATTTTAATTATTTATTTCTTATTGCGATGCTCGAGTGGGGGATTCAATAGATATTATAGACCTTATTGAGCATTTTTTGCCTTTATCATGATAAATTAGTGCGTTTGTGGGTTGTATGATATTAGTGATATCTTACATGCATATTTATTCCAATGGTTCCCAACTAGAACTAATATCATGGATTATTGGGATATTGAGTTGATTATTGAGATCACCTATAAACGCAATGAATGAATTTGATATCTTCATATTGATATGATTTGAGAATTATATCCTTATTACATACATACACATTTATGAGATATCGGTATTATTGAGGAACATTGATTTTGAAAGAAAATGAGATACTTTTGAAAATACTTAGATTAAGGGATATGCCGGTCGGTAGATTGAGATATGAGATTGATACTAGTGAAAATCTGAGATAGTATATGGGTTTAGAACCACATGTGGGTCCTATTTTGGGAGTATTGAGGCTCAATAGGTGTATGCAAAAGGTCACGCGATGAATTTTAACTGTTTTCTTCACCACTCATTGCATTGAATTATATTTGCACATCATATGTTTTTTTAAGTGTTACTTGTCATGTATTCAACTTCTATCTACACTTTCATGTATGCTTGTCCCTTGTATATATATATGTATATATATAAATATATATATTATTGGAACTATTAGTGGGGACTGTGTGAGCTGCTGCTTGGGAACTTTTTCTTCTTATAGATTGCGAGCTCATAGTATTTTCTTTGTTTATATTATTTTCTACTTTTCTAAGTTGTCCTATGATGCCTACTGAGTACAAGTGAACCGTACTCACTCCTACTACCTTTTTGCTACAAATTCAAGTATGCTTATGAGACCCGGGAGCTAATTACATGCCTATCAGAGTTGGTGATTCAAGGTACTGGTTCACTCAAGGTCTTTATATCTAATTTCAAGCCTTTTGTTCACTATTCAGATGTTTTCATTTCCTTTTCGGACACATATAGTTTGTTCTATATTTCAGTTGATGTTTAGAAGATCTACACTTATGACACCAATTCTTGGTGACTTCAATGGTATTATTATTTTTCGGCTATATTATTTCATATGTTGACTCGACTTTATTCTAGAAGTCTCTTCTGGTCTTTCGTTACTTATCATTTTGTTTTTACTTTGCTCTTTTGGTGTCTGGCTTACTATCAAGTAGGAGTGTGCAAAAATCGAATCGACCGATAAATTGAACCGATACAAATGTTATTGGTTTATTGTTATTGGGTTATTGGGTTAACAATTTTTTAATGGTTTTATAAAAAAAAAATTATTGGTTTATTGGTTCGGTTCGATTTTTTCTTATTGGGTAAACCGATAACCCAATAAGAGAATATATATATATGTGTGTGACTTATTATATATTTTTCTTAATTTCTCTCTAATTTCTATAAATTAACAAACCTATTGTTTCAATTATACAAACTCTTAATTTCTACTAACAATGCTTAGTTCAAACTTGAAGGTTCTTGTAAATTAAGACACATCATGTAGGATTTTTTGATGGCAACTAAGATTCAGGTTTTTTCATGTTAGTTACTACTATTTCTATTTTATGAGAATTTTCTTATCGGTTAAACCAAAAACCAGATCGTTAAGGACTAAAAACTGATACAAAATATCGTATTGGTTTGGTTATTGGTTTAGCATATTTAAAAACTGAAAACCAATAAATCAAACCAATAATATATAAAATCGAACCGAACCGATTGATGCACACCCCTACTATCAAGGCCTAGTCACGATAGTGCCCCATCACGCCCTTGATTTCAGATGTTGTTTAGATGCTCTACAGTTATGACACTAGTTCTTAGGGATTTCAATGGAATTATTTTTTTCTCCGCTATATTGTCTCTTGTGTTGACTCGTCTTTATTCTAAAAGTCTCATATGGTCTTTCTTTACTTATCATTTCATTTTTACTTTGATTTTTGTGTGTTTGGCATACTATCAAGGCTGGGACGCGATAGTGCCATCATAACATTGATTTTTGGATTGAGATAGGGTTTTTCAGAGGTGTGAATAAAAACTAAATAGGTTTTTTCTTCCGAAAAGACACTAGGAGAAAGTATGCAATAGTTGTGACTCTTCTGATATATCATGACCTGATTTATGAGTCATGATAGCACCTACTTTATCCCACCAGTAGATCAGCCAAATCATACACCAGATCTGGAAGCAATGGTCTAATTTGGTGGAAAAAGGCATAAAAGCCGAAAGTTAGCAAGTAAAGACTTATGATAATAATTCAAGTAATAATAATATTATGAAAGATAAATAAGATAAAAATAACATCCAACGACCTAGTATTGTAGGTACAAGATCCACTAGCAAAAACGAATACAAGTAATGTAATAGTCAAGATACACTAGTCTCAAATAATGAAAGACTAAGAAAAGTAGAAGAAGGAGAAAAAGGAAACTTCCACTCCGAGAGCTCGCACAGTCGTCGAACCGAAGGCAACACGATTGTAACGTCAGCGATGACTACTAGCACTCGAATCTACACCAAAAAGGTACAGAAGTGTAATATGAGTACCAAAGCCTTGGTTACTCAGTAGGCATCATCGGTCGACTGAGCTAAATCATAATATAAGTACAACAAAGATGCAAGATGAATACGCTGAGTCAAGGTAAAAGGCAAACCTGGAATAATGCTTCAATACTGTAAATAAATAACCAGAATAGATATAATATGAAAGAAAGCATAAATAATACTACAAGACTGTCCTCCAGAAGCCAGTAAGTGTGGAAAAGTAAATAGCCCAACGCAGACATCCATAAGTCCGGAGGGTGCAATCAAGGTAATAAATAATTGAAATTCCATTTATTAACCATATTTGAAGCCATAATCGAGAACCTATCCGTACGAGAACATACCATTAATAACCTGTCGATGCCAGACTCAAACTGAAACACAATATCATCATTTTTTGTCGGACTTGAACTATAACTCAATATTATTAATTACCGAACTTGAACCGGAACTCAATATCAAGAAATCATCGGACTTTTTCTGAAACTGACACCAACTCCCAAGTACCAATCTAGCATAGGCATCTAGAATCTAGTCTCTTCAAGCTCTAAAATATGCGTCTTAAAGGTACAATATGCCCAATAGTCTAAAAGGAGCTAACGATAGTTTTGGCCTAAGGTGGTCCAAAGAGACCCACTTCTTATCCCCAAAATTCATTCTAAGGAAATTTCTACCCCAGACTAGGCTAAGGCATCTTATTCTTCTAATAGATATTAAATAAGCCACTTTTCTTCTTAAGATAACAATTCTACCTAAAACATGAGCAACTACGCCAATTACTCCTAATTTACGATTCTTTAATAGGCTAAATATTCCAAATAGTACTAAATATATCTCCCAGAACTAATTTCCAGCCCATATCTAGCATTATATCATAAATATACTACGAATTATCTTAATCTATAAGGAAGGTAAACCTAGCCTACCATGACCCCGAAGAAAAACTGAAAGAATCCGCTAAATCATCAATTTTCCCATTCAAGAAGCTTCTACAAGATGCCACGCTATCAAAGTCATAATCTACTCATCACTACGAGAACAACAGTACTCATATTGCATTTTCATGCTTTGGGTTCAAATTACGTAAAAATATCATATGGGTCCCATTTGCGGAATCACACTTTCAAAACTGACAATGTGTCCCTCTATGCTCAAGGAACATTTACCCTCAAGAATGGGTAATTTCCTAGCTTAAACGGTGATACAAACAACCCACCAGTAGTCTAGGGATTTTGGGTATTAATAGAGAAATTAACAATGGAGTTGATGAAAACTTACCAAGAATTCAAAGAGAAAATGAGTAATCCAAGTTTACGAACATCCTAAATGTCCTATCAATGTTTCTCCAAAGTTCCCACACGTTCTAGGTTTTTTCATGTTTAATTTGGGTGATAAATGGAACAAAATTAGGCTATGGGGTATTTAACGACACTCAAGTGCTGCTTAAGAGGAAACTAGGATGCTTAAGTAGTCACCGCTTTTGCGGCCAAACGCCGTTTTAGCGACATCAACTCCCTTCACGTTTAACCGCTTAACCGGTTTTCTTGCCACTTAAGTAGCTTTTACTTAAGTGGTGAGGGTTCTTCCTTAGCATCCTAAGCGACCAGTTGTCCTCTTTAGCTCCCCTTCGCTTAAGCGACTCAAAGGGTGCTTAAGCGGGTGCACTAGTTGGAGATTCAAAAGTTTAGTCTCCACCAACCTCTCAAGATGCATTCAGAATACAAACTATGCTACCCTATCAAATTCAATATTTTGAATTTAGTGGAGCTCTCGAAATTTCCATCTGAGGTAGTTTAATGAAATGTAGGTCCCACCCCCTAGTGCCATTTTTCTTAAGTTCTGGTCAATAGCCCGAAATGAGTCTAAAAGCCTTGGGACTTAAACCAAGGGTACATCTAGCCTAAAATTAATGTTTTCAAACTGTCGAAACTATCAAAATTGACATAAGAGGTCATTTGACTAATGTTTTTTCCTAGTAGCCAATTCTAACCGACGAAGACTTCAAAAATGTAATTGGCTCCGTAAACCAAAATAAACTACCCGATAACTGAACTGTCAGCTCTAGGAAGTCATAAATGACTTTGGGGCGACTATAGAAAAGATCTAAATGGTGAAATGAGCTGAAATGTAGAAAATGACCTGAAGGATCATTACAACATCCACTACTAAATGAACTTTCATCCACAAAAGTAAAGGGCTAGGATGTACCTAAAGCCTCAAATAGGTGAGGATACTGGGCCCAAATCTCACTCTCAATATCTCAAGCAGCCTCCTTTACTGTACGGTGTGTCCAATGGATCTTAACTACTTGAATCTCTCTAGTACACAATCGTCTGACATCACTGGATAATATGAGCATCAATTTCTCAACGAACGTCAATCACTCATCCAACTGAACTTAGTCTCATTTGAGCACATAAGACGCATATAGGATGTACCACTACAATATATAAACATGGAAAACTATATGAGAAACAACTAAATTTGGGTATAGGTCTAGCTCATATTCCATCTCTCCGACTATGTGAAGGATTTCAAATGGTCCAATATATCTGGGTTGAGCTTGCCTTTCCTCCAGAACCTTATCACACCCTTCATGGGCGATACTCGGAGGAATACTTGGTCTCTAAATCCAAACCTTAAGGCATGAAGACTACGATATGCATAAGCCTTCTGCCTACTCGGAGCTATCCTTAGCCTGTCATGACTTACTCGGACTCTATCCAATGACTACTAAAGCAAGTTAGTAACGCGAGGTCTAATATTAGAGGTCTAAAACTAGCCAATCAAAGAACGACATCACCTACCATACAAAGCCTCAAAAAGTGCCATCTCAATACTCAAATTATGGCATTATTATAGGAAAATTCAGACAAAGATAAGTGCTACTCCCACTTTTCTCTAAAATCCATAACACAGGCTCGAACCATATCCTTGAGAACCTAAATAGTCTGCACTGATTGCCCGTCAGTCTGAGCATTGATGGCTTTACTAAGATCTACCTGAGTATCCAAATCTCCCTTAAAAGTTCTCTAGGAGTTAGAATTGAATATCGAGCCCCGGTCTGAAATGACAGATAAGGCACACCATATAAATAGACTATCTCTCAAACATAGATACAAGCTAACCTCTTGGCACTGAAGTATATCTAAATATGAATGAAATATGCCGAGTTGGTCAACCTATCCACAATGACCTAAATACCATCAGAACAACGGGATGTGCGAGTCAAACTACTAATAAAGTCAATGGTAATCTGCTCCTATTTCCAGTCAGGAATAGGAAACCTTTGAATTAAGACACCAAGCCTCTGATGCTTAACCTTCATCTGCTAATAACTTAGGCAATGAGTTACAAAGTCTACCACATATTTCTTTATACCACCTACCAAAAATGCTATTGCAGATCTCTATACATATTAGCTGTACTAGGGTGAATAAAATATCTGGAGCTGTGAGCCTTATACAAAATCGACTGAATTAAGTCACCAACTCTTAAAACACAAATTCAATAATCGATTCATAGAACACCCTCATAATATATGGTAGTCCTCTAGGACTCACCACGTAACACCTAATCATGGATGCTGCAAAGTCTCATATCCTCAAACCGATTACTCCAAATGTTCTCAAATAGGGTAGAACTCACCTTAAGACTAGTAAGAATCCTTAAGGGGTTTGAAATATAAGTTTGCTCCATCAAGTTTTCTAAGGAATGAATGACCCATGCCAATGGTCTCAGCAAAGCTGAGTTGGAAGCCAAACTACCCATGTTCACTGCCTATCGACTCGAGGTGTCCGCCACCATATTCACCTTGCTCAAATGATACCAAATAGAGATGTCATAATCCTTATGCAACTCCATCCACCTACGGTGCCTAGAATTAAGCTCTCTCTGGGTCATAAGTGTAACACCCCGTATTCAAGTACATGTATTGGCGTATTCAAGTACGTGTATTGGTCTTATTATATGGAATTAATTTTTTTATTTTATTTATACCGGAATGCGCCCGTCGATGGTTCCATAGGAAGGTTATTGAATAAGATTTCCAACGATATAAAGATTTAAAAAAATGGATAAGTTTCGGATATAATCAAGTACATTCGAAACTATAAAACGGTGGCCGGGATATTGTGAATAGTAAATGTGCAGGAAAATTTCCTGCACACAAACTACTGAGGCCTGCCAGTTTTTTGGGTCAAATTTAAATGATCATAACTCCTTGTACAAAATGAACTGTATGAGATTCTATATATCTATGCGAAGCCCGCGGAGTATTCTTTCTAATGCAATTGGTTTCATCCAAATCCAACGTCTGAGTAAGGAGTTATACTCGTTTTACTTCAGCCTCTCAAAACAGATTTTTAGGGTCAACTTCAAACGATCATAACTCCTTGTACAGGACGAAATGGGTGTCCTACTTTATATGAAATGAAAGCCCTTTGAATTATCTATCCAAAGATACCAATTTCACCCAAATACGATATTGGAGCAAAGGTTTATGGTCGATTTACTTTAGCCTAGCAAAACAGTCCACCATGGACAGATTCGGATTTACTTAAATTTTAAGGGCAATATGGTCGTTTTCCATCACCTCATGGACGAAAATTGGTCATTATATACATATAATTAGCCTCATACCCATAATTTATCATCCAAATCATTGAGAAATAAGAAACCCTAGCCTATGTTCAACTCCAATTATCTTGTGATTCAACCGTAGAAAATCCAAATTGATTCAGTAGTTGTGTTAACCGTCTTGAGGGCTTCGAGAAGCACCCCTTATTTGTGCCAACAGGACTTCGAAATCAAGAGGGTCATTTTATGGTAAGGATGTAAATTATGTTGGTATTATTTATATGGATATGTATATATATGCAAGTGAGCATAAGAAGTACGTTATTTGATTGTTGTTGAATGATGATTGAGAAATGATGTTGGATTATTCTTGTGCATGGTTGGATTATGTTGAATTGTGAAGGGATTTTCTGTGATGATATGGTATTGAAATGATGATTATATATATATATACACATAAACCTATTGTTCAAGTTGGTTTTAGGAATGCTTTGCAAATATTGGTTGTATGGAATTATGGAAGAGAATTGTGGTGTTGGGTTGCTAATACTAGATGCCAAACATTTCATTGTAGATAAGTGATTTATAAAGGCGGGAAGTTGTGTTGAATTGGTATCCGAATCTACAACGAGAATACTCTAATGATGTTCTTTGGCATGAAAATGCCAATGTTCCATCAAGTAAGATTCTGAGGTTGTCCAAAAACATGTATTGTTCTACATTACCAACGAAGTTGTTTCCATTCTATAAAGTGTCAAAATGTTTTATTGATATACCAAAAGGATCCTATTTCATTGTTGTGATATTGATGATTCTGAAACACATTACCCTTGACAAGAAGTGCCAAAATAGGAGCTGAAGAGACGAATCCCTTAAGCTTTCCAAAGCTCAACCCACACTCCTTGTACCACTAGAAATGAACCTCCTTCAAAACCAATCTGGTCATTGCACTGTAATAGTAGTAAAATTCTCAACAAAAATGCCTATAATAATCGACCCAAAAATGAAGCTATGAATCTCAGACGGATATATAGGCCTGACATAATCACAAATAACCTCAATCTTTGTTGGATCTACTATAATCCTAGTCTTAGACACTACATGTCCAAGGAATGTCATCGACTCAAGTCATAACTCACACTTAGAGAATTTGGCAAAAATCCTATGATCTCTCAAAGTCTAGAGCATAATACCCAAATTCTATATATACTCCCTCTACTCCTTGAATACATAAGGATATCATCAATGAACACAATCGCAAAAAAATTTAGATAAGGCATGAACACGTAGTTCATCAAATCCATGAATGCTTCTAGGGCGTTGGTCAACCCAAAAGACTTTACCAGGAACTTATAATGACCGTAATGGGTCCTAAAGGTTGTGTTTAGAATAGCCTCATCCAGAATCATCAACTGTCGATAATCGAATCTCAAGTCAATCTTAGAGAACACTGCTTCTCCCTGAAGCTGGTTAAATAAATCATCAATATGAGGCATAGAATATTAGTTCTTCACCTTCACCTTAGAGAACACCGCTGCTACTTAAAGATGGTCAGATAAATCATTAATACGAGACATAGAATACAGGTTCTTCATTGTCACCTTATTAAGTTGACTACACATAAGCAAGGAACCATCATTCTCATTCATAAACAAGATAGGATCTTCCCAAGGAAACTCACTCGGTCTACTGAAATCCTTACCTAGAAGATCCTAAAGCTGAGAATTTAGTTCCTTAAGCTCGACATGAGCCATATTGTAAGGTGCCATAGAAATAGGTTGGGAGCTCGACTCAAGATCAATAACAACCTCAATATCATTCTCAGGAGAAAGACCAGGTAGATTGGTAGGAAAAATATCAGAAAACCCACAAACTAAAGGAACAGAGTCAAGCGATGGACTCACCACACTAATATCATAAATATTAGAAAGATAAGACTCGAAATCCCTTGAAATAAGTCTCTTAGCCTAAATATATTAGATAATCCTCATCGGCTCACGAATAATAGCTTTCTTCCACATGATAGTGGAATAACCAGTCCATGCCCAAAATCACATCAAAATCCACCATATCTAATATAATAAAATCAACCTGAGTGCCAAACTCCCAAACAATCACAATACATGATTAATAAATTTGACCTGCTAATAAGGAATCACCCACAGGAGTAGATGCACATAACGACACATAAAGAATCCCAAGATAACTCTAATTATGGGGCATAATAAGCAGACACATAAGAATAAGTAGATTCCAAATCAAATAAAGCAAAAGACGGCTGGTGATACATTAAAATTGTATCAGTAATCACATCATCCGAATACTCAGCCTCACGTCTAGCAGTTACGACATACAACTAACCACGCCTACCACCTAGATGGGATCCTAAGTAATCTCCTATCTTTCTTGCCTGAGGACTTTTATGAGCACTTTGGGGAATAGCTCGATGATTATGCACAACACCTCTAGCTAAGAGGGAACTGCTCTAATTAGTGGAATACTCTGAGCTAAAGGAACCATCGCTCCTCGACTAGGGCACTCTCTTAAGAAGTGGCCAAATGCCCTATAACAATAGCATGCCCCAGGCACTGCATTGAAACTAGAAGATCCAACTGAACCATAATAACCACCATAACTAAACTAACCAGAAGACGAACTCCTCGGAGGCTAACCACTACTCTGGCAAGGATAATTACTTTAAATGGACTGGCCTCCATCGGTAATTTAAAGTGAGACATGAACGAGCCTACTAGACTGACCCTGCTGCTGATATTGCTGGCACTAATGGTATATGCCCTGAGAACCAATACCTTTGAATTGTGAGATACTATGACTACTATTGAAACTACCATGATATCACATCCTCCTATTGCTTCCCCCATGGGCCGCATGATGTATCTCCTCCATAACTTGAGAATGATTATAAACCTTAGGAAAAGACCTATACGTAGCAACTAAACTCTGCATAGGCATGCAGAAAGGGAGTCTCAACCCTCAAATAAAATACCAAACCCTCTCATACTCTATAGTCATTATTGATGTGGAATGCTTAGCCAATTCATAAAATCAAGCCTTGTACTCCATAAGAGTCATGGAGCCCTACTCCAACCTCGAGAATTGATCTCGTATATTATCTTTAAGATTACAAGACATATACTTTTCTAATAAGACCTTAGAGAACTAATTCTATACCAGTAGGGGAGATCCAACTATCTTGGAATCAAGATGACCTATCCACCAACGTCGAGCTACCAAATCTAATAGAAAAGTAGTTTAATCCACACCATGAGTCTCAAATAGGACTAAGTTATGAAGCCTATCCCCACAAGCAACTAGGAACTCATAAGCATCCTTGCCTAATGCGTCAAAAAACCTAGGCAGAGCCAATATAAAAAATATACCCAATATCTTTTGCTTTTTAACAGCTATAGCAGGCTTTTAAACCATGACTGAGTAACCACTAGCATAGAAGGGACCTCAACTTTAAGAGTTGTAGCTATAGGCTGCGCCCTTGCCTCAGTACTACTCTGATCTGCAGATTATACACCATCAGATAATGTATCACCAAATAATCCCAACAGTTGAACCAGTACATCCTTGAGCACGAAAGAAGAAATAAACCTTGGTGGAGCCTGGGCTGGCCCCATTCCCACCACTATCTGGAGAGGAAGAACCTCTAGCTCAAGAACAGTAATAGGGTTTGGTGAAGGCCCCCTATCCTAGTCCTTTACAGGGGCTGTATTTTTAGGCTATCCTCGACCTCCTGGTTATCCATGAACTATGATAAGATCTCTAATTGTTGAATCAGGGTCCTCATCTCATATAGTGGTAGCATATGTCCTAGCCATCTGTAAAAGCATGAAACCAAAGAATCTTTAGAAAATAACTTAGAATCTTAGAATGGAGTGAGTGAAAGAAATGGAGATCTTGTAAGAATGTCCTATAGCCTCCCAAAGATAAATGATAGATGCCATCATTCTGATCTGCAGGAATCTACTAGACACTTGCTCTTGTACAACAATATTGGTAAATGTTGCTCTGATACCAATTTATCTTGATCAAATTTATGAGTCATGATGGAAACTATTGTATCCCACCAGTAGGTACGCCAAATGTCGCCTTGATCTAAAAAAATTGGCTAATTTGGTGGAAAAAGGCATAAAAGCCAAAAGTTTGCAAGTGAAGACTTACGATAATAATTCAAGCAATAATAATAGTTTGAAAGATAGATAAGATAGAAAGGACATCCCAGGACCTGGTAGTGTCGGTACATGAGCCACTAGAAAGAAGGAATACAAGTACAATAATATTCAATATACATCATTCTCGAATAATAAAAGACTAAGAGAAGTAGAAGAAGGACAAAAGGGAAACTCTGGCTCCAAGAGCTCACCCTGCCTCCGAACTCATAGCAACATAATTGTAACGTTAACAGTGCTAGTACTTAGATCTATACTAAAAATGTACAGAAATAATGTGTCAGTACCAAAGTCATGGGTACTCAGCAGGCATCATCAGCCGACTGAGCTAAATAATAATATAAGTGCAACAAAGATGCAAGATAAATACGCTAAGTCAAGGTATAAGGAAAAACCTAGAATAATGCTTCAATATTATTAATAAACAACTAGAACAAATATAATACAAAAGAAAGCATAATTAATACTACAAAAATGTCCCTTATAATCCAACATTTATGGACAAGTAAATAGTCCAACACAAGACCCCATAAACCCAAAGGGTGTAATGAAGGAAGTAAACAACCAAAATTCATTAATTAACCATATCTCAAGCCATAACTGAGATCTCATTCATACCAAAACATACCATAAATAACCTCTCGAGTCTAGACTCAAACTGGAATTTGATATCATCATCATCTGCCAAACTTGAATTGAAACTCAGTAACATTAAATGCCGGACTTGAACTAAAACTCAATATCAATAAATTGCCAGACTTGGTTCGAAACTGACGCTAAATCCTAAGTACTAATCTAGCGTAAGCATCAAGAATATAGTCTTTTCAAGATCTAAAATATGTATCTTAAAGGTATAATACACCTAGTAGTCAACAAGGAGCTAATGATAGTCTTCGCCTAAGGTGGGTCGGGGGGACCCGCTTCTAATCTCCAAAATTCCTTCTAAGAAAACTTTTACCCTGGACTAGGCTAAGGTATTTAATTCTTATAATATATTTTTAATAAGCCGCTTTTAGCGCTAACATAGCAAATCTACCTAAAACACGAGCAATTATGCTAATTACGCTTAATTTATGATTCTTTAATAGAATAAATATTCCAAATAGTACTAAATATATCTCCAATACCTAATTCCCAACCCATATATAGCATAATATCATAAATATAGAATGAATTTGCTCAATCTATGAGAAATTTAAGCCTAGTCTATGTAAAAGCCGAAGAAAAGTCCGGAGAATCTGCTAAATCATCAATTTCCCCTTTCGAGAAGCTTCCACAAGTTCCATGCTATTAAAATCATAATATACTCATCAATATGAGATCAATGATATCCATATTGTATTTTCATGATTTGGGTCTAAAATTACGTAATAATCCTATGCAGGGCTCGCTTGCGGAATCACGCTTTCAAAACCGACAACACGTCCCTCTATGCTCAAGGTATATTTATCCTCAGGAATGGGTAATTTTTAAGATTAAATAGTACTACAATCAATCCACCAATATTCTTGGTATTTTGGGAATTAATAGAGAAATTAACCATAGAATTGATGAAAACTTAACAAGAATTCGGAGAGGAAACGAGTAATCCAAGCTTACGAACAGCCCAAAAGCTCTAATCAATGTTTCTCCCAAGTTTTCATATGTTCTTGGGGTTTTCATTCTTGAATTTTGGTGAAAAAAGGGAGAAAATCAAGCTAAGAGGTATTTAGGGCCACCCAGGTGTCGCTTAAGCGGACACTAGGTTGCTTACGCTGTCACCATTTTTGCGGCCAAGTGTCGCTTTAGTGGTATAAGCTGCCTGCACGCCTACTGCTTAAGAGGTATCCCTGCTACTTCAGTGAACTTCGCTTAAGCAGTGAGGGTTCCCCTTTAGCAACCCTCAACTGGGAAAGCCTGGTCGCTTAAGTGACTGGCTGACCACTTTAGCACCCCTTTGCTTAAGTGACCCAAAGGGCGCTAAGCGGATGCACCAGCTGGAGACTTAAAAATTTTTTGAGTCTCCATCAACTTCTCAGGATTCATTCAAAATCTTGAATATGCAAATGAACTATGCTACCTATCAAATTTGATGTTCCAAATTTAATGGCACAACCGAAATTTTAATTCGAGGTTATTTCAATGAAAATTGGATCCCATATCGAAGTGCTATTTTTTTTAAGTTCCAGCAAATAGCCCTAAATGAGTCAGGAAGACTTAGTACCAGAACCAAGGGTTCATCTAGACTAAAATCAATGTTCCAAAGCTGTTGAAACTGTCAGAATCGACATATGAGGTTGTTTAAATAAAATTTTAACTCGGTAACCAATTCTAACTAGCGAAGACTTCAAAATAGGAAATTGACTCTAAAATTCAAAAGAACTTCTTGATAGCTGACCTGTCAACTCAAGCACATCATAAATGACTTGGGAAGCTACAGAAAATCTCTCAACAACAAAAATGATAGAAAACAAAAAAAATGACCTGAAGGGTCATTACATGATATGTTGTGATTTTTCATATATGTTGTGACTTTTCCAATAAGACATAATAAGCACCTCTTCATACTATATTTTCATTGACAATAAATTTAGAGGACTAACCTTAATTTTTTGCATCAAAATTCTACACTTTTTCTCTATATTTTCTAATAAATAAAAATCGTGTCCCTTTTTAATTTGTTATCGTCTTTGCATTCAACGAAGTCATCGGCGTTTGAGGTACCAGTACTCCAGAAACCGGTATATCCATTTTTATCTTGGAAGGAAGTAATTCCAAACTCGAGTACAGTGAGAGAATAAAATTCCTTAAGGATACATAGTGAATTCAGATATTTTGATTAAATTTTTTGCTCTTCTTTTTTCTGTTTATTTTGATTTTTCAATTTACTGTTTTCAACATAGAATACCAACAACTTACAATAAGTTTCTTGCACTAAAAACGATGAATTTCAAAGAAGAAGAGCAAAGCAAACCAAACGTGCTTAAAGTCAACCAACCCCTTAAATTGTTTTTAAAAAGCTCATTTATATATCCTGAAGAAAATATTTGTAGAATACCATTTTTTTAAGTGCCAAACACACCCTTAAATATAGGAAAACACTTTTTTTGGTTAAACATAAGAACACTTGAACAAAAATAAGTGTCACCCTTCTTATGATTGCATTTTCCTCTAATGAAGAACTTAGCTAGCAAACATTTTTGTAGCTAGATTCTCTTGAAATTTCCTTTAAAAAGGGCTTTTTCTTGAATGAACGATTATAAAAAAATATATGATTGATTTTTTTCTGATGGACCATCTTTTCTTTTTCATTTTATCCCTTTGAGGTTTATTCTTTATTAGTATTAATTGTATTTGGTAGGGTTGATAATCATTTCGACTGTGCCTCAAGGAAAGAGTCATTTGTATTTTTCTCCTATTTTCTCCTATTTTTAGTTTATGTTTCAATAATAAATAATTTTGTAATGGAGCATAAACTTATATTTTCACATAAAAATATCTCATAAGTCTCGTTCAAGGGCTGCTCAATACTGTTGGTGGCCTAAAGTGGAAAGTTCGATAAGAGGCCTTGATATAATTAATTTTAATAATATATAATATATAATTTTCTGTTTAAGATCAATTTCTAAAAGTTTTTTGAGATGCAAAATTATGAATGATTGTTTTCTTATAATCAATTTTATTCTAATAATTCTTTTTCAATTGATATACAATTAATATGCGGAAACGAGCCTAAAATGACCTTCAACTATGTGAAATGGTGCAAAAATGCCCTCCGTTTACCTATTGGGCCTAAAATGCCATTTCCGTATACCTATCGGACCTAAAATGCCCTTCCCGTCTACCTATTGAAACTATTTTGCCCTTTTATTTGATAGATCAACCTAACCTTATTTCATTAATGACGTATTCTTTTTATTGACCAACTAATAATTAATTAAAATAATTAATAAATAAAAACATCTTGCGTAGTAACTCTGATAATTCTAGAGAAATACTTGACTAAAAGCACAATGTTTCCGCCAAGTGAGATAACTTTATATGTATTCATATGGTGATTTCAAATGTCAAAAGAGAAGAGTTACAGTAAAGAAATTGATACAATTTCAAATGTTTTACATGGTAATTTGAAGTAACGATTTTATTTCATGTTTCAAATGCAGTTACAACTAAAATTTGGTAATTTTAAATTTCAAAGGCAATTTCAAGTTATCCATGACAATTCTCATTCGTTTTATAGTAAAGAGTACAGTAACTCTGTCCTCACCTTATTAAAGTCATCCAATTTCAACCATTGACATATTGTGCATCAACATCTTTTCCAATATAAGATATGGAGAAAAGAAAATTATGGTCCGTTCCACACATCATAGAGAAGCATATATTTTCACTTTACTAATCTTTTGCAAATGAGACAATAAACGGAGAAGAACCCTTTCTTGTTAAAATGAGTTTACAATAAATAAAACAACTGTCAAGGAAAGAAGACAAAATTGCCAGCACATGAACATAAAGTCGGGAACACAATTTAACTCTAGAACAATTATACGAACTTTACTAATTCTTTCAAATAATTGAAGGCTTGAAACCTGAGAGAAGCTTTAGTCAGTGATAAGTTTTACTCAATGAAATTAATTATTTTAATTAATTATTAGTAGATCAACAAAAAAACACATCATTAATAAAGAGAGATTAGGTTGATCTGTTAAATAAAAGGGTAAAATAGCCCCAATAGGTAGACGGGGAGGACATTTTAGGCCCAAAAGGTAGATAAGGAGGGCATTGTAGGCCCAATAGGTAGACGAAAGATATTTTAACATCATTTTATATAGTTGAAGGGCATTTTACGCCCTTTTCTGATTAATATATTCATTCTCACTTGAGATATTATTGATAATTAGTAAAATTTTATCGATATTAATTTTGAATAAATAGTAAAAGAACAATATATACAAATGTAATAAAATAACAAAAAAATTAATTTTAATTAAAAAGTTTGATACTAAACTTTAAAATAACAATACCCAATTCAATACTACGACAACAATAAACAACAACATATCCAGTATATTCCCACAAAGTGGGTTCTAGAGAGAGTAAAGTATACACAGTTCATACCACTACCTCAGATGACAAAATCTAATTCAATAGGCGATCTGAAAAATAAGAACTCTTGTTACATAAACTATCAATATCCACGAAAAAGTAAATCAATGATATTGTCAAAGTCCAAAAATTATCTTTCCGTTCTAGTGAATAGAAATAGTAAATTCATAAATATGCTCTTTAACTTAGTCTATACTGATATCTATATCTTTCAACTTTTGATATGCACAAGTAGACATTTAAATTGTATAAAGTTGAACAAGTAGACACATTTGTTCTATGTGTCATAATACACGTAGGACACAAGTTAGTGACGTAGGATGTCACACTGGATGCATGAGTACTCCACTTGTCAAATTTATACAAGTTTAACTGTATAATTTTCATGATCCAAAAGTTGAGGTCATGATGACTCCTACCGTGATCGAACCTTGGTTGGTAAGCTAAATACTCAAAAAGGAAAGAAGAACAAAAGTGTAAGCCAAATAGATAAAAACAAGACTTCTAGAACAAAGTTAGACCTTAATATATGTGTATATGTATATAGGAAATTTGAATAAAATACACAAATCCCAAAAAATAGTGACATAAGTAGAAAGAGAATCTAATACATAGTATAGAAATTGAAATACAAAAGTCTATATCTGAATCATAAATAATGACAAGATGAAATAAAGGAGGTTTGGAATCATCCCCAAACTTTAGAGCACACTAGTAACTCGATAATCCAGCTACCACACCACGACATCAGCCATCACAAATTGTACTCAAACTGAAATCTTCATCGAAAGCGCACAAAAGTAACAGTGAGTACGGTCCACTTGTACCTAGTAGGTATCATAGGTCGACTGAGCAAAGTAGAAGACAAAAGAAAGTAAAAGATACTACGAGCAAGTCACAAACATATAGAAAAGTTTTCAAATTGCAGCTCGCACCGTCTCCACTAACAGTTCTATAATATAAAGTAAAAAGGGAATCTGCACACGAATATACATATATAAACTAAGTACCTGGAAAAAGATACTTAGATGGGATACAAATGATGTAATGCAATGCAATGATGGTGGGATGTTTTGTATACACCTTCCGAGCCTCAACACTTCCAATATAGGACCGTGGGGGTTTGCAACTTGTATACTTTTTCAAATCTCAACTCAATCTTACTGTCAAATGACCTTAAATAAGTCTTTTCAAAATATCATAATCAACCTTGGTGGAAAGTGACCTCGACCAAGGGTTTTCCAAAATATTTTATTTTCTTTTGATATCAGTGTTTCTCAGCAGGACAGATATCTCATGAATATGATATAGATGAAATGAGGATGTAATGCTCACAATCAATCAGTATGAAGATGATAATCAATTTAATATAGGTATAAATGATTTCGAAATCAACTCAAATGTCAATAGTTTATGATATAAACCCTTGCTCGGCTTCACTAAGATAAATAGTCATGTGAGACATCAAAATATCATATCAAACCTCTCACTCGGGTATCACTATCATGATAGAGACAAATAATGCTCAAATAATGCCTACAAGATCTATTTCAGTCCCTACACGGGCATCAAAATATTAATAATGTCATTTAATTCCCAAATAAGACCTATGATATCAAACAAGTCCCCACTCGGGCATCGCCACAAATGTATCTATCAAGTCAACAATAATATGCAAATAAGTCCCCACCCAGAAAACATGATAATAATAATAACCTCTAAATATGCTTTTATTTTTGAATTTTTCTATCCACAACATTCTTTATATGTTTGTTAACTACCTAATCCAGTCTGAAGAAAGTTAAGCCTTAATCTATCCCAAAGTCGAAAATCTAAGCGTAGACCCTTGAATGTGAAGCATTTTCTTTTCTAATGGTATTTAAATGAGATAAATCTATCAAATACATAATCTACTCATCAAAAGGAAGCTAATGATTCCTATATCGATTATATTTAAGGCGGATCCAAAAAGGACCCGAAAACTAGGTTCAAAATCAAATGGGTAAAACTGAAATTTTATTATAAAAACATGTTCTTCATATATATAGGAGTCTAAAACTAAAAACCCACGCAAAAACGAGGTGAAATTGAGGTTCAAATCGATGAAATCATTTTAAGATCTTACAAAAACACCCAATTTCTACACTGAAAACAAACTTTAAAGGATATAATCATGAAGAATAAGTGGAATTAAGAGTTTGGAGCTTACCCAAGCGCAAATGGTGAAGAAAACCTTGAAGACTACCCCTTCCCATTTCTCTAAGATCCAAAAATGGTGGAATTCATGAAAATAATGTGTTTATACTGTTCTGTGAACAATACCTCACAATCGTGGTCAACCCTTCACTTTCGCAAAGGTCAACAATGATCAGTCCAATTAAATGGCCTTCACATTCATGGTCAGACCTTCATATCCACAAAGACTGATAACCCAGACTCATCATATTTGCAATGATACATTCACATTTGCGATAAATTGACAAACCCAACCTAGACTCGCTAACACTTTCTGATTACGACCACCACCTCACAGTTGTGATAAATAAATATTTCCTTCTCTGAGTTTGTGACTAAGGGACTGAATTCGCGAAGCTTGAAGCATTATGCACCTGATATCAATAACTTTGCTGATTTTGCATGTTTTCAAACTCTCTGAATGAACCTTCAATATATGTTTGGGACCCCACCAATGTAAATCAGATATGACACTAGGCTATTTTGGACACTCTGGACTCAATTTGAGATGTTGAGTTTTGAAAAAAGATCGTTTATAATGAGTTAGCTCCCAGAACCCCATTTTGGCTTATTTACTTATTACGAAACAAGGGTCGAAATATAAAATTAATGTTTTGAACCAGAACCAATCCCCCTACTAACCCAAAGTTTACATTTTGGATAAAATAAAATTGTCCAAAATGTCATTTGGCTCTCATAACTCAAAATGTTGACTGAAGGTTAAATCATGGTCTTTAAAGACTCTAAATGTCTCGACCTTTCTGAAATTGTTCCCGAATGCATTGAAGACCTTGCTAAACATTTCCACATCACAAAATAGTGCATAGTAAATATAGGTAAGAAAATAGTCAAAACACATAAAAAAGAAAGAATCACAACTACGATTTATCAACTACTAAAACACTAGTTCATCTTCAAATTAAAAAGCAAATAAAGTACCTGAAGTGGTAAAAATCTAGGGGTATCTATATCTTATGTCGGACTCGACCTATTAAGTAGACTCTTCAATAGTGTGATATCTCCACTAAACCTTCACTGAATTAATACTCTTAGACCTTAACTTCCCCGTTCGTCTGTCTAGAATAGCAATGGGTTCTCCTCAAAGGATAAATCATGTTATAATACAAAAATATCCTATCAAATTACATGTGCATCATCTGGATGGTATCTCTTTAACATGGAAATATGGAATACAGTATGAACAACTGATAAATGTAGAGATAAAGCTAGCCTATACACCACATCTCCATACTTCTTAAGGATCTCAAAAGGGCCAATAAAACTTAGACTAAGCTTTCCTTTCTTTCCAAACCTCATTTCACCATTCATGGGTGAAACTGTAAGAAAAAATTATATTCAATCACGAATGCTACATCACGGGCTCAAAGATCGTCATAACTACTTCACCTACTCTGACAGCCCATAGCCTCTACTGAATTAGTCTCAAACGGTCGATCAAATGCCTCAAAAAATTTGTACCCAAGGTCTCACCTCAAATGAGTCAAATCGTTTAGTGGGAGATCTACACCTCACCTATATAAAGCCTTGAAATGTGCTATCTTAATAATGGAGTGGTAACTATTGCTGTAGGAAAACTCCACTTGGGGAAAGTACCAGTCCTAATGTTTATGACATACGGTCAAAGTGTATTCTTTAATACCTAAATGGTCCTTTCATACTAACCATCTATATAAGCATGAAAAGTTGTGCTCAAATAAAGCTGAGTACCAGCTCACTTTGAATAGTGCTCCAAAAACCTATGGTAAATTGAGTACTCCAATCAAATACGATAGAAATAGGGACACCATGTAATCGAACAATTTCCCTAATGTCGATCTTAGCCTACTTCTCTGCATTATTATTTGGCGTCACAGGTAAGAAATATGTTGATTTTGTCAATCGATCCACAATCACGTAAACAGAGTCAAACTTCCTTATGGTTGGGGGTAGGTTATCAATAAAATCCATGATGATTTGCGACCACTTCTACTCAGGAGTGGGAATCATTCACATTGTACCACCTGGTCACTGATGCTTATACTTTTCCTATTGGCAATTCAAATACTTAACCATAAAATCTACAATATCCTTCTTCATGCCACCCCACCAATAATGTTGCTTTAGATTGAAATATATTTTTGCCGCCCCTTGGAAAATGAAATATATAGAACAACAAGACTTCTTAAAGATCAATATAACTTATCCACCAACTCTCAACACATAAACTAGTCCACTAATCCTAAAAAAACTATCAAAATCAAGAGTTAACGCCTTTTCCTCTCCACTCATCCTTCTATCCCAGATCACCCTTAATATATCATAATCAAACTAATGAGCTCAAATTTGCTCCATCAAAGAAAATCTAGCTTCAGTAAAGGCTAACACATATCCGTATGTTGAAATCAAGACATTGATTGGCCAAAAAATGAACCTCTTAAGGTGAAAGGTAGTTCCAGAGTCAAAAGATGAGCTAAACTCCCCACACTCACCATTTTCTGACTCAAGGCATCCGCAACCACATTTGCCTTGCCCGAATAATAAAAAATAGTGAGACCATAGTCCTTAAGAAACTCATGCCATTGCCTCTGTCAGATATTAAGATCCTATTGAGTGAAGAACTACTGAAGGTTATGATAATTCCAGAAAATCTCACAATGGAACCCATACAAGTAATGCTGCCACTACTTCAACACAAAGACAACTACGGCCAACTCCATGTCATGGGTAGGGTAATTCTTCCAATGAGGCTTTAGCTTTTGAGAAGCATAAGCAATTACCTTATCCTCTAGGACTTGTACACCGCCTAAACTAGCACCAAAATTATCACAAAATATGGTACAACCTACGTCCTCCTTGGGAAAGGTCAAGATAGGGGCTAAATTCAACAACTCCTTGAGCTTTTGAAAGATCTCCTCACAAGCATCCGACCACTGAAATACATTAATCTTCTGCGTCAACTTGGTCTAAGGAGCCAAAATATAAGAGAAACTCTACTCAAAGCATCGATGATACCCTGATAGGACAATTAAACTCAAAATCTCAGTAGGAGAAATGGGTCTAGCCCAATCATGAACAAATGCTAATTTGGCTAGATCAACCATAATGCTATCCTTAGTTAGTACATGATCCAAGAAAGAAATAGAGTCCAACAAAAATTTACACTTGGATAATTTGGTATATAATTTCTCATTTGGCAGCCTCTATAATGTCGCTCTCAAGTGTCTCACATGGTCAACCTCACTTTTGGAATAAACCATGATATTATCTATAAATACAATTACGAAAGAGTCAAGATATGGTAAAAATATTCAGTTTATCAACTCCAAGAACATTGATGTGGCATTGGTCAGTCCAAAGGACCTATCCAAAACTCATAGTGACCGTATAGAGTCTTAAAAACCATATTTGAAATGTCTAAAGCACAATTCTTTAACTGGTGGTACCTAGGTCTCAAGTTAGTCTTAGAAAACACTAAATCACCCTAAAGCTGGTCAAATGGACCATCAATGCAAAAAAGTGAATACTTATTCTTTATCGTCGCCTTGTTCAATTACTGATAGTTAATACACATTCACATAGATCCATCCTTCTTCTTCATAAACTAGATAGGAGCACCCCAAGGGGACACACTAAGTCTAATGAGCCCCCTAACAAACATATTTCATAATTTCTCCTTCAGTTCATTCAACTTTGTTAAGGCCATCTTATAAGGAGAAATGTAAATGTTCTTGGTACCGAACTCAATATCAATGGCAAAGTCAATATCATGGCCTTGAGGCATAACATACAAATTGAATAAAATCTAAAGAAGGCATAGAAGCAACATTAGTATCATAGACATAAGGCAAATAAGACAAAGACCCTTTTTCTAACATGCGATGAGCCTATAAAAATGATATGACTTCCTTTTGATGAAAACTAGGTGTAACCTTCCAAGATAACCTTGGTATACCTAAAGTAGCTAAAGTTACTGTCTTGGTAAAATAATACAAAATAGCATGATAGAGATCTAGACAATCCATACTCAAAATAACATTAAAATCAATCATTCCAAGGATAATCAAATCTACCTATATCTGATGCTTAGCAAAGGTCACTACATAACATCGATACATATGATCCACCACTAAAGTATCTCCTACTGGGGTGGAAACATGAAGAACAAAAACAAGGGAGTTGTATATAACATTAAAATCAGTAGCAAAGTATGTAGATACATATGAGAATTTAGACCTAGGGTTAGATAACATGAAACCAAAATAATGGAAAATCTGGACAATACTTGTGATAACTACACTAGAGGTTTCTGCCTCAGGTATTCTAGGTATAACATAGCACTGACCACGCCTACTCCTAGACTGACAAAACCTTTGACCACTACTAGGAGATCCTCGTGCACCTATAATGTCACACCTGCGACTCTATGAACCATTTCCAACCACTAATATAGGTATAGGGCATATCTGAAGCTATGAACCCTGCTAGGCAGGACCCAATGCACACCGACAATAGTCCCTCACATAATGACCAATATTCGATATACGCAACACTCTCTAATACCTACATCACACTCAAAAGAATAAAAAGAGCCATATCACCCTCTATGACTGGACAAACTATAGTTGGTGTCTCTACCTACAAAACCTAGTCCCTAGCTACCAAAAGTTTCAGAAAATAAAGGCCTACTATTAGAACTTTGAAAGGCTACACAAACTGGTCTACCATGAGCACCTCTACCAGGTAAATCCCTACCTCGATACATATGTCCACTGAACTCACCCTGATTACAAATCATATAAACACCACCGCCATATTGAGTTCCTTTATAAATTAACTCAAACATCTTGGTATACTCAATCATACTCTAGAAAAAAGCCCCTAATACCACCATCTAAGATGTAGCCAACTAATAAAAGATTGCCAAACCCTTGATAAACTTCTTGATCCTCTCAGATTCAATAGAGATACTGGTGACAGTGTATTTGGATTGTGCATAAAATTGTGCCACTATCTCAACCCAAAATTGGTATATGATTGCACTTGTCAAACCCACCAGAGAAGTGTGCCTAACCTATCCCAAGAACACAATTTAAGGAGAAAGAAAATGAATCATAAGTATTCTGTGAATATATATATATATATATATATATATATATATATATATATATATATATATATATATATATATATAATATGAGACACAAGTCTCAAAAATACATCCTAGGTTTGATTATCAGAAGTACAAGCCTCTAATATAGAATGATAACAATAACTAAATTATCTTAAAAATGGGTAAGCATAAGATAAATAAAAACAAATCTAGATAAGCTTGGAGTCTGCAAGCACTACCTTGATCTCTGCAACATCAATGATGGATGAAAATAATCTACAAGCTACTATACGATCCAATACCTGCATAGGGTGAAAAAAACTAAAAAAAATAGATAAGAAAGGGTTAGTACGAAATCACATGTACTTAATAAGCATTTTTGATAACCGACCCTAATCTAAATCAATGGTGATAACCACCACCCCAAATACCAAGATTTCCCAAATAACCTATAACCCACCAAATCACAGTACTTTATCCGTCCAAGTAACTAAACACAACGGTCAAAAGGTATATCAGATATAAGGTAGGAAATTGATCTAGGTGAGTCAATACTTTTCATTTATATTTAATAACAAGGTAAATCATTTATGAAGAGGAGTCAAAAATATGATATAATAGTCTTAGTAATTATTATTAACCAATACTATAGGATAGCAACTAGGAGAGAGACCTTAGCCCAATATGTGTTAGCCGTATGAACCAGAGGTATCAAGGAACACCAGGGAATGAACTGACCCCATGTCGATCTAGGATACAAATAAACATCAATAGTGTGAACCATGCACATGGTCATTAAGACCATTCCCTACACTGGCAAATGCGAGTTTCCAGTATCTGTCCTTTGGGACCTCCACCTTCACGGCTTAGCTACATCACCCCCATTAAGATCAATTAAAATAAGTTTCACATAACCCATCCAGTTAACTAAGGAATTAACCTATAAGGCACACCATAGGTATCATCATACCCTTACACTTGTAAGCTTAAAATTATGCCATCAAAATTCTATTAACTTGGGGTAATGCCTCAAGCCCCTTTGTTCATTAAATCAATATGGGGTGATACCATGACCCCCTTTGTTCATTATATTAAATTTCAAAAATGCCTCGACCCCTTATTATTAGTTTATCAGTTCAACCCAAGGGAATGATTTGACACCCAATCTTCTAATTCTAAAAATCAAGCATGGCCAACAAAGCCTTCAAAATCTATGTTTATCAGTTTAGCCTTTTATACAATGTAATAGTATAGGTAAGTAAGTCAAATCATGTGACAAACCATCTTTCAAAACTAATTACACAAGTGGGTATAGGGAACACAGTTTTCAAACAAATTTCCAGCAACAAAACATCAATTTGGGGAATACCTTGATCCCGCCTTTTCAATTTCCATTCCCATACACTCAATTAGTTCAAAAAACCATAAATAAAGCATGAACATCGCATATAAAATCAAGGGGATTCAATTCAAGTAACATTTGTTCCAAAACCCCCAAAACCATATTCATTAACCATAATTAAATCATGTGAGTAACAATTTAATTACATGATTACAACAAAATAAGTTTTGGAGAAGAGTAACATGCCTGAGATATCAAGAATTTACGGAGAGAAATCAATCCTTGGACATTTTAATTGACACTTCCTTGGGAAAACCCTAGTGTTCTTGATTTAGAGATTTGAGGGAGAAGAGAGCATGTATTCTATTGTTAAAGTGATGGAAATAACCCTTTTTGGGTGTTTTATGGATGTGGGTCCCAAGTGGCGAAGAAGAGAAATGACAAAAATACCCCCACTTAAAAGTGCAAAAAAAGTCGCTAGTCATCTCGGGCCACCTTACAATTCATGACGTCTGGCTACGAGTAGTGGAGACAACTTGTAGTCTGAGTAGTAGCTAGAGGACCCCTAACTATTGACCCTACGAGTCACACACTATGGATCGTGAGGTGTCACTATGATACGTAGGGTCCTAGTCATGGTCAAGGAAGAAACATCAAGCACCTTTACTAGTTTGGCTATGAGGAGCACTATACGACTCATTTTGAGTCTTAACGACTAGTCAAGTCTAGTCACACTCAGAACAGACACTTTGGGAAACCCTATTGGTCAACCTATGATTTGGTCCCTATGAACCGTATGGTGACCTTACGACTCATAAGTTAAGTTGTAATCAAGTTAGTGAGTTCAAAAACTCAGGAAATTTCCATGGCAAAAAATCTGGGGTGTTACATTCCCCTCCAGGATCATTGTCCTCAAATGATGAGTCAAGGCATTCATTTACACGATTTAACACAGAAATGCAACCATAATTACCTTTCACAAAGATAGAAAACAAAGATATTAAGGAATACACACGATTATCCAAAGCGGGAAACAAGAATGGATATTTGGACTTCATGTTCTCTTCAGCTTTCCAAGTAGCTTCTTCAACCTTATGATTCCTCTATAGAACCTTCACCAAAGCCACATCCTTGTTCCTTAAATGATGGACCTGCATATATAAAATCTCAATTGATACTTTCTCATAAGATAAGGGAACAACCAATGAAGGATCACCCACGCACTTCTTCAACTTTTAAACATGGAAGATCGGTTGGATAGAATCTAAATTTGAAGGAAACTCTAACTCATAAGCTATATTACCCGTTTTTCTCAAAAGTAAGTACGGGACAAAATTCTGAGCTTCCCCTTCTTTCCAAACCTCATCACCCCTTTCACGGGAGACACCTTCAAGAAAACCAAATCACCAATATCAAACTCTAATTCCGTACACCTCACATCCGCATAGGAATTTTGGAAACTCAGAGCAGTCTTAATTCCAAATAACCTTTACCTTTTCCATGGCTTGATGAACTAAGTTAGGACCAAAAAATCTAGTCTCACCAACCTCGAACCACCTAATAGGAGAACAACATCTCCTACCATACAAAGCCTCAAACAGAGCTATCTAATTACTAGAATGATAACAGTTATTATATGCAACCTTTATGAGAGGCAAATGTTCAACCCAACTACTAACAAAGTCAATCACACAAACCCTTAGCATATCTTTCAAAGTCTGAATGGTCCTTTCTGCTTGTCTATCCACGAGAGGATAGAAAATTATGCTAAGATTTACCTTAGTTCCGAAAACCTTTTAAAATGACCACCAAAAGTGATATGAGAACTGCTTGCCTCAATCAAATTTAATAGAAACATATGCACCATGCAACTTTATAATCTCTTGAATGAAAAGCTTAGTATAATCCTCTACAAAATAATTAGTCCTCACTTCCAAGAAGTGAGCAGACATAGTGATGCTATCCACGATGACCCAAATCGAATCAAACTGACTTGAAGAAAGAGAAAGACCAGCAACAAAGTCCATGTTAATTACTTCCTACTTCTATATGGGAAACTCAATCCCTTGACAAACCACTAGGCCTCAAGTGATCCACCTTTACTTGATAACAAGACATACACTTGGCCACAAAGCTGGCCACATCCCTCTTCATATAATTCCACCAATAAATCTCTTTTAAATCATGGTACATATTCGTTAAATAAGGATGGACAGTGTACCTCAACTCATGAGCCTCAAACAAGATCCTCTCTTGCAACCCATCGACACCGGGACCACATAATCTACCTTAGGGTGCTTAGGGTCACAAGTGACCCCAAACTAACCCTTTCATAGGTATAACTCAAAAGAAGCTAATTTAAAACATAATTCTGAGAGAATGAAGCTTAAAATATCTCAACACAGAATTTGTTCAATACAATATTGGAATTACAAGATGACAATTCTACTAACACATATACATATACAAGAAGGAGACTGAATACATCAAGCACTAGTACTATCTATGAAGCCTCTACTGGTATTGCCTGTACATACACGGGTCATGACTCCCAACCATCCCACTCAATATGGCCGACATAAGAAGATACAGTGTCTCTGAACTAAAACAACCAACACAAGACCTTGAACTATAAGGACTCCTTTACCTGCTGACCAGATGCTTCAACTGAATAGAATAGTAGATGAGGGTCAGCACAAAGAGAATGTACTGAGTATGTGGGGGTGCATGCAACACTTTAAATAACATCATCAATTTCATGAAAACATGCATACAGACAATGAAAATAACATCATCAATTTCATGAAAACATGCATACAGACAATGATGACTCACTTGGCTTGAGTTATATCAAATCATACTCTTCATACTTTCATAATAAATAGTTCAAATGGTAAAATCTCATAATCTATGTAAATCATCAAAAATGAAAAATTATGATAAATCATCATAAATTATCATATCGTCAAAATTCATCATAGTTAATCATAATTCATCATAATATCTTAACTCTTTGACTCAAATCTCGGAGTGACTCGGTAATTCAAGAAACATGACTTTTATGGACAGGGGAGTTACCTATAACCGACAACCCCACGTGAGCTACGTGGAATATCAACATTTGAAACCCCCGTTGGCGGGAGCGTCATACTCTTTGCCAGGGAGTACGACCTTAAAACTGGAATAATCACAATCGGGCTCTCTGGCCAATAATATCATCATCAAACAACCCTACGGTGGCACATAGGTTTTGGGGAATACCAAATTTCCCTCTTGGTGCTAAGTACTACTCCCCGACAAGCTCAGAACGCGTTAGGAAATTCACCATCATCATCATAAGGGTCTATCATAAAGACCAAAACAAATATCTCAATTTATAATTCATCAACAATTTGTGGATTCCTAACTCCAACTTAGACTTAAAACATTTCAATCTTTTTCAACATCAACAAGGTATCAATACATTGAACCATAACCGACTCGACATTTGGACAAGGATATGAAGACTCAATACGTAATATTTTCAAAAATTCAACTCATCAAAATCATCCGAAGAAAAATACCAAAATTCATCTCAACATCTATATCAAAATCAATCTTTCTCATAGTCAAAATCATCTCGACTCTGCGAGTTCAAGGTCAATGTACTCAAATGATTATTCTTTGAATTCGATAATTAAATCATGACAACAGCTTTTGAAAAGCACTTGAGACCTTCAATTCATAATAAGAATACATATCCTGTAGTACAACTCAAATCACGACTTTTATCTTGAAAGCCTTTAGAAATATCAATTCATTGTAGTAGTATGCAATTCATAGCATAAATTCTCAATTTAAGAAGTAGAGTAATGAAGTAATCATGTATATCCATATTAGAAAAAAAATTCAAAGTCTTATAAATCCTTCATAAAGTAATTTGAGTGTATACCCATTTTCGAATATCATGAAATTTCAATAATAGAACTCAACCTTTTTAAATGTCAAAATGTAACAATTTATCAAGTCATGACAACATCAATATTTTTGAGAAAATATCAAGACTCATGGTAACATCTCAAATGTTATATCTCAATATGCTCAATGATTCAATTTTGTCATAAAGAAGCTTTAAGTTTATCATAAATCTCAAAATCATTCCAAAATACCATTTCAACATATATCTCGAAATCATTCAAAATAAAAATGTGAAATTTACAATTATAGATATCAAGACAGCTCATGTCTCAAATATATATTCAATAATTCAAATTGTCATTGGGAAGCATAAAGCTTGACACATATCTCAAAATATTATTCCAAAATACCATCTCAACATACGTCCCAAAATCATTCAAAATACCACCTCGTGGTAAAAGTGTGTAATTTGCAATGATAATTATTAAATCATATTAAGAAAACATTGAGATAATCATATAAATCAAAGTTTATTCATTCAACCATCATAATCTCATAATCGAATTATTTAGACATAATCTCACTTGCAAAATCATGTAAAACCATAATAAAATTAAAGCTTTGGGCACAAGAACGGAAGATTGCTCTTGTTCAAAACCCCACATACCTTGAAATCGGCTTCTTGATTACGGAATCCTGTTTGGAAAAATAATGGGTACTCCTCGAAGTTCTTTAAATGAGGAGTTCGCTTATTGGATTAATTTTGGATTTCTACGGTGAAATTGAAAGATATTTGAAGGTGAAATTTGGCTAGGGTTTCAATATCCCAAATGTTTCATGGAGAAAATAAATTTTGAAGGTTCAATTATGTATTAAATGGACAAATTTTCGTCCAAGAGGGGGTGTGAAATGACCAAATTGCCCTTAAAAAAATAAATAATGTCAAATCTGTCCTTTGGTGGACTGTTTTGATAGGCGGAAGTAGATCGACCGTAACGTTTTACTCCGACAGCCAAATTGGATGCAACCAATTTCATTAGAAAGAGGACTCTTAGAGATTTCCGTTGATATATAGTAGCTCACCCAGATCATTATGTACAAGGAGTTATGGTCGTTTGAAGTTGACCCTGAAATTCGCCTGGCTGCAGTAATTTTTAATTTTCTGCATGTTTTACTGTTCACAGTTCGATCGGAATGGTCGTAGTTCGATCGGAATGGTTGTAACTCATCGCTCGATTGTCCGCTTTCGATGATCTACATATCGTTGGAAAGCTTATTTGATACTCTACGCAATGGTAGGTCAACGTCTTAGAAATACTACACAGAAAATTTATGGATTGCTCTAAAACGTAGAACTCGATACGTTTCTCATGAAATCTTTACGAAGAAAATTATTTGGGGTATTACATATACCATATCCACCAATATCAAAAAGCCATGACCTTCTGCTGACCCATATCATCTTTAATATGGATCAAGATAGGATCTTGAACCTTCTTCTTCTTCTTCAGCTCAACACTAAGAGATGATTTCACCACCTCTTGAACAATCATACCTCCATCGTCAGAGTCTAAATTATGAACTCCAGGGTTAGACAAATGGTGAATATCCATTACGAAACCTCGCTTTTCCTCATCAACTTCAGATAAGCTTCCCATAGACAACCTACTAAGAGCATCAACAACCACATTAGCTTTACCTGGGTGTCAATAAAGACTCATCTCATAATACTTGAGTAACTCAATCCTTCTTCTTTGCCTGAGATTCAACTCCTTTTGGGTGAAAACATACTACAAGCTTTTATGGTATGAATATATGTCCACATGAACTTCATACAAGTAATAACGCCAAATCTTCAAAGTAAAAACCACAACTAACAACTCCAATCATGTGTCAGATAATTCTTCTCATGCACGTTAAGTTTCATAGATGCATACACCACAAACTTACCATGCTGCATCAACATAAAACAAAGTCACACACGGGATATATCATAATAAACAACAAAACCACCAGTAACCTCGGTTAGGGTCATAACTGGAAATGAAGTCAACTTATCCTTTAATTTTTCAAAGCTACCTTTATAAGCATCGGACCACAAAAACTTCACCTTCTTCATAGTCAACCTAGTCAATGGAGAGGAGATTAAAGAGAAACTCTCCACAAACCTCATATAATACCCATCTAAACCCAAAAAGCTCTGAATGTCCATTGGAGTCATGGGCCTATGCCATTTCTTAACTGCCTCAATGTTTTGTGGATCCATCATGATTACCTCACTAGAAACAACATGACCAAGAAAGGCTACAATATTCAACTAGAACTGAAACTTGAGAACTTAGAGTACAATCGCTAATCCTTAAGAGTCTACAATACTATAAAAAGGTGATTTGCATGATCCTTCTCACTCATAGAGTACACCATGATGTTATCAATAAACACAATGAAAAACAAATCCAAAAGCTGACAGATTACCTAGTTCACGAGATCCAAGAACGCCGTCGGAGCATTAGTCAACCCAAAAGACTAACCAAGAACTCATAGTGGCCATACTGGGTTTGAAAAGTAGTCTTAGGCATATCCACCTTCCTAATCTTCAATTGATGATAACCCAATTGAAGATCAATCTTAGAAAAATACTTAGCACCCTGAAGTTGGACAAATAGGTCATCAATCCTAGAAGAGGATACTTATTCTTAAAAGTCACCTTGTTAAGCTGCCGACAGTCTATACACATCCGAAGGGAACCATCCTTCTTATGCATGAAAAGAATAAGAGCACCACAGAGAAACACTAGGGAAAATAAAAACCTTATCAAGATGATCTTTCAACTGCTCCTTGAGTTTTCTCAACTCAGCTAGAGCCATTCTATAAGGAGAGATAGAGATAGGATGGGTATCTAGAAGAAGATTAATCCCAAAGTGTATTTCCCTCTCAGGAGGAATACTAGGAAGATCATCGAGAACACTTTAACAAACTCATTGAAAATAGGGATGGATTGCAAAGAAGGGAACTTAGAATTAGAATCCTTAACCCAAACTAGATGATATAAACACCCCTTGGAAATCAATTTCTAGGCTCTAAGATAAGAAATAAACCTTTCAGTAGGCACTAGGAAACTCCCTTCCCACTCAATTATTCGTTTATTCGAGAATTAGAAACTGAGTCTTGGGGTTCTACAATCAAGAGACACATAGCATGAATGGAGCCAATCCATCCATAATATCATATCAAAATCTAACATATCCAACTCTATCAGATCCACAAACATCTTCCTACCAAAGATAGATACCACGCAACCCCTATATACCCTTCTAGCCATAATAGAGTCACCCATCGGGGTATACATATAAAAGGGATCAAAAATATATTCAGGACAAAAATCAAAATGAATATCCACATAAGGGGCCATATAAGAATGAGTAGACTCTAGATTAAGTAAGAAGTACACGTAACTAGAGTAGAGTTGTAATGTACTAGTGGAAACATCAGGAGAAGCCTCAAATTCCTAAAGGGTGAAAAGAGCATAAAGATGATTCCGACCAGTACCGGTACTAGAAGTAGCACCCTTTGGAGCTGGAGCTGAAGATGTATGAACTGAAACCTTATTAGCTCCAGTAGCGACATCGTCTGCCGGACAGTTCCTCAGAATATGGCCAGTTTGGCCATATCTAAAGCACTTATTTCTCCCCTTATCACAAAAACCACGGTGAAACTGTCTATAAAATTTGCAAGGAGGATCTGATGGAGCTGACTGGGTCCCATTGGCCTGAGATTGGGCACCTAGTGCCTTAAACCCACAGTTGCTCTGAAAATAGCGATCACCAGACAACTTAGGATATGGAGCATTAACTATAGAATTAGAACCAAACTTTTCTCACTTTTTATTAGACCACTGCCTGCCATCTCTACCACTATTCTGCTAGCGTCTACCTTGCTCAGAATACCTGAATTTCTTACTATGTCTTTCCCCTATTTCAGCTTGTTTCTTATTTTCGTCCTTAACCAGCTGCATATACACCACAAAACGAGAGATATTTTTGTCATTATTTAGCAAGGCAAACTTGCACTCCAACACTTTGTCTCGAGACAAGCCCAAACCAAACTTCCTCATCTTATACCTCATAAAAGACATAAACTTTGAGGTGTAGAGAGATAACGAATGGAATTTCAATGCGTACTTCTTCACAATCATTCTGCCTTGCTTCAAGTTCACAGACTCCTCATCCTTTGCTTTCCTTAGCTCCCGAGGAAAGAAGCAACGAAGAAAAGCACTAGAGAAGTCATCCCACATAGCTGGCTCAGCATCATCTTCTCTCACCTATTCCCACTCCTTATACCACTGATATGCCATATCCTTAAACTGATATGCAGTAAATTCCACACCCTCAGAGTCAGAAGCATGCATTACTCATAAATTTTTTACCATCTTATTTTTGAACCCTTGAGGATCCTCCTCAACCTTGGGACTAGTGAAAGTTGGAGGACTCAACTTTATGATCTGACCAACCTTTGTGGCCTCAGAAGAAGGAAAAACAAAAGCAATATGCTCAGACTGGTGCCACTAGGAGGCCACCAATTGAGTTTGCAAATGAATCGACTAGGGAAAGTTAGCATGAGACAAACTGCCCCAAGGCATTGTGGAAGAAGTACCATTGCCCGATGAGCCTGGGGAGGACTCGTATGGACCGGTGGAACTCCATGAAGACAATTAAAAGCAAGGACCCTAAACCGGTCCTGTACCCCATAAGCAGGATAGCTTTTCCCACGTTGTCCTTAGGTGGTACAGAGGAGTTTCTATGAGAAGCAGACCTTCGGGAGGCATGATCTAAAATATGAACAAACATGATTAGAGAAAAATTCAACATTCTAGACTCTATAGCCTGAAAGTGGAACACAAGAAATGAAAACATTCCTAAATGCCTCATAACCTCTTCCTTATAAGTGTGGCACGCTAGACACCCATAAAAGAAACTCTACTCAATTCATCTTTGTGGACACCAAATTGACCATAAACCTAGGGATCTGATACCAACTTGTCACGACCCAAACCAGGGCCTGGCCGTGATGGGTATCTCAAGTCTGCCGAAGACGGGAGACCACCCTTTTTACCTAGCCAAACAAAATACAATACTACTAGAGTAGATGAATTCTGAACATATAACAAGATAAGTAGAGTTCCAAACATAAAACAAGATAGGCAACTCAGAAAAAGAAATTTTTGAATTTTAATAGATCCCAATCCACAGTAATCCACAAAGCCGCAAAATAGACAAAAATCATTATGAGTCTGACATACTCCCGATGATAGCCAAAAGAGTTCAATAGAAAAAGTCTAAGATAAAAATGAAATAAGACTTCAAAATGATAACCCTTTCGGAGAATGGAAGTTCACCACTTCAAAGCTGAATGCTGACAACCTGGGAATCCTATCACTACTTAGGAAAAATAAAAGTGTCTCCAGTTCCAATATTACGTGGGGATAGAACATCCAAGAATGGTTAGCGTGTTGAGCACTATTATGTAACTCAGGATAACTATAAAATAACCCTAATTCAAAATCTAATCCAAACTCAATGTACATGTTCATATACATGCATGCATACTTACACACACACATACACACGTATATAGATGATATAGGGAACAAGGATTAGCATACAAATAAAATATTAGCCTATACTAGTTAGCTTAAATATCATAAAAAGGCACCCATAGGCTATATGGGTTCAGCTCCCCCTACTGAAAGGGCACCAGTGTGTTAGCCGCATGAACTAGAGGTATCGAAGAAGACCAGGCAATGACCCAACCCCACATTAATCAAGGATTCGAATAAATGTCAATAGTGTGAACCATGCACATAGTCTTAAAGACCAAAACCCATGTCGGTAAATGCGAGTATCCAGTATAGGTACTTCGGGACCTATACCTATAAGGCTTAGATATATAACACCTATTAAGCCCAATTAAAAAAAATTTCACATAACCAATTCATTTAACCAAGGATTTAACCTCCAAGGCATACCATAGGTATGTTCATACCCTTACACTGACAAACGTATAAGTATTCCATCATAATTCCATTATCTTGAGGGAATGCCTCGACCCCCTTTGTTCAGTAAATCAATGTAGGGGAATGCCACAATCCCCTTTGGTCGTTAAGTCAAATATTGGGAATGCCTCGACCAGTTTTTAGATTATCAGTTCAATCTTGGGAATGCCTTGACCCTCGAGCTTGTAATTTTAAAAATCAAGCATGGCCAAGAAGGCCTTTAAAATTCATGTTTATCAGTTTAGCCTTTTATGAAATGCAATAGTATAGGTAAGTAAGTCAAATCATGTGAAAAATCATCTTTCAAACCAATTACACAAGTAGGTAGAGGGAACACAGTTTCCAACAACAAAACATCAATTTGGGGAAATACCTTAACGCCCCCTTTTCAATCTCCATACCTATGTACCCAATTAGTTAAAAAACCATTGATAAAGCATGAATAATGCTTATAAAATCATGGGGATTCATTTCAAGTAACATTTATTCCAAAAACATCAAACCCATATTCATAAACCATAATTAAATCACATGAGTAACAATTTAATTACATGATTACAACAAAATAAGCCTTGGGGAAGAGTAACATGCCTGAGATATCAAGAATTTATAGAGGGAAATCAACCCTTGGAAGCTCTAATTGCCACTTTCTTATAAAAACCCTAGTGTTTGAGAGAGAAAAGAGCTTGTATTTAATTGTTAAAATGATGGAAATAACCTTCTTTGGGTGTTTTATGGAAGTGGGTCCCAAGTAAGGCAGGAGGGAAATTACAAGAATGCCTCCACTTAAAAGTGCAGAAAAAGTCACCAATCGTCATAGGTCACCTTATGGCTTATGACTTCTGGTTATGGGTTTTCTCCAGGACTCATAGTTTGAGCAGTAGGTTGAGGAACCCTCACTGTTGACCCTATGAGTCACACACTACAACTCATGAGGTTTTATTATAACACGTAGGGTCCTAGTCGTGGTCAAGCCAGAAACATGAGGCACCTTTACTGATTTGGTTATGAGGAGCACTATACAACTCATTTAGGGTCTTGATAACTCTTTGAGTCTAGTCTTACTTAGAACAGATAACTTAGACAACCTCACTGGTCACCGTATGATTAGGATCCTATGACTCGTATGGTGACCTTATGACTCGTAAGGTAAGTTGTAGTCAGGGAAATGAGTTCAAGAGCTTAGTAATTTTTCCAGGGCCAAAAATCTGGGTACAACTACAAAGAGGAAACTTGATTCGGCCCATGCACTGTACTTTGCGATCGCAGTAGCCTCGATCGCAATCACGATGAAAGATTTATTTTCCATTCCAGAATGCGATTAGGGGATCACAAATCCAAAGGGAAGAATGCCAACACTTTCTGAATGTGACAAAAGAGGTCATGAACATAAAGAAGGGTGATCCGTGCAATAGAAATAGCTAACTAGTAACATACTTTTTAAAAAATTCTTCACATCGACCGTAGGATTCATTCGAGACACCACATAAATGAACTAAAAATTCTAGGCTAATTATGATGTTCCAGACTCAATGGCTACGTCAGATTTTCAAAAGAATATTGTTTTCAACAAATTAACTCCTGGGGACCTCTTTAAGACCAAATTTAACTAGTTTCCAAATAGAGGGTCAAAATACAAAATAAGGGATCTGAACCTGAACTAGTTATGATACTTACCCTAAATCGACATTTGGATCTAATGGGCCTTCTAGAATCATCATCTGATGCTCGGATCACAAAATATTGGCCAAAGTTAAAGTAACCTTTTTTAATGATGTTCAAAACCACAAATTCATTTAAAATATTCTTGAATGAATCGGGAACCATGCCACCCATGTCCATAATTCGTATATGAGATAAGGAAACTATAGGGAAGGTTAAAATTGTCAAAACACAAAAATTTCTAATAACCAATACTAGGGTCATTACTGTATCCACCACTAAATTCAAGTTCGTACTCAAATATACAAGCAACAAATGCCAAAAATTGGTATAGGATAGAAAATACCCATGAGAGACATCAAACAAGCACTCCAACACGGAGTCATAATCATAGAACTATCGGTCTTGCCATATAACCAAAATCATACCACATAAGAACCCACCGTGTCACACCACCAACATCTAAGGCGAAATCCTCAATGAACTTAAATTTCTATATTTCTAAACTCTCTTTGTACACAAAAAATGAGTCGAACACAACAGATGTTCTGAACACAACAGGCTATCTTTCACCTAACCAAGGCACTATCAGTCTCTGGATACTACCACAAGACTAAATATTATCCTCAAACCTACCAAAAGCCAAGCAACTCATAAATTACATCATTATCTGCCAAAACGCTGAATTAGCCTATCTTAGGTAGATACTATCTCTATTAACCCAAACCAGACCACAACTTAGGCAAAAACTAAAAGGCCAGAAATTGGTATCAAAGCTACAAAAAACCTCAAAATTCACACTCAACACACTAGATCACCACCCAATAGTCAAAACCTGCAGCTCAACCCTTTGAGGAAACTGATAATCACCATAACACTCAATATACCATAGGCCTGAAAGCTCTAAAAGATACCAAATACTCAAGCTACCACCAGAATAACACGTTCAACCTTCACTATTAAAAAATCATCAAAAAACTCGATGTCCACAATAATTAGGTAGTGCAAGATGTCCATCAATTTTGCATACATAAGCAACCCATAGTAACAAGTACAATCAACCTCTAGAAAAAGTGCACCAATCACTATATCTCTCGGACGGGTGCCCAAATCATGAATCAAACTCGAAAGAATAATTACTAGACTCTACATAAGCTACTTATAATCTACACTGTAAGAACTTTAAATTTCTAACTTTAACGCATAACTAAAATCAAAATATATCAAACTCCTTATGAACAAGTTCCTTAACCTTTCTTTAACTTAATTTACATTCAATATTTGCTTCAACACAAGAACTATGAAATAAAAGCCCATACTCCCAAATCAAAACTCATGAGCAAAATATCCTATTAGGCGATCTAGCTATAGAAGTAACATTTGATATAAGTAAGTTTTCCTTTCCATTCGAAACACTTTTTGATAAAAGGAACGAATCCATTGTAAGCTAAAATCTTTCAAACCTAATCGAGTAGTGTCTCAATACCATCGATTCCCATCATGCAACAAAGGCCAATTACAAAGGATGTATTCAATATGGAAGGCATGAACACCTAAAAATATTCCCTTACTCAACTAGAATCTTTCAAAGGCGATCCTTCTAAGTTGGCTACCAAATTCGACCCAGCACAAGCTCTTTTTGCACAATTTAGTAATCACCACTCGTCATCCCATAAGTTGATACGATCAATATGATATTAACCTAAATAACAAATAAATTAGAGTGACCCCACTTCAACAACTAGCTCATGTACATTGAGAGTCAATAATACTTATAGGCAATTCCACACAAGCCTTTTAGCTATCATTTTCTTTACTCATAACTCACATCCCAATATTCTAAAAACTTTCTCAATCCCAAATGACCCACGACTCTCTAGAGAACTTCTAGATCATCTTCTATAATTTAAATATGCCATAACTCACCATTGATCCACCACTAGTCCATAATATGACTATCAAGTAGGTTATGCCTAAATACACAAAAATCCATAAAACTCAAGAAATATAGCCTACCATAAAACTCAAGAAATCAAGTCCATAATGAGGTTCACATAAGCCCATATGGGTAATGTGAAGTAAACAACAATACCATTAACAATAAATTATGGACTAACCAAACCTAACTTGGTCCATACATTTCGTCTCATTAACTATAACAAGTTTTAATGATGCAAAAAATACAATTCAAAAGTATACAACACATAAGCACTTTTGAAAAATTATGGTACATCTTATTTTGCCTTAAATGAAGACCCACAATCCCAAACACCATCCAAAGCCCCAACTAAAATCTTGACTTTATCAAATCAATACCCCCCAACTAGAAGCTTGACTCCGTCGAATCAACACTAAATACGTCCAATCTTGTAAATATGTCATCTACAAGTTAAGAGAAAGCTAATGATACCCATGTTGATAGTATTTAGATAGGTCCAAATCGGCTTTAAAAATTATGTTTTAAAGTGAAAAGTGTAAATGTTTCACATATCACGAGGAGTATATAGCAGAAAACCCATGCAAAAATGGGTAGAAATCAAGACTCAAATCAAAAGAAAACCAACTTATACTTTTTCAAGTAAAGCCCCCTAAAATCACATTTAAAATTAAGGATTTAACGTTATTTCAAAGATGAAATTAATGGAAAGTGGCAGAATAAAGTCTTAGGAACTAACCTTTGTAGATATCTCAAAACCCTTTTTGAAATCGCCTTAATCTTAGCTCTAGAAGTTCAGAATAGAGAAAATATGATTTTCCTTCCCAAACGTGGGACCCCTGGTCATGATCATGATGTTGTCAAATATATACCTTCTTACACACAAAGCTTTGTTAGCAAACCCTCCATTGAGATCGCAATAAAGGATTTATTTTCCCTTTGCAAATATGATGAGGGGATTGAGAACGTGTAAGAAAGAAAGAAAGTACTTTGCAAACATGATAAAGGAGGTCGCAATAGCAAATATGGGTATGACATGCACGAGAAACACCATAAACCAGCAATGCACTTGTTTCACAAATTCTTCGAACAAACTCTCAAGATTCGGTTAGGACCCCATAAAAATGAACTATTAATGATACTGGGCTAATTTGGATATTCCTAACTCAATGAAAACATAATATTTTCAATAAAAGATTATTTTGAATAAATTAATAGCTAGCTCTCCTTTAAGGCCAAATTTAACTAGTCTTTAAACGGTGGACCGAAATACAAAATAAGGGTTTGGGACACGAACTAACCACGCTACTAACCCTAAAGGAGCATTCAAGATAATGGAACTATCAGAATCATTATCCAAGGCTCAGATCACAAAATGTTATTGAAGTCAAACTAACCCTTGTTAAGGGTGATCAAAACAAAAAATTCACTTAAAAATTTTCCAAATAAATTGAGAGCCGTTCCATCCATTACAATAACTCATAAACTAGATAAGGAAAATATGGTCAGAACAATTTTTTATTAAAAATAGTATGAGGGTTAGTACAACCCCATACTTAACAATAGACATAAAAAGCTGCTCTAGGTGATCAAACTTATCTCTCATCTGATCCCTCAAATTGTATGGCATGAACCTCTGAAAAAATCTTCAAAAAATTGGGTCTATGTCATAATAGCCAAACCCAATAGATTATCACTAGAAATAGACCTCAGCCACTGTCTAGACATGTCAGTCAACTAATAAGTCATGTAAACAACACCATGGGTCTTAATGGAACTGAGGTTATGGAACCTCTCCTGATGTATAAGTAAAAACTCATATGTTTCCTCTCTAACGGAACCACTAAACTTCAGATGAACCACGTGAATGAACCTCTCAAACCTTTTTTGATCATTAGAAGACATCACAGAACCCAAAGTAACAGGATGAACAACAAGTCTAGTAGGTAGTGAATTAGCACGTCGAGGTATAACAAATGATAGTTGTACCTCTAAAGTTAAAAAATCATAAGTAGGATCATGCCCTAGCAACTGAATACCTCCTTGACTCTAAAAAAATACCCACCATACTTAAAGGACTACCAGTATGGGGGAATCCATCTAGATGACTCAAGAGACAAAATAATAAATCCTGTAACATCGAGGTTGCAACCGAACCTTATGGGAACTGATTTGGACTGACTTCATCTGTTTGAAAATCATCCTCAATATAGTCAATATTAGGCTTGAGAGAGGCCTCCCTATGACATCCTCCTATTGGGATAGCTCCTCGTGCCTATCCTCTACTTCTAGGTTGGACACAACCGCTGCCTTGCCCCCTGGCTGAGGCTCTAACAATGAGTATTGACTCAATTTCTAGTATATCTGGACCTAGTCCTCACTATCAAAGTAGATAAAAATGGTAAATAAGTTTATTATATTGGGTATGAACAACCCACATGATAAGAAATCATATTAGAAACAATTTTCCTAAAGATATCCTATTACCTCTGTAAGATAGATATCGACATCAATATATGGATCCGCAAGACTATATTAGAAATCTTACTCTTTCACTTATGACACACATGAACCTAGTAATCTAATACCAATTTGTAGTGACCCAAAAAGTTGAGGTCATGATGGCTTCTACTGCGACCTAATCTTTGTAGGTAATCCAAATACACTAAATAAAAGGAAAACCAAAATGTAAACCAAATAGATAAAAATGAGACTTCTACAATGAAGTCAGGTCATATTATATATACATAGTGGAATACACTGTGTATATTGTTGTTGTTGTTGTGTTTCTAGAAGTCTAAAAAAATGCATAAATCCAAAAAATAGTGTCATAACTAGAAAGAGCATCTAATATATAGTATAGAAACTGAAATACAAAAGTCTGTTTTTGACTAATACATTGTATAGAAACTAAAATACAAGAGTTTGTCTTAAGATAATTAATAAAGACAAGATAAAATGAAAGAGGTCTAGAATTAGCCCCAAACCCTAGAGTGCACAATACCTTGATAATCTAGCTATCATGACACACGATTAGCCATTATGGCTCTCACTCAAATTGGGATCTACATCAAAAGGGCACTAAAGTAGGAGTGAGTACGGTCCATTTATACTCACTAGGTCTCATAGGTCGACTGAGTAACTGAGAAAACATAAACAAGTAAAAGATACTATGATTACTTCACCTGCATACAGGAAAGTTCCCAAATGGTAGCTCACACATTATCCACTAATAGTTCTATAATATAATGTAAGAAAAGAATCAACATACAAATATGCAATTAGAAATTGAGTACATGACAACAAATACATAGAAGGAATACATATGATGCAATATAATGATGGTGGGGGTGTTTTGTATACACCTTTGAACCTCAGCATATCCAAAATACAACCAATAGAGGGCTCACAACATATATAGTTTTATTTATCATAATTTAACCTTACTGGCAAATGACATCGACCGGGGTATTTCTAAATATCATATCAACCTTACCGACAAGGGTTCTAAAAATGTTTCATATTTTTTCAAAATCATTATTTCTCAATAGTACCACTATCTCATGAGTATGAGATAGATATAATAAGGATGTAATGATCACAACCAACCAGTATGAAGATGATAATCAATGCAATACAACTATAAATGAGCTCAGAATCAACTCAAATATCAATAATTCATGATATAAGCCCTTGCTCGGCCCCACTAAGGTAAACAATCATGTAACATATCAATTATCATATCAAACCCCTCACTCGGGTATTACTAGCATGATATAGATATATAATTCTCAAGTAAGGCCTATAAGATTGATTCCATCCCCTGTATGGGCATCACAATATTAATAATAACATTTAATGCACAAATATGACATATTATATCAAACAAGTAGCCACTCGAGCATCACCACTAATATGTCTATCTAGTCAACAACAATATGAAAATAATAACCACAAAGGCAACACGCTAAGAATAATAGTCTCAAGCTATGATTCCCTATCAAATTCACTTACACATAACATGCTTTACATGTTTGTAAATATGTCTGAAGAAAGTTAATCCATAACCAACCTCGAAGAGCCAAAAGTCCAAGCGTAAACCCTTCAATGTGGAGGCTTTCCATTCTAAATGGTCTCCAAATTTACTTAATCTATTAAATACATAATATACACATCAAACGAAAGCTAAGAACACCCATATCGACTATATTTAAAATGGGTCCAAAATGAATTCAAAAACTAGGTTCAAAATTGAAAGAGGGTAAAATCAAAATTTTATTTAGAAACATATATTCCATATATATATATATATATATATATATATATATAGGAGTCTACAGCTAAAAACCTACATGAAAAGACTTGAAATTAATGTTTAAATAAAGAAAAACCATTTTAATTGTTTACTAGAAAATCCCCCAATTTCTAGTTTGAAGACAAGATTTAAGGGTATTATTGAAGCATAAATGGAGTTAAGAGTTTGGAGCTTACCCAATCACAAACGGTGAAGAAAACCCTAGAAATAGCGCATTCCCAAAGCTCCTAGGTTAAAAAATGGTGAAATATGTGAAAATGAAGTATCCTCCATAACCAAGTGCCCCCATGCTCAAATAAGGAAACATCATCAATCATCCACAACCAAGTTCACGTGTTTGCAAATAAGGAACCATTATCCACCGCATATTTGCAACTTTGTTGATATTTTATTTTTTATAATTATTTGAACGAACCCTCAGGGTTTGGTCGATACCTCACTAAATAAACTAGACATGCTACTAGTCTATTTTCAACATTTCTGACTCAATGTCAATGTCCTATTTTAAAATTTGACAGTTGATACTTCATATATACATCTAAAGCATAGAGAGTGAGTTAAATATACCTTTAATCTTCAAGTGATCAACTCTAGAATTTTGATTTATGATCGTTCAACTAATGAAATAGGAATATATTGCACATAAAATCTCTAGTAGGTTGAAGCAAGTTTTTGGGGAACCAAATTGAACCAAAGGCACTAAACCATCAACTAGCTAAGCGACTGCTAATACTAACTTTTTGTTTGATTTTTCATGCTTGGAGGCATAATCGAAGAGAAGGAATGATAATATCACCTCTTTAGCTGGGGCATTAAAGAAAATAATTTTTATAATAGGTGATAAAGTCATGTTTAGTGGTTCTATGTCCGATGCACTACGCTTGGCTACCTGTCATGACCCAAACCCATCGCGAATGGCACCAATACTAAAGATTCGGTGGGAGAACCATCCAACCCAATTACCTAACACCAAAACTTAGACAAATTTTAAGAGAACTAGTAAAAAAAAAGGGCAGCTTGGTGCACTAAAGCTACCTCTATGCGCGGTGTCCGGGAAAGGGACCAACCACAAGGGTGTATTATATGAAGCCTTACCTTGCATTTATGCCAGAGGCTATTTCCAAGGCTTTAACCCGTGATCTCCTGGTCACATGGTAGCAACTTTACCAGTTACTCCAAGGCTCCCCTTCTTTTAAGAGAACTAGTAATTCCATTAAATAAACCAATAATTTAAAATTTTTCCAACAATAAAACCTAAATGCAAAAGTTAAAAAAATATAAAATATCCCAGAACTGAAAGTCATTATAGCAAAACACCATAATATTCAATATAAGTTTCAACCTAAAAACAACAAAAAATATCTATGTCCAAAACCAATGGACAAGAACAAAATAGAGGGCTCATGGCCACTTGGAAGATATAGCTCACCTTTGAGTTAAAATGCAATCTGATCTAAAGTCAAGGTCTCGATGCAGTCGCCAAAAAATATTTGTAATCAATAAAATAATGAGCACATATAGAATTAGTACATTAAAATCACAGTGTACTATTAGGTTCATTGGTCAATCTAAATTAAGAAACGTGAACAAGCAACCATAACATAGTAAACAAGAACAACCATGAACACCTAAAATATTACTATACTTTAATTATGAGACACTTAATATTTTCAAACAACACCACAAAATTCAGTAAAGTGCAAGTCCATATAGACAATAAATATAAGTCAAGACTATGACTACCAACATTAAACAATTCAACAAACCATGTTTCATCCACAAAAGGTTATACCTTTTCTAAAATACATAAGTAGTAGATAATAGAAAGCGATATGCCAATAACTTATATATTAAACCTGGACCACTTAAAAATCCAATTTAACAATAATATTTACAGTAATAAAAAACCTCGGCTCACTTAAGGAACCAAATGTAACAAGTCAATGAATAAACATGGTCTATTTAAGGAATCGTGTCACTCACCAATGCTAATGATCTTATGGTCACCCACTAGCCATGACCTACAGGGGACGTGCTCATGTATATTTACCAAAATCCCATACATCTAGTGCTTGACAACCTTATAACAGCCAATCCTATGAAGATATCAAAATACTAGTACATCCCATAATAATCAATATAGATTCTGTGATGATGTCTAAATACCAGTACATCCAACAATAATCAACAGATTTCATAACAATCACTATCACAATAAGAATACATAATCACACTTGTACAATCAATAAGCTTTCAATATAACCTCATTATATATGATTAACACTTAAGATATCATTTAGGAATATACTTTTGTAATGCCCCGTAAGTACTCCGTAGACGTCACACGATGCTTAAAACTATGAATATACAAAGCTAAACCATGATATCTATTAGGATTGAAGCTCACATGAGAAGTAAACTCACATATATAGGAACTTGAGGGTAAATAATCTCATATCTTTACAAAAGTCTTTAACTTGGAAATCTGTTAACATATCCTTTAAACTGGAAACATAATTAGTCTGAAAAGCCTTTACTAATGTCTATAGAGCAACTAGGACAAACCCCAGCTTACTCAAACATAAAGAAAAATCAAATAACTAAAATGCTATCATCAATGAATAAAAATCTGATAAATTGGGTCCTCAAACTATGAGGAATCACCAAAAGTCAAAATACAGGAAATGATGCCTGCAGTCAATCGTGCTACTGGAAACAAGCACCGAACCTACATGATAAGATAATGTAGCACACAGACATATATGTGGGTCAGTATCTCTGGGATGTACTAAGTATGTGCAGGTGAATGCATAAGTAAAACAATAATTGAATATATCTAACCAAACTTTCAAATGATTCATACTAATCATAAATAATTCACCTTGAATCTGAATAAGACAAAAGACTTAAAGATCATAAACACAAATGATGAAGCTTAAGGATAAAATTTGTGAGCCATGACACTTAGTTTCTAAAAGCTTTACTTTTCATCCTTTCTTATGGGGGAGTTTTCTAACCGACTTAAACTCTCGAAGCTACCATGGAGTCCAATATCTTACGCACATTGGGGAGATCTATTCTACCCTTGACATCAGAATAGAACCTTAACTTAAGTGATTACTAAAATTCATCTGTACTAGGAAAAACCTTAACCGACGGTGGCTCATAGTTTCTAGGAATTTTGGATACACTAATCCACATTCCCTCCTTAGTGCTATACACTACCGCCAGAATACTTATATGCTCATACTTTAAGAGATCCACCTTAAAAATAACATAAGGGGTTATAGAGTGAAAACCAGTTATGCTTCTCTTTTCTTTAAATCATAATCAAGATCAATAGTTGTGGACTTCTAATTTTATCTTTAGATCAAAATATCAATCTTTTTAAAATCATGCTATAATGTATATAAATTAAGTTTCAAAATCTTAAACTTCCTTGTGAACTTAATGCTTGTACTTGAGGCTTAGAATTCATGCTTTATTTCATAAAATTTCATAAATAAACATCATTCTCAATAATCACCTTGAAATATTTCAAAAATATCCAATCAAGATAATGAAATTCAATTCATAATATAAATCTTGCAAATTAAAACATGAATATATGTAAACCTTGATGTACTTAAGGCTTTCAATCAAAGGGTAGTATCATACTTCAACAAAATGGTTATTTAGGTATGAACCCTAATTCAAAAAGAAGTAAATTAAATCTTAAAACCCTGCACTTTGGGCATATGGATGAAAGAATAACCTTGTTCATAAACCCCACATACCTGAAGTTTCATAACTTGTGAAAAAGCATGAAGCTTGGGACTTGAAAGATGAATTTGGGGAGAGGAATCCTAATCTTGATGATCATAAATATGAGAGGAGGAAAGTATTTTTATTTAATTAGGGAATAGATGGAAATAAGACCTCTTGGAGGATTATAGGTCATGGGTTATATAGGGGAAAAGACAAAAAAGCCCTTTAATTGAACTTTACAGAAATTGCTCATCATTCTTTATGAGTAAAACATACTACTCATATGGTTGAGAGTATGACTAATCCCATCAACTCATAAGATTAGTAGAATCAAGGATGGTATACACTGATCATCATATGAGTGGTAACATATGACTAGTATATCTCCATACGACTTTAAGCCCCTACTCATATCCTAGACAGAATCTTAGAAAGCCTACACTGATAAGCTTATGACTTACTTCATACTACTCGTATGGTGATCTTACAACTCTAAGGATTAATTCATTCATTCAACAAAATTCCCACCATACTACACTGTCCTGGATACGGCTATAACAAACTCTTGTATATTGTATGTACGACTCAAGAGAGTGAGTCGCATGATACTTCAGAGACTTTCAGACACGGGATATTATAGTATCTCCCCCTTGGAAAAATTCATCCTCGAATGTGTTTCATCTAGGATTGGGACTTGGAAAAGAAATGATACCTCTACACCGAACTTGTAATAAATCCTATATCTATTACAAGGATCCAATTATTCACAATAACAGATATAACTTAAGAATACTTAAACAGACTTACAGAGGAAGAGTCTTGGCTAGAAATAACTATTTACCTTTGGTATGAACTGAGTTGGAAGAAAAGAGGCAAGAATACTTGGTCATCATGTCTGCCTCTGATTCCCAAGCGGACCCTTCAACTAATTGGTTTCTCCAAAGAACTTTTAATGATGATACTTCTTTATTCCTTAGCCTTCGAACCTGTTTATGAAGTATCTCTACACGAATCTTTTCATACGTTAAGTTATCTTTAACCCTGATACTCTCTTGGGGAACTAATAAGGATGGATTTCCAATACACTCTTAAGCAATTAAACATGGAAAACTAGGTGAACTGGTAAACTCTCATGAAAGGTTCAATTCATAAGAAACTTCTCCTACACATATCAATATCTCATACCTATAAACAAATCAGGGACTCAACTTTTCCTTCTTTCCAAATCTCATAATTCCCTTAATAAGTGACACCTCTAAGAATATCCAATCACCCACCTCAAACTTGAGCTCTCTTTTTGTTACATCATCATATGATTTTTGACAGCTTTGAGAAGTTCTCAATCTCTCACAAATCCACTTAAACTTTTCCATAGCTTCAAGAATAGAGTCACGCCCAATCAAAGCTGATTCACTGACCTCAAACCATCCTATAGGTAATCTGCACCTACACCCATACAACTTTTCAATAGATCCATCTAAATGCTAGCATGATAACTGTTGTTATAAGTAAACTTAATTAAAGGTAAATGGTCATACCAACTTCCTTTAATGTCTAAAACACATGCCCTAAACGTGTCTTCTAATGTCTCAATAGTGCATTTAGCTTGAGCATCGGTCTGCTGACGAAATACAGTACTAAGCTTAACCTTTGTACCAAGGCCCTACTAAAAAAACTGCTAAAACTATGAAGTAATCTGCGTGCCTCTATCTAAAATGAAAGACAAGGGTATACCATGAAGTCATACTAACTCATGGATTATATTTTGGCATAATCGTCCGCGGTATCTACGGTCTTGACATGGAGAAAATGGGATGATTTAATCATTCATTCTACTATAACCCAAATTTAATCGTGCTGATGTCTTGTACGAGGCAACCCTAAGATGAAATCCATATTCATGACCTAACACTTCTAAGTAGGGATACTAATAGCTTGCAATGTACCACCCGATCTATAGTTTCAACCTTAACTTGTTGACAATTGTGACACTTGGCTACATACTCGGCTATGTCCCTCTTGATACCATTCCACCAATAAATCTCCCATAATTCATGGTACATTTTAGTAGAACCCTAATGAATGAAATACCTCAAACCATGAGCCTCGGCTAGTATCCTTTCTCTCAACCCATCTATTTTCGGAATACAAAGTCTACCTTGATAGCGAAGTACACCATCTTCTCTTTGGGAGAAAACCATAACCTTTTACTGCTGGACTTTTTCAAATACTTGGTTGAGTGTGGGGTCATTTTTTTGTTTCTCCTTCACTTTGACTACCTAAGATGATTCCGAACCATTCTTAACTACTACTCCCCAATCATCGGCGTGGAGCAAACATACTTGCAAATGAGCTAACCTATGTGCTTCTTGAGCTAACTCCCATCCTTTATCTTTCACATGGGACACACTACACATAGACAACCTAATTGGCGCAGCTGTCACTATGTCAGCCTTGCCCGAATGATAGAGCACATTCATGTCATAATGTTTCAACATCTTCGAACATCGTATCTTACGAAGATTCATATCTCTTTGAGAAAATACATATTGAAGACTCTTATGGTCAGTGAAAATGTCAATGTGTACACAAAAAAGATAGTGCCTCCAAATTTATAAGGAAAAAACCACAATAGTTAACTCTAAGTCATGAGTTGGGTAATTCTTTTTCTGATCCTTAAGTTGCCTAAAGGCATACACTATTACCTTCCCATTCTGCATCAAGACACAACCTAACCCTACTCGAGAAGCATTAGAATACACTATGAATCCATCAAACTATTTTGGCAGAGCTAACACTGGTGCTAAAGTCTATCTATCCTCCAACTATTTCTCACACTTATCCGAACATATGAAATTTCATTTCTTTTGGGTAAGCTTGGTCAATGGTGTGAATATATAGGAGAACCTTTCAAAAAATCATCTATAATAACCAGGAAAACCCAAAAAGCTTCAAATATCGAATGGAGTGATGGATCTGGGCCAGTGCTTCACTAGATTAGTCCTTTGAGGATCTATATGAATACTAACTCCTGAAATGACATGTCCTAAGAAGGAAATAGATTCCAACCAAAAATCACATTTACCAAACTTTGCATACAATTGATGATCCTTGAGGGTCTGTAATACCATTCTCAAATGATTTGCATGTTTTTACACAAGTATATCATCTATAAAAATAGCGATAAACATTTCCAAGTACTTTTTGAAGATCATGTTCATCAAATTAATAAATAATGCAGGAGCATTTGTTAGTCCAATCGACATAACCATAAACTCAAAATGGCCATAACTTATTCAAAAAGCTATTTTTGAAATGTCTTGATACCAAACTATCAATTGATGGTATCCCGACCTAAGGTCAATCTTAGAGAACCACCGGACACCTTGAAGCTAATCAAACAAATCATTAATTATAGGAATGGTATATTTATTCTTGATGGTAACCTTGTTTAGCTGTCTATAATCTACACAAATTCTAAGAGTGCCATATTTCTTGCACATGAAAAGGACTACAAATACTAGGTCTGATGAAACCTTTATCTAAGAGGTCCTTAAATGTAATACCCCATACGTTTTCCTAGCGTTAACTCATCTCCAGAATGTTAAAAACTTACTTTGAAAGATGAATCCACTTTTGTACACATGGTATTTTCAAGATTTTCACTTTTTCTCATGTGAGAAATTCAATAAGTTTTCCATCGATATAAAATTTTCCTAAATCTGATAACCAGGTAAAAAGTTATGTCTATATCGAGTTCCCATCACAAAACAACAACATAAATGGCAATTGTCATTTTTCAGTGTCGCAGTGTGATTTACTCTGCATCGTACCAATGTTTCAGGCCACAAAATAAGGGGAAATACGATGGCTCTACATCACACCATCCCTTAATTTCATAATTTTCAAAATCCAGTGACATGGCGTGATAGCACGGCGTCACGCCAAGGGTCCAATTCGAAAAATTTGACTGAAATTAAATAACGCATCTAGGGTTAAAAGGGTAAACTTTTCACCCCTATTTAAGCCCTTTAACACATGATTCAACCACTTTTTACCAAAAATATACTAGTTTCTCTCAAGAACAAGCTAGGGTTTTCATAGAAGATCCAATTTCAAGAAATTTTCACCGTCAATCTTCATGAAATCATGAACTAAGGTATGTGTTGTGTTCATTCATGGATTCCTTCCATCCATGAAGCTCAAAAACCTTTTTTTTTATCTATAAATCATGGTATTTATGCTATGGGTTATTTATAATCATGTTGTTGATGTTGATTGATTTCAAATTTGGAATCTTTGTATTTATCATGATATTATGTTACTGTGGAAGATAAAATCCATGAATTTAGCTGCTTCTGATGTGTAATTTGATGAATTCACTTATGCCCTAAGTTGTGCATACAAGGTGATTGGTAAAATGCTTGAAAAAGTAGAAATCATGCTTTATATCTTAAGACATAAGATAAATGTGACATGCTTGTCATCCTCCTATATTAAAATGGTTTCCATGCTATCATTGTGAAATGTATATGTTGTCGGAATGGCCATGATATTAGAATATGAGATAATGATATGATTATCAACATTCTCAACCATGTTAGATAGTATGATAACCCTGTACTTTGTGAAATCCGTAACTTATTAAAATATATATTATTGATGTGGATCTTGTACTTGATAAAGTCATGCTTCGTTAGTTCCCTTCTATCGAGTACTGGGGTACTTCTACCCAAAATATTAGCTATTTTCCTATTGCCATGTTATGTTTTCATGATACTCTCTGTCAAGATATGATCCTTAGACTTCATACAGTCTTATGACTCAGGAAATTTCCATGATCTTATGAATTCTGTCAGTTGTTAGATATTAGTAGTATTTTGTCAGTTAACAGAATTTAGTAACTCAGTCCATATTCATTTCAATAAATCATGTTCAGTGTCTATTATGATGGGAGTAGAAATTAACATTGAGCGAACCCAAGGATGGGAACTCACCTGTTATTAGAGGGTATGATTCTTAGAAGCAGTCCTTGTATTCCAGAACTATGTAACCAGCATAGGTTGAGACATCATAGCCTGCTATATGGAGGTGGATGAAGTGGCTTAGCCTATTATATGTGGTTTCCTACCATTCTCACTAGAGTTACCTATTTTATTAGGGTCACACAGATGTTGTCCTTACCAGTGGTGCGGTATCGATACCCTTCTAATACTGGCATAGATTTGACCCTAATTTAACTATAATGCATCATTTGGGGCATGTCAATTAGATTACTACCTCCCACAGTCTCAGTATCTGTCTCAGTAAAAGAACTCGAATAGTTCTTCCAAATTCAGGACTGTTAGATACAGTCAACTTAGATATAGTATGGAACTCATCTAGTTCCATCAGATTTAGGACTATCAGATACAGTCACTCATATTATCAATTATCAAAATTCAGTCATTAATCATGTTAGTCATCAACATACTCATGCTGTCATGATTTCAGATATAGTTACTATGTATGCATGCATGTATTCTCACATTCATATTAGTAACTTAGCCAGTATTTTACATGCATATAAACCCCATGCATTCAGCCTACCTCATATGCATACCGGTACATTCAAAGTACTAACACATTTGTGCTATGGTGTCTTATACCATAGGTTCAGAGACACGAGCTCTAGAGTATTAGTAGATTCTAGATATTAGCAGTCAGAGTTAGCAGTGAGTCCTTATCCTTCGAGGATATGATTATTTCCTTATTATCTCATTAATTATCTTATTAGTTGTAGTTAGTTGGGGACATGTCCTATCAACTCCTTACTCAGATAGTTCAGTCAGTTAGAGGCTTTCCAGACTATTATGTTTAGATAGTTATTTTAGTTATTTTGGGTATTTCATACCCCATTTAGATGTTATGTTTTACTTCAGTTATGTGAACCTTATGTCCTTTCAGTTTATGTTTCTGCATTATTCAGTATATTATACAGTATACAGGTACAAATTTTCAGTCATGGGTTAACTTGTGGTCCTTCGGGGTCATGAGCACCATGTATCATTCCGGGGACCAGATTTGGGGAATTATAAGATTGGTATCAGAGCTTAAGGTTCAATAGAGTCTTAAGAAGTCTGAAAGATGCATCTAGTAGAGTCTTGTACATGGGTGTGTTGCGCGCCCATTTATGTGCAGGAGGCTATAAGATGTTTTAGGAACAGTTTTCCTTCTTTCAGTATTCATGTTGTGCCAGTGAGCATAATCTCAATCTAATCTCTTAGTCTAAGTCGTTTCTCCTCCTTATTTCAGAACATGCCTCCCAAAAGAAGAAACCAGCCTATCCAAGAAGATCCCTTGGAAGAATATGTTTCTCATGTGGAGTTCAGGGACGTATTTACTACTCTTGCTCAGTTAGTTACTGCTCAGACTAAACAACCAGCTATCCTTTTTGCCAACCTAGTGGCCAACTCAGCTACAACCAAGATTCGAGAAATCACTCAAACGAATCCACCATTCTTTCTTGGGTCTAAGAAAGATGAGGACCCTCAGAAATTCTTATATCAGGTGCAGAAGGTTACATACATAATGGGGGTTATGTCTATTGAGAGTGCTGAGCTAGCTGCATATCAATGCAGGATGTGGCTCATACTGGGTTCAAGTAGTGGAAGTCAGAGAGGGAAGATGATCCAGGGTCAGTTGAGTGGGAGGAGTTTGCTTCAGCGTTCTGTGATATATTCTTTCCCTTAGAGCATAGAGATGCTAAGGTGCTAGAATTCATCAACCTCAGGTAGGGAAATATGACAGTGAAAGAGTATTCTCTTAAGTTTACTCAATTTGCCAGATATGCCCCTCATATGGTTGCAGATAGTAGGGCAAGGATGAGTAAGTTCGTTTCAAGTGTTAATGATAGCGTGGTTAATGAGTGTAGACCCACCATGTTGAAAAGTGACATAAATTTAGCTAGGCTCATGACTCATGCTTAGTAGATAGAGTAGCAGGAGATTAAGATGAGGGAGAAGTAGAATAAGAGAGCAAAGACAAGTAGTTTCAACTTTACTTAGCCTAAGTCAGAAGGAGGAAACCGTTCTCAGTTTCATCCTAATTCATCAGTTCTAGCTCCTTCTTTAGCCAGTGCTCCAGTTCCTAAGTTAAGAGATGGTAACAAAGATAGAATGCCAGGCTCTAAGTCCTAGGGTAGTGTTAGCAATGCCCGTACGTATTCTCTTTGCCAGACTTGTGGCAAGCACAATCAGGGTATTTGCAGAGCTGGCAGTGGTATTTATTTTGGATGTAGAAAGCCAAGCCACAGAGTCAGAGACTATTGTCAGTAAGGTCCTCAGGGTTAGCAGAATCGCTCCTCAGCTCTGTCCGGTCGCCCAAATCAGGAGGGTGCCACCTCCAGTTCTACTAGTGGGCAACACCCAAATTACTCTATGCTCTTCGGCCTCGACAAGACTAGGAAAATTCTCCTGATGTGGTTACTGGTACATTAAAGATCTTTCATGCGCATGTTTATGATTTTCTAGATGTAGGAGCTTCTTTGTCTTTTGTCACTCCTTATATAACAGTCGATTTTGGAGTCAGTCCTAAAATTCTAGCAGAGCCCTTTTCAGTCTCTACCCCAATGGGTAAAACCATCATAACCCAATGGGTATATAGGAACTGCCCGATTATGATATCTTAGAAAGTTACCTCAGCAAACTTAGTCGAATTAGAGATGATGAATTTTGATATCATTCTCAGCATGGATTGGTTTCATTTCGTTTATGCCATAGTCGACTGTAGAAATAGAATAGTCTAGTTTTAGTTTTCAAATGAACCCATCCTAGAGTGGAAGGGTAGTGTATCCACTTTTAGAGCTTATCTTGTTTCCTACCTCCGAGCACGGAAAATGATATCTAAAGGATATGTCTATCATCTTATTCATGTTAATGGCACTAGTTTCGAAATTGCTAGTCTTGAATTAGTCCCATTAGTGAATGAATATTCAAATATCTTTCCCAAAGATCTTCCAGGAATTCCTCCCGAAAGGGAAATAGACTTAGGTATTGATTTCTTTCTAGATACTCAGCCTATCTCTATTCCTCCACACAGAATGGCACCAGCAAAACTCAAAGAACTGAAAGAACAATTGAAGGATCTCTTAGATAAGGGATTCATCAGACCCAATATTTCCCCATGGGGCGCTCTAGTATTATTCGTTTACAAGAAAGGCGGTTCTTTCAGAATGTGTATAGACTACCGTCAACTCAATAAGGTCATGGTCAAGAACAAGTATCCTCTTCCCATAATTGATGACTTGTTTGACCAACTTCAGGGTGCCAGTTATTTCTTTAAGATGGATGTCAGATCTGGCTATCATCAGCTCAGAGTTAGGGAATGTGACATTCCAAAAATAGCTTTCCAAACTCGGTATGGTCACTTCAAATTTCTAGTCATGTCATTTTGTCTTACCAATGCCCCAACCACTTTCATGGACTTGATGAACCGTGGGTTCAAGAAGTACTTGGAAATGTTCGTCATAGTCTTCATATATGATATTCTGGTCTATTCTCGCAGTGAAAACGATCATGCAAACCATCTCAGGATAGTACTTCAGACTCTCAAAGATCATCAGCTATTCACTAAATTCAGTATGTGTGAGTTTTGGCTAAGGTAAGTAGCATTCCTTTGTCATATTTTTTTCGGTGATGGCATTAGAGTAGATTCTCAAAAGATAGAAGAACTAAGAAACTGGCCTCGCCCTATCTCTCCATCAGATATTAGGAGTTTTTTAGGTTTCGCTGGCTATTATAGATGGTTTGTTGAGGGATTATTTTCTATTGAATCCCCTATGTACAGATTGACTAAGATGAAAATTAAGTTTCAGTGGTCAGATCCTTGTGAGAAGAGTTTTCAGGAGTTGAAGACTCAGCTCACACTAGCTTCAGTTTTAGCTCTTCTAGATGGTCCGGATGGGTTCTAGTGTATTGTGATACATCCAGAGTAGGTTTGGGTTGTGTCCTCATGCAGCATGGTAAGGTCATAGACTACGCCTCCAGACATCTTAAACCCCATGAGAAGAATTATCCTACTCATGATCTTGAGTTATCCGCTATAGTCTTAGCCTTGAATATTTGGAGGCATTATCTCTGCCAAGTTCATGTAGATGTCTTCATAGATCATAAGAGTCTTCAATATGTCTTTTATTAGAAAGATCTCAATCTTTGTCAGAGATGGTGGTTAGATCTCTTAAAAAATTATGACATGAGTGTCCTCTATCATCCGAGCAAGGGCAATGTAGTGGACGATGCTCTTAGTAGACTGTCTATAGGTAAAGTTACTCATGTGGATGACAGTATGAAGAAGTTAGCTTAGGAAATACATTGGCTTGCTAGAGTAGGCGTTAACTTAGTCGATACAGATGAGGGTGATATATGTGTTTAAAATCATCTCTATTTTTGAGGTGAAAGAAAAGCAAGATAAAGATCCTAGCCTTGTCAATTTGAAAGAGTCAGTTCACGATCAGAAATTAGAGGTTTTCTTCCAAAGGGGAGATGGTTTTTTGTGTATTCAGAGTTGTCTCTATGTTCCAAGTGTAGATGAATTAAGGCAATGAATTCTTGCTGAAGTGTATGGTGCGCTCTACTCTATTTATCCAGGGGCCACAAAGATATACTGCGACATGAGGGAAGTCTATTGATGGAGTGGGATGAAGAAAGATATTGCAGAGTTTTTGGATAAGTACTCTACATATTAATAGGTTAAGATAGAGCATCAGAAGCCTAGTGGTCCTATGCAGGAGTTCAATATTCCTACTTGGAAGTGGGAAGAAGTGAACATGGTCTTCGTGACAGGTTTGCCTCAAAATCGTCATCAACATGATTCAGTCTGGGTCATTATAGATAGAATGACCAAATTATCCTATTTACTTCCAGTCCATACCTCTTATTTAGCGGAGGATTACATCAAACTCTACATCAGGGAGTTGGTTAGATTGCACGGTGTTCCGCTATCTATTATCTTAGACAGAGGTACCTAGTTCACCTCTCATTCCTGGAAAGCGTTACAAAATGGTCTTGGTACCTAAGTTCATCTCAATACAACCTTCCATCCTCAGACAGATGGTCAAGAAGAAAGGACCATTCAGAATCTAGAAGATATGCTAAGGGCGTGTGCAATTCATTTCAAGGGTAGTTGGGATGAACACTTCCATTTGATTAAGTTTGCATACAATAAGAACTATCATTCTAATATTCACATATATCCATTCGAAGCACTCTATTATAGAATATGTATATCTCTAACTGGTTGGTTCAAAGTTAGTGTGGCCTCAGTTATAGGGCCTGACTTGGTATTTAATGCCTTAGAAAAAGCCCAACTGATTAGAGAAAGACTCCAGGCTGCTCAGAGCCAATAGATTTCTTATACAGATGTTCGTAGAAAAGATATCGAGTTTGAGAATGGTCACTATGTCTATCTAAATATCTCTCCTATAAAGGGAGTGAAGTGGTTCGACAAGAAAGGGAAACTCAGTACCCGATATGTCAGTCCCTTCAAGATTCTCAGTTGATTCAGTAAGGTAGCTTATGAGTTTGAATTGCCTTCAGACCTAGCCTCAGTTCATCCAGTCTTCCATGTCTCCTTGCTCAAGAAGTGTATAGGTAACCCAGCAGATGTAGTCCCTATTCATAGCATCGATGTTCAGAACAACCTCTCTTATGAAGAGATTTCAGTTGAAATCCTAGACTATCAGACTCATAGATTGAGGAACAAAAAAGTCCCAAAAGGTTAAAGTTCTTTAGTGAAATCAGTCCATCGAGGGAGCTACTTGGGAAGCAGAAACTGATGTGTACCAAGTATCCTCACCTCTTATTCGCCGACTCAGATCAAGCTCAAGGTAATAGTTCTCCTTAAGCTTACTCAGTTTCATGTTCATTGTTCATCATAGACTTGGTATCAAGTACCATTCCACACCGAGTCATGTATTCATGAATTAGTTGCACATGCATCAGATATGAATGTTCAGTATGATATGTTCTGTTATCAGTCATGTCAGTCATGAGATCATGTGCCAGTTATTCATGTTTAGTATGTACGTTGGTTATATTCTCCCCTCACTCTTAGTCTTATTCGAGGACGAATGTTCTCAAGGGGGAGATATTGTAATACCCCGTACTTTTTCCTAGCTTAAAATCATCTCAAGAAAGTTAGAAACTTACTTTGAAAGATGAACCCACTTTTGTACATGAATTTTTAAGATTTTCACTTTTTGTCATGTGGTATTTTCAAAATTTTCACTTTTTGTCATGTGGGAAATTCAATAAGCTTTCCATCAATATAAAATTTTCCTAAATTCGATAACCAAGTAAGAAGTTATGACTATTTCAAGTTCCCATCGTAAAATAATGCCATATTGGTCAGTGGCACGCCGCGCCACAAGCTAAAATGGCAATTGTCCTTTTCCAGTGTCACAATGTGATTTCCTTTGAATCGCATCTAAGTTGCAGGTCATAAAAGAAGGGGAAATGTGATGGCTCTGCATCGCGCCATTCCTCAATTACCCAATTGTCAAAATCCAGTGACGTGACGCGATAGCGTCGCGTTGCGCCAAGGTTCCAATCCAGAAAATTTTCACTGAAATTAAATAACGCATCCAGGGTTAAAAGGGTCAACTTCCCACCCCTATTTAAGCCCTTTAACATGTGATTCAACAACTTTTCACCCAAAATATACTAGTTTCTCTCAAGTTCCTCTCAAGAACAAGATAGGGTTTTCATAGAAAATCCACTTTAAAGAAAGTTTCACCGTCAATCTTCATGAAATCATGAATTAAGGTATGCGTTGTGTTCATTCATGGACTCCTTCCATCCATGAAGATCAAGAACCTTATTTTATCTACAAATCATGGTATTTATGTTGTGGGTTATTTGTAATCATGTTGTTGACGTTGATTGATTTTAAAGTTGGAATATTTGTGTGTTTATCATGAAATTATGTTACCATGCAAGATAAAATCCATGAATTTAGTTGCTTATGATGTGTAATTTGATGAAGTCACTTAAGCCCTAAGTTGTGCATGCAAGGTGGTAGATAAAATACTTGAAAAAGTAGAAATCATGCTTTATAGCTCAAGACATAAGCTAAATGTGACATGCTTGTCATCCTCCTATGTTTAAATGGTTTCTATTCTATCATTGTGAAATGTGTATGTGGTCGGAATGGCCACGATATTAGAATATGAGATTATGATATGATTATCAGTATTCTTGTCCATGTTAGATAGTATGATAACCTTGTACTTTGTGAAATCCATAACTTATTAAAATATATATTGTTGTTGTAGGTCTTGTACTTAATAAAGTCATGCTTTGTCAGTTCTCTTCTATCGAGTACTGGGGGTACTTGTACCCGAAACATTAGCTATGTGCCTAGATCCATGTTATGTTTTCACGATACTCTCAGTCAAGCTATAATCCTTAGACTTCAGACAGTCTTATGACTCAAGAAATCTCCATGCTCTCATGAATTCAGTCAGTTGTAAGATATCATTAACATTCTGCCAGTCAACGGAATTCAGTAAATCAGTCCATGTTTAGTTTAGTAAATCATGTTCAGTGTCTATTCAGATGGGAGTAGAAATTAGCACCGAGCGAACCCAAGGATGAGAACTCACCTGTTAAATGAGGGTGTGATTCGTAGAAGAAATCCTTGCATTCCAGAACTATGTAGCCATCATAGGTTGAGACATCATAGCCTGCTATATGAAGTTAGATAAAGTGGATTAGCCTGCTATATGAGGGTTCCCACCATTCTCACTAGAGTAACCTGTTACATTAGGGTCACTCACATATTGTCCTTACCAGTGGCGCAGTATTGACACCCTTCCAATCAGGGCATAGATTGGACCCTAATTCAACTATAATGCATCATTTGGGGCATATCGGTTAGATGACTATCTCCGACAGTCTCAGTATCAGTCTCAGTAAAAGAACTCAGATAGTTCTTCAGAATTCAGGACTGTCAGATACAGTCAACTCAGATACAGTACGAAACTTAGTTAGTTCCATCAGATTCAGGACTTTCAAATACAGTCACTGATGTTATCATTTATCAAAATTCAGTCATTAGTCATGTTAGTCATCAACATACTCATGTTATCACGATTTCAGATATAGTTACTGTGTATGTATGTATGTATGTATTTTCACGTTCATATTAGTAAGTTAGCCAGTATTGTTCAGTCATATAACCCCTATGCATTCATCCTACCTCACATGTATACTAGTATATCAAAGTATTAATGCATTTGCGCTATGGTGTCTTATACCATAGGTTCAGAGACATGAGCTCCAGAGCATCAGTAGATTTTAGATATCAGTAGTCAAAGTTAGTAGTGAGTCCTCATCCTTCGTGGACATGATTATTTCCCTATTATCTCATTAATTAGTTTATTAGTTTGAGTTAGTTGGGGACATGTCCCATCAACTCCTCACTCAGACAGTTCAGTCAGTTAGAGGCTTTTCAGACTATTATGTTTAGATAGTTATTTTAGTTGTTTTGGGTATTTCCTACCCTATTTAGATGTTATGTTTTACTTCAGTTATGTGAACCTTATGGCCTTTAAGTTCATGTTTCTACATTATTAATTATATTATGCAGTATACAGGTATAGATATTAGTCATGGGTTAGCTTGTGGTCCTTCAGGTCCATGAGCACCGTATAGCATTCCGAGTACCAGATTCGGGGCATTACATTAAGTTTCTCTTTTAACTCCTTAAGTTCGTCCAAATCCATATGATATGTAGGGATATAAATGGGTTTAGTTTTCAAAGGAGATCAATACTAAATTTTATTTCTTAATCTGGAGGTACCCTGTCAAATCTTTGGGAAAAATGTTTGGGAACTCATTTACTACCAGGACCAACTGAACTGTCAGGACTTCAAACTTAGTATCTCTGACTCAAAATAAATGAAAGATAAAAACTTTTGATATTAAATTTCTGTCCCTAAGATAAAAGATTAAATGACCTTTAGTAGACACAAAACTACACTCCCACTCAAAAATTGCCTAATCAAGAAACTAAAACTTCACCACACGGGTGCGACAATCTATTGACTCATAACATGCATGGAGATAATCCATGCCTATATTAACATCAAATTTACCATATCCAACTCTATTAGGTCTGTTAGTGTGACTTTATGGAGGATGCTGATAGGACATTTCCTATAGACCCATCTAGCAACATCTAACTCACCTTGTAATACCCCTAAAGTTCAGACATTTTAGGATAATGCTTTGAACTCACGAGTAATAAATTTTTAGTGATTTGGTAGTGTTATGATCAAGGTTGATTCTTATTAAGGCCTCAAAAGTGTCCCAGTCAATAGACGAATCAAAGCATTTCCTTACCGATTGAATTCTAAAGAAGGATATTGGTATAGTCAACTTCAGACAAGCATATATCTCATTATGCTATGAATTTCTGATTTCATGACCTAACAATAGATAGATAATTTAATTATGTTTCTAACTATACCAATTTTGCCTAAATCCGATATCGGAGCAAGGAGTTATGCCCATTATACTCTAGCATGTCAGGCTGGGAAACTGACTGACGACATTCATAATAAGCTGTCACAAGCTTGACGACTTATCACCAATGTCGTCAGACCTGGGCAGATTTCCACCCCCAGTGATGAAATTTTGCAATAAGTCCTCACGCCCGTGATGGCTTATCACTAATGTCGTCAACCTTAACTAGAAAATCAAGATTCCACCCTTTTGTGATGGCATTTCGTGATGACTTATCACCAGCTTGACGACTTGTAATGAATGTTGTCAACCTTAGATTTTCAGAAATTAGGAAGCGGTTTAGTAAGGGTATTTTGGTATTTTCCTTCACTTCACATGACTTATAACCCTCAAGGAGCGTATTATGTTCCATTCTTTTTAGTTAAACATATCAAAAATCTCTCTCAAATAATCTTAACCACAAGATTAGGGTTTTCTCTCAAGATCATCTCCTCAAGAACAAGAACATTCTCTCTCAAAGGGGTTAAACCCTAGACAATAAAAATCAAGAGCAATCCTAAGGATTTCTTCAAGAACCTTCAGAAATATTAGATCTCTTTCAAGATTAAATCACTAAGGTATGTGTAGTGTTCATCCATGGATCTCTTTCATCCATGGAGCTTAAGAATCATGTTTTAGATTAGAAATTGTGATTTCCTTGTTGTGTTAGGACTATATTCATGTTGATGATGGTAGTTTGGATTCAAGGTTGTATCTTGATGTGTTTTTCATGAAGCATGTGAGTAGGTTAGTTGAAACCCATGAATTTTGGATGGATTAAGATTGTCAAATTGATAAGTACACCTATACCCAAAGTGGTTCATGTAAGGTGTTTGATAAAATGCCAAGAATGATAGAATCCATGTTTTAATGACTTAATAGTGCTTAAATGACAAGCCCATGTTCTATTCTTTATGACTCCACATGAACTCTACATTATTGTTGTGTGTTATTGTTGTGATATGGAATGAGCATGATATTGAAGCAACATTAGTATATATATGTTGTGCACATTCCCTTCCATGTATAAGATGTTGAGAACCAAGTGTAGTATGAATCCCCTACTTATGATATTGTGAATTGTGGACTCTATTTTTATGATTAAGTCAGTCATGTGTGTTAGTTTCCTTCCATCGAGTCTTGGGGATACCTATACCCAAAAAATATAGCCGTGTGCCTAGAGCCATGTTATGTTATCACGATAATCTCAGTCAAGCCATCATCTATAGTACTCAGACAGTTATGTGACTCAAAAAATCTCAGGATCTCAGTTAATTCTCAGATAATAGTACTATTCCATCAGTTAACAAAAGTTAATTACTCAGTTAATCATGTTCAATATCTTCAAATAGGAGTAGAATTTAGCACCGAGTAAACCTAAGGATGGGAAATAACCTGCCAGATAAACGTGTGATTCTTAGCAATCATCCTTGTGTTCCAGAACTACGTAGCCAGCGTAGGTTAAGACATCTTAACCTGTCAGATTAGGGTTGATGAGGTGATTTAACCTTTCAAAATAGGGTCCCACCATTCTCATTAGAGTAACCTGCCAGATAAGGGTCACTCACAGCTTGTCCTTATCAGTGGCGCAGTATTGATACCCTTACAATTAGGGCATAGATTGGACCCCAGCTCAGCTATCATAGTGAATTTAGGGCATGTTGGTTAAACAACTACCTCCCACAGTTTCAGTCTCAGTCTCAGTAAAAGAACTTAGATAGTTCTTCAAATTTTAGTATACCAGGACTGTCAGATATAGTCTATTCAATTACATTACGGAATTCAGGTAGTTCCATCAGATTCAGAACTGTCAGACACAGTGATCCATGTTATCAGAAATCCCAGTATTATCCATGTTAGATATCAATAAACTATGTATTAGCGTACAGATCTAAATATCATGCATTCACGATCTCAATTACTATGTATGCATGTTTGCACTGTCACGTTCATATTATTCATTCAGTTAGCACTGGTCATGCATGTAAGCCTTTTTGCATATAGCCTACCTGACTCGTATACTCAGTACTTACAGTTGTACTGACGCATTTGTGCTATGGTTCTTTCTTTTATGTTGCACCATAGGTTTAGATCCATGAGTTCCAGATCAGCAGTAGCAGTCGCATTTCAGTATATAGAGTTGTAGTGAGTCCTCATCATTCGAGGATGATATAATTTGACTTCATTTATTTTTTTTGGTTCTTTTTTAGTTTACGGAGTTATTTGGAGACATATTCCTTCAACTCCTTACTCAAACAATATTTAGAGGCTTTCAGATTTAGTTCAGATTTGTTTCAGACTTAGGTTGTTTTAGGTATTTGTTATCCCATATGGAAGTTATGATTTGTCAGATATTTTATTCAGTTAAACCTTATGGCCAATTGTTCATGTTTTCCGCATTTTACATGTATATTATGTAGTGTACAAGTACAGATATTAGTCATGGGTTATCTTGTGTTTCTTTGGGGTCATAAGCACCGTGTAGAATTTTGATTCAGAAAATTAGGGTGTTACACACCTACTGGGATAGAAATTGGAAAGGCTGGAAGAAAATTTTAGGACCTACACTAAAGTTTACATCAACAAATGGAGTTACATAAGAGAGATTTAATCCTGGTTCTAGAAACACATATGCATTAAGGTAAAAGAAACGAAGCATACCAGTGACAAGCATCCGGTGAAATCTCCTACTGCTAATCAGATGGTAAATAATAGAACCGATTCTGGCGTTGACCACAATTGGTACTTGGACTATACGCCTTGCGGAGGAACTGGGTGACCTGACTGAGCTGGTGCATTAGTAGCCTGAGTTTGAGGACGGACATCCCTACTTCCCTTCTTAGAATATGGACACTCCTTGATCCTGTGTCCTAACTTTCCACAACTATTAAAACCTCTTTTCCCATCAAACACTCACTAGGATGGGTCCTGCCATATTTTACACATGTCGGGTAACTGGGCCTCCTGACTACACTATTCTGAGACTTGGAATTTGAAGTCTTGCCCCACTGCTCTTGCTTTGTCCTAGGTGTAGAGGGACTAGCTGATCGTAGTGCAGGCAATGATGAGTGACCTTGAAATTGTGAATGGCTTCCCCCTCCAGACTGTGGCTGACTATACTCAAACTATCCAATTCTAGCCCTCTTGTTTCTTTTCTCTCTTTCCTTCAACTTTTCTTCCTTAATCTGTTGAGCATGAGTCATCAACTGAGAAATATCCATATCCCTAATCAGCATGGTAGTCCTACACTCATTGACTACCAAATTAGATAATCCAATAAAAACTTACTAAAATGAGCTCAAGATTCAGATATCAACTCGTGAGAATACTTAGACAATCGAGTGAACTTAAGGAACTACTTCTTCACTGTTATAGAGCCATGCCTTAGGTTGATGAACTGCTCCACCTTATTCTCCCTTATCTCACACAGAAAGAACCTGTGGAGAAAAGTATTTTGAAATATCTGCCAACTTATAGGAGCTGCATTCTCACCCCTACCATCCTTCCACATTGTAACCCAATCATAAGTAACATCCTTCAACCTATAAGATTCCAACTCTACTCTCTCCTATTCATTGATATGTATAATCTGAGTAATCTTTCTCACCTTATTAATAAAGAGATGTTGATCATTATCCACCTTTGACCTATGGAACTCTGGTTGAGTCATCCTTATAAGTTCCCAAATTTTGACTGCAGCTAAGTTACCATTTTTCTGAAGTGGGACTGTTTCTTGTTGGTTTCCTTGCATATTGGCATTCACAGCTTGGGCCAATGTTTGAAAGGAAACCAGAAATTCAGCATGTGATATATTCTCATGCAGAAGGTCAGCGTGTAGGGGTGGTTGAACATTGTTTATGCGTGCATCGGCTCGAAGATGAGGCATATTTTTTCACGTAAAAGAATGAGTTAAGGAAGATAGATACAACTGTAAGAACGATGGACTATAAAAGAAATAATAATTCCTAACTCGTTTTGTAGCCTCCTTCTCATAAATGTGGCGCTCTTCACATCCATGATCAAGACTCCACGTAACGTGGCTTGTACAACTCCGTAGGATTCCTTAAAACTTTGGCTCTAATACCAAGTTTGTAAAGCCCCGAAAGTACCCCCTAGACACCGCACAATGTTTAAGACTAAGAATAGACTTAAGCTAACCCATGATATCTATTTAGCTTGAAGCTCACATGAGAAGTAAACTCACATATATAGGAACTTGAAGGTAAAAAATCTTAGATCTTAGTAAAAGTCTCCAACTTGGAAATTTTTAATTAGATACTTTGAACTGGAAGCATAATTAGTCTGACAAGTCTCTACTGATGTCTAGAGAGCCACTGGGACACACCCCAGTTGACCCGAACATAAACGAAAATCAAATAACTAAAACTCTATTATCAATAAAACAAAATCTGATAAATTGGGTCCTCAGACTATGAGGACTCACCAAAAGTTGAGATGTAGGAAATAAAGCCCGCAATCAATTGTGCTACTGGAAACAAGCACCCGAACCTACATTATAAGAAAATGTAGCACATAGACATTTATACGGGTCAGTACCTCTGGAATGTACTGAGTATGTAGGGGTGAATGCATAAGTAAAACAATAATGGAATATATATAAGTAAACTTTCAAATGATGCATGCTAAGCGTAAATGTCTCACCTTGAATCTGAATAAGACAAAAGACTACAAGATCATAAACACAAATGATAAAGCTTAAGGATAAACTTTGTGAGCCATGATACTTCATTTCTAAAAGCTATACTTTTTATTATTTATTATGGGGGATTCTTCTAACTGACATAAACTATGTGATCTTCCATGGAGTCCAACGTCTTACCTACATTGGGGAGAACTGTTCTACCATTTAACTTAAGTGATCACTAAACTCTATCCATATTGGGAAAAAGCTTAACGTATGGTGGCTCATAGTTTCTAGGAATTCTATATACGCTCATTCACATTCCCTTCTCAATGTTAAATACTACCCCATAATACTTATATGCTCATACTTTATGAAATTCACCTTAAACATAGAATAAGGGTTTAGAGACTGAAAATAAATTATTCTTTTCTTTTCTTTAAATCACAATCAAGATGAATAGTTATAGACTTCATATCATATTTTTAGATCAAAATATCAATATTTCTTAAATCATTCTATAATGTATGTGAATGAAGTTTCAAAAGCTTAAACTTCCTTGTAAACTTAATGCTTGTACTTGGGATTTGGAATTCATGTCTTATTTCATTGGATTTCATAAATAAACACATGCCTAATAATCATCTTGAAATATTTCAACAATATCCAGCCAAGATAATGAAATTTAAATCATAATACAAATCTTGCAAGTCAAAACATGAATGTATGTAAGCCTTGATGCACTTAAAGATTTCAATCGCATGGAAGTATCATAATTCAAGAATATGGATATTTGGGTATGAACCCTAATTCAAAATAAGTAAATTAAATATAAAAACCAAGTACTTTCGGTACAAGGATGAGATAATAACCTTGTTCATAAACCCCATATACCTGATGTTTCTTGACTTGTGCAGAGAGCTTGAACCTTGGGACTTGAAAGATAAATTTGGGGAGACAAACCCTAGTCTTGATGTTCTTGAAGATGAGAGGAGGAAAGTGTTGTTATTTGATTAGGGAATAGAGGGAAATAAGACCTCTTGGAGGGTTATAGGTTGTGGGTTGGAGGTTATAAAAGAGGAAAAGACAAAAAATCCCTTTAACAAAACTTTACAAAAATTTCTTGTCAGTCTTTACGAGTCAAATATACTACTTGTATGGTGAGGTTACGAATATGTCCATCAACTCATAAGCTAGGTAGAATCAAGTATGGTACACACTGATCATCATACGAGTTGTAACATACGACTAAAATCATCTCCATACGACTTGTAGGCCCCTACTCGTATCTTGGATAGAATCTAAGGGAGCTTACATTGATAAAATTACGACTTACTTCATACTAATCGTATGGTGATCTTATGAATCTAAGGCTCAAGTTGTACCTACAACAGAATCCCTACCATACCCCACTATAATGGATATGACTACAATATACTTCTTTTATGTTGTATGTATGACTCAAGAGAGTGAGTCGTATGATACATAGAGACTTCCAGACATGGGGCATTACAACTTCCTTTGAACATGAATTATAACAAGTATATGAAGAAACTGTTAACATGCACACATAAATCAAGTTGGGTTTCAACTATGTTAAACAAACACCTACCTCAATCAAAGCTTACAAAACTCTAATGATCTTAAAAATTGCCTTTCCATGAAATTTTGGCTTGATAATTGACTAAACACAATAATACAAACTTAATTAAGATAATGACGCAACACGTTCAAGGATTGCCACCCAATACCTTAACACTAAGGTCAAATTCAATGACATTTCTCCCTATCTAGGTTTGTTTATCATCATTCCATCTTAATTCTACCAATTTTAGGAATATAATGGTGAATTCTAAGACTATAATGATAAATTAACAAACTTTAACAAAAACCAAAGGGGTTTCCACTTAGTTCACCTAATTGTACCAGAAAATTCACCAAGGTCAAGTTAAATCTTTCCCAACACCGAAGTATTAGTGATTCTAAGGATTAATGAAAAACTAGTTAATGGAATGGATTAACATACCATAATGATGATGAAATTTAAGTTGATACCACTAAAAATTGCCTCTCCCTGCCTTTAGACAAATGTGGAATAAATATATTCTTTTTAGGGATATTTTTACATTAATTAATGCATATCATGCTATAGCGATATCAACATGGAGGTAGTTTGAGGAAAGCTAACTCACACCATAGAGAGAAAATTCCTGCTGTGGTGGTGTAGTGGTTGTAGCCTACCACTGTCTATAGTAGAGTAGGCAAGGCAAAAACTCAGGATTTTCTCGAGGTTTCCCATTTTTGCAACACACCCTTATATTTTTTATATCTCAGACTAACCCTTTTATGTCAAATTCAATATTGTGATTTCTACTTACTCGAATTCACTTCCAAAAATTTTGTTGGATTTCTTATCATCTTAGATATCATAAGATCAAGCCAAAACACTTAATGTTTAGCTAATCCATTCATGAATTACCCTAGACCATACCACTCTTGGATTTCATCTAAGACTAGCGTAGCCTAAATTCAAACTCTAAATTTGGAGAAAACCAAAACCCAAATTTGGCACATAGACTTACCCATAACAACAAAAAAGGTCGTTACAACAAATACCAATTTACCCATCACTCAAGGAAAATAATCAAATAATTAAAATAAGGCAAGTAAGAAGTAAAAGAGTACCTATATCCTCAAACAAGTGAGGGTACTTGTCCACCATATCCATCTCAATTTCCCACTTGCCTTCTTAAAAAGATGATGCTTCCGTGTACCTTCATACACCAAATCTCCTCTATTCTCAATTTTCAAACATCCTAATCAAGAATTGCAATTGGCTCCTATTCATACGAAGGATTTTTATCAAGTAACATTGAGTACCATTAAATGATATAATGCCTATCCCTATGATATCTCTTAAGCACTGACACATAAAATACTGTGTGGAAATTTAAATAGGCTTGGTGGCAAAGTTAGCCTGTCAGATACTGGGCCCATATCATCAAGGACCTTAAATGGACTAATATACTGATGGCTAATCTTACCCTTCTTTCCAAATTTTATAAATCCGTTCATAGGAGATTCCTTAAAAAATACATGCTCATCGAGTTTGAGTGACATGTTCCTTTCCTTATGATAAACATACTTTTTTGTATACTTTGTCTTCCAACATCTTTCCTTAAACAAACCTCACCTTCTATTGAGCTCCCTTCACCAAGTATATGCTGAAAGTCCTTACATTAGTAAATTCAAACCATCTTATGGGTGATCTACAACTTCTCCCATAGAGTGCTTTGAATGAATCTATGTCAATGCTAGAATAATAACTATTTTTGAATGAAAACTCACACAATGACAAAAGCTTATCCCAATGACCACAAAAATTAATCACATAGTCTCTTAACATATCCTCAAGTACCTAAATAGTCCTCTCTGATTGCACGTCAATCTAAGGATGGAAAGTAGTATTGAAGTCAAGCTTAGTGCCCAAATCTTCATGTAACCTATCAAAATACTTAGAGGTGAATTACCTACGTCAATAAAAAATAATGAAAAATGGCACTTCATATAGCATCAATATCTCTTTGGTATATATCTGGGATAACTACATCTGAGTTGTAATCCACTCTAAATAAAATGAAATGATCTGATTTGGTTAGCTGTCCATTATGACCCGATTCTTAGGAAACTAGCTAGGAAATCCATGACTATTCTCTTTAAATTCTACTCAAGAATAGGCAGTCTTAAAAGAAAACCCACATATTTTTTGATGCTCAAATTTCACCTGCTGACAGTTGTGGCATTTAGACATATTCTTCACTATATTTCTCTTTATCTCGAGCCACTAATAGAGTTGTCTCAAGTCACAGTGCATATTGGTTCCACCCAGATAAATAGAACATCAAGTCCTATGAGCTTCTTCAAGCAGGTCCTGAATCATATCACCAACATGAGGCACACACACAAGTCTTCTCACCCTCAATACCCCACACACATCAAATGTGCGTCATAAGCTTTACCATACACCACCTTGATTTGATGTTTACGCAATTTCACATCTTTAAACTATCTAGCCTTGATTTACTCAAGGAATATTGACCTTACATCAACACTGGATAATGCTCCAACCCTTTCAGAAACATAAATTGCATGAACTATGATGCTAGAGTGTGAATATGTTTAACTAAAGGTCGCCTTGACATCTCAAATAAGCCAAACTACCCATACTACTAATTTTTGGCTCAATGATCTATAAGCACTTCATATTTGCCTCCTTATAGATAATTTCTTCCAATCTTAAGTGTAGAAACCACTATTTCCAATTCCAAATCATGGCTTGGATAATTATTCTCATAAGGCTTCGATTTCCTTGAAGTATAGTCAATCATATTCCTGTCCTGCAGTAACTCAACACTCAAACTAGAGCCTTAAGCATAAAAAATACAATAAAGTCCTTACCTTTAATCAGCAAGGAAAGAATTGGGATTGTAGTAAAAAATGTCTTAATCTTTTAGAAAATCTCCTCACCCTTATCCGACCATACAAATGGAACCTTACTCTGATTCAACCTTGTCATATGGGTAAAAATAGAGGCAAAGTTCTTGAAAATCATGTGACAGTAACTAGTAAGAGATAGCAAGCTTCCCACCTCAGTCATATAGCTAGGATAAACCCAATTCTTCGTAGCCTTAATCTTTTGGGAAAATACTATCACCCCCTTTTCTGACACAACATTCCCTACAAAGTCTATAGAGGACTTAAAAAAGTTGTATTTAGAGAACTTAGCATAAAGATGCTTCTCCCTTAGAAATCCAATATAATACAAAGATAGCCTACATGTTCCTCCTTACTCATAGATAAACCAATTTGTGATAAAAAACAAATACAAGATAATGTAAAAATGACTTGAAATAACATTCATTAAACTCATAAAGGCTGCCGGTGCATTGGTCATCTCAAAGGACATCACCAAGAATTCAGAATGCCCATATAGAGTCCTAAAATCTGTCTTTGGTATATCCTCAGGCCAAATCTCTAACCGGTAAAATCTGACCTTAGGCTATCTTTGAGAAAACTAATGCACCCTGTAATAGGTTAAAAAGATAATCTATCTGGGGAAAAAGATGGTTATTCTTGATGGTAACCTTATGTAACTCTTCGTAGTAAATACACATTCTCTTGCTGCCATCTATTTTCTTAACGAACAACACTGGAGCACCCCAAGGAAAAACACTAAGACAAATGAATCCATTATTAATACTCTTGCAACTAAGTCTTGAGTTCTCTCAACTTAGCTGAGTTGATAGGGATGAATAAATATTAGGTGAGTGTTTGTAACCAAATTAATGCAAAAGTAAATGTCTTACTAAGGAGGCATACCAGGCAAGACCGTGGAAAATACCTCCTAAAACTCCAACACCACAAGAATTGACTCAATAGATGGGGACTCTCTACTAACATCCTAAAGATGTGCCATAAATGCCAAACACCCTCTCCTAAATAGCTTCTTATCCCAAATAAAAGATATAATTTTCACAGGTCTCAACTTATACATATCTTCTTAGTGTATATTATCCATCCTTGGAATCTCTAAGGTCATAGGTTTAGAATTATAATTTAGAACAACATGATACAAAAATAGTCAAGTTTTACCTAAGATGATGTCAAAATAAAGCACATCCAAGATTATCGAATATAACTAAGTCTAGAAATGTATAAACAAGGCAGAACAAGAATGATAAGCATGAGTCACTGCCATAGAGTCTCCAACTAGAGTAGATACCTATATAAGAGAGTCATGCATATCACAAAACATGTCCAATCCTAAGGCAAATTTAATATATACATATGAATAGGTAGAACCCGGATCAAACAAAATAGTATCCATATGGTCACAGATAAGAATAGTACATGTAATAATAGCATCAGAAGCCTCATCCAAAACCTTAACTAGAAAGGCATAACCATGAGCTCTATCATCAATCTAGGCGACATCCTTAGTAATTTGTGAACCACCTCTCCCTGAATTACCACTACCTCAATTTCCACCTTGTAAATGACCTCTGTTATTACTTTTTCCACATCTACCAATTGGAACCATAACTCTAGCTTACTGGATAGCTCTAAGGACACTCTCTCTTGATGTGCCGCATAGAACCACAAGTGTAACAACCTTAATTTAAGGAAGTCCTATCATCCAATGAATATGTATCCCCTTAGCTTCAAAAAATTAAGGTATTTTGAGAGCCCCAATCTAACTCATGATAAAAGCTCATAGACTTGACTGAATAGGGAGAGCTTGATAAGACTAAATGACTATGATCCTTGGAGTATGAATCACCAAAATTACCTGCATTAAAGTATTTCATTGCTAATACTGTAGCCTGACCAAACTGTTTGACTCCTTCGACCTTCTTCACATAATCAACTTTATTGAAGGTACTTTTACTAGAAGTCATATGCATAAACAAAACCTATATGTTAGTGTTTAAATCATTCACAAACATCTAATTCTCTCTTCTTTGCACCAAGTAACTGAATATCATAATAGATTAAGGCACGAAACCTCGCAGGCTTAGATATTCATATTATCATCTTCAAAGGCCAGAAACTCATCCTTATCATAATCACAAAGAATAAGAAATTGTCAATGAAGGTAAAGTTGGCAATCACACTCTACCTAAGGCCTCCACCATTTTTTTGCATCACCTTGTAGTTGGAAGGTCATATAATTAATACCATACTATCCACAATACCCATTTTATGCAGTCTCTCAAAAAAATCAACACTGAACTTAAATGCATCCTTAGTCTTAGAACCAATAAAGGTAGGAGGTTTTAGTTTTAAGAAACTTAGTCAACACCAATAAAGGTAAGAGGTTTTAGTTTTAAGAAACTTATTCAACATATAATATTTGATCCCACTTATGATAGACCTAGCACTGGATGAGGGAATATGTTAGTATCCAAGACCTCACCCATCCTAGGGAAAAGAGTGGTAGTCAGTTTTGAACCTAGGTACTGATAAAAAGGCATAGCATAAGTAGCTCTAGTGTCTTTTAACCTACTTAAAAAAGAAAGTACTGACATAATCATCTCAAAAGACATCGAGGAAGAAACTGCACCTCTTTCTGGTGTGCAATGACTGTCTAGATTATTTTCAACATTTTTGCTCATCTTTACTATTTTAGCTTTCATATATCTTCCCTAAGTTATTTATGACTTGTTGGAGCTGATAGTTCATTTATCGGGTGATTCGTTTTGCCTTTTGAGCTAATTCTTGATATTAAAGTTTTTGTTGGTATAAATTGGCTATCGAGAAAAAAATTAATTTAATGAACTTGTATGCCAATTCTCATAGTTCCATCAGCTCTGAAACATCGAATTTAGGATAAAGGACCTTTGGTTTAGGTCTCAACGCACTCAAACTCATTTCAATATATTGGACAGGATTTAATGAAAATGGTCCAAGGATATGGGGTCCAATTTCTATTGAAATGACCTCTGATGGAAATTTTAACTGCACCATTGAGTCTGAAACTTCAAATTTGATAAGATAGAATAGCTTGTTTGTATAAATGAAATTTTAAATGAAACCCGAGAGGTTGGTAGAAACTTGAAAGAATTTTATATTTTCAGCTGGTGCATCCGCTAAAATGGCCCTTAGAGAGATTTAGCAGAGGCCACTTAAGCAACCTTCTAGGTATTTTAGAGGCTTGGCTAGCCCAGCAAGCCGCTTTAGCAGAAAGTTGATCATAAAAGCTCATGTCGTTTTAGCGATGACTTATGCTCTTAAGAAATATACTAGACCTAGGTGGGTTCTGTTTTAGCGACATTTGGGCACTTTTCACTTAAACAACTAAGTATCCATGTAAGCTACACCTGGGAGCCATTAAATGCCCTAATCAGCCTAATTTTCTGCCATTTTTCACACAAGTTCAAGTGTGAAAACCCTAGAGAGTGTGGAAACCGGATAGAAATATTAATAGGTAATTTTGAGGGTGTTTGTGAGTTTGGATTTATCATTTTCTCTATTATTTCATGGTTAGTTTCCATTAATTTGATGGTTAAGTTTTCTATAATTTTCTGAAACCTCTAGATTATTGGTGTTTGATTTTGGCACCAAATAATCTTGGAATTTACCCATTCTTGAAATAAATATTCCTTGAGCATAAAGAGACGTGTTGATGATTTTGAAAGTGTGATTTTGCAAGTGAGATCTATATGATATTTTTACGTATAAGCACAGGAATGCAATATAGTTACTATTGTTCTCATATTGATGAGTATATTATTTTTAATTTTTTTTATCTTGGTATCTTGTGGAGGATTCTCAAAAGGAAAATTCACCAATTTAGCGGATTTCATCAGGTTTTCTTCAGCGTCCTGGTAGGCTAGGTTTACCTTTCTCATAGATTGGGATAATTTGTAGTATATTTATGATAATGTGCTAGATATGGGTTAAGAATTGGGTATTGAAAATAGATTTAGTATAATTTTGGATCTCTTGGCCAGTTTAGGAACCATAACATAGGCATCATTGACTTAGTTGCTCCTTCTTAGGGTAGAATTGATATCTTAAGACAGAAATATGTCCTATTTAATATCTAGCATTGAAATAAAATACCTTAGCCTAGTTTGAGTGGAATTTGCCTTACAATGGGTTTTAGGGATTAAGAGTGGCCCCCTTCGGCCCACCTTAGGGCAAGACTAACATTAGCTCCTTGTAGATTTATTAGGTGTGGTATATCTTTTAATTGGATATTTTAAATTTTAAACAGGTTCGATACATTATCATTATGCTATATTGGTAATTTGGAGTTGATACTAGTTTCGGTTTAAGTCTAATGATTTTAGTTCATCAGTTTTGCTTCAACCCCAACAATTGGTTATATTAGTTCCAATTCAAGTCCAGCAGTGAGGGGTTATTTATGATGGTTATCATGCTGGCATGAGACTAGTGTTTATTGTATAGATGACTCACAGTTTTGACTTTGAGATGTGGTTATTTAGAATATTTCCAGTTACTTTTTCTCTTGATTTCTCCCTCCAGGCCTATAGAGGCCTGTATTTGAGTTATTTACTTTTCCGCCCTTACTAGCTTATGGGACTCAACTTTTTAGTGATAGTCATATGTTCTTTAATGTTATCATTACTTTGAATTATTTATTTATTTACAGTATTCAGAGCTTTATTCTAGATTTGTCCTTTTACTTGACTTGTCTTATTTTTCTTGTATCCTTACATTTTCTATATTATGATTTATCTCAGTTGATGGATAATGCCTACTGAGTACCCATCGATTTGTACTCATACTATACTTTTGTACCTTTTTGTTGTAGATCTGAGTACTAGTTGACACTATTGATGCTGTGATCATGCTGACCAGAGTTCAAAGACAGAGTGAGCTCTCAAAGAAAGAGTTAACCTTTTCTCCTTCTTCTATTTTGCTTATTTCTTCTATTTTGAGACTAATATATATTTTTTTCTATTACAATGCTCATATTCTTTTATTAGTGGCCCTTGTACCAGTACTACTAGGTCATAAGATTATAATTTCTCTTATTTTACCTTCTGTCTTAGTATTATTATGCTATGATTTGTTATTTGTAAACAAACTTAGTTCCAAACATCTTTTGCGCCTAGGAACATGTGGGGCTACAGGTACTCGGTCAGCTTCACGACTATTCTTGTGCCTAGGCATAGATGGTCCAGCTACATTTTTACCTTTGCTACATTATTGGTGGATGCTCAACATTGTACCTATTAAACATAACAACCCATAAACATATAAAACAAGCACCTTCAAATCTAGCCAACATTAAATATTAAATTTACCCCACACTTAATTGCTAGCACAACTTTATATATGAATGCACTAGGATACTCAGACTTCCCCTTTCTAATTCACAATTCTCATAATCAGTCATCCAACTGTAAACAAAAAAATTTATTTTAGAGTTGTTACAATGCACACTTTAAGCATCAATCACTAATGACTTCTCAATTTCCACATAAACATCTTCAATCATGAGCACTCTGTCCTTTCTTCTTAACACTTACTTTAGTTATTCATAGCTACCACAAAGGTGTTGAGACATGGTTAGTCACCCCACACTTATTTCTATCACGTAGTGCATCAAACACATCCTAATTCAAAGACATCCTAATTCATTAAACTTTCCCCCATGATTCAGCAAAATAACTCATTTGTTTAGAAATTAAGTCAATTTCAAAGTTCACTTTATCAATTTAGCATTCACATAAATACTCTAACCCCTGCACATCTTATAGTCATTCATACAAGTACACCACAAGAATTAAGAGCAGTCAACAAAATTTCAATAGTCTACCACCACAGATCTACAAGTTTTAGTTAAAAAAAACGCCCAACCTACACAATTAGTGTCACTAATTCACCTCAACATGTCATTTATCATCTCGAGTTCACAAAAAAAAACCAAGTCATGCTCGTTATCACTAACTATTTAACATTCTAAGCATTGTTTACCTTATAAAGAAATTTTGAGTAGAGAATAAAAATAATTATGACTCACCTTGTTGAATTGATGAAGAAAAATGGGGGAATTACTTTTTTACTTGAGAGAAAAAGAGGACGGCGGCGGTGCTAGGGTTAGGTGAGTGGTGGAATGGGTTAAGGTTATATTTATAGAGGTGACCCAAAATCGACGAGTCGATGTGACGTGTCAGGTATTGTTATTGGCATTAGACACGACGCATTGAGTTCATGTCGTGTTACTGGATTTTTGCCCCAAAAATTTATCAAAGTGTAAGCTCATGAGCACTGACTTGATGCATCGTGTAACGTGTTGAAGGTCGAAGCAATGCATTAGAATCGTATCTATACACTAGAAATAGCATTAGGAAATTTATCTAAGTGTGGAATTGGTATACCTAGACGTGACACGCCAAGATAGCATCGAGCTACAGGAAATTGCATCTTGAAAATTTTCTAAGGCTAAATTTCTCGTACCTTATTTTATCTTTACTTACCCTTTACCTTTTTCTCCCTAAGTATCACCTATTTACTTACTCAAAGGCCCATGTTCATCATCTTCTCATCTTCTTTTTCTCCATCAAGGTTCTCATTCCAACACATTAATAAAAAATGACAAAATCATGTAAGTAAAACTGGGTTGCCTCCCACCAGGCACCTTATTTTTGGTCATGGCACGACTCATCTTTTTTGTATTTTTATTTTTGTTCTTCAACTACTAAAAATTAAACTACCTATTACATTACATTCATGGGTTTCCTTCCATACAATGCCTTATGTTACGTCGTGGCATAACTTAGCTCAGTTCTACCCTTCAGCAAAGTTGATGGTCTCCTTGTGCTTATCCAGATGATCAGCTAAATAATGTTTTACACGCTGTCCATTCAGTAGGAACTTCTCCGTCTTCACTTTATTCCACAACTCCATAGCTCCATGAGGTGTCATTCTCACCACCTTAAAAGGTCCAAACCATTTTGATTGCAATTTACTTAGGAATAACTTAAGCCTTGAATTGAACAACAAAACAAGTTGTCCGGGTTTAAATACACTCTCTTGAATTTGTTTATCATGCCTTCTCTTTATCTTCTCCTTGTATATTTTAGCATTTTTGTAGGCGTGAAAATTAAAATCATCAAACTCATTTAGTTGCAGTAACCATTTCTCCCCCATGGTAGTTATCTCAAGATTAAGCTTTTTCACAGCCCAATATGCTTGATGTTCCAGCTCCACAGGCAAATGACATGCTTTACCATAAACCAAGAGATATGGGGACATCCCAATGGGCATCTTGTACGCTGTTTTGTAAGCCCAAAGTGCATCATCTAACTTCTCATTTCTCTGCTCATTCACAATTTTCTGAAGTATCTGCTTAATCTCTCTATTGGACACCTCAACTTAACCACGAGTTTGGGGATTGTACGTAGTAGAAACCTTGTGCCTAACACCATATTTAGCAAGATAATTTTTGAACCAAGTGTTTATAAAGTGCGTACCTCCATCACTAATTATCTCTCTAGGTGTACCAAATTTGGAAAATATGTTCTTCTTCACAAATTTCAGCACTACTCTTGCATCATTAGACGGACTAGCCACAACTTCCACCCATTTAGAGACATATTCAACTGCTTTAAGAATGTATAGATTGCCTTTTGAAGGTGGGAATGGTCCTATGAAATCGATCCCCCAAACATCAAATACTTCAACTTCTAAAATATTATTGAGGGGCATCTCATAACGCCTAGATATAATGCCCAACCTTCGACATTGATCATAATTTTTCACAAAAAAAATTGTATCCCTAAACAACGTAGGCCAGAAAAAACCTGATTACAACACTTTTCTCGCAGTCCTTTCACCTGCATGATGTCCACCATAAAGAGATGAGTGGTAATCTTCAAGCACCTTTGAAAATTCAGCCTATGGGATGCACCTACGAATGACTTTATCTCAAACCTTCTTAAAGAGATATGGTTCATCCCAAATATAGGCACGTGAATCATTGAGTAATTTATTCCTTTTTTGCGTGGTGGAATCAGGAGGGTAAGCCTCACAAGCTGTCAAATTCACAATATTAGCATACCATGGGAACACAAGTATATCTAAAGACAACAACTTTTCATCAGGAAACTCTTCCACAATACTAAGAGAGTCATCAACAATATGATTTTGATTTTCCAGCCCTAACAAGTGGTTAGCAACTTAATTTTTAGCTCCTTTCCTATCTCGTACCTCAAGATCAAATTCTTGAAGTAGCAGAATCCACCTATCAGTCGTGGCTTTTCATCATTCTTGTTCTTAAGATACTTAATGGAAGTATGATCAGTATGAACAATGACCTTAGTGCCAACTAACTAAGATCTAAACTTGTCGAATGCATACACTACTACTAACATCTCTTTCTCTCTAACCGAATAATTAACTTGAGCATCATTCAATACTTTGCTAGCATAATAGATCGAGTGAAATATTTGATCTCTTATCTAACCCAAAAACACTCCCACAGTAATATCACTAGCATCACATATCAGCTTAAATGGTAACTCCCAATCTGGTGCAATAAGAATAGGAGTTTTAATCAACTTCTTCTTCAATCTTTTAAAAGTATCCTGGCAATCAGCCCCGAACTTAAATTTGGCTTATTTCTCCAATAATTCACACATAGGGCTTGTAATTTTTGAGAAATTTTGAATGAACCAACTATAGAAACCTGCATGTCCCAGAAAGCTTCGCACTCCTTTAACTGTGACTGAATGTCGCAATTTTTCAATCACTTTAACCTTCACCTTATCTACTCTGAGTCCTTTACATTTCACTTTATGTCCTAGGACAATTCCTTTCTTAACCATAAAGTTACACTTTTCCCAATTTAGGACCAAGTATGTCTCTTTGTATCGAGCTAGAACTCTGTCAAAATTCTACAAGAATTTTTTAAAAGAATTACAATACACAGAGAAATCATCCATGAATACCTCCACAAAGTCTTCAACCATGTCGGAGAATATTGCCATCATACATCTCTGAAATATAGCAGGTGCATTACATAAGCCAAAGGAAATATGTCTGAACGGGTATGTACCGTAGGGACAAGTGAAAGTGGTCTTCTCTTGGTCTTTTGGTTCTATGATTATTTGATTGTAGCCAGAGTACCCATCTATAAAATAATAATACTCTTTCCCCGCCAATCTATCCAGCATTTGGTCAATGAAAGGAATCTAATAGCCAATACAGATCCTCCAACCGGTCACCATACGTGTGGGGATCAACTCATTCTCATTATTAATTACCATGGTCATCCCTCTTTTTTTGGGTACACAGTGTACTGGACTCATCCATTTGCTATTAGAAATTAAATAGACAATACCTCTATCTAACCACTTGATCACTTCTTTTTTGACCACCTTTTTCATAACAGGATTCAACCTTCTTTATTAGTGCACTCTCAGTCTGTAACCCTCTTCCACATAGATGTTGTGAATGCAAAATACTGGATTGAATCCTATAATATTAGACAGTTTCCAACCAATCGCCTTTCTTCTCCTTTTTAGAACTGCTATAGCTTCCTATACCTGTACATCTGTTAATCCTGCAGACAAAATTACAGGCAAGGTATCTTGATCACCAAGAAAAACATATTGTAAGTGCGGAGGAAGAACCTTAAGCTCCAAGTTAGGAGCTTCTTCAACTGAAGGATGGGGCGATGGACCAATTGGCCTATTCAATGGTTCAACAGGAACTTTGTTCATCTCAATCACTACCAAAGTCATAACCTGAATGAATTCTAATACTTCCACATCTCCATAAATATCATGACCCATTAAAGCTCGCTCTAATGGATCATCAACCAACAACAAATTCTAATCCAAAGCAAAATCAATAACCGATATAGATGACAACTCCTCATAAATAGCTGGCAGTTTCAACACCTTGTACACATCAAAGACTTCTACTTTATCATGCACTCATATTGTCATTTTCCTGACTACTATATCAATTAGTGACTTTCCCATTGTTAAGAAGGGTCATCCCTAAATAAATGGAACAAAAGGATCAACCTCAAAGTCAAGAATTACAAAATCCTCCAAAAAGATTAAAGATCCTACTTGCACCAACACATATTCAATAATACCATCCGGCCTAGCAAGTGATCAATCTTCTAATTGCAAAATAATAGTATTGGGTTTGGTACTCCTAAGACCCATATTCCGGTACCACAATGTGGGAATAAGATTTATGCTAGATCCCAAGTCACAAAATCCTCGTGCACTAATGGTCTGTCCAATAGTAATCTTTAAGGTGAAACTATCTGGATCCTTAAGCTTCGTGCGCAAATTTGTTTTGAATATTGGACGTGCACTCTTAAGTAAGTGCAACAGTAGCATACTCAGTCAACCAATTCTTATTCGCAACTATATCCTTTAACTATTTTGTATATTTTGTCACACTTTGTAGAATGTCAACAAGAGGAAGATTTACTTGAACCTGCTTCGGAAAATCTAAGAACTTCTTGTAACTTGCCTGATCTTGATTCTTCATTTCCCTTTGAGGAAAGGGTAAGGGGAGAGTCTTCTTGTCCACATAAATTTCATCGCTTGCCTCTTTTTCTTTGATTTCTTTCTCTATATTGTCTTTAGCACTGTCATCAATATTTGAGTGACTAACCTACTACTGAACTGTCTCCTTAGTTTGAAGCCCACTCCTTGTTGTAACTGTATTTACCTGCATAGTATGTGTCTCTGTATCGTTAGGTAATGCTCATTGAGGTCTTGTATTCTATGCCCTTACAATTTTACCAAACTGCAACTTTAGATTTCTCGTAAGCAATTGTTGACTCTTTAACTCAGCTGTAAACTATACATGTTGAGTCAAAATTTCAATTGCAAATTGCTCTTGTAAAGCCATAAAATGCTTTATTAATTACTCCATATTGTGAGATTGAGTAGTCTCCTGAGTATTCTAAGCTAACTGTTGATTTGGTTGCACTTGTCCCATGTACTGATTTGCATTCTACGCTTGATTTCCACCCCATGAGAAATTAGGATGGTTCCTCCAATTTGTATTATAAGTGTTACCAAAATTTTATTTTCCCTGCTGTTTTACATTTCTCACATAGTTAACAAAATCTGGATTAACAGAACATGCATCTGCTGTGTGGTCACTACTTCTGTAAACCTCACTACTTCCGCATTCGTTGTAGTTGCTGGTTGAGTAACACCCAAATTTATGTTATTAAGCTGAGTAATCATATGATTTTGCATGGCTGCGATATGTGTCTGTTATGCAGTGAACTAATCTACCTCCAATACCCCTGCAACCTTTTTAGGAGTACTCCTTGAGTCTGCCTGCCAGGCAAGATTTCCTTGTGAAATCCAATTCAAAAGTGTGTACAATTCTTCATATATCATCTCAATATCTTGTCCACCTACTGCTGAATATAAGAGACACTTCATGTTTGGCTCCAATCCGTCTATGAAAGTATGCACAAGAACATCATTGGATTGATGATGGTGAGGGAAATTTCTGAGAATACCCTTAAATCTCTCCCAATCTTGGTAGTGATTGTCTTCGTCTTTCTGTCTAAACCTCAAGATCTCACTCCTCAAGCATCCAGTCTTCCCAGATGGAAAAAATCAAATAAGAAATTTTTGAGCTCGATATTCCCATGTAGTTATGGAGAGTGGTGGTTCAGCATATAACAACCTTTTTCCTTCCTCTATTAGAGAGATAGGAAAGAGTGTTAATCTTACATAATCAGAATTTAGTCCTTCAGGAATGTATGTATCGCTGATTTCTAAGAAAGTCTGTATATGCTCTTATAGATCTTCATGTGAAAGGCCATGAAATTACCCTGCTGAATTCAACAATTGCACCATATTCTTCTTTAATTCAAATCGACCTCCTAGTCTAGGCTTTAGAATACTGCTTGTCACATGGTTCATGAGAGGGATTGGCATCTCACGAATAGGTCTAGCATCTTTTTGACTAGGAATAACTAGAATAACAGGAATGACAGAAGGTGGAACATTCCTGGGATTTGGATCAATCGGTTCATTTCATCGTTCAAACATTCTTTGCCTTTGTTGAAAGATTTTCTCTGGTTATGGAAAAGGCTCAACTATTTCTTTATGTCTCTCCAGTCCTGGATTCAGCTAAACCTGCAAAAATTCAGCCACTAAGATCAAATTGTTAACACCTAAAATTAATATCAAAAACAAAAAATTTAGCAATTTACTAATTGTATTAGTCCCCGGCAATGACACCAAAAATTTGTTGCGACTCAGACGTACACACAAGTGCACGTGATATTTCAAGTAATATTAGTGATTTATACAATCAGATATCATTCCCATGAGGACTAAACAACTAGTATTTAACCAACTTTTAGTTTCAGACAATGAGTATTAGGTGTTGTATAGTATCAAGATGATTTTGAAATTAAGAATAAAAAATGTAAATTAATAAACAAGAAATAAAATTTTGTTACTAGAGAAAAGAAAGCAACGGTTGTAAACAGTTATGATAAGAATTCCAGGGTTGAGGCTTCTCAAACAATCATACAAATGTCTATTCTTATAGTTGTCTAATTGGTTATCGGGTTGTTGGCTTGCAAGGTTTAGGAAACGATCTTGATCTCCCGACCTAAAATCTTTTATATATTGAATATTGCAACTACAACTCCTGCAGAGATACACCAATTCTTCTAAATTTCTCAAGTAATCTTCTTGTAATTGAACCAAACAAGGCTTTTAGGTATATCCCTATCCTAGATTCTAATTCAAACACATTATTTTATGAGAGGATAAGAACCTTGCTCCTTAATTTCTTCATTCTAATCTATGATTCTCCTCCCAGATTCATATAGAAATATAAATTTATTCTAATGGCGGCCAAGTATTAAAATAGCAAGATCAAGAAATTAAGAACAACCCAGGTTATAATCCAAAAAGAAACTTCTATAAAAAAATATCAAAGAGTAATCATGTTCTTGACCTCAACCCCAGAACAAGGGTATTTAACCACTCATGTTTGAATTAAACAACAAAACAAGTAATTAATTATACCCAAAATTAGTGTTGAAGTAAAGAAGTTCAAAGGAAATAATAAGAACTCTAAAAGAAGAATTCTATCCTTTTCCGCCGCTGCTATAATTCCCAAAAAGTGTTTGGAATTTTTCTCACGTGTTCCTTTTATACTTGGGAAAATTTCACCAGGTCTGAAACCATGACGCGATGTGTCACAAATTTCATTGATCCAACTAATGCGTTGCATCAACATCACATTGCCACAATGGAATTCATCTCTGAAAATCAAACTAAGTCATATTCATCTCCAAGCGATGCGATGCATTGATATCGCGTCGTGTCACTGGAATTCGCTCCTCAAAATTTGGCTAAGTGTCAAAGCTTTAAGCATCGACGCGATGCGTTGACATTGCGTCTATGCACTGGAAGTTGCACATGTAGAATTTTCTAAGGCACCGAACTTATGCATCGAAGCGACACATTGACATCGCATTGATGCACTGGAAATTGTTCTTCATATTTTCTCTAAATCACATATCTTTCCAGTCGACGTGACGCATTGGGATCGCGTCGCATCACTAGAATGTTTCTCCCACTCCTTTCTTCTTTCTCGTCAATTCTCATCTTCTTTCTTTTCTCTTTACTCTCGTGCATCTCCATATGTTTTTGAATTTGATTCGCATGACCTTTCGCCTCTTCATGATGTGTGTTCAATTTTCTTCCAAATCTATGGGAAATTAACCCTGTATCTCTAATCGCATCGAATAGCCACGAAACATAATTTAACTAATAATTTAATATAACTAGCACACTTTTTATTCTCAAAACTAGTCCAAATATGGGTAAATTATGGTGTTTGCACATACAAATACACCCAAGATCAGCTACCTTTGAAACGCAACACACCATCTCCCCCTTGGGAGAAAAACTCCACTTTCTGATCTCTGACTGACCCTTTCAAGGTAACTATATCGGGATCCCTATCATGGATTTCTTTTATTTCAACAACCAAAGAAGATTTTGAACTATTCTATATCCAAACATTCCCCTCAGCTGAATATACCAAACAAACACCTAATTTGGTAAGCTGATGAACTTCCCTAACTAACTCCTTTTTATCATTATTAACATGAGCAATGCTACCCATAGACAGTCTACTAAGGGCATCTGCCACTACATTGGTCTTGCCCGTATGGTACAGAGCACTCATGTCATAATCTTTCAACAATTCTAACCATCTTCTCTGATGCAGATTCAAATCCTTCTGCAAAAAAACATACTGCAAGCTTTTGTGATCCGTGAACACATCAACATGCACCCCATACAAATAGTTCCTCTAAATCTTTAAGGCAAACACAACGACTTCTAGTTCAAGATCATGGGTAGGGTAATTATTTTAATGGGGCTTAAGATTTCTAGTGGCATAGGCTATGAGCTTACCTCTTTCCTTCAAAACACAACCCGAACTAACTCTGGAGGCATCCTAGTACACAGAAAACCCATCTGAACCATATGACAAAGTTAAAACTGGGGATAAGGTAAGTCAAGTCTTCAACTCCTGAAATATCTTCTCACAGGAATCTGACCACTGAAATTTGAATTTCTTCTAAGTCAATTCGAACATGGGGGATGCAGTAGATGAAAACCCTTCAACAAACCATCTGGAATAGCCAACCAAACCCAAGAAACTCCTAATATCTGATCGAGAAATAGGTTTGGGCCAGTTTCTCACTGCTTCGGTCATTTGAGGGTCAAATCTAATGCCATTACTAGAAATGATTTGGCCAAGAAAATCTAATAATCTTAGACAAAATTTGAACTTACTGAATTTAGTAAACAACTGATGGGCTCTAAGGGTTTGCAATACTATCCTGAGGTGGTCTGCATGATCACTTTCATTACGAGAATAAACAAGGATGTCATCTATGAAGACAATGATGAACATATCCAAGTACTGCTTTAACACTCTGTTCATCAATCCCATGAAAGCTACTGGGTCATTCGTTAGTACAAAAGACAAGACTAGGAATTCAAAGTGACCATATCGAGTTCTAAAACTGCTTTTCGAATTTTACATTCTCTGACTCTGAGCTGATGATAGCCGAATCTGAGGTCTATCTTAGAGAAATTACTGGAACCCTGATGTTGGTCGAATAAGTTATCAATTCAGAGATGTGGGTACTTATTCTTGATTGTGACTTTGTTCAGCTCATGGTAATTGATGCACCTTCTAAAAGAACTATCTTTCTTTCACATGAAGAGGACTGGAGCACCCCATGGGGAAACACTAGGCATGATGAATCCTTTATCTAGGAGATCTTGTAACTCTTCTTTTAGTTCATTAAGTTCAGCTAGAGCCATTTTGTATGGAAGAATGAAGATAGGCTGGGTATCTGGGAAAAGGTCTATCCCAGAGCCGATTTCCCTTTCGTGAGGAACTCTTAGAAGTTCTTCAAGAAATACATATGGAAATTCCATCACTACTAAAACCGACTCAAGACTAGGATTCTTGGAATTGGACTCTTTAACTCAAATAAGATGGTCAACACAACCCATCGATATCATTTTTCTCGCTCTAAGGTACGAAACAAGCTAACCCCTAAGTGCTGAAGTACTACCCCTCCATTGTAGGACTGGTTTATTCGGATATTGAAAATGAACAACTCTGTTTCTACAATCAACAGAAGCATATCATGAGTGGAAAAAATCCATGCCAATAATTACATCAAAATCTATCATCTCTAACTCCACAAGATCAAATGAAGTGACTTTCTGGGATATTATGACCGAATAGTTCCTGTATACCTACCTAGATACAATAGAGACACTTACTGGGGTAGACACTGAAAAGGGTTCTACTAAAGTCTCAGGACTGATAACACAATTAACAGCTATGTAAAGGGTTGTAAAAAAAGAGATGCTCCGGGATCTAACATAGCATAAACATGTAAATGAAAGTCCTGCAGCATACCAATAACCACATTAAGAGAATTTTCCTAATACCGTCAGGACTGAAGTGCATATAATCTATTTTGACACTGACCATTGGTGGCACTAGAAACAACACCCTGATGAGTCAGGCGACCGGATGGAACTGGGGGGTGGCTGGACTGACCCTGCAGACCACTCTTTGGACAATCCCTGACTTGGTGGCCTGGCTTTCCACACCCAAAACATACGTCACTACCGGCCCTACAAATACCCTGATAGTTTCTACTATATTTCTACCAAAGAGGATTTGTGCGACAACTATTTACACTACCTTGGGACTTAGAGCCTGGTGCCCTATCCTGATTTTTATTTGTAAACTTTGGAATAGGAGAACTAGGTGAAGATGGATCCAGAGATGAAGATTTCAAATGGAATTGGGGATGGTTACCACCCTCTCATCTCAACTGAGCAAAGTTCAAACTATCTGTCCTAGCCTTCTTATTCTCTCTTTCTCTCTTCTTAACCTTTTCTTCCTCAATCTGCTGAGCATGGGCCATAAGCCTAAGTCTATCTCCTTAATCAGCATTGTGGTCCTATACTCCTTGACCACACTATTAGATACACCAGACACAAACTTGCTAGCTTACTCCTTGCTCATCCTAGACATGTTATCAGCCACCACATGAGGAGCTTACCTTGCTAGCTGAGTAAACTTAAGAGAATACTCTTTCACACTCATATAACCCTTCTAAAAGTTAATAAACTTTAGAACCTTACCTTTTCATAACTCTAAAGGAAAGAATCTATCTATAAAGGCTGTAGAAAACTCTTCTCATTTAACAACCCCTGCATCTGTGCCTCTATCTCCCTTCCACTACTTAGACCAGGTGTGAGTTGTATCCTATAATTGGTAAGAACTCAAATCTATACTCTCACTAGAAGTCATACCCATAATGTTAGTTATCTTCTGATTCATGTGAAGAAACTCCTGTGGATCATCACCAAACTTAGATCCCCAAAACAAAGGAGTATTTATTTAGGTGAAGTCCCGAATCCTAGCTGCAGCTGAATTAGCCATAGGATTAGCCAAGAGAATAGCTTATTGATTATTCTGAGATTCTATAGAGTGAGGCAGAGTAGTGAATGCTTCTCTGAACTCAGCATGAGAGACATGCACATTCAGGGGATCTTCCTGAACTGGCGGAGGTGTGAGTTGATTTCCATTTCTCCTACTGTTAGTTTTTCTGGGAGGCATGTTCTATAAATGAAAAGAAGATTTAATTTGAAATAGATTTTAAATTGAGCTCATGCTCATTTACATGACATGAATATTGAAAGAAAGGAAACTTTTCCTAAAACTCCTTGTAGCCTATTGTCCATAAGTGTGGCGTGCTTCACACACACACGCATAAGACTCTACTCAACGTAGATTTTAGACTCCCTAGGAAACTGTAAAACCTTAAGCATTGAAACCAAGTTTTTGATGCTTTGGGAGTACACCCAGGATGCCACACAATGCTTACATCCCCAAAGGATCACAAGCTAACCCATGAACTGCTACTTGCTGTGAGCACTGAATAAAATAATGAATACATGTGTGGAACTGAGCTAAAAATGCCATAAGGTTTTAACAACTAAAATCAATAATGAATCATATTTTTAAAATGTCTAAAACATACTGTCAATACTGATAAAACAACTGATATTAACGATTGAAAGTTGACTATTTGTCTGTACTAGTTTGAAAGCCTCTAAATTGACTGACTGTGGAGTTGATGGGACAAGTCCCCAACTAACTTTAACTGACTACTGGAATGAACTGAAATAAACATAAATGGTCCTCAAAATATGAGGACTCATCACTATTACAGCTGCTGGTGCGCTGAGATATATAGGTGCGGTCAGGAACCTTAGCGTCTGAACCTATGACATGAGACATCATAGCACAAGAAACATGTATGCGGTCAGTGCTTTGAATGTAATGGTATGCTAAATGAGATTAGGTCTTATGCATGGATCATAAGCATGAATAATAACTTACTGAATAAAAAGCATGAGATAACTGATGTGTAGTATGCGAGGAAGTTGTAAAATTTGAGAATGCATGACCAAGCATATGACCTGATACTCGGGTAGCCTGTAAACTAAAATACTGATACTAAGCAACTAATAATAGTATGCCATGATCAAGAAAAGCCTAAAAATTGAACTCTGAACGAAATACTAGACTAAGACTATGGGAGTTATCATCTAACCGACATGCCCCAATATAAGCTAATTAGGGTCCAACCTGTGGTCCCAGTTGGAAGGGTGTCAGTACCGTGCCACAGGTACTAATACTGACAGCGTGGATCCACTACAGTCTTGTCCCGACGGACTAAGGGTTACCCTCAATTGGCAGGTACCCTTATGAGATAGGTGTCAATCCTCAAATAGCAGGTTAATATCTTAACTTATGTTGGCTACTTAGTTATGGAACGCAGGGATGGATACTAAGTGTCACACCCTCTACTGGCAGGTGAGCCCCCTTTCTTGGGTTCGCTTGGACTGAACTATGTTTACTGCTTATGGTAACTGACTGAAACTATAGGGCTTGTAACTATTCTAAAATTATTTTATAGATATTGCAAACTAGGTAAGCAGCTAAATTTCAGGTATTCAAAACTCTAGGACTCAATAACAATAATAGCAAAATCATACTAAAACTTTAAGTACACAATACGTAAGTTCAAGACTTATTCATGCAGACATTTAATCAAACACTTGCAATTCATGATTTAAGCTAAGCATGGGAACAATTTTAAGGCTTGTAGTAATAGTATGACTTCACTACTAAAATCACCAATTAAGGTTTAACTCACCAAAAAACAACATTCAAACGTGTGGGGTGGTATAACAATAATAATTACACGAAAACATGGTATAGAACCAAAATTCATGGGGATTCATAGTTAAAATCACAATAACTTGTAAAAATCATAAATTTGAATTTGAAATTGGATTCTTGGACTCCATGGGTGAAAAAGGGCCCATTGATAAACAACTAACATACCTTAAAGCTTTGATCTTGAAAGAGATTTAACATTTTTGAAGGTTCTTGAATAATGATGCTTGGATTTTTGTTCTTTGGAAAGGTGGAGTGTTTTTACGTGAGTTGATTTGAGGAAGATGGGGAAATAATGCCCTCTTAGGTGTTATAATTCGTGCTTTGGATGTTTGGGGTTGAGAGGAAACAACCAAAGTAACCCTTGACCCTTAAGAAGCTAAAACTATGCGGGTATAGCCCCCACAGCGTGATACCTTGTTGGGTTTAGCAGCCCTCGTGATGCGACCCCTAGTCGGGTTGACTGGCCATCGCGGCGTGGGGCTATCACAACCCCTTACTGCCTCTCACAGAAAAGGCCATAACTTTTCACTTGGGTATCGGATTAAGGAAAAATTGGTATAGTTTTCAGTGACTATGAGCATTATACGACTAATACTGGCTCATTATGACTTGTCACCATGAGTCGTAACTAAGACAGTCTCCAAGTCAATCATAATCTGTTGACCCTATGACTCGCATAATACGACTCGCAATGAGACCCTATGACTCATAAGGTCCAGTCACCGTCAACACAAAACCATTTGAGGCATACACTGGACACCCTACGATTTACACCCAATAACTCATAATGAGTCCTTACGACTCATAGTAAGACACTCGTACTTAGAGAAGAACTTAGTTACTAAATTGTTGATTTGGTTAAGATTGGGTCCCTAGAACTCGTGAAGACTCCTTACGACTCGTGACCCCAAGTTGTACACAAGACAGTCACACTAGCACCATTCATTGGACACCTTACAATTAGGTCACCTAACTAGTTAAGATACCCTACGACTTGTAGGGTGTGTCGTAGTCAAGATAGTAAGGATAAAATTTTAGAAATTTTCAAGGACCAAGACCCCGGGGTGTTACATTCTGCAATCTTAGGATCATTCATCCTCAAATGATAGGACAAGGCATTTATTAGCATGATTTGAATCCAGACACAACAATACTTACTCGAATGATAGGACAAGGCATTTATTTGCGCGATTTTACTCCAACCACAACAACACTTACCTCTAACAAAGAAAGAAAACAAAGATATTAATGAATACACACACCTCAATCACGATTATCCAAAATGGAAAACAAGAACGGAGACTTAGACTTCATGTCCTCCAAGGCTTCCCAAGTAGATTTTTCAACCTTTTGGTTCCTCCAAAGAACCTTCATGATGCGACATCCTTAGTCCGCAATCGATGGACTTGCCGATCCAAAATCTCAACTGGGACTTCCTCATCAGACAAGGAATATGAAATACCCACATTCTTCCAAGGAATAACTCAAATGATCACCCACACACTTTGTCAACATCGAAACATGGAACACTAGGTGAATGGAGTTCAAACTAGAAGGTAACACCAATTCATATACAACATTACAAACCCTCTTCAAGATCATGTAAGGGCCAACATAATGGGAACTAAGTTTTTCCTTATTACTAAAATGCAACACCCTCTTCACCAGAGATACCTTTAAGAACACCCAATCACCAATACTAAACTCCAACTCCCTCCGCCTCACATTTATGTAAGACTTTTGGCAACTTTGGGCATCCTTAAGTCTATCCCTAATCACCTTTACCTTCTCCATGTCTTGGTAAAGAAAATTAGGACCAAATAACTTATTTTCATCAACCTCAAACCACCCAATAGGAGACCTACAACTCCTACTATATAAGGCCTCAAACAGTGCCATACAAATACTAGAGTGATAACTGTTGTTGTAAGCAAATTCTATGAGAGGCAAGTGGTCAACCCAACTACCACCAAAACAAAAAATCACAAGACCAAAAAATATCTTCCAAAGCCTGAATCATCCTTTCTTCTTGCCCATCAGCCTGCAGGTGAAATATAGTACTAAGGGTCACCTTAGTCCCCAAACCCCTCTAAAGCGACCTCCAAAAATGAGATGAGAACTGAGTACCTCAACCAGATAAGATGGAAACTAGAGTACCTTGCAACTTTAAGATCTTCTTGATGAACAAGTTTTCATAATCCTCAAAAGAGAAATTAGTCTTCACTGGCAAAAACTGAACAAATTTAGTTATCCTATGCACGATGACCCAAATCAAATAAAATTGTAGGATAGACTGCGGAAGACCGGTAACAAATTCCATATAAAATATTTCCATTTACACAGCGACAACTCAATCTCTTGAGTCAATCTATCGGTCCTCAAGTGCTCCAACTTCAGTTGCTGACACACCGTGCACTTAACAACAAACTTGGCCACAACTCTCTTCATATTGTTCCACCAATAAATCTCTTTCAGATCTGATACATTTTCATTGAACCAAGATGAACCATATAACGCAACTCGTGAGCTTCAGCCAAAATTCTCCTTTGCAACCCAGCAACATCGGGAATACATAGTCTACCTTGATACCTCAAGATACCATCAGCAATAATATCAAAAACCATAAATTTCTGACTACCTACACCATTCTTGATTTCCATCAAGAGAGGATCCAACACCTACTTCTCTTTCACCTCAGCACCAAGAGATGACTTCTCCACCCCTTGAACAACAAGATCACCAATTTTTATCCAAAAGATAAACTCCCTGATTAGCTGAATAGTGAATGTACTTTACAAAATCTTGCTTGTCTTCACGCACATGAGATAAGCTTTCCATGGACAACCTGCTAAGAGAATTAACAACCATATTAGTCTTAATTGGATGATAGTGAAGAATCATGTCATAGTGCTTGAGCCAATCAAGCTATCTGCTTTGCCTGAGATTTGGCTCCTTCTTAGTAAAAATATATTGTAGGCTCGTATAGTCAGAATAGATATTGACATGGACCCTATACAAATAATATTGCCAGATCTTTAATGCAAACACCAACACTAACAATTCCAAATCATAGATTGGGTAATTCTTCTTATGGACTTTTAATCGGCTAGAAGAATAAGCAACAACCTTGCCATGCTGAATCAACACACAACCTAATCCTATACGGGACACATCACAATAAATAATAAAACCATCATGTCCTCAGGCAGAGTCAAGTTTAGAGACGAAGTCAACTTATCCTTCATCTTCTCGAAACTACCCTCATAGGCATCATATCACATGAATTTTACCTTCTTCTGGGTCAACTCTGTCAATGTGGCAGTAATAAAAGAGAAACTCTTCACAAACCTTCTATTATAGCCGGCTAAACCTAGGAAGCTCTGAATGTCGGATGGAGTCATGATTCTAGGCCACTTCTTAACCACTGCAACCTTCTGTGGATACACCATGATCCTTTCATTATAAACAACATGACTTATATAGGTCACATCATTTAACTAGAACTCACACTTTGAAAATTTAGCATACGACTGCTGCTCCTTAAGGGTCTGGAACATAAGGCATAGATGATCGACATGATCAACCTTACTCTTAGAATATACTTAAATATTATCAATAAAGACAATCATGAACAAATCCAAGAACTGATGGAAAACCCAATTCATAAGATCCATAAATGCTATCGGGGCATTAGTCAAATCGAAAGATATTACCCAAAACTAAAAGTGGCCATGCCATATTCGGAAAGTAGTCTCGGGATATCCACCTCCCTTATCTTTAACTGATGATAACCTGATCAAAGATCAATCTTAGAAAAGAACATATCACCCTAGAGATAATCAAATAAGTCATTAATCCTCAAAAGGCGATACTTATTCTTCATGGTGACCTTATTCAATTGGCGGTAATCAATACACATCTAAAGGGACCCATCCTTCTTACGCACGAAAAAAATAGAAGCACCCCATGGAAACACACTAGGACAGATAAAACCCTTGTAAAGAAGATCTCTCAAGTGCTCCTTATGTTCTTTCAACTTTGCTGGAGCTATCCTATAAAAAGGGATAGAGATAGGATAAGTATCCAGAAGAAGATCAATCCCAAAATCAATTTCCCTATCGGGAGGTACACTAGGAAGATCATCAAGAAACACCTCAAGAAATTCATAGACCACATGGATAAATTGTAAAGAAGGACGTTCTGATCTAGAATCCTTAACATCCATGAGGTGATGAGTCACCCTTTACAAACCATTTTTTTGGATCTAAGATATGAAATAAAACTTCCCATAGGTACTAGGGAACTACCTTCCCATTCAATCACCAACTTATTTGGGAAATGGAAACAGACACTTCGGGTCCAATAATCAAGAGAAACATAGAGCGAATGCAATCCCTAAATCAGATCAAAGTATAATATGTCTAACTCTATTAGATCCTCCTAGGTCTCCCTACCATAGAACGACATTATACAACCCCTACAGACCCTTCTATCCATAATAGAGTCACCCACCAGGGAGGACACTAAGAAAGGGTCCAAAATACATTAAGGATCAAAACAAAAATAGATAGCCACATAAAAGGCACATAAGAGAGGGTATGCCCGATATCAATTAGATAAAATATATCACAAGAAAAGAGTTTGAGTGTACCAGTAACAAAATTCAGAGATGCCTTAAAATTCTAGCGAGTGGCAAGAGCATACCAATGGTTTTGACCAGTGTTAGAGAAAAAAACAGACGCAACAACATTTGGTGCGGGAGCTGATGAAGTAGAAATAGGAATCTTGTATTCCCCAAAAGAAACCTTAGTAGGAAAATCCCTCTACTTATGACCAATCTGACCATAATTAAAGCACTTATTCCTTCCCTCTACATAAACTCCATTGTACACCTGACTATAGAATCTACTGCGAGGGTACGATAAAGCTGGCTCAGCCTCACTAGCCTGAGGCTAGGATGTTGGTGCTCTAAATCCACTGTTATACTGAGAATGATGATCATCCAATGGATTTGGATAAGGAACACTAGCTGTAGAATAGGAACCAAAATTTTCCCACTTTCTCTTAGACTATTTTCAGTCTCTACTGCTTTGTTGCTGACCTCCACCTTGATCCGAATAGCAAAACTTTTTATTTTGCCTTTCACCCATCTCTTCTTTCTTATTTTTTCCTCTTTCACTTGTTGCATATATATTACAGGTCTAAAGATGTCCATATCCTTGTTCAACAAGGCAGCCTTGCTCTTCAAGATCAGTTCTTGGGATAACCCAAAGGTAAACTTTCTCATTATAGCCCTCATGCTAGACACTAATTTAGGAGAATAACGTGACAACTGATGAAACTTTAAGCCATACTCCTTTACTGTCATCATGCCTTGCTACAAATTCAGAAATTTATCGGCCGTCGCCTCCCCCAAATCCTAAGTAAAGAAGTAATCAAGGAAGAAATTAGAGAAATTATCCTAAAACAGGGACTAAACATCATTACCCCTAGACTGGTCCCACTCCTCATACCACTGATACATCACATCCTTCAACTGATAGGCTGCGAACTCTACACCCTCCACATCAGAAGCATGCATCACATGAAAGATCTTTTCCATATCATTAATGAAATTTTAAGGATCTTACTTAACATTAGAACCAGTGTAAATAGGAGGAATCACCCTAATAAATTGGACAACTATAGTGGCCTTGAAGGTTGGATCAACATAAGCAACACACTCTGTTTGGAAGGCCCCAAATTGGGTAGGCAAATGAATTGACTGGCAAAATTCTGAATTAGACACACTAGCTTAGGGTGCCTAAGGAGGGATAGGGGGAACCAGTGGAGCTCTCTCAAGGTAATCAGAAGCACCAACCCTTGAATGGATCTAAACTCCTAGAGTAGGATGAGCTTCGGCCATATTATCCTCAGATAGGACAGAAACGTTTCCACAAACATCAGATCTTCTGAGAGGCATGATAAAAGTAGCGAACATACAGAAATTAGAGGAGATTCAGGACCTTAGATTCTATAGCTCGAAATAGGACAACAAGAAAGGGAAATATTCCTAAATGCCTCATATCCTCTCCCTTATTAGTATGGCACACTATAACCTATAAATGAGATTCTACTTAACACGACTTTGTTGGACACCCAATGACACCAAACCTAGGAGCTAATACCATTTTTTTCAGGACCCAAACCAGGGCATATCCGTGAAGGGTATCTTAAGTCCCAACGTGAGCCAGAGACTACCACAGTGCACCTAACCAAATAGCACAATATCCCTAATGTCATATTAATTCCAAACATATAACAAGATAAGTTTACAAAATAAAGGGTTTGTCAATAATCGATAACCATCTACCGGCCAAAACAACGGACCAACATCACCCAAGTCCACAATAATCCAACAAAGCTTTCTAACACAAGAACCAAAAATCGGTCTTGGTTGGGACATATCCTCGACTTTAACAGATGACAATGACAATGATAATGTTAATAAAAATAAAAGTAACTATCAACTCAAATCTAAGAATGAAATATGGTGAAGTTCCTAAGCCTTCCAAGAATGGAAGATCACTTCACCACAACACAACAAACTGACGAATCAAGCTGACTGGCCTCTCTCTGTGCCAAAAAATTAAAAGTAGCTCTGGTGCCTACATTGCGTAGGGATACAACCTCCAGAGATGGTTAGTGGGGTAAACACTAGCATATAACTCAGGGATAAGGATAACATAATACCATGATCAACAGTTCAAAATCATTCAAAACCAATGTTCATAGGATAAGGAACAAGGCTTAACATATACTTTAAAAATTTAGCCTGAATTATGTAGCTCAACCATTATAACATAAGAAGTAACCCACGGGATAGATGGGCCCAGCTATCCCCCAAATGGTAGGCCCCAGTGCGTGTCGCTACATGAACTAGAGGGTATACGTATGCACTATGGAGTGTCGAGCCACCTAGCATATTAAGGTGACTTAAGCACCAAATCATGTAATATAATGTGGGGGACTCAAACCTCCCTGTCATATAGATCCCTGCATTGGCAATTGCATTTTCAAGTATTGGTCCCTTGGGATCTCCACTTTCACGAAATAGTTACTCAACCCTTGTTATAGCCCAAAATAAAACAAGTATCACACATTCTCATTCCTTGAACCACATTGCACATTAAGGCATACATAGTTGGTATCATCATACTAACTACACTTGTAAGGTAACAAGAACATGCAAAATAAATCTCATCACTTGGGGTAAATTCAAAACCCCCTTGGTTTAATTATACATTAGCTCGGGGAATCTTACAACCCCATAAGATTAAATTAAAGATCATTATGCTTCATTAACCTTTCACATTATGCAATAGTTCAAGAGTAGTCATCATCTATACTTTTCATATTTAAAACCAATCTCACAATATAGGGTTGAGGTCATAACCACTTCAAAAGTTACAAGTGTGGGAAAAATCACAATTCAATAGTTCATTCACCATACCCATTCACCCATAAGTTAAAAATCATAATTAAAGCATGAATAATCATATTTAAATCATGGGAAAACATTGTTCAACAACAAGCATTAAAAACCCTCATCCCTTGATTTCAAACCAAAATAAATATCTCATGAACAATACTTACAAACACATACTTTTAACAAATTATCAATGAGGAAAGTGTAACATTCCTTAAATTCTATATTTTATGAACAAAATTCAACCCTTGAGCCCTTGGATGACCTACTTTTTAGAACCCCTAAGTATGACTTCTTGAGAGAATTTAAGAGAGGTTTGGGATTATTTGAGTACGTTAAGAATGAAATATAACCCCCTTAAGTGCTTTATGAAGAAGGGTTTTAATTGGGTAAGAAGGGAATTGTCCAAATGACCTAAATTAAAACTTAAATTTAATCGTCAGTGACTATAGGACTCGTATAGACTCATTATGACTTGTCACCATTAGTCATAGCCAATATAGTCTCTAATCAAATCATAATCTTTTGAAAATATGACTCATATAATAAGACTCATAAAGAGACCCTACGACTCGTAGGGTCCATCGAAGTTAACACAGAACCATTTAAGCTATACACTGGACAACCTACGATTTAAACCCAACAACTCGTAATAAGTCCTTATGACTCATAGTGAGCCACTCATACTCTGAGCAGAACATAGCCACTTAATTACTAATTTGGTTACGATTGGGTCCCTAGGACCCGTCAAGACTCCCTACGACTTCTGTCCCCAAGTCGGACTTAGGATAGTAACTCAAGCACCATTCATTGGACACCTTACAACTCATCGTGTGAGTTGTAGTAAAGACAGTAAGGTCAAAATTTCAGAAATTTTCAAGGGCCAAAACCCCTGGTCATTCAATCAAATAATGACATCTCCTCCCATACAAAGCCACAAAAAGTGCTATCTCAATACTCAGATGATAACAATTTTTATAAGCAAACTCTGCTAAGGCTAGTTGCTCCTCCCACCAGCCTCTAAAATCCATAACATATTCGGAGTATATCCTTAAGCACCTAAGTTGTGCGCTCGAAATGACCATCAGTCTGTAGATGAAAGGCTATATTGAAATCCACTTGAGTACCCAACTTATCCTGAAATGCTCTCCAAAATTTCAAAATAAACACAAAACCACAATTTTAAATAACAAAAATGAGTACTCCTTGCAAATGGACTATCTCCCAAACATTGATATGGGCCAATCTCTCACCACTGAAGTACATCTTTATAGGAATGAAATGTGCTGATTCAACCAAATGATCTATAATGACCCAAATACCATCAAAACCATGGGAAGTGTTAGGTAAACTACTAATTAAATCCATGGTAATCCACTCTTATTTCTACTCGAGAATAGGTAATTTAAGATAATCCACTAAGTCATTGATGCTTGGCCTTAACCTAAAAACAACATTGGCAACGAGCTATAAAATTTTATACATCTCTCTTCATACCACTCCAACAATAATGCTACTCAAATATCTATGCATCTTAGTTCTGCCGGGGAGAATGGAATATCTAGAGCTCTGAGACTCATGATAAATCAATTGAATTAAGTCATCAATTCTCAAAACACAAATGCAACTATCGAATATCAAAACACCCTAAACATCTATGGTGTTCCTCTCGGACTCACCACTCAATACCTGATCACAAATGGAGTAAAGCTTACTATCTTCAAACTGATGATTCCAAATCTGCTCAAATAATGAAGACCTTGCCTCAAAAATAGCAAGAATCCACTTAGTTTCTAAAATATCAAGGTGAACTATTATGTTTGATAAGGACTGAAGGTCACATGACAACGACCTCTGAGAAACTGAAATGCAATCCAAGATACCCTTACTCAATGCCCTTGCTACCATAATTTCCTTGCCCGAATGAAACAAAATCAAAATATTTTAGTCCTTAAGCAACTACATCCATCTACTATATCTAGAATAAAGCTCACTCTTGGTCATAAGTTTCTAAAGACTATGATGATCAGTGATAATCTCACAATACACGTCAAACAAATAATGCATCTAAATCTTTAGCACAAAACCTATTGCCTCCAACTCTAAATCATGAGTAGGGCAGTTGCGCTCGTGCACCTTAAGTCGTATAGAAGCATAAGTAATAACAGGACCTTGATGCATCAATACACAACCCAGACCAACCCTAGAAGAATTACAAAACATGGTGAATCCCTCATCCTAAACAAAAAAAGTCAAAAGAGGAGATGAAGTAAGGAAATCCTTAAGCTTTCGAAGGCTCGACTCACACTCATCGAACCATTAGAAAGAAACCTCTTTTCAATTTAATTTGGTTACAGGGGATAAAATAGTAGCAAAACCCTTGATGAAGCATCTCTAATAACCAACCAAACCAGTGAAGCTACAAGTCTCAATTGGAGATGTAGGTCTAGTCTAATCATGAATCACCTTAATCTTGACTGGGTCTACCATAATACCATCCACAGACACCACATGTACAAGGAATGCCACCGACTAAAGACAAAACTCATAATTAGAGAACTCGACAAAGAACATATGATCTTTCAAAGTCTTGATCATAATCCTTATATATTATGCATGCTCCACTCTACTCCTCAAATGCAGAAGGATAACATCAATGAACACAATCACAATGAAAAATAAATAAGGCTTGAACACTCGTTTCATCAAATCCATAAATACAGCTAGGGAATTAATCAACCCCAAAAATATCAAAAGAAACTCATAAAGGCCATATCGGGTCATAAAAGCTGTCTTTAGGATATCCTCAGCCCAAAGCCTCAACTAATGCTAACCAGATCTCAAATCAATCTTAGAAAACACTGCCGCTTTCTTTAGCTAATCAAATATATTATTAATGAGAGCTGTAGGATAACAGTTCTTCACTGTGACCTTATTAAGTTTCTTATAATCAATACACATGCACATGGATCCATCCTTTTTCTTTACAAATAATATATGAGCTCCCTAAAGGGACACACTCAATCTAATAAAACCCTTAACAAAAAGATCTTGAAGCTAAGAATTTAGCTCCTTAAGCTCGGTAGGAGCCATACAATATGGTGCCGTAGAAATAGGTTGGGTGCTTAGCTCGAGATCAATAGAAAACTTAATCTTATGAACAAGGGGAATACCAGGCTGGTCATCAGGGAACACATCAGGAAACTCACAAACAATAGGAACAAAGTCAAGTGAAGAACTCGCCCCACTAGTATCACAAATATAAGCGAGATAAAACTTACAAACCCTCGGAATAAGCCTCATATCATGATCATAAAAGATAATCCCCATCGTTTTGTGGCTAACTACTCCTTTCCATACTACTAGGGGTACACGGGGCATGGCAGGGGTAATGGTCTTGGCAAAAAAATCCATAACCGTATGATTGTGGGATAACCAGTCCATGCCCAGAATCACATCAAAATCCATCCTATCAAGAAAAATAAGATCAGCACAAGTATCAACATCATTAATAGTCATAACACATGATCTGTAAAATTGATCCACTACTAAAGAATCACCTATGAGTGTAGATACGCATATTCGTACAAATAATAAATCACTAGACAACTAGAACTATGGTGTATAATAAGTAGCTATATAAGAATAAGTGGATCCTAGATAAAATAATGTAAGGTCCAACTAGCGGCAGATAAAATTATACCTATAACTATAGCATCTAAAGTCTAAGCCTCAGGTCAATAAAGTATTGCAAACAACTGACCACGCTCGCGAGCTGGCTGGACACCTAACTGACCTCCTTTCTGCTACTTGAGAACCTCTTTGAGTACCCTAGAAACAACCTCTACGACCATGAGAAGCACCTCTAGCTAAGTGATAAACTTCTCTAATAGGGGAAGCACCCTGAGATAAAACAACAATCACTCAATGGCTAGGGCAATCTTGTGAATAGTGACCAAAAAGTCCATAAGTATAGCAAGACACATGGGTTGAATTAGAACCAATAGATATGGCTAACCCGGAATAACAACCATGACTAGAATAACCAGAATATGAACCTCTTAAAGACTTACCACTTCCCTTACTAGGGCAATCACTAGAAATAGATTAACCTTCATTAGTAATCTGAAGTGTTGTCTGAATAGGGCGACTAGATTGACACTCAGGGTCCATCATTGGGTTGGGAACTATGACAAATCCCACTGATTCTTTATTAATACCTAAAACACTTATCACGGCCTTTACGACCCTCACATTGCATCTCCTCCATTACCCTAGCATGATTTAAAACCTCAGCAAAAGACATACTTGCAACAACTAAACTCCAAGTGGATATAAAAATAGGAAGTCTCATCCCTCCAACAAAGCAACAAACTCTCTCATATTCAGTATACAGAGTAAAATTCAAATGCCTAGCCAACTCATGGAAATGAGCCTCATACTCTACAACTATAATAGAGCCCTACTCCAATCTAGAGAACTGATCCCTTAAATGATTTCTAAGGCTGCGAGGCATGTACTTCTCCAAAAATATCTCAGAGAACTAAGTCCAAGAGAAAGGAGAATATTCAGCTAGTTTAGAATCCATAAAACCTCTCCACCAATGTCGAATAACAAAATCCAAATAAATATGGTATAATCCAAAACACAAGTCTCAACAAGTCCCAAACCACAGATCCTACCCTTATAAGCAGTTAGAAACTCATATGTATCCTCGCCTAGAGCACCAGAAAACCTAGGCAGAGCCAATCTCAAAAATCAACCCAATATCGTCTGCTCCACAAAAGACATAGAAGGATGAACAACTATTGGTTGAGCAATTATTAGCTAATAAAATATTAGTGCAAGAGAACCCTCAACTTTGGGAGCCACAGATATTGGTTGTGCCCCCGACTAAGTACCAATCTATCTATAGACTAAGAACTATTAGACAACACCAATAACGACTAAAGCCAAAAGCTGAACCAACATATCTCTAAGCATCGAAGAATAAATAAACCCTGGTGGAGCATTGGATGGTTTCTTGACCATCACTGTCTTTGGCAAAAGAATCCCTGGTTCAGGAGTGGAAATAGGGTCTTGTGGGGGACCCCTATCTGGGCCCCTAGCAGGGGACATATCTCATGGCCCATCACGACATTTGCTTCATCCACACACATATGTAGTATCCATAGGCTTGATATCAAGACCCTCATCTCATACAGAGGTAACACGTGTCTTATCGATATATGAAAGAGTACTATCAAAAGAATACTTCTAAAAACATACTCAGACTCTTAGCATGCTATTAGTCAAGGAAGTGAAGAACTCCTAGGAATGTTTCATATCCTCCTAAAGATAGGAAACAAATGTCATTATTCTGATCCACAGGACTCTACTAGAAACTTGCTCTTGTATAACGATATTGATATAGCCTAGGATCTGATACCAATTTGTCATAGCCCAATTTGTGAGTCATGATAGAACCAACTAAATCTCGATATCAGGTAAGCTAAACATTAACCCAAATCTAATGCAATGGGTTAATTCAGTAGGAAATACCTAATAGTGGCAAAATTTAAAGAAGACAATTATAAATATACAAGGGATTCTAGATAGATAAAAATAATCAATACAAGATACCAATTCCATAAAATGGTAGATCTAGAACAAGAGCACATAATAGTATCAATACAAATCAAACTCTAGAATAGCCAGTACATATGTCTCAAGTACTATAGACTAAATATAAAAAATAGAGGGAAATGGGTGACTCAAAGTCTACGAGCTCACCTTATCTTCAGAAATTAGTCACTGTACAAACAATGATCAACGACGACAACTAGTACTTGGATCTACACTGAAAAGGTACAAAAGTATAGTATGAGTGCCAAAACAATGGGTACTTAGTAGGTATCATCGATCAACTGAGCTAAGTCATGATATAAGTATGATAAAATACAAGATAACATAACTAAGTTAAGGTATAGAAAAAGCCTAAATCATCTCCAACATTCTTGTACATAATAAGTAATTTAAACCAGAATAACAATATAACATAAGGCATCAAAATATGCTAATCATTGCTCAAACATTATAAGTAATTTGGAATAATAACGTATCATAAAAAATCACGTGAGAAAAAATAACTATAAATTGATTTCCATACACCAATTGGTGCAGAAAAGTAAAGAACTTATCACAACCTCCCATATGAATGGAGACTACACTCAAGAGAAGAAAATCAATCAACTAACATAACAACTAACTTTCATTGTCATAATCGTCATTCCACAACTATCACCAAATGATCATTTGCCAATTTTTCATGATTGACCAACATAAAGTAACCTTATCATCAATACTTATAGTCGCCACTTATTAGCAAATAACTAATTCATTTAATAACTAGCCATCATATAACCTCTAGTCATCATTTAACAACTATTTACCATATAACCACTAATCACAGGTTATCAACTAGCCAATATTTATTGACTAAGAAATATTTAGAAACTAGCCAATATTCATCAATTAATCAATATTCATCAACTAACAAATATTCATCAACTAACTATTTCTTAACTAATCATCTTTTACCAACTAATTCTCAATTATCAACTAGTCATGTTTAGTCACTTAACCAATATTCACCACTAGTCCTTACTAATCACTAATCATCAACTATACCACTGTATAATCATTTATCACTAATCAATAATTATCACTAATCATTACAAGTTCACTAATTATTTTTTTTTTACCACTATTGGGCTATGACTAGCATCTTTATTATCAATATCATACCCAACTACACATAAGGATAAATATAAAGAGCCATACAAAGGATATAGCCAAACCTGAACTGGTAGATACACACTTAGGCTCATCAATAATCATCCTCTGGACTTGTCTGGTATCAATGCATCATCATAATTATACTCCAAGCTTGTTTAGTATATATCATCAATAATCATCCTCTGGCCTTGCTGGTTATATATCATCAATAATCATCCCCACCTTTGTCGGGTATTACTATATCATTATAATGTCCTCTAACCTTGTCGGATATTAATACATCATCATAAAGTCCTCCAGCTATGTTGGGTATCAACATATCATTATAATGTCCTCCGAGCTTGAGGGCATCAGTATATCATCATAATGTCCCCCAGCCTTACCAGACTTCAATATATCATCATTTTAATATCATCTTCTGGAATAGGACCAAGTATATAATCGCTGTCATAATTGTCAACATAATTAAGAATCATGATTTTTAGCATAATTAATAGCATAATTTATCATATAATCAATAATCATGACTTCTAGCACAAATAATAACATAATTGCTAGTGTCATCAATACGGATATTTTCTAACATAATTACTAACATAATTTTTTAGCATGATCATAACCATAAGAAATATATTGGGTAATGGCTTATCAATAGTATATTCAAAGGCTTATCATTAGTATAAATGATAGTTTATTAATAGCTTGAGAATAAACTAACCCATGACACAATCTATAGCTTGTTCATATCATAGTTAATAACATAATTTATGGCTTAAGAAATATCATAGTCAAGGGCTCATTCAATGGTATATTTGGTAGTCAAATCAATTGCCAAAACAATAACATAATCAGTAACTCATCATAAGATTAACAAATAAATCATACATATGACATAATCAGTTAGGCATCACTTCCAATGCCATTCATAATAACCAACAAGTACCAAGGTTCCTCAATATTTCCTTAAAAGGGCATTCTCTGAGCATCTAATAAGTGTAGAAGGGTTCAAGAGAACTAATCATTAATCTCGACTTAAGGTGGGTCAAAAACCTACTTCTAAATCCCAAAAATATATTCTAAGTCAAATTCTACCCCAGACTAGTCTAAGGTATCTAAATCCACTCTTAGATATATGGCAAGCCACAATTATCCCTAAGGTAGGGATTTCTCCTCAAGCATTCTAACTAAGTCCAATGTAACTAAGTCAACCTTCATTAGTATAAACAACTAAGATCAAACTTACCTTAAGCATGAGAAACTAGGACATTGTACCTAAATTGAGTAATTTTGGGCATTCTTATGTTAAGAATCAGTAATGAGGTCTAATTTACTAGGGTTAGAGGCAACAAGCTAAGCATTCTAACTCTACGATTTCAAATGACTTAATCGGTCCAACTAATCCCTACTCTTGCTTATCATCAATTTAACACTTAAACCCAATCCTAATGTAACGAGATATCATAAATATAGTATGACATAGCCCAATCTAACAAGGGATAAAACTTGCCTACCTTGATGCCGAAGAAATCTCAACGAACTACTAAACCATCACTTTTCACTTTTGAGAAGCCTACCCAAGATGTCAAGCTATAAAACATATTCTACTCATCAATATACGGATACCCATATTGCACCATTGTGCTTTGGGTCAAAAAATACCTCAAAACCGCATGTGGGTCCCACTTATGAAAAATGCATTTCTATGACCAACCCAACATTCATTCAAGCTCAAGGAATCATTACATTAAAAAATAGGTGAAAACAAAGCTAAATTTGGACTAAAATTAAGCCCTAAAGATTTTGGAGTTTTGAGAAAATAATTAAGAAATTTCACCAACAAAAGGGTGATTTCTCACTCTAAATCAGATTATAATCACGAATATAGATATTACTTTAGCTTTCCAAGTTCTCACAAGCTTTAATTTTAAGCTAAAATACTATTATAGTTTTTGGCTCTGAAGATATAAATGAAAATGGGAAAAATTATAGACTAAGGGGTCTTTTTATACCCAGTCTAGGTCCTCATATGTTACTACCATGATGTGAAGATATGCGATTGTAGCATCTCTCACCTATCATATGAGTCATGATCACAATCCCTCTTTTCAATTATGGTATATCTACTGCACATGGAGTCATGATCGATCCAAAGAGGTGCTGTCATGGTGGAACCAACTTTGCCAAGTCCAAAATAGGCTAATGGAGTGCTTGAGATTTATTCGTAATCCCATATATGAAAATGAACTATGTAACCACACTAAATTTAATATTCTGGACTCAATGGTACAATTAAATTTTGCATCTAAGGTTATTTTTTCAAAATGTGCGTCCCACACTTAAAATTTATTTTCTTATTTTTTGACAAATATGTCAAAATGAGATCGGGTGCCTTCAAACTCGAATCGAAGGTCTACTTAGCCTAAAATTTACATTCTGTAGCTGCTAGGATTGTACGGGTTTTTATATGAGATTGTTTTATTTATGTTTTACCCAGTGGCCATTTGGAACCAACGATGACTTCTAATCAGGGAATTGGCTTTAGAAAACAAATAAACTACCCGACAACTTGTAACGCCCCAATTTTTTGAACTAGAGTTCTACACGATGCTTATGACTCTGAGGAACCACAAGCTAATCCATGACTGATATTTGTACCTGTCTACTACAATTCATGACATAATAATATAGAAAACATACACAATAGGCCATAAGGTTCAACTGAAATAATATAACATCCATATTGGTGAAAAATACCCAAAACAACTGAAAACTAAATCTAAAAGCAAAATCTGACCGTAAATCCGAAAGCCTCTAAGTACTATCTGAAATAAGAAGTTGAAGGAACATATCTCCAACTAAATCCGTAAAACTAAACTGAAGAAAAATGAAAAAATCAAATAATGTCATCCTTGAATGAAAAGGACTCACTGCAACTCTGTATGCTGAATGTGACTACTACTGCTAGTCTGGGACTCGTGCCTCTGAACCTATGGTGTAACATGAAAAGAAAGAACCATAGCACAAATGTATCAGTACAAATGGAGTACTAAGTCTACGAGTGAGGTAGGCTAATGAAAAGGGTTTACATGCACAAATAATACTACTGACTGATTGATATGAACGTAAGAGTGCAAATATACATTCATAGTAACTATGATCATGAGTACGTAATGGCCAAATATGTATTCATGGATGGAACCATAGTTATCATAACATGGATGACTGTATCTGACAACCTTGAATCTAGTGGAACTCTCTGAGTTTCATGCTATAACTGAATTTAATCGTATCTAACAGTCCTGGTATATTGATATCTAAAGAATTGTTTGAGTTCTTACACTGAGACTGATACTAAAACTATAAGAGGTAATTATTTAATCGACATGCCCCATGTATACCATTAAAGCTAAGCTAGGGTCCAATCACTACCCCGAGTGGAGGGGTGTCAATACCGCGCCACTGGTAAGGACAGTTGTGAGTGACCCTTATCTGGAAGGTACTCAAAGTGAGAATGGTAGGACCCTAAACTGACAGGTTAAGCCACCTTATCAACCCCAATCTGACAGGCTAAGATATCTCAACCTACGTTGGCTACGTAGTTCTAGAACACAAGGATGACTGCTAAGAATCACACCTTAAAACTGGTAGGTGAGTCCCTATCCTTGGGTTCACTTGGTGCTAACTTCTACTCCCATCTGAAGAGACTAAACATGCTTCAACTGACTATACATGGATAGATTAACTGACTTTCGTTGACTGATGGAGTAGTACTATTATCTGAGAGTTAATAGAGATCATGATATTTTTGAGGTTTTCCTGAGTCGTATGACTGACTGAGTTCTATAGATTATAGCTTGACTGAGATTATCGAGACAACATGACTTGGATCTAGGCACACAACTATTTTTTTGGGTACGAATACCCCCAGGACTCCATAGAAAGAAACTGACATACAAGCAATGACTTCATCACAAGATTTGAGTCCACAATTCATAATATCATAAGTAGGGGATATCATATTTCATATAGTTATTCAATATATTAAACATTGTAAGGAATGCATGGATATATTTTGTGTACATATTGTATATCTCCATTATCTTACATGCTTCATACCTCCACAATAGCAAAACATAAAAAGCATGGGATTCATATTGAAGTATATAGCTAATATGTACTTGTCATTTAGACCCCATAGAACCATACAAACATGAATTTCTTTCATCCTAAGCATTTTATCAAATACCTTGCATGCATTCTTTAAGGCATAGGTGAGTTTCATACTTGCACCATATTAAACCACCTAAAGTTAATGGTTTTCAAATAACAAACATATATATTCCATGAAAACACCTTTAGACATCACATTGAAACTCAAAAAACAATCGTCAATATGTACATACTCATATCACCACAAAAAGTTTACAAAATAATATTTAAAACATGGTTCTTAAGCTCTATGAATGGATTGGATCAATAGATGAACACTACGCATACCTTAGTGATTTTATATTGAAAGAGATCTAATGTTTCTAAAGGTTCTTGATGATACAATCTTGAGAGAAAACCCTAATCTTGTCGTTGAGAGTGTAAGAGAGGGTTTTTAAGATGCTTAACAGAAGAAAAATGGGAAAAATTATGCCTCTTTAGGGTTATAAGTCGTGGAAGGTTAAGGAAAAGACCAAAATACCCTTATGAAATAAATTCTCAGTTGCTGAAAATCATAGCTGATGACATTTGTGAAAAGGCATAAAAAATGGGACAAGCCGTCAAAAATGTCGTCACACAGGATCTGGAATTGATGGTTTCTGTCTAAGTATGATGACCTTCGTGGTAGGGCATGACAAATATGGTAAGATACCATGAATGTCATTAATTAGGAATGGGTTTCTGCCTAAGGCTGACGACCTTCGTTGTAGGGCGTCACAAATATGGTAAGTACCACAAATGTCGTCACACAGGAGCTGGTTTCTGCCTAAGGCTGACGACCTTCGTGGTAGGGCATCACAAATGTGGTAAGATACCAAGAATGTTGTCACTTAGGAGATGATTTCTACCTAAGGATGATGAACTTTTTGGTAGGGCGTCACAAATGTAGTAAACTACCACGAATGTCGTCACACTATTTTCAGCCTGATATGCTGGAGTAAAATAGTCATAAATATTTGTTCCAAAATCAGATTTAGGTGAAATTGATATCTTTGGAAATATAATTAAATTACATATCTTTGGATAGGTCATGAGCTCAAAAATTCCAAGTATAATGAGAGATATGCTCATTTTAAGTTGACTATTCCAATATCCTTCTCACGAATTCAACTGGTAAGGAATATTTTGATTCGTCTGATAGCTGGGAGTTATTTGAAGCCTTAATATACATCTAACCTACTCATAAAACTATAAAATAACCATTATGTACTATGCATGAGCTTGGTAAATGGCTCTAATATTGGTTTGGATTTTTCGGGGTATTACAATATCCCCCCCTTGGAAATATTCATCCTCGAATGATGAATGCTTGAGAGGGGAGAAAAGATATAACGATGCATACACTGATCATGCTCAATTGGCACATGATTTTAGGACTGAATTGAATTCAAAACTGAATATATCCCAACTGAACATGCATATCTGATGCATGACTGATAAGCTTAACTCATGAATGCATGATAAGATATACACTGACACTTGATACCAATTTTATACTGCAATCTTGAACATTTAACTGAATAAGCTTATGGAAAATGGTTACCTTGAGCTAAGTCTAAATTAGCGGAGAAAAGATGAGGGTACTTGATTTGAATGTCTACTTCTGGCTTCCAAGTAGCTCCCTCCATGGACTGATTCCGCCAAATAACCTTGACTAGAGGGACTTCTTTATTCCTCAGCCTATGATTCTGATAGTCGAGGATTTCAATTGGAATCTCTTCATAAGAGAGGATATTCTGAATGTCGACGCTCTGAATAGGGACTACAACTATTGGGTCACCTATGCACTTCTTGAGCAAAGAGACATAGAAGACTGGATGAACTGAGGCTAGATCTGAAGGAAATTCGTTCTCATAGGCTACGTTGCCGAAGCGACTAATAATCCTGAAGGGACCAACATATCAGGGACTGAGCTTTCCCTTCTTGACTAATCTCTTCAATCCTTTCATGGGAGAGATCTTGAGATAGACATAGTTATCAACCTTGAATTCAAGATCCTTTCTACGAACATTCGTATAGGACTTCTGTCGGCTCTGAGTTGCCCAGAGTCTTTCTCTGATCAACTAAACTTTCTCTAAGGCATCGAATACTAAGTCAGGCCCTATGGCTGTGGTCACACTAACTTTGAACCCACCGATCGGAGACCTACATCTCCTACCATAGAGAGCTTCGAATGGAGCCATCGGAATACTGGAGTGATAGATGTTGTTGTATACAAACTCAATCAAAGGCAAGTGGTCATCCCAGCTTCCCTTAAAATCAATTGCACATGCCCTTAGCTTATCTTCTAGAGTCTGAATGGTTCTTTCTACTTGATCATCTATTTGAGGATGAAATGCTGTACTGAGATGAACTTGGGTACCAAGACCCTTTTGGAACTCTTTCCAAAAGTGAGAGGTAAACTGGGTACCTCTGTCTGAGATGATAGATAGTGGAACACCATGTAATCTGACCAACTCCCTGATATAGAGTTGGGCATAATCCTCAGCTGAGTAAGAGGTATGAACTGGAAGGAAATGAGCTAACTTGGTCATTCTGTCTGTAATAACCCAAACTGAATTATGCTGATGACGTGTTCTAGGCAAACCCATCACGAAGTCCATGTTCACTTCTTCCCACTTCCAAGTAGGAATAGTGAACTCTTGTATGGAACCACTAGGTTTCTGATGCTCTATCTTATCATGTTGACATGTAGAGCACTTAGCCACAAACTCTGCAACATCCCTATTCATCCCACTCCACCAATAGATCTCCTACAAGTTGCGGTATATCTTAGTGACCCCAAGATGAATAGAGTATCGTGCACCATGCGCTTCTGCATGAATTCATTGCCTCAAGTCATCTATACCAGAAACATATGAATGACCCTGACAGCTAAGAACACCATCTCCCTCTTGGGAAAAAACCTCTACTTCTTGACTCTGAACTGACTATTTTAGCTTGACAAGGCTAGGATCCATGTCTTTCTCCTCTTTCACCTCAGAAACTAGAGATGAATCTAAAACACTCTAAACAAATACACCACCCTCTGAAGAGTCGACTAAGAGAACGCCTAGTCTGGATAGCTGATGAATCTCCTGAGCTAATTTCTTCTTACTATCCTCAACATTGGAAACACTACCTATGGACAGTCTACTGAGTGCGTCGGACACTACATTGGCTTTGCCAGAATGATAAAGGACACTCATGTCATAATTTTTCAGGAGCTCTAACCATCTTCTCTGACAAAGATTGAGGTCTTTATAGGAAAAGACATTATGAAGGCTCTTATGATCTGTGAAGACGTCTACATAAACACCGTATAGATAAGACATTCAAATCTTTAAGGCAAGGACAACTGCTGCTAACTCAAGGTCATGAGTAGGATAATTCTACTCATGGGGATTTAACGTACCAGTAACAACATCAGGAGAATTTCCCTAGTCTTGTCGGGTCTGAAGAGCATAGAGGATATTTGGGCGTTGCCCACTAGTAGCACTGGAAGTGGCACCCTGCTGGTTTGGGCAACCAAGCTGGGCTGTGGAATGATTTTGCTGACCCTGAGGGCTTGGATGAGGACACTCCCTAATCCTGTGGCATGGCTTACCACAACCAAAACAGACATCACTATCGGCTCTACAAATACCCTTGTGGTTCTAACCACTAGTCTGACAAAGAGGGTTTGTTCGAGCACTGCTAACACTGTCCTGAGATTTAGAGCCTGGTGCTCTATATCTGTTGCCATCCCTAAACTTTGGCACTGGGTCACTAGCGGAGAAAGGGTCTAGAACTGCTAACTTAGGACGGAACTACAAATGATTTACTCCCGCTAATTTGGGCTAAGAAAAACTGAAACTGCCTACTCTTACTCTCTTGTTCTGCCTCTCCCTAGTCTTAACCTTTGGCTCCTCTATCTGTTGAGCATGGGTCATGATCCTGGCTAAAGTCATATTGTTGTTCAACATCATAGACCTACACTTATTTAACACACTATCATTCACCCCTGATACGAACTTATTTTATCCTTGTTGTCTGCAACCACATGAGGGGCATATCTGGCTAGCTGAGTAAATCTAAGAGAATACTCACTAACTGTCATATTTCCCTGCCTAAGATTGATGAAATCAAGAACTTTGTCCTCTCTCAGCTCTTGGGGAAAGAATCTGTCTAAAAAAGCTATGATAAATTCTTTCTACTCAACAGAACCTGCATCCTCTAACTTTTCTGCTAACCACTACTTATACCGAGTGTGAGCGACATCCTACAATTGGTATGCGGATAAATCGGCACTCTGAGAAGAAGTGAATCCTATGATATCAACGAACTTATAGACCTGGTCAACGAATTCCTGAGGATCCTCATATGGCTTAAACCCAAAGAAGGATGGAGGGTTCATTCAGGTTAAGTCCCGAATCCTAGCTGCTGCTGAATTGGTAACTGGGTTGGCCAGAATGACTGCTGGTCATTCATTATGGGCAGCTACAGACTGAGAAAGAGAGGTAAATATGGTCCTGAACTCCGCATAAGAAACATGTTCGCTCAAAGGATCTTCGGGCTGAGGAGCTAGCTGATTTCTTCTCTTTGGAGGCATGTTTCTGAAATAAGAGAAGAGCAGATTAGACTGAGAGACTGACTTGAAATTATGTTTACTAGAACGACATGAATACTAAAGAAAGGGAACTATTCCTAAAACATCTCATAGCTTCCTGTACATAAATGTGGCGCAACATACCCAAGTACAAGACTCTACTAGATGCATCTTTCAGACTTCCTAGGACTCTATTTAACCTTAGGCTCTGGTACCAAGTTTGTAATGCCCTAATTTTCTGAACCGGAATGCTACACAGTGCTTATGACCCCGAGGGACTACAAGCTAACCCATAACTGATATCTGTACCTGTATACTGCAATTCATGATATAATAATGCGAAAAACATGCACAATAGGCCATAAGGTTCAACTAAAATAATATAACATATATATGGGTGAAAAATACCCAAAAGAACTGAAAACTAAATCAGAAAGATAAATCTGAGTGTAAATCCAAAAGCCTCTAAGTACTGTCTAAAATAAGGAGTTTAAGGAACATGTCTCCAACTAACTCCGTAAATTGAACTAAAGAAATAAATGAATAAATCAAACAATGTCGTCCTCAAATGAAGAGGACTCACTGTAAATCTGTATTCTGAATGCGACTGCTACTGCTGGTTTGGGACTCGTGCCTCACAACCTATGGTGTAACGTGAAAAGAAAGCACCATAGCACAAATGCATCAGTACAACTAGAGTACTGACTATACCAGTGAAGTAAGCTAATGCAGAGGGTTTAAATTCATGAATAATACTACTGACTAACTGATATGAACGTAAGAGTGCAAACATCCATACATAGTAACTAAGATTGTGAGTACACAATGGCTAAATCTGTACGCTAATACATAGCTGGAACTTTAGTTTTGATAACATGGATGACTGTATCTGATAGCCCTGAATCTTGTTGAACTCTCTGAGTTCCGTGCTATAACTGAATTTGATCGTATCTAACAGTCTTGGTATACTGATATCTGAAGAATTTTCTGAGTTCTTTCATTGAGACTAATACTGAAACTGTGGGAGGTAGTTGTTTAACTAACATGCCTCATGTATACTATTATAGCTAAGATATGATCCAATTTCTGCCCCGACTGGAGGAGTGTCAATACTGCGCCACCGGTAAGGAAAGTTATGAGTGACCCTTATCTGGCAGGTACTCAAAGTGAGAATGGTAGGACCCTAAACTGACTGGTTAAGCCACCTCATCAACCCTAATCTGATAGGCTAAGATGTCTCAACCTATGTTGGCTACGTAGTTCTGGAACACAAGGATGACTGTTAAGAATCACACCCTAAAACTGGTAGGTGAGTCCCCATCCTTGGGTTCACTCAGTGCTAACTTTTACTCCCATCTGGAGAGACTAAACATGATTCAACTGACTGTACATGGACAGATTAACTGACTTCCGTTGACTGATGAAGTAGTACTATTATTTGAGAGTTAATTGAGATCATGAGATTTCTTAGGTTTTCCTAAGTCACATGACTGAATGAGTTCTATAGATTATAGCTTGACTGAGATTATAGTGAAAACATGACATGGCTCTAGGTACACAACTATTTTTTTGGGTACGAATACCCCGAGGACTCTATAGAAGGAAACTGATACACATGAAATGGCTTGATCACAATATTTGAGTCCATAATTCATAATATCATAAGTAGGGGATATCATATTTCATATAGTTATTCAACATCTTAAATATTGTAGGGAATGCATGGATATATTTCATGTACATATTGTATATCTTTATTATCTTACATGTTTCATACCACCACAATAGCAACACATAAAAAGCATGGGATTCATATTGAAGTATATATCTTACATGGACTTGTCATTTAGACATCATACAACCATAGAAACATGAATTTCTAGCATCCTAAGCATTTTTATCAAACACTTTGCATGCATTCTTTAAGGCATAGGTGAGTTTCATACTTGCACCATATGAAACAACTTTAAGTTCATGGTTTTCAACTAACAAACATATATATTCCATGAAAACACATTTATACATCACATTGAAAATTAAACGACAATTTTCAACATGTAGATACTCATATCACCACAAATAATGTCGTTCTCAAATGAAAAGGACTCACTGTAACTCTGTATTTTGAATGCGACTGCTACTGTTGGTTTGGGACTCGTGCCTCTCAACCTATGGTGTAATGTGAAAACAAAGCACCATAGCGCAAATATGTCAGTACAACTAGAGTACTGACTATACCAGTGAAGTAGGCTAATGCTAAGGGTTTAAATGCATGAATAATACTACTGACTAACTGATATGAACGTAAGAGTGCAAACATCCATACATAGTAACTAAGATTGTGAGTACACAATGGCTAAATCTGTACGCTAATACATAGCTGGAACTGTAGTTTTGATAACATGGATGACTGTATCTGATAGCCCTGAATCTTGTTGAACTCTCTGAGTTCCGTGCTATAACTGAATTTGATCGTATCTAACAGTCTTGGTATACTGATATCTGAAGAATTTTCTGAGTTCTTTCATTGAGACTAATACTGAAACTGTGGGAGGTAGTTGTTTAACTAACATGCCTCATGTATACTATTATAGCTAAGATATGATCCAATTTCTGCCCCGACTGGAGGAGTGTCAATACTGCGCCACCGGTAAGGAAAGTTATGAGTGACCCTTATCTGGCAGGTACTCAAAGTGAGAATGGTAGGACCCTAAACTGACTGGTTAAGCCACCTCATCAACCCTAATCTGATAGGCTAAGATGTCTCAACCTATGTTGGCTACGTAGTTCTGGAACACAAGGATGACTGTTAAGAATCACACCCTAAAACTGGTAGGTGAGTCCCCATCCTTGGGTTCACTCAGTGCTAACTTTTACTCCCATCTGGAGAGACTAAACATGATTCAACTGACTGTACATGGACAGATTAACTGACTTCCGTTGACTGATGAAGTAGTACTATTATTTGAGAGTTAATTGAGATCATGAGATTTCTTAGGTTTTCCTAAGTCACATGACTGAATGAGTTCTATAGATTATAGCTTGACTGAGATTATAGTGAAAACATGACATGGCTCTAGGTACACAACTATTTTTTTGGGTACGAATACCCCGAGGACTCTATAGAAGGAAACTGATACACATGAAATGGCTTGATCACAATATTTGAGTCCATAATTCATAATATCATAAGTAGGGGATATCATATTTCATATAGTTATTCAACATCTTAAATATTGTAGGGAATGCATGGATATATTTCATGTACATATTGTATATCTTTATTATCTTACATGTTTCATACCACCACAATAGCAACACATAAAAAGCATGGGATTCATATTGAAGTATATATCTTACATGGACTTGTCATTTAGACATCATACAACCATAGAAACATGAATTTCTAGCATCCTAAGCATTTTTATCAAACACTTTGCATGCATTCTTTAAGGCATAGGTGAGTTTCATACTTGCACCATATGAAACAACTTTAAGTTCATGGTTTTCAACTAACAAACATATATATTCCATGAAAACACATTTATACATCACATTGAAAATTAAACGACAATTTTCAACATGTAGATACTCATATCACCACAAATAATGTCGTTCTCAAATGAAAAGGACTCACTGTAACTCTGTATTTTGAATGCGACTGCTACTGTTGGTTTGGGACTCGTGCCTCTCAACCTATGGTGTAATGTGAAAACAAAGCACCATAGCGCAAATATGTCAGTACAACTAGAGTACTGACTATACCAGTGAAGTAGGCTAATGCTAAGGGTTTAAATGCATGAATAATACTACTGACTAACTGATATGAACGTAAGAGTGCAAACATCCATACATAGTAACTAAGATTGTGAGTACACAATGGCTAAATCTGTACGCTAATACATAGCTGGAACTGTAGTTTTGATAACATGGATGACTGTATCTGATAGCCCTGAATCTAGTTGAACTCTCTGAGTTCCGTGCTATAACTGAATTTGATCGTATCTAACAGTCTTGGTATATTGATATCTGAAGAATTTTCTGAGTTCTTTCATTGAGACTAATACTGAAACTGTGGGAGGTTGTTGTTTAACTAACATGCCTCATGTATACTATTATGGCTATTATATGATCCAATTTCTGCCCCGACTGGAGGAGTGTCAATACTGCGCCACCGGTAAGGAAAGTTATGAGTGACACTTATCTGGCAGGTACTCAAAGTGAGAATGGTAGGACCCTAAACTGACTAGTTAAGACAACTCATCAAACCTAATCTGACAGGCTAAGATGTCTCAACCTACGTTGGCTATGTAGTTCTGGAACACAAGGATGACTACTAAGAATCACACCCTAAAATTGGTAGGTGAGTCTCCATCCTTGGTTTCACTCGGTGCTAACTTCTACTCCCATCTGGAGAGACTAAACATGATTCAACTGACTGTACATAGACAGATTAACTGACTTCTGTTGACTGATGGAGTAGTACTATTATTTGAGAGTTAACTGAGATCATGAGATTTCTGAGGTTTTCCCGAGTCACATGACTGAATGAGTTCTATAGATTATAGCTTGACTGAGATTATAATGACAACATGACATGGCTCTAGGCACACAACTATTTTTTTGGGTACGAATACCCCTAGGACTCTATAGAAGGAAACTGACACACATGAAATGACAAAGTCACAAGATTTGAGTCCACAATTCATAATATCATAAGTAGGGGATATCATATTTCATATAGTTATTCAACATCTTAAACATTGTAGGGAATGCATGGATATATTTCGTGTACATATTGTATATCTTCATTATCTTACATGCTTCATACCACCACAATAGCAACACATGAAAAGCATGGGATTCATATTAAAGTATATAGCTAACATGGACTTGTCATTTAGACATCATAGAACCATACAAATATGAATTTCTAGCATCCTAAGCATTTTTATCAAACACCTTGCATGCATTCTTTAAGGCATAGGTGAGTTTCATACTTGCACCATATTAAACCACCTAAAGTTCATGGTTTTCAAATAACAAACATATATATTCCATGAAAACACCTTTATACATCACATTGAAACTTAAACAACAATTTTCAACATGTACATACTAATATCACCACAAAAAGTTTACAAAATAATATTTAAAACATAGTTCTTAAAATCTATGAATGGATTGGATCAATAGATAAACACTACGCATACCTTAGTAATTTAATCTTGAAAGAGATCTAATGTTTCTGAAGGTTCTTGAAGAATTCCTTAGGCTTGCTCTTGAGGAGAAAATCTTGAGAGAAAACCCTAATCTTATGGTTGAAAGTGTAAGAGAGGGTTTTTAAGATTCTTAACTGAAGAAAAATGGAAAAAATTATGCCTATTAACTGTTATAAGTCATGGAATATGAAGAAAAAGACAAAAATACCCTTATAAAATAAATTCCCAGTTGCTGAAAATCATAGCTGACGATATTTGTGACAAGGCATCAAAACTGTGATAAGCCTTCAAAAATGTTGTCACATAGGAGCTGGAATTGATGGTTTCTGCCTAAGTCTGATGACCTTCGTGGTAGGGAAATACAAATGTGGTAAGATACCATGAATTTCGTCACTTAGGAACTAGTTTCTGCCTAAGTATGATGACCTTCGTGGTAGGGCATCACAAATGTGGTAAGCTACCATGAATGTCGTCACACAAGAGCTGGTTTCTGCCTAAGGCTGACGACCTTCGTGTAGGGCATCACAAATGTGGTAAGCTACCATGAATGTCGTCACTTAGGATCTGGTTTTTACCTAAGGTTGATGTACTTTGTGGTAGGGCATCACAAATGTGGTAAGCTACCACGAATGTCGTCACACTGTTTCCAGCCTGACATGCTGGTGTAAAATAGGAATAACTCTTTACTCCGTTATTAGATTTAGGAAAAATTGTTATCATTGGAAAGATAATTCAATTATATATATTATGATAGGTCAAGACCTAAAAAATTCCAAGTATAATGAGAGATATTCTCATTTGAAGTTGACCATACCCATATCCTTCTCAAGAATTCAATTGGTAAGGAATTTTTTGATTCGTATGATAGCTGGGAGTTATTTGAAGCCTTAATCTATATCAAACCTACTCAAAAAACTATAAATGAACCATGATGTACTATCCATGATCTTGGTACATGGCTCTAATATTGGTTTGGATTTTTTGGGGTATTACATAACTAAATAGTCAGCACCAAAAGTCATAAATGACTTGGGAAAACAATAAAAAAGGTCTGGCGTTGGAAATAAATGAAAATATGGAAAATAACTTAATGGGCATTACATAGATACATGTTGAATTCTATACTAGAAATTATTGAGGGCATGGATTGAATATTAAGAAAGATAGAAGGTCATCTAACTTCCATAGAAGGCAGCCTATCAAACATGGTATGTAAAATGATAAGCATAGAGAATTCATTTAATTCTATAGAGAAAATTCAAGATGGACCAACCTATTGGCCAAAATTGATGATCTTAAGAGGGGATTATGAGCAAGTGAGTAGGGATTACAAGATCATCAGAGAATTTTGGGAAGTAAAGAAGGAGAAGGTAGAGAAGGGGGAAAGGGAGCTATCTCTTGAAAACGAACGAAAGACATGGATCAAAGACAAGAGTTGGCTATGATTTATCAGCCAAGTGATTTCTTGAAAGTTATGGACAAGGAACACTTAATTGTGTGACATGTTAGCACAAAACCTTTGTTGTCTCTTAACCAATACTAACATCTTACCAAGTATTACCCCTTGTCTTATGTTGGTTCAAGAACATATAATTCCAAATAAGGATCTAAGAAGAGCTTCTTATGAACACATGCTTGATGATCTAATAGGGTTTTTGACAAAGGATTCCAGCTTCAAGAAGAGCGATGAGGAGATGACTTAAGGAAGTAGACTTGACAAACTCCCTTGTGATAAGAGCTTTCCAAAGGATCAACTAAGCTCTCATTATGCATACTAAGGTGAAGACCATAATTTTTGTGTTCTACAAGGTGCAATGCTATCTCTTACACTTCTTTAAACCTTGAATATATTAATGTGGCTTGTAACCAAGTGAGTGTAGTTGGTAGTTTTCCTAAAGGATATTTGCATGAGTCTTCCAGTTGTGTTACTCTTGTTATTGATAAGTTTCATGATGATCAAGTTCTTGTTATAATTATAAAGAACTATGATGATCATGTTTTTGTTATAAGTATAAATAACTAGTTGATCCTATAGATAATCGAATTGATTCTTCTAGTGAGATCAATTTATGTCAACCTAGTTCTAGCACTTGCTACTTTAATAAGGTTTTATTTCCACATAATGAGAGTAGTCAGACACTAGATGACCCTTGTGAAAACTAAGGTGAGCCTAAGTTGGCATGCGAGTTGCCAATAACTAGTAAAGGTGTGTGTAATGGTCAACTTATTTTTGAATGTAGTCTACTACTTGATCATGTGAGTGGCATTCTTAATGAGTTTCAAGTTAGTGATGGTGTTGATAGAGTTGATCATGTGAATAGAAATTATTCTTTGAGCGTATTGACTGATGAAGGCCCTATTGTTAGCTTTGCTCATAGAAGTCATGTAGATGAAAATGTTGTGAATAATCACATGTATCTTTTTAAGAGTGAACTTGCATTCTTAGGATCCTTAACTTTGATTAGTGACCCTTTTTCAAAGAAAGATGTCTGATGTAAAAATAGTGACATCATTCCTTACATGAAACATAGTGATGTGCTTAAAAGGAGAGATGGTATGCTCAAGATTCACATGTTATTCTATTTCTCAAAATCAAGTAAGAATATAAGATTGAGTGAAAATTATGCTGACTATCCAATTCTTGATAGTAATCCCTTGAGTTTTAAAAGGAATAATTGATTGAGTGATAATAACTTCGACTTAATTGAATATTTGAGAAACCCAACTAGAGATTATTTTATTGAAAACGGTTTTGGTTGTGATATCTTGTATGACACCTCACCCTTTTTTGATAAATATGGTAATGAATTGATTCTTTTGGTAACCTAAGTCATGGTCTCGTTAATGTTAGTAGTGGTATATGTCTACTTGAGGATTCTTTTCTTGAAAGAGAAAGTGTTAATTGTTTGGAAATTGCTTCCTTTTCTACTTTTTGAGCCTCTATTAATGAGAATACTCTTGGTGATGATTTTGAATCTAATAGTGAGTATATGCTTGATGACACCTTAGTGGATGTTAACTTGAGTTATACCTTTCTCTGCACTCTCTTTTCTTAAGAAATTGTCAATGATCAAATAAATGGTAAGTCTAATTATGAAAATAGAACCTTTGGGGAATGTGAGTATTGCCCTGACCCATGTTCCTGTCTGCTTCTCTAATTTGAACCTGGTGACCTATTTGGATGTGGTTATTTCTATGCACCCAACTAAGTACATGGTCAAGACTATAGGCAAGGTTTGATTGAGGATGTTTGTATCCTTCCCTATGATGGAAAGTCCTTCTTGGTAATCTACAATCCACTTGATAGACCCAAGTTGTACATATGAGAAATTTCTATCAAAGATGAATATTCTTTAAAGAAGGGGAGTAAAGAAAAGATACAAGAGAATTCAACATTATGTGTTTCCATTCTTGACCAAGGTTTCACTACTTTTAGGTCAAGGAGAAGGTTTTCTTTTGAAAAAGCTTTTGATGAATTCCATTTAAGTGATACCCTTCTTTGTGAGTTGTTTGTAATTAGTGACCCCTTTTGTAATGGTGGTTTCATTCTTGAGGACCCTAGGGAAAATGTTTCATTATTGTTTACATAATTGGATCCTTGTTTGACACAATTATGCATAAGTTGTGTGGACCACAACTTGTGGATACTAAGTTGATTATTTGACTATGGAAAAGCCCATGGATATTCAAGATTTATTGACACCTTCATGAGCTTGAGCAATTTGAAGTATCTTATGGGACTCTTGGGAGCATGTCCACTACCATAACTTATGGGACTCTTGGGAGCATGTCCACTACCATAACTAAAGGGAACCTAACTCCTTGGGAGAACTAATTATTTTTGGTTTTGTATGGTTTCTAGTAGGGTCCGAATTCTTCCTAGTAGAAAGACTCCATTGATGAAATCCCTCTTCTTGAAGAGTTGTTTGAAAGGGAAAATTTCTTTATGCTTAAGTGTTTTTATTTCATTCTTGTGCGTATTACATGCGAAATATTTTAATTTAAATAACATTCTTATAGATAATGGCACCTTGGATGTATTTTTATGCTTGTCTCCTTTCTATACTACCTCTTTACCTATGATGATGTCCATTCTAGTCTTAGAATTATTTTATTGGGAGTTAGCAAGCTTGTTGGTTGGTCCACTTGGTTGGGTGATAACGCTTTAGGGGTCATTCACATCTTTCACCCTGAAAAACCCTTGTGGATTTTAGAACCATTGGTAGTACCACTTTTGGTATGGTATCTTAAAGAGATATTGAAGCAATTATGTCTTATGACTCCTAAAATAAATGCAGTGTTACCTTCTTGGTTTATTTATTCCATTATGATGTTTATGCTTCCTTATCTCTTGACAATTTTCATAGCCATTTCCCTTTGTACCTTTTTAAATAAGCTTTTAATATTGAACACAAAGGATCCTTGGTTATATATTAGGTATATGCAACCTTGGCATGATGTTATGATTGTTTGTGCTAATGCTAACCCTTATGCCATGAGGATGTTGTGTTTCTTTATCCTTTCTTTGGTTCTGCAAGGTTACGATTCGAGGTCGAATCCTTTTTAAGAAGCAGAGGATGATACAATTCAAATAGCCTCTGAACCTTTAGATAGGATGCTTATGATAATAGAGGTGCTTAAAGACTCTTTGGGATATCAAAAGGTGCCACTTGGATTGTGAAGACCTTCAAGGAGGGTCAAGGGACTTTGTAGAGTTCAAAGGAGTGCAAGATAGGGATAAAAACTCCCTTGGAAGGAACATGTGCCCTATCTGCTTTAGATGTGTGCCCAACTTGCTATAATGGTTCTAGAGTGGGTCAAAATAGTCTAATAATTCTGGCTATTTATTTTATTTGGCTCATGGTCCACTTTTACACTCATTACAGAAACATAACCCTAGACTATAAATAGAATAACTTAGGTCATTATTTCATTAGTTTTGTTTTGATAATAAATATATGAAAACTCTTGAGAGAGTGAATGATAGCTTGGAAAATCTTTTTTTAAACATTTGTTTAGAAATGATGGTTGTAAGGGCATTTTGATACCCTTGCATTCAACATAAGAGGTTAGGTTCCTATTGATAACTGATTTAGGGGTTTTTGAGTTTGATATACTCATTCGTCCCTATTTTTTACTTTCTTCTTGACTCAGTCTATCTATCTTTATTATCTATCCTTTCATCCCTTTACTTTTTGTTTTTTAATTTTGCTAATTCCTATTTTTTTGTGTTTGTTTGTAGTTTCCATAGTTTTCTCCATTATCAAGCTGGGTATTTGGGCTTGAGGATATCCCAAAGACAATTTTTTTGACCCATTGTGGCCATTATGAGTTCTTGGTGATGTATTTTGGGTTTACCAATTCCCAAACAATGTTTATGTATTTTATGAACCACGTGTTTAGGACTTATTAGGATTATTTTGTGATTATGTTCATTGATGATATTTTGGGGTATTAAATTAGTAGAGAGACCATATGCATTATTTGAGGATTTTGATCTAGACTTTGAGAAATCATAGGCTTTTAGCCAAATTCTCAAAGTAAGAGTTTTGGATCGAGTTACGATTTGTGGTATCTAAGGATGGGATTATGGTAGATCCAGTGATGATTGAGGCAATTCGTGATTAGTCCAGGCCTACATCTATATCTGAGGTTTGTATCTTCATTGGTTTGGTTAGTTACTATAGGCGGTTCATTGAGGGTTTTACTACTATTGTAGTTCTAATGACCAAATTCACCTGGAAGGAGGTTCCTTTCTAGATTTATTTGGAGTATGAGCCAAGATTTTAGAATAGTAAGGGATTTTCACTTTAGCTACTATACTGGATCTTTATTAAGGGATTTTTTTCTTTAGCTCTTATACTGACTCTTTCTATCCGGGTGAGAGGTTCACAATATTTTAAGATATTTCTAGTGTTTGTTCGGGTTGTCTATTAATGCAATAGGGTTGAGTTGTCTCTTATACGTTGAGGAAGATAAAGTAAATAAGCGTAATTACCCTAGTCATTAATAGAAATAAGCAGTGGTAATTTTTGCACTTCAGATTTTGAGGCATTATCTTTGTGGTGTGCATTGTGAGATCTACATGGATCATTGTAGTCTTCAGTATCTTATGACACAGAGAAAGCTAAATTCTAGCAGTGTAGATGGATAGAGTATCTTAAGGATTATGACACCTTTATTTTATATCATCAGAACAAGGCGAACATGGTAGCAGACACCTTTACTCAAAAGGTGATAAGTATGGGTTGTTTGGCTTCTATCTCCATTTCTTATAGGTCGTTAGCATGGGACGTTCAGTCCTTATCCAACTTGGTGGTGTGACTAAATATTTCTATTCCCAGGATGATTTTTACTAGTGTTGAGGTGAGGACTACCTTTTTGAGTATATTCAAAGTCATCAATTTGAGGATATGAGACTTTGTATAATCCATGATCTGGTGTTGAGTGGTGAGTCTAAGAGGGCTACCATCGATTCGGAGGGTGTGTTATGAGATTTAGTGGCCACATTTATGTTTTGAGGGTTGGTGACTTGATTCAAGCAATTTGCATGAGGCTCACAGCTTCAGATATTCTATTTACCCTGGTATATCTAAGATGTATAGGGATTTGAGGAAATATTATTGATAGAGTGGCACGAACATAAATATGGAAAGCTTTGTAGGTCGTTTCCTATGTTGTCTGTAGGTGAACGCTAAGCATTAGAGATCTATTGGCTTGATTCAGAGGTTTCCTATTCCTAAATGGAAATAGGAGCAGTTTACCATGGACTTTATTAGTTGAAACATCCTAGGGTTTGACCTATAGAAAATCTTTTGGAAATCCTTTCTTTGGACCTAATATGACTCGTAGGTCGGGGCCGCATGCTGGGGTACGAGTGGTATGATCCAGTTGTATGCTGACTTTTGTTAGTTGGTGGGATGGTTTTGATCACTGAAAAGGTCACGACTTAGCATTACGAGTTGTATCATGGGCTCGAATTGTGGATAGTGTTTGATCCTCCTGGTATTTGATTATTCCAAGGATATGGGTTATGGGTACGGATGGTATACTGTGTTTACGACTTGGTCTAATAAGTCGTTTACTGTACAATGTTTGATCCAAGTATTGATTCTTGGAAACGAGTGGTGGATACTGATTGTATATGAGGGTACGACTCATATGGGTCAGTCATATCCCTGTGATGGGTTTTTAAGGGATTTAAGTAGAGATATTCTGGACATTTTCCTACTTACCCTAATCAGGACCCATGACTTCTAATACACTTAAGAGGTTATTTACCTTATTATTATATTCATTAACACTTAGAAACTATTCCTAAACATCTAATAATTCTCTTAAGAGATTTGGGGTAAGAAATCTAGGGTTTTAACTAAGGGATTGCTTTAGTGATTTCCTTACCTCAATGCTTTAGTTTAAGTCACGATTCCCTTTCCTCACTATAATTTCAATTGATTTCATGATTTTACTATTTCATGATTATGGTTTTAAAATATTAATGGGGGTTTTGATATTGAATGCTTGGTTATGGTTTTCTATGGTTTTAATTACTCCTTTATATGCATTAATAGTGGTTTTGAATAATTGGATTGCATGGTAATGGTTTAATAGTCTTTGGAATTGGCTTTGGTTATATTATGCCCCCAAGGTGAGTGATAAAATGCTTATAAAGATATGTTTATCCCATTGACTTCTTTTAATGGAAATCTTGCATGTTTTAAACTGGACAAAGAATTTATGCATGAATTAAATGGTTGGAAAAGAATATAGGCTAAATGGTTATGTATGTGGAGAACATGGAAGACTCCCAAGTGGATTTAATATTGTATATGGAAGAGAACCTAAGGTAACCTTAAGCTTAATTATTTGGCTGTGGTTATTGCTTGCAAGTAAGGAGTGGTATGACGATACCATTAATATCAACTTTGGTTAATAAATTACAAATGGATTGTTTGGACATGGTTTTAATTAGACATTAATGGTGGGGTATATAGCTAAGCGGTAGAAGATGACGGTCCCGGGGGGACCAAAACCAAAAACTCATATTTGCCGATATAAGGGGTCTTGATGACCACATATGATTTTCACATTTTTATATTGTAGGGATGTACTAGTCATCCTATGGGATATTACCTTGTTATGTAGCTACATGCACTGGGGCCCTTTTAACAGGGTAGCTGAACTCATATCGCACGTGGTTGGTTAGGACGGCAAAGCTACACAACCCTGGTAAAGGTTGTAAGTGCATGCTAAACTAGGTCCCTTTTTTTGGAATTTATATATGTATGGTTGTATGAATTATGGATGGTTTTACTTGGTTTTATAACTGGCATAATTTTATCCTTATACTGAGATTCATGCTAGTGGTCCCTCACTAACCTCGTCTATTGGCGGTTGTATACCTATGCTATACAAGAATTGGCCATTCTTCTTCTTATGTTTAGCATGCAGATTTGGTATCAACATTTACACTGAAGTGTTGAGCTTCCATCCTGTTGGAAGGCATCATTTTATGTTGTGGATGTCTTTAGACACTCTTTTTTATTTTGGATATTGGTTTTTTCCATTATTGGGGGTATATCCAAACCATATTTGTTTACTCTTTTGGATGGAGGCTTTATGGTACATCTGTGGGTTGGTATAGGCGTGATCAATATGGGTGTTGGCCTTGGCATTGGAATAAGCCGATGGGCTGACATCATTTGATGATATTATTGGTTGTTCCATCATATTACATTTTTGGATTGATTTTTATATTATCTTTTGATATTCCCTTTGGTTTAGTGAGGTATGGTTGGACTCGATTGGGTAGGTCATGGTTGTTATCCTATCCTAGAGTTTTAAGGAAAATAATAACACTATCTTGTTATATGTTCAAAATTCAGCCATCTGTGGCTGGATATACGTGGTTGGGTTAGGTAACAAGGGGCGGTCCCTAGTCCTGGTTGGATTTGGGATTTCCATTATGACAAGGCCCGAGGGTGGGTTATGTCAAGTTGATATGAGAGCTTTAGGTTCATGGTCTATTGGGAAGTCCATAAAGCCATGTCGATTAGAGTCTCTTTTAGGGGTGTGAAGCATGCGACACTCATTATTCCAGATCTTGAGTTCTCAATCCTGGAATTAGCTCTTATCCTTTTATGTTCATATTCCAGATCATGCCTTCTAAATCTGGAACACAAGGAAATTTTTCTATCCTATCTAGGGATAATGTTGAAGGGGTAGGTCCTACATTTGGAGTATATTATTTATCTCTTGATCCTATTCCTGATGGTGCTTGAGTTTCTTCTATTTCATCTAGTTCTCCTCATGTCCCTAAGGGCAACGTGAAGAATGCAAAATTTCATTATTGTATTCATTTCATTTCCCAATTAGTTACTTCTCAGGCTTAGCAGGGTGCTACTGATGCTTTATATACTGAGGCCACAAGGGTTGGCCAATTTAAGAATATGAGCCCTCTAACTTTTATTAGGGTGAAGGTAGAAGAGGATCCACATAGGTTCTAGGATGATATGGAAAAGATCTTTCGGGTGATGCAGGCTGCTAATGTAGTAATGGTTAACCTTGCAGCTTATCAACTCAAGGATATTTCTTATCATTGGTATGAGAAGTGCGACAGGGATAGAGGCGATATGGAAGATAAAGAGTTGTGGGATGTTTTTCTATTAGCTTTATGGATCGGTTCTTTCCTCAAGAGATGAGGGAATCAAAGAAAGAGGAGATTGTGAACCTCAGGTAGGGGAAGATATCTATAAAGAAATATCCTTAGAGGTTCCATCAGCTATCAAGGTATACTCCTGATTTGGCTGCAGACTTGAGTTCTAGAATGAGATATTCGCTTTTGGGTTGAATAGAGACTTGATTCTGGAGAGCAAGGCTGCCTTGTTGATTAAAGATTTGGATATCTCGAGGTTGACTATTCATATATAGCAGGTTAAGGATGAGAAGATAAAATAGATAGAGTTTAGGGATAAACAGGGAAAGCGGAGTAGGTTTTTTGAACAGGGAGGAGTTCAGTCTTAGAGTGGTAGGGATGGTGGCAAGTGAAAGAAAAAGAAGTGGGGGATTTTGGGCTCCTTTTTTTCTAGTGCTCCTTATCAATCAGGAGACAGGCGTCATAATGGTAGTGACAATTCTTAAGGACAGGCTGCCCAATCTTAGGCGAGCGAAGGTTAGTCAATTTTTTTGTGTCCTCCTTATCGGTTCTATTGTTGTCCTCATCGGGGTTATTATGAGGAAGCAAGGGAAAAAAGCTTCAAGTGTGGCCAGGTAGGCCATCGGCTCAAGGATTGTTCAGTCAATAAGGTTGCTACGGGGGCGAATAAGATTTCTGTGGTTTTATCTTTTTCTCCTACACCTGGTGGTGTGACATCTGCTTTTGTTACTGCTCTTGTTCTAGTATTGGACAGAATAGGTTGTATGTTTTGGCACTCTAACATGAATCCAAGGAATCACCTGATGTTGTTACTGGTATGTTATAACTTTTCTCTTGTGACGTGTATTTTTTGCTTGATCCGGGGTCCACTCTTTCTTATGTGACTCCATATGTGGCTGTGCCATTTGGTTTTAATTTGAAAGTTATCTCAGATCCTTTTTCTGTTTCTACCCCGGTAGGTGACTCATTTATTGATAAGAAAGTCTATAGGGTGTGCGTGGTAGCTATTGGTGGCAAGCAGACCTTGGTGGATCTATTTGAGTTGGATATGGTAGTTTTTGATGTAATCTTAGGTATAGATTGGTTATATCCTTGTTATGCGTCTTTGGATAGTCGAACCCATAGGGTTATCTTTAAGTTCCCTAGTGAACCTATTATAGAATGGGAAAGTAGTTCTTTAGCTCATAGGGGGTGATTTATTTCTTATCTTAGAGCTCGTAGGTTAATCTCTAAGGGTTGTCTTTATCACTTTTTTTGGGTTATATATTCTAACTCGAAATGTCCTTGTTTGTCTTCGGTCCCTGTGGTTAATGAATTTCTAGAGGTCTTTTCGTATGATCTTCCAAGTGTTACTCTGGATAAGGAAATAGATTTTGGTATTGATTTGTTTTTGGACACTCATCCAATATCTATTCCTTCGTGTTGAATGGCTCCGATTGGGTTGAAGAAACTCAGAAAACAACTCAAGGATCTTCTGGATAAGGGGTTTATTCATTCTAGTATTTGTCTGTGGGGTGCGCTGGTGTTGTTTGTGCGTAAAAAGGATGGTTTCCTTCAGATGTACATTAACTATAGGCAGTTGAATTTGGTTGTTGATGCTCTTAACAGGTTATCCATGAGGAATTTAGCTCATGTGGATGAAGGCAAGCGGGAATTGGTGAAGGATATTCACTACTTGGCTAATCTTGGATTTCATCTCTCAGACTCTAAGCATGGTGGTGTGATAGTAGAAAAAGTGGTTCGATCATCTCTCAGTGAGGAGATTAAAGAGAAACAAGTGGTGTATCCTTTTTTGATGAAAATCAAGGGTGATGTTTGTGGGCAATAGGTAATGGTATTTGAGAACAGTGGTGATGGTACTTTACGGTACCAAGGGAGGTTATGTGTTCCTGATGTCGACGGGCTATGACAAAGTGTTTTAGCTGAGGCACATGAGTCGCGCTGTGTTGTTCATCCCAGCTTGACTAAGATGTATCATGATCTCAAGGAGATCTATTAGTGGAATTAAATGAGGAGAGATGTGGTATATTTTATGGCCAAGTAAATGGTGTATCAACAGGTTAAGGTTGAGCACATGAGGTCAGGAGGGTTGAATCAAGAAATTGATTTAGCCAAATGGAAGTGTGAATTGATCAATATGGATTTTATTACTGGTTTTCCTTGGTCTCAAAATCTATATGATTCGATTTGGGTCATCATGGATAGGATGACCAAGTCTGTGCATTTCTTGCCAGTGCAGACTACCTTTTCGATGGAGGATGATTCGCGGTTGTATCCTTAGTAGATTGTGAAGATGCATAGGGTACCTCTTTCGATCATCTCTGATTGTGGTGTGCATCTTATGTCTCATTTCTAGCGGTCTTTCTAGAAAGGGTTTCGGACTAAGGTTAGTCTGAGTACTGCTTTTCATCCATAGTCGTATGGGCAAGCGGAGAGAACTATTTAGACATTGGAAGCTATGATTTGGGCCTATGTGATTGACTATGGTGGCAATTGAGTTGAGCATCTACCTTTGGTGGAGTGTGCTTACAATAATAGCTATCATTCTAGTATCTTTATGGCTTCATTTGATGCATTGTATGGTAGGAGGTGTATATCTCCTATTGGATGGTTTGAGCTTAGAAAACTAGACATGTTTGGTCTTGATTTGGTCTATCAAGATATGGAGAAGGTGAAGATGATTCGAGATAGGCTTAAATATGCCCAAAGTCTCCAAAAGTCCTACGTGGATCTTATGCGTTGAGACTTGGAGATTGAGGTTAATGATAGGGTGTTCCTCAAGGTTTCTCCCATGAAGGGAGGGGTGCGGTTTGGTAAAAAGGGCAAAATAAATTCTCGATTCATTGATCCTTTTGTGATTTTGCGGAGAGTTAGTATAACGCCCCAAATCTGGTACCCGAAATGCTTCACGATGTTTATGACCTCGAAGGACGACAAGCTAACTCGCGACTGATATTTGTACCTATATACTGCATAAAATACTTTAAAATGCGGAAACATGAACTGAAAGGCCATAAGGTTCAATCCTGAACATGATCTGAATGATATAAAATCTATGTGTGGTAATAGAATACCCAAAACAAAACTGAACATACTGAAGTCTGAAACATGATAGTCTAGAAAGCCTCTAACTGAATGAACAGTATAAGTAAGGAGTTGATCGGACATGTCCCCAACTAACTCCAACTAATCAACTGATAAATGAGATAATAGGGAAATAATTATGTCCTAGAAAGATGAGGACTCACTTCTAACTCTGTTAGCGGATATCTAAAATCTACTGTTGCTTTGGAGCTCGTGTCTCTAAACCTATGGTATAAGAGACCATAGAAAAAATGCGTCAGTACTTTGAATGTACTAGTATGCATATGAGGTAGGCTGAATGGATGGGGTTCATATGTATGAACAATAATGATTACTAAATAACTATCATGAGCGTGAGAATACATGCATAAGACATAACAACTGACACTAATACTATAATAATATGATTACTGAATTTGAATATAACTGATAACATGTGTGACTGTATCTGACAGTCCTGAATTAGATGGAACTATCTAAGTTCTGTACTGTATCTGAGTTGACTGTATCTGAAATTCCTAAATCTGAAGAACTATCTGAGTTCTATTACAGAGACTGATTGACTTTATCTGACAGTCCTGATTCTATAACATAAAACTGTGGGAAGTAGTTATCTAACCGACATGCCCCTGATACGCCATTATGGCTGAGTTGGCGTACAATCTGTAACCCTAATTGGAAGGGTGTCAATACCACACCACCGGTAAGGAAAAGTTGTGGGCGACCCTCATCTGATAGTGTCCCCTATACAAGAACGATGGGGCCATTATCTAACAGTGCTTATCCACCTCATCAACCCTCAACGACAGTGTTGATGTCTTAACCTATGCTGGCTACATATTTTTGGAATGTAAGGATTACTGGTAAGGATCACACCCTCATCTGATAGTGTGTGTCCCCATCCTTGGGTTCACTCAGTGCTAATTTATACTCCCATCTAAATGGACAATGAACATGATTTATTGAACTGAACATAAGCTGAATTTCTAAATTCCATTGACTTACGGAATACTACTGATATCTGACAACTGACCGAGGTCATCAGATCATGGAGATTTCTTGAGTCATAAGACTGTCTGAAGTCTAAGGATTCATAGCTTGACTGAGAGTAGCATGAAAACATGACATGACTCTAAGCACACAACTAATATTTTGGGTACGAGTACCCCCAGGACTTGATGGAAGGAAACTGAACGAGCATAACTTACTTGACCATATAACTAACATCATAATCCATAATACATTTATAGAAGCATTTCATCAAAACATGTGATAGGCATAACTTGTACATACATGGGGATTTCATGGTGTCATGCTAGTTAGGCACTTTTCTTTCATCTAGGCATTTAATCAAAAACATGATAGGCATAATATATGTAGACACCATTAATCAACAATTACACATCATGATTCAACATCTAATTTCATCCTCCTAGGGTTTAATCATAGGTTCACATGAATATACATCTTTACAAATCAATTCCACATAACATTAATCACCCAACATGGATTTGAATTCAATTGATCATTCCCAACATAAAAAAATAAACCCATCATGAAGTTCATAAAGAACATCTAAAATCTTGACTTTAGAAAAGATATTCTTGGGCTTCATGGACGAAAGGACTCCATGAATGAACACTAAGCATACCTTAGTTCGTAATTTTATAAGGATTGACATGAAACCTTCTTGAAATTGGACCTTTAATGAAAACCCTAGCTTGTTCTTGAGAGAAACTTGAGAGAAACTAGTATAATATGGGTGAAAAGTGGCTGAATCATATGTTAAAAGTCTTAAAGTGGCTGGACGCATCATTTAATTTCAGTAAAATTTTCCCAAACTGAACCCCTGGCATAATGTGGTGCTATCGTGCTGTGTCATTGGAATTTAACAATTGGGAAAATGAGGGATAGCGTGACGTGGATCCATCGTGTTGCCCCTTCTTTTATGACCTGGAACTATGGCGCGATGCGGAGGAAACCACACTAAGACACTGGAGAAGGATAATTCTAAATCTGGGCCCTGGCGTGATGTACCATAATCATAGAACCCTACTAGAATTTTCCAAATGCCATTTCCTCTTATGGCGCAGCGCACCACTGACTAATATGGCACTGATTTACGATGGAAACTTGAAATAGTCATAACTTCTGACCCGGTTGTTATATTTGGGAAAATCTTATATCGATGGAAATATTATCGAATTTCCCACATGACAAAAATAGAAAATCTTGAGAATTCCTCATAGAATAACCATCATTCAATTTAGAACCTAATACTAGACATTCTTGCGATGAAATTAGCTTGGAAAAGTATGTGGTATTACAGTTGACAATGTTGCTTATAAGTTGGAGTTTTTATCTAGCTTAAGTTTGATTCATCCCAGTCTTTCGTGTATCTATGTTGAGGAAGTGTTGTGATTCTTCTTCAATTATTCCTTGGGAAGGATTGGGTATTTCAGATTCTCTGTCTTATGAAGAAGACCCGATTAACATATTAGATAGGCAAGTTCATTGGTTGTATACCAAGGATGTGGCTTCGTTTAAGGTTCTATGGAAGAACCATAAGGTGGAAGAAGCTTCTTGGGAAACGGAAGAGGACATGGCATCCAAGTATCCACATTTTTTTTCTACTCCTGGGATTCGTGCAGGAGGTATATCTCTTGAACACAACTTTATTTTCTTAGTTTATTAAAGGAAATATTAACATCTTTGCCTCTTTATTTTCATACTTTGTTAAAGGGATGTTTCATAATTCAAATGACTCTGTGTTTTGTTATCCCTACCTTGTCCGTCATTTGGGGATGAATGATCCTAGTGGAGGAGACTGAAATATCCTGGGTTTTGACCATTAGAAAATTTCCTAGAAATTCATTCTCTAGACCTAATATGACTCATGGGTATGAGGCATATTCTGCGGTATGAGTGGTATGATCTAGTCGTATACTGAACTGTTTTAGTTGGTGGGATGGTTTTGATCACTGTAAAGGTTATGACTTAGGGGTATGAATCGTAGGTCTTGGTACAAGTCATATCATAGAATCATATGGTGGACAATGTTTAATCCTACTGGTATTTCATTCTGCCAGGGATGCGGGTTATAGGTATGGATCGTGTATTGTGGGTACGACTTGGTCGGATGAGTTGTTTACTGGAAAGTGTTTGATCTAAGGGTTGAGGCTTGGATATGAGTGGTGGATACCAATCATATAGAAGGGTATGACTTATATGGGTCAGTCGTATCCATATTACATATTTTTAAGGGATTTAAGTGGGGTTATTCTGGACATTTTTCTATTTATCCTAATTAGAACCCACGACTTCTAATACATATTGGAGGTTATTTACCCTATTATCCTATTCATTAACACTTAGAAACTAGTCCTAAACATATAATAATTCTCTCAAGAACCTTGGGTCAATGAAGCTAGGGTTTCAACTAAAAGATTACTTTGGGGTTTGCTTTGGTGATTTCTTTCCATCAATTCTTTGGTTTAAGTCATAATTCTCTCCCCTTACTGTAATTTCAACTAAAGGGATGGTTTATATGATTGATTTTATGGTTTTACTATTTCATGATTATGGTTTTCATCTATTATTGGGGTTTTTGATATTGTATGCTTGGTTATGGTTTCCTATGGTTTTAATTATGCCTTTATATGCATTAATGTTGGTTTTGGACAATTAGATAGAATGGTAATGGTTTAATTATCATTGGAATTGGGTTTGGTTATATTATGCTCCCAAGGTGTTTGATAAAATGCTTTTAAAGATATATTTTTTGCATTGACCTCTCTTAATGGCACTCGTGCATGTTTTAAACCTGCCAAAGGATTTAGGCATGGATTAAATGGTTTGAAAAGTTTAAAGGCTAAATGGTTATGCTTTTGGAGAATATGGAAGTTTCCCAAGTTGGTTTAATATGGTATATGGAAGGGCACACAAGGTTCCCTTAACCTTAATGGTTTGGCTATGGATATTGCTTGCTAGTCAAGGGTGGTATAATGATACCAATAATATCATCCTTGGTTAATAAATGGTTAATGTATTATTTGTACATGGTTTTGATTGTGCATTAATGATGGGGCGTGTAGCTAAGCCATGGAAGGTGGCGGTCCTGAGGGGACCGAAACCAGAAACTCATATTTATCGATATGATGGGTCTTGATGACCATGTTTGAGTGTCACATTTTTATATTTGACGTATGTACTAGTCATCCCATGGTATATTTCCTAGTCGTGGGATAAACGCATTGGGGACCTTTCAGCAGGGGAACTGAACCCATATCACCCTTGGGTTGCTAGTATGACAAAGCTACATAGCCCAGGTAAAGGTTTTAAGTGCATTCTAAACCCAGTCCATTTTCCTAGAACTTATATATGTATGGTTGTAGACATTATGGATGGTTTTACTTGGTTTAATGACTGTCATAATTTTATCCTTTTCCTGAGATTCATGCTAGCAGCCATTCGCTAACCCTATCTACTGGCGGTTGTATGCCCTCGCTATGCATGAACCGGCTATTCTACTTCCCTTGTTTAACACACAGATTCGGTATCAACACTTGGACTGAAGTTGTAAGATCCTATCCTTTTGGATGGCATCATTTCATATTATGGATTTGTTTAGACACTTTTCTTTTATTTTGGATATTGGTTTTGGCCATGGTTGGGGGCCTGTCCCACCAGAATTATTTACTCTTTATGATAGAGGATTTGTGGTACTTCTGGGGGTCCGTATAGTCGGGATCGATATGGGTGTTGGCCTTGGCATTGGAATAAGACGGTGGCTGACATCATTGGAAGATTTTGTTGGTTGTTCCATCATATTAAATTTTGGGATTGATTTTCATATTATGATTTGGTATTCCCTTTGGTTTATGGTCTATGGTTTGGTTTGGTACGATTGTGCAGATGGTGAGGTACAATTGGATTTAGTTGGTTCAGTCACAGTTGTGACCCTATCCCTGAGTCTTAATGCGAACAATATGCTATCTTGGTTCATGTTCGAAATTCAAACCATCTAAGACTAGATATAGGTGGTTGGGTTAGGTAGCAGGGAGCAGTCCCCGATCATAGTTGATCTTAGGATGCCCATTATGACAAGGCCCGAGATTGGGTCGTGTCATTAGTGGTCTACCTCACACCTTTCTTCATTTTTATGGTATTTGGGTCATTATTGATCAGTTGAGCAAATCGGCAAATTTCATTCCTACTCAGATATTCTTCAGTGCTGAGAAGTTTGCTTGTATCTATGTTCGTGAGATAGTCCGTTTGCATGGCATTTCTATATCTATCATTTTGGACCGAGGTTCGATATTCACTTTTAGATTTTGGAGAGATTTTCAGGAGGAGTTAGGTACTTACGTGGATTATTGTAATACCCTGTATTTCCATAGCTTAAGATTAACTCTCAGTTCATGAGTTATCCAATATAAATTTATTGAAATTTTTAGTATTTTTTCAGTTTAGAGCCTACCATTGTGTAGGAAATTTAGTTAGCATACCAATGATATAAAATTTGCCAAAATTCGATGATCGGGTAAGAATTTATGGCTATTTTATATTTTAGTCGTTAAACACCATCATTCAGGTTAATTGTGACTCGTCGATTATATCAAAATGGCAATTGTCAGTTTCCAGGAGGTACCGCGATACCGGCGTGCTACGCCAAATCTTATTTTCACATTTGTAAATTTCCAGTGTACCAACACGATCCCACCATGTCGCGATGAGTCCAAATTTCAGAATCAAAGGGGCACTGCGATTCCACCATGCCGCGCCAAGCCCTCAGTTCCCAATTGTCTATTTCTAGTAGCCCAATGCAATCATGGTGCATCACGCCAGGGGCCCAGTTTCGAAAAAATTGACAAAAATTAAATGTTTCGACCAAGTTTAAAATAGTCTTTTCCCATGATTTTATTTCGCTCAGGTGTTAGATTAAAGCCCTAAAGACATTTTAAAATATATTTTAATTAACTTTTCCCCTAAAATCAAAGCATTCTCTCTCAAGAAAACAAACCGTAGCTTCAAGAACCAAGGTCAAAACTCAAGAATTTTTTCAAGATCCTTCAATAATTAACTTTCCAAGGTATTTTAGGTGTTCATTCATGGGTTCCTTTCACCCATGAAGTCCAAGAACCATTTTCAAACTTTCGAGATCTCAAATTTGTGATTTCTATGTTTGAATTGAATTGAATTGAATTCATGTACATGTTATTGTTGGGTTTTAGTTCATGATTAAATTACAAGCTTTCATGAAATTAATCATTATATGTGTTGAATTACATGATCTTCATGAAAAACCATTCGATTTGCAAGTTGATTGATGTAGTCATGATAACCATGTGTTTGATAAAATGCCTATGTGAATGAAATAATGCAATTATAACAGGATAGCATGTATTTTCCATTCATGTATGAGAAAATGCATTACAAGTGTTTTGCTAAGATGTATCAATGAGTGGATTGTGATCAAGTAGCCATTATTATGTTTTCAAGATGATGTTATGCTTTACTTTTCATACTATCGAGTCCTGGGGGTATTTAATACCCGATAATCTAGCTGTTTTCATAAAGCCAGTTTCAGTTACAGAATCTTAGTCATGTCATGATCCATAGTACTCTCAATCAGTTATAGAACTCAATAGAACTCAGTCAGTTATAGAACCCAAGAAAATTTAGTAAGCTCACTATCAGTCCAGTCCAGTTTAGTATAATCAGTTCAGTGTCTTTCAATTGGGAATAGGATTCAACATCGAGTTAGCCCAAGAAAGGGGACTCACCTTTAAGTAGGGAGTGTGATCCTTAGAAGCAATCCTTGCATTCCAGAACTATGTAGCCAGTGTAGGTTGAGACATCAAACCTGCCATTTGAGGGTTCATGAGGTGTTTTAACCTACTATTTGAGCATTCCACAGTTCTCATTAGAGTACCTGCCAGATGAGGGTGACACTCATCTTGTCCTTACTTATGGAACGGTACTGGCACCCTTCCTATTAGGGTTATAGATTGGACCCCAACTCTGTTATCTTATCTTATTTGGGGCATATCGGTTAGATAATTACCTCCCACAGTTTTAGTTTCAGGCTTCAGAATAGAAATCAGTTCAGTACTACAGAATCAGGACTGTCAGATACAATCAACCAATATTAGTAACTCAGTTATCAAAAATCTTAGATTATTAGTTACTCTGTATTAGTACTCAGTACTTAGCTTCAAAAATACTTAGTTACAGTATATATATATTTATATATATGCACTGTATTGCATTCCCAATATTTACAACAGTTCAAATTATCCACATACTCTCATGTTCAGTTTCTCTATATTATTTAGTCAGTTATTGTTCATGAATATGAACCCTTTCATTCAACCTTACCTCATCTAGCATACTAGTATATTCCACATACTGACACATACTATTTCTTTGCGCTATGATGTCTTGTATCATAGGTTCGGACGCTCAGGTTCCTTACCAACAGTAGATTTAGTAGTGAGTCCTCATATATCGAGGATATTCTTTTATTACATCATTATAGTAGACTTATTATTTCAGTAGATGGAGTTAGTTGGGGGATTGTCCCATCAACTCCACTTTCAGACAGTTTCAGGTTAGAGGCTTTTCATGCTAGTTTTTAGAAAGTGTTTAGTCTTATATATTGTTATTTCAGTTGATAGATTTATTAGTATTATAAATTTTGAACCTTATGGCATTTCAGCCTATTTTTTCATATTTATTATAGCATTATGTTTTAGTGTTCATAGCAAATATCATTCAAGGGTTAGCTTATGGTCTTTCAGGGTCGTAAGCACTGTATAGCATCTGGGGTATAGACTCGGGGCATTACAAAACTTGGTATCAGAGCCTAAGGTTCAGTAGTATCATAGGAAGTCTGAAAGCCATATCTAGTAGAGTCTTGTGCATGGGGGAGTAGCACGCCACACTTATGGACAAGAAGCTATGAGATGTTTTGGGAAAAGTTTCCCTTCTTTCAGTATTCATGTCGTGTTAGTGAGCATGAGTTCCAATTAAACTCTCTGTCTAATCTATTTCTTCCTTTTGTTTACAGAACATGCCTCCCAAGAATTCTAATGAAAAAAGTAATGAGAATCGATCAGCACCTCAGCCCGTTCAAGTAGATACCCTAGATGAGCATGTCTTTCACGAAAAATTCAGAGTTCCATTCACTACTCTAGCCAATTCTGTAGCAGCTCAGAATGAACGGCCAACTTCTGTTTCAACCAACCCAATGGTGAATACTGCTTTATCCAGGATTCTGAACTTCACCCAAATAAATCCTCTCTTATTCTAAGGGTCTAAGTCAGAAGAAGATTCACAAGAGTTCCTCGATCAGGTTCAAAATATCATAAATATCATGGGAGTGACTTATAGTGAGAGTGTTGAGTTATCCACCTATCAGTTACAAGATGTAGCTCATACATGGTTTAAGCAGTAGAAGGTAGACAGGGGCACAGATGTAGATCCCTTAGAGTTGGAAGAGTTTGCTACTGCCTTCCTAGAAAGATTCTTTCCCTTAGAGATGAGATAAGCCAAGGTGTTAGAGTTCATCAACCTCAAGCAAGCCAGTATGAGCATGAAAGAGTATTCCTTCAAGTTTACTTAGTTAGCTAGGTATGCTCCATATGTAGTGGAAGATAGTAGGTCCATAATGAGCAAATTCATATTTGGGGTGTCAGATAGTGTGGTTAAGGACTGAAGAACAACGATGTTGATTAAGGAGATAGACATATTAAGGCTTAGAGGATAGAAGAGTTTAAGATTAGAGAGAAAGTGTGGCAGAATAAGAGAGTTAGAATAGGTAGCTTCAATTTTAATCAGCTTAAGTCAGAGGGCAGTAACCGTTCCCTGTTTCATCAAAAGTCTTCAATTCAAGCTCCGTCCTCAGCCTGTGCACCAGTTTCTAAGTTCAAAAATAATAAGAAAGAAAAGGCACCAGGCTTAAAATCTCAGGGTAGTGTCAGTAGTGGTCGATCAAATTTTCTGTGTTACTAATATGGAAGAAACCACCTGGATGTATGCAGATCTAGCAGTGATGGTGGTTTCGGGTGTGGCAAGCTAGGCCACAGAGTCAGAGATTGTCCTCAGTCAAGTTCTCAGGGTTAGTATAATCATCCTTCAGCTCAGTTCGATTTCCCAAATCAGCATAGTGCCGCTTTCAGTGCCACCAGTAGGCAATGTCCAAATAGGCTTTATGCACTTCAGTCTAGATAGGATCAGAAAAGTTCTCCTGATGTGGCCACTGGTATGTTATAGATCTACTATTTACATATTTATGCATTATTAGATTCAAGAGCTTATCTGTCTTTCATAACTCCTTACATAGCAGTTGACTTTAAAGTCAAATCTGAAGTATTAACAGAACCTTTCTCAGTCTCTACCCCAGTGGGTCAGTCTATCATAGCCCGATGAGTATACAGGAACTATTTGGTTATGATATCTTAGAAATCCACTTCAGCAGACTTAGTAGAATTAGAGATGACAGATTTCGACATCATTCTCAGCATGGATTGGCTCTATACATGCTATGCCTCAGTTGATTGTAGAAGCTTAATTGTTCATTTCCAGTTTCTAAATAAACCAATCCTTGAATGAAGGGGTAGTACTACAGCATTTAAGGGACAATTGATTTCATACCTTCGAGCCAGAAAAATGATATCCAAGGGGTATGTCTAGCATCTTGTGTGAGTCAAAGGCTCTAGTTTAGAGACTCCGAGTCTTGAGTTAGTTTCAGTAGTAAATAAATTCTCAGATTTATTTCATAAAGATCTTCCTGGATTTCCTCTTGATAGGGAAATAGACTTCAAAATAGACCTTCTTCCAGATACTCAACCCATATCTATTCCACTATACAGAATGGCTCTAGTAGAACTCAGAGACTTAAAGGAACAGTTAATGGATCTCCTAGATAAGAGATTCATCAGGCCTAGTATTTTCCTATGGGTCGCACCAGTTCTATTCGTGCATAAGAAAGATGGTTCTCTCAAAATGTATATAGATTACCATCAGTCGAACAAAGACACAGCTAAGAAGAAATACCCACCTCCCAAAATTGATGACTTATTTGACCAACTTCAGGGTGCTAGTCACTTTTCTAAGATAGATCTCCAATCAGGCTATCATCAGCTCAGGGTTAGAGAATGTGAAATTCTGAAAATAGGTTTTCGAACTCGATATGGTCACTTCGAGTTTCTAGTCATATCCTTTGGTCTTACTAATGCCCCAGAAGCTTTCATGGATTTAATGAACCTCGAGTTCAAGAAGTACTTGGACATATTCGTTATAGTCTTTATCGGTGACATTCTTTTCTATTCTCGTAGCGAGAATGATCACGTAGACCACCTTAAAATTGTACTTCTGATTCTCAAAACTTATCAGGTTTTCGCCAAATTTAGTAAGTGCAAATTTTGGCTAAGGAAAAATAGGATAAAGGTCCTAGTCTCGTTAAGCTGAAAAAGCCAGTTAGAGATCAAGAAGTAGAGGTTTTCTCCCAAGGGGGAGATGGTGTTTTATGTTGCCAGGGTCGACTATGTGTGCCAGGTGTAGACGATTTAAGGCAATGAATTCTTGTAGAAGCGCATGGTACGTGTTAATCTATTTATGTAGGGGCCACTAAGATGTACCATGATTTGTGGGAGATATATTAGTGGAGTGGGATGAAGAGGGATATTGCAGAATTTGTAGCTAAGTGATCTACATGTCAGCAATTTAAGATTGAGCACAAGAATCCTAGTGGGTCCATGCAAGAGTTCATTATTCCCACATGGAAATAAGGAGAAGTGAACATAGACTTTGTGATGGGTTTTCCTCATACTCATCATCAGCATGATTCTATATGGGTTATTGTAGATAGAATGACCAAATTTGCTCATTTCTTGCCAGTCCATACCTCTTATTCAGCCGAGTACTACGCTAAACTCTATATGAGAGAGTTGGTTAGGTTACATGGAGTCCCAATATCTATTATCTCAGATAGAGGTACCCGTTTTACCTCTTATTTCTGGAATGCATTCAAAAAGGGTCATGGTACCCAAGTTTATCTCAATTCAACCTTCCACCCTTAGATAGATAGTCAAGAAGGAAGGACCATTTAGACTCAAGAAAATATTCTAATAGAATGCGCTGTTGATTTTAAAGGTAGTTGGGATGACTACTTACCTTTGATCGAGTTTGCATATAATAACAACTATCATTCCAGTATTCAGATGGCTCCATTTAAGGCTCTCAAAAGTAGGAGATATAGATATCCAATTTGTTGGTCTGAGGTAGGTGAGGTCATAGTAGTAGGGCCTGACCTAGTTTTTGATGCCTTAGAGAAGGTTCAGTTGATCAGAGAAAGACTTAGGGCTGCCCAGAGCCGATAAAAATTCTATGCAGATGGGTGGAAAAAGAATCTTAAGTTTGATATTGGTGGTTTTATGTACTTGAAAATATCTCCCATGAAAGGAGTAAAGAGGTTTGGTAAGAAGGGAAAGCTCAGTACTTGATATGTTGGTCCTTATAAGGCTCTCAGTCATTTTTAAAAGGTAGCTTATAAGCTTGAGTAGCCTTCGGATCTAGATTTTGTACCTCCAATATTCATGTCTCCTTGCTAAAGAAATACATTGGTGACCCAGCAATCATAGTCCCCTTAATGAATGTAAATAGTTAGAATGATCTCTCTTTTAAAGAGATTCCATTCTAGATCCTCAAACATCAGATTCGCAGACTAAGGAACAAAGAAGTTCCCTTAGTCAAAGTTCTTTGGTGGAATCAGTCCGTAGAGGGAGCTACTTGGGAAGCAGAAGCAGATATGCGGACCAAGTATCCTCACCTCTTCTCCACAACCTCAGATCTAGCTTAAGGTAATAGTCTTCCTTAACTTTATTCAGTTTCATGTTCAACTATAACTATAACTTGGTATCCATTACCATTGCATATTAAACCATCATCCATGAATCATTTTAGTCATGTACTCATGCATCAAATATGCATGTTCAGTATGAAAATCCAGTTTATCAGTTGCTTCAGTCATGTATTACATGCTTCGGATACGCATGTTCAGTGTAAGAGCTTAGTTTGTGAGTAGTTCAGTCACGTAGTCATATATTAGATATGCAAGTTTAGTGTGTAAACTCAGTCTATCAGTGTCTTAGCTTAATAAGTCGCATTCGAGGATGAATACTCCCAAGGAAGAGATATTGTAATACCTTTTATTTCCTTATCTTAAGATTAACTCTCACTCCATGAGTTAACCAATATAATTTTTTTGAAATATTCAGTATTTTTTTAGTTTAGATCTTGATATTATGTAGGAAATTGATTTAGCTTTCAAAGTATATAAAATTGAACTAAATCTGATGACTGGATAGGAAGTTATGGTTATTTTAAGTTTCAGTCGTTAAACACCGTCATTCAAGCCAGTAGCGCATCATGGATTATGTCAAAATGGCAATTGTAAGTTTCTAGGATGTACCGCGATACCGGCGCATCGCGCCAAAGTTTATTTTTACATTTGTCAATTTCCAGTGTACCAACACGATCCCACCGCATCGCGATGAGTCCATATTTTAGAATCAAAGGGGCACCGCAATTCGACTTCATCACGTCAAGCCCTCACTTCCCAATTGTTTATTTCTAGTGACTCGACGCGATCATCATGAGTCATACCAGGGGCCTAGTTTAGAAAAAATTGATGAAAATTAAATGTTTTATCAAGGGTTAAAACAGTCTTTTTCCATGATTCTAGGTGTTCATTCATGGGTTCTTTTCACCTATGAAGTCCAAGAACCCTTTCCAAACTTACAAGATCTCAGATTTATGTTTTATACATTTGAATTAAGTTGAATTCATATTCATGCTATTGTTGGGTTTTAGTTCATGATTAAATTACAAGATTTCATGAAATTAATCATTATATGTGTTGAATTACATGATCTTCATGATAAACCCTTCAATTTGCAAGTTGATTGATGTAGCCATGATAAGTATGTGTTTGATAAAATTCCTCTGTGAATGAAATAGTGCCATTATAACATGACAGCATGTGCTCTCCATTCATGTATGAGTAAATGCATTACAAGTGTTTTACTAAGATGTATCAATGAGTGGATTGTGATCAAGTAGCCATTATTATGATTTAAACATTATGTTATGCTTTACTTTTCATGCTATCGAGTCCCAGGGGTATCTTATAACTGACAATCTAGCCATTTACCTAGAGCCAGTGTCAATTAAAGAATCTCAGTTATGTCTTGATCCACAGTACTCTCAGTTAGTTACAAAACTCAGTAGAACTCCGTCAGTTACAAAACCTAAGAAAATTCAGTAAACTCAGTATCAGTCTTGTCTAGGTTAGTATAATTCATTTATTGTCTATTAGTTAGGAGTAGGATTCAGCACCGAGTGAGCCTAAGGATGAGGAATCACATTTCAGTAGAGGGTGTGATCCTTAAAAGCAATCCTTATGTTCCAGAACTACGTAGCCTGCGTAGGTTAAGACATCAAACCTACAAGTTGAGGGTTCATGAGGTGTTTAACCTAGTAGTTGAGGGTTCCATCATTCTCATTAGAGTACCTACAAGATGGGGGTGGCTCTCAGCTTGTTATTACCCGTGGTGTGGTACTGATACCCTTCCAATTGGGGTTATAAATTGGACCCCAACTTAGTTATATTATTTGGGGCATGTCGGTTAGATGATTATCTCCCACAGTTCTAGTTTTAGTCTTCAGAATAGAACTCAGTTCAGTTCTACAAAATCATGACTGTCAGATACAGTCAATAAATATTAGTAACTCAGTTATTAGAAATCTTAGATTATCAGTTATTCTGTATCAGGACTCAATACTTAGCTTCAAAAAAGCTTAATTACAGTAAATACATACACAGTATTGTATGCTCAGTACTTACAGTAGTTCAGATTATCCACGCATTGTCATGTTCAGTTTTTCTTTATCATTCAATCAGTTATTGTTCATGCATATGAACCCTTGCATTTAGCCTTAACTCAAATAGCATACTAGTACATTCCACGTACTGACACATACTCTTTCTTTTCGCTATGATGTCTTATATCATAGGTTCAGACACTCAGGTTCCTGACCGTGTATAGATAGATCCAGATTCAGACAACAATAGATTTAGTAGTGAGTTCTCATCTATTGATATTATTCTTTCATTTCATTGTTATAGAAGACTCAGTATTTAAGTAGATGGAGTTAGTTGGGGAGTGTCCCATCAATTCCACTTTCAGAAAGGTTTAGATTAGAGGCTTTTTATACTAGATTTTAAATAGTGTTCAGTCTTACAGATTATTATTTCAGTTGATACACTTTATCAGTATTTATAGATTTTGAACCTTATGGTATTTCAACCTATTTTTTTGTATTTATTATAGTATCATGTTTCAGTGCTCACCGCAGATATCAGTCATGTGTTAGCTTGTGGTCCCTCAAGGTCATAAGCACCGTGTAACATCTGGGGTACAGACTGGAGGATTTACAATCTTATCATAATCTTCTAAACTTAGACTGACGAGCAGTCAAAGCTGACTATTTAGATTCTTGAGGATATGGTCTTAGACAATGCTATTGATTTTGGAGGCTAGTGGGAGTGGTACTTAGCTTTAATAGAGTTTGTGTATAATAATAGCTAGCATTTGATAATTGAGATATCACCTTTTAAGGCTTTGTATCATAGGCATTATTATCCATTGATTGGATGGTTCGAGATGTCCAATATTAGACCTTGAAGTACGCACTTTCTTTAGGATTCAATGGATAGAGTAAGGGTAATTTAGGATAGGCTAAGGGTAGCTAAGACAATGCAGAAGGTGTAAGGTGATACTAGGATTTTGTGTCTTGAGACACAGAGTTGGTGATCAGGTATTCCTTATAGTATAACCCATGAAAGGTGTGTGAAGAGAAGCTCAACCCAGGTGTATTGGACCTTTTGAGATCTTTTCCATAGTGAAGTGGCTTATGAGTTAGACTTACCCCCAAATTTTACTATTGCTCATCTAATTATCCATGTTTCTATGTAGCGGCGGTATGTTCCCGATGAGTCTTATATGCTTCGGTAGACCTCAATTTAGTTGGATGAGAGTTTTACGTTCATGGAGGACCCATGTTCATATTATTTAGGAATGTCAGTCGATTATGCTCTAGTGAGATTCTAGTAGTTAAGATTCAATGGCGACACCACTCTATTGAGGAGGCTACTTTAGAGAGCAAGAGCGAGATGTAACTATAGTAGTGGATATTTTAATGATCCTCTAGTTAATTTTTATACATTTTCTCTCATTTTTCCTATTTAGAATTTTCTACAGCTGCCGCTAGTAATATCTGGAGTTGAATGTTTGATTACTGGGAAGTTTATTTTAATTTTAGAGGCAATTTCCTATTTTAAAGCATTCGCTGGTAAGAATTGTCTACCGGGCAAAAATATCAATTTAATAACCTTGTGTGCCAATTCTAACAATTCCATATCCTCAAAGTTGTCGAATTTAGTCAAGAGTCCTTTGGTTTGGGACCAAAGTCTCCTAAACACATTTCATGCTATAGGTTAGAATTTAATGAAAATGGCCCATAGTTATGGGACCTACTTTTCATCCAAACAACCTCGGATGGAAATTACGACTGTAGTATTGAGTCTAGAATGCCAAATTTCATAGGGTAGCATTGTTCGTTTGCATATATGGGGTTTTAATTAAATTTTGAGGGGTCAGTGTAGACTTGAAGTGTTTTAAAGTATTCAGCTGGTGCATACACTATAGTGGCCTTCCAGGAGCTTTAGCAGCCTTGCCAACCCAGCAAGCCGCTTTAGGGATAAGTTGACTGCTCAAGTGCATACTGCTATAACACACACTTTTCTTCTTAAGCGGCACCTAGGAGCCATTAAATGCTCTAATCAACCCGATTTTCTCCCATTTTCACACTTTTTCAAGAGTGAAAAACCTAGAGTGTGAAAACTTTAAAGAAATATTAATAGGTAATTTGGGGGTGTTTTTGAACTTGGGTTTCTTGTTTCCTCTCTAAATTCTTGGTAAGTATACATTAATTTCATGGTTAAAATCTCTATTATTTTCCAGTATCCTTAGATTATTGGTAGATTTATTTTAGCGCCATATAAACTCAGAATTTATCAAATCTTGAGGGTAAATGTTTCTTAAGCATACAAGGACATGTTGACAGTTTTAAAAGTTTGATTCCGCAAGTAGGCCTCACATGGGATTTTTACGTAATTTTGGACTCGAAGGAAAAAAATTATTATGGGAAATGTTGTTCTCTTATTGATTAGTAGATAATAATTTTGTTTGCTTGGCATCTTGTATAGGCTCTTCGTATAGGAAATTCAACTATTTAGCAGATTTCATCAGACTTTCTTTGGCGTCGAGGTAGGCTAAGTTTACCTTTCTCAAAAATTGGACTAATTTGTAGTATATTTTTTTGGTGATTGTGGTAAGAAAGGATTCACAGTTACGGATTTGAGATTTGGTTATTTAGTTTATTTTTGGTTACTTCTTCTCTTGATTGCACTCTCTGGGCTTATGGGGGCCTGTGTTGGGTTATTTTCTTTTCCGCACTTACTAGCTTATGGGGGTAGTTTTGTAGTGATAGTCATGTGTTCTTTTATGTTATCATTTCTTCAGATTTTTTTTACAATATTCAGAGCATTAATCCAGGTTTGTCCTTTATCTTGACTTAGCTTATTTATCTTGCATCCTTATTATTCTTATATTACGATTTATCTTAGTCGGATGTTGATGCCTACTAAGTATCTATGGATTTGGTACTCTTACTATACTTTTATACCTTTTCGGTGTAGATCAGAGTACTAGTTATCTTCGTTGACGCTGAGATCATACTTACTAGAGTTCAAAGATAGGGTAGCCTCTCAGAGCTAGAGTTGACCTTTTCTCCTTCTTCTACTTTTTCTTAGTCTTTTTATTTCAAGATTGATGTACATTATACTATTACAGTAGTCATATTCTTTTGTTAGTGGCTCTTGTACCAACACAACTAGGTCATGGGATTGTTATTTTTCTTATTTAACCTTCCATATTATATTGTTGTTCTATGATTTGTATTTGTAAGCCTGTACTTACATTTTTTCGGCATTTATACCATTTTTCACCAAATTATCCCATTGCTTCTAGTTTTGGGCTACAGTTTGGCTGACACACTGGTGGACTAAAATAGGTCCAAGATGACTCGTACATTGGGTCATGACATGGTTCCACCTCCTCTTGTTCCATAACATCCCCATTCATAACCTACTCTTACTAATCCTAGGTGGGGGAGATGTCTTAAATCTCTGATGGGACTGATTAGCTGTTGCTCAGGATTCTTCCCTAACTCTGTTTATTCCCTACCCCTTTCTTGACCTTAAGCAACCAATTCTACCGCTGGAACTTCTGGTGTGGGGGTTGCCTCTATGTCTTCCGTAGCTCTAGTGTAACTATTTACTAACAAAAGAAAGAAGGGGGGTAGGTACTAATTTAGATTGCCAGATACCAATAACAACACTTAGCCAAATTTTAATAGAACTAGCCATTCCATTAAATGAACCAATAATTCAAATTGTTCCAACAATAAAAGCTTAATGTAGAATATAGGAAAGTCAAAAATACCCCTAAGAACTGAAAGTCATTGTACCAAAATACTGCAATTGTAAATTAGAGAGTTCAATCCAAAAAAACTAAAAATATCCAAGTCCAAAACAAATGGACAAGAACCAAATGGAGGACTCATGGTTGTTTAGAAGATATAGCTCACCCTTGAGTCAGAATGTTTTCTGTTTTAAACCCGAGGTCTCGATGCAATCACCGAAAAGTATTTTGTACTCATAAATAAAGAGTATGCATAGTTTAGTAAACAAAAACTACAATATTCTAGTAGGGTCAACGGTCAACCCAAAATAATAAATGTGATGAAGAAACTATAACTTAGTAAACAAGAACAATCATGAACAACTACCATATATTTGCATTTTAATTATGCGACACTTTGCTTTTTTCAAACACCGCCAAAAATTCAGTCATTGTAAGTCAATAGAGACAACAATCCCAAGTCAAGACTATGACTACCAACATTAACGAAGTCAACAAACCATAACTCATAAACAATATGTTATACTTATCGTCAAATACATCAGAAATTCACAGCAAAAGATATATGTGAATCACTTGTAAATTCATCCCGGAACACTCAATATTCAAATTTAGAAACAATAATAACAAAAATCAAAACCCCTAGTTTGCTCAAGGAACCAAATATAGAATGTCAAAAAATAAACCGGATCCACTCAAGGAACTGTCACACTCACCAATACCTTATTCAACGTGATACCAGTGTAATGGTCGCCAACTATCCATGACCTGTAGGACAAGAGCTGTTGTTTATATGCAAAAATCCTAGAAATCCAGTACCTTCCAACCTTATAACAACCATTCCCATGAAAATTTCGAAATACCAAACATCTCATAATATTCAATATAATTCTTGTGAAGATGTCCACACCATACATCCTACAATAATCAACAGATATCATAACAATCACAACCACAATGAGAATATACAATCATATTTGTACAGTAAAAATATTTTAATATAACCTCATTATATGTGATTAGCATATATGATATCATTCAATGATTTACTTTATTTGAAGATGCATTGTAACAAGTATATGAAGAAAAAATTAACATGCACACATAAATCAAGTTGGGTTTCAACTACGTTAAATCATCACCAACCTAAATCCGTGCTTGCACTACTCTAATAAGCTTGAGTTGAAAGGTTACTCACTAACTCATTGTTTGATGGTCTATTACATGAAAGTAGAAACTCCATGTTCACTTTGTTCATGAAAGATGACAAGAAATCTATGGCAAAAATAAAGAAACATATTCAACATTTAAAAGTTTTCTGGAGAAACTTCCGGATAATGTAGTTATAATCGGATCACAAACTTATACAGATATAACAAGGAGTCACTCTTTGGAGGATCGGGCTTCACTTTATTTCACAATAGCAATCAAAGCACTTTATTTGATTTGACATTCTTGAATAGTCTTGGAAAGATAAATGACAAGGGGAAAGATGTTGCAAGGATAACAAATTTCTAACAAATCTTTTCCCTTATAAATTGGCTATTCACATTCCATAGGATGATTCATTTTTGTGTATAGAAAAATATCAATTTGATTAATACAACGACACACTTAAAATGAAAGAAAATTTTAATAGCTTGCAAATAGTTCTAAGTCGGATTAACTTAGAATGTAATGGACTGGAGACATTATGCATTCAACATAGCCTCTCTTAAATCAAAGATTTTCAAACTCAAAAATATCACGAAAATTGTTATGTCTTGTAGAAATCAAGTACCTTCGATTCTCTATCAATTTCTTAAAATGAGCAGTGTCAACAAAATTGTGGGTGCCATCTTTAGTTAGCTTTAATTTTTCTTCAACACAATCTAAAGTCAATTTGACTTTCTTCATGTCAAATATATTCAAACTATTATCATCATATTTTTTTTATGATGAGAGTAAAATACTCATCGTGGTTGTACAATAAAAATTATTTTATGGAATTGAAGATGAAGCTAGCAATGAAAAGCAACACATTCATTAAGAGCAAGTTTTTAATGATATATCCAAAATTGAAGAAAATATAATTAAGGGTTTAGACCTGCCATTGAATTACATGATTATGGATGTTAAAGATACAATCAACTTTGAGTCATTATTCAAAATTGTAGATTTTGAAGAACATGAAAAATTAAGATTTGAAGATACTACTCTATCATTTACAAAAAGACAAATTTAAGTTAAATGAGCATGTAAGACCAAGTACAAACCAATTGAAATTAGATAATTTTATGGCAAGAATAATTTTCCAATTTAATAAAAAGAGGAAAACATAAGATGATGATATTTTGAAGCTGTTTGACAAGATGAAAGCCAAATTGACCTTGGATCCTATTGAAGAGAAACTGAAGGTGACTAAAGTTGGAACCCTCAATTTTGTTGGTTCTGTATAGTTTAGGAAATTCATGGAGAGTATAAGGTACTTATCTTCTTCAAGGCATAAAATTATTCCTCAAATGCTCAAGTTCGAAGATCTTCGATTTAAGGGAGGCTATGCTGGAAATAAAAATGTCTCAAGACTTTTCATTCTAATCCAATCTAACTCACAATTGTTTTAAAGATATTAAAGTTTTTTTTATTTTTAGGGTATCAACGTCTTGATCCAATTGTTGTTTTCAAGTAGTTAAAAGTGTGTCATCTTGCAGTATTTGAATATCTACTTTATTTGTGAAATATTTTACAGAAACGTAAGCTTGTAGCTTGTTTCCCCTTGCCATGCATCTTCCTTAGACTATACGAGAATGCTACATCAAATAAAATAGTTTGATTATTCTATCCCCTCCAAGAGGTGACTTCTACTTATGTTTATTTGGATAGGTTCAAGAATCAATAATCACTACATTATCAAGAAGCTTTTCAAGATGACTTTTAAATGATAAACATGATTTTGAATTTCCTATCATAAATGTATCAACATCTTTCATTATCAAAATAAATAGGAAATTTCTTCTTTTATTGAGCCCAACCTCAAACAATGTGTCAGCGAGTCACTTTTACAAATCATTGAAGCTAGTAACTTCTAAACATAATTCACTAATTTTATAGAAGAATCCTTGAGTATCATCACAAATACCATCTAAGTTATCACCATAGGGAATGGGTTTATAAAATTTTACACAAGTTTTGTCGATGAATTATCTTTAAAGGACAATACATCTTTCCCTATAGTCCCAAATATTAGTCGCTAAAGGGAGTCGAGTGTAGTGCACCAGACACAACCAATAAACCTAACTTTATCATCTATCATAAAGATTATGTTATTCAATGCCCCAACAAAAGAGGTGTCACAACCCAAAAACTAGATCATGATGACACTTATCATGGCTAAGCATTAATAAGTAATTCAGGCAAGACTCCTAGAACAAAGTCAAGTCGATCATATAATATAACTAGAATGAAATAAGAAAAAATCCATAAAATACAATTCTAAAATATGGTATCACAACATAAGAGCATCTAATATAATATATGAACCTAAAATAACATAGTCTATCTCCAAAGTAGAAATAAAGACAACTCATAGATAGAAGATTCTAGGAATCGACTTTGATAAGCCTAGAATGGCTAGTACCTAAAAATGTCAGCAACTCCACTGCACGAATCAACTTCTGTGAGTCGTACTCATACTAGAATCTGTACGAAAAGGGCTCAAATAGAGTGAGCATGCCTCACTTTTACTTAGTAGGTTTCATAGGTGAAGAAAAGTATGAAATAAAATAAGTAAAATGTACTATGACAACGTCACCCGCAAACATGGAAGTCCCTAATGGTAGCTTACATCATCTCTAATAATAGTTTTAATTTATATATATATACCCAAGTTAACATCAAAATCAATTATATCTCCAATTTATACCCAAGTTAATATCAAAATCAGTTATATCTAAAATGATCAAGTCTACCGAAGTCTTAGGGTCCACAAAACTAACCATAGAAAATCTCTGCACTCGATCCACCACTTAAAAATCTCCTACTAAGGAATATATGCAAAGAGGCATAGCAAGGGGCTCATACATAACATCAAAACAAGATGCAAAATATAAAGACATCTAGAAGAAAGTCGACGCAAAGTCAAATAATACAAAGCAGATCAATAACAAACTAGATAATATATGTAATAACAACATTAGAGGCCTTTGCCTTGGGTCAATTAGGTAAAGTATAACACTAACGGCATATGCTCCCAGACTAAATAACTCCTTAACTACCATTGCGAGTACCTTGACCTCTCGTTCGAGTACCTTTAGGTTTACCCCTGCTACTCTGTGCACCATCTCTCACTACTGATATAAGAGTAGGCAAAAAAATACACTAAGGATAGTCCTTGGCTACTTGGCGAATCTCAACACATACAAAATATCGTTTGCGACCTGACATAATATAAGGAGGTGTGGCTAACCTAGGATGATCTACCAAAAATTGTTGAACATAAAGACCCACTACCTAATCCCTACAAAGCAGTCTAAAATAGTCTAGCATAATAACCTTAGGACTCTCTACTAGAAAAATATCTTCCTCGAGAGGTGTCTCTACTAAATTTATAATGAAACCATACCTTTTTAGTGCCTACCTGAGTATCCTAGAGGACTAATTTGGTTATCTTGGCATGCTTAGTAAGACTCTGATAAGAAGCCCCAAAGACTATCATTTGAGTTGTTGCCAATTAATAAATGTTATCTTACACCTTCACAAAATTATGAATTCGCTCAACTTGCTGGTGATACGAGTGGATGAATACTTAAACACGGTGTGTAGAAGAGCCTCATATTTACTAATATTCATAAAGACCTACTCCAAATAATCAGACTCATTATGAATATAGTCTTTCAAACTATATGGCACGAGCATCTTCAATAAAGGTTTAAAACACTGAGTCTAAGTCATAATAAGCAAATCCAAAGGTCTAAAACTCACATACGACCTCTCCATATCCCTATCCATAACCATCAACCGGTTGCTAGTATAAGCAACTCTGTGGGAATCAAGGGATCTAAGATTATTTCCTAAGATTATGTAATTTCTCTTGCCAATTAGTCAAGAATGTATTGTCATCCTTGCCCATAGTACCACAGAACTTGGGCAAACCTAAGAGAATAAATTTATCAAACCTCTTCTAATCATTAGAAGACATAACTACTCCTAAAAAAGCTAAATAAATAATAAATTTGGAATGTTGGGAGACCATGCGGGTCTGGCTAAAGATATTTGTAACACCCCAATTTGCTGAACCGGAATACTACACGGTGCTCATGACTCCGAAGGACCACAAGCTAACCCATGACTGATATCTTTACCTGTATACTGCATAAAATTCTGAATAATGCAAAAACGTACATTGAAAGGCCATAAGGTTCAATAATGAACATAACATGGATGAGATAACATTTGTGGGGTAATACAATTCCCAAAACAAAATTGTAAACACTGAAGTTTGAAAGCCTCTATTGTCTGAATAATAGGAATAAGAAGTTGATAGGATATGTCCCCAACTAACTCTAACTAATATATAATCACTGAAATAGTGGAGAAATAATCATGTCCTCGAAGGATGAGGACTCACTTCTATTCTGACTGCTGAGACTGGAATCTACCGCTGATCTGGAACTTGTATCTCTAAACCTATGGTGTAACATAAAAAGAAAGCACCATAGCATAAATGCGTTAGTATAATAGAATGTACTGAGTATACATGTGAGGTAGGCTAATGCAACGGTTTACATTCATAAATAATATTAGCTGACTGTCTAGTATGAATACGAGAATGCATACATAAATACGTAACTATAACTGGCACTGTGATATCTTGATTACTGAATCTGAATATTGATGACATGGGTTACTGTATCAAATAGTCCTAAATCTAAAGAACTATCTGAGTTCTTTTACTGAGACTAGTATTGAAACTGTGGGAGGTAGTATTTAATCGATATGCCCCTGATAAGCCATTATAGATAAGTTGCGATCCAATCTGTAACCCTAATTAGAAGGGTGTCAATACTGTACCACTAGTAAGGACAAGATATGGGCGACCCTTATCTGATAGTGTCCCCAAAAGAGAATAGTGGGGCCCTTATCTAACCGTGCTTATCCATCTCATCAAACCTCATCGAACAGTGTTGATGTTTCAACCTATGCTGGCTACATAGTTCTGGAATGCAAAGATGACTTATAAGGATCACACCCTTATCTGATAGTGTGTGTCCCCATCCTTGAGTTCATTCGGTGCTAATTCCTACTCCCATCTGAATGGACACTGAACATGATTTACTGAACTGAACATAAGCTGAGTACTACGCTCTGTTGACTGATGGAAATCTACTGATATCTGATAGCTGACTGATTCATGAGATCATGGAGATTTTTCCTATGTCATAAGACTATCTGAAGTCTAAGGATTCATATCTTGATTGAGAGTATCGTGAAAACATGACATGGCTCTAGGTACACAACTAATGTTTTGGGTACAAGTACCCCTAGGACTCGATGGAAGGAAACTGACAAAGCATGACTTAGTTGAATACATAATAATCATCATAATACATTTACCGAAGCATTTCATCAAACATGTGATAGGTATAAGCTTGTACGTATATAGGTATTTCATGACATCATGCTAATTGGACACTTTCCCTTTCTCTAGGCATTCAACCAAACACATAGTAGGCATAGAATATGTAAACAACATCATACAATAATTAACTATCATGATTCAATTCCAATTTGATCATTCATGGGTTTAGTCGTAGGGTTTCATGAATCTATACCATTACAAATCAAACCATATGGAATTTAACACTCATTCATGGAATACAATTCAATTACTAATTATCAACATGAACAAAACCAGCCCAATCATACACTTCATAAGAAAATCCATAACTTGAAATTAGAAAAGGAATTCAGGGGCTTCAGGGATGAAAGGAGTCCATGAATGAACACTATGCAGACCTTAGTTTGTGATTTTGTGAACATTGATGGTGAAACCTTCTTGAATTTAAATCTCCAATAGAAACCTTAGCTTGTTCTTGAGAGAAACTTGAGAAAAAATAGTATATTTTTGGTGAAGAATAGCTAAATCAGGTGTTATTGGGTTTAAATAGGGGTAGTACATTGCACCTTTTAACCATGGACGCATTATTTAATTTCTATAAAATTTTCCCAAACTGGGCACCTGGCATAACGCGGCATTATTACGCCGTTTCACTAGAAATCGGTATTTCAAAAATTGAGGGATGGCGCAACGTAGAGCCATTGCATTGCCCCTTCCTTCGTGACCTGGAACTTTGGTGCGATGTGGGAGAAATAGCGCTGAGACACTGGAAAAAGGACAATTCTCAATTTGAGTGCTGGTGCGACGTGCCATAATCACAGACACCTACTGAAAATTGCCAAACGCCATTTACTCTTGTGGCGTGGTGCGCCACTGACTAATATGGCGCTGTTTAACGATGGAAACTTGAAATAGTCATAACTTCTTACCTAGTTATCGGATTTAAGCGAATCATATATCAATGGAAATTTTATTGAATTTTCCACATGACAAAAAGTGAAAATATTGAAAATTCTTCATGTAATAATTATCCTTCACTTTAGAAACTAATACTAGACATTCTTGGGATGAAATTTGCTCGAAATCTTTTGGGTATTACAATATCTCCCCCTTGAAAACATTCGTCCTCAAATAAGACTGACTGAGACGAGAAAAAATAAGTTGAACATGAACTAAACATTAATAACTGGAATATGATCTTATGACTGCCAAGTTGAACATAACATACTGAACATGCATATCTAATGCATGTATAACTGATTCATGAATGCATGACTGAATGTTCCGAGGAACTAAGTTTCTCGTAATGAAAATGCATTTCTAATGCATAATTATATAATTGAGCTGATACATGAATGCATGAATGAATATGCAATTGTACTTGATATCAAGTTTATACTGGAAACATGAACATGAAACTGAATACCAAGTTCGTGATTAACACTGATCATGAAACTGAGTAAGCTTAAGGAGAATTGTTACCTTGAGCTTGATCGGAGTTGGTGGAGAAAAGGTGAGGATAATTGGTACGCATATATACTTCTGCTTCCCAAGTAGCTCCCTCAAAGGACTGATTTCTCCACAGAACTTTAACTAGAGGGACTTCTTTGTTCCTCAATCTGTGAGTCTGATAGTCTAAGATTTTGATTGGAATCTTTTCGTAAGAGAGACTGTTCTGAACATCAATGTTCTGAATAGGGACTACGACTGGTGGGCCCCCTATACACTTCTTGAGAAAAGAGACATAGAAGACGGATGAACTGAGGCTATATCTGAAGGCAATTCAAGCTCATAAGCTACCTTGCCAAAATAACTGAGAATCTTGAAGGAACCAACATATCGGGGACTGAGCTTTCCCTTCTTGCCGAATCTATTCATTCCCTTCATGGGATAGATCTTTAGATAGATATGATCACCAACCTAAAAATTGAGATCTTTTCTACAAACATCTGTTTAAGACTTCTGTCGGCTCTGAGAAGCCCAGAGTCTTTGTCTGATTAACTGGACTTTTTCTATGTCATCGAATACTAAGTCAGGACCTATGACTGAGGCGTTACTAAATTTGAACCAACCAATTGTATATCTACATATCCTACCATAGAGATCTTCAAATGGAGCCATATCAATACTATAATGATAGTTGTTGTTGTATGCAAACTCAATCAAAGGAATGTGATCATCACAACTTCCCTTGAAATCAATTGGACATGCCCTTAGAATATCTTCTATAGTCTGAATGGTCCTTTATACATGACCATCTATCTGAGGATGGAAGGCTGTACTGAGATGAACTCGTGTACCGAGACCCTTTTGGAGTGCTTTCCAGAAATAAGAGGTGAACTGGGTAATTTTGTCTGAGATAATGGACAATGAAACACTGTGCAATCTGACCAACTCCTTGATATAGAGTTTGGCGTAATCCTCGGTTGAATAAGAGGTATAAACTGGAAGGAAATGAACTAATTTGGTTATTCTATCTACAATGACCCATATTGAATTATGTTGATAACGAGTTCGAGGTAAACTCGTCACGAAGTTCATGTTCACAACTTACCACTTCCAATTAGAACTACTGAACTCCTGCATGAACCCACTAGGCTTCTAATTCTCTATATTAACTTGCTGACATGTAGAAAACTTAGCCACAAACTCTGCAATGTCTCTCTTTATCCCACTCCACTAATATATTTCCCACTAGTTGCGGTACATCTTTGTGGCCTCTAGATGAATAGAGCAGCGCGCACCATGCACTTCTCCAAGAATGCACTGCCGTAAGTCATCTACTCCTGCAACAAAGAGACGATCCTAAAAATGTAAAACACCATCTCCCTGTAATACCCCGAAAAATTTTCTTCATAAAGATTTCGTGAGAAACGTATCGAGTTCTATGCTTTAGAGTGATCCATAAATTTTTTTAGTATTTCTAAGACGTTGACCTACCATTGCATAGATTATCGAATAATCAAATGATATGTAGATCATCAAAAACGGACACTTGAGCGATGATTTATGACCATTCCGATCGAACTGTGAACAGTAAAACGTGCAGGAAATTAAAAATTACTGCAGCCAGGCGAATGTCAGGGTCAACTTCAAATGATCATAACTCCTTGTACATAATAATCTGGGTGATCTACTATATATCAACAGAAATCTCTGCGAATCCTCTTTCCAATGAAATTGGTTTCATCCAATTTGTCTATCGGAGAAAAAAGTTATGATCGATCTACTTCAGTCTATCAAAAGTAAATTTTTGGGTCAACTTCAAAAGATCATAACTTCTCGTACATAATGATTTGGGTGATATAATATATATCAACGGAAAGATATGAGAGTCCTCTTTCTAATGAAATTGGTTTCATCCAATTTAGATATCATTGTAAAATGTTATGGTTGATCTACTTCAAACTATCAAAACAGTCCACCAAATGACAGACTCGAGAATTATTTGATTTTTTAAGGGCATTTTGGTCATTATGCCTTCACTTTATGGACGAAAATTGTCCATTTATACCTATATTGATCCATAAAATTCATGTTCTTCCATAAAAAATATTGAGAGAACTAAACCCTAGGTCCATTTTGAGCTCCAAATATCTTCCAATTTCACCGTAGAAATTCAAATTTGATCTGATAATCGAACTCGTCATCTCGAGACCTTCGAGGATCTCCCCTTATTTGTGTGAACAGAATTCCATAATCAAGAGGTCAATTTCAAGGTATGTGGGGTTTTGAACAAGAGCAGTCTTCCGTTCTTGTGCCCAAAGCTATAATTTTATTATGGTTTTACATGATTTTGCAAGTGAGATTATGTCTAAATAATTCGATTATGAGATTATGATGGTTTAATGAATCAAATTTGATTTATATGATTATCTCAATATTTTCATGATATGATTTAATAATTATCATTGCGAATTACACATTTTTACCATGAGGTGGTATTTCGAATGATTTTGAGACGTATGTCAAAATGGTATTTTGGAATAATATTTTGAGATATGTGTCAAGATTTATGCTTCCCAATGACGATTTGAATTATTAAATATATATTTGATACATGAAATGTCTTGATATCTATAATTGTAAATTTCATATTTTTATTTTGAATGATTTCGAGATATATGTTGAAATGATATTTTGGAATGATTTTGAGATTTATGATAAGCTTAAGGCTTCGTTATGAAGAAATTGAATCATTGAGTATGTTGAGATATAACATTTGAGATGTTACCATGAGTCTTAATCTTTTCTCAATAATATTGATGTTGTCATGACTTGATAAATTGTTACATTTTGACATTTAAAAAGGTTGAGTTCTATTATTGAAATTTCATGATATTCGAAAATGGGTATACACTCAAATTACTTTATGAAGGATTTATAAGACTTTGAATTTTTTTCAATATGGATATGCATGATTACTTCATTACTCTACTTCTTAAATTGAGAATTTATGCTATGAATTGCATAGTACTATAATGAATTGATATTTTTAAAGGCTTTTGAGATAAAAGTCGTGATTTGAGTTGTAATACGGGATATGTATTCTTATTATGAAGTGAAGGTCTCAAGTGCTTTTAAAAAGCTATTGTCATGATTTAATTATCGAATTGAAAGAATAATCATTTGAGTATATTGACCTTAAACTCGCAGAGTCGAGATGATTTTTACTATGAGAAAGATTGATTTTGATATAGATGTTGAGATGAATTTTGGTATTTTTTTTGGATGATTTTGATGAGTTGAATTGTTGAAAATATTACGTATTGAGTCTTCATATCCTTGTCCAAATGTCGAGTTGGTTATGGTTCAATGCATTGATACTTTGTCGATGTTGAAAAAGATTAAAATGTTTTAAGTCAAAGTTGGGGTTAGGAATCCACAAATTGTTGATGAATTATAAATTGAGATATTTGTTTTGGTCTTTATGATAAACCCTTGTGATGATGATGGTAGATTTCCTAACGTATTTTGAGCTTGTCGGGGAGTAGTACTTAGCACTGAGAGGGAAATTTGGTATTTCCCCAAACCTATGTGCCACTGTAGGGTTGTTTGATGATGATATTATTGGCGAGAGAGCCCGATTGTGATTATGAAAACTTTAAGGTTGTACTCCCTGGCAAGAGTACAACACTCCCTCCAATGGGAGTGCTCTTCCTAGGAGGGCAAACATTGGTATTCCACGCGGCTCACGTGGGGTTGTCAGTTATAGGAAACTCCCCTGTCCATAAAAGTCATGTTTCTTGAATTACTGAGTCACTCTGAGATTTGAGTCAAAGAGTTGAGATATTATGATGAATTATGATTACCAATGATGAATTTTTATGATATGATAATTTATGATGTTTTATGTTGATTTATCATAATTTATGATTTTTGATGATTTACATGGATTATGAGATTTTACCATTTAAACTATTTATTATGAAAGTATGAAGAGTATGATTTGATATAAATCAAGCCAAGTGAGTCATCATTGTCTGTATGCATGTTTTTATGAAATTGATGACCTCACATACTCAGTACATTCTCTTTGTGTTGACCCCATCTACTATTCTATTCAATTGCAGCATCTGGTCAGCAGGTAAAGGAGTCCTTATAGTTCAAGGTCTTGTGTTGGTTGTTTCAGTTTAGAGACACTGTATCTTCTTTTGTCGGCTATATTGAGTGGGATGGTTAGGAGCCATAACTCTTTTATGTACAGGCAATACTAGTAGAGGCTTCATAGACAGTAGTAGCGGTTGATGTATTTAGTCTACTTCTTGTATGTGTATATGTGTTAGTAGAATTGTCATCTTGTAATTCCAATATTGTATTGAACAAATTCTATATTGAGATATTTTTAGCTTGATTCTCTCAGTATTATGTTTTAAATCAGCTGCTTCTGAGTTATACCTATGAAAGGGTTAGCTTGGGGTCACTTATGACCCTTAGCACCGTGTGGCATCTCGAGACTCAATTTTTGGGGCGTTACACTCTCCCTTGGGAGAAAACCTCTATTTTATGATCCTGAACTGACTTTTTCAACTTGACAAGGCTAAGATCTCTATCTTGCTTTTCTTTCACCTCAGAAAGTAGATATGATTTTGAACTACTCTAAACACATACACCATTCTATGAAGAATCAACTAAGCAAATGCCTAGTTTGGCAAGTTGATGGACTTCTTGAGCTAACTTCTTCTTAGTATCCTCCATATGAGAAACACTACCCATGGATAGCCTACTGAGAGTGTCGGCCACTATGTTGTCCTTGCCCAGATTATAGACGACACTCATGTTGTAGTCTTTTAAGAGCTCTAACCACCTTTTCTGATGAAGATTGAGATCTTTTTGAGAAAAAAACATACTGAAGAATCTTGTGTTCTTTGCAGACATCTTCATGAACTCCATAGAGATAATTTCTCTAAATCTTCAAGGCAAAGACTACGGCTGCTAACTCAAGATCATGAGCAGGATAATTTCTCTCATAGGGTTTAAGATGTCTAGAGGCATAGGATATGACCTTACCATGTTGCATGAGGAGACAACCCAAATCTAATCTGGATACATCACAGTATACCACAAACCCATTTGAACCACCTGGAAGAGCTAAGACTGGGGATGAGGTAATTTGAGTCTTCTACTCCTAAAAACTCTTCTCGTAAGGGTCTGACCACTGATACTTAACTTTCTTCTAAGTCAATCTGGAAATAGGGGATGCAATAGATGAAAATCATTCAAAAAACCATCTGTAATAGCAAACCAAACCCAAGAAACTCCTGATATTTGATGGAGAGGCAGGTCTTGGCCAGTTTCTTACTGCTTCGGTCTTTTGAGGATCAACTTTAATGCCATCACCGGAAATAATGTGGCCAAGGAATGCTACCGAGTTTAGCCAAAATTTGCACTTACTAAATTTGGAGAATTGCTGATGATCTCTGAGAGTCTGAAGTACTGTTTTGAGATGATCTGCATGATTGCGCTCAGTGCAGGAATAGACCGGAATATCATCTATGAAGACTATGATGAACATGTCCAAGTACTGCTTGAACACGCGGTTCATAAAGTCCATCAAATCTACTGGGGAATTAGTACAACCAAATGACATGACGAAGAGTTCAAAGTGACCATATCGAGTACGAAAAACTATTTTTGAAATGTCACTTTCTCTAACTCTGAGCTAATGATAGCCGGAACTGAGGTCTATCTTAGAGAAATAGTTGGAACCCTAAAGTTGGTCAAACAAGTCATAGTTTCTGGTAAGATGATATTTTCTCTTGACCATGACCTTATTGAGTTGATGGTAATCAATGCACATTCTGAGAGAACCATATTTTTTGCGCACGAATAAGATGGTGTACCCCACGGGGAAATGTTAGGTCTGATGAATCCCATATATAAGAGATCCTTCAACTATTCTTTCAATTCTCTGAGTTCTGATGGTTCTATTCTATACGGAGGAATAGAGATCGGTTGAGTATCTAGAAGAAGATCGATGCCAAAGTCTATTTCCCTTTCGGGAGGAATTCCTGAAAAATCTTTGGGAAACATATTTGAATATTCATTCACTACTAGGAATGATTAAAGGATGGAAGTTTTGGAACTAGTGTCCCTAACTCGAAAAAAATGATAGGCACATCCTTTAGCTATCATTTTCCTTTCCCGAAGGTAGGAAACAAACTAACCCCTAAAAGCGAATACACTACCTTTCCGCTCAAGGACGGGTTTATTTGGAAACTAAAACTAGACTATTCTATTTCTGCAGTCGACTGTGGCATAGTTGGAATGAAGAAAATCTATGCCGAGAATAGCATCAAAATTAGTCATCTCTAATTCGACTAAGTCTAATGAAGTGACTTTCTGAAATATCATAATCGGGCAGTTCCTGTATACCCGTCGGGCTATGATGGTTTTGCCCACTAGGATAGAAACTGATAAAGGCTCTACTAGAATTTCGAGACTGATTCCAAAATCAACTGTTATATAGGGAGTAACAAAAGACAAAGAATCTCCTGGATCTAGCAAAGCATAAACATGCACATAAATGATCTATAATGTACTAGTAACTACATCAGGAGAATTTTCCTGATCTTGTTGGGTCTGAAGAGCATATATTCTATTTGGGCATTGCTTGCTAGTGGCACTGAGGGTGGAACCCTGCTGATTCAGGCGATCGGATTGAGCTGAGAAGCGGAGATGACTTTGATAACCTGACTGAGGGCAGTCTCTGACTCTTTGGCCTGGCTTGCCACAATTGAAACAGATATTGCTTCCAGCTCTGAAAGCACCCTTATGGTTCTTACCACAAGTCTGATAAAGAGGATTAGTTCGGGCATTGTTGATACTGCCCTGAGATTTAGAGACTGGCACTCTATCTCTGAACTTAGGATCTAGAGCACTGGCTGAAAAAAGAGCTAGAATTGATGACTTAGGACAAAACTGAGAACGGTTTCCTCCTTCTTATTTAGGCTGACTAAAATTGAAGCTACCTGTCCTAGATTTCTTATTCTTCTTTTCCCCCTGCTTAATATTCTGCTCCTCTATCTGTTGACCATGGATCATAAGTCTGGATAAAGTCATGTCACTATTTAGCATGGTGGATGTGCACTCATTAACCATGCTATTATTTACCCCTAAAGTGAACTTACTCATCTTGGCTCTACCATCTGCAACCACATAAGAGGTATATCTGGCTAATTGAGTAAACTTTAGAGAATACTCTTTCATCGTTATATTTCCCTACCTGAGGTTGATGAATTTTAGCAACTTAGCCTCTCTAAGCTCTTGGGGAAAAAATCTATCTAAGAATGCAATGACAAACTCCTCCCACTCTATAGGACCTGCATCTTCTAACATTTTTGACTTCCACTGTTTGAAGCAAGTATGAGCCACATCCTACAACTGGTATGTGGCTAACTTATCACCCTTAACATTAGTCACCTTTATGATGTCTGTCACTTTCTGAACTTGATAAATGAATTCCTGAGGGTCTTCATCTACTTTAGACCCATGGAAGGACGGAGGATTTATTTGGGTGAAGTCCCAAATCCTAGCTGCAGCTGAGTTGGCCACTAGGTTGGCCAGAACAACAGTTGATTGCTCATTATGGGTAGATACTGACTGAGCAAGAGTGGTAAATACGGTCCTAAACTCCGCATGAGAAACATGATCGCCAAAAGGTTCTTTGGGATGAGGGACTCACCGATTAATTCTCTTCGAAGGTATATTCTTAAATAAGGAGAAGAAGTGGATTAGACTGAGAGATTGACTAATGATTATGCTCACTGCCTGACATGACTACTAATAGAAGGGAAACTGTTTCTAAACATCTCATAGCCTCTTGCACATAAATGTGGTACGCAATACACCCATGCACAAGACTCTACTAGATGAGACTTTCAGATTTCCTAGGACTCTATTGAAGCTTAGGCTCTGATACCAAGTTTGTAACACCCTGATTTCCTAAACCAGAATGCTACATGGTGCTCATGACCCCGAAGGATCAAAAGCTAACCCATGATTGATATCTATACCTCTATATTACATAAAATACTGAATAATGCATAAACATGCACTGAAAGTCCATAAGACTCAATACTTAACATAATATGGATGAGATAATATCTGTGGGATAATACAATACCCAAAACAAAACCGTAAAGACTGAAGTCTATAACATAATAGTCTGCATCTAGTCTGAAAGCCTCTACTGTCTGAATAATCTGAATAAGGAGTTGATGGGACATGTACTAAACTAACTCCAACTAATATCTAATCAATGAAATAGGGGATACATAATCATGTCCTCGAAGGATGAGGACTCACTTCTATTCTAACTGCTGAGACTAAAATCTACTATTGATCTGGAACTCGTGTCTCTAAACCTATGGTGTAACATAAAGAGAAAGCACCATACTGAAAATGTGTTAGTACAATAGAATATACTAAGTATACATGTAAGGTAGGCTAGTGCAAGGGTTAACATGCATGAATAATGCTAGCTGACTGTGAAACATGAATCCAAGAAATCATACATAAATACGTAACTGTAACTTACACTGGGATATCATGATTACTGAATCTGAATACTGATGACATGATATACTAATAACTGATATCATAAATAGCTGTATCTAAATGTAACTGATAATATGGGTGACTGTATCTGACAATCTTGAATCCAAAGAATTATCTAAGTTCTTTTACTAAGATTGTTACTAAAACTGTGGGAGGTAGTATTTAACTGACATGCCCTTGATACACCATTATGGCTGAGTTGGGGTCCAATCTGTAACCCGAATAAAAGGGTGTCAATATTATGCCACTGGTAAGGACAAGCTGTGGGCGACCCTTATCTAATAGTGTCCCCAAAAAAGAATGGTGAGGACCTTATCTGAAAGTGCTTATCCACCTCATCAACCCTTATCAGATAGTTTTGATGTCTCAACCTATGGTGGCTACATAGTTTTGGAATGCAAGTATGACTTCTAAGGATCACACCCTTATCTGATAGTGTGTGTCCCTATCCTTGGGTTCACTCGGTGCTAATTCCTACTCCCATCTGAATGAAAACTGAATATGATTTACTGAACTAAACATGAGCTGAGTTACTAAGTTTTGTTGATTGATAGAATACTATTGATATCTGATAATAGACTGAGTCATGAGATCATGGAGATTTTTCCTGACTTATAAGACTATCTGAAGTCTAAGGATTCATAGCTTGACTAAGAGTATCGTGAAAACATGACATGGCTCTAGGTACACAGCTAATGTTTTGGGTACAAGTATCCCTAGGACTCGATGGAAGGAAACTGACAAAGCATGACATACTTGAATATATTATAATCATCATAATACATTTACTGAAGCATTTCATCTAACATGTGATAGGCATAAGCTTCTACGTACATGGGGATTTCATGATATCATGCTAATTAGACACTTTTACTTGAATATATTATAATCATCATAATACATTTACTGAAGCATTTCATCTAACATGTGATAGGCATAAGCTTCTACGTACATGGGGATTTCATGATATCATGCTAATTAGACACTTTCCCTTAATCTAGGCATCCAACCAAACACATAGTAGACACAAAATGTGTAAACAACATCATACAACAATTAACTATTGTGATTCAATTCCAATTTAATCATTCAAGGGTTTAGTCCTAGGGTGTCATGAATCTATACCGTTACAAATCAACCCATATGAAATTTAACACTCATTCATGGAATACATTTCAATTACTCATTATCAACATGAACAAAAGTAGCCCAATCATGAACTTCATAAGAAAATCCATAATTTGAACTTAGAAAAGGGATTCTTGGGCTTTATGGATGAAAAAGGTCTATGAATGAACAATATGCATACCTTAGTTCATGATTTCGTGAAGATTGATGGTGAAAACTTCTTGAATTTGAATCTCCAATATAAACCCTACCTTGTTATTGATAGAAACTTGAGAAAAATAGTATATTTTGGGTGAAGAATAGCTAAATCACATGTTATTGGGTTTAAATAGGGGAAGAAAATTGACCTTTTTAACCCTGGACGGTTATTTAATTTGTGTAAAATTTTCCCGAACTGGGCCCCTGGCGTGATGCGGAGTTATCGCGCCGTGTCACCGAAAATTAACAATTGGGAAATTGAGGGATGGTACGAGGCAGAGCCATCATGTTGCCCCTTCCTTCCTGACCTAGAACTTTGGTGTGACGCGGGGAAAATCGCACTGAGACACTAGAAAAAGGACAATTCTAAATATGAGTGTTGGCGCGATGTGCCATTTCCTCTTATGGAGCAGTGCACCACTAATAATATGGCACTGTTTTACGATGGAAACTTGAAATAGTCATAACTTCTTTCCCGGTTATCGATTTAAGCGAATCATATATCAATTGAAAGCTTATTAAATTTTCCATATGAAAAAAAGTGAAAATTTTGAAAATTCTTCATGGAATAATTATCCTTCACATTAGAATCTAAAACTAGGCATTCTTGGGATAAAATTTGCTAGAAATCTTTGGGGTATTACAATGTTAGACAAGAAGTCCCATATTATTAGGAAGTTTAGTAGGTACTACTCTTAGGGCTATGGCCAGTAGGCCTATTCATCTAGTTCTTTCCATCTTCTATGTGGTTCCACCTATGGTTTATTCTCTGCAATAGATAGTTAAGGGCCAATGGGATTCTTAGTATTCTATGTTGAAACCTTTTTGTAAGAAAAAATATTACTATTATGGTATTGTTGGTCACTTTAAGAGGGATTATCCAATGATATAAGTGAATGGATAGGCACAACTTTAGACTCAAGATATAGTTTTAATGGATAAAAGAGAAAGAGAAATGGCAGAGATCATTTACAGTATGGATGGGGAAATTAAAAAGGTAGTTGGTGTGGTTGGGAAAATAGCAGCATAGGGGGAAGATCGCAGTCGGGGAAGGAGTTAATTATATTGGTGATTGGGTTGAGTGTTATGCATTTATGAGAAAGACTGATGTTGATGCTTCTAATATGGTAATCATATATTCTATTTTTGCTTGTGCCCAGATGGCTTCTATTTTATTTAATTCGTGATATAGTTATTATTACATATCTATTCAGTTTGTGGTGCATATGATTCTGGCTAATGATGTACTTGATTACCTTAAATATATGTCTACTCTGATTAGTGAGTCTGTGGTAGTAACCCATGTGTACTGTACTTGCCTTATATAATTTATGGTTTTCAATCTTCGGTAGACTTGACTATTTTAAACATGTTGGACTTTAATCTAATTTAGGGTCTGACTTAGTTATGTCCATATCACATTGTTTTAAGCTATAATACTAAGACAATGACTCTTGCTATATCAAAAATAGGTAAACTATAGCGGGAAGGAGTGCATAAGACTAAACTAGTGAAAATTATATCATTTTGCTATGTTAAAACATTAGTGGGGAAGCAGTGTTCATTGTTTTTAGCTTATCTCTGGGATGTTAGTGTATGGTTTCTTCTATAGAGTCAATTTTGGTAGTTTTTGAATTCTAGGATGTGTTTTCTTTAAACCTATTGAGGATGCCTCCGGACAGTGATATCAATTTTTCTATTAACTTAGAGCTAAGCACTCACCCTATATCAATCTTTACTTATTTAATGGCTCGAGCATTGAGGGAGCTCAAAACATAATTGTAAAAACTACTTGACAAGGGTTTTATTCATTAAAGTATTTCACCTTGGGGTGCTCCAATTTCTTTTTAAGAAAAAGAATGGTTATTTAAGGATGTACATTGAGTATAAATAGTAGAATAAAGTTAGTACCAAAAATAAATATCCTTTATCTTGCATAAAAGAATCGTTTGATCAGTTATAAGGTACATTAGTGTTTTCAAAGACTAATTTGTATTTGAGCTATTTCCAGTTGAAAATAAGGCTGAAATACATACCAAAGACAACTGTTAAAACTTAATATGGACAATATGAGTCACCAGTGATGTCTTTTAGGTCAGCTAATGTACTTGCAATCTTTATGAGGTTGATGAAATCATTCTTAGATCATTTTGTTATCGTGTTTAATATAGGGATTTAAATATATGGAAAAGAGGTGGATGGATTGTTGAAGGATTATGATATTACTATTAATATCATTCCAGTAAGCCCAATATGGTGGAAAATGCATCGAGCCAAAAAATGATAAGTAAGGGTAGTTTGTCATTCTTGAGTGTGTCCGATGACCTTTATCTAGAGAGTTTCAATATTTAACATCTATGAGAATGAATTATTTGGTCTCAAATAGTGGTGGCATGTTGGATAGTGTAAAGGTAAAGTCCATATTTGTAGAGTAGATTTAGGCCAAACAATTTGAGAATAAGAAGCTAAATGCGCTCCAAAATAAGTGGTGCTAAGAGAGGTGGCCGATACCACTCTCAACACAGGTAGAGTATTGTGGTTTAAGGGAAGATTACATTTTCCTCATGTTGGAGATTTTATTCATGATGTACTTTTATAGGCCCATGGTTCGTGCTATTCTATTCATCCATGTACAATCAAGATTTTCCATGATTGAGACAATTTTATTAGTGGCTTTAGAGGAAGAAGGACATAGTGGATTATGTGTACAAGTGTCAAAATTGTAAGTAGGTTAAGTATGAACGTCAAAGGCCGACGAGGTTTCTTCAGAAGGCCTATACCTAAGTAGAAATAGGAGAATATTGCTATGGATATTGTAGTGGTCTTTCTAAGACTTTTGGTAAATATGACCCCATTTGTGTAATAGTGTATCGTTTGATGAAATCAACTCACTTCTTGTCAGTTTGATAGACTATAAGTCTCAGTAGTTAACTAAAACCCATGTTAAAAAGGTTGTGAGACTTTAGGGGTTTCAATTACCATCATCTCTAATAGTGATGCAAAATAGACTTTCAAATTTTGGAATAGGCTTCATGAGGAGGTTGGCATCATATTTATATTTAGCATGACTTTTCACCCTCAAATTTATGTTCATTTAGAGAGGACGATTCAGGTGATAGAAAGTATGTTTAAGGCTAGCGTGATTGATTTTGGTTGTTATTTGGACCAGTTTCTTTAATTGTATAAGTTTTCATATTGAAGATGCTATTACTCTGGCATTGATATGGTACTATTTGAGACACTATATGGAAGAAAGTTCAGGTCTCCTATTGGGTGGTTTGAGACTAGAGATGTCAAACCTTTGAGAACTAACTTGGTAAAAGAGGCTAAAAGGAAACTAACATTTATTCAAACAAAGTTGTTGGTTACTCAGTCTAGGTAGAAAAACTATGCATACCGCAAGGAAAGAGATATGGACTTTAGATCGGGGAACAAGTTTTTCTTAAGGTTTCTCCCATTTAGGGAGTTATGTTTTTCAGCAAGAGGGGAAATCTTATCCCTTAATATATTGGTCCCTTAAAGGTTTTTGATGAGGTGGATCCAGTTTCATACAAGTTAACTCTACTATATGAATTGGTAGAAGTCTGTATAGTATTTCATGTATTTATGCTCAAGAGGTACAATGAGGATACAGACTGCATCATTAAGTGTGACTTAGTTTATTTAGATAAAGACTTGGTTTACAAGGAGAAACCAATAGCAATTCTAGATCGGTATGCTTGGAAATTGAGGAAAAAGGAAATTTTTTTTGGTTAAGGTTTAAAGAAATAATCATCCCATTGAGTAATACACTTGGAATATCAAGAAGGACATGAGGGACAAGTGCCCTCAATTGTGTGAGGATACATGCACTCTCTTCTTTTCTCTTTTAAATTATTTTTGTGTTAGATTTTTCGGGGATGAACAATGTGTAAATTTTTATCTACTATAACAATCATTTTTTTCATTATGTATAAACCTTCCATTGAAAAACACAGATTAAAAGTTTACTTGAATTTGTAGTTATAAATAGCAGTCTTGAATAGTTTCGAGTGAATTTGAAGTTAGGTATAGCCTAGGGAAATACGGGAAATATTTTAGCAATGATGGTGGTTATTGAATTGATTTCTGGTTATCTTAGATGACAAAAAACCCATATAAATTTATGAAATTGAATTTTGGTAAGTAGAACTCCTAAAATTGATACTAACACAAAGGGCTTTTCTAGAAAAATAACGAATTTAGGATGTGTTGAAAATATAGGGATTTCTGGGTGAAACTAGAGATTTTGTCTAGTTGATGTTTCTATAGCAACATACATACTGCTATAGCAAAGAAATTCCAGCTATAGTAATGCCCAGACCTGGTGAACGCCTACTAGAGAGATGATGCTATAGTGATGCTGTTATATCAGCAAAAGCCTTAGAATTGCTAATTTATGAAGTTCGAGGATGGTTTTAGGGATAATTTTAGTTATTTTTGGGTTCAAGGAAGGGAATTGAGTAATAAGTTAATGGATTTTGATTATTAACAATTATTTTACTCTTTCATTCATTAATTCCCTTATTTAATTCTAAAATTGATAGTTTTAGGTGAATTATAGTAGGACAACCCTTGACCTTAGGTATTGGGTGTGAGTTATAATTTCTAACATGATAGGTTTTCATTAATTATGTATTTATATGCATTTTCTAGATCAAGAGCAAGCAAAAATTGCACAAAAGGGCAAAGCTCCGGCTAAGAGGAGTTGTGTAAGCTTAGTTCAAGGTAGGTGATGATATTGTAGTTTAAATACAATTTGTGATATATGTGCATGTTAAATACTTTGTAGTGCAGATTGTTAGCAAATTTTTTGGTGCGGTCAATACAAATAATTTTATGTTGTTTTATGATTTTGACCTACCCTATTACTAAATATGAAATGTTTGATAGTTGGAACATTCTCATGGATTATTGGTGGAACAAGGTTGGCAGACACTTGTTGGGATTGGTAAATGGACAAAATTTTCCCTTGTAGTTCATGGATAGAGGTTTGATATTTTATCCATAGTGTGTACGTACAAAGGTCAGGTGAGTTTGACGGTTCCATGAGTGAATCGGGGAATATATTTTATGCTTGATAGTTGTTTACATGTCTTGATTTGGCTTAGCTGAATGTGACATGATGATATCTTGTTGTCTTGTTGATTTTAATCTTAAACTTCTTATTTGTTGATTTTTATTCTCAGTATATGTTTCTTTGAACATAAATTAACTTGTTGTACTATAGTTTGGTTATGTGTTCATATTCTTATCTTGGGTTGGCCAAATGACCCAAACTGTGCACTATTATTTTCTTGTGTGATAATACTACACCTGTTGCTACTTTTGTGAGAAATGCATATTCTAGTGGTTCTTACGATACCTAACTTATGATTACAATAGTTGATTTGGGATTCAAGGGTGAGCAACATGTTAAAGGCTTTCATGAATCCTTATTGGATGACATAGTCTCTATTTTTAGACTTATGCTTTTCATTTTAGTTTTGGAGTTTTATCCCCTTCTTAATAATCTTAGATATTTTTATATGGATGACTCGGGTCGCAGGGATATTTTTTGTTCTGTTTAAGTAGAATACTCGACATTTAGTTGTACTTATGTTTTTGGTTTTAGAATTGGATATGTAAATTGATATATTAGTTTTGGTATTTCTTTTAAGTGTTGATTTAAAGATGACATTTTAGGGTAGTTGGTTCTCCTTCTAACTGAGTAGTGTCGAGGCCACTCCCTTCAGGTTTGTATTTTGGCACTCATCCATAAAATCTCGAACATAGAAGTTGCTAAAAAGTCTTGTCTAAAGAATCTATATGCTAATGGAATCCTAGTGTGCAATAAGTCTACTTTCTCAGATGCTCTTGCTTTCTTTTCTAGTTTTAACCTTTGCTTAAATTTTCCAAGAGTGGTTTAGTGTCTGCATAGTTCTTCCCATATATAGCAGTACCTAGATATTGTACTTGATGTGAGCACATAAAAACAAGTCAGCTAGTATATGCCTTCCTTTCTTGTTAAACTTAGTGATAATTTGATTGTCATGATGGGAAATCCGTGTACACTTTTTCATAAATTGTAATGTTAACATGACTCATATTATTTTTGTGATTTTCCTAATTTCATACTATGGTTTCTTTGGATGAGTACAAATACACTATCACGTGGAGATATTGACACTAGAGATAAGATTTTTTGCGAAATCAATTCTCACATTAATGAGTTTGTCACATTTAGATTTAATTGGGTTTTAAATAGCCCTCAAACATGAATTCAAATAGTTTCTCATCTTGACAAATATAGGACATGTTTGTTTCTCAAAATTGTTAGATGATCTTATCCTCCTCCTCTTGGGTGGATAAAATGTAATACTAATATGCTTCAAAAAGAAACCTAGGTCCTAGTTCTATTATTTTTTGTGTGAGACATCATAATGATAACTTGGTGGAGGATAAGGGTGTGAAGTTGGATGATTCTACTAATTTTGTGGCTGAAGAAATTGCAATAAGAAGGGGTCTATAATATTTCCTAGATAACAATTTATCATATAAATTGAGTCTAATTTAATATCAATGGTTAACGTTATTTGTTAACTATGGTTAACGTTCTAAATGGAGAGTGGGATTCTCCTCGGAGTGTGACAATGGAGGTCAACTTCATAAATATTATTAGAAATGCTATATAAATAAGAGTACGACACTTCTCAAGCATGGAAAATACTCTTATTGATTCTTTTTGTTAACCTAGTTTATATATATACAGGTACTTATGAGTTCAGTTCTTTATAGAATGCCCCGAAAGCAGACAAGAGTACTTATGCAGGTACTTTCAATTACCATATTAAATCCACTTGGGTGACTTCCATGTTATCTACAATCATAAACATTTAGCCTTAAGCCTTTTAAAACCATTTAAACCATGCATAAATCCTATATCTAGTTTAAAACATGCAAGAGTTCCTGTAAAAGAAACCAATGCAATGAATATCTTTACAAGCATTTTATCAAACGCCTTAGGGGCATAATATAACTAAAACAAATTCCAAAGACTATTAGACCATTAAGCCATTACCATGTAATCCATTTGAATAGCCTTTGTGGGTCCTAGTTAGGTTAAGTAGGGAAATGTCCGGAATTCCACCAATTAAATCCCTTAAAAACCCATCGCATTGATACGGCTGACCCTTATGAGTCGTACCCTCCTATTCGATCGGTATCCGCCACTCGTATCCAATCCTCAACCCTTGAATCAAACACTATATAGTATACAACTGATCCAACCAAGTCGTAACCACAACATACAATTCATATTCATACCCTATTTCCCTGGTAGAATAAAATACCAAGAGGATCAAATACTTCCCACCATACGAGTCTCTGATACTACTCGTACCAAGCCCTATGATTCATACCCCAAGTCATACCAATTCCAGTGACCAAAAACCATCTTACCCACTAACACTGGTCAGCATACAACAATACCATGCCACTCATACCCCAGCATATGACTCATACCCATGAGTCGTATTGGGTTCGGAGAATAAATTTCCAGGAAATTTTCTAAGGGTCAAAACCCAGGTTATTTCAGTCCTTCCCACTAGGAACATTCATCCTCGAATGACAAACAAGGTAGGGGTCACCACACACAGAGTCTTATACATGGTCAAACATCCCTTCTACAAAGTTTGAATTCAAAAAGGCAAAAATGTTAATCTTTTCTTTAATAATCTCAGAAAATAAAGATGTGTTCAAGACACATACCTTCCACACGAATCCCAGGAGAATAAACAAATACAGATACTTGGACTTCATGTCCTCTTCCACTTCCCAAGTAGCTTTTTCCACATTATGGTTCTGCCATATAACATTAACCAAAGACACATACTTGGTCCATAACAAACAAACTTGCCTATCTAATATCTCTCCCGGGATCTCTTCATAAGATAGAGAATCCAAAATATCCAATCCTTCCAAAGGAACAACCGAAGAAGGATCACCAAGAAACTTTCTCAAAATAGAAACATAAAAGATCGGATGAACCAAACTTAAGCTAGATGGAAACTCTAAATCATAAGCAAAATTGCCAACTCTCTGCAAAATCATATATAGACCAATAAACCGAGGACTGAGTTTCCCCTTTTTGCCAAACCGCACTACTCTCTTCATGGGAGACACCTTAAGGAACACCTTATTCCCGACATAAAACTCCAATTCTTTATGCCTAACATCTGCATAGACTTTTGAGAACTTTGGGCAGCTTTAAGCCTATCCAAAATCACCTTGACATTCTCCATCACCTGATAAACCAAATACGGACAAAACATGTCCACTTCTCTAAACTCAAACCACGCAATAGGAGATCTACACCTTATACCATACAATGCCTAGAAAGGAGCCATACCAATACTCGAATGATAGAAATTGTTGTAAGCAAACTCCACCAAAGGTATATGCTCAACCGAATTGCCACCATAGTCAATCACACAAGCCTAATGCATATATTCTAATGTCAGAATAGTTCTTTCCACTTGCCCATCCGACAGTGGATAAAAAATAGTACTCTAACTACCATTAGTCCCTAACACTTTCTTCAAAGACCGCCTAAAATGAGATGTAAATTGCATACAGCAATCAGAGATAATAAAAATAGGTACCCCATGCAGCTTCACAATCTCCTAAAGATACCACCGCGCATAATAATCCAAATTAAATCATACCGATTTTGAGACTGAGGAAGATCAGTAACGAAGTCCATATTAATCACTTTCCACTTCTATTCGTGCAAATTAATTTCATGATACAATCCTCTTGGCCACATGTGCTCAACTTTAACATGTTGACACACCATACACTTGGCCACAAAATCAGCTACATCCCTCTTCATGCCATTACACCAATAGATCTCCTTGAAATCATGATACATCTTAGTCGAGCTGGGATGAACACTATAGCACGACTCATGTACCTCAGCCAAAACCTTTTGTCGTAACCCATTGATATTAGGAACATATAACCTCCCTTAGTACTATAAGGAACCATCACCACTAGTCTCAAACACCATGACCTTTTGACCACCAACATCACCCTTGATTCTCATCAAGATAGGATCTAGCACTTGCCTCTCTTTAATTTCTGCACCAAGAAATGATTGAACCACTTCTTGCACCATCACACCACCATCCTTAGAGTCTAAGAGACGAATACCAAGATTAGCCAAGCGGTGAATATCCTTCACCAATTCCTTCTTTCCTTCCTCTACGTGAGAAACTGCCTATAGATAACCTACTAAGAGCATCAGACACCATATTAGCCTTACCTGGGTGGTAGGGAAGGCTCATATCATGATCCTTCAAAAGCTAAAGCCACTTCCTCTACCTAAGATTAAGCTCTTTCTGAATGAGTATGTACTGATAACTCTTGTGATCAGAAAAGATATCCACGTGAACACCACACAAATAATGCCGTAATATTTTTACAGCAAACACAACTGCTAACAACTTTAGATCATGGGTAGGATAATTTCTCTTATGTACCTTTAATTGACAGGAAGCATAGTCAATCACCTTCCCATGCTGCTTCAAAACACAACCAAGACCTACCCGAGATACATCTAATAAACCACAAACCCATCATTGCCTTTTGGCAAAGTCAAGATTGGAGCTGAAGTCAACTTATCCTTTAACTTCTTAACCCTCCCTACACAAGTATCTGATCAAGAAAACTTAAACTTCTTCCAAGTCAACTTAATAAAAGGACAAGCTATTGAAGAAAAGCTTTCCATAAACCACCTATAATACCCAGTTAAACCCAAAAATCTCTTAATATTATATAGAATCATGGGCCTAGGCCACCTCTTCACCACAACAACCTTCTATGAATCTACCATGATCCCTTCACTAGAAATAATATGGCCCAAGATAGTCACAATGCTCAACAGTAACTCACACTTTGAGAACTTGGCATACAACTATTGTTTCTTTAAGGTCTGCAACACCACATGAAGGTAAATATCATGATCTACCTCACTCTTCAAATAAAACAGAATGTCATCAATAATCACAATGATGAAGAGATCCAAATAATGCTTGAACACCCTATTCATCAAATCTATTAATTCTCCTAGAGCATTAGTCAACCCAAATGACATCACCAAGAACTCAAAATGCCCATACCGAGTATGGAAAGTTATCTTAGGGATATCTACCTCCCTAATATTTAGTTGATGGTACCTAGACCAAAGATCTATCTTAGAGAAGAACATGGAACCCTATAACTGGTCAATGAAGTCATCTATTCGAGGAAGGGGATACTTGTTCTTGATCGTCACCTTGTTCAATTGCCTGTAGTCAATGCACATACAAAGGAAACCATCCTTCTTATGCACAAACAACACCGGTGCATCCCATGGAAAAATACTAGGATGAATAAACCCTCCTTAAGTTACTCCTTGAACAACCTATATCCAGTCTTAGATGGGCTGAATTTTGAACATATAACAAGATAACATTATTATTATTACTAAGACTCTAGGATAAGGTCATAATCGTGACTAACCCGATCGAGTCCTACCATACCACACCAACCGCCCAACCATTCCAAACCAAACCATAGACCATAAACCAAAGGGAGTACAAAACCATAATATGAAAATCAATTCAAAAATGTGGTAGGATAGAACAACCAATAATATCATCCAATGATGTCAGCCCACTGGCTTATTCCAATGCCTAGACCGACACCAATATTGATCTCATCCATACCGACCCCCAGAAGTATCATATAACCTCTATTGAAAAGAGAAAATAAATTTGATTGGGATATGCCCCCAACCATGGCCAAAATCAATATCCAAAATAAAAGAAAAGTTTCTAAATAAATCCATATCATAAAATGATGCCTTCTAAATGGATGTAATCTTACCACTTTAGTCCGAATGTTGATACCAAATCCACATGCTAAACAACAGAAGAAGAATGGTCAGTTTTTGCATAGCATGGGTATACAGTTGCCAGTAGATAGGATTAGTGAATCACCACTAGAACTATTCTTAGGATAATGATAAAATAATACAAGCTATAAAACCAAGTGAAGCCATCCATAATGCATGCAATCATACAAATATAAGTTCAAGGAATAGGAATCGAGTTTAGCATGCACTTAAAACTTTTATACCTAGGCTGTGTAGCTTTGTCGTGCTAACCACCCATGGGTTATTTGGAGCACTATCAGGAAATATCCCATGGGAGGACTAGTGCATCCCCCAATATAAAATTTGACACACGTACAAAGTCATCAAGACCCCTCATATCTACAAATATGAGTTTCCAGTTTTGGTCCCCCCATAACTACTACCTTCCACGGCTTAGCTATACACCCCGCGATTAATACCGAGTTAAAACCATGTCCAGACAATTCATTTATCATTTATTAACCAAGTCCAATATTAGTGGTATCATCATATCACTTCTTACTTACAAGTAATATCCATAGACAAACCATTTAGCTTAAGGGGGCCTTAGGTGCCCTTCCAATTACCATATTAAATCCACTTGGGAGACTTTTATATTCTCCACCTATATCCTTGAGACTATTTAAACCATTTAAACCATGGATAAATTCTTTATCTAGTTTAAAACATACAAGAGTTTCATTAAAAAAAGTCAATACAATGAACATATATTTATAAGCATTTTATCAAAAACCTTAAGGGCATAATATAACCAAAACCAATTTCAAAAACCATTAAACCATTACCTTAAAATCCAATTGTCCAAATCCACTATTGATTCATATAAAAACATAAGTAAAACCATAGGATGCCATAAGTAAGAATTTAATATACCCCAAATAATAGTTAGAAACCATAATCATGAAATAGTAAAACCATTAAATCAATTATATAAACCATGCCTTTAGTTGAAATTATAATTAGGGAAGAAAATCATGCCTTATACAGAAGAATTGATGGAAGGAAATCACCAAGACAAGCCCCAAAATAATGCACAAGATGAAACCTTAGCCTTCTTTCCCCAAAAGCTCTTGAGAGAATTATGAGATATTTTGGAATAGTTTCTAAGTGTTAATGACTAGTATAATAGAGTAAATAACCTCCAAAGTTTATTCTAATTTATGGGTCCTAGATAGGGTAAGATGGAAAATATCAAGAATACCCCCACTTAAATCCCTTAAGAACCCATCATAGGGATACGACTGACCTATACGAGTCGTATCCTCCTATACGATTGCTATCCATCTCTTGTTTCCAAGCCTCAACCCTTGAATCAATCACTGTCCAGTATACGACTAATCCAACCAAGTCATAACAATAACATATAATTCATACCCATACCCCATATCCCTGGCAGAATAAAAATACAAAAAGGATCAAATACTGTCCACCATACGAGTCCTTGATATGATTCATACAAAGCCCTACGACATAAACCCCTAAGTTGTACCCATTCTATTGAGAAATAATCCCACCCACTAACACTAACCAATATATGATAAGATCATACCACTCATATAGTTGCAAACGACTAGTACCCATGAGTCATATTGGGTTCGAAGAATAGATTTCTAGGAAATTTTCTAAGGGTCAGAACCCTTGATGTTTCATTGTTCAAGTGAAAAATCATTATTATATGTTTTATCTATTTTCATTTTGACCTGACATCTAAGTCATCTTGCATTGTTTAGAACATGTGCCAGAAATAAAAAATATTTAATATAAAAAACTAGGCCATAAATACTTCAACTATAGCTGGTGCTTCTATTTTTGTACTACTTTTGATTTCATGTCCAGATCTATTCTATTTGATATTGAAATCTCAAGTAGTGAAAAGATAATTTACTATAAAATCAATGCTTGTTTCAACATCAAAAAAATGTTTAAGATCAATAATATTTAAAGAAAGAAATTCATCATGCAATCATTGATGGATAAAATATAAAAGTTTTATTGATGACTTACCTTATTACTTAAGTGAGAACATAAAAGATGTAACAAAATTGATGCTTTATATATGCACCTAAATAACAAAGAGAAAGTTTAACATACCTTTAAGCTTTAAGTGTTAACTCAAAAATTTTGTTTTCCGTTCTTGCATGATCTAAAATATATTAAGAGATGCTTGTTAAGGAACTTGTTAATTATTATGGAGTTAAATTTGTAATAATTCTACATATGAAGGATGTTGGATTATTTAAATAGGGATATAGTGCACATAAAATCTCAAGTAGGTTGAATAAAATTCTTGGGACATAGATTGGACCAAGGACACTAAACTTTTATTTGGCCAAGCAACCACTATTACTAACTCTTCGTATGACCTTTATATTTGGAGGAACATCCTAAGTTAAGAAATGACAATATATGTTATTTAGCTAGGGAATTAATCATTGTCATTATGATAGGTGATAGAATCATGTTTACTAGTTTTACTTTTGGTACACTGCGCTGGACTTCCATCAGAGGCCCAATATTAAGAACTAGAGGGAAGGTTGTATTATTTTTCAAAAATAATTCATGGCATATGTTGGTGTAAAATTTGATAAACAAATTCTTTGTGACATAACTTAGGTGGTCTTTTTGATGATGTTCACATATTTACTACTATGTCAGTGAATTGTTCATAGAAGCCACTAACATGGATGATGTGAATTGGTTACTCAATAACTCATTATTTAATGTTGTATTCAATGGAAGTACTAATTTTTTGTTTATTTTGTTCATGAAAAATAATAGGAAATTTACTTAAAAAAATTAAGAATTATATTCAAAATTTAAAAGTTTGCTTGAGAAGCTTCTTGATAAAGTAGTTAGCGTTTGTTCTCACACTCATATAGATATTCATAATGAGAAGTAACATCTTGGAGAATTGATCTTCTCTATGTATGGAGGCAACAATCAAAGTGCTTTATTTTATTGGGTATTCCTAGATATTCTTAGAAAGATGCATGACAAGAAAAGTAAGTTGCAAGGACAGGTAAATTTTTGACAAAATGTTTCTCAAGATGTGACTTTCCATTATGATTATCTATATAAGTTTGTGAACCAATAACAATTATATCATCAGGAAGATTTCCAAGAAAACGTTTAAATATTGAATATGATTCTTAATTTCCTATCATACATTTTTTGAACATATTTCATTAACTAAATAAACATAGAGTTTTTTCTTTCATTGAATATAACCTCAACCAATGAGTTAGTGATTAACCTTTTTAGATCAGCCATGTTGTGGCTTCTAACTCTAGTTCACTAACATAGTAGAAAAATCCATGAGCACAATCAGAAAGACTAAGTTAACGCCATAAATGATGGGCTTATCAAATTGTACACCAACTTTTATCAGTGAATTATCTTTGAAATACAATACAACCTTTCTTCTAGTCCCAACTATTGGGTTCCTATTAGGAACCAAGGATGGTGTACTAGAAACAGAACTAATAGCCATAACTCTATCACCGGTCATAAAGACAATGTTTTTTTAATTCCCTTTCTAAAGAATATACATTATAACTCTTTTATATTTGGTTGTACCTATAAACATCAAGGAGAATCAATGAGTAAGAATTGATAATGATTTTTCCAGGTGGAGATTTAGTGTATTTAGTCCATTAAGGGGTACTCAAAACTTGCTTCAATGTACTAGAGATTTTATGTACACTATGTACCTTGTTTCATTAGTGCAATCTCCTTCACATATAGCCTACCCAAACAAGTATATCTATATAAAATGAGAAATTTAGCAACAAGTACATTCACCAACATCTCATACCATATTTTAGATTTTGCAAGATTAGGAATAAAATTTTTTGAGTTGTCCGCTTAAATCTTAAAGGTATATTTACTAGCTATATATGCTTTAGTTTTATTTATTAAGCATCAATCAACACATTTTTTTTATTTTCATTAAAGTAAATAGAGAAATCGTCTATTGAAAATTTTGTTTCATATCCATCAACGATTGCAATATGAATATCTTCCTTGAATACAAGAGATTTTTAAGACATCTCGATGTTTAAGTAGGGAAGATTCCCTAGTCCCGAACCTTTCAACTATCTAAGATGTCAATTTCAAATGAAATAGATATTGACATGGGATCAAAATTAATGCAAAAATAGAAGCACAATTATAGTTGAAGCCTCTCCTACCTGGATTTTGATAATAAATAATTTTCTACTTATGATAATGGTTCTAACATAAAAAGGTGAATTAAATTTTAGCTTATATGAAAATGGCTGAAAAATATGTGTGATTTTCCTCTTGACCAAAGATAACCTCATTGACGGAATTGAGAAAGAAACTAGAATCTCCCTTAACGTTTTTTTCATTACTTTGCATATGTTCTCTTCTTCTACCTCTCTTAAGCACATCCATCTAACTATGTTAATTCTATATAATCTTATAAAGTCCACCATTTCACCATAAATAACTAATAAAAGATATTTATTGCAACCATCTTTAAATATGAGTTCTATGGACACTCTAATATAAGTTGAAAACAAGGATTCTTGATCATAAAATCAGTTTTATAGCTTTGAAATTTTTTTTGTTTTCCATGTTGTCACTACCAAATTTCAATTGATCAATAGTGTTTAACTACTTCTTCTTCTCTAACAAATTCAAGAGTTATTTGTTATTGAATAACAATTTCCTCCGTCTTCTCTATGATTTGATTAAATTACTATATATATATATCAATTATTAGATTTTTCACTTTTTCTTATGTTGTTCCTTTGGGTATTTTTAAATATTTCAAATTGTCATCCACACCACTAAAACCATGACGAGCGTGGAGAATTCTTCTCTTATTAATCTCTATTCTGATGACACCCAAGTGTGCAATGGATCTCCACTTTTAGATTCTCCAGCTTTCTTTTATAGTTTGATCATTTGCTAAGCTTCTTATAAGTGGTTCAGTGCCTACATGGTTCTTCTCATATATGGAAGCCCCTATACTTCGTATGTGTCTATGAGCAAATGAAAATAAGCCAGGTAGTATATACCCTTCCATTGTTCTTAAACTTAGTAACAATCCATCAATAGTGTATGGGTAACCCATTAATAATTTTTCATATATTGTAATTTTAATATTACCTAAGATTATTTTAAGGTGTAAGTGTAATCTAAGGTCAAAAAAAGTTCAAAATATTTTATGGAAACAAAGTATCAATATCTACCTACTGCAAGAAGAGAACATCTAAGTCAAACGTCTCATTCTTAATCTATGTCCAATACACTTACACGAAGTTATGTATTTCAAACTAAATGAAACTTATGTACAACATTATGTCATTCATTCTCTATGAATCCAGATCCAATGATCAATGTACTTCTGGCTATAATGACTTTTCATGTCTAAATATCTCACACAACTCATATCTAAGATTTACACTTTTGATACATACCTCTTTTAGTAAGCATCACATACATTATTCCTACCTTTATAAAGGTATCTTAGAGAAATTCAACAAACAAATTTTGTGCTAAGAGTTTCAACAAGATAGTGAACTATAGTACAATTATGCGTACTCTTTACACCTTGATATAGATTTTAAGGACATTATTAATACAAATTGAGAATGGTGATTGAAAAAAGATTCTTTTATTGTCTTTAATATCAAAAAAGAAAAAGTTACATGTGCAGAGGATTCAAAATAACTGGAGCAACTGGCTAGAGGAAGAGCCAGATATAGCTACTAAAGCTATTGATTTTCTTTGGTCAATTCACTCAGGAGAGAGATGCTACTAATTTATTATTACTAAGGAACATTCTTGAAATTATTAATGATGATCAAAACTTAGATCTATGCAAACAACCAGATTTAGAGAAAGTCAGTAGAGTTATTTTTAATTTGAATGATGGCATCACTAGTGGTCTTGATGGGTTGAAGAGGAGATCTTATTAAAGTTGCAAGTAAATTATTGGTCCATATTACGAGAATTTTTCACAACTTTTATCGTTGAAACACTCTCCCTAAGTCAATCACTCATATTAATTTAATGCTAATACTATAGAAGGATCATATTCAAACCCTCTATGATATATGACACTTGAATAACTTTATGAATAAAATCCTTTTTAGGATTGTTCATGATAGACTACAAGATCTTCTACCTAACTTGATTTCCACAGATCAATTGGGTTTTATTAAAGATAGAAGTATTATTAAGAATGTACTTCACACTCAAGAGATTGTTATATATATTAGAAAGAAGGGCAAACCAACTAATGTAGTCATTAAGCTTGCTATGTGTAACGTTTCTCAAATGATTTTGTTGATATGATTTTGGGGATGATTTTAAATAGCTAATACTCTATTTTGATTAAAGGAAAACTTCATGGTTTATTCCATTTAACTAGAGGAGTGAAGCAAGGAGATCCTTTATCCCCATGCTTTATTCGTTATATCAGCAGAGGTTTTATCTAGGGTACTACATGCTTTATCTGGTGATGGAAAATTGGTTGGTTCTGGGTTACCGAAGTAGAGAACAAATTTGAATCATCTTGCTTCTCCAAATGATACTATTCTATATGTATCAGCGCATAAATATTATTTACAAAAAAATACTATCAGCATTAAAGGAGTATAAATCACAATCAGCATAGAGGATTCAGAAGGACAAAGAAGCATTCTGTTTACATCAAAATGAAGAATCAAGGATGAGACAATTGATATTAGAGTGTACTAGTTTTTCAGGAGGTCCATTTCATATGAAAGACTTAGGTTATCTTACTAATCATGTGTAATACCCTGCATGTTTCTAAGCTAGGAAGTGAATAAGTTTTCCTATGTATGAAACCTCCTATATTGTGAGTAGCATTTTAGTGGATCACTTACAATGAATATCCTACCGATAAGATAGCTTTTGATGTCTTAATCATGCTCATATGAGTCGCTTAGAGTGATGCAAGCTAAGAGTTTTTGAATCCATCAAGTTTTAGTGTTTAATTTTGAAAGGGTCATATTTAAATGAGTATAACTAATTGTTAATGTGGTATTTAGGATTATTTAGACAAACCAAATGGTAGAGAATTGAATTAGCTTTCCAACGATACCAATTTTGCCTTAATCCAATACCTGAGCACAAAGTTATGCCCATTTTCATGAGAGACAGTAAGGATAGGCGATTTGTTAGGCGCCGCCCAACAAAACATAGGCGATTAGTTAGGCGTCGCCCAACCTAGCTGGGGAAATTAGTTGGGCGCAGCCTAAGTCAGTCCCAGGTGCCAAAAATACTCCGTTTTGAGTTATTTTAAGAGTAATTAAGTTTTTTAACACTCCTTACACGTCCCTAAACTTAACCCTACGAAATATATATCTTATAATCATATTACAACCCTATTATCATCTCAAAGCTCATCATCCAAGAGCACTAAAAGAGATAAATGACTAGGGTTTCATAATTAAGCTTGAAGATCCGATTTCAAGGAAATTCCTCCGTCAATTATCAAGAATCTTCCTTCTAAGGTATGCATGAGTTGATTCATGGACTCCTTTTATCCATGAAGCTCAAGAACCATCTTATAAATTATGTATTATGATGTTTATGTTGTTGGTGGTTGATGTTCATGTGGTTGGAGTTTGATGATGCCTAAGATGGGATCTTTGTATGTTTTGTGTGAGGATATGGTGGTATTTAACGTATAAACATGTGAAATTGGTGGTTGAATGTTTGAAATCTTGATGAATCCACCGATGCCTAAGATGTGCATGTAAGGGTGTTTATGGAAATACCTAAGGGAATAGAAATCATGCTTTTATGACATAGTAAGCCCTAAATTACTATTCCATGTTCTAAGTGTATGTTCAATGTGATCCCCATGATATTGTATTGAATTGAAGATGTTATATGAGATTCTCATGATATTGTTTTGATATGGAACGACCATGTTATTGAAGCCATGCAAGTATATACATGTTGTGTGCATTCCCGATCATGTGATAATTTGCTGAGAATTATTTTTATTATAAAATCCTTACTTATGATATTATGAATTGTGGACTCAAATCTTGTGATCAAGTCATGTCATGTGTGTCAGTTTCCTCCTATCGAGTCCTGGGGGTATTCGTACCTAAAAACTATAGTTGTGTGCCTAGAGCCATGTTATGTTTCACGATATCCGAACTCAAGCTATGATTCCATAGACTTCAGTCAGTCATGTGACTCAGGAAAACCTCATAATGTCAGTCAGTTGTCAGATATTAGTAACATTCCGTCAGTCAACAAAATTCAATAACATTAAGTCATGTATAGTCAGTTATTCATGTCTAGTTTCTCCAGATGGGAGTAGAGGTTAGCACCGAGTGAACCCACGGATGGGAACTCACCCGCCAGTTCAGGGTGTGATTCTTAGTAGTCATCCTTGTGTTCCAGAACTACATAGCTAGCGTAGGTTGAGACATATTAACCCATCAAATTAGGGTTGATAAGATGGCTTAACTCATTAGTTTAGGGTTCCCACCGTTCTCATTGAGTACCTGCCAGATAAGGGTCACTCATAGGCTGTTCTTACCCGTGCCATAATATTGACAGCACTCCAGTCGGGGCAGAGATTGGACCCCAGCTTAGCCATAATGGCATACGTGGGGCATGTCGGTTAAACACTACCTCCCACAGTTTCAGTATCAGTCTCAGTAAAATAACTCAGGGCGTTCTTTAGATTTCAGTATATACAGAACTGTCAGATACATTCGTCCATGTTATCAGTTGCAGTATCAGTCATGATAGTTATTAGTAAACCATATATTAGCTTACAGGTCATGCTATCATGTATTCATGGCCCCAGTTTCTATATATGTGTGTTTGCACTCCTACGTTCATATTAGTTAGTGTTGTTCATGAATGCAACCCTTTATGTTCAGCCTACCTTCCTCGTATACTCAGTACTCTAGTTGTACTGATGCATTTGCGCTATGGTGCTTTTTTTTCATGTTACACCATAGGTTTCGAGACACGAGCTCCAGCCCAGTAGTAGGGTAGCATTCTAGTTGTAGAGACACAGTGAGTCCTCATTAATTTGAGGACAATATGATTGATACATTTATTTATTTCTTTAGTTCAGTTTGACGGAGTAAGTTGGAGCATGTTTTTTCAACTCCTTATTTAGATAGTTTAGAGGCTTTTAGATTTATGTTCAGACTTAGTTTTCAGATTGAGTTGTTTTGGGTATTTTCACCCACATAGTTTTATTTAGTTGAACCTTATGGCCTTACAGTTTTATGTATTCCGCATTATTATATCATGATTTGCCGTATACAGGTTCATATATCAGTCATAGGTTAGCTTGTGGTCCCTCAGGGTCATGAGCACCGTGTAGCGTTCTGGTTCAGCGAATCGGGGTGTTACAAACTTTGTATAATAGCCTAAGGTTCAATAGAGTCCTAGGAAGTCTGAAAACCACATCTAGTAGAGTCTTGTACATGGGTGTGTTGCGTGCCACATTTATGTACAGGAGGCTATAAGATATTTTAGGAACAGTCCCCTTTCTTTTGTATTCATGTCATGCTAGTGAGCATAATCACAAGATAAACTCTCACTCTAATCCTTTCTTCTCTTATTCCAGACCATGGCCCCAAAGAAAAGAAACCAGCCAGCTCCTCCGCTTGAAGATCCTTTGGGTGAACATGTTTCCCTTGTGGAGTTAGAGCCGCATTTACCACACTTGCTCAGTACGTGGCTGTACAGAATGAACGACCACCAGTCATTTCGGCCAATCCAGTGGCCAATCCCAAAGTAGCTAGGGTTTGGGACTTCATTCGGATGAACCCTCCATCTTTCCATGGGTCTAAGTCTGATGAGGACTCTCAGGAATTCATTGACCAAGTCCAGAAGGTCATTGACATCATTGGTGTTACGACTATTGAGAGTGCCGAGTTAGCCACCTACCAGTTATAGGATATTGCTCATGATTGGTACAAACAGTGGAAGCCTGAGAGGTTAGATGATGCAGGCCCTATTGAGTGGGAGGAATTTTTCACAACCTTCTTAGATAGGTTCTTTCCCCAAGAGATGAGGAAAGCCAAAGTTCTATAGTTCATCAACCTCAGGCAGGGGAATATGATGGTTAGGGAGTACTCTCTCAGATTTACTCAGCTAGCTAGGTATGCTCCTCATTTGGTTGCAGACAATAGGGATAAGATGAGTAAGTTCGTCTCAGGGGTTAACGATACCGTGGTAAATGGGTGTAGGTATGCAATCTTGATTGGTGATACGACCTTAGCCATACTCATGACCCATGCCCAGCAAGTAGAAGAGCAAAAGTTTAAGACTGGGGGGAGACAGAATAAGAGAGCAAGGTCAGGTAATTTCAACTTTATTTACCCCAAGTCAGATGGAAGAAACCATTCATAGTTTCGCTCTAAGTCAGCCGTTCTAGCTCCTTCCTATGCCAGTGCTCCAGTGCCAAAGTTCAGATATGGAAATAGAGATAAAGCGTCAGGCTCTAAATCTCAGGGCAGTGTTAGCAGTGCCCGAATGAATCTGCTTTGTCAGACATGTAGCAAGAACCACAAGGGCATTTGCAGATCCGGTAGTGATGTCTGTTTTGGTTGTGGCAAGCCAGGCCACGGGATTAGGGAGTGTCTGCAGTTAAGTTTTCAGGGTCAGAAAAATCATTCTACATCTCAGTACGATCGCTCAAACCAGCAGGGTTCCATTTGCGGTGCTACCAGTGGGCAATTCACAAACAGACTCTATGCTCTTCACTCCCGGTAGGATCAGGAAAATTCTCCTAATGTCGTTACTGGTATGTTGTAGATTTTCCAGGTTTATGTTTATACTTTACTAGACCCAGGTGTATCCTTGTCTTTTGCTACTCCAAACATAGCAGGCAATTTTTAAATCAGTCCTGAAATTCTAGCAGAGTCCTTTTCAGTCTCTACTCCAGTGGGTAAAACCATCAAGCTTGGCAGGTATACAGGAACTGCCCGATTATGATATCTCGAAAATCCATGTCAGCAGATTTAGTGGAGTTAGAGATGACTGATTTTGATGTCATTTTTAGCATGGATTGGCTTCATTCCTGCTATTCCACAGTCAACTGCAGAAATAGGATAGTTTAGTTTTAGTTCCCGAATAAGCCCTTCCTAGAGTGGAAGGGTAGCATTTCAGCGTTCAGGGGTCAACTTATTTCCTACCTTCGGGCAAGGAAATTGATTTCTAAGGGGTGTGTGTATCATCTCATGAATGTTAAAGATTCCAGTTCTGAATCTCCCAGCCTCGAAACAGTCCCTAATGTTAATAAATACTCAAATGTATTTCCCAAAGATCTTCCAGGTTTTTCTCCCGAAAGGGAAATAGACTTCGGCATAGACCTTCTTTTAGATACTCAACCTATTTCTATTCCACCATACAGAATGGCACCAGTAGAACTCAAGGAACTGAAAGATCAGTTGAAGAATCTCTTATATAAGGGATTCATCAGACCCAGTATTTCCTCATGGGGTGAGCCAGTATTATTCGTGCGCAAGAAAGACGGTTCTCTCAGGATGTGTATTGATTATCGTCAACTCAACAAAGTCACGGTCAAGAACAGATATCCTCTTTCTAGGATTAATGATCTATTCAACCAACTTCAGGGTGCCAGTTACTTTTCCAAGATAGACCTCAGATCAGGCTATCATCAGCTCAGAGTTAAACAATGTGACATTCTGAAGACAACTTTTCATACTCGGTATGGTTACTTCGAATATTTAGTCATTTCATTTGGTATTAACAATTCCCCTGCATCTTTTATGGATTTGATAAACCGTGTGTTCAAGCAGTACTTGGATATGTTTGTCATAGTCTTTATAGATGTTATTCTGTTCTATTCTCGCACAGAGCGTGATCATGCAGACTATCTCAGGATTGTTCTTCAGACTCTCAGGGATCACCAGTTATTCGCTAAGTTTAGCAAGTGCGAATTTTGGCTAAGATCAGTAGCATTCCTTTTCCTTATTATTTCCAGTGATGGCATTAGAGTAGATCCTCAGAAAACCGAGGCAGTAAGAAACTGGCCCAGACCCGTATCTCCTTCAGATATCAGGAGTTTCTTGGGTTTGGCTGGCTATTATAGAGGGTTTGTCAAGAGATTTTCTTCTATTGCATCCCCCATGTCCATATTGACTCATAAGAAGATTAAGTTTCAGTGGTCAGATTCATGCGAGAAGAGCTTTCAAGAGTTAAAGACTCAACTCACCTAGCTATTCCAGATAGTTTAGATGGTTTTGTAGTATATTGTGATACATCCAGAGTGGGTTTAGGCTGTGTCCTCATGCAGCATGGTAAGGTCATAGCCTACACCTCTAGACAGTTAAAGCCACATGAGAAGAATTATCCTACTCATGATCTTAAGTTAGCAGCGGTAGTTTTTGCCTTGAAGATTTGGAGGCATTATCTCTATGGAGTTTATGTAGATTCTTCACAGACCATAAAATCCTCTAGTATGTCTTTTCCCATAAAGATCTCAATCTTCTCCAGAGAAGGTGGTTAGAGCTCTTGAAGAATTATGACATGAGTGTTATTTATCATCTGGGCAAGGCCAATATTGTGGACGACGCTCTCAGTAGGCTCTCCATGGGTAGTATTTCTCGCGTTGAGAGTAGCAAGAAAAAGATGGCTCAGGAGATCCATCAACTTACAAGACTAGGCGTTCTCTTAGTCGATTCTTCAGAGGGTGGTGTATGTGTTCATAGTAGTTCAGAGTCATCTCTAGTTTTTTAAGTGAAAGAGAAACAAGATAGGGATCCTAGCCTTGTCAAGCTCAGGGAGTCAGTTCAAAATCAAAAAGTCGAGGTTTTCTCCCAAAGGGGAGATGGTGTTCTTCATTGTCAGGGTCGACTATGTGTTCTAGGTATAGATGAATTAAGGCAGCGAATTCTTGCAGAAGCACATGGTGCGTGATACTCTATTCATCCAAGGGATACTAAGATATACCGCGACATACAAGAGATCTATTGGTAGAGTGGGATGAAGATAGATATTGCAGAGTTTGTGGCTAAGTTCTCTACATGTCAGCAGGTTAAGATAGAGCAACAGAAACCTAGTGGTTCCATGCAAGAGTTCACCATTCCTACTTGGAAGTGGGAAGAAGTGAACATGGACTTCATGACGAGTTTGCCTAAAACTCGTCATCAGCATGATTCTATCTGGGTTATTATAGATAGAATGACTGAGTCAGCTCATTTCCTTCCTGTTCGTACTTCTTATTCTGTCGAGGATTATGCCAAACTCTATATCAGGAAGTTAGTCAGATTACATGGTGTTCCACTATCTATTATATCAGACAGAGGTACCCAGTTCACCTCTCACTTTTGGAAAGTGTTCCAAAAGGGTCTCGGTACCCAAGTCTATCTCAGCATAGTATTTCATCCTTAGATAGATGGTCAAGCAGAGAGGACCATTCAGACTCTTGAAGATATGCTAAGGGCATGTAAAAATTGACTTCAAGCAAAGTTGGGATGACCACTTGCCTTTGATTGAGTTTGCATACAAGAATAGTTATCATTTTAGTATTCAGATGGCTCCATTCGAAGCTCTCTATGGTAGGAGATGTAGATATCTAATTGGTTGGTTCGAAGTTAGTGAGTACTTAGTCATAGGTCCTAACTTAGTATTCAACGCCTTAGATAAAGTTTAGTTGATCTGAGAGAGACTCTGGGCTGCTTAGAGCCGACAGAAGTCCTATTCAGATGTTCGTGTAAAGGATCTCGAGTTTGAGGTCAATAACTAGGTCTATATTAAGATCTCTCCCATGAAGGGAGTGAAGAGGTTTGTCAAGAAAGGGAAACTCAGTACCCGGTATGTCAATCCCTTCAGAATTCTTAGTCTCTTTGGCAAGGTAACTTATGATCTTGAGTTGCCTTCAGATCTAGCCTCAGTCCATCTAGTTTTCCATGTCTCTTTGCTCAAGAAGTGCATAGGTGACCCAGAAGTTGTTTTCTCTATTCAGAGCATCGACATTCAGAATAGCCTCTCTTATGAAAAGATTCCAGTCAAAATATTAGATTATCAGACTGGTAGATTGAGGAACAAAGACATCCCTCTAATCAGGGTTCTTTGGTGAAATTAGTCTCATGAGGGAGCTACTTGGGAAACAGAAGCAGATATGCGTACCAAGTATCCTCACCTCTTCCCCATTAATTCAAATCAAGCTTAAGGAAATAGTTCTCCTTAAGCTTATTTAGTTTTATATTCATGTTTCCAGTATAAACTTGGTACCTATTAATCATTTCATACTCAGTTATGATTTCATGTATCAAGTTATTTGTACATCAGATATGCACGAGTTCAGTATGTTTAGCATGTCAGTCATGAGATCAAGTTTCAGTTTTCCATGTTCAGTTTAGGTTCTATTGCCTTGTATCCCTTCTCAGTAAATTCTCATTTGAGGACGAATGTTCCCAAGGGAGAGATATTATAATACCCCACATGTTTCTAAGCTAGGAAGTGAATAAGTTTTCCTATATATCAAACCTCTTATATTGTGAGTAGCATTTTATTCTATACATTAGAATGAGTATCCTAGTAATAAGATAGCTTGCAATGTCTTAAGCATGCTCATATGAGTCGCTTAGAGTGATGCAAGCTAAGATTTTTTGAATCCATCAAGTTTTTGTGTTTGATTTTATAAGGGTCATATTTGAACGACTATAACTCGATGTTAATGTGATATTTTGGCTGATTTTGACCCATCAAATTGTAGAGAATCGAATTAGCTTTTCAACGATACCAATTTTGCCTTAATCCAATACCCAAGCGAAAAGCTATGCCCATTTTCGTGAGAGACAGTAAGGATAGGCGATTGGTTAGGCGCCGCCCAACCAAACATAGGTGATTGGTTAGCCGCCGCCCAACCTAGCTTGGGCAATTACTTGGGCGCCGCCTAAGTTAGTTCCAGGTGCCAAAAACACTCCGTTTTGAGTTATTTTAAGGGTAATTAAGTCTTTTAACACTCCTTACATGTCCCTAAACTTAACCCTACGAAATATATATCTTCTAAACATATTACAACCCTATTATCATCTCAAAACTTATCATCCAAGAGTAATAAAAGAGAAAACCAACTAGGGTTGCATAATTAAGCTTGAAGATCTGATTTCAATGAAATTCCTCCGTCAATCATCAAGAATTTTCCTTCTAAGGTATGCGTGAGTTGATTCATGGACTCCTTTCATCCATGAAACTCAAGAACCATCTTTTAAATTATGTATTATGATTTTTATGTTGTTGGTGGTTGATGTTCATATGGTTGGAGTTTGATGATGCCTAAGATGGGATCTTTTTATGTTTTGTGTGAGGATATGGTGGTATTTAACGTATAAACATGTGAAATTGGTGGTTGAATGTTTGAAATCTTGATGAATCCACCTATGCCTAAGATGTGAATGTAAGGTGTTTGTGGAAATACCTAAGGGAATAGAAATCATGTTTTTATGACATAATAATCCCTAAATGACTTTTCCATGTTCTAAGTTTATGTTCAACGTGATCCCCATGCTATTGTGTTGAATTGAAGATGTTATATAAGATGCTCATGATATTGTTTTGATATGGAACGACCATGTTATTGAAGCCATACAAGTATATACATGTTGTGTGCATTCTCGAACATGTGATAGTTTGTTGAGAATCATTCTTATTATGAAATCATTACTTATGATATTGTGAATTATGGACTCAAATCTTGTGATCAAGTCCTGTCATGTGTGTCAGTTTCCTCTTATCGAGTCCAGGGGGTATTTGTACCCAAAAACTATAGATGTGTCCTTAGATCCATGTCATGTTTCACGATATCCGAACTCAAGCTATGATTCCATAGACTTCAGTCAGTCATGTGACTCAGGAAAACCTCATGATCTCAGTCAGCTGTCAGATATCAGTAACATTCCACCAGTCAACGGAATTCAGTAAGATTAAGTCATGCATAGTAAGTTATTCATGTCCAGTCCCTCCATATGGGAGTAGAGGTTTGCGCCGAGTGAACCCAAGGATGGGAACTCACTCTCCAGTTTAGGGTGTGATTCTAGTAGTCATCCTTGTGTTCCAGAACTACGTAGCCAGCGTATGTTGAGACATCTTAACCCGTCATATTACGGTTGATAAGGTGGCTTAACCCATCAATTTAGGGTTCCCACTGTTCTTATTGAGTGTCTGCCAGATAAGGGTCACTCACAGTCTGTCCTTACTTGTGACACAGTATTGATACCCATCCAGTTGGGGCAGATATTGGAACCCATCTTAGCCATAATGGCATACATAGAGCATGTCGGTTAAACACTACCTCCCACAGTTTCAGTATTTTTCTCAGTAAAAGAACTCAGGGCGTTCTTTAGATTTCAGTATATACAGGACTGTCAGATACAGTCATCCATGTTATCAGTTGCAGTATTAGTCATGACAGTTAACAGTAAACCATATATTATCTTACAAGTCATGCTATCACGTATTCATGGTCCCAGTTTCTATATATGTGTGTTTGCACTCCCACGTTCATATTATTCAGTCAGTGTTGTTCATGCATGAAACCCTTTATGTTCAGCCTACCTTCCTTGTATACTCAGTACTCCAGTGACGTATTTGTACTATGGCGCTTTCTTTTCATGTCACACCATAGGTTTCGAGATATGAGCTCCAGCCCAACAGTAGCAGTAGCATTCCAGTCGCAGAGACACGGTGAGTCCTCATTGATTCAAGGATAATATGATTAGATACATTTATCTATTTCTTTAGTTCAGTTTTACGGAGTTAGTTGGAGACATGTTCCTCCAACTCCTTATTCAGATAGTTTAGAGGCTTTCAGATTTATGTTCATACTTAGCTTTCAGATTAAGTTGTTTTGGGTATTCTTACCAACATGGTTTTATTCAGTCGAACTTTATGGCCTTACAGTTTTATGTATTCCACATTATTATATCATTATTTTCAGTATACAAGTACAGATATTAGTCAAGGGTTAGCTTGTGGTCCCTTGGGATCATGAGCACCGTGTAGCATTCCGGTTCAGCGAATCGGGGTGTTACATCATGCTCTCAAGTTAAGAGCATATGGTTTTCTCCACAGGCTCAAGAAAAGTCAATTATCCATCAAAGTTTTTGATCTAAAATCTTCATAATTAGGTATGGGGGATTTCATCAATGAGTTTTCTTTAACCCATAGAGTATCTAGGTAAAATCCAATTTCTTAGTTTAATCCATTCTCAAAGTTTAGGGTTTTCTTGAACAATATAAATTCTTTTATTTTTGATTCCCGATTATGACTTACACCATGAATTCATAATTTTTATTGAATTTTAATATTATTACATATTATAGCTATGATTTCTCAGTATATTGATAAATGTATTATTTCGAGCTTGAGTTATTGGTTTCCCTATTATGTTCAAATTATATAATTGTTGTTACTAGTTGTATTCTTTAAAGATGGTAAGTTATATTAAGGATATCATGCATTTTCAACTGAATACTTAATATTGCAGGTTTACATGATTTAGAATTCTTTCAAATAAAAAACTTATCTTTCTTTCTCTAAACATGACTATTATTGAGTTATTCAGTATAATCATATATTGAATGACCTTGTATCAATTTACTTAGTACAATATTGATTAGTTAAATGTTTACTTATTTGTTCATTGCATCAACTTACATTCTTCAGTTCCATGCTTAGTTTAGCATTTTTATGTATTAGGATTTCGGGTTTAGGTCCAACTTTATAGAATCCTTCCCAATCCAGTCCTCATATTTTTATTTTATGCATTTTACTTTAGTCATCTCACGTATCCCATAAATTTATAAGTCTCATGACTTAGACATACATGATTTATATATGCAAACTCATATTATAACTTGGAGCTCCATCCCATACCAGTTAGATGCATGCTATGCATAATGTATAAAAAATCCAAATATGCCATCAATGCTTTTGAATATTTTTCCCAATAGAAAATTTTACATTTAACATAGTATTAAAATGGCATCAATAATTGTGGCTTAGGTTTATTATAAAATCAATGTCACTAGTAGTATGGGAGTCAAGTATAGCATCAATGTCTATAGATAGTTTGGCATCCAAATATGTCACTATTAGTATTATCAAGAGCTACTGATTATGTTCAATTGGGAGTATTACTTAGGACCGGGAGAACGAAGGGATGAAGGCTCACTCATCCATTATGCTGAGACCTTTAGTTGTAGTCCCTAAGTCACAGAACTATATTCCACCATAGGTATATTTAGCCCACTTAGTGGGAATGTTCTCTCATTTATTAGTATCACATTAGATCAGATCAATCTTTATTACCTGGAAAGGTATATTGAGCCCTTTGGAAATAGTACTATACATCAAAATCCATGTAAAGATCACATGATTATATTTTCATTCAGTTCAATCTAGTTTACATTATTTTAGTTATCTGAAAAATATTCTTGTATTTAGTATTTATGCTTGTCCAGGTGGGTATTTTCTTCTTAGTATATATTAATATTAATTTTATTTAAATATTTTATTATCAGTATGCTCAATTTCTATATCACTTTGTAGGTTCAGAATATTTCAATGTTCATGTACCCATACTTATCTTGAAGTGATCATTATATCATAGCTTATATCAGTTTTGTATCAATTATTCATTGTGTATATCTTACATACTCAGTACATTCAAAAGTACTGAATGCATATCTCTTTTGTCTAAATTTTTCATATGATGTAGATTTAAGTGCTTACATTTGAATCAATGATAGGATTATCACACATCTCAGTCAGTAGGTGATGAGTTCTCTTTATTGGAGGACTCAATTCTATTTGTATTTCTAGTATTTATTTCTATACATATGTATTGATTAGGGATAGTTGGGGTTCATGTCCTGACTACCTATAGCCAGTATTTGTAAAGGATTTATAGATATATAGTCAAATATGTTATATTTAGTTTCAGTTTTTTTTATTACAACAACAACAACAACAACAACAAACCCAGTGTATTCCCACCTGGTGGGGTCTGGGGGGGGGGGTAAGATGTACGCAGTCCATACCTCTACCTCTAAAGAAGTAGAAAGGTTGTTTCCGATAGACCCCCGGCTCAAGACACAAGATACCAGGCAAATACATATTAAAGCACCGAACAAGGTTACAAGACAACATAACATAAATAACATAACATAAATAACATAAATACGGCAGCCATAAATAGAAAGAAACAGAGGAAAGCACCCAGCCTCTTACTAAAACAAGGAGCACGGAATCATAACAAGAATACTACCCCCAACAAGTAAAACCCTACACTAGCGACCCAAACTGGCCCTAGTCTTCTGCCCTAATTCGCGTCCTCCAGACCTTCCTATCTAGGGTCATGTCCTCGGTGAGCTGCAACTGCTCCATATCCCGCCTAATCACCTCACCCCAATACTTCTTCGGCCTACCCCTACCCCGCCTAAAACCATCCAACGCTAGTCTCTCACACCTACGAACTGGGGCATCCATGCCCCTCCTCTTCACGAGTCCGAACCAGTTGTTGGTTTTTATAGTTGCTATAAATAAACTTGTTTAGGTATTTGTTATTTAGTCAATTGCTTACATATTTATATTCTATTTCTATTTATTTTCACTATTATTATTATCCTGCTACGCTATTGGTTGACTTGAGGTCACTTGTGACTTAAAGCACCATTTTATGGCTAGGATGTAGTCTCGGGTCATGATAAAATTAGTATTATAGAAAAATTCTGAAGTGTCCTAGGGTGTCTATGAATCTATTTGTAGTAGGGTCTTATAGAACGGTACAAAGACGTCTGTACTTTTCTTAAAGAGATTATAAGTTATTTAATAAATATTTCCATTCTTTCATATCTCAAATTATGTAGTAGAGATGTTGTCTAAGATACTTATACAAATATGAGCATTGATTCATTCCCACTGAATATGCCTCATATTCAAGGTAATAAAAACAATCAAGATTAAACTTCATACTGATAATTCTTTCTCAAATAGAGCCTATAGGTAGTTATGGTATTGCACAGGGGATTGAGAGGATACCATTAGTTCTACATTCAGTGATTTAAGAGAATTTACTATTTGCTGTCAAATCCATTTAACTCAAAACCCTATGACAGAATGATCCCAGAGTTTGAAGTGTGATCTAAAAATGTATCATCTATAGAATGGTTAAAAGATCAAGATATTTTAGATAGAACCTTATGATGTTGAAGAAAATGCCCTTGACCATTGAGATATTATGAATCCCATTTAGGGAAGAGATGCATAATAAGGTATAAAGAAAGTGTAGTATGATCATGAAATAAAGTGTGCTTGTAGATTGAAGTTAGATAGAGTGGGTGGTTAAGATTGATTATTTTCATAAAATTTTTAGTGGTCTAGTATTTCATGATCCCTATCCAATTGTGGTAAGTTAGTGTAGTGTATAATAATTTGTGTGGATATTTATGTTAAGGTGTTAGAATCTAAGTTTGAGTTATGGTGATCAAGCTAATAGAAACAAAGTGTTCTGAATTCTAGAAAGAAAAGGTGTGCACGTAAGGTATTGTGATAGTTCCAAAGATTCTAAGTTATTAAGTGTTTAAGTTAGTATGATAACTATTAAGGATAGATAAAATTACAAGTTGTATCTCAGAAGGAAGTACTAGCAGCTAGTTTTACCTTTCTAGATATAGTCTTTTAGGGGAGTTTAGTATTTATGAGTATATTTGTACCCCAATCACTAAGTGATTATATTTTAGTTTAGAGTTTATTGAAAAGGTCCATAGACTTTGATGGCTAAAATATAAGAGGAAGATGATAAAGTTATCATCCAGGCCAGGTTTTAAGATTCTAGTAGTAATGCTAGTTTGTTCTAAATAGAGTTAGGGGGAGGCAGACACTTGACCCATTCTTATCTCAACATATTCCTTATAGATCTGTCATTATGACAGTCTAATCATGTCTTGCATATCAAAACCATGATCATAACCTATATGTATACAATTCATAAAAAGGTATGTCCATTCTTAATTACAAGTATAACTAGTAATGCACTTACTACTGTGAATCATACTCCATAAATTTACGAATTCAAGTCCCATGTCATATATCTCATGACTCAAGCATTCATGCTTTATAGTATGATAAACTCTAGTTACTCATTACACGTCCTTAATGACTAATGAGATCACACAACATCATGTATGATCTTAGACCAAATCTTGTGAATAAGTTTATTCATATTATACTTTACTCAATGTAATACCCTGTACTTCTACCTAGCTTAAATTCATCCTAAAAATGTTAAAGACTTGTTTCAAAGATGAATCCACTTTTATACATATGATATTTTAAATATTTTCACTTTCTGTCATGTGGAAAATTTAATAAGCTTTCCATCGATACCAAATTCTCCCAAATCCGACACCCAGACGAAGAGTTAGAGCCTTTTCAGTGAGACAGTGTATCACCAGAGCCATCAGCGCATTGCAAAGCAGATCAAAATGGAAATCGTAAAAATCCAGTGAGCCTCCACGATTATGGTGCGTCGTTCTAAGGCTCAAATTCATATAGTCCTTTTTCCAGTGTCTCAACACGATACCACCACGTTGCGGTGAACTTCTATGTCTAATATAGTATTGTAACGTGATGTTAACGCTTCACGCCGTCAACCTAGTTTTCAGTTGGCAATTTCCAGTGACACAACACGACAGAGCCGCGTCACAAAAACTTTCCAAATTGGGAAATTTTCTTAGAAATAACATACGCGTCCAAGGGTTAAAAGGGTCATTCTCACTTACTGAATTTGGTGAACAACTGATGAGTTCTGAGAGTCTGAAGTATAATTCTGAGGTGGTCTGCATGATAATTCTTTCTAAGGTAGTAGACAAGAATGTCATCAATGAAGACTATAATAAACATATCAGAGTACTGCTTGAACACGCGGTTCATTAAATCCATGAAAGTTGCTAGGGCATTAGTAAAACCAAAGGACATGACTAGAAACTCAAAGTGACCATACCAAGTTTGGAAAGCTATTTTTGGAATATCATATTCTCTGACCCTGAGTTGATAATACCCTGATCTGAGTTCTACCTTAGAAAAGTAACTAGTACCCTGAAGTTGGTCAAAAAAGTCATCGATTCTTGGAAGTGAGTACTTATTCTTGACTGTGACTTTTTTCAACTGATAGTTGACTATGCATATTCTAAGAGAACCATCTTTCTTACGCATGAATAGAACTGGTACACCCCATGGGGAAATGTTGGGTCTGATGAATCCCTTATCTAGGAGTTCCTTTAATTATTCCTTTAACTCTCTGAGTTATACTAGAACTATTCTGTTTGGTAAAATAGATATAGGCTGGGTATCTAAAAGAAGGCCTATTTCTAAATCTATCTCCCTTTCAGGAGGAACTTCAGGAAGATCTTCCAGAAATACATCTAAGAATTCATTTACTACTGGAACTGACTCAAGATTTGAAGTTTCTACATTAGAGTCCTTGACTTGCACAAGCTGATAGACACACCCCTTGGATACCATTTTTCTCGCTCTAAGGTATGAAATTAATTGACCTTTAAGCGTTGTGGTACTACCCCTCTATTCAATGACTAGTTCATTTGTAAGATGAAAATAAAAAAATTTGTTTCTACAATTAACTAAGGCATAGCATGAATGGAGCCAATTGATGCTGAGAATGGTTTCAAAATTTGTCATATCTAAATCTATTAAGTCTGCTGAAGTGACTTTCTGAGATATCATAATCGGACAGTTCCTATATACCCATCGGGATATGATAGATTGACCTACTACATAGAGACTGAGAATGGTTCTACTAAAACTTATGGTTTGACTTTAAAGTCGACTACTATCTAAGGAGTTACAAAAGACAAAGAAGCTACTGGATCTAATAAGGCATAACTATGTAAATGAAAGATCTGTAACATATCAGTGATTCAGGAGAACTTTCCTAATCTTGTCTTGAAGGAAGTGCATAAAGACTATTTGGGTGTTGCCCACTGGTGGCACTTAAAGTGGCACCCTACAGATTCGGGCGATCGTACTGAGCTGAAGGATGATTATACTGACCTTGAGAACCTGACTGAGGACAATCCCTAACTCTGTGGCCTGGCTTGCCACTCCCAAAACAAACATCGTTGCCAGCTCTGCAAACACCCTAGTCGTTTCTGCCACATTGCTGACACAGAGGATTTGTTCAAGCTCTAGTGACACTACCTTAAGATTTAAAGCCTGTTTCTCTATCTTTATTACCATTTCTAATCATAGGTACTGGAGAACTGGCTGAGGACGAAGCTGGAACTGAAGACTTTAGGTGAAACTGGGAACGGTTACCGCTCTTGTACTTAGGCTGATTAAAATTGAAGCTATTTATTCTTGATCTTTTGTTCTGCCTTTCTCTCTCTCTGATCTTATACTATTCTATCTTCTGATCATGGACGATAAGCCTAGATATGTCTATCTCCTTAATCAACATCATTATTCTACACTCCTTAACTACACTATCTGACACACCAGATATGAACTTGCTAATTTTGGATCTACTGTCTGCCACTACATGTGGAGCATACCTGGCTAAATAAATAAAATTGAGATAATACTCCTTCACACTCATACTACCTTTCCTGAGGTTAATGAACTCTAACACCTTGGCTTCTCTCAGCTCTAGGGGAAAGAATCTATCTAGGAAGGCAGTAGCAAACTCTTACCACTCTAAGGGCTTTAAATTTGTACCCATGTGTACCCTCCACTGCTTAAAATACTTATGAGCTACATCTTGTAGATGATAGGAAGATAGCTCAACACTCTCACTGGAAGTCACTCCCTTGATATCTGTTACTTTCTGAACCTGATCGAGGAGCTCCTGTGGATCGTCTTCTGACATGGATCCTGAGAATAGGGGAGGATTCATCCAGGTGACGTCTCAAATCCTGGTTGCAGTAGTATTGGCCACTAAGTTGGCTGTAACAAAAACTAGCCATTCATTTTGAGCTTCTACTGAATTAGCTAGAGTCGTGAATGCAGCTCTGAATTCTTCTTGAACGACGTGCTTGTCTAGGGGATCTTCCTGAATAGGATAAGGTGTTGACTAATTTCCAATTCTCCTTTCATTAGTCCTTTTGGGAGGTATGCTCTGTAAATGAAAGGAAGAAATGGATTAGACTGAGAGTTTAACTAGAACTCATGCTCACTCTAACGACATGAAGAGTGAAAGAAGGGAAACTTTTCCTAAAACATCTCATAGCCTTCTATCCATAAGTGTGGCACGCTATACACCCATGCACAAGACTCTACTAGATGCAACTTTTAGAATTTCTAGGACACTGTTGAACCTGGCTCTGATACCAAGTTTGTAATGCCTTGAGTCTGTCCCCAAGATACTACACGGTACTTGCGACCACAAAGGAACACAATCTAACCCATGAATAATGTTTGCTATGAGCACTGAATAATACACTATACTAAATATAAAAAATAGGTTGAAATGACATAAGGTTCAAATTTGTAAATACTGATAAAGTGTTTGAACTAAAATAACAATATGTAAAACTAAATACAGTCTGAAAACTAATCTGAAAAGCCTCTAATCTGAAACTGTCAGAAAGTGGAGTTGATAGGACAATCCCCCAGATAACTCCATCTACTTATATACTAAGTCTACTATAATAATGAAATAAAAGAATATCTTCATTAAATGAGGAATCACTACAAAATCTACTGTTGGCTGAATCTGGATCTTTCTATGCACGGTCAAGAACCTGAGTATCCAAACCTATGATACAAGACATCATAGCACAAAGAAAGATTATGCATCAGTACGTGTAATATATTATTATGCTAGATGAGGTAAAGCTAAATGGAAGGGTTCATATGCATGAACAATAACTGATTAATTGATATAGTGAAACTAAACATGAGAGAATGTGGAAAATCTATAACTGCTATAAATAATGAGTATACAATACTCTGCATGTACAAGAATACTCTAATAGAGTTTTTCTGAAGCTAAGTACTGAGTTCTAATACAGTGTAATTGATATTCTGAGATTTGTAATAACTGAGTTAATGATACAGATTGACTGTATCTGATAGTTCTAATTCTGTAGAACTAAACTAAGTTCTATAACTGACTGAGTTCTACTGAGTTCTGTAGCTGACTGAGAGTACTACTAATCATGACATGAATGATACTATTCTGTAACTAACACTGGCTCTAGGTGAACAACTAAATTGTTGGGTATTAAATACCCCGAGGATTCGATAGCATGAATAGCAAAGCATAACATGACCTTGAAAGACATAACAAAGTACACTTGTAGTGCATCTACTTATAATTCATTCATAATGACATTTTATCACACACTTGTAGTGCATCTACTTATACATGAGTGAGGAATACATACTATAATGTTATAATGGAACTATTTCATTCACATAGGCTTTTTATATAACACATGGGGAGCATACTTAGGTTATACAATAATTAACACTCATAGTTATCATGGCTACATCAATCAACTTGAAAATTGAAAGTTTTATCATGAAGATCATGTAATTCAGCACATATATTGATTAATTTCATGAAATATTATAATTTAATCATGGACTAAAACCCAACAATAACATGAACATGAATTCAATTCAGTCCAAGCATGGAAGTTCATAATTTAACAATCTTGTTGCTTGAAAATGTATTCCTGGACTCTATGGGTGAAAGGCACCCATAGATGAACACCTAACATACCTTTATTTGTTAATTCTTGAAGGTGCTTGAAGAAATTCTTGAGTTTTGACCCTGATTATTAAAGCTGGGGTTTGTAGTTTTGAGAGAGAATGCCTTTTGATTTGGGGAAAAGTTGAATAATGAATGACTTAGAATGTTTTTAGGGCTTTAATCTCATACCTGGCCGGAATAAAATCATGGGAAAAAGACCTATTTAAGCCTAGAAAACACCTAAAATTTCATCAAAAATTCCTAAACTGAGTCCCTAGCGCTATTCGCCATAATCGCGTTGGGCCACTAGAAATGGAAAATTAGGAGTTGAGGGTTTGGCGCAACGAGGTGGAATCACATTAGTACACTAAAAATTGACAAATGTGAAAATAAGCTTTGGCGTGACGCACCAATATCGTAGTACCTCACTAAAAACTGACAATCGCCAATTAGACATACTTTGTGACACGCTACTGGCCTTAATGACGGTGTTTAACGATTGAAACTTAAAATAGCCATAACTTCTAACCCGATTATCGGATTTAGGTGAATTTTATATCTTTAGAAAGATAATTGAATTTCCTATGCAATGGTAGGCTATAAACTTAAAAATACTAAGTATTTCAAAAATTTTATTTCAATAACTCATGGACTGAGAGTTAATTTAGGTTAGGTAAATACCGGGTATTACTTAATCCCATGTTTAGGCTGATTTGGGATTTTATAAATTGACCAAACAACCCCTGAATTAAAATCACAGAAAAATAAAAATCCTAATTTTTATTTGATATTTGATAAGTTGGAACAGGAGGTTTTTCGCGATGCGACGCCATCACGCTGGCTCACTGCGTGAGAATATACCTCTTGGTGCGACAAATATTTCAAAATGAAAATTGGGAATTTCGATGGTGACGCAACACGGTGGTATCACGTTGGCTCACTGGTAAATAACCATTACCATTTGGCTGGTCTCCAGGATGCATTGGGTGCCAATTCGGTACACTGTCATACAAAACTGGCTCTGACTCTTCACTCGAGTATTGGATTTCAACGAACTCTATATCATTGGAAGGTGACTGAATATCCTACTAAATGGTAAGCTCTAAACTAAATGAGACAGATTAAGCTGAGAAACACTGATATTTCACACTGAACATTCATATCTGATGCATGGAATACATGACTGAAGCTACTAATAAGTCGAGTTTTCATACTAAACATGCATATCTGATGCATGAGCACATGTCTCAACTAATTCAAGAATGCATGAGTGAATATGCAATCATAAGGAATACCATGTTTATAACTATAACTGAAAATAGAATTGAGTAAAGCTAAGAAAGACTATTATCTTAAGCTGAATTTGAGTTTGCAGAGGAGAGGTAAGGATATTTGGTCTGCATATCTTCTTCTTCTTCCCAAGTAGCTCCCTCCATGGACTAATTCAACTAAAGAACTTTGACGAAGGGAACTTCTTTGTTCCTCAGTCTGCAAATTTGACGATCAAGGATTTGGACTGTAACCTCTTCAATAGAGAGATCATTCTGAATATCTACTCCTTCTAAGGGAACTATGACTGTAGGTTCACCAATGCGTTTCTTCATCAAGGAGACGTGGAATATTGGGTGCACTGAAGCCAAATCTGAAGGCACCTCAAGCACATAATCTACCTTTTTTAAACGACTGAGAATTCTGTAAAGACCGATATATCGGGGACAGAGCTTTCCCTTATTACTGAACCTCTTAACTCCTTTTATGGGAGAGATTTTAAAGAACACAAAATCATCGATTTGAAACTCAAAATACGTTCTCCTCACATCTACATATGATTTTTTTCAGCTCTGGGCTGCCCTAACCCTTTCCCTGATAAACTGAACCTTCTCTAAGGCATGAAACCCTAAGTCAGGCCCTACCATTACGGCCTTACCTACCTCGAGCCAAAAGATTGAATATCTACATCTCCTACAATAGAGATTTTCAAATGGAGCCATCGAAATACTAGAATGATAACTGTTATTGTATACGAATTCGATCAAAGGCAAGTGGTCATCCCAAATACCCTTAAAATCAACAACGTATGGTCTTAGCATATCTTTTAGAATATGAATAGTCCTTTTTTCTTATCCATCTGTATGTGGTTGGAAGGATGTACTGAGGTAAACTTGGGTACCAAGACCCTTTTGGAATGATTTCAAGAAATAAGAGGTAAACTAGGTACCCCTATCTGAGATGATGGATACTAGGACTCTGTGTAACTTGACAAACTCTCTGATATAGAGTTTTTCATAGTACTTAGCTGAATAGAAAGTATAAACTGGCAAGAAATGAGATTATTTTGTTTTCCTATCTATGATAACCCAAATTAAATTATTTTGGCGATGAGTATGAGGCAAACCCAACACAATGTCCATGTTTACTTCTTCTTATTTCCATGTAGGAATTCTGAACTCCTGTATGGACCCACTAAGATTCTGATGCTCAATCTTAACTTGCTGACATGTAGAGAACTTAGCTATAAACTCTATGATATCCTTCTTCATTCTACTCCACCAATAGATCTCCCGTAAATCGTGGTACATCTTAGTGGCCCTTGGATGAATCGAGTAACACACACCATGTGCTTCTGTAAGAATTCACTACCTCAAGTCATCTACACCTGGCATACATAGCCGACCCTGGCAGCACAACACACCATCTCTCAATTGGGAGAAAACCTCTACTTTTTGATTTTTGACTAACTTTTTCAACTTAACTAGATTGGGATATCTATGCTAGTTTTTTTTCAACTCTTTCAACTGAACTACTCTTCACCCACATGCTACCTTCTGTTAAATCGACTAAGCGGACGCCTAGTCGGGCAAGCTGATGAACTTTCTGAACTAACTTCTTCTTATCATCCTCAACGTGAGAAGCACTACCCATAAACAACCTACTGCGAGCATCAGCCACAACATTGGCCTTTCCCAGATGATACAAAACACTCATGTCATAATCTTTCAACAACTCCAACCATCTTCTCCGATGCAAATTCAAATCTTTCTAAGATAAAACGTACTGTAAGATTTTATTATCTATAAACACGGCCACATGCACCCCATATAAATAGTACCTCCAAATCTTTAAAGCAAACACTACAGTTGCTAACTCAAGATTATGAGTAGGGTAATTCTTCTCATGAGGCTTAAGTTGTCTGGAGGCATAGTATTTGACCTTACCTCTCTGTATGAGGATATAACCCAAAACTACTCTAGATGTATCATATTACACAATAAACCCATCTAAACAATTAAGTAGATTCAAAACTGGGGATGAGGTGAGTCGAGTCTTGAACTTCTAAAAACTCTTCTCATAAGAATCTAACCACTGAAACTTGACTTTCTTCGGAGTCAATCTGGACATGGGGGATGCAATGGATGAAAACCCTTTAATGAACCGACGGTAATATCCAGCTAGATAAAAAAACTCTTGATGATTGAAAAATAGATCTAGGACAATTTCTCACCGCCTTGATCTTTCTAGGATAAACCCTAATGCCATTACCGAAAATAATATGACCAAGGAATGTTATTGATCTTAGCCAAAATTTGCACTTACTAAATTTGGCGAGTAACCAATGTGTTCTGAGAATCTGAAATATAATTCTGGGGTGGTCTGTATGATCATTTTCCCTATGGGAGTAGACAAGAATGTCATCGATGAAGACTATAATGAACATGTCCAAGTAATACTTGAACAAGCAATTCATTAAGTCCATGAAAGTTGCTGGGGCATTTGTAAGACCAATGGACATAACTAGAAACTCGAAGTGACCATACCGAGTTTGGAAAGCTATTTTTGGAATGTCACTTTCTCTGACTCTGAGCTGATGATAGCCTGATCTGAGGTCTATCTTAGAAAAGGAACTGGCTCCCTGAAGTTGGTCAAAAAAGTCATCAATTCTATGAAGTGGGTATTTATTCTTGACTATGACTTTGTTCAACTGACGGTAGTCTATACATATTCTGAGAGAACTATCTTTCTCATGCATAAATAAAACTGGTGCGCCCTATGGGGAAATGCTGGATCTAATGAATCACTTATCTAGGAGATCTTTTAACTGTTCTTTTAATTCTTTGGGTTATACTGGAGCCATTTTGTAAGGAAGAATAGATATGGGCTGAGTATAGAACAAGGTCTATTCCCAAATTGATTTCCCTTTTGGGAGGAACTCAAGGAAAAACTTTGGGAAACATATGTAAGAATTCATTCACTACGGGTACTGACTCAAGACTGGGTGTCTCTAAACTAGAGTCTTTGACACGCACAAGATGATAGAAACACCCCTTGGATATTATTTTTCTCTCTCTAAGGTACGAAACCAACTGACCCTGAAGCAATGTAGTACTAACTCTTCTTTCACGGACTAGTTCATTTGAAAATTGAAAATGAACTATTCTATTTCGACGGTCAATTGAGGCATAGCATGAATAGTGCCAATCCATGTTGAGAATGACATCGAAATTTGTCATCTCTAACTCTACTAAGTCTGCTAAAGTGACTTTATGAGATATTTTAACTGAATAATTCCTGTATACCCTTTAGACTATGATAGACTGACCCACTAGGGTAGAGACTGAGCAAGGTTCTATTAAGACATCTGGTTTAATCCTAAAGTTGATTGTTATGTAAGGAGTTAGAAAAGACAAAGAAGCTCCTGGATCTAATAAGGCATAAATATGAAAATTACAGATCTATAACATACCAGTGACCACGTTAGAAGAACTTTCCTAATATTTTCTAGACTGAAGTGCATAGAGCCTATTTGGGTGTTGCCCACTGGTGCCAGTGGAACCGGCACCCTACTAATTCGGATGATCGGACTGAGCTGAAGGACGATTATACTAAACCTGAGAACATGACTAAGGACAATATTTGACTCTGTGGTAGGCTTACCACACCCTAAACAAATATCACCGCCAGCTTACAGAAACCCTAATGGTTTATACTATATTTCTGGCAAAAAAAAATTTGTCTGAGCACTGTTGACACCACCCTGAGATTTAGAGTTTTGTGCCTTATCTTTGTTACCATTTCTAAACTTAGGGATAGGAGATTTGGCCAAGGAAAGAGCTGGAACTAATGATTTTGGACATAATTGGGAATGGCTGCCACCCTCTGACTTAGGCTGATTAAAATTAAAGATACCTATTCTAGATTTCTTGTTCTTACTCTCTCTCCTTATTGTTAGCTTTTTATATCTACTGAGCATGAAAATGAGCCTAGATATGTCTATCTCCTTAATTAACATCACAATTTCGCACTCCTTAACCATACTATCTGACACCTCAAATACGAACTTGCTCATTTTGGACCTACTGTCTGCAACTATATGGGGAGCATACCTGGCTAACTGAGTAAACTTGAAGGAATACTCTTTCACACTCATACTACCTTGCCTGATATTGACAAACTCTAACACCTTGGCTTCTCTCAGCTCTAAGGGAAAGAATTTATCTACAAAGCAGTGGGAAACTCTTACCACTCTATGGGCTCTACATTTGTACCCTTTTCTACCTTTCACTACTTATCTACATCTTGTAGCTAATAGGCAGTTAACTCAGCACTCTTACCAAAAGTTATTCCCATGATATATGTGACATTCTAAAACTGATCGAGGAACTCCTATGGATTTTTTTCTAATTTAGATCCAGAGAATAAGGGAGGATTCAATCGGATGATGTCCCAAAGTATGGATACAGCAGTATTGGCCACTGAGTTAGCCTAAATAGTAGTTGGTCATTCATTCTGAACTACTACTGATTTGGCTAGAGTAGTGAACACAACTCTGAATTCTGCATGGAAGACATGCTCGTCTATGTGATCTTCCTAAATAGGCTGAGGTGCTGACTGATTTTCTTTTCTTATTTAGTTATTCTTTTTAGGAGGCATATCCTGTAAAGGGAAGGAAAAAAAGGATTAAACTGAGAGTTTAACTCTAGATCATGCTCACTTGCACAACATCAATACTTAAAGAAGGGAAACTATTCCTAAAACACCTTATATCCTTCTATCCATAAGGGTGCCATGTTGTACACCCATGCATAATACTCTACTTAATGCGGCTTTTAGAATCCCTAGGAATTGGTTGAACCTTAGGCTCTGATACTAAGTTTGTAATGCCCTAAGTCTGTACCCCGGATGTTACACAATACTTACGACCCTGAAGGACCATTAGCTAACCCATGACTGATATCTGCTGTGAGCACTAAATAACAATACTGTAAAAATGCGAAATATAAGGAAAAATTCCATAAGGTTCACCACCTGAATACTAATAAATAATAATATCTGATAAAACATCTGAAGCTAAAATACTGTCTGAACTAGTCTAGTTTGAAAAGCCGGTAACTGAAATTATCTGAAAGCGGAGTTGATGGGACAAACCCCCAACTAACTCCAACTATTGAAATGCTAAAGCTACTGAAATACTAAAATAAAACATATCCTCGATATATGAGGACTCACTACTAAATCTAACACTACTGGCTGAATCTAAATCTTCCTATGCGTGGTCAGGAACCTGAGCATCCGAACCTATGATATGAGACATAATAGCACAAAGAAAAAACATGCGTCAGTACATGGAATGTATTGGTATGCTAGATAAGGTAAGGTTGAATTCAAGGGTTAATATGTATGAATAATGATAGACTGAATGATATAGAGTTACTATATATAAAAGTACATAGATAACTGAAACTGTTGTAAATAATAAGTATGCACTACGGTGCATATACGTGTATATTGTAACTAAGATTTTATGAAGTTAAATACTGAGTTCTGATACTGAGAAACTGATAATTTGATATTACTAATAACTGAATGCTAATACTAATAGACTGTGTCTGACAGTCTTGATTTTGTAAAATTGAACTTAGTTCTATACTGAGACTGAAGCATAAACTGTGGGAGGTAATCATCTAACCGACATGCCCCAAATAAGATAACTAAGTTAGGGTCCAAACTTTGAATCTAATTGGAAGGGTGTATGTACCATGCCACAGGTAAAGACAAGCTTAAGAGTTACCCTCATCTGGCAGGTACTCTAATAAGAATGGTGGAACCCTCATCTGGCAAGATAAAACACCTCATCAACCCTTCACTGGTAGGTTGATGTCTCAACCTACTCCGGAAACGTAGTTTTAGAATGCAAGGATTTCTTCTAAAGATCACACCCTATACTAGTATGTGAGCCCCCATAGTTGGGTTCACTCGGTGCTGAATTCTACTTCTAACTAAATAGAAACAAAAAAGAATATACTGAGCTGAACTAGACTGATACTAAGTTCTGTAACTGACTGAGTACTACTAGTTCATGACATGACTGAGACTATTTTGTAACTACTGTATCTCTAGGTAAATAGCTAGATTATTGAGTATTAGATATCCCCTGGACTCGATAACGTGAAAGTAAAGCATAGCATGATCTTGAAAAGCATAACAATGTCCACTTGTTCATAATTCATTCATAGAGACATTTTATCAAATACATGTACGGCATAATCTTGTACATGATTAGGACCACATAATGGCATGTCATGATTCCAATATTTACTTCACATAGACATTTTAGCAAACATTTGGGGGGCATGGATTATTTCATATGATAATGGCCAACAGATGAACATCATGAACACAATACTCAAATACAAATTCAAGGTTTTTTATGCAATTCATGTAATTCCCCTTAAATGCTATTCTAATTTCATGAATCTTACAATAATCATGGATTTAACACCCAATTAATATCATGAACATACATACAATCAATTTCAAGCATAGAATTCATAATTCTATAAACTTGTAGTTTTAAAAACAGATTCTTGAACAGTATGGGCTAAAGGAACCCATAGATGAACACAAACATACATGATAATATTATTTCTCGAAGGATCTTGAAGAAATTCTTGAGTTTTTTCTTGATTTCTTGAAGCTAGGGTTTTTCCCCTTTTAGAGAGAATATTTTAATATTGAGAGAAAATGAGGAAATAATGATATAATAGGGTAATTAGGATGATTAGGTATTTTATAAATTGATCAAATAGTTCTTGAATTAAAATCATGGAAAAATAAAAATCCTAATTTTCCATGCTGGCTCGACACGGTGGAATCACGTCAGCTCACCAGAAATTGGACGATTGGGAATTAGGGGTTTGGCGCGATGCGGCACCATCGCACCGGCTCACTGCATTTGAGCTTACCTCTTGGTGCGACATGCCATGACTGCAACGAAACACTGGAAAAGAACAATTTGGGAATTTGGATAGTGACGCGACGTGGTGGAATCACATTGGCTTACTGGAAAATATGCATTGCCATTTGTCTGGTCTTCATGATGCGCTAGGTGCCAATTTGGTACACTATCTTACAAAAATTACTCTAACTCCTCACCTGAGTATTGGATTTGGACAAACTTTATATTATTGGAAAGCTGACTGAATTTCCTACAAAATAGCAAGCTCTAAACTCAAAAAAACTAAGTATTTAAAAAATTATATGGAATAACTCAGGTACTTAGAGCTAATTTAATCTTGAGAAATATGGGGTATTACAATAATTGTTAGAAGTTACCTGCAGAGTCTATGTATGAAACATGATTTTGATTCAAAAAAAAAGTTGAGCATAGTGCCTCATCTCAGAATTCTAAGATAAAATTTGTTGGAGATATTCTATAGATCCTTGAATGTTAGATCTAGGGCAATGGTAGACATAGTATCCAGAGGTGCACTTATGCATCAACGTTGGGAGAGGCCCAAGTGCTATTGGGGCTGCAAGTAACTATGCAGATAGTGAAAATACGGTAGCACAAGAAATTGCACATCTCAATACTGATATTGGGCTACTTTCAAAGCAATTTATAGTAATGACGTTAAGAAGGGGAATGCAGTGGGAGCATAGGGATCTTTCTCTAGAATGTATGAGACTAGTGTAGATGAGGTAACAAAGTATTTGGATCGCAAAATGGCTGGTTTTCTAGCCAAAGGGAAAGGAAATCAAGGTTAGAACTATTATGGTAATAGGTACCAAGATAGAAGTATAGAAAGAGATAGTGATTAGAGGCACAAGGATGACTACAAAGAGAAGAGTCTAAAATGGAAGAAATTTTTTCGAAATTAGTAAACATCTAAGAAAGTCAAGAGACATATCTTAAAGAGATTAAGGCAGATCTATTAGGCTAAATCAGAAGGTTGAGTCGCTTGCTACTATGATCAAATAACTAGAGCAGCAGTTTAGCTAGAAGTTGGCCACATTTAATCAAAGGCAGCCTAAGACTCTTCCAAGTAATAAAGTGTTGAATCCGAAGAATAATAATCATTTCTATGCAATTACTACTTGCAGTGGATAAACCACCATAGATCCACCTGAGTCCACTTTGAATAAGCCAAAGAATGATGTTGATCCTATTTATTTTGAGAGAGCACATGATATCGAAGTAGAGAAGTCACTCGATATTGATGAAAATACTATGGACGACAAAGGTAAGGGTAAGGTTGAGGATCTTGTTCTTAAAACCATTCTAGCACCTTGACCACCTTATTCTTTGAGATTGAAAAAAAGAAGGAGAAGAGAAAATATCAGTAGTTTTTATCTATTTGAAGAAGATGTCAGTAAACATTCCATTAATTGAAGTGTTGGAGAAAATTCTAGGTTATGTGAAGTTCATGAAAGATCTTATCTCTAGAAAGCTAATTGTGAGATATGAGCCTACAAATAGTGTTCACCATTGTAGTGTTATTGCCTCTAGATTATTAGTAAAAAAAAAAGAAAAGATCTTAGATCCTTCACCATTCCATTCATTATTGGGTCTTTCAACTTTGCTTAGGCTTTATGCGATCTAGGAGCAAGCATTAATCTCATACCACTAGTTGTGTTTAAGCAATTGAGATTGAGGGCACCCAAACCAACATCGATGAGATTGTTGATGGCCTACCGAATAGTCAAAAATCTAGTAGGTATTCTATGTGATGTGTTAGTGAAGGTTGCCTCTTTTATCTTCCCAGATGATTTTATGATACTTGATTGTAAGGTGAAATTTTAAGCCCTATTATCTTGGCCAGAAACTTCTTAGTTATGGGTAGGGCATTGGTTTAAATGGAATTTAGAGAGATAATTTTCAGACTCAATGACAAATAGTTAAACTTCAATGTATGCCAGTCAATGTGATAATCGGATGATATGAGAGTTGTGTCTATTATAGACACCCTTGATGATGCAGATTTGGGTAATATAATTGTTCCTATTAAAGAAAGGTTGGGTGTTGAAGCCTTAGCAGAAATGATTTGACTAATGGTATTGATGACTATGATGAAATGGTATTGCACATTATGGCATTTGTTTTTATAGTTTTGCACCAAATAAGCTTGACATGGACCTAAAGAATAAAACCACTCCACCTGCTCACCCATCTATTGAGGATCCACCCATCTTAGGGTTAAAGTTCCTCCCTTTTCATTTATGATATGCATTTTTAGGGGCTAACAATATTTTGGTAGTAATTATTACAGCTGACTTGATGCAAACAAAAGTATAAGATTTATTATTAGTGCTACAGAGATTCAAAAGGGCCATTGGTTAGTCCATTGTAGATATTTTGGGTATTGCACCTGGTCATTGTACTTACAAGATCCTGCTTAAATTGGATTGTGCTCCAAGTATAGAACACCAGTGTCATCTTAATCCTTCTATGAAAGAGGTGGTGAAGAAAGAAATAATGAAGTGGTTAGATGTTGGTGTAGTATATCCCACTACTGATAGCAAGTGGGTCAGTCTGGTACAATGTGTTCCAAAGAAGGGGGTATTATTATTGTTCCTAATAAGAAAAATGAGCAAGTACTAATGAGGCCAGTCATAGGATGTAGAGTGTGCATGGATTAGAGGACACAAAATACATGGACCTAAAAGGACCACCTCCCTAGTTCCTTTATAGACTAGATTCTTGACAAACTTGTGGGAAAGGGGTGGTATTATTTTTTGGATGGTTATTTTGGGTACAACCAAATAACTATTGTACTCAAATAACTAGATAAGATGACCTTCACTTGTCCTTATTGGACCTTTGTATTCAAGCGCATGCAATTAGGGCTGTGTAATGCTCCTGCCATATTTTAAGGATGTATATTATCAATCTTCTTGGATATAGTTCAACGGTCAAATGCTCTCCATAGGTTTGAGGAATGGAACTTGGTACTTAATTAGAAAAATTGACATTTCATAGTTAAAGAAGGTATTGTTCTTGGGAAAAATATTTCAAAAAAGGTTTTAAAGGTAGGCAGAGATAAAATTAAAGTGATCGAGAAATTACCTCCACTAATTTTTGTGAAGGGTATTTGGAGTTTTTAGGACATATAGGTTTTTACAGCCGATTCGTCAAAGATTTCTCAAAGATTGCAAACCCTGTTTGCAAGTTTCTTGAGAAAGATGTCAAATTTGATTTCAACGAAGTATGCTTGAATTCTTTTTAATGTATAAAAGAGAAGTTGATGATGGTTTCTATCATTATGTCCCCGAATTGCTCCTTGCCATTTGAAATCATGTGTGATGCAAATGGAGTGGCCTTAGGTGTTGTCCTCGGAAAAAGAACAGAAATAATCCTTCATCCTATCTACTATGCCAGCACGACATTAATCCCCTTTTAAAAGAACTACACAATTACTAAATAGGAGTTATTAGTAGTAGATTTTGCCTTTGAAAATTTTTGATATTATCTGATTGGGAGGAAGGTAATAGTGCACACTGATCATATAGCATTGAGGTACTTGATGTCAAAAAAGGATGCAAATCCTAGATTGATTAGGTTGGTTCTTTTACTGCAAGAGTTTGATTTTTAGGTCAAGGATAGGAAAGGCACTGAGAGACAAGTTACAGATCACTTGTCTAGACTTGAGGAGGAAGTTATATAGAAATCTGAAAATGGGCTTAAAATTGATGATAGTTTCCCAGATGAGCGAGTATTGGCTGATTCTTATGATCTAGTTCTATAGTTTATTGACTATGCAAATTATCTAGCAAGTGATATTATCCCAGAAAATTTGACTTTCTAATGTTGGAAAAATTTTATGCATGAGGTAGGGAAGTTTTTTTGGGATGAGACTTACTTTTTTAGAATTTTGTGGATGGTATAATTCGTAGATGAATCCCTAAGGTAGAAATTATGAGTATACTTGAGGCTTGTCATGCTTCACCAGTTCGGGGTCACCATAGAGGAACCTGCACAACCCTAAAGATCTTGAAATATGGTACTATTGTCCTACAATATACAAAGATGCTCATGTCTTTGCTTTAGCCACTAATCAATGCCAGCGCCAAGCGAAAATCTCTAGGCACCATGAACTTCCTATGTCCCCTATTTTAGAATAAGAATTGTTTGATGTGTAGGGTGAGGACTTCATAGAAAACCCTTTGTGATCTTCTTTGGTATGAATTACATTCTTGTAGTGGTGTATTATGTGTCGAAATTGGTGCAAGCGGTTTTGCTCTCTAATAATAATAGAAGAAGGGTCATCGCCTTTTTGAAGAAGTATATTTTTTCTCGATTTCACACACTATATGCAATTATTAGTGATGGTGGGTCATATTTTTGTGGGTCATATTTTTGTAATCTCCTATCCAAGAGTCTTCTTGAGAAGTATGGAGTAGAGAATAATGTTCCAATGCCTGACCATTTGTAGACTAGTGGAAAGGTTAAGGTGTCCAACAGAGCAATAAAGTGCATTTTGCCAATGATTGTAAATGTCAATAAGACTGATTGGTCGAGAAAGATGATGCATTATGGGCCTACCGAATAGTTTTGAAGACTCCCATAGTTGTTTCTCTTTATCTATTGGTATATGCCAAAGCATGTCACTTTCCTATTGAACTTGAGCATAAAGCACTGTGGTTGTTGAAGAAGCTGAATTGTTAGGGGCAGAATGCAACAAGGCAAGAATTAGTAAGATAAAAGAGTTGGATGAATTCCAACTCCAATCTTATGAGAGTTCTACACATTACAAGGATAATATGAAGTTGCACCATGATTGCAAAATCTATAAAAGAATATTTGAGCAAGGTGACCAGGTATTGCAATATAACTCAAGATTTTGCTTGTTTCCAGGTAAATTAAAATCTAAGTGGTATGGTCCATTTATTGTGATAAGAGTGTTTCCATATGGTTCTTTGGAATTGAAGTGTGATGGAAAATCCTAGTTCGAAGTGAATGGTCAAAGGATAAAGCACTACCTGGGTAACTCTGAGGTTATTAAGGTGACTTTGGAAATGGACCTTAGTGAAGATTGAGTACCCAAGGCAATCGCATGTCGTGACATTAAATCAAGCTAGTTTGTTTCAGTTGTAGATGACTTGAGCTAGCGAATTCTTGCAGAAGCACATAGTGTGTGCTACTCTATTCATCCAGGAACTACTAAGATGTGTCGTAACTTGCGAGAAATCTATTAGTGGAGTGGGATGAAGATAGATATTGTAGTGTTTGTGGATAAATACTCTACATGTCAGCAGTTTAAGATAGAGCATCAGAAGCCTAGTGGGTCCATGCCAGAGTTCAGTATTCCTACTTGGAAGTAGGAAGAAGTAAACATGGACTTTTTGACGGTTTTACCTCGTACTCATTGCCAACATGATTCAGTTTGGGTCATTGTATATAGGATGGCTAAATTAGCTCATTTCCTTCTAGTCCATGCCTCTTATTCAGTCGAGGATTACACCAAACTCTACATCAGAGAGTTGGTCAGATTGCACGGTGTTCTTTTATCTATCATCTCATACAGAGGTACCTAATTCACCTCTCATTTTTGGAAAGCATTCCAAAAGGGTCTTGGTACCAAAGTTCATCTCAGTACAATCTTTCATCCTCAGACAGATGGTCAAGCAGAAAGGACTATTCACACTTTAGAAGATATTCTAAGGGCATGTGTAATCAATTTTAAGGGTATTTAGGATGACCACTTGCCTTTGATTGAGTTTGATTACAACAACAACTATCATTCCAGTATTTGGATGGATCCAGTCGAAGTTCTCTATGGTAGCAGGTGCAGATCTCCAATCGGTTGGTTCAAAGTTAGTGAAGCCTTAGTCATAGCGCCTGACTTAGTATTCAATGCCTTAGAGATAGTCCAGTTGATAAGAGAAAGAATCCAGGCTACTCAGAGCCGACAGAAGTTATATATAGATGTGCACAGAAAGGATCTCAAGTTCAATATTGGTGATTTTGTCTATCTAAAGATCTCTCTCATTAAGGGAGTGAAGAGATTCAGAAAGAAGTTAAAGCTTAGCCCCCGATATGTCAGTCTATTCAAAATTCTCAGTTGTTTTGGCAGGGCAGCCTATGAGCTCGAATTGCCTTCAGATATAGCCTCAGTTCATCCAGTCTTTCATTTCTCTTTGCTCAAGAAGTGCATAGGTGACCCAGCATTTCTAGTCCATATTCAGAGCATAGATGTTCAAAATAGCCTCTCTTATAAAGAGATTCCAGTCGAAATCCTAGACTGTCACACTTGTATATTGAGGAACAAAGAAGTCCCTCTAGTTAAAGTTCTCTGGCGAGATTAGTTAGTTAAGGGAGATACTTGTGATGCATAAGAAGATATATGAACCAAGATAACAGATCTCCTAAAGCTTTTCAATTTCATGTGCAGATTTCAGTTACAAGCATGGTATACATTTCATGTTTAGAATTCCATGATAAACTTGGTATTAAATACCATTTCATAGTCATTCATGCATTCACGCACCAGTTTATTCATACAATAATGCATTAGATATTCATTCTCATTGTGAGAAACTTAGTTCCTCAGAACACTCGGTCATGCATTTATGAATCAGTTACGCATGCATCAGATATATGTGTTCAATATGATATATTCAATTATCAGTCACGTCAGTCATGAAATTATGTTCCAGTTATTCATGATCAGTATGTATGTCAGTTTATATTCTCCCCTCTCACTCAGTTTCATTCGAGGATAAATGTTCTCAAGGGGGAGATATTGTAATAACCCGTATTTCTACCTAGCTTAAAATCATCCCGAGTATGTTAGAAACTTAATTTGAAATATGAATCCACTTTTATATATGTGGAATTTTTTTAGATCTTAATTTTTTTCAGGTGGGAAATTTAATTAGCTTTCCAACGATACCCATTTTATCCAAATCCGGTATCGGGGTAGAAAGTTATGGCCGTTTTACATAAAATAGTCAAAACCACCTAGGTGCGATGGTAAGGGTCGACAAAACATTGAGCTAGCGATGGACCATCATCCAAGATATAACAGTGGAGGAAGTGAGACCACCTTCTGCCAAAGGGCGATGGCTCAGGCTGACGAAATATCGAGCTAGCAACCGACCGTCACCTAAGCGATTGCAGCAGAGACAATGAACCCCTATTCTGCTCAGGTATGATGGTCAAGACTGACTTACTGTCGACCCAGTGATGGACCATCGCACCCACCATCGCATAGTTTGTTCAATTTTTTTAAAGTCATTTTTAAAAGGGTATTTGATTCGTTTCCACCCGTTTTCACCGCTAATTATATCAGAACAAGGCTCGTAAGTTCACTATCCATCTACAACATCAAATTAGGGTTTTCTCTCAAAGATAATCCCCAAAAACAAGATCCAAATCCTTCTTCAATGAACTAAGAAATGTAAATTGTTCAAGTCCAAGAACTTCAAGAAACTCAAAACTCAGGTATGTCAAGTGATGATTCATAGGTCCTTTTCAGCCATGAAGCTCAAGAATCTCTTTTAAAAATAGAAGATTTGCGTATTTATGAATGTTCATGATTTAAATAGAATTGAAATTTCATGTTCATGATGTTGTGGGGTTTTGATTCATGTTTGAAATTACATATTCTAATGATTGACCCTAGGATGTGGTGATTTGTATAATAATCATGATACACCCTTAAATTTGTAGGTTGATTGATGTATCCATGATTATTAGATGTGTTGATGATTGTATAACCAAAGCATGTTCCTCATATGTTTGATGAAATGCCTATGTAAAGGAAAAGTGTCATACTAATATAATAATATGAAATCCTCATTTATGTACAAGTTTATGCAAATCCAGTGTTTGATGAAATGTATTAGTCAATGAATTATAGATATATTTGTAGCCATTGTGGTGCTTTAGAACTTGTACTTCATGAAATCTACAACTTATTATATTAAGGATTATTGATGTTGGTCATGTATTCAAGAAAGTCATGATTTGTCAGTTTCTTCCCATCGAGTCCTGGGGGTACTTGTACCCAAAATTTTAGTTGTGTTCCTAGAATCATTGTCATGTTTTCAAGATACCCTCAGTCAAGCCATGATACATAGAATTCAGTCAGTCTCATGACTCAGGAAAACTAAGTAATTTCAGTAGTATTCCATCAGTCAACGGAACTCAGTTAATTCAGTTTAGTCCAGTTCGGTTAATCATGTTCAATGTCTATTCTTATAGGAGTAGAAATTAGCACCGAGTGAACCCAAGGATGGGAACCTACCTATTATATGAGGGTGTGATTCTTAGAAGCAATCCTTGCATTTCAGAACTACGTAGCCAGCGTAGGTTGAGATATTATATCCTGTTATATGAGGGTAGATAAGGTGGATTAACCTATTATAAGAGGGTTCCAACCGTTCTCACTAGATTTACCTGTTATATGAGGGCTACTCATAGATTGTCCTTACTAATGGGGCGGTATTGACACCCTTCCAATTAGAGTTACAGATTGGACCCCAACTCAGCTATATTGTGTTATTTAGGGCACTTCTCTTAGATGACTACTCTCCATAGTTTTAGAATATCAGGACTGTCAGATACAGTCAACTCAGAATAATACGAAACTCGGCTAGTTCTATCAGAAACTAGACTGTCAGATACAGTCGCTCAGTATTAATTATTTTAGTTATATAGTTACCAGTATCTCATGTTATCTGTACTCAGGCTCAGTAATCATGTTATCATGAACTCAGTTATAGTTATTATGTATTCATTCATGTATTCTCACGTTCATATTATTCAGTTAGCTAGTATTGTTTATGCATTAGAACCCTTTGCATTCAGCCTACCTTACATGCATACCAGTATATTTAAATGTATTGACGTAATTGCGCCATGGTGTTTTATTCCATATGTTCAGAAGCACGACCTCCAGAGCATCAGTAGCATTCTAGTCTCAGTAGTCAGAGTTAGCATTGAGTCCTAATCCTTTGAGGACATGTCTATTACTTTATTATCTTATTAATTTATTTCATTAGTTGGAGTTAGTTGGGGACATGTCCTATCAACTCCTTATTTAGACAGTTCAGTCATTTAGAGGCTTTTCAGACTAGCATGTTCAGACTGTTATTTTAGTTGTTTTGGTATTGATATAACATATCTTCAGATGTTATGTTTTACCATAGCTTTGAACCTTATGGAATTTCATCCTTTATTTCCGCATTTATACAGTATATTTTGTAGTGTATAGGTACACATATCAGTCATGGGTTAGCTTATGGTCCTTTGAGGTTATGAGCATCGTGTGGCATTTTGGGTACCAGACTGACTCTATTGGTAATCTAAAAAGCATCCTGAATAGGCCTACTAGACTGACTCTAATGTTGATATGGCTTATACGGAGGGTACCTACCCTAACAACCACCATCACTGAACCATGAGCTACCACGGCTCCCATTGAAACTATCCTAATAATGTGGCCTCTTATCGCTTCCCCCTTAGGCCTTGCAATGCATCTCCTTCATAACTAGAGCATGATAAAAAATATTAACAAATAACCTACCTATCGCAACCAAACTTCATGTAGACAGGCAAAGTGGAAGTTTTAACCAATGAACAAAAAAATGAACTCTCTCATACTTAGTAGTTATAGTAAAAGTAGCATGCCTAGAAAGTTTATGAAATCATGTACGCTATTGTATAACAATCATAAAGTCCTACTACAACCTTGAGAACTAATCTCTTAAATAATCCCTAAGGATGTGAGGTATATAATTCACAAAGAATATCTCAAAGAATTGAGTCTATGTCAATGCGGGAGATCTAGCCGACCTGGAATCAAGATGACTTCTCCACCAATTTTGAGCTACCAAATACAACTAAAAATTAATGTAATACATACCACGAGTCTTAATTAGGACCAAATTATGGATCCTATCCTCTCAAGAAATAAGGAACTCATAAGCATCACCTCTTGGCGCACGAAAAAATGTAGGCAAAGCGAATCTTAAGAGTCTACCCAACATTTTCTGCTTCTCAATAGGCATAGCAGGCTAGGCAACTATCGGCTAAGCAACTACTAGTGAAGGATGGACCTCAACACTAGAAGTCGCAGTTGCAGGTTCTGCCCCTTCCTCAATAACACCTTGATCCATAGACTATTCATTATCATATCGTGAACGACCAACCCATCCCAAAAGCTTAAACAAAACATCCTTGATCACTAAAGAGGAAATAAATCCTATACAAGCCTAGGCTGGTCCCTTGCCCACCATTGGTTGGAGCAGGAGAATATCTAGCTCGAGAGCAGGAATAGGGTCTGGTGAAGAACCCTATCCTGGACCCTAGGTGAAGGCACATCCCTAGTTTTATCACAATCTATAGGTCATCCATGAACAGCGATGTAATACCCCATACTTCTACCTAGCTTAAAATAGTCCAAGAAATGTTAAAGACTTGTTTCAAAGATGAATCCCCTTTAATACATGTGGTATTTTAAATATTTTCACATTTTATCATGTGGTAAATTGAATAAGATTTCCATCTATACTAAATTCTCCCAAATTCGACACTCGGGCGAAGAGTTAGAGCCATTTTAGTAAGCAATGTGCCACCTGAGCCATCAATGCATCGCGGAGACATTGAAAATGAAAATCATCAAAATCTAGTGAACCTCCGAGATTATGGATCATCGCTCCAAGGCTCAAATTCAGATTTGTCAAATTCAAGTGATACGACGCGATAGCGCCGCGTCGCGCTAGGGGTCCAAGTCAGGAATTTTTCACATAATTAAAATATGCATTCAAGGGTTAAAAGTTTCAAGTTATCACCCCTATATATACCTAATAATATGTGATTTATCCATAATTCACCCAAAATATATTGTTTCTCTCAAGCTTCTCTCAAGAACAAACTAGGGTTTTCACTTGGGGACTCTAACCCAAGACTCAAATTCAAGAATCTCTCCGTTAATCATCATAGAATCAAGAACTAAGGTATTCACAGTATTCATTCATGGATTCCTTTCATCTATGAATCCCAAGAATCCAGTTTTAAATCTTGTATTGTGAATATTTTGTTGTGGGTTGATTATGTTCATGTGATTATAGTTGTATGATTCCCAAGTTGGAATATTTATGTGTTATTTATGAACCTATGCTAGTATGTGGTAAGAAACATGTGAAATTGAGTTGAAATATGGATTTTAATTGTATTAATTTTATGGTCATGCCTATGCCCTAAGTCATGCATCCTAGGTATTTGATAAAATGCCTAAGAGAATACAAATTATACATTATAGCTTAATTGTGACCCAAGTGATAAGTGTATGCTTTACCCTATGACTGAGAATGATTTCCATGATATTGTGAGCATTATGAATGGTTGAGGGAATGTCCATGAGAATAGGTTGATGAAATTATGACCTGTTTATGCAATTCCATTCATGTACAAGACTGTGATAACCATGTACTTCATGAAATCCCCAACTTATTTTATTATGAATTGTGGATATTAGTCATGTGTTCAAGAAGTGTTAAGTCTTGTCAGTTTCATGATATCGAGTCCTACAGATATTTAATACCCGACAATTTAGTTGTGTTCCTAGAGCCAGTGTCATGTTTTTACGATACTCTTAGTCAACCCATGATCATAGAATTCAATCAGTAATATGACTCAAAAAAACTCAGTAAAGTATCAGTCCAGTCTTACTCAGTAATCTCAAGTAATCTTAGTCAGTTATCAGATTTTAGTAGTATTCCATTAGTTAACAAAATTTAGTGAACTCAATCCAAATTAGTTAAACAATACGATCAGTAATAGTTCAATTCAGTTTAACTCAGTTTAGTATCTCTTTAGTAGGGAGTAGGATTCAGCACCCAATGAACCCAGGGATGAGGACAAACGCTGTCAGTCAGTAGAGGGTGTGATCCTTAGAAGCAATCCTTCAATTCCAAAACTACGTAGCTAGCGTAGGTTGAGATGTACCCTACGAGTCTAGGGATTATACACCTCATTTGAGTTTTCCTACTATGAGGGGTTGACGGAAGAGCTCCCTGTCAGAGAGGGTTTAGTCACAGGTTATCTTTACCCGTGGCATGGTACTGACACCCTTCTAGCTGGGGTTATAGGTTGGACCCCACCAGTTCAGTTTTGGGGCATGTCAGTTAGATTATTACCTCCCACAGTCTCTCTTTCAGATCCAGTTTCAGTAATAGAACTCAGTTCAGTTCTACAGAAATGCAGGACTGTCATTTACATATTTACAGTATATTATTTAGTACTCAGCTACAGATATCATTCATGGTCTATATTTTCTTAATTCTTAATTATATTTCTAAATTTTTGGAGTTCAGGAATGTGATAAATTCAATAAGCTTTCCATCCATACCAAATTCTCCCAAATCCGATACCCAAGCAAAGAGTTAGAGCCTTTTCAGTGAGACAGTGTATCACCTAAGACATCAGTGCATTGCAGAGCATGTCTAAATAGTAATCGTCAAAATCCAGTGAGCCTCCACGATTATGGCACGTCATACCAAGGCTCAAATTCAAAATAGTTCTTTTTCCAGTGTCTCAATGCGATACCACCGTGTCAAAGTGAACTTCCAGGTCCCATATAGTCTTGCAACGCGATTTCACCATGTCATGGCATTAGCCCAATTCCCAGTTGGCAATTTCCAGTGACCCGGCACGATAGCACCGCATCACGCTAGCCTGCTAAATTGGGAAATTTTTTCAAAAATAAAATATGTGTCCAACGATTAAAAGGGTCAATTTCTCAACCCTATATAAACCCAATAACATGTAATTCGGCCTTATTTTATCCAAAATATAGGGTTTCTCTCAAGAAAAAGCTAAGTTTTTCAATTAAGGATTCATATTCAAGAATCTCTCTGTCAATCTTCATAGAATCAAGAACTAAGGTATGCACAGTGTTCATTCATGGATTTCTTTCATCTATGAAGCCCAAGAATCAAGTTTTAAATCTCGTATTATGAATATTTTGTTGTTGGTTGATTATGTTCATGTGATTATAATTGTATGATTACCAAGTTGGAATCTTTATGTGTTGTTCATGAACGTATGCTAGTATATGGTTTGAAATATGTGAAATTGAGTTGAAATATGGAGTTTTGTTCTATTAATTTGATAGCCATGCCTTTCCCCTAAGTCATGCATCCTAGGTGTTTGATAAAATGTCTAAGAGAATAGAAATTATGCAATATAGCTTAATTGTGACCCAAGTGATAAATGCATGCTTTACCTTATGACAAAGAATGACTTCCATGATATTGTGTGCATTATGAATGGTTGAGGGAATGTTGATGAGAATATTTTTATGTAAATATGACATGTTTATATGCAATTTCATTCATGTACAAGACTATGATAACCATGTGCTTCATGAAATTCCGAAATTGATGTATTATGAATTGTTGATATTGGTCATGTGTTCAAGATGTGTCATGTTCAATCAGTTTAATATTGTCGAGTCCTGGGGGTACTTGTACCTGACAATTTTGCTGTGTACCTAGAGTCAGTGTCGTGTTTTCATGATACTCTCAGTCAAGCCATGATCAGTAGAATTCAGTCAGTCATGCGACTTAAGAAAACTCAGAAGACTCAGTATCAGTACAGTCTCATTCAGTAATCTTAGTAATCTCTGAAATCTTAGTGATCTCAGTTAGTCATCATGTATTAGTAGTATTTTGTCAGTCAAAGGAACTCCATGAATTTATTTTAGTCTAGTTTAGTTATCATGCTCAGTGTCTATCTAGATGGGAGTAAGAATTAGCACCGAGTAAACCCAAGGATGGGAAGACACACTGTTTGATGAGGGTGTGATTCTTAGAAGTCATCCTTATATTCTAGAACTATGTACCCAGCATAGGTTGATATATCAACACTATCAGATGAGGGTTGATGAGGTAGATAAACACTATTAGATAAGGGTCTCACCATTCTTTTTTAGGGGACACTATCAGATGAGGTTCACCTACTGCTTGTCCTTACCAGTGGTTCAATATTGACACCCTTTTAATAGGGGTTACACATTAGACCCCAACTAAGCCATAATGAGGTATTAGGGGCATGTCGGTTAGATAACTACTTCCCATAATTTTAGTTATAAAATCAGGACTGTCAGATACAGTCATTCAGTCTCAGTAATAGAACTCAAATAGTTCTTTAGATTTTAGTACTGTTCATATAGTCAACATTAGAATAGTACGGAACTTAGCTAGTTCCATCAGAACTTAGACTGTCAGATACAGTTGCTCAGTAACAGTTATTTTAGTTATACAGTTATCAGTATCTCATGTTATCAGTAATCAGACTCAATAATCATGTTATCACAAACTTAATTAATACTATATTAATTATATAAACTTTATGTTATCAGTATTTAGCTTCAAGGTTGTCCGATACAGTCAACCAGACCAGTTCTTCATAATTAGAACTGTCAAAAATAGTCTTTCCTCTATCAGTAAAATAACATCAATCTGTCAGTATTCAGTAGACTCAGTTATTTAGTATTCCAGTATTAGTACTCAGATATCATTAAATCCTTGTTTTCAGAATTCACGAGTCAGTGTTATCACGAATTTGGTTACATTCTCTTATTCATGCATGAATTCTCACGTTTATGTTATTTAGTCAGTTAGTATTGTTCATGTATATGAACCATTTCATTCAGCATAGCTCACTTGCATACCAGTACATTCAACATACTGATGCATTTGCGCTATGGTGTTTTATACCATAGGTTTAGAACCATGAGCTCCCGAGCATCCTTAGTATATCAGACGTTCAGCATCTAAACTAGCAGTGAGACCTCATCATTCAAGGATAGCATAGTTATTTTATTACTTTATTAATTCAGTAGCTTAGAGTTATTTGGGGACATGTCCCTTAAACAGTTTAGAGGCTTTCATACTACAATATATTTTCAGAAACTTTATTTCAATTTTTGGGTATTTTTATACCCCATTTCAGACACTGTTCTATATTTAGTATTAGTTCAGTTTTGAAACTTATGGCCTTACAGCTTATATTCTGCATATTTATAGTATATTATTCAATGCTCAGTTACAGATATCAGTCATAGATTAGCTTGTGGTCCTTCGGTGTCATGAGCACCATGTAATGTTTCAGTTACCAGATTTGGGGCGTTACACTCAGCAGGCCTCATTTCAGTATCAAATTAATAAAAATTCTTAAGTTAAGATTTCAAAGCATTCCGATAATTCTAGATACTCCTATTTTAGTTGTTTTGTGCCACTTCTTATGCTTTAAGGTGATGATTTCCTCCTAATTTCTTCTCCCAGTCTCAAGGTAACAGTTTTCTCCTAATTTCTTCTCTTAGTCTCAAGGTAATAATTTTCTCCTTATTACTCATGTCACTCAGTTACTCTTATGTCTTAGCATATATTTATGTGTTTAGGTCAATCCATGTTTCAATTAGAAATTCATTTATCATATCTGTATTCAAGACTTAGAAATTTAGTGTTGGGATTGCAGATCTTTCCCTACAATTTCTGCTTCATTAGTTCTTATTTAGGGATGAATGATCTCAAATGGAGAGATATTGTCTCCTAAGAATTTAAGCTAAGATTAAAACTGTTCTTTAAGTGTGTATAGAACCACACCCTGTGATTTGGTAGTATGAGAACACAATTACTCAATTTAATCCATTCTCCAAGTTTATGGTTGCCATGTACAATATGAATTTCCTTATGTTTTGGTTCTTGATTGTGATTTAAACTTTGAATACATGATTTCCATTGAATTCCAATATGGTTACATGCTATCCCTATAATTTTTTAGTACATTGATAATTTCATGATTTTTTCATGAGATATGGGATTTCCCTGTTCTATTCTGATTATATAATTACCATTACTAGTTGCATTCTTTAGAGATAGCTTGATATCAATAACCGATGACTTAGGATGTCATGCATTATTTGATGAATACTCAGTCCTTCTAATTTATATGATTTAGAATGCTTTGATATAAAGAACTTATATTTCATTCCTATAACACAAGTGTTATCGAGCTATTTAGTATTATTAGTTATTGCAGGACCTTGTATCAGTTTATTTAGTAGAATATACGCTAGTTACATAGTTACTGATTAGCTCATTGTATCAACTTACATTACACATTTACATGCTTAGTTTATCATCTTGATAAATCTAGATTTACGGTTCATGCCAAGTTTTATGGATTCCTTCCCAATATTAGTTCCTATACATTTCTTTTATGCATTTTATTCTAGTCAGCTTATGTCTCCGATAAATTTACAAGTCTCACAATTCATAAATATATGATTTATATATGAAAACTCATATCATAAGTAGGGGGTCCGACTTATAAAAATAAGTTTCATGATATGCATGACATCAAGATATGCCATGAATGGTTTTGAGCATTTTTCCCAAAAGTAAGTTTCACGATCAGCGTGGTATCTGCAAAGCCATCAATTATCGTGCATCGGTTTTGTCATAAAAGAAAAGTTCATTAATTCTATGGTATCCATGATTATGGAAAGTTTGACTTCTAAATAAGTTACCATAAGAATTCTCAGGAGCTTTCAATTATGTTCAGTTGGGAGTAGTTCTTAGCACCGAGTGGATGAAGGGATAAATGGCCACCCACCTATTATGTTGAGACCTTTAGTAGAAGTACCTAAGTCACAAAACTACATGCCATCCTAGGTTTATTTATCCCTCTTAGTGGGCATGTTTTGTAAGTTTATGGTGAAAGAATACCCAGTCTATTCAATGCAGGGGATAATGAGTATAAGGACCTCATAAATATCTCTTTTCATCATATAAACTTTAAGGTGTATGAAGTTTCATATTTAATTTTTTAAGTAGAAACGATAGAGACTTTATTTAACATAGGTTTATTTAGGCTATAGAAAGACCTACGTCAAGATAATTCCACCTTTCAAATACTTTGGTAATGCTCCCAAATAATGAATTAGAGTACATGGAGCCATTTACTTATCTTGTTTTCTGTCAAGAAAAAAAAATGGCAGACTAACTGCTATAAATATAAGTTAATGAAAGAGACCAATGAAAAAAATGAATGTTGGGTCTTTGAAATCAAAGTCAATCTTACTCAATTTTGGAAATATGAGTCAAAAGCCAATTATTTGAGAGGGAATCATTTTGTCTCAATCAATCAAGAATGACTCAACTAGATAAATTCACTTATTTTGCACAATTCTTCTGATCCCCCTCACATCAATCCCATGATCCTTTTATCCATTCACATTGAACGACAGCGGGGGAGAAAATTCAACTAGAAAAACTTACATTGGGCTTAGGGATAATCAAGCTCAAACTGATGACTTCCACCTCGTCAAGGTGACACTCTACCACTGAGTTATATCCCTTCCCCACCCCATCCAGAAATAGAACTGACAAATCCTAAGTCAAAGGGTCGAGAAAATCAATGAAACTATTCTTGAACAACTTGGAGCCGGGCCTTATTTTCGCACTATTACAGATATAAAAATAATAGTCAAAATCGAATTCAATTGTCAACTACCCCTATCGAAAATAGGAATAACTACTAATTTTGAAGGAACGGATTGGATTTACATCTCTTTTCCATTCAAGAGTTCTTACGCATTTCCATGCCCCTTTGAGATCCCAAAAAATGAAAATATTCCCTTTCATACCATGTCGGATCAGATCAACCTTCATACCCTAGCAAGGTGTATTAGAATTTTTTATGGGGATTATACATCAAACTGCATATTTAGCTAACATGGTTTTATGTCGGCTATAGTATCTCCCACATTCTTAGTTTTCAGTAGTTGCATGACCCTCAGTTCAGTCTAGTTTATAGTAATTCAACTATCTCAAAATATTCATGCATTCAGTATTTATGCTTGTCCAGATAGGTCCTTATTTCTCAATATACATCAACGTACTTTGATTTAAATATTTTTTTGTTAGCATGTAGAAGTTTGTATATCACTTAATAGGTTTAGGATATCCCAATGATCCCACATCCATACTTATTATTTGTTGAATCATTATATTGTAGCTCATATCAATTTTTATTCAGTTATTCTTAGTGCATATCTCACACGGTTAGTATATTCCAAAGTATTGATTGCATATCTCTTGTTCCTATATTTTTTGTATGATATAGATTCAGGTGCATACATTAGGATCACAGACAGGTAGATCACAACTTATAGAAAAAAGGTGATGATTTATCCATATTAGAGGACTCAAGTCGGTTTATAGTTCTAGTATTTTATTTCTATTTTTATGTATTGATAGGGATATATGGTGGTTATGTCCTGACTACCTATAGTCAGTAGGTAGAATCTTCATAGATCGCCAGTCAAAGTTGTTACATGTAGTTCAAGTTTCTTTTCATATTAACTGTTGTAAATAAACTTATTTCATATTTGTTATTTATTAAATTTATTCTGCATTCAATATCCTATTTTGATTTATTTTCATTATTATTAGTGTCATGGCAGTTCATGGATTAGCTTGGGGTCACTTGTGACTTAAGCACCGTGTTAAAACGAAGGTGTAGTGTTGGGTTATGACAAATAGTGTTCTTTAGAGAATCCCTATCAAAGTTCTATATAATATAGTTCCACAAAAATGTGTCAGTATGGATATTCATAGAATCATTCCAAATTTTTTAGGGGTAATAAGGATTATGGTCAAAATAAGTATTGGTCTTTCTTGCTAATGTACGTCTTCTAAATATAGTAGGAGGTTTAGGTTTAGATCATTATTTGATATCTCCAAAGCTATGTATGATAAATTTTTGTGAAAATTTTGGATTAGAAGATCTATGTGGTCCAATTTCTATTAAAACAAATAACGCAAGAAACAAATTCCAACTCTAGTACAATATATGGGTGGTTGACAAGTGTGGAAACACATGTTTCATATGAGAGAGACAGTAGAGCAAAATCAATGGTAGGAACTTAAAGGAGTTATATATTGTCTTTTGTACGAGAATTGTACAAAGCGTGGTCCATTGATGCTTCAACAATATGAAGTTTAAAGTTGTCATCATGTAAGAACTCTAATTATGAAGACAAACATTGGTGGTTACAATCTAGTAATGAAAAGTTTATAAAGAAAAAAAGTCTTGGGAAATTATAAAAACAATAGAGCATCTCTAGAAGACTCTTTTAAACATATATGGATGAAAGGATTACCTTTCAAGATTTTTTTCTTTGGGTGGATAGTTTAGACTAGTAAAGCAGTCATAAATACCTGGAATCCTAATATCTCAATTTTGCATATGTTGAACATTTACTTCTAGAGAGACTAGAGACAAGGTTTTCTACAAAATCACTTCTTGAATTAATAATTTTGTTAAGTTTAGATTTAATTGGGTTCAGAATAACCCTCAAACTTGGCCTCTGATAGTTGCTTAGCTTGGTAACTACAAGTCAAGTCGTTATCATAAAATTATTAGATGGTCTCCTCTCCCTCCTCTTGGATGAATAAAATGCAATACTAATTGACTTCTTATGGAAACCCTGGTCCTAATTCTATTATTTTTTGGGTGATATATCATAATGATAATTTGGTGGGGGATAAGGCTGTGAAGTTGGTTGATCTAAAAATTTGGTGGCTGAAGAAATTGCAATTAGAGAGGATTTATAATATTTACTATATTACCATTTTAATCATATTATTATTGAGTTTGATTTGTTAACTATCATTAACATTCAAAATGGAGAGTGGGATTCACCTTAGAGTGTGAGAATGGAGGTAAAAGCCATCAATAGGATCAATAATAATATATCAATAAGAGTATGAAATTTCTTAAGGTAGGAAAACACTCTTACTGATTTTTTTGACAACCTAGTTTTATTTTTGCAGGTACTTATATGTTCAGTTATTTTCTGAATGTTCCTAAAGTGGGTAAGAAATTAATAAATCTTGATGAATCTAACATTTCATACATGAGAATCTAAAAGATAGACATCTAAGAAGTTCTAACTAGAAAGATCCATTGTTCAACTACCATATCCCACTCAGATAAATACAAGTATCAATGAGAAGTGTACATGAGTAAAATGTTGATGCATAACTAATGTAATCTTCTAAATTTTGAAGTTATTTGGGTTGATTAATAATATCACAAACCAAGTCAGAGCATCGAGGCTTCCAAATTAGTTGACTGATTCAAGCTCATTTTCCATGCTCCATAGATCCAATTACTCAGAAGTTTTTCTCAATTCCACAAATTGTTTAAGCAATGTAGAATTAGTTTTTCTATTCAAAATTCTGAGGTATAGATGATGGTATTAATTTCTTTGTGAGATTCAATTCATCAAAGATTAGACTAGAGAAAAGGAAATCTAATTCCAATAGAAGGGTTATGCTTACCAGGAGATCTTTTCTATAGCAAGAAAACTAAAGATGAAGAATTAGCTTAAGCATTCTTTTTATTTGACAAATAAATAAGAGTCGATCTCTAAGTACAGGTTTGACTGCATATGGTATACTAGAGAAGTGGTTTTGTTTGTTAGGTGATGACCTCTATTGATTTCGATGGTCTTTGTCAGAGTCAAGTCTGCCTCTTGTTCGGAAGCTTCTAATTTAGTTCACTTTCCCTATTTGTTGATTTATTTTGTTTCTATTTTGCTTTTTGATTTTGTTGCTTTTATTCAAGTTTTTCTCCTTTTTATTTATTCTTCACAAGCTTTGAATCTTTGGATCAGTTAAATCCTATACATACACTTGTTTATTTTTATTGAATAAATATGGCCTTTCGTGCCTTTAGATTAAAAGTAAAAAAATTGTTAATTATCCAGATCATTTGTGTGGCATAGTGAACTACCAGAAAGTTTCAAACTTTTTCCCTACCCTTCATACAATATGTAAATTTTCAATTACTAAATTTTAGGGTCTTCTGGTCCTCTACTATTGAAACATTGAAGGCTCGTTGAAATATTCAATGATGTGAATTTGTTTAAGTTATGAATTAATCATTTATTTGAGGAATAGGTTTTAATTATTAAGGACCTTGAATAAAATTTAAATCTAATTAGAAAAATATTTTTGTGTCAATAATGTCAAATATTACTCAATCCACATCCATCTGTCACTACTAGAAACTACCTATGCATTATCTACACTTTTGTTATCAACCCAACCATTGCATATCCACAACACTTCTACCATTATAACCATCCCGATACCAATCACAAATATTTTCTACCATACTTATCATCTCCATGATTATAATTAATTCACTACTTAAACCATTTTGGTCATCATCTCTGTCATTACTATCCACTACTACCTCTACTGTGGGCAATTTTTACTACCACCCATCTCCACAATCATAAGTATCACCACTGTCATGTATTAGTTTTTGAAGGTGAAATGCTTTCTTTTAATAAAGCAAGAAGGAAATTGGGTTACTGTGCCTGAAAGAAATGCAAGTAGAGAATATGTCTAATTAATGAAAAGATCATTATAAGATATTCTAGTTTCTATCTCAATTCAGGTGATCAGGTTACCTGTGGTAAAGCAATAAAACATGCCTACATTTTTCATCTATTTTTATATAAGCTTCCATATAAGTCAGCTTCTGATGTTAGAACTAGTTCTAGAAATAAATAATTATTAAATATCAAACTAGGCCATAGATGCTTTAGCTATAGCAAGTGCTTCTATTCTGTCATAAATTTCGATCCTATGTCAAGGTTTAGTTTGTTTAAAATTGACATCTCATTTACTGAAAATTTTATTGACTTGGGTAGCAATGCTTTTTTGAACACAAGGAATGTCCTTATGATCTACCATTTTTAAGGAAGAAATCCATGATGCAATCATTGATGGACAAGATACAAAAGTTTTAATTGATGACTTCCATTATTACTCAATTGAGAAAATAAAAAATATACCAATTTATTCTTCATATATACTCCTAAATAATAGAGATAAAGTTAAATATATCTTTAAGCTTTAAGTATCAACTCAAAAATTTTATTTTATGGTCCTACATGTTCTAAAATATATCAAGAGATGCTCGTGAAGGCACTTGTTCGTTATTATGGAGCTAAATGTCTCATTTTTTGTATCCATGGTTTTTAAGGTGGGATATATGTGAAGGATGTTGCACCAATTAAATAGGGATATAATGCACATAAAATCTCAAACTGGTTGAAGAAAATTTTTGGGCAACCTGATTGAACCAAAGACACTAAACTTTCATCTAGCCAAATGGCGGCTATACTAACTCTTTTGTTAGTCCTTCATATTTTTAATCACACCCTAAGTTAAGGAATAGCAATATATACTATTTAGTTGGGGCATTAAAAGGCATTATCTTTATGAAAGGTGATAGAGTTATGTTTATTAGTTTTACTTCAAGTACATTGCGCTGGACTCCTATTAGGGGCCCAATAGTTTAAGTCTAGAGGGAAGGTTGTATTGTCTTTCAAAGATCATTCATCAGCATAAGTTGGTGTACAATTTGATAACCTCATTTCTTGTTACATTAACTTATGTGGTCTTTGTGATGATGCTCATAGACTTTTTTTCTAAATCGGTGGAATGTGCTTAGAAGACACTAACATGGATGATTTTAAAAAGTTTCTAACTCGTTATTTATGTTTATAATCAATGTCAATAGAAATTCTCTGTTCATAAAATATAGCAAGAATTCTATGTAAAAAATTAAAAAATACATTTAATATTTAAACGTTTTCTCGAGAAGCTTCCTGATAATGCAGTTTTTATTGGTTCTCACACTCATACAGATAATCATATTAAGAAATAACATCATGCAGTTCTTATCTTCTCTAAGTTTTGTAGCAAAAATAAGGTACTTTATTTGATCTCACATTCCTGAGTAGTCTTGGGAAGATGCGCGACAAGGGCAAATGGTTGCAAGGACAACTAAACTTTTTAAAACTTTTCTCAAGATGTAACTTCTGATATAATCATCTACATAAGTTTGTGAACTAATAATAACTCTATCATCAGGAAAATTCCCAAGCAAACTTAAATGTTGAATATAATTTTTAATTTCCTATTGTACATTTTTTATTATCTTTTATAAACAAAACAAATAACATGTTTCTTCTTTCCTTGAATACAACCCCGAACAATAAGTTATGGAGTAACTTTTTTAGATCAATCATGTTAATGGCTTCTACGTGCATTTCACTAACTTAGCAGATCTAAGACCCCGTGAAAATACTAATTCATTTCAGTCTTATATTGCATGTCATGAGGATCCAATACTTAGAAAATTTAGCTAAGTGTTAAGGGTTAGTCTCATTTTTTTCGTGAATATTTTAATGGTCTTATTTTTTATCTCTCCGGCTTTAGATTATCGAGTTTTAAATTGATTCATGATCAAGTTTATCTATAGGTCATCTCAGCTAAATTTCAGAATTTTCGTACATCATTTGAGATATGTTTGGAAGATCAAAATAGTGAGTCAATGAGATCAGGATGCATCACGTTGGCTAATGCATCATCACCATCGACGCAATGCGTTGGTCATCATGTTTGGTTGATCGACGCTGCGCGTCACCTATCGTGTCACTAGGAATGTTTTTGTTTATTAAATTATGGGTTTGTGGAGGAAGAAGAGTCATTTTACACCCATATTAACCCACCATAACACGAAATTAGGCCTTCTACCAGGAAAATTCACTAATCCTTTCATAAAATTCTCTCTAGAGCAAACCCTAGGTTCATCAAATTTCAAGTTCAAATCTCAAGAGTTCAGCAGCAATTCTCAAAAATTTAGAAACCAAGGTATGTTAAAAGTTCATCCATGGGTATTTTTCACATATGAAGCTCAAGAACCCAATTTCAAATTCAAAGTTATGAATTATACAAGTTATTATGATTTTAACTATGAATCCCCGTGAATTTTGATTCTATATCATTTTCCATAAAAATTTTATTGTTATTAAACCCTATATGTTTGAATGGTATTGTTCACTAATTTAAGCCTTATTTTGGGATTTAGTATCAAAATCATGCTACTACTAGTTGCTTTAAAATAAAACTATTTTCATGCTAAAACCATGCATTGCAAGTGTTTGATGAAATGCCTAAATTATTGGGTTTTGACCAATGACTACTTATTTTATGTTTACAATGAATTAACTCCATAAAACTCTTACGAAATCCGATAATGTATTATGTTTCCACGAGTTTTGATAGAAAGAGCCCTTACATGTTTGAAAGTTGAAGTATGTTTATCTATACCTTGGTAATTTAAATTCAATTATTTTCAGGTGGAATGTATTATAGTAGGTTTTAAATATTGTGGATTCCATATCATGGTCATGCAAATTCAGTATAAAACCCTAAGCTTATGATTTGGTCATGTGATTGTGCTACCTTATCATGTCTAAAAGCAACCCCATGTTAATGTCTTGACCCCAATATATTTGATGAAATTCCAAGGTGAATAATTGTGAACAATGATTGCCTTCCATGGTTTCAAAACATTCATGTATCCCTATTGTTATTGTTATTGAGTCCTGGGGGTTATGAATACCCAAAACTTAGCTATTTACTTAGTCTCTGTATTTTTAGAATAGGTTTAGCTATGTATGAGCATTATTATTTTAGTTAGTAATCATAATCAGTCAAACTTAGATAAGTTTAGTAATAGAGTTAGTTTAGTTAGGAGTAGGATTTATAACCAAGCGAACCCAGGGATGGGGGCTCATCTGTCAGCAGAGAGTGTGACCCTTAGTTACAGCCCCTAGGTTCCAGAACTACGTAGCCAACATAGGTTGAGATACCTACTTTCAAGTTGAAGGTTGATAAAGTGTTTACCTACTCGATGAGGGTAATAAATATCTAATTAGGGTACCTTCCAGATGAGGGTGACTTTTTTACTTGTTAGTACCCATGGCACGATACTAGCACCCTTCCAACTAGGGTCATATGTTGGACCCCAATCATCTCAGCTTTGGGGCCTGTTGATTAGATGAGACCTCTTACAGTCTCAGTTTCAGTATTCAGTATTTAACACAGAACTTAGTTCAATTTTACACGATCATGACTTATAGTTATCAGTTATTTAGTTACGAAAATTCAGTACTTCAATTTCAATCTGAACTTTTAGTTATCAGTTATTCAGTTACAAATCTCATTACGACATCTTCCAACCATTTTAGATATACGATATATGCTTGGTCTTACATTTACATTATTTTTAGTTTCGCATGAATTCTCATACAGTTACCTTATATTATTCATCCAGTAATTATTACATGCACATGAACCCATGCATATTATCCTGACCTCATTTAGTATAAAGTACATTCAAAGTACTAATTGCATACTCTTTTCTTGCACTATGATGTCTTATATCACAGGTCCAGACGCTCGGGTTCCCGACTATACTTAGATATTTCAATGCATCAGTAGTAACAACAGGGGTGAGCCTTCATCCTTTAAGGATGAATTATCGTATATTCATTTATGTCAGTAGTTTAGTTGTTTAGTCAGTTGGAGGTAGTTGGGTTCTTGTCCCATCAACTCAACAACCAGTCAGTTTAGAGGCTTTCATACTAGTATAGATAGTTGGTCAGTTTTCAGTTGTTATTATTAATTGTTTTATCAGTATTGCTAGTACATTTTTTAGACATTTAAAATCATAATTTAGTATTTTTTTTAGATACTAAAACCTTATGACATTTTCATATAATTTCCGCATAAGTTGTTTTATAATTTTACTCAGTGCTCACAGCAGGTACCGGCTCATGGGTCAGATTTTAATCCCACGGGGCCGTAAGCACTCTGTGACGCCTAGGGTGTACTCTCAGGGTGTTACAAACTTGGTATTAGAGCTACAGTTTCAGTCATGTCAATTATCAGTAAACCATGTATTAGCGTACAAATCTAGATATCACGTACTCACGATCTCAGTTACTGTGTATGTATGTTTGTACTCTTACGTTCATATCAATCAGTCAGTTAACATTGTTCATGCATGTAAATCCTTTGCATTTATCCTACCTCAGTCGTATACTCAGTACTCTAGTTGTACTGATGCATTTGCGCATTGGTGCTTTCTTTTCATCTTACACTATAGGTTCAGAGACACGAGTTCCAGACCAACAGTAGCAGTCGCGATCCATTATACAGAGTTGTAGTGAGTCCTCATTATTCAAGGACTATATGATATGATTCATTTATTATTTCAGTTAGTTTTTTTGTTTATGGAGTTAGTTGAAGACATGTTCCTTCAACTCCTTATTCAGACAGTACTTAGAGGCTTTCAGATTTATTTCAGACTTCAGTTGTTTTGGGTTTTTTCACCCACATGGATGTTATGTTTTGATAGATCCTTTATTCAGTTGAACCTTATGGCCTACATGTTTATGTTTTCCGCATTATTACATGTATATTATGCAGTATGTAGGTACAGATATTAGTCATGGGTTAGCTTGTGGTCCTTCGGGGTCATAAGCACCGTGTAGCATTCCGATTCAGAAAATCCGGGCATTACAAATATGGTATCAGAGCCTATGGTTCAATAGAGTCCTAGGAAGTTTAAAGCCGCATCTAGTAGAGTCTTGTACATGGGTGTGTTGTGTGCCACATTTATGTGCAGGAGGCTATGAGATGTTTTACGAACAGTTTCCCTTCTTTTAGTATTTATGTCATGCTAGTTAGCATAATCTCAAGTTAAAATCTCAGTCTAATCCATTCTTCTCTTATTTTAGAACATGCCTACAAAGAGGAGAAACCAGCCAACTCTTTAGCCCGAAGATCCTTTGGGCGAACATGTTTCTCATGCCGAATTTTGGAGCCGCATTCACCACACTTGCTCAGTCTATGGCTGCCCAGAATGAACGGCCACCAGTTATTTCGGCCAATCTAGTGGTCAACTCATCCGCAGCTAAGATTCAGGACTTCACCCGAATGAACCCTTTATATTTCTTCGGGTCTAAGTCTAATGAAGACCCAAAGGAATTCATTAACCAAGACCAGAAGGTCATTGATATCATGGGTGTTACTTCGGTTGAGAGTGCTGAGTTAGCCGCATATCAGTTGCAAAATGTGGTTCACACTTGGTACAAGCAGTGGAAGTCCGAGAGGGTAGACGATGCCGGTCCTATTGAGTGGGAGGAGTTTGTCACAGCTTTTTTAGATAGATTCTTTCTCCAAGAGCTGAGGGAGGCCAAAGTTCTTCAGTTCATCAACCTCAAGTAGGGAAATATGATAGTTAGGGAGTATTCTCTCTAATTTACTTAGTTGGCTAGATATGCCCCTCAAGTGGTTGCAGACATCAGGGCTAAGATAAGGAAGTTCGTGTCAGGGGTGAACGATAGCGTGGTAAATAAGTATAGATCTGCAATGCTGAACTGTGATATGACTTTATCCAGGCTCATGACCCATGCTAAACAGATAGAGGAGCAGAAGTTTAGGACTAGGAAGAGGCAGAACAAGAGAGCAAGATCAGGCAGTTTCAGTTTTACTCAACCCAAATCAGAAAGAGGAAACTATTCGCAGTTTTGTCCTAAGCTAGCAGTTCCAGCTCCTTCCTCCGCCAGTGCCCCAGTGATGAAATTCAGAGATGGCAACAGAGATCGAGCACCAGGCTCTAAATCTCAGGGCAGTGTCAGACTTACGAAAAGCACCATCAGGGTGTGTGTAGAGCGGGTCATGGCATTTGTTTCAGTTTTGGCAAGACAGGTCAAAGATTTAGAGACTGTCCTTAGCCAGGTCCTTAGGGTCAGCATAATCGTTCCACATCTCAGTCCAGTCGCTCGAACCAGCAGGGCGCCATTTTTAGTGCTACTAGTGGGCAACGCCCAAACAGACTCTATGATCTTCAAACTCGGTAGGATTAAGAAAATTCTCTTGATGTTATTACTGGTATTTTTCAGATTTTCCATGTTCATGTTTACTCTTTGCTAGATCCAGGAGCATCTTTGTCTTTTGTTATTCCATACATAGCAGGCAATTTTGGAATCAGTCCCAAAATTTTAGTAGAGCACTTTTCAGTCTCTACCCCAGTGGGTAAAACCATCATAGCCCGGTGGGTATACAGGAACTACCCGGTTATGATATTTTAGAAATACATCAGTAGATTTAGTCAAATTAGAAATGACTGATTTTAATGTCATTCTCGGCATGGATTGGCTTCATTCCTGCTATGCCACATTCAACTATAGAAATAGGATAGTTCAGTTTCAATTCTTGAATGAACCCGTCCATGAGTGAAAGGGTAGAACTTCAACGTTTAGGGGTTAGCTTATTTCCTACCTTCGGGCAAGGAGAATGATTTCTAAGGGGTGTGTGTACCATCTCGTGCATGTTAAAGATTCTAGTTCTGAATCTCCCAGTCTTGAATTAGTTCTTGTGGTTAATGAATATTCAGATATTTTTTCAAAGATCTTCCAGGCATTCCTCTCGAAAGGGAAACAGACTTCGGCATAGACCATCTCCTAGATACTCAGCCTATCTATATTCTGCCATATAGAATGGCACTTGCGAAACTCATGGATTTGAAAGATCTCTAAGATAAGGGATTCATCAGGCCCAGTGTGTCCCCATGGGGTGAACCAGTTTTATTTGTGCACAAGAAAGATGGTTCTCTCAGGATGTGTATTGATTATCGTCAGCTCAACAAAGTCACAGTCAAGAACAGCTATCCGCTTCCTGGAATAGATGACTTGTTCGACCAAATTTAGGGTGCCAGTTATTTCTCCAAGATAGACCTCAGATTAGGCTATCATCATCTCAGAGTTAGAGAACATGGCATCCCGAAAATAGTTTTTCGTACTCGATATGAGCACTTTGAATTTCTATTCATGTCCTTTGGTCTTACCAATTCCCCTGTAGCTTTCATGGACTTGATAAACCATGTGTTCAAGAAGTACTTGGACATATTCGTCACAGTCTTTATAAATGATATTCTTGTTTATTCTAGCAGCAAGCGTGATCATTCAGATCATCTCAGGATTGTTCTTCAGACTCTCAGGGATCATCAATTATTTGCCAAGTTCAGTAAGTGAAAATTTTGGCTAAGATCAGTAGCATTCCTTGGCCATATTGTTTTCGGTGATAGAATTAGAGTAGATCCTCAGAAGACCGAAGTGGTAAGAAACTAGCCTCGTCCCGTATCTCCATCAGATATCAGGAGTTTTTTGGGTTTGGCTGGCTATTACAGACGCTTTGGCAATGGATTTTCTTCTATTTCATCTCCTATGTCCAGATTGAATCAGAAGAAGGTCATACGAGAAGAGTTTTCAGGAATTGAAGTCTCGACTCAGTTCAGCTCCAGTTCTAGCTCTTCCAGATGGTTCAGATGTGTTCATAATATATTGTGATGCATCCAGAGTGGGTTAAGGTTGTGTCCTCATGCAGCATGATAAGATCATAGCCTATATCTCCAGATAGTTAAAGCCCCATGAAAAGAATTATCCTACTCATGATCTTGAGTTAGCAGTTATAGTATTTTCCTTAAAGATTTTGAGGTATTATTTATACGGAGTTCATGTACATGTCTTCACATATCATAAGAGTCTCCAGTATGTATTTTCTCAGAAAGATCTCAAACTTCATCAGAAAAGGTGGTTAAAGCTCTTGAAGGATTATGACATAAGTGTCCTTTATTACCCAGGCAAGGCCAAGGTTGTGGACGATGCTCTCAATACACTCTTCATGGGTAGTGTTTCTCACATTGAGGATAGCAAGAAAGAGATAGCCCAGGAAATCCACCATCTTACCAGACTAGGCATTCTCTTAGTCGACTCTTCATAGGGTGGAGTATGTGTTCAAAGTAGTTCAGAGTCATCTCTATTTTCTAAGGTAAAAGAGAAGCAAGATAGGTATCCAATCCTTGTCAAGCTAAAATAGTCAGTTCAGGATTAAAAGGTAGAGGTTTTCTCCCAACGGAGAGAGAGTGTTCTTCGTTGTCAAGGTCGTCTCTGTGTTCTAGATTTAGATGAGTTGAGGCAGCAAATTCTTGTAGAAGCGCATGGTGCACGATAATCTATTCATCTAGGGTCTACTAAGATGTACCGTGAGTTGGGGTAGATCTATTGGTGGAGTGGGATAAAGAGAGATATTGCAGAGTTTGTCGCTAAGTGCTCTACATGTTAGTAGGTTAAGATAGAGCATCAGAAACCTAGTGGTTCCATTCAAGAGTTCACCATTCCTACTTGGAAGTGGGAAGAAGTAAACATGGACTTCGTAATGGGTTTTCCTATAACTCATCATCAGCATGATTTAGTGTGGATCATTGTAGACAGAATGACTAAATCAGCCCATTTCCTTCCAGTTCGTACTTCTTATTCAGCTGAGGACTACGCCAAAGTCTATATCAGGAGTTGGTCAGATTACACGGTGTTCCATTAGCTATCATCTTAGACAAAGGTACCCAGTTCACCTCTCAGTTCTAGAAAGCATTCCAAAAGGGTTTTGGTACCCAAGTCCATCTCAGCATAGCGTTTTATCCTCAGACAAATGGTCAAGCAGAGAGGACTATTTAGACTCTTGAAGATATTCTAAGGGCATGTGTAATTGATTTCAAGGGAAGTTGGGATGACCACATGCCCTTGATTATGTTTGCATACAACAATAGCTATTATTCTAGTATTCAGATGGCTCCATTGGAAGATCTCTGTGGTAGGAGGTTTTGATCTCTAATTTTTTGGTTCGAATTTAGTGAGGCCTCAGTCATAGGTCCTGACTTAGTGTTCGACGCCTTAGAGAAAGTTTAGTTGATCAAAGAAAGACTCTGGGCTGCTCAAAGCCTGCAGAAGTCATATGCGGATGTTCTTAGGAAGGACCTCGAGTTCGAGGTCAATGACTATGTCTATCTTAAGATCTCTCCCATAAAGAGAGTGAAGAGGTTCGGCAAGAAAGGAAATCTTAGTCCCCGCTATGTCGGTCCCTTCAGGATTCTCAATCGCTTCGGCAAGGTAGCTTGTGAGCTCGAATTACCTTCAAATCTAGCCTCCCTTCATCCATTCATCCATGTCTCTTTGCTTAAGAAGTGTATAGGTGACCCAACCATTGTAGTCCCTATTCTGAGCATTGACATTTAGAACAACCTCTCTTACGAAGTGATTCCAGTTGAAATCTTAGGCTACCAGACTTGTAGATTGAGGAACAAAGAAGTCCCTCTAGTTAAAATTCTTTGGAGAAATTATTCTCATTAGGGAGATACTTGGGAAGCAGAAGCAGATATACATACCAAGTATCCTCACCTTTTCTCCGCCAATTCAGATCAAGCTCAAGGTAACAGTCCTCCTTAAGCTTATAAAGTTCACGTTTAGTATTCGGTTTCATGCTCATGTTCCCATTATAAACTTGGTACCTATTATTACCTACCATTGCATACTCAGTCATGAATTCATGTATTCTTCCACTGTTTAATCATGGATCAGATATGCATTCTCATTACGAGAACCTCAGTCATGCATTCATGAATCAGTTACTCATGCATCAGATATGCATGTCCAGAATGATAGGTTTAGCTTATCAGTCATGTCCATCATGAGATCATGTTCCAGTAGTGTATGTCTAGTATGTACTCCAGTTTATCATCCCTCCCCATTTCAGTCAGTCTTATTCGAGGATGAATATTTCCAAGGGAGGGATATTGTAGTACCTCGTATATTTCTAAGCTAGAAAATGAACCATTGTTACTACACATAAAACCTCCTATACTATAATTAATATTTGAGTACATGAATTAGCATAATTATCCTAGTAAAATAGAGCTTATGATGTATTAAACATGTTCATAAGAGTCACTTAGAGTAAGCCAAGCTAAGAACTTTTGAATCTACCAAGTTTTCGTGTGTGATTTCACATAGGTAATCTTTGAATGAGAATAAATTTCTTTATATGAGGTACTTTGGCAGATTTATACCCTCCAAATTGTATAGAATTGAATAAGCTTTCCGTCGATACCAAATTTTCCAAAATCGTACACCCGGTGAAGAAGTTATGACGATTTAAGGTTTCAACAGCGTCATTTTAGTTAGTGGCGCGTCGCGCCATAACAGAAAATGATGTTTGTCAATTTCTAGTGTCTCTCCTCGATTCTAGTGCATCGTGGTGAGTTTCCAGGGCAAAAATGGGTGGCATCATGATGTCTCCGCATAGTGCCAAGGGCCCAAATCGGGTAATTTTCACAGAAATTAAATGACGCATCTAGAGGGGTATTTGGGTCATCTTTCCATCCCTATATATTCCATAAACATGGAATTTATCCCAATACAACCACATTATACACTCTTTTCTCAAATTTCTCTCAAGAACCCCATAGAGTTTTCATAAGAGCTTCAAGATTCAAAGGATTTCACCGCTAATTTTTGTGGATCTTCTATCGAAGGTATGCGTAATGTTCATCCATGGATTCCTTTCATCTGTGGAGTTCAAGAATCAATCTTTAAATACTAAATCATGAAATTTTTGTGGTTATATGATTGTATTCATCTTGGTGGTTGTGGTTATGCTATAGAGTAGCGATTTGATGAATTTTCATGAATGTTTTGATCATGTAGTTGGAACCCATGAATTTGGGTGGTTTAATGTGATGTAAATTTATGAACACACCTATGCTTTAAAGAGTGCATGCAAGGTGTTTGATAAAATACTTAGAATGCTAGGAATTTCATGTTTACATGGTCCCATATTATCTACATGACAAGTCCATGTTAACTATATAATTCAATATGAGTTCCATGTTATTATTTTGTTGCTATTGTTGTGTTATGAAGCATTTATGACAATTGAGTGATATAATATGTACATGATATATATATATTCCATGCACTCCCTGCTATGCACAAGATGTCAAAAACTACATTGGTATATTATCCCCTACTTATGATATTATGAATTGTGGACTCCAATCTTATAATCAAGTCATGTCATGTACGTCAGTTTTGTTCTATCGATTCCTGGGGGTATTCGTACCCAAAAAATATAGTTGTATGGCTAGAGCCACGTCATGTTATAAAGATAATCTCTGTCAATCCATGATATATGGAACTCAGTCAGTCATGTGACTCAGGAAATCTCAAAAATCTCAAGATCTCAGTAAATTCTCAAATAGTAGTACTATTCCATCAGTCAACAGAAGTCGGTTACTCAGTCTATGTACACTCAGTAAATTATGATCAGTCTCTTCAAATGGGAGTAAGAGTTAGCACCAAGTGAATCCAAGGATGGCAACTCACCTGTTATATGAGAGTGTGATTATTAGCAGTCATTCTTGCATTCCTGAACTATGTAGCCAGCATAGGTTGAGATATCTATCCTGCTATATGAGGGTGGATGAGGTGGATTAACCTATTATATGAGGGTTCCCACCGTTCTCTCTAGAGTTACCTGCTATATGAGGGTTGCTCACACATTGTCTTTACCAGTGGTGGGGTATTGAAACCCTTCCAGTCAGGTCCGAGATTGTACCCTAGCTTAGACATAATGGAACATATGGGGCATGTCGATTAAATAAATACCTCCCACAGTTTCAGACTTAGTCTGAGTAAAAGAACTCAGATTGTTCTTTAGATATCAGTATACCAAGACTGTCAGATATAGTCAAATTCATTTATAGTATGGAACTCAGATAGTTCAACCAGATTCAAGACTGTCAGACACAGTCGCCCATGTTGTCAGAACTACAGTTTTAGTCATGTCAGTTATTAGTAAACCATGTATTAGAGTACAGATCTAGATATCACGTAATCACGATCTCAGTTACTATGTATGTATATTTGTACTCTTATGTTCATATCAGTCATCCAGTTAGCATTGTTCATGTATGTAAACCCTTTGCATTTAGCCTATCTCACTCGTATACTCAGTACTCCAGTTGTACTGACACATTTTCTCTATGGTGCTTTCTATTCATGTTATACCATAGGTTCAGAGACACGGGTTCCAGACCAACAATAACAGTCGCGATCCAGTAAATAGAGTTGCAGTGAGTCCTTTTCATTTGAGGACTATATAATCTGACTCATTTATTCATTAGCTTTTTTGTTTATGGAGTTAGTTGAAGACATGTTTCTTCAACTCTTTATTCAGACAGTACTTAGAGGCTTTCAGATTTAGTTCAGATTTATTTTAGACTTCAATTGTTTTGGGTATTATTCACCCTCACGAAGGTTATATTTTGATAGATCCTTTATTCATTTGAACCTTATGGCCTACATGTTTATGTTTTCCACATTGTTACATGTATATTATGAAGTGTACAGGTACAAATATTAGTCATGGGTTAGCTTGTGGTCCTTCGGGATCAATATCACCGTGTAGCATTCCAGTTCAGAAAATCGAGGTGTTACACCATGTGTCAGACTCAATCATGTAGTGATATTTCATTCATGTGTATTCATCATGTAATTTATGTACCTCAGTGTCTTTTAGTTTACTTAGTTTTATTCGAGGACGAATATTCCGAAGGGGGTGATATTGTAATACCCCGTGAAAATCCTAATCTATTTCAGTCTTATATAACATGCCATGAGTGTCCAATACTTAGAAAATTTAGTTGTGTCTTGACACTTAGTCTCATTTTTTTCTTCAATTTTTCAATAGTATTATTTTTTATCTCTCCATCCTTATATTATCAATTTTTAAATTAATTTGTGATCAAGGTTATCTATAGGTCATCTCGGGTGAGTTTCAGAATATTCAGTTATCGTTTGAGACATATTTGGAAGACAAAAATAATGAGCTAACACGATCAGGATGCATCGTGTTGGCTATTGCATCGTCACCATCGACATGGTGCATTGGACATCGAAAAGGGTTAATCAACATAGCGCTTTGCCTGTCGTGTCACTGGGTATGTTTTTGTTTATCAAAATTATAGGTTTGTAGGGTCAAATGTCATTTTCCACAAATTTTAACCCACCATAACAAGAAATTAAGCATTCCACAAGGCAAATTCACTCATTCTTTCATAAAATTCTCTCAAGAGCAAACTCTAGGTTCATCAAAGTTCATGTTCAAATCTCAAAAATTCACCAACAATTAGCAAAAATTCAAAAACAAAGGTATGTCAAATGTTCATCCATGGGCCCTTTTCACCCATGGAGTTCAAGAACCCAATTTCAAATTCAAAGTTATGAATTATACATGTTATTGTGATTTTAACTATGAATCACCATGAATTTGATTCTATATCATGTTTTCATGAAATTGCTATTTTTATTAAACCCTATATGTTTGAATGGTGATGTTCGCCGATTTAAGCCTTGTTTTGGGAATTTAGTATCAAAATCATGCTACTACTAATTACTTTAAAATAAAACTATTTCCATATTTAAACCATGCAGTGCAAGTGTTTAATGAAATGCCTAAATGACTGGATTTTTACCAATGACTACTTATTTCATATTTACAATGAAATTACATATTTATAATGAATTATGTCCATGATACTATTTTGAAATCCGATCATATATTACGATTCCAAGAGTTTTGATATAAAGAGCCCTTACATGTTTGAAAGTGGAAGTATGTTTATCTATACCTTGGTAATTTGATTTCAAGTTATGATTTCAATTGTTTTCAAATGAAATACATTATAGTATATTTTAAATATTGTGGTTTCCATATCATGTTCATGAAAATTCAGAATAAATCCCTCAGCTTATGATTTGGTCATATGATTGTGCTACATTATCATGTTTAAAAGCACCCCCATGTTAAAGTCTTGACCCCCATGTGTTAGATGAAATGCTTAGGTGAATAATTGTGAACAATGATTGCCTTCTATGGTTTTAAAGCTTTTATGTATCCCTTTTGTTATTGTTATCAAGTCCTGGGGGTTATGAATACTCGAAACTTAGTTATTTACTTAGTCTCAGTATTTTTAGAATAGGTTCGGATTTATATGAATGTTATCTGTTAGTCAGCTATCATAATCAGTCAAACTTAGATCAGTTCAGTAATTTGAGTCAGTTCAATTATGAGTAGGATTTAGCACCGAGCGAACCCAAGGATAGGGGCTGACCTATCAGTAGAGGGTGTGACCCTTAGTAGCAGTTCCTAGGTTCCAACTCTACGTAGCCAACGTAGGTTGAGATATCAACCTACCAGTTGAGGGTTGATAAAGTTTTTACCTTCCATATGAGGGTAATATATATCTCATTATGTCACCTGCCAGATGTGGGTGACTCTTTCTCTTGTTAGTACCCATGGCAAGGTACTAGCACCATTCTAACTTGGATCATAGGTTAGACCCCAATCAGCTCAGCTATGGGGCATATCGGTTAGATGATGCCTCCCACAGTCTCAATTTTATTATTAAGTATTTAGTATTCAACACAGAACTCATTTCAGTTCTACACGATCATGACTTATAATTATCAGTTATTCAGTTACTAGAATTCAGTACATCAATTTCAGTCTGAACTTTCAGTAAATAGTTATTCAGTTATAGATCTTAGCACTACACCTTCAGACTATTTTAGATATACGATATATGCTTGGTCTTTCATCTAAAGTATTTTTAGTTTCGTATGTACTCTCATATAACTACCTTAAGTTATTCATCTAGTTATCATTATATGCACATAAACCCATGAATATTAGCCTGACCTTATTTATCATATCAGTACATTCAAAGTACTAATCACATACTCATTTCTTGTGCTATGATATCTTATATCATAGGTCTAGACGCTCGGGTTCTCGACCGTACTTAGACATTTCAGTACATCAGCAGCAGCAGCAGGGGTGAGTCGTCATCCTTTGAGGACGAGTTATCTTATATTCAGTTATGTCAGTAGTTTAGTAATTTAGTCAGTTGGAGTTAGTTGAGGGCTTGTCTCATCAATTCCACAGTCAGTCTGTTTAGAGGCTTTTATACTAGTACAGACAGTTGGTCTATTTTTAGTTGTTATTATCAGTTGTTTTATAAGTATTGTCAATATGTTTTCATACATTTAAAAACCACGATTTAGTATTGTTTTTAGATACTAAAACCTTATGGCATTTTCAAATAATTTCTGTGTATGTTGTTTAACAGTTTTACTTAGTGCTCACAGCAGGTACCAGCTCATGGGTTAGCTTGTGGTTCCATGGGGCTGTAAGCACTGTGTGACACACAAGGTGTACTCTCGGAGCATTACAGTAGAAGAATAAATGAGAACCATCATGAAGACCACCTAAGTTAACTCCAAAGGTGATGGGTTAAAAAAAATCTACACCAACTTTGACCAATGGATTATCTTTGAAAGACAATACAACCTTCTCTCTTTCTCCAAATATTGGGCCCCTAATAGGAGTCAAGCACAGTGTACTAGAAGATGAAATAATAATCATGACTAAATCATCGATCATAAGGATAGTGTTTTTTATTCCATCCAAAGAGGATGTTGTGTAATTCTTTACCTTTTATTCTTCCTCCAAGCATAAAGGATCAACCAAAGAGTTAGTATCAATGGTTGTTCAGTCAAATGATGGTTCAGTATCTTTGGTTCTTTCAAGTGTCCTGAAAACTTACTTCAACGTGCTTAAGATTTGTATATGCACTATATTATATTTTATTGGCGCAACATCCTTAATATATACCCCACCCAAACAAGCATGGATATAGAAACTAAGCAACTTATCTTCATAATATTAAACAATTACCTTTACCAATATCTCCAAATATATTTCAGATTTTGCAAGAGTAAAAAGCAAAATTTTTATTTGACTTCTAGAACCTTAAAGGTATACTTACTTTCTACCTATGCTTTAGATGTATATATGAAACATCAATCAACACATTCTTTGTGTTGTCACTTAAGTACTAAGGGGAATTATCAAATGAAACTTTTGTATCTTGTCCATCAATGATTGCAATAAGAATTTATTCGTTAAATACAATAAATCTTAAAGACATCCTAGATGTAGAATTATGCATTGATTCCCTAACATAGAACCTTTCCACTATCTAAGATGTTGATTTCAAACAAAATAGATCTTGACATGGGATTGAAAGTATTGCTAAAACGGAAGCACTAATTATAGTTGAAGCCTCTCCTACCAAGTTTGCGATATTCAATAATTTTCTATTTCTGATAATGGTCCTAACAATAAAAGCTGAATTAAAGTTAAGCTTATATTACAATAGGTAAAAAATATAAGCATGATTTTCCTCTTGACCAATGATAACCTCATTGTCGAAATTAAGAAAAAAACTAGAATCTCTTTTAATAGTCTTTTCATTAATTTTCATATGTTCTCAGCTTGCGTTTCTCTTAACCACATCTATTTAACTACCTTCATTCTATATAAGCTTTATAAAATCACACCATTTCACCATTAGGAACTAATAAAAGGTATTTACTTGGACCATCTACCAAATGTGGGTTAGAAACATGTATTATTTGTTTCTAAGGACATTCTTATACAATTAACACCAAAGATTATTTATCACAAAACATTATGTTTTAGCTGTGAAAACCTTTTTGTTAGCCATACTGTCAACACCAAATTCCAATTGATCAGTAGAGAGTAACTACTCTGATTTTTTCTAATAGATTCAAGAGTTCTGTGTTATTGAATAACAATTTCCTCCCTCTTGTCTCTACTTTAAGTAATTTAATCTAATATATAGATCATTGGATCTATCTATACCTTATGCTTATATTATTTTTTGGATATTTTTAGTTCCTTAAATTTCTCATCCACAAGATTGATAGCAAGACGAATATGGAAAATTCTCCTCTTAATAATCATTATGCTAATGACACACAAGTGTGCAATGAGTCTTCCCTCTCTAATGCTCTAGAATTCTTTTCTAGTTTGATCATTTCCTAAATTTCTCATAAGTGTTTCAGTGTTTTGATAGTTCTTCTTATAAATGGCATAACCTAGATTTCGTACCTGTGAGTAGATGAAAGTAAGTCTAGCAGTATATACCCTTTATTTTTTCTTAAACTTAGTAAAAATCCACCTATCATTATGGGTAAGCCATGTGCACTTTTTCACATATTGTAATGCTAACATTTCCTGAGAATCGTTTGAGGTGTAATTGTAATCTAGACCAAGAAAAGTTCAAAAGATTTTATAAAAGCAAAGTATTCATATCTATCTTTGCTTCATGAAGAGAATGTCTAAGTCAAAAGACTCATTGTTACTCTTTTTCAAACATAATTTTATTCCATATTTATGTATTTTAAACTAAGTGAAACGTATGTCCAACGGTTTGTTTTCGTTATCTATGAATCGAGGTCCAATGATCAACGTACTCTTGGCTAAGTTGACATTTCATATCTAAATTTCATACATGACTCTTATCTAAGATTCCCTCTTTTGACAACTTTATGTACTTTGTTCCTACCTTTATAAGATACTTGTGTAATTCAACAAATAGATCTAATGCTAAGAGTTTTATCGAGCTAGTGAATTATAATAAAATTATGCCTACTCCTTACTTCTTGAAAAAGGTGATAGAGATACCAGATTCTTTTATAGTCTTCTAAGGGAAAGAAGAAAAAGGTTACCTATCTAGAGGATTCAAAATGTCTAGAGCAACTGGCTAGAGGATGAGGTAGACATAGTTACCAAAGCTATTGATTTTCCCTAGAATCAAGTTACTCAAGAGATAAATGCTATTGATTTGTTATTGAAAGAATATTCTTTAAATTATCAATGTTAAAAGGAACTCAGATCTATGCAAATGACCAGATATAGAGGGATTTAGCAGAGTTATTTTTAATTTGAATGGGGCAGCGCTTGTTGTCCTAATGGTCTAACGGGGAGATTTTATCAACGTTTCTATGAAATTATTGTTTTGTATTCTAAGGATGGTTCAAGACTTTTTTTGGCGGTAAGACTCTACCTATGTCTATCACGCACACTAATTTGGTACTCCTAGCATAGAAGGAGAATATTCAAAACCTCTCCGATATGATAGATATTTTCTTGAATAACTTTATTAATAAAACCCATTTTAGGATTGTTCAAGATATATTAGATGTTCGTCTACCTAACTTGATTTCCAGCTGATCAGTCTAGGTTTGTTTAAGGTAGAAGTATCACTAAAAATTTACTTCTCACTCAAGAGATTGTTATGCATATTAAAATAAATGGCGACCAGCTAATATAGTTATTAGGATTTATATGTCTAAGGTTTATTAAAGTTTTTTAATTGAAAATGCTAAGAAACATGGGTTTCTCAAATGACATTATTGATACAACTAGTGGTTTATTTCCAGCAACTCATATTCTATTTTAGTTAATAGGAAACCTCATGATTTCTTCAATTCAACTAGATGAGTGAAGCAAGGAGATCCTATATCCCTCTGATGTATTCATTATATTAGCTAAGATTTTATTATGGTCCTAAATTATTTATTTATGGATGGATAATTGGTTGATTATGGGTTACTAAAATGGAGCACAAATTTGAATCATTATACTAATAGTGATGATACTATTACATTTGCATCAGGCCATAAATATCCTTTAAAAATAATAATTCCAGCATTTCAGAAGTATGAATCATGATTAAGATAGAAGATTAAGAAAGACAAAAAAAGCCTTCTATTTGCATCAAAATGAAGCAGTAGAGACGAGACTGCTAGTAAAAGAGTGTACTAGTTTTCCAAGGGGTCAATATTTCATGAAATACCTAGGTTGTCTTATTCCTCATGCTAGAAAAAGAAAAAACACTATGTAATTCCTTTATAAGGGTAAAATATAATGTTCAACCCTGGAGAGGTAATATGTTATCTTATAGTCGTAAAGAGGTGTTGATTAATAATGTTCTTCATGGCATTCCTATCCATGTACTATCTAATATAGTTCTATGAAATATGTGTCATTAGGGATATTCATAAAATCATTGCTAAATTTTTTTAGGGTAATAAGAATTATGGGAGAAAATGTATTGGGCTTCCTTGCTAATGTACGTCTTCTAAAGATGGTAAGAGGTTTCAGTTTTATATCATTATTTGATGTCTCCAAAGCTATGCATGCTAAGCTTTTGTGAAGATTTAGGACTCAAAGATATTTTTGGTCTAATTTCTTTGTTAATGCAAGAAATAAATTACAACTCTGGTACAATAGATACATGGCTGACAAGTATGGACCTACATGTTTCATATGAGAGATAGTAAAACAAAATCTATGGCAGGAACATAAAGAAGTTATATATTTTATTTGGTATAAAAATTGCATAAAATATGGTCCATTATTGCTTTGCTAAGATAATGTACAAAGTTGTCATCATTTGAAAAACATTGATATATTCTTTAGAGAGATGGTTTGGGTTTTGATACTAAACATGTATTTTTTCCTTGTGACATTGTTGATTATGTGAGGCAAAATATTGATCTTGTAAGGTACCCTAATTAGGAAGACAAACCATGGTGGTTACAATCTAGTAATGAGAAGTTTACAGAGAAAATGTCTTGGAAAATAATAAAAAATAGAGCTACTCCAGAAGACTCTTTTAAACGTATTTAGGTGAAAGGCTTACACTTTAATATTTCTTTCTTTGGGTAGATATTTTAGACTGGTGAAGTCACTACTAAAGTAGTCATAGATACCTAAAACCTTAATATTTCTCAATTTGCACATGTTATGCAGTGCCTTCTAGGAAAACTATTGAGCATTCATTTTTAAAAAGTGAATTAGCCTTTATTGTGCGGAGGTACAATGCTAGTATGATAGGGATCACAAGCCCTCTGATATACAAGAAGTCTATTACTTTAGAGAAATGGTTTTCTAGGAAACTAATTCTTACATTAATACGTGTTTAATTTATGATGCAATTGGGTTCTAAATATCCCTCAAACTTGGCCTTAAATAGCTTCTCATCTTGATAATTTCATGCCAAGTGTCTATCAAAAAACTGTTAGATAGTATCATCCTCCTGGATGGCTTGTAACACTAATGGGGATTATAAACGAAACCTACTTCTAGTTCTATTATTTTTTGTTTGATAGATCATAGTGGTAATCTGGTGGGGGCTAAGGTTGTTTAAATAAGTCTGCTAGTATATTTCTTCCTTTCTTTTTAAACATAGTGACAATCTACCTATCATGATGGGAAAGTCATGTACACTTTTTCAAATATTATATTGTTAACATTACCTAATATTCCTTTTGAGGTATTCTTGACCTCATACTATGGTTTCTTTAGAATAGGAAAAACATATTATTACTTGGAGGCTCTTAGACTAAAGACAAGATTTCCTGCAAAATCAATTCTCATATTAATAAGTTTGTAAAGCCTAGTTTAATTGGGTTGTGAATACACCTTAAACTTGACCTCAGATAGTTTCTTATCTTGATAAATAAAGGTTGTATTTTTATCACATAATTTTTAGATGGTCTCGTCCTTTTCCTCCTTCTCCAGGGTTGCTAAAATGTGACACTGATGGGCTTCTAAAGAAAACCCTAGTCTTAGTTCTACTATTTTACATGTGAGAGATCGTCATGATAATTTTGTGGGGGTTAAGGGTGTGAATTTTTCTTGTTCTACTAATTTGGTGGATAAAGAAATTACAATTAGAGAGGGTCTACGATATTTCCTAGATAACAACTTTTATCAGATCATTATTGAGTCTAATTTGTTAACTATGATTAACATTCTAAATGAAGAGTAGGATTCACCTTGAAGTGAAATAATGGAGTCCAAATCCATCAATTAGATCAGGAATACTATCAGTGTAATGATACAAATTATTATTACGATAAAACATATGGTAAGATTTGCACTTAGACTTTCCTTAGCTTATTTTTGAGAAATTCAAGGTTATTCTAACATTGAATAATTTTAGAGGGTGTGTCAATAAAATAGAATCTAAAAGTAATGTGATTATTGGTAGTGATGTTTTATGTTATAGCTAGGTGGAAAACGAGTTTTGAAAGTTGTAGCAATTTTTGGCACTTGAAATAGAGTTGTAAAACTCAAATTATAGAGATTACCATGGGTTTGAAATGTTATAACTTATGTTGTTTCTTGTAAAAGATAAGATTAGGTCCTGACTGCCTCAGAACACTACGGACGAAAAAGTAACTAATATAGCGGTACCATTGTAAAAGTCTAAGGCGCCATATCGGTGGACCTCCATTTTAATGCAGGAAACACATTAGTGGAACTTTAACTACTACAGAAGTATCACGAAGAATTTGGTAGTTTGTAAAAATCAAAAAAATATTTTCATTTCTCACTTTTTCGAAAAATGCAAGGGAGCTTTGAAAAAGGTGACTTTTAGAAGGTTATTGTAGCACCCCGAATCTAGTACCTAGAACGCTACATGGTGCTTATGACCCCGAAGGACAATAAGCTAGCCCATGACTGATATTTGTACCTAAACACTGCATAATATACTAAAAAACACTGAACGGCCATAAGGTTCAAAACTAATAAAACATAATATCTAAGAGTGCGGTATATCGATACCAAAACAACACTAACGTAAACTGTCTGAACATACTATAATCTGGAAAGCCTCTAAAAATAAACTGTCTGAATAAGGAGTTAATGGGACATGTCCCCAACTAAATCCACCCGCTGAAACATACTAAGTACTGAAATAATGAACTAATCAAATAATAATATCCTCGAATGATGAGGACTCACTACTAAATCTGGCTGCTGGAATATGGAATGCTACTGATGCTCTGGAGCTTGTTCTTCTGAACCTATGGTATAGAATAAAACACCATAGCGCAAATGCGTTAGTACAATTGAATGTAATGGTATGTATGCGAGCTAGGCTGAATGCAAAAAGTTCAAATGGATGAACAAAGCTAAGTGACTGTATAACATGAACGTGAGAATACATGCATGAATAAGTGACTGTAACTGAATTTGTGATGATACTGACTACCGAGTCTGAATGTTGATAATATGAGTTACTAGTAGCTGATATAACTGATACTGAGTGACTGTGTGTGACAGTCTAAGTTCTGATGGAACTAGCTAAGTTGCATACAGAGCTCAGTGACTGTATCTGATAGTCCTAAGTTCTATTACTGAGACTGAGACTGAAACTGTAACTATGAGAAGTAGTCATCTAACCTATATTCCCCAAATAAAGCAATATAGCTGAGTTGGGGTCTAATCTATAACCTCAATTGGAAGGGTGTCTATACCGTGCCACTGGTAAGGACAAGCTATGAGTGAACCTCATCTGGTAGGTACTCTAATGAGAACGGTGGGACCCTCAACTGACAGGTTAAGCTACTTCATCAACCCTCAACTGACAGGTTTGATGTATCAACCTACTCTAGCTACGTAGTTCTAGAATGCAAGGATTGCTTCTAAGAATCACGCCCTCTACTGGCAGGTGAGTTCCCATTCTTGGGTTCACTCAGTGCTAAATCCTACTCCAATTTGAATAGACATTGAACAGGATTAACTGACCTGAACTGGACTGGATTGAATTTCTGAGATTTCTAATGTTATTGGAATTACTGAGTTTATCGAGTCTTCCTGAGTCACATGACTTCCTGAGTTCTACGGATCATGGCTTGACTGAGCGTATTGTGAAAACATGACACTAGCTTTAGGAAGATAGATAAATTATCGGGTACAAGCACCCCCAAGACTCAATAGAAGGAAACTGATAAGGCATTACATTTTTGCATACGTGACCAACAATCCATAATACAATAAGTTGGGGATTTCATGAAGTACATGGTTATCATAATCTTGTACATGGTAGGAATGCATATAATTAATGACAGAATTTCATACTCTAATATCATGAGCATTCCAACAAACATCTACATTGCACCACAATAGAATGGGAGTCATTTGAACATAAGGGTAAAACATACATTTATCATATGGATTACAATAGAGATATAATACACAATTTTTATCCTCTTAGGCAGTTTATCAAACACCATACATGCACAACTTAGGGCATAGGTGTAATCATCAAATTACACATCATAAACAACTCAATTCAAGGATTTCAACTTGCCTGCTAACGTAGTTTCATGAAAAACACGTAAGGATTCAAACTTGGGATCATGTAACAAGATAAACATGGTTACAAAACAACCCACAACATAAACATCATGATTTATAATTTAAAATAGGGTTCTTAAGCTTTATGGATGAAAGAAATCTATAAATCAACACTATGCATACTTTGGATGGAAGATTCCTGAAAACTAATGGTGAAATTCTTGAAATTGGATCCTCAGTTGAAAACCCTAAGCTTGTTCTTGATGGATTTTGAGAGAGATAAGTGTATTTAGGTTGAATTAGGGCTTAATCCCGTGTTTTAGACTTTTATAGGGTGGGAAATTTACCCTTTTACCCTTAAAGATACGGTCATTTAATGACAAAAAATTGGGTGCCAACGCTATAAGAGACGTGGTGCATTGATGGCTGTGACGTTATACTCAACGCGTCGCACCATGATCGTGTCTAGCCTCAAAAGTTTTGGCTCTGGAAGCCTGCACAAATGTTGACCGACGCGATTGGTGATACGGTGCATCATGATCACGTTGGTCTACTATTTAGGGATTTCAAACATGATCTAAACATGTTTCAAAAAATTCAAAACATATCCAAGAACATCTATTGACCTTCCTGATCATAATTAATAAAAATACGGACAATTTAAGGACGTTAAGGTGGCAAAATGGTATTGCCAAATTTTGAAGGCCAATAATAGGCCAAGTTTGGGAACCTATCTAGAATTTTCTAAGTTTGGGACCCCTTGACAAGTTTAAAGGACTGAATTAAGCTATGGGATTTTATGGGGTCTTATAATATCTCCCTCTTGAGAACACTCGTCCTCGAATGAGACTGAGTGAGAGGGGAGAAAAATAAACTGACGTATATACTGAACATGAACAATTGAAAAAAGATTCTATGACTAACATAACTGATAACTAAGTACATCATACTGAGCGTGCATAAATTATGCATGCGTAACTGATTCATGAATGCATGACTGAGTGTTCTAATAACTGAGTTTCTCACAATGAGAATGCATATCTGATGCATGATTATATGATTGAACTAATACATGAATGCAGGACTAAATATGCAATGGTAATTGATACCGAATTTATAATGAAATTCTGATCATTAACTGGATACCAAGTTATGGCTGAAATCTGAACATGAAACTTAAAGCTTAAGGAGAACTATTACCTTGGACTGGGTTTGAGTTAGCAGAGAAGAGGTATACTTGATACGCATGTCTTCTTATGATTCCCAAGTAGCTCCTACAACAGACTGATTCCTCCAAAGAACATTGACTAGAGGGACTTCTTTATTCCTTAGTCTACAAGTCTGATAGTCAAGGATTTTGACTGGAATCTCCTCATAAGAGAGGTTGTTTTGAACATCTATGCTATGAATAAGAACTACAATTACTAGGTCACCTATGCACTTCTTGAGCAAAGAGACATTGAAAACTGGATGAACTAAGGCTTGATATGAGGATAACTCAAGCTCATAAGCTACCTTGCCAAAACAATTGAGAATTTTAAAGGGACCGACATAATGCGGACTGAGCTTTCCCTTCTTGCCGAATCTCTTCACTCCCTTCATGGGAGAGATCTCTAGATAGACAAAGTTACTAATCTCAAACTCGAGATCCTTTTTGTGCACATCTGCATAAAACTTTTGTCGGCTCTGAGCAGCCTAAAATCTTTCTCGGATCAACTGGACTTTTTCTTAGGCATCGAATACTAAGCTAGGCCTTATGACTAAGGTCTCATAACTTCGAACCAACCAACATGAGATCTGTACCTTCTACCATAGAGAGCTTCAAATGGAGCCATCCGAATACTGTAATGATAGCTATTGTTGTATGCAAACTCAATCAAAGGCAAGTGGTTATCCCAACTACCCTTGAAATCAATTGCACATGCCCTTAGCATATCTTCTAAAGTCTAAATGGTCCTTTCTGCTTTACCATCTGTCTGAGGATAAAAGGTTGTACTGAGATGAACTTGGGTTTCAATACCCTTTTAGAATGCTTTCCAGAAATAAGAGGTGAACTGGGTACCTTTGTCTGGGATAATAGATAATGGAACACCATGCAATATGACCAACTCTCTAAAGTAGAATTTGGCGTAATCCTCAGCTAAATAAGCGGTATGGACTAGAAGGAAATAAGTGATTTGGTCATCTTGTCTACAATGACCCAAATTGAATTATGCTAATGACGAGTATAAGACAAACCCATCACAAAGTCCATGTTCACTTCTTCCCACTTCCAAGTAGGAATACTGAATTCCGGAATAGACCCACTAGGATTTTGATGCTCTATCTTAAATTACTAACATGTAGAGCACTTATCCACAAATTCTGCAACATCTCTCTTCATCCTACTCCACCAATAGATCTCCCGCAAGTGACGGTACATCTTCGTGACCCCTAGTTAAATAGAGTAACACACACCATGTGTTTCTGCGAGAATTCGCTGCCTCAAGTCATCCACACCTGGCATACAAAGACAACCTTGACAATGCAAAACACCATCTCCCCCTTAGGAGAAAACCTCTAATTTCTAATCTTTCACTAATTCTTTCAACTTGATTAGACTGGGATCTCTATCCTATATTTCTTTCACCTTGGAAACTAGAGATGATTTTGAACTGTTCTGAACCCATATACTACCTTTTGAGAAATCGAATAAACGGATACATAGTCTGGCAAGCTAATGGACTTCCTGAGCTAACTTCTTCTTACTGTCCTCAACATAAGCAACACTACCCATAGAAAGTCTACTGAGAGTGTCGGCCACTAAGTTGGCCTTGCCTAGATGATAAAGGTCACTCATGTTATAATCTTTCAAGAGCTCTAACAACCTTCTCTAATGAAGATTGAGATCATTCTGAGAGAATACGTATAGAAGGCTTTTTTGATCCCTGAACACATCTATATGAACACTATACAAGTAGTGCCTCCAAATCTTTAAGGCAAAAAGTAGACTGCTAACTCAAGATCATGAGTAGGATAATTCTTCTCTTGGGGTTTAAGATATCTGGAGGTGTAGGATATGACCTTACCATAATGTATGAGGGAACAACCCAAGACTACTCTGGATGCATCACAATACACTATGAACCCATATGAACCATATGGAAGAGCTAAAACTAGAGATAAGATGATTCGAGTCTTCAACCCTTGAAAACTCTTCTCATAAGGATCTGACCACTAGAACTTGACTTTCTTCTAAGTCAATATGGACATAGGAGATGCAATAGAAGAAAATCACTCAATGAACCATCTATAATAGCCAGCCAAACCCAAGAAACTCTTGATATCAGATGGAGAGATATAGCATGGCCAGTTTCTTACTGCTTTGGTGTTTTTAGGATCTACTCTAATGCCATCACTAGAAATGATATGACCAAGGAATGCTACTGACCTTAGCCAAAAATCACACTTACTGAATTTGGTGAACAACTGATGATCTCTGAGAGTCTGAAGTACTATTTTGAGATATTCTGCAATATCATGTGCACTACAGGAATAGACGAGGATATTATCTATGAAGACTATGAAGAACATGTCCAAGTACTGCTTGAACACACAGTTCATCAAGTCTATGAAAGTTGTTAGGGCATTGGTAAGACCAAAGGACATGACTAGGAATTTGAAGTGACCATACCGAGTATGGAAAGCTATTTTTGGAATGTCACATTCTCTGACTCTGAGCTGATGGTAGACTGATCTGAGGTCTACATTAGAGAAATAGCTGGAACCCTAAAGTTGGTTAAATAATTCATTGATTCTAAAAAGTGGATATTGTTCTTGATCGTGACTTTATTGATTTAACGATAATCAATGCACATTCTGAGAGAACTATCTTTCTTTCGCACGAATAAGACTGGTGCATCCCACGGGTACATATTGGTTCTGATGAATCCCTTATCCATGAGATCCTTCAATTGTTCTTTCAATTCCCTGAGTTCTATTGGTGTCATTCTATATGGAGAAATACATATAGGCTGAGTATTTAGAAGAATATCAATACCGAAGTCCATTTCCCTTTTGGGAGAAATTCCTGGAAGATCTTCAGGAAAGAAATCTAAATATTCATTCACTACTAGGACTAATTCAAAACTGGTAGTTTCGGAACTAGAGTTCTTAACTCAAACAAGTCCATAAACACATCCCTTAGATATCATTTTCCGTGCCTAAAGGTAAGAAACAAGTTTACCTCTGAAAACTAAAATGCTATCTCTCCACTCTAGGGAAGGTTCATTCGAAAACTAAAACTGCACATTTTTGTTACTGCAATCAACTGTGGTATAGTAGGAATGAAGCTAATCCATACCGAGAATGACTTCAAAATCAGGCATCTCAAATATGACAAAGTCTTCTGAAGTGACCTTCTGAGATACCATAATTGGACAGTTTCTGTATACCCATCAGGCTATGATGGTTTTACCCACTAGGATGGAGACTGAGAAGGGCTCTGCTAGAATTTTGGGACTGACTTCAAAATCAACTGTTATGTAAGGAGTAACAAAAGACAAGAAAGCTCCTGGATCTAGCAAAGCATAAACATACAAATAAAAAATCTGTAACATTCTAGTAACTATATCAGGAGAACTTTCCTTATCTTGCCGGGACTGGAGAGAATAAAGTCAATTTGGCATTGCCCACTAGTAGCACTGAAAGTGGCACCCTACTGATTTGGGCGACCAAAATGAGCTGAGAAACGGTTCTGCTGGCTCTAGGAACATGTCTGAGGACAATCTCAGACTCTGTGGCCTGGCTTGCCACATCCCAAACAAATATCGCTATCAGGTATGCAAATAGCCTGATGGTGTTTTCCACAAGTCTGACAAAGGGGATTAGTTCGGGCATTGCTAACACTTCCCTGAGACTTATATCCTGGCACCCTATCTCTACTACCATCTCTTTACTTAGGAGCAGAAGCACTGGACGAAGAAAGAGCTTGAACTGATGACTTAGGTCGAAGATGAGAATGGTTTTCACCTCTGACTTAGGCTGAGCAAAGTTAAAAAATCTCTCCTTACTCTCTTATTATGCTTCTTTCTCATCTTAATCTTATGCTCTTATATCTGTTAAGAATAGGTCATAATCCTGGCTATGTTCATGTCACTGTTTAACATTGCGGACCTGCACTCATTGACACACTATCATTCACCCCAGAAACAAACTTACTCATCTTGGCCCTATTTTCTGCCACTACATGGGGAGCATATCTGGATAATTGGGTAAACTTAAGAGAATACTCTTTCACCATCATGTTTCCCTATTTAAGGTTAATAAATTCTAACACCATAGATTCTCTCAGCTCTTGGGGAAAGAATCTATCTAAGAATGCAATGACAAACACCTCTCATTCTATGGATCTTGCATCAACTGACCTCTTTGACTTCCACAATTTGAACCAAGCATGAGAAACATCGTGCAACTGATATACAGCTAGCTTAGCACTCTCACTAGAAGTAACTCCCATGATGTCCATAACATTCCTAACTTTGTCAAGGAATTCCTGAGGATTCTGTTCTGACTTAGACCCCAAAAAGGATGGAGGATTCATTTGGGTGAAGTCCCAAATCCTGGCTGCAGCTAAATTAGCCACTGGGTTTGACAGAATGACATCTTTTCATTTATTCTGAGCAGCAACTGACTGAGTAAGAGTAGTGAATGCAGCTCTGAACTGTGTATAAGAAACATATTAGTCCAAGGGGTTTGCTTGGATAGGCTGAGGGGCTGACTGATTTTTGTTTCTTCTTCTTTGAGGCATGTTCTGTAGAAGAAAGGGAGAAATGAATTAGACTGAGATTTAAACTTGAGCTCATTCTCATTGGCATGATATGAATACTGAAAGAAGGAAAACTATTCCTAAAACATCATATAGCCTCCTGTACATAAATGTGGTACACAACACACCCATGCACAAGACTCTACTAGATGCAGCTTTCAGATATCCTAGGACACTATTGAACCTTAGGCTCTGATACCAAGTTTGTAACACCCCAAATCTGGTACCCAAAATACTATATGATGTTCATGACCCCGAAGGACCACAAGCTAACCTATAACTAATATCTAGACCTAAACACTTCATCATATACTAAATAAATACGTAAATAAAGGATGAATATCCAGAAGGTTCAAAACTGATAAAAAAATAACATCTAAGAGTGTGGTATATCGATACCAAACCAATACTAAAGTAAACTATCTAAACATACTATAGTCTGAAAAGCCTCTAAAATTGAATTGTCTGAATACGGAGTTGATGGGACATCTCCCCAACTAACTCTAACTGCTAAAATAAACTAAGTACCGAAAGAATGAACTAATCAAATAATAACGTCCTCGAATGATGAGGACTCACTGCTAAATCTGGCTGCTGGAATCTTAAATGCTACTGATGCTCTAGAGCTCATACTTTTGAACCTATGGTATAGAATAAAACACCATATCGCAAATGTGTCAGTACGATTAAATATACTGGTATGCATGTGAGATAGGCTGAATACAAAGTTTTAAAATGCATGAACAATGCTAACTGACTGTATAACATAAACGTGACAATACATGCATGAATAAGTGACTGTAACGAATTTGTGATAATACTGACTACTAAGTCTAAATGATGATAACATGATTTATTTGTAACTGATATAACTAATACTGAGTGACTGTGTCTGACAATCTAAGTTCTGATAGAACTAGCTAAGTTCCATACTAAGCTGAGTGACTGTATCTGACAGTCCTGAGTTCTGTAGAACTATCTGAGTTCTATTACTGAGACTGAGACTAAGACTGAAATTGTAACTATAACTATAACTGTGGAAAGTATTCATCTAACCGACATGCCCCAAATAAAGTAATATAGCTGAGTTAGGGTATAATATATAACCCCAATTGGAATAGTGTCAATACCGCGTCACTAGTAAGGACAAGTTGTGAGTGACCCTCAACTGATAGGTACTCTAATGAGAATGGTGAGACCCTTAACTGACAGGTTAAGCCAGCTCATCAACCCTTAACTAATAGGTTTTATATTTCAACCTATGTTGGCTACATAGTTCTGGAATGCAAGGATTTCTTCTAAGAATCACACCCTCTACTGGTAGGTGAGTTGCCACCCTTGGGTTCACTTGGTGCTAAATCCTTCTCCCATCTGAATAGACACTAAACAGGATTAACTGAACTGGACTGGACTAAGTTAACTGAGTTTCGTTGACTGACAGAATACTATTGAGATTACTGAATTTCTAAGATTTTTAAGGTTACTGGAATTATTGAGTTTACCGAGTCTTGCTAAGTCACATGACTGCCTGAGTTATATGGATCATGGCTTGACTGAGAGAATCGTGAAAATATGACACTGGCTCTAGGCACACAAAAAAAATGTCGGGTACAAGTACCCTCAGGACTTGATAGAAGGAAACTGACAAGGCATGACATTCTTGATTATGTGACCAACAATCCATAATACAATAAGTTGGGGATTTCATGAAGTACATGGTTATCATAATCTTGTACATGGTAGGAATGCATAAAATCATTGTCATAATTTCATACTCTAACATCATGAGCATTCCAACAAATATCTACATTGCACAACAATAGCATGGGAGTCATTTGAACATAAGGGTAAAACATACATTTATCATATGGGTCACAATTGAGGTATAATACACAGTTTCTATCCTCTTAGGCATTTTTTCAAACAACATACATGCAAAACTTAGGGAATAGGTGTAATCATTAAATTACGCATCATAAACAACTCAATTCATGGATTTCAAGTTCCATGCTAATGTAGTTTCATGAAAAGCATGTAATGATTCCAACTTGGGAATCTACAACAAGATAAACATAGTTACAAAAAAACCCCAAAACATAAACATCATAATTTATAATTTGAAATAGGGTTCTTGAGCTTTATGGATGAAAGGAATCCATAAATCAACACTATGCATAAATTGGATGGAAGATTCTTGAAAAGTAATGGTGAAATTCTGAAAATTGGATCCTAAGTTGAATACCCTAAGCTTGTTCTTGAAGGATTTTGAGAGAGATAAGTGTATTTAGTTTAAATTGGGTCTTAATCTCGTGTTTTAGACTTATATAAGGGTGGAAAATTGACCCTTTTTCCCTTGAGGATTCGGTCATTTAATGACTAAAAATTGGGTGCCGATGCTACAAGTAACATGGTACATTGATGGTTGTGACGCGATACTCGATGCGTCGTGTGATGATCGCATCAAGCCTTATAAGTTTTGACTCTGGTAGCCTACATAAATGTTGACCAACATGATTGGCGATGTGGCACGCCATGATCGCATTGGTCCACTATTTTGGGACTCCGAACATGATCTAAACGTGTTCTGAAAAATCCAAAACTTATTCAGGAACACCTATTTACCTTCCTGATCATGAATTTATAAAAATACAAAGCATTAAAGGACTTTAAGGTGGTGAAATGGGATTTCCAACTTTCAAAAGACAATAATAGGCTATGTTTGGGAACCTAGCTAGAATTTTCTAAGTCTGGGACCCCTTGACAAGCTTAAAGGACCAAATTAATCTTTAGGATTTTATGGGGCCTTACAATTTTTTAGTGTTTTCATCTTTGGAGGTGTGATTTTACAATTTGGACTTGAAATTAATTATATTAACCTTATAAAATCATTTGAAATGAATTAATGGTAAAAAATTACAGTTATCACTAGTTCATAGAAATTATTGAAAAATGGTGGAAATATATATAAATTTAGTAAAAGATGATACGAGGGTGTGACAAAACATTAATAGGTGTGAAATTTCAGTTGTTCATACTAATTCAAATAGAATCCATGTGGTTTAGGAGATAAAAAAACCCTAAGATGATAAAATAGGGTGAGTTTATGAATAAAATCAGTGGTTTTTAATCCCTAATAGTTAAAATTGGGTAAATTATTCAAATGGGTATGTAATCTTGTCATTATATATCAAGAACATGTTGAACAACAGTGAAAGGGAAAATGTAAGGCTTAAAGATGACTTGATCTAGGATTTGAGGTAGGCAATAATTTTGTTGTGACACTTAGACTTTCTTGGCTTATGTTTGTTTGTAAACTAAACAACTATAATTTCCTTGTGGAATAACTTATGATTTATGAACTTCATTACATTTTGTATGCATGGTGATGATCTTGGGCAATGAAATATTAGGTACCACACCAATACGGATATGATTTATTGTGATAAAGTATTGGGTACAACACTACTACGATATCATGTTATTGATGATGAGGAGAAGAGTAAGAGATGATTTGCACATCTACATACGTGCTCTCATTCATACGCATTGAGTGTATTTATAATGATTTCATATGATAATTGGTTGTTGATGAAGGTGTTGAGTACAAAAGATTGCAAAAGTAAACTTGTAAATTATCTTTATATGATGTATTTAGTTGTTGATGTCTTAGATTTTGAGTTCTTTTATGATCTCTTTAATGTAAGTTTGGCTTGATTACTTGTACATTATTTATTTAATCGGCCTATGATGCTTACCAGTACTTGTTGAAGTACTGATGCTACCTGTAACTTTATTTTATTGAGTATAGAATATATTCTAGAAGATAACACGTGACTTTGGCTGTAGATAGTGATTCATACTTAATTTAGAGGGTGAGCATCATGATTGAGCAACCCTCAGATCTTTCTATTGATTTTGACATCCTTTGTTTCAGGCAAAGACTATTCCTTATTACCTATGTTTGGATATCATTAGTTATTTCAATTTTTTTTTATTCTAAGATGTTGTAGTATAATAACTTCAGGTCCCGGGGATGTAATAAGTAGTGGTTTTCACCCTCTATTGATATTGAATAATTATGTTGGTTTGATGGGTGATTTAAATTATTAAAAAACTTCTTTTTTGAATTTATTTAAAATAGGGATTTAATATAAAGGTGTATATAAGAGTAACATTTATGTTAGTAAGGGTGAGATTAGAACTATTCTCCAACCACAGGTTAAGGTAGGTGTCAATCATGGTAGGTTAGGTCATGACAAAGATGGAAAGCACTATGTTTGTAGATCTCGTTGTACATGAACATGTTTAGTAAAGTAAAAGAATGGTATGTAGAGGTCTGTACTTTTCTGTGGGGGGCAATAGAACCTTAGGAAGAAATTCATTATATTCTTTATTTTGTGTTATGACTTGATTCCAATTGGTATCTTGTGATCAAAATTGGTATCTAGTTTCATCAGTCTCATTTGTAGAAGATGAATACTAATTATACCAGATAAATAATAGAAACAAACATACCTACAAGAGAAGCAACAATAATATTTGCATTGCCCATTAGGGTCACAGCTTTAGGCAAGTGTCGAGCTAGGGTCAGAGCTAGATGGGGAGGACCATGGTCAGAACTTGTTAAGGGTGGAACCCAGGCTGCCAGAAGATTGGTAACATATACATCACCATCCTCTCCCCCAAAATAAGATGCCCTAGTCCATTCTTAAATTGAATAGAAGGTAGTTAAGAAAGAGGAGAGGATAATCTAGAGAATGTGGAGCCAACACTAAATTGTGCAACTCTAGTACCTTTCTCTGCAGAGGTGATTCAACAAGTGTTGGGATTCTTAGGTAGCTTGTTTGGCACATACTACACTCAAGTTGTTTCAACTGTTCTAACTATAGGCTAGCAATATGGTGTTGTTATAGCATTAAGGATGGATGCGGGCTCTGAAATAGGGATGTATCTCCAATAAGTAATTGGACCAATGATGATTGATGATGAACAAAGGCTATTTTGAAAGTTTATCAAAACAGAACCCACAGTATTTCAAGGTACAATGTCATAGGATGAATTTGACTGCTTGATAAATTATCATGAATGTCAACATAAGATAGGTGTTGTTGAGTGATCTAAGGTGGATTTATTATAATACCCCACACATTTCCTAACTTAAATGCATTCCTACAATGTTAATAAATAACTTCAAAAGTGAAGAATATTTATTTCATGTGGAATTTTCAGATTTACACCTCCCATTGTGTGAGAAGTTGACTAAGCTTTCCATTGATACCAAATTTGCCTAATTCCGACACTCGGTGAAGAAGTTATGTTGTTTTTAAGTTGACAGTGTGCCACCTGGGCACTCGGCGCATCACGGATAAGGGTAAAATGAATATTGTCAAATTCCAGTGGTCCTCTGCAATAGCCTCTCACGGAAAAGCCTAAATTCCTAATTGTTCCTTTCCAGTAGACCGGCACGATATTGGCACATCACGGAGAGGACCAATTTTCCAATTGTCGATTTCCAATAGCCTGACGTGATATTGACATGTCGTGCCAATGGAAAAAATGGCATTTCAAAGTGGCACCACGATGGTGGCGTATCGCGGAGAATGTCTTGTTTCCACTCGTCCATTTTCCTGTAAGCCACCGCAATAGTGGTGCATCCCCGTGGCCACCCAAATTCGAAAAAAAGGTTACCTTTTTAGTTCCATCCAGAAGTTTAAAGAGGGAATTTTGGTCAATTCCCAAGGCCCCAATTCATCCAAAACAAGGAATTAAACCCATTCTAAGCACTTTATGCCCAATTTCATCCATTTTCTCCCAAAGCAAAACCCTAAATCTCTAAATCTTCTTCTCCAAGAAATCAAATCCTCCATAGATTCTCCAATAAAGCTCTAAATTGAGGATTTCCAAGACAAGATAATCAATAACTCATCCCCAAGAACACAAATAGAAATCCATAATTCAAGAATCTCCATCTAATCACCAATCAGGGTATGTGGGGTTTATGACCAAGGATCTTCTTCCATCCTTATGCCAAAAATCAAATTTTAATTATAAATTCATATAATTTTGAATGTTTATGCGTGAACTTTAATTAGGGTTCATACCCACTATTGTTATTTGCAAGATTATGAGTTTTTAAGAGATTTTGAAGATGAATTACATGTTTATTTTCATATTTTCATGCCTATTCCAGAAATTTTAAGATTTTGAGATGAAATATCATTGTTTTCATTAACAATCATGATTATTATGATATTTTGACACGATACTAATGCATGGGTTACTACCCCAAGGATTGAATATTAATATTTAAAGAAAGATGATGCTTTAAGAATCTTATGGTTAGATTATTTATAGATTTATAGTAAAGCTTTGATCTTTTGATCCTCAGTTTAGCTATGGAATCCAGTTTACAGATTATTACAATTTACAGAAATCAAAATAACTTTATTTATAGATTTAATTAGATAAGTGCATAATTAGTTTCAAATAAACTTTTATGCTAGTTTTAAAGTGGATTTTCAACAGAATGAGCATAGCAAATAAAATGGAATAGTATCTAGCACCGAGCGGGAAGTGTGGGATTACCGTGCCCTATCTTCCACAGAACTACATAGCATATGTAGGTACAGATTATAAGATTATTCCCACTTTTTTGTGAGTGATAGTTACAAATGTGATCACTTAGCTCAGGTTATACTCCTTGGCAAGAGTATGAAACCTCTCCCGAATGTGAGGTTTCTTCCTTAGGAGGACGATACGTTGGACTCCATGTAGCTCGTTTAGTTTATATCGGTTAGAAGAACCACCTTCATAAATAAGCTTTTGAAAAAGTATTTCCCTTGCAGAACAGTTTTTAAAAGAATTCCTTGCTAGTTAAAGTAAAAGATTTACAAAAAAGCTTTTAGAAAACTGTGTAAAGGCTTACGAATTTATTCAGACTATGCTTTACAGAAAGACTTTAGCTATAATTTTTAGCTTTTATATCTCAGATTTATGAGTGATTCCTTTCTACACATAGACAGTGTGATTTAAAGAGAGAATACAAGTACAAATTTTAGAACTAAATATTATGCCTCGCAAGATTTATGAAGTTTGTTTTACTCCTTATTGCTATGTATTTTAATATTTCACATATTCTAGCTTATGTGAGTCATTTACATTTAGCATGTATTATTTTATAAATGATGATTATGAGATGATGTTTTATTTATGCATTCACCCCGATATACTCAGTATATCCTCAAAGTACTGATCCACATATACATCTATCTGGTACATTATCTCATAATGTAGGTTCGGCTGCTCAGTATCAACTGTGTGAGTAGTTCGAGCATCTCTGTCTACATCTGACAGTTGGGAGTTCTCATAGTTCAGGGACCTATTACTCAAATTTTGCAGTTTATCAGTTTATGAGATTTTAGCATTTTTTTAGATAGTTCTAGTTAGCTGGGGGTTTGTCCCAGTTACTCTCAAGTATTAGTAGTAGAGGCTTGTCAGACTGCCATCTTTTATTCAGATTATTCAGTATTGATGTTTTAGATATTATTCTCAGATAATATAGATAGTTTCTGCATTCTAGTATGACTTTTGTTTCTATACTTCTATCATTATAAAATTTAGGCTCAGTAGTATGTAGACAGGGTTAGTTTAAGGCTACTCATAGTCTTGAGCACCATGTGATGTCTCAGGTCAAGGTTTCAGGGCATTACAAACTTTGTATCAGATTCTAAGGTTTTTAAGAGTCCTAGGGAGTCAAACAAGTCACACTATGTTGAGTCTTGGTCATGGTGCAAAGCACGCCACATTTATGAATAAGAGGCTACGTGTAACACCCCGTATTCAAGTACGTGTATTAGCGTATTCAAGTATGCTTATTGGTCTTATTTATATGGAATTAATTTTTTTATTTTATTTATACCAGAATTTTCGCGTCGATGGTTCCATGCAAAGGTTATTGAATAAGTTTTCCAACGATATAAAGATTTCTAAACATGTATAGGTTTCGAATATAATCGAGCACGTTCGAAACTATAAAATGGTGGCCGGGATATTTGCGAATAGTAAATGTGCAGGAAAATTTCCTGCACACAAACTACTGAGGCCAGCCAATTTTTTGGGTCAATTTCGAACGATCATAACTCCCTTAATATAATGAACTGGGATATCTGCGACCTATGAAAAGAAATATCTTTGAGTATTCGTTCCAATTCAATTGGTTTCATCCAAATCCAATGTCTGAGTAAGGAGTTATACTCGTTTTACTTCAGCCTCTCAAAACAGATTTTTAGGGTCAACTTCGAATGACCATAACTCCTTGTACAGGACGAACTGGGTGTCCTAATTTATATTAAATGAAATCCCTTTTAATTATATTTACAACGATACCAATTTCACCCAAATCCGATATCGGAGCAAAGAGTTATGGTCGATCTACTTTAGCTTATCGAAACAGTCCACCAAAGGACAGATTTGGCATTATTTAAATTTTAAAGGCATTTTGGTCATTTCCTATTATTTTATGGACGGGAATATGTGTACATATACATTTATATGAGTTCAAAAACTCATTTTCATCATCAATCATTGAGAAAGAACAAACCCTATCCAAATTTGACCTTTAAATTACTTTTGATTCAATCGTAGAAATTCCAAAGTAATCCGATAACTGCGTTTGTCATCTCGAGATCTTCCAACGACACCTATTATTTGTGCAAATAGGATTTTATAATCAAGAGGTGAAGTCTAAGGTATGAATATTGTTTGCCTTGTTCTTTTCCATATGTATATGTGTGATAGAGGATTATATGTATTGGTTGTTATTGACAGGTGATGGAAATAGGGTTATGGACTATTTTGCATGGTTTGGTTGTATTGAATTGTGGAAGGTGGATATTTTAATTGGGTTATGGAAGGTGGATATGGTAATTGAGTTATGGAAGGTGGATATGGTGATATACTATTGAATTGATGATTATTTATGTCCATGGCTCAATTTGGTTTAATGGATTGGTTGGAAGGATAAATGAATCCAAACTTAATATTGGAGGATGTTGTATGAATATGCATGGCATGTGAATGTAATTGGAGTATAAGATGGTTAAAGTGACACCTTTTATGGTGTAATTAAGTCTTACTACTCAACCACTAGTTTGGTGAATTTAAATAATTGAATTGTGACGTTTGGTTGCTAATACTAGATTGCTATATATGTTAATTGTAGATAAGTAATCCGAAAAGACGGGAAGCCCATTTGGGACTAGTATTGAAGGTTGACAGTCAGGTATGTAAAGCATACTCTATACCATATCTTTACCATAAAAGTGAACAACTATTCTATTAAGAAAGTTTCCAAAGTTATTTAATAACATGTGATCCATAATGGTTTTGTATGATGTCCTACATTACCAATGAACTTATTTCCACCCTACAAGATATCAAGACATTCCAATACTTACTTGTCTTCCAAATCTTACATGTTTATTGCACTAATGAATGTTAGAAGGTATTCGGTTATTCAAATAAGATCCATATGCTATTAATGACTCCAAAATGTTTCATTGATATACCACTAAGTTCCTACTTCATTGTTATGGCATTGATGACTCCAAAACACTTCATTGATGTGCCAATAAGTTCTTACTTCATTGTTATTGCATTGATGGTCTATTTATATGTCTCTTATTGATGTATCATTGTTTCAAAGTACCAAAGATGCGGTGGCGACTGAAATAACAATCTCAAAGATTAATTGAACTAAGTGATGGAAGTTCTCTCTTATCGAGTGGTATCCCAGGGGCATAAGCCTATCATGGGTCGATCCCTATTTATGTGTTTATGGGTGGTATCCCAGGGGCATAAGCATATCATGGGTCAATCTCAGTTGATATGTACTGGAGGCAGCCTAATGGTCACAGTACAGTACAGTAATGATTACAAAGATGATAAGAACGAAGGTAAAGTAATTGAATAAATACAATGTACTCACTCCTATTATGATTTATTCACTTGTTTCTGATTTCTATTGAGCTTCTATAGCATATGTGATTATCTACAACCTTACATACTCAGTACATATTTCGTGCTGACGTACCCTATGGGGGACCTACATTTCATGCTGCAGGCATAGGTACCTCAGCTCATACACTGCACAAGTAGGAGCCAGGATATCCAGCTGCTTTTGGTGAGCTCTAGTTTGCTTCGGGGCTTTCCATGTCATATCCAGTCACTTTTGGTATTGTATAGAAGTTAGTTATATGGAGGGGTGTGTCCCGACCTTAGTTAAACTCTGTGTATTGTCTAGAGGCTTTGTAGACCTAATGTATTGTCAAGGTGGTATTTTATTAATAGACGTGATGGCTCCAACGGCCAAGTATTGTATATCCATATATATGTGTGCTCGAGCTTATACAGGTGATTATTTTCTTTTATATGCGACATGATGTTGTCCAAATTTCAAGTTGTCATAGAGGTATGCATGGGAAGTATAAGGTTATGAGCTGGTTCTCCCGGGCCTCCTCGGTTACGGGTGCCAGTTCGTCCTAATATGATTTGAGGCGTGACACTACGAAACGTCCTTATAAAACTATCTCTTTCTTTTGTGATCTATCTTACTTATAGTAGCTCTATCTTTTTTTAACTTATTCTCTTACATGACAGTTGAATATGCCTCCTCGTTAAGCTAATGCCTATAAAAATGGTAACCAGCCACCCCAGCCCGCAGATCCTTTGAATAAGAATGTATCCTATGCTGAGTTTAGGAATAACTTTCAAGCGTTGGCCCAAGCTGTGACTGCTAATATTTAGGGAAACCATCAGAATCAGGTTGCAGTCCCACTTCAGTAGAATAGGGATTTAGCAGCAACTAGAATCAGAGGCTTTATGAGGATGAACCCTCCAAAGTTCTTTGGGTCGAAAGTAGGTGAGGTCCCACAACTTTATCTAGATGAGGTGAAGAAGATCACCCAATTTATGCATATTTCTGAGGAGAAGAGTGTAGAGTTAGCATCCTATAAGCTGAAGGATGTAGCGTATGATTGGGTAGTTGTATGGAGGAATGGTAGAGGTGAGAATGCATTTCCTATGATTTGGCAAGTATTTTAGGATACTTTTCTAGATAGGTTCTTCTCATGAGAGATAAGAGAAGCTAAGATAGAGGAGTTTGTAAATTTGAGGTAGGGATCGATGACAGTGAAGGAGTACTTTCTTAAGTTTACTCAGTTGTTTAAGTATGCCCCTGATACGATGGATGATCCCAGGGGTAGTATGAGTTAGTTTCTTACTAGAGTGTCTAGATTAGTAGTTAAGAAGTGTAGGACTCCCATGCTTACTAGAGATATGGATCTTGATAGATTGATAATGCATTCTCAGCAGATTAAGGTAGAGAAGTTGAAGGGGGGAGATAAAAATAATAAGAGATCTAGGACAAGACAAATTTAGTATGGTCAAAATAGGTCTCAAGGAGGAAATCATTCATAGTTTAAGAATCATTTATCTATGCCAGCACCATCTTCATCTAGTGCTCCCACTCCCAGAGCTAAGCAAGAACAGTGGGGTAAGTCTTCTAGGTCTAGATCTCAGAATAGTTTAAGTGAAAGACCTTATTATCCTCCTTGTTCTTAGTATGGCAGGAATCATCCCGATGAATGCTTGGCTAGATAGAAGGGTTGTTTTGGTTGTAGCAAGTTGGGTCATGAAATTAAAGATTGTCCACATGCGAAGCAGGGAATAGAAATGACCTTCCCTAGATTCAGACTACTATTGCGCCAGCTCCTATAGGTCACCCAGTCCCTTCTTAGGGCATATTATCCAGTATCAGCGGTGGTTAGTGCTAGAATTGATTTTATACTTTACCATCATGTCAAGAGGAGAAGGATTCGCCAAATATTGTTACTAGTATGCTTCATATCTTTTACCTTGATGTTAATTTATTGTTAGACCCTGGGTTGAGTTTCTCTTACGTGACCCCATTAGTTACAGTAAATTTTGAGATAAATTCCAAAAAGATCCCTGAGCCTTTCTTAGTGTCTACCCCAGTGGGTGAGTCAGTTGTTGCTAAATAGATCTATGGAAAGTATACTGTCGTTGTCCTTCATAAAGTCATGTTATTAAATCTAATAGAGTTAGAATAGTTAACTTTGATCTTATTCTTGGGTTGTACTGTCTCCATTCTTGTTATGCCTCTATAGATTGTTGCACCTGAGCGGTGAAGTTTTAGTTTCTAGATAATCCAATTTTTAAGTGGTTAAGTAATTCAGTGTCTCCCAAAAGTCATTTCATATCTTATCTTAAAGACCGAAATTTGATCTCCAAAGGGTGTCACTATCATCTTGTTTGAGTTAAAGACACTAAATCTAAGACTCCAACAGTTCAGTCAGTCAGTGTAGTTAATGAGTTTCCATAAGTCTTTACCGAAGATTTTCTAGGGGTACCTCCCGATAGAGAAATAGAATTTGGTATTGACCTTCTTCTTGATACTCAGCCTATTTTTATACCTCCATGAAGTATTGTTCCCGCCAATCTTAAAGATTTGAAAGAGAAACTCAAAGATCTTTTAGATAAAGGTTTTATAACGCCTAGTGTTTCTTCATTGGGTGCTCTCATCTTATTCATATGAAAAAAAATTGTTCTTTGTGTAGTGCATTGACTATCATCAGTTGAATAAAGTTACAGTTAAAAAACAAATTCCCTCTTCTTATAATTGATGACTTATTTGATCAACTCTAAGGTCTCAGTTATTTCTCAAAGATAGAACTTAGATCCGGCTATCATCAGCTTAAAGTAAGGGAATATAATATACCAAAGACAACTTTTAGAACCTATTATGGTCATTTTGAGTTTCTAGTCATGTCCTTCGGACTAAAAAATTCCCCAACAACCTTCATGGACTTGATGAACAAAGTGTTCAAACAGTTTCTGGACATGTTTGTCATAGTCTTTATCAGTGATATTTTTGTCTACTATCGTAGTGAGGATGATCATGTAGACTATCTTAGAATTGTGTTACAGAACCTTAGAGATCACCAGTTGTTCGACAAGTTCAGTAAGTGTGAATTTTGGCTAAAGTCAATAGCTTTCCTTGGTCAAATCGTTTCCAGTGAAGGTATTAGAGTTGATCCCCGAAAGACAGAAACCACAACAAATTGTCCTAGACCTATTTCCCCATCAGACATTAGGAGTTTCTTAGGTCAAGCCGGTTATTATAGATCTTTTATTGAGGTTTTCTCATCTATTGCATCTCCTATGTCTAGATTGACCCAAAAGAAAGTTAAATTTCAGTTGTCAGATTCCTGCAACAAGAGTTTTCAGTAGTTGATGACTCGACTCTGGTTAGCCCTAATTTTAGCGTTGCCTGATGGTATAGATGGTTTTTTGGTTTATTGTGATACCTCCAGAGTTGGTTTGGGTTGTGCTTTAATGTAGAGAGGTAAGGTCATAGACTATGCCTCTAGACAACTTAAGCCTCATGAAAAGAATTACCCAACCCATGATTTTGAGTTAGTTGTTGTTATGTTTGCTTTGAAAATCTAGAGACATTATTTATACGGAGTGTATGTTATGTGTTCACGGATCACAAAATCTTGCAGTATATATTTACTCAGAGGGAGCTTAATATTCAGTAGAGGAGATGGTTAGAATTGTTGAAAGATTATGATATGATTGTGTTGTATCATCCAGGCAAGGCCAATATAGTGGCAGACGCCCTTAGTAGATTGTCTATGGGCAATGTTTCTTATGTGGAGAAAGAAAAGAAGGAGTTAGTTTAGGAAGTTCATTAGTTAGCTAGATTGGGTGTGAGTCTGGTTGATTAAGTTAAAGGGAATGTTTGGGTTCAGAGTAGTTCCGAATCTTCCCTACTTTTGAAAGTGAAAGAGAAGCAAGATAAGGATTCTAGTTTGGT